>CM057339.1:622487906-623834290 GCA_030015575.1 Agapanthus africanus
TGAATTGGAGATAAAATTTCAGTCAAATCTACGGGTTCATCATCCAAAATATTCCCGGTGTCAATATCCTCGATCAAGTGAAAATCAATTTTTTCAGACACCTCATCAAAAGCATGGATATTTATCAATTCAGGATCTAGATTGGAGGTGTAAAGTTCAAAAGGATTAGGTGTGGGTTCACTCGAAAGGGACCCTTCACAATCTGGCAAATCAAGCACTACAAAGTAGCACAACTCATTACCGTTTTATTTTCAACTGGTAAATCATTTGGGACACTTGTTTGAAAACCGAGTTGTGGGATTCAATTGGTGATGGGTAGGTTTGATTTGGAAGGGTGCACAGCTCACTTTCTCCACTCAAATTCTCACTCTGTCCAACCGCCCTATGATACATTGGAATTTTTGGAGCTAGTTGGAAACTAGCTACCGGGTCACTAGGTTGCATAAGGGCGACAATGGACGCATCCAAATTCCTCATCTGTTTGTTTGTCGCTACAATATAAGCCTCCAACGACTGTTCTAGACTAGACATGGGTGTGAAGGGGTTTCAGTAAAAGATTCAAAGTTTGGATACTGGAAACTCCCAAATGGCTATGTAGAAGCAATGTCTAGTGAAGGTGCGGAAGGCGGTAGGACTGGTAGGAATTGAATGGTTGGACAGGAGTAGGATCAACATTTGGATAAAAAGGTGAAGGACTTGTAACACCTGAGTTTGTGTTTAATGGTAATTGTGTGTTAATGTGGGTTTTTGGTAAAAATTTACCAAAACGGGTTTCGGATAATTTATCTGGTTTTATGAATATTTTATTAGATTTTATCTGGACTGCACACACATGTGCATGTTAACTAGGGTTAGCCTAGGGTTAAACCATGTTTAGACAACCATGGTGGCCTAACCCATTTGGTTAAGTTAATTGTGTTTAATTAAGGGTTTTTAGTTTTAAAATTTGAATTTGTTAGGGGTTGACTTTGTGTAGAGGAGAGAGAGGGCATGATGGATGTGCCATGCTTGGCATTTAATGAAGAGAGAGAGGGGGTTGACTCTCATTGTTTGTTTCAAATCTATTGCTTTCTCTCACTCACATCTCCCCCTCTCACTCTCACACACACACCCAAAAACAACAGCAGCAGCAGGAGTGGCAACAACAGCAACAACAAACACAGCAGCAGCCGCATCAGCACAGCAACAACAATAACAACATCAGCAGCAGCAGAACCAGCAACAACAACAAAATAACAACAGCAACAGCCACAAAAACAACAGCAACAGCAGCAGCAGATCAGCAACAGCAGCAGCAGATCAGCAACAGCAGTAGCAGCAGCAACCACACTCTTCTTCTTCTTCTTCCCTTCTCCTACATCCTAGGATTCCTTGAGGTATAATCTCTCAACCTAACTTCTTTCTTGCTTGAATCTGGTTATTTAAGCTGATATTTAGTGTTATTATGTGAATTATGTAGAGCCTTGTTAGTGTGCCTAGTAACCCAACAGTGGTATCAGAGCCTAGCTAGAGCATTAGGCGATGTGTTAATGAAGTTAAAACCCCCGATCGAACCCGACAATGTCAAAGTTAACCCTCTCTCCGTACATTTTCTAAAACTGTGTATTTTCAGAATTAAAAATACCTAAAAAAATCAGCAGGTAATTTTTAAGGGTTACCATGAAAAACGAGCCCTCAAAGCCTCCACGTGGCCGCGGAACCGCGGCACTAAGCCACCATTTGCGGCGGTTCGCGGCAGAGAGGGAGTATTGGGGACGGTTCTTCATGCAGTAATTTCCAGGACCATTCCTGCATCTTTCTGGGTATTTTATTGTGACTCATGTGTTCAGTATTTTTGGGGTTTATTTTGTAATCGTCGATTCGATCGGAGAATTTAATTTTGTTTTGTTATTCCAGATAATTTAGAAAGTATTAAAATGTTCGAACGGATATCATTAACTCAATTTTTCCCGGCACGAAAAACATTCAAGTGTTGAATTTTTCTCGGGTTTAAATCTTTTGGAAAAACGTGCATGTGACGCGATGGACCCTCTAGAAGACAACAAACCTTAACTCGATTATGTGACCATCTTGAACTGCCTTTTGACCTTAGGGTTTGAGGCAGTACGGTGTGCCACATGTGAGGCGTTGGCTTGACCCTTCTACGGCTGGACCGTTGCTACTGTGACGTATTCTGGAATTTTTGAACTCCGCTCAAGTGTTGAGCTATTTATGGAAATCTTGGGTATTTGATTATTCGATCGGAAAGTTTAATATTGTCTATTTATCTGGAATGTGATACAATATGTGGAATTCATACAGTTAGGCATGAAATGCGAAATATGTGATATTTCGGATTTACGATGTCTAAAGAGATTGTGGATTCCAAATGTTGTAGTTTTACATTTTCTTTTCTGTGACCGTAAGTGTAATATGTGATATCTCCGGTTTCGTTGCTATATGTCAACGACAATTGGGATGCGCATATTTACTTACGTTGATGACATGTGATGCTATGTGTTGCTGGATATGTTATATTGGATCGTCGCGTTTTTGGATAGCCGGGTTTTTTTTTATGTGAGATGAGAGTTTTTATTTTCATTCATGTAAAATAAAATGTATGTAATATTCTTTTATGGGGCACTTCCGGATGAGTCGATGTCACCATTTGTATATTATTTACTTTTCCGCACTAGGATAGATCCAAGGAGGAGAGCACAAGTAACCGGGTTCTAGAGTCCAGTGGGAGACCAACTCGAGGAGTCGAGTCCGGGTCTCCTAACTCTAGAATTGGTAGGGTTACTTGCCGCTCTCGTAGGGGTCTAGGGGTGTGGGTTAGGCTATTCATCGCGACCGTAGAATCCGTGTTTTATAGAGGCTCAAAATAAAACACGGACGTCCTAGTATATCCAATGTTTCATATGTTTCTTATGCTGCGATATCTGTGATGTGATCATGTGATGTGATGTGATAAATACTGTATATAGTATATATGATATATTATATAGACGTTACTTATGTTTTACACCCGCGCTAGCCCTGCCCCGCTCTGCCGTTAGTTACCTAACCTAACGGTGCACGAGGGGACATCGAGGCGAATGCGGATGGCATAAGTGTACGTCATATTTATCTGTGATGTTTAGGTGACTTAAATGATGGGACTTCATTAATGTGATTAATGAAAGAAAAGAAACCTAAAAGATGTTGTAGAATCAAATTTTTTAAAAAAGGGTAGCTACAGTTTTGCTTTGCATAGCGGTATATATGATATACCCTGCACCTTATTCGATGAGGAATGAGCTGAGATCCCTTCACCGGGAGTGACCTCTTAGAAAAACTGGCAGATGCTACAACACTCGGTTTGTTTTTGATTGCTTTTGGAGTTTTGCTTTGCATAGTGATGTATATGATATATCCTGCACCTTATTCCATAAGGAAAGAGCCGAGATCCCTTCACTGGAGTGACCTCTTTAGCAAAACTGATAAAAGCCTCAAAATCACTCCATTTCAAAATTCACATGATTCCATAACGATATCAAGTTCATTACGCAATAGGTTTTCAGAAAAACCTGTCGTCCGTCATTTCAGATAAGTTGTATATAATATTCGTGCTACATTTGTTGGATTTCGTCAAGGTGTAGTGTGCGGTAGCTATATACTGCTTATCTGCTGCATATGATACGATTGGATTAGGGTAGTCGTACGGCTTTGTTGGCTTTCGTCAAGGGTCGTGCGGGTGGGTTTAATTCAATCAAGAAATGTACGGGTTGAACTTGACTAGCGGGCTATGGTTTGTGGCTTTCGTCAAGGTCATAGCACGTTAGGGGCAAAATATTATCGGGAATTTCAAGTGTTGAAATTTACAATGAGATTGCATACCTTCTATGAGATAGTTGGATCCCGATACCCACTGCGAGTAATTGTTACTCCGAGAGAGTTTTACACATGACAATTAGCCGATCAAGTAGGTGTCTAGAAAGATGTCAACGGGGTTATGCCTCTGGGAAAACGAGGTTTACTTTAATTAGGTCCGTGCGAAAGCATGGGGAACCTCCCTCAAAAGTACCGACACTGGCCTGGCTGAAAGATTGGCGAACTTGTAGGGTGTAATTAATCCCGGCTAGTCTTTCCTTTTAGGGTTTGAAGGAAGATTTGATAAAAACAGTGGGAGCCATCCTGATTAGATAAAATAATAACCGATCTGATCTTGCAAGAGCATACGCTAAAGTGTTTTCTTTTCTCTCTCTCCAGGTAGCGACCATATCATGCCTTAATCAAGATAATAATATGGATGTATTGACCGAACCCGCATGTTATATTGTGCTGGGGAACGTTGGTTCCGTTCTTTCTTATAAGAGTTATAAGACTGAACAGGATTTAGGGGAATACCAGGATTCTCATACCACCCGAATGAAGAAAGTACACGTTGATACATTTTCTTCGGGTGTGTTCGTTACAGAGAACTGTTTCTCCATTTGCTCTACGTCCTGGGTATTAGATACCGGGTCAGGATCCCATATATGTAATCAGTTACATGGGCTTAGGAAAGGTAGAGAACTTGGAGATGGTGATACAGACATAAAGGTTGGAAATGGTGCAATTGTTGCAGCTAAAACCGTCGGGGAATATCATCTTGTATTGCCAACTGGTAATACATTGATTCTGAACGAATGCTATTACATGCCGAACCTGATATGCAACATTATATCGGTTTCTTTGTTGAGTAAAGAGGGATATAATTTTTTATTACAGGATAATGTTATGAACATTTTCCTAAACCAAAAGTTGGTTGGATCAGGCACGTTGTGCAATGGCATTTATGTTCTAAATCAATCAACGGTTCTGAGCATAACAAACACACACAAGAGGAAGAGTTCAGAACTGAACGAATCCTTCTTGTGGCATTGTAGACTGGGTCACATCAATGCGACACGACTAGCTAAGTTGCATAAAGATGGATATTTGAAACCGTTTGAATTTTCATCTTATGACACTTGCCAGTCATGTCTCAAAGGCAAGATGACCAAAACTCCGTTTATGGGACACGGAGAAAGAGTTACCGAACTCTTGGGACTGATACATAGTGATGTATGCGGTCCCATGTCTACACATGCCAGGGATGGTTCTTCGTACTTCATTACATTCACTGACGATCTCTCAAGATACGGACATGTGTTCTTGATAAGACACAAGTCTGAAGCATTTGAGAAATTTAGAGAATATAAACAAGAAGTCGAGAACCAAACCGGAAAAAAGTATTAAAATCCTACGATCTGATCGAGGAGGTGAATACTTGAGCAATGAATTCCTGGACTTCCTAAAAGAGAATGGGATTCTCTCTCAGCTGACTCCTCCATATACACCACAGCACAACGGTGTATCGGAACGGAGGAACCACACCCTATTAGATATGGTGCGCTCTATGATGAGCAGAACTGAGTTACCTATTTCCTTCTGGGGGTATACGCTAGATACAGCCATACATCTATTGAATATGGCCCCCACCAAATCTGTGCCTACCACTCCATATGAGATATGGAAAGGGAAGAGACCATGTCTTAACTATGTAAAGATATGGGGTTGTCCATCCTATGTCAAATGACAAAATCCGGACAAACTCGAGGCATGGTCTGTTCTATGCAAATTTGTAGGATATCCCAAGAATTCACAAGCGTATATCTTCTACCATACCGAGCAACAAAGGGTGTTTGTTTCTCGGCATGCCACCTTTTTAGAAAAGGAATTTCTTGCAAAAGAGATTAGTGGACATGAGGTAGAACTGGAAGAGGTTCCAGCTGCAAAAGCTGCGACAGAAGATCTGGTGGAACCAGAGGATTCCATAGTTCCCGATGAACCCCAGCCACTCCGTCGATCTAGTAGGGTTCCTCACCCACCTGAGAGATACTATGGTTTTCTCATGGATGGTGGGAGCGAGGATTGCATCATGGTTGATGATGACCCAACTAGCTTCGAGCAGGCCATCACGAGTGGGGACTCAGTGAAATGGCTGGATGCAATGCGGTCCGAGATGGAATCCATGTACACCAACAAAGTGTGGACTTTGGAAGTTGCTCCTGAAGGGGTAAAACCCATCGGGAGCAAGTGGATCTTCAAGAAAAAACTTGGTGTAGATGGGAAAGTGGAGACTTTCGAAGCTAGACTTGTTGCAAAAGGTTTTCGTCAAAGACCAGGTGTGGACTATGACGAAACCTTTTCTCCAGTGGAAATGCTTAAATCCATCCGGATCATGCTTGCCATCGCTGCATATCATGACTATGAAATCTGGCAAATGGATGTTAAGACCGTCTTTCTAAACGGTGATTTAGAAGAGTGCGTGTACATGACTCAGCCAGAGGGCTTCGTAGATAGTGGGAGGAGCGGGAAAGTGTGCAAGCTGCTTAAATCCATTTATGGATTAAAGCAAGCATCGCGGAGTTGGAACATCTGCTTTGACGTCGTTATCAAAGAGTTTGATTTCGTCAAAAACGTAGATGAACCTTGTATCTACAAGAAGGTGGCAGAGAGTAAGGTTGTCTTCCTCGTATTGTACGTGGACGACATACTCTTGATAGGAAATGACATTCCTATGCTGGAATCGGTGAAGGTCTTCTTATCACAAAGATTCTCAAAGAAAGATCTAGGTGATGCCTCCTGCATACTGGGAATTATGATCTATAGAGATAGATCTAAAAGGATATTGGGATTGTCACAATTCAGGTACATTGACACCATACTAAAGAGGTTTAGTATGGAAGAGTCCAAACGTGGGTTTTTACCCACGATCTCAGGGCTCACTCTCTCCAAAGAGATATCTCCCAAGACTGATTTGGAGAGAGCTCGTATGCAAGGGATACCCTATGCTTCGGCAGTAGGCTCTATCATGTATGCGATGCTATGTACCAGACCCGATGTAGCATACTCACTAAGTGTAGTGAGTCGGTATCAAGCTGATCCTGGAGAGAGTCACTAGACAGCTGTGAAGAGAATTCTCAAGTACTTACGAAGGACTAAAGAGATGCTCTTGGTGTATGGTAATGGAGAACTCCAAGTGGAGTCCTTTACCGATTCGAGCTTCCAGAGTGATAAGGACGACTCTAAGTCGCAGTCGGGATTTGTATTTACCCTTTATGGAGGGGCGGTTAGCTGGAAGAGTTCCAAGCAGGAAACCGTGGCAGACTCGACGATGGAGGCTGAATACATCGCTGCCAACGATGCTGCCAAAGAGGCTGTCTGGATCAAGAAGTTCATTACTGAACTTGGAGTGGTTCCATCCATTGAGCATCCAATACCTTTGTATTGCGATAACAATGGAGCGGTGGCTTTGGCCAAGGAACCCAGGTCCCATCAGAGATCCAGGCATATTCTGAGGCGGTATCACCTGATCCGGGAGATAGTTGATCGCCGGGAGATCGAGGTCAGGAGGGTTGACACGAAGAACAACACAGCGGATCCACTCACGAAGGCCATTCCCCAGATACAGTTTGAGAGACTCTTCGGGATGCTTGGTATGCGATACTTCAGCAGCTGGCCCTAGTGCAAGTAGGAGATTGTTAGTTGTATGTATGCCCTAGAGGTCAGTATTGTACATATGATGTATATTATATTGGATGCTTGGTCATATATAGAGAGGACTTTCTTGCTCGATATGATAGTATGCTATCTGGTTGCTCTTTACTTTAACATGTATACTTGTCTCTATATACTGTCTTATAGTTACATGTTGGTAAAGCCCTTAGGATGTGTACTTGACTACCTGGACTATGATGCGGATCATACTAGTGGGGACATGGTGGTCCATAAGTACATCCTTCAAGGTCCCTAGTCGTGGGTGTATCCAGACGGGAGATCGATATAGCAGTGTAGACTAGCGTATACGCTTCTCGACCCATGAGATGGACGATGGATGATCCCATATCCATTTGTGTTTGACATCAGAGATGGTATACAGGTGCTCAGTAGAGACTGGGTACACTAGGAATTCTCGGCGAGTCCTTCCAGTGTACCCAGTCTCCACTGAGCACCCGTATACCATCTCTGATGTCAAACACAAATGGATATGGGATCATCCATCGCCCATCTCATGGGTCGAGAAGCGTATACGCTAGTCTACACTGGTATATCGATGCTCCGTCTTGATACACCCACGACTAGGGACCTTGAAGGATGTACTTATAGACCACCATGTCCCTACTAGTATGATCCGCATCATAGTCCAGGTAGTCAAGTACACATCCTAAGGGCTTTACCAACATGTAACTATAAGACAGTATATAGAGACAAGTATACATGTTAAAGTAAAGAGCAACCAGATAGCATACTATCATATCGAGCAAGAAAGTCCTCTCTATATATGACCAAGCATCCAATATAATATACATCATCTGTACAATACTGGCCTCTAGGGCATACATACAACTAACAATCTCCTACTTGCACTAGGGCCAGCTGCTGTAGTATCGCATACCAAGCATCCCGAAAAGTCTCTCAAACTGTATCTGGGGAATGGCCTTCGTGAGTGGATCCGCTGTGTTGTTCTTCGTGTCAACCCTCCTGACCTCGATCTCCCGGCGATCAACTATCTCCTGGATCAGGTGATACCGCCTTAGAATATGCCTGGATCTCTGATCAGGTAATACATTGAGAGATCGTCAGTGAATGTCTTTATTCCCCGACGGTTTTAGCTCCAACAATTGCACCATTTCCAACCCTTATTTCTTTATCACCTTCTCCAAGTTCTCTACCTTTCCTAAGCCCATGTAACTGATTACATATATGGGATCCTGACCCGGTATCTGATACCCAGGATGTAGAGCAAATGGAGAAACAGTTCTCTGTAACGAACACACCCGAAGAAAATGCATCAACATGTACTTTCTTCTCTACAAGGCATCGACCATGCCAAAATTAAATTTTTATGTGCCGGACAACCCTAAGCAAGATCGTATACTAGAGTTTAGGCGAAACTAATAGTAAGTAAACAACTTTACTTCTAAGGGAACACGAAATACAACCTTTGTAGATCGGTCCTTCACTTCATTTGCTCCTTGTTGAAGTCCCTTCGCTGCGATCAAGGTTCTCCCGGCCTCTTGCATGGCTTCACGAGGCGAAAGATGCGACCTTGCTTGAAGTCTCCGAGGCCGAAGATGATCTACGTCGAGGGAATTCCGACTCAAGCTACTACTTCACTAATTAGAGAATTAGTGAACCAAACACCCTATACTAAAGTGCTAGTCTAGTAGAGGATGGAGAAATAGGAAGTGGGTTCTCTTTGGATTTTTATTTCTCACTTTAGTTCTCACTTTGGATCAAACCCTAGCAAGCTTTTCTTTTGAACAATGAAGAAGATGAACAAAAGAAAAGAGAAGACGCTAATGATCAAGTGTGTAATCTAACCATGGTGAGTGAGTATCATATACTAACTCTTGTAGAGACTTAACCCTAGGCTAATTGTTATGGTTGGGTTAATAAATATCCATAGTAAAATACAAACTCAAGTTGAATTAGTCAATGCATCCACAAGCTTCCACAAGCTTCATGCATTTTCTAATCCTCCACTTGATTTTGTATTTACTTTAAATATTAAAAAGCCAAACTAAAAATTAGCATAGTGTAAGTTTCATACACCCATGGATGATATATCATCAACCATGATACAAAAAGATAACACATTTTAATATATATCATATATATAGTAAAGAAGTGTACATGTGAGAAAAAACCCTAAGTGAACATGTGTTAGTTAATGTAAACTAGTATATCAAATATACAATTATACAATAAATTATTAAATCAACACTTGACTTAATAATCCGGTCATATCACATATAACCGACTAACTTCCAATGTATCGACTTATCGAATCAACACTTGATTCGATAACCCGGCTATATCATATATATAACCGACCGATACATAAAGTCGCGAGAATAGAATACGGTATCACATACATGCATTATTCTCGGTCCCGCACATATCACATATGCGCCCCTATTTCGTTTTGCCTGAGCCAGTAAAACCTCTATGTAGGACTCTAAAGACTCGTCAATACACTGGCAGTAGGCGATGATCACATCACGCACCCACAAGTCGTCAGCGGTACTAGCTGGACGTAACGGCTTCCCGGGTATTGAGCGATCAGAAGATCAGCAAGCAAGCCCGCTCCAACTCATGTAAAAGCCTGCCGGTAACACTTCCCGTACTGTTCGGTCTCCTCGTCAGATATGTCGCATATCAAGTCTAGGGGTGGTAAACGTCAGACCCCAATAACCGATAAGTCATGCCGATGTGAGGCTCATAACGGGTTGAGAAACTACTGGTAACACTTACCAGCAAATCTATAAATCAGCCCTGGCCAGGGACTTCCCTGTTACGGCCAATCGAGCACAGCGCAACATCAACCCCCAATACCGGGTGAGACGAAACCCCTCCTATCGCTCATTGCCTCCATGTGACTCGGGACTGTACCCAAAAACCACCGTTTTGCACGCCCTCATGGACGTGGTAAGGTGGAAATCAAAGCACAGTGGGAATCACACAAGACTCCATAACGATCTCGGGTCTACAGACTAACCTGCACAAGTGTCACCAGAGAACTGCCATCTGACGTGAGGTATAATACCATCTGGGAGTTCTCGGCGAGTCCGTCCAGTGTACCCAGTCTCCACTGAGCACCCGTATACCATCTCTGATGTCAAACACAAATGGATATGGGATTATCCATCGCCCAACTCATGGGTCGAGAAGCGTATACGCTAGTCTACACTGGTATATCGATGCCCCGTCTGGATACACCCACGACTAGGGACCTTGAAGGATGTACTTATGGGCCACCATGTCCCCACTAGTATGATCCGCATCATATGTCAAGTACACATCCTAAGGGCTTTACCAACATGTAACTATAAGACAGTATATAGAGACAAGTAAACATGTTAAAGTAAAGAGCAACCAGATAGCATACTATCATATCGAGCAAGAAAGTCCTATCTATATATGACCAAGTATCCAATATAATATACATCATCTGTACAATACTGGCCTCTAGGGCATCCATACAACTAACAAATTAGTGCTAGTTTTAGGTAAATTTGAGCGAGACTTGGCCAAGTGATGGGTTTGATTATTAGTATAGCCTTATTAAGTGCTGTTAAAGCCAGTTCACCTATGTATTGTCCCAGATTTCACCAATTTACCTGAAAGTTACAAATCGGTGTAATTTAGCGTTTTTGTCGACTTTTTACCCTTTCTGGAATCTGCTTTTGACCCGGGCCATTCAGGAAAAAGTTGGGATTACTGTAGCACAGTGACCATGTCAGACACACACACACAAAGCATGGGTACCCCTCTCCCCTTCTCGGCCGCAAATTATTTGTTCTGGCCGCAAATTGCGGCCAGAATAGGGGTTGGGGTGTTGGGTTTTGGTGTGTGGGGGTCTTCTGTGTAGCTAGGGGTTTTGGTATCTGCAACTTTTTATGGTTGGACTCGAGTCAAAATCTGAAGCATTAAACCTTGTTTCGGTGTTTTTAAACTTGTGCGACACGTGTGTGATCCGCGTGGTTCTGTGGCGCGCTGCGCGACACAGCGTGTCGGAGTGGTTCTGGTGAGATTACGCACGTCGCAACGTACCGAGTGCACACGCGTTTAGTTTCACACACGGGTTAGTCTTTTGATCGATATATCGCATTTTTGCAGGATTTGCCTTATGTGTGTGACTTTTTGTAATTATAGGTTCGCCGGCGGGAACTTCGAGCGCCGCGGAGAAAGGAAAGCAGGTGGTCGGACACACCTAGCGCGAGATCATGGGTGAGTAGATGTAACATCTACGGGGGACAATCGTTTGGATGGCGCAAGTCGCCCGATAGATTTAGTAAATTTAAAGATTTGCTAGTGATATTATAAATAATAATACTTGCATGATATTTGCTACGTTCAGGATCTATATGTTGTACCTACATACGTGAACTCATTCTATAGGACACCTGCACCATTGCCAGGGTTTTTATATGCAGCACGAGCACTATTCATGTGTACACACACGCCCTGGTAATTGATATGCCACAACACTAGATAACTTATAATCTGAAACACTTTATCAATTGATGCTTAAACCTGTGCTATTGCATTAAATCCTTAAAATGAAATTGTAGAATTGCTATTCATGTGCATGTGCCTCATTATATCATTTGTTCATGCCTAATCTATTAATCATACATTACAACTTGATTAACTATACCATAGGCATTCATATTCATTGACATGTGCACTTATGATGATTCTTGAGATTTATGATATTTCTGGATTTCTGGGGAAAGCCGCAAGAATTTATAAACTTATTACTTTTTTAAAATATGTAAAGTTGCGGTTTTCTAGTGATGTAAGTGTCATCCACCATGAGTTTGCTGTGGTTTTCGAGACCCGTTTCGAGGAGTTGGATGAACCGTCTCGGGTACATGGTGGGCCTGGTAAGGTACCCCGGGACGAGAAGGTCGCAGATGATGGCGTTGAGCCTGGCAGGGGATGGACTACCTACCGATGACTTTTTGGCACGGCAGATATCTAGAGGATACCGACCGTGGCCGTGAGATGTCGAGATATTGACATTTGAGATGGGTCAGCCGGATGGCTGAGGCCAGAGATACTATGATATGGATATATGAGATTTGAGACAGTTTTGAGGTGTCGTTGCTGGACACGGATTCTTGTTGATTCTATGGATATTATACTAATATTTAAAAAGAGTTTCAAAAAGAAAGAATGATTCTTATACGTACATGTTAAGATCATGAGTTGATTCGTGTTGCATACATACCTGCTAGTACATTCCTGTTGCATACATACCTGCTAGTACATTCATGTTGCATACATACCTGCTAGTACATTCTTGTTGCACACATACCTGCTAGTATATCCTGCCATATCTGAATTATAGATGCTTGGATCCTTGCGTGCATGCATGCGATAGCCTCTATAGATGTTATTTATTACTCACGAGTTGGAAACTCACCCCCGTTGTGCCACAGCCTTTCTGCAGGCCCGCTCCGTCAGTACAGTAGCGGCGGACGCACTAGCTACTTTTTCCCTTTTTACCTGGATTCGAGGCTTTTGCTCGTAGGTGGGTTGTTATCATTTTGTACTGCCTTATTTATTCATTGTATCTAGAGTACTCCATCTACTGTATCAGCTGTACCTGTTATTTGGATTATTGTATATTGACCTAGAGACGAGGCTGTTAGACTTGTGGATTTTTATGTTGTATTTGGGGTCGAGCTCACTTGAGTCGACATGTTATTTACTGTGCTTCTTATGCTTATTTATGCACATTGCTGTTTTACATTGCGTGGGATTTGTGACCTCCTTGAGGCGAAGAGCTAGCTCCCTCTTGGGGATGCCATATTACATGTTATTCATTTATACTCCTGTTTGTACCCGTTGGGGGGCCTGTTTTTACAAAGGAGACTCTGCCGGAATTTTTGGAAAAAAATGGATGTTGCTTTAAAAAGCTTGATGCGACTTAATAGACTAAATCGTTTTCAATAATTTGGTTTTTCCTTCACTCTATTTCTTAATCAGGTTTTGTTTTTCTGGGCTTTGGCTTACTTATTTTACGCACGCCTTGAGACGTTTCGTAACTTAAGTGCCAGACACGTTCCGTACCCTGCGGGTCGTGACAAAGTTTGTATCAGAGCCATAGGTTTTACCTTTCTGAGTGTAGGATGACCCTTGGTAGATGGAGTAAGTGACTTAAGCAGGGTAACGTAGCGTGCGTATTTCCGCGGCATACATGCGATACGGTACTCCGCCTTGGTGACTTTAGGATATACTTGCTTGAAATTCCTTCTTCAATTCCGTGTATCCTATGATTCTATTGCACTATTCTTATTATCCTGTTTCTTGTATCAGCCACTATACCGCCGAAGGCTACGAGAGCGCAGAGGGCTGCCGCCCGAGATGAGATCCGAGCAGGCTCGTCCGAGACGAGGACCGAGCAGGGTGGTATACCTACGCCTCAGGGATAGACTGATCCGCCTTCCCCAGGCCGTATGGATAGGCTTGAGTCTGGTATGGAGGAGCTACGACAGATGATGGGAGGTATGCAGAAGCTACGAAAGATGGTGGGATCCTTAGTGGAGGCTAGTCGGGTGCCGAGATCGGAGGACGTACCTACCACATCACAGACGACCATGGTACCTGCTGCCCAGACAGTTGCTCCTACCACCACTACCGTGGCTATCCCAGTATCACTACAGGATTTCATGAGGCTGAGACCTCCAGTATTCACCGGCACAGATGCGGCGGAGGATCCACAGACTTTCCTTGATAGATTAGCCAGTATTTGCCGTTCGCTCAGATGTTCTGACGATCGATGGGTGGAGCTTGCGAGTTTCCGTCAAGAAGGCCTTGCGCAGACGTGGTTTGAGTTCGTCGAGAGAGGTCGAGCTGCAGGTCTACCTCCTACGATTTGGGCCGAGTTCACAGCAGTATTTCTGGCTCGTTTCCTTCCAGAGAGCGTTCGTGACGCCAGAGCTCGTAGTTTTGAGACCTTGATCAAGACTCCAGGGATGACGGTGTCTGAGTATGATGTCCAGTTCACGCGGTTGTCCAGATATGCTCCGTATTTGGTGGATACTGAAGAGAAGAGAGTGAAGAGGTTTGTGCAGGGACTTGACGCCCAGCTATTTCTTGCCATCGGCGCCCAGCACTTCGACACTTATTCAGCTGCTATGGATACGGCGTTGCGGATGGAGGCACACATTTCAGCGACTTCAGCCGTTTCCGGGCCGAAGAGGATTCATACCGGTATGCCAGATCAGATGAAGCATGCCGGATTCTTTCCGAGAGATAGTGCCGGCAGGGGGGTTGGACGAGGTCAGCTGTATGGTTTGTATCCACAGGGACAGCAGCCGTCGCCAGGATGTTATGGGTGCGGGAGTCCGCACCATCATATCAGATACTGCCCGGTGAGACGACAGGGAGCAGCGACAGGTCCGCATATGACCTTACTACCATCACCACCTCCTCCGCAGAGAGCTCTACTTCCTATCCCAGGCGATGCTCCCCGACAGTTCGATGCACCCAGAGGCCGTGGACGCGGTGGCCCTGTTCAGAGGGGACGAGGAGGCCGAGGCCAAGGCCGAGGTCATCCAGCTATTGGTGGAGGACAGGCCCGAGTGTTTGCTTTGACACAGCAGGATGCGCAGGCATCCAACGCCGTTGTGACAGGTAACTTGCCAGTTTGTTCTTTCGACGCACGGGTATTATTCGACCCAGGTTCCACACATTCGTATGTCTCTACACACTTTGCACCGATGTTGGGCCGTGAGTCATCGTCGTTAGATCAGCCGCTTGTAGTTATTACTCCGGTAGGAGAGTCGTTTGTTGCTCATTTTGTGTTTCGTTTGTGTTCCGTTCGTATCGGGGAGAGGGATTCATTGGTAGATTTGATTCTCCTCGATATGTTGGACTTTGATGTGCTTCTTGTTGGAGATAGTGCCCTCAGAGTCAATTATTGGATCACAGGCACGTGATTGCAATGATTGAGGAAGGACCTATCCCGGTAAGACAGTCTTACTCGAGATGATAGTATGCTATCTGGTTTACCTTTATCATCGTGTACTGCTTTAGGTGACCTGACAGGTCGCTATTGCACGTTGATAGAGCCCCTAGGATTCTTGCTTGACTACCGGCAGTATGAGGGCGATCATATACGTGGGAGCTGGTAGTCTATAAGCACATCCTTAAAAGGTCCCTAGTCGTGGAAGTTTCGAGACAGGGCATCGATACTCCAGAGTAGACTAGTGTATACAGTCGAGACCCCGACGAGGGGCGGTGGCCGGCCTCACAAGCCACTGGTGTCAGTTGGTTCACCTAAGATGTATACAGGTGCTCATTGGGTTATGAGTACACCGGACAGGACTCGCCGGGAACATGCTAGTTGGTCTTATACCTGACGTCAGATAGCAGTTCCCAGGTGACATGTGTACAGGTTAGTTCATCGACCTGGGGATCGTCATTTGTCTCGTGTGAGTTCCCACTGTGCTTTGATTACTACCCTACCACGGCTCAAAGGAGTCGTGCAAACAGGTTTTAGTTGGGTACAGTCCCGAGCCACATGGAGGCAGTGAGCGGATCTTCAGGGGTTCGTCTCTCCCGGTATTGGGGGTGAGGTCGCGCTGTGTCTAGGAGAGCCATTACACGAAGTCCTTGGCCAAGGCAGGAGATTTACTGGTAGGTATTCCAGTAGTATCTCAGGGTGTTCTGGGCTACACTCCGACACGACTTGTACCGCTTTTGGGGGACTGACTTTTACCAACCCCCTAGGCCCGACATGCGATGCTCATAGACGAACGGACCGGACTGTACGGATATTGTCACTGACAGGCTCGGTAGGGTGTCAGGATGAGTTCGCTCATCGACGTCCCTTTTGGTCAATAGCTGGTGGCCCGTCACGTATTGGCTTATACCTCTGACGTGCTAGTGGTTAAATCCACAGCTATAGTATTGACGAGTCTTTAGAGTCCACCACATTTACAGTTACTCAAGCTTTCGGGCGAAACGCTGTAGAGGTCGTATGGAGATATGGCAGGGTCCGATCAGATACGTGCGGTATTGCACGGATCAGGATCGGACGGTTTGTACTAGAGGCCGTATGGTTATATGGCAGCGTTCGATCAGATACGTGCGGTATTGCACGGATCAGGATCGGACGGATATTACTAGCCGGCTTTGGTTTAAGCCGGATCCTAGTATAGTACAGTGTAGATTTTGTCTCATTGCTTTTGTATCCGGAAGGAATACAGATGCGGGTGTATATGCACAGTATCGGGGTTTTCCTGTAATTTATTACGGGACCAGTTTTCTGGAGTTCCCAGTTTGCATTCCGTTCCGGCCGGTTTTCCTTTGTTCTTTCCCGGCCGGACTTTTCCGATGGAGGGGGTTATTTGCAAGTTTGCAAATAACATTTGTGGAGGGAGTTTCTTGCAATTGTTTTGTATATGATGGCATCTTTTCTTTTCCACCATCATTTTGATTCTTTCTTAGTCTTTTCCTTTGCTTTAATGAGATGAGAAAGGATTAGGATTGATTTGTGTTTTGTGATGATGATGTTTGGATGTGGTCACCCTTCATGCTCTCCTACACTCACCTCCCTTTTGCTTATGTATTCTTTGCTCCACCATTTCTAAGATGATAAGTTTTTCATTTTTTTGAGAAAAGAGAAGGTGAGAGCTTCATCTTTGAGAGTGTTTCATTCTTGATCTCTTTTCATGTTAAGAAAAATGCAAGCACCATTTTTCTTACCTTGCTTCCTCCATCATCTTCAAATGGCAACGAACCCAAATGAGACATAGCCTCTACACTACACTTCCTACAGCAAATCTTGGACGCGTCGGCTAGCCTACTTCGCGCCCGAGTTGCCTCGGTATTGAGGTGGGAGCCCGTAAAAGATGCAGGCGATGTGGTGCCCTTTTCCGGCGAGGAGGCGACGATATGGAGACAGGACTTTCCGCGGGAGATCGGGACGATGACGAGAAGACCGGAGGACTCGGATCACTCGGTATATCTCTAACCCGTCTTGTAGTTTGCTAGAATAAGTTTAATGGTCCGATCCGGGTGTTTAGTGCGCGGTGGTGCCGGTTTGCTAAGTCCGCAAAAATTAAAGTTTATCACCGCTTCCGCATTTGGCCGTCGGATCGACGGCCGGGGCGCCGCCGTGCACTTACAGTGGTATCAGAGCCTCGCCATTAACTTCGTCTAGCTTTGTTTGATGTGTTTTACGTTTCCGATCGAACAAAATCCCGAAAACGCGTTTTTCAAGCACATCAGTTTCTGTCGAATTTTTTTTGAGTCTAAAAATTTTTCAGGTTGTCTCAGAGTGATGTGCAGGGAATTATAAGCATACTGTAAAAATTTGGTAGCATGAACTCACCATACCACCGCGGAACCGCGGCCAAACCCCTGCTTGGGCCGCGGTTCTGCCGCCATGTTAACTGTTCTTGCCCCCAAAACTTTGCAGAATGTTCCTGGAATGAAAATGTGGTTTCTGGAAGATTAAAATTGGGCCCCGATTTTCTGTGAGTGCTACAGTATTGCTTGGGGGCCCACTTGTTAATTTTTGATTGATCGGATATTTTAAACACATTATTTCACAGTATTTACATTATATCTGCGACCGTGAATGTCACTTGATCGGTAAATCCGGTCTAACTGCTATAGCCCGGTTAGACGGATTTGCGAACGTAACTTTCACGTTGATTTTCTATGTATTGCTGTGATGTTGCGGATCGGTCGTGGGGGATAGCCTGGATGCAATGTTAGTACAGTGTTGTTGTATTATGTACATTTGATATTGCGGGGCGAGCGTCCGACATGTGGACTGCCGTCACTGCCTGATTGTATTATTATTTTTTTGGGGCACGGCCAGGTTGCGGTCGTTGTACCCGGTGTATGTATATTTTACTTTCTGTACTAGGTTGACCCAGGAGGGGTGCCCAAGTTACCGGATTCCGTGAAGTGCTGGATGGTCCATTCACGGCGCTGAAGGGGGCTGCCTCGCTTCAGGTTTTTGCGGGTGACTTGCCGCGCCCGTAGGGGTCTAGGATCTCATTGCACAGGCTATCCACACGACCAGGGGAACGTCGGGTTTCAGTAGTGGCTCTGTGAAACCCGGGGATCCCATATATCTGTATTGTTCTGTGATGCTGTACATTTCTGTGATGTTGCATTTTTTATCACGCCTTGAGCGAAATATAATATATTGGTATATATTATTAGATGTTGTATATGTTTTACATCCGCGCTAGTCCAGTCCCCTCTCTGCCGTTAGTTAGCTAACCTAACGGGTGATGACGGGACCCAGTGGCGAATGCGGATGGCATATACGTACGTCAGTATATTTTCGTTCTTTGTGGTGTGATCAATTGATGGGACTGCGTTGATTCGGATCAATGCAAGTTAAACAAACCTATTCTGATGTTGTTGGAACACTTTTCAAAAAGCTGTTATTGCAAGGATGTTCACTTTTGTTTTGCATCGTGGTATTCATTTGGAATATCCTACTCCTCAGTCGATGAGGCAAGGGCCGAGATCCCTTCACCGGGAGTGACCCCTTGGACAGAAGTCTGCGTCAGGGCATTAACTTCACTATAGCCGATTACTTTTGCTTTGCATCATGGTATTCATTTGGGATATCCTGCACCCCATTCTACGGGGAAAGAGCCGAGATCCCTTTACCGGGAGTGACCTCTTTAGTAAAGGTTTTCGTCACTATATTTTCTAAAAAGCTATCCGTTCCTTCAACGAGATCAAGTTCATTACGTTAAAGGTTTTCGCCAGAAACCATTCGTAGCCCTCCGTCTTTTCATATGGGTAGTCAATAGTATTCAAGCTGTGTTTGTTGGCCTTAGTCAAGGCACAGTGATTGGTAGCTATTGGATATTCATATGCTGCATAGATAGATGCGTTGGTTTGGGACAGTCGTATAGCCTTGTTGGCCCTAGTCAAGGGCTTGTACGGGTGGGTTCAAATCAACCTGGAGAATGACGGGTAGAACTTGACATGTGACTTATGATTTGTTGGCCTTAGTCAAGGTCATAAGAGCATGGGGTAAAAATCCACATCGGGAGTTTCAAAAGAACTGAAACTTGCCAGATATACGCATACCTTCTGGAGTGTGATAACGTGAGCGGATTCTGTCACGTTATCATGCGATGAGAGTTGGATCCCGATTCCCACTGATGAGTTGGTTTACTCCTCGGGTGACCCCGACTAATTCTTCTTTCAGGTTTGGAGGAGAATTTGAGGTACAGTAAGAGGTTTCCAGATTAAATTAAGTGATAACCATTCTGATCTAGGTTAGAGTGCACGCTGAGTGTTTCTTTTCTCTCTCTCTTTGGTAGCGACCATTGACCCGACCCTAAGACTATGACTCAGTGACCAAGTTGACCGAACCTTTTTAACACTGGCTTTTGGATTGTCAGAGTTGCAGACCTCATTGCCACTCCTACTTTTACCCTTTTCTCCAGGACACCCCATATTACTGCGAACGTCCACTTCCATTGGACAAAACCATCATATGGTTAGATACGAACTCGAAGGACTTCGAGGATGGTTTCCGGTTCTGGAGAAAACGGATAGGATTATTCAGTTGTCTTTCCTTTTCACCCTCTCTCAGGTTGCGAGTACTCCTTGGTTTTGGAGTAGTACACTTATTACGCAAATTGGATAGTCTTCTTCCAAACCATAGGCTGGTGCCGACCGGTAGGGAATGAAGAAACCCAATTAGCCTAAACGGTGTACAGAAGGTATTAAGATTAAGACGAAGCAAGGGATTAGTAAGAGGGCAAAGTAAATTGCGACTGATATTCACGACTAAACCAAATATTTCTTCGCCAATCCTAAATCACCTTTGTATTTCTCCAGGACACTCCGTATCACTACGAAGATCCACAGTTTATTGGATACTCCATCGTATGGTTATATACGAACTCGAAAGGAACTTGTTCCAGTTCGGGGATGGATTCTGGTCCACGAGAAATAGGAATAAGGTTTATTCGGTTGTCTTTTATCTTCACCTTCTCTCGCATTGCGAGTGCTCCTAGGACTAGGACAGTACACCCATTATGCTTATTGGATAGTCTTCTTCCAAACCATAGGCTGGTGACGAACGGTAGGGAAGGAAGAAAACCATTTGGCCTAAGGGGTGTGCAGAAGGTAATGACTAAAGACATATAAAGGGATTTGGAGAGGTGACAAAGAATTATACGGTTATAGTTGTGAATCTGGATAATGGTAGAGGCATTACTAGGAATACCAGGATACCCCATCGAAACATTTCAATGTTTCAGTTCAACTGTGTACTGTTAAAAGAAAACTGATTTCCCGATTAGACACTTGCTCCAGGGTATGTATTTACCAGGTTGATTCTCACATCTGTATGGTTTTACAGATGATGAGTGGGAGTAAGTTATTGGGAATTGGGTGATCATCCTCATCATATCGAGATTCGTTGTAATCGGTGATATTTGAGGAGATCGCCTGGGCTGTTTGCCGGTCGGCAAATATTTGGTTTTGAATATCCGCTGTTGTGCACCAATTTCAAATTGATATATCTGTACGTCTATTTTCATAGAGTGAGATATACCTTTTGACATTATGTCGATGACATTTACCTATATCAGTGGATGGTTAGGTAAGGAGCATTAAACAACGGTGTAATTCTTCTTAACCATAAGTACAGTTTTCAACTTACGACACACAGTGAAAGAGTTGTTAGACTCAGCGGACTTATACAGAGTATTGTATGTTGTTAAGTGTCCATTAGGACTGAGGGGTTGGTCCTCATACTATATTCTGTTTACTTTTAACTTCTCTAGTTCCTAGACATGTGTTTCGTAGAAATACAGGGTCTGAGTTTTGAGGAGTTATAGGTATTTGAATAGAGTAGAGAACCAGGTGTAGCAAGTATCGGGATTCTTCAAAGTGATCGAAGATGTAGATACTTGTGTATGGTATTCAGTTGATAGTAATGATAAAGAGAAATTGCTTCTCTTTCAGGTTACTCATAATTGGAAGCATTCCTAAGTTGAGTAACGCTGATCGGCCTCCTTCCATTTAGTTGACATGCACTGGAGATAGCTGCATGATTTGAATCTGGTTCAAGTAAATCAGTGCCTCTGGTTCTATATTGGATATAGTACAGTTCATATCTTAACATTGTTAAGGTACGGGGAGTTATCCGGCTTATGATTAAAACCAGACACTGGACAACTCAAGGCACGTTTCTGTAATGGCTGTTTGTGGGTTGACCCAGGCTATGACGAGGGTTGACTTTCTACCATCTGGCAGATCAATAGAAATATTGTTCTAGACTCGCCACAGTTTTATTAAAAATGGATTTTTTCAAAAACAGTAGTGGGAGTATGGTAGAACTGGAAGTGATTCCAGAACCACAAACGATTACTGAAGATTTGATAAGGAACCTAAAGATTCAATCTGATTTGACATTCCATTGGCCATTCCGCAGATAAGGTGGGTAACTTCAGGCACCCGAGAGGTACTCCGGTAGCCTCAAGGACGGTGACAAGGTGTAACATTTAGGAAAAAGCTAGAAATAAATAAAATTAATTAAATTTAGAATAAGCTGATAAATTACAAAATGATTAAAATCAAATATGTTAATCTTCATAAGTTATATGTAATACAAATTAAATTAGAATTTTAGAATGTAATATAAATAAGTTAAAAGGGTTTTAATGAAAATTTTAGCTTCATTTTACTAATAAGGGTGTTATATAATAAGTTAAGTTGTGAGGGGTTAAAGTGTAAAGTTAATTTTTTATGCAAATAGGGTATTGTCAAGGGTTTAAGTGAATAAGGGATATCATTTCAGTTCTGAGTTTAAATTCAAATAAATCAAAAGAAAATAGAAGATAATGCTTAAACACCTCATGCTTCAAACAACCCCTTCTTTACACCTCCTTCTTGCATGAATCATGCACACTTCTTCACTTGACACCACCTCCTTAACCCTATCCCTTTCTCCTCTCATATATATAGCTTATTTCAGTTTAAACTCTGAATCAAAACTAAAAAGAAAATCAAAGGAAAAGGAAAACTAAAGAAGGAAAAAGAAAAACAAGAGGAACAAGAAGAAAAGGGTAAATGAGGAGCTTGTTCATGGAGCTAGTTCTTCATCAAGCTAAGAGGAGTTGATTGATCAAGGAGAGTCATTCCTACAACAAATTGGAGGGTAAATTCTTAATCCTAGTAGGTTAATTAGGCTCTGTAGATTAGTTAATTACTGTTTAGCATGTCATATAATATCGTATTTTAGCTAAACTTATAGTCTGTTAGAATCTGCTATAATCTGGAACTTAATTAAATAAATTCAACAGGGTCAAAATGATGTAGGTAACAACTAGAGTTAACCACTGGAAGACGGAGGCAGGGGGCCGGTTTTGGGCCTGCGACAGAAGGAGTTTGGCCGGCGTCGCCGGCCATGTTGTGGGGTTTGTGGGTTTGTTCAATTGGGGTGTGTACAGTATGCAATTTAGGATGTTTTGGTACTGTTGATTTAACTTAGTATTACTGTAATTAAAATCTGGAAGGAAATATCGGTAAAAGAATCGTAAAACACTAAATACGTCACGACGAAATTACGTCGCGTTTTAATTCCTGAAACAGTGCAGGTTTGGGTTAAAACTCCAGCGAGATGAAGTGTTTTATAACTTAATAATCTGATAATAGGTAACATATAAGAAAGATAGCGTGTTTCTATGTCCGTTATATCGGAAATGTAGTTTTGCTTATACGCGTTAACTTTGCATATTTAGACACGGATACGAGAAATACGGAAGCCGCGAGGAAAGGGAAAGGATTAGCGATTCCGGAGTAGATTCGACTTTCCGGTGAGTAGACTAAACATCTACCGGGGAATTTAGTAAAGATGGCGTGTTTCGCCCATGGTTTTACTTAATGTGATATTCATATCATCATGTTTAGTTATTAGAATTTCATTCATTAAAATGCTTGTATATTGCTTAGTTATTAGAACACTTCACAAGTATCGACGAGTGATGCCACGTGCACATCTTATATGCTACACACACCTCGTCGATATTGCCATGTCACATACACTTAAATATCATACTTATTAACATGAATTATATCGTATTTCACATGTCAAGTATATTGGTAGATTCATTATTTGCATCCTGTTGCTTTATGCGTAATTCTATGTTGGATATGAGATAGATGCAGAATTGAGGATTTATTATTTTGAGTTTTGAATACTACTACATAAATCCAGTTTTTCATGATTGATGTGACATGTCCACCCTGAGATGATTTCTGTTTTTGGTTTTATTCCGGACCGAGTGGGGGAGATATACGGTCGCGGATTTACGTTATCCATACTGAGTGGGGGAGATATACAGTTGGATACAGGGTGGACCCGGTCGAGACCGAGGGGCAGGATAGCCGTATTGAGACGGGGGAGCCTAGCGAGGTTACTCGATTCCGGATATTGGTTATAGAAATATGCGGCGTGCATCTAGAGGATGACGACCGATATTATGGGTATAGGATCATTCGGGGAATGATGCCTATAAGAAATGAAAGTTTTGTGTCGTTGATAGACACCGAGAGATGATTTATATTGAGTTGTGATTTCAGAAGTATGATGGGATTTAGTGTTGGATTTCACATATACTCATATATCATATTGATTCATGTTCATTAGCATGATTACCATATTTACTTTATTCGCCGTTATATGTTAGTCGTATTCACTGAGTTGGCAACTCATCCCCGTTGTGCCACAGTTCCTTGCAGGGATAGAGTGGACGGGTAGCTGCGAGGCAGGATCACTTTTGCTGTTGTTTCCATCTTTTGTTAGGTAGGTTACATGTGTAGTAACCTTCTATTTTGTACTTTTGTATCTAGAAAAACTCCATCAGACTTGTATTTTGACTTAGAAAAGAGAGTTGGTAAATATATGTACAGTTGAGATCGGTTGATCAGTTTCATAACTTCTTTCTGTATGAGATTCAGTGATGTTCATTATATGTTTATATTCATGTTTATTGTTAGTATTGTTGATTCCAACCCGGAATACAACCAAACTTAACCTTTATTATTTGTTTAATGAATAAACTTCATAACTTGAGATTTCTACTTAAAAACTAAATTTTCATAAATAATTCCGAAATAAGGTATTTTGATCTTGGTTTTTGGCTTACTTGGATTTGTGCATATCTTTAGATATGATACAATCTGAGTGCCTGTCACATCCAAACTTGGGTCGTGACAAAGTTGGTATCAAAGCTTAGGAGTAACCTTACGGAATTCAGTAGGGGATTTCAGTAGGTTGATGTAAGTTTGAGAGTTAGGATGACCTTTGGTTTGATGGAGTAGGTGAATTAGGACGAATGCAGTACCGTACGTATGTTCCGCGGCATATTTACGTTATCGTATTCAGCCTAACTAACCTTAGGATGTTTATCTTGATCTATTCTTCCGTTGTTTCTCCGTTATTGATTGCCTCTGTTCCCACACCTTATCAACTCTCGTTTCTTGTTCCAGTTGCTATGGCTACGCGGGCTAGGCGAGCCGCAGCCAGGAATGCAGCTAGGGCGAGTCCGCCTGTGACGAGGACTGGTACACCGGACGTGCAGGAGGTGCATGAGCATGCTGATCCTCCTCCTCCAGATCGCATGACTAGGATCGAGGAGGGTATGTTGGGATTACAGCGAGTGGTAGGACAGTTAGCTGAGACCACTCGAGCTTTGAGATCAGATCCAGCACCGACCGTAGCAGAGTCCGAGGTACAGCCTACACAGACGGTAGCACCAGTAGATACGAGAGTGATGGAGGTATCACTTTCGGAGTTTATGAGATTGAGACCACCGGTATTCACAGGGACCGATGTGACGGTAGATCCTCAGTCTTTTCTTGATAGAATGGCGAGGATAGGCAGATCATTACGATGTTCTGATGCGAGGTCAGTTGAGCTGACTAGCTTTCGTTTGGAGGGACTTGCACAGGAGTGGTGTGAGTCGATGGAGAGAGGGCGAGCTACGAATCTTCCTCCGATGACGTGGACTGAGTTTTCTACAGTCTTTCTTGCCAGATTTCTTCCCGAGAGTGTGAGGGATGCTAGAGCTAGCAGTTTCGAAGCGTTGAAGAAATCAGCAAGTATGTCAGTAGCCGATTATGACTTACGCTTCACCCAGCTATCGCGATATGCCCCATACTTGGTACCTACAGAGGAGCTTCGGGTGAAAAGGTTCCTAAGGAGTTTGGACACACAGTTGTATCTGGCGATAGGCTCCCAGCATTTTGATACATATGCACAGGCCATGGATGCGGCGATTCGAGTTGAGGAGCGTTTGAGCCAGTCAGGAGTTGTTCCGGAGCCAAAGAGGAGTAGACCATTCGTGCCGACAAATAGACAGTTTGGCCGAGGTAGAGGGTCTTATCCAGGCAGATATATTCCAGGCCGCAGTGTTGGACGAGATTGGACACAGGGCCAAATGTTCAGTTCTTATCCTGGTGATCAGAGACCACCATCTACCTGTTATAGTTGTGGACTTCCCGGACACTTTGCGCGAGATTGTAGATCTCAGGGCGGGACCGTTGCTCCACAGGCTGTTTTACCCCTTCCACCTCCTACACCGATGGCTTTACTTCCTCCCCCAGTTGGCGCTACATGCCAGGCAGTTGCACCACGAGGTCGAGGCTATGCAGGACGTGCTCAGAGAGGTAGAGGAGATAGAGGTAGAGGACGACAGGATGCGGGCAGGGGCCAGGCACGGGTTTTTGCGCTGACTCCACAGGATGCCCAGGCATCAAATGCAGTCGTGACAGGTACTCTTACAGTATGCTCATTAGAGGCACATGTTTTATTTGATCCCGGTTCTATACATTCTTATGTATCGTCACGATTCGCACTTTTGTTGGGGAAGGAGTCGTCATTATTAGAGTTACCATTGGTAGTGATTACTCCAGTTGGAGATTCCTTTATAGCTCGGCACGTATTCAGATCGTGTTCGGTGCGTATTGGTAATAGAGATTCGCTAGTTGATCTGATTCTCCTGGACATGTTGGATTTTGATATACTTCTTGGGATGGATTGGTTAGCCGCTTGTCATGCCTATGTAGATTGTAGAGGAAAAGCGGTTAGATTTTGTTTTCCAGGTGAACCGGTGTTTGTTGTGCAGGGGGATTGCAAGTTAACCCCTGTCAACATGATTTCTGCTTTTTGTGCGGGGCGGCTTTTGAAGAAGGGTTGTCTTGGGTTCTTGGCTTTTATTCAGGACATAGGGGTCGCTGAAGTTCCATTGGACCAAATTCCGATCATACGAGAATTTCCTGAGGTATTTCCTGCTGAATTACCAGGATTGCCACCTGATCGAGATATTGAATTCTGTATCGATTTGATTCCGGGTGCAGGGCCTATTTCTATACCACCATATCGAATGGCACCGACGGAATTGAAAGAACTCAAAGGCCAGTTGCAAGAGTTGTTAGATCAAGGACTTGTACGTCCGAGTGTTTCACCGTGGGGAGCTCCTGTGTTGTTTGTAAAGAAGAAGGACGGTAGTATGAGGATGTGCATCGACTACCGACAGCTGAATCGCGTCACGGTGCGAAACAGGTATCCATTACCACGAATAGATGACTTGTTCGATCAGTTGCAAGGAGCCGGATTCTTCTCAAAGATTGACTTGAGGTCAGGATATCATCAGTTGAGGGTTCGGAAAGACGATATTCCGAAGACAGCGTTTCGTACGAGATATGGGCATTATGAATTTCTGGTGATGTCGTTCGGACTCACCAATGCTCCAGCAGCTTTTATGGATATGATGAACCGTATCTTTAGACCATTTATCGATCGGTTTATTATAGTATTCATAGATGATATTCTTGTATATTCTCGGAGTCAGATGGAGCACGAGCAGCATTTACGTATCACGTTGCAGACCTTGAAAGAGCATCAGTTGTATGCTAAATTTTCTAAGTGTGCTTTTTGGCTCGATAGTGTGGAGTTCTTGGGTAACATAGTTACAAGACAAGGTATATGCGTCGACCCAAAGAAGATTGAAGCTGTACAACACTGGCCCAGGCCTATGTCAGTTACAGAGGTTCGGAGTTTCTTAGGTCTGGCAGGTTATTACAGACGCTTCGTACAGGATTTCTCGCGGATAGCGGCACCTTTGACAGGATTGACTAGGAAGGAAGTTCCTTTTCAGTGGACAGATGCGTGTGAGCAGAGTTTCCAATAGTTGAAGACACGTTTGACGACTGCACCTGTATTATCTTTACCTTCCGGGTCAGGGGGTTTCGTTGTGTATTGCGATGCTTCTAGAGTGGGCTTAGGCTGTGTGTTGATGCAACACGGCAAAGTTATAGCATATGCTTCTCGACAGTTGAAGAGGCATGAACAAAATTACCCCGCTCATGATCTAGAGATGGCTGCTGTAGTATTCGCATTGAAGATTTGGAGACATTACTTGTATGGAGAAACGTGTCAAATCTTCACAGATCATAAAAGTTTAAAGTATATCTTTCAACAGAAGGATCTGAATCTCAGGCAGCGTAGATGGATGGAATTGGTGAAAGATTACGACTGTGAGATTTTGTACCATCCCGGCAAAGCAAATGTTGTAGCAGATGCCTTGAGTCGGAGGCCTGGAGGTAAATTATCTCATTTGAGTCTTTTGCAGAGACAGTCTTCTACAGACTGGCAGATCTTATGTGATAGTCGTATACAGTTTGAGTTTACATCGGCAGGAGGTCAGTTAGCACATGTTCGCACCAGACCTCAGCTATTGGATCGTATTCGAGATGCGCAGCCTACCGATACTCGCTTGATGGAGATTATGGATCATGTTAGGCTGGGTAAGGAGACGGAGTTCGTGATTGATGATCATGGAGTATTACGTTTTAGGACTCGTCTCTGTGTGCCAGATTCTGACGGATTGAGGCGTGAGATTTTGGAGGATGCCCACAGGTCAGTATACAGTATTCATCCTGGTTCCACCAAAATGTATCGTGATTTGAAGGAAAATTATTGGTGGGAAGGAATGAAGAAGGATGTTACGGATTTTGTTTCTCGATGCTTGACGTGTCAGCAAGTCAAGGCAGAACACCAGAGGCCAGCTGGAGAGCTGCAACCCTTACCCATTCCAGAGTGGAAATGGGAACAGATTTCCATGGATTTTGTGGTGGGTCTACCCAGGACTAGTAGAGGGTATGATTCCATTTGGGTGATTGTAGACAGGCTGACGAAGGCAGCTCATTTTCTTCCAGTGAAGACGACATATGGATTTGCTCAGTATGCACAGGTTTATATCGATGAGATTGTACGTCTACATGGAGTGCCGACATGCATAGTGTCAGATCGAGGTACCCAGTTCACGAGCAGGCTATGGCAGAAACTACAGGACGCTCTTGGTACACGACTGAGCTTTAGTACAGCTTTCCACCCACAGACAGACGGTCAGTCGGAGCGGACCATTCAGATACTAGAGGATATGCTTCGGGCTTGTAGCCTAGATTTCGGTGGTAGTTGGGATCGTCACCTACCTTTGGTGGAATTCTCATACAACAACAGTTTTCAAGAGACGATCCAGATGGCACCCTTTGAAGCTTTGTATGGAAGGAAATGTAGATCACCTGTTTGCTGGACAGAACTTAGTGAGAGTTGTATATTGGGACCGCAGATAGTACCGGAAACTACAGAGAAGATTCACTTGATACGAGATAGAATGAAAGCGGCTCAAAGCAGACAGAAGTCATACGCAGATCGAAGACGACGCAAACTTGAGTTTGATGTGGGAGATCATGTGTTCCTTCGAGTATCTCCAATGAAAGGTGTGATGCGCTTCGGGAAGAAAGGGAAGCTCAGCCCCAGATATGTTGGACCTTACGAGATTTTAGAAAGAGTGGGCGCTGTGGCTTATCGGTTAGCACTTCCACCGGGTTTTCCCGACGTACATCCAGTGTTCCATGTTTCGATGCTTCGCAGATATCTTCACGATCCATCTCATGCGATCCATCATCAGACTCTACAGCTTGAGCCAGATCTATCCTTCACAGTGCAGCCAGTTGCTATTCTAGACAGGCAGGCAAAGCAGCTACGATCGAGGATACTGCCATCTGTAAAGGTTCTCTGGCAAGGAAAGGATCGCGAGGAGATTTCTTGGGAGACGGAGGACGCGATGCGGAAGAAATTTCCACATCTTTTCTTAGGTATGTTTAGCAATTATTTTAAATTCGGGGACCGAATTTTCTTAAGGGGGGAATATTGTAACATTTAGGAAAAAGCTAGAAATAAATAAAATTAATTAAATTTAGAATAAGCTGATAAATTACAAAATGATTAAAATCAAATATGTTAATCTTCATAAGTTATATGTAATACAAATTAAATTAGAATTTTAGAATGTAATATAAATAAGTTAAAAGGGTTTTAATGAAAATTTTAGCTTCATTTTACTAATAAGGGTGTTATATAATAAGTTAAGTTGTGAGGGGTTAAAGTGTAAAGTTAATTTTTTATGCAAATAGGGTATTGTCAAGGGTTTAAGTGAATAAGGGATATCATTTCAGTTCTGAGTTTAAATTCAAATAAATCAAAAGAAAATAGAAGATAATGCTTAAACACCTCATGCTTCAAACAACCCCTTCTTTACACCTCCTTCTTGCATGAATCATGCACACTTCTTCACTTGACACCACCTCCTTAACCCTATCCCTTTCTCCTCTCATATATATAGCTTATTTCAATTTAAACTCTGAATCAAAACTAAAAAGAAAATCAAAGGAAAAGGAAAACTAAAGAAGGAAAAAGAAAAACAAGAGGAACAAGAAGAAGAGGGTAAATGAGGAGCTTGTTCATGGAGCTAGTTCTTCATCAAGCTAAGAGGAGTTGATTGATCAAGGAGAGTCATTCCTACAACAAATTGGAGGGTAAATTCTTAATCCTAGTAGGTTAATTAGGCTCTGTAGATTAGTTAATTACAGTTTAGCATGTCATATAATATCGTATTTTAGCTAAACTTATAGTCTGTTAGAATCTGCTATAATCTGGAACTTAATTAAATAAATTCAACAGGGTCAAAATGATGTAGGTAACAACTAGAGTTAACCACTGGAAGACGGAGGCAGGGGGCCGGTTTTGGGCCTGCGACAGAAGGAGTTTGGCCGGCGTCGCCGGCCATGTTGTGGGGTTTGTGGGTTTGTTCAATTGGGGTGTGTACAGTATGCAATTTAGGATGTTTTGGTACTGTTGATTTAACTTAGTATTACTGTAATTAAAATCTGGAAGGAAATATCGGTAAAAGAATCGTAAAACGCTAAATACGACACGACGAAATTACGTCGCGTTTTAATTCCTGAAACAGTGCAGGTTTGGGTTAAAACTCCAGCGAGATGAAGTGTTTTATAACTTAATAATCTGATAATAGGTAACATATAAGAAAGATAGCGTGTTTCTATGTCCGTTATATCGGAAATGTAGTTTTGCTTATACGCGTTAACTTTGCATATTTAGACACGGATACGAGAAATACGGAAGCCGCGAGGAAAGGGAAAGGATTAGCGATTCCGGAGTAGATTCGACTTTCCGGTGAGTAGACTAAACATCTACCGGGGAATTTAGTAAAGATGGCGTGTTTCGCCCATGGTTTTACTTAATGTGATATTCATATCATCATGTTTAGTTATTAGAATTTCATTCATTAAAATGCTTGTATATTGCTTAGTTATTAGAACACTTCACAAGTATCGACGAGTCATGCCACGTGCACATCTTATATGCTACACACACCTCGTCGATATTGCCATGTCACATACACTTAAATATCATACTTATTAACATGAATTATATCGTATTTCACATGTCAAGTATATTGGTAGATTCATTATTTGCATCCTGTTGCTTTATGCGTAATTCTATGTTGGATATGAGATAGATGCAGAATTGAGGATTTATGATTTTGAGTTTTGAATACTACTACATAAATCCAGTTTTTCATGATTGATGTGACATGTCCACCCTGAGATGATTTCTGTTTTTGGTTTTATTCCGGACCGAGTGGGGGAGATATACGGTCGCGGATTTACGTTATCCATACTGAGTGGGGGAGATATACAGTTGGATACAGGGTGGACCCGGTCGAGACCGAGGGGCAGGATAGCCGTATTGAGACGGGGGAGCCTAGCGAGGTTACTCGATTCTGGATATTGGTTATAGAAATATGCGGCGTGCATCTAGAGGATGACGACCGATATTATGGGTATAGGATCATTCGGGGAATGATGCCTATAAGAAATGAAAGTTTTGTGTCGTTGATAGACACCGAGAGATGATTTATATTGAGTTGTGATTTCAGAAGTATGATGGGATTTAGTGTTGGATTTCACATATACTCATATATCATATTGATTCATGTTCATTAGCATGATTACCATATTTACTTTATTCGCCGTTATATGTTAGTCGTATTCACTGAGTTGGCAACTCATCCCCGTTGTGCCACAGTTCCTTGCAGGGATAGAGTGGACGGGTAGCTGCGAGGCAGGATCACTTTTGCTGTTGTTTCCATCTTTTGTTAGGTAGGTTACATGTGTAGTAACCTTCCATTTTGTACTTTTGTATCTAGAAAAACTCCATCAGACTTGTATTTTGACTTAGAAAAGAGAGTTGGTAAATATATGTACAGTTGAGATCGGTTGATCAGTTTCATAACTTCTTTCTGTATGAGATTCAGTGATGTTCATTATATGTTTATATTCATGTTTATTGTTAGTATTGTTGATTCCAACCCGGAATACAACCAAACTTAACCTTTATTATTTGTTTAATGAATAAACTTCATAACTTGAGATTTCTACTTAAAAACTAAATTTTCATAAATAATTCCGAAATAAGGTATTTTGATCTTGGTTTTTGGCTTACTTGGATTTGTGCATATCTTTAGATATGATACAATCTGAGTGCCTGTCACATCCAAACTTGGGTCGTGACACAAGGAAGTTCTTGTTTACCCACACTTGCCATTGTTATTGTTCCAGGCTGCGAGACCCGGCAGGAGGATGAGTATAGCGTCGTTCTAAACTAGCTTTAGAAGTGCACGTCTATATGACTCTGCCAGAGGGTTTTCGTAGTCAGTAGGAGCAGCGGAAGCATTGGTGGACATCAGGCTTATGGCTATTTATAGACTAAAGCAGATATAGCGGAGATAGATCATCTATTTCTGATGTGACAGTCATAGGTTTGACGTCATCAGAATAGGGGATGGATCAGTTGAGAAGGTAGTAGGAAGTAATATTCCTATACTACGATCGGTTATACTTTGGTCGTCACACAGTGGTTTCTCCACATGGGATTTGGACATTATATCAGACATACTGGTTACTAGATCTATGTTTTTAGATCTAGATTTATGTGGTTTCCCAATCAGGGTACCTTGACAGCATTCTAAGAGTATTTAGAATGGACGACTCCTGGAATGGTAGTGTACCTGCAGGTGATGGAGTCACCCTCTCTAAAAGTGTCTTATAGACTAAAGTAGAGAGGGATGTGCATGATTGGCAGATCACTTGCTTAGGCAATTGAGTCAATCATGAGATGTCAAGTACCACACCAGATGTTGTTCTTGCACTAGATGCAATAAGTTGACATTGATCCAATCCTGGAGAAACAGTCGGAAGCAGTTTTAGAACATAAGTGGATGTTCTAGGGATATGATAACGGCTGCCTCCTTTAGGAGATGGTTATCACTCCAGGCTTCCAAGGTGACATGGACGACAAGGTGATTGTCAGAGTTTTAGTTTTCCTTCTGACGAGGGGCAGTATTTTGGACAGGTGGTCCAAGGCAATACTGAGGGTGGCATGGCGCAGGATACTGATTAAGTTCAGTTGACGATACAGTCTAAGAATTTTGGATTTGGAGTTCATTCATGAGCTAGGTCCCATCAGACATCCAGACATTCTAAGACAGGTATTGCTCATTTCGGGAGATGGCTTTCTCCGCGAACTTGAGATATAGAGAGACATAGAAAGAAACATCCAGGCGGATCCACTCACTGAGGCTATTCCTCGAACGCAATAGTTTCGCAAACGGATTTTGTGAGATTGACTAGTAGGGGAGTGGGGTGTTCGGTATCACACAGGCTGTGAGTATGCGACATCGCAATAATTAGCCTTGAGTGCAAGTGGGAGATTGTTGGAGATAGTGCCCTCAGAGTCAATTATTGGATCACAGGCACGTGATTGCAATGATTGAGGGAGGACCTATCCCGGTAAGACAGTCTTACTCGAGATGATAGTATGCTATCTGGTTTACCTTTATCATCGTGTACTGCTTTAGGTGACCTGACAGGTCGCTATTGCACGTTGATAGAGCCCCTAAGATTCTTGCTTGACTACCGGCAGTATGAGGGCGATCATATACATGGGAGCTGGTAGTCTATAAGCACGTCCTTAAAAGGTCCCTAGTCGTGGGAGTTTCGAGACAGGGCATCGATACTCCAGAGTAGACTAGTGTATACAGTCGAGACCCCGACGAGGGGCGGTGGCCGGTCTCACAAGCCACTGGTGTCAGTTGGTTCACCTAAGATGTATACAGGTGCTCATTGGGTTATGAGTATACCGGACAGGACTCGCCGGGAACATGCTAGTTGGTCTTATACCTGACGTCAGATAGCAGTTCCCAGGTGACATGTGTACAGGTTAGTTCATCGACCTGGGGATCGTCATTTGTCTCGTGTGAGTTCCCACTGTGCTTTGATTACTACCCTACCACGGCTCAAAGGAGTCGTGCAAACAGGTTTTAGTTGGGTACAGTCCCGAGCCACATGGAGGCAGTGAGCGGATCTTCAGGGGTTCGTCTCTCCCGGTATTGGGGGTGAGGTCGCGCTGTGTCTAGGAGAGCCATTACACGAAGTCCTTGGCCAAGGCAGGATATTTACTGGTAGGTATTCCAGTAGTATCTCAGGGTGTTCTGGGCTACACTCCGACACGACTTGTACCGCTTTTGGGGGTCTGACTTTTACCAACCCCCTAGGCCCGACATGTGATGCTCATAGACGAACGGACCAGACTGTACGGATATTGTCACTGACAGGCTCGGTAGGGTGTCAGGATGAGTTCGCTCATCGACGTCCCTTTTGGTCAATAGCTGGTGGCCCGTCACGTATTGGCTTATACCTCTGACGTGCTAGTGGTTAAATCCACAGCCATAGTATTGACGAGTCTTTAGAGTCCACCACACTTACAGTTACTCAAGCTTTCGGGCGAAACGCTGTAGAGGCCGTATGGAGATATGGCAGGGTCCGATCAGATACGTGCGGTATTGCACGGATCAGGATCGGACGGTTTGTACTAGAGGCCGTATGGTTATATGGCAGCGTTCGATCAGATACGTGCGGTATTGCACGGATCAGGATCGGACGGATATTACTAGCCGGCTTTGGTTTAAGCCGGATCCTAGTTTAGTACAGTGTAGATTTTGTCTCATTGCATTTGTATCCGGACGGAATACAGATGCGGGTGTGTATGCACAGTATCGGGGTTTTCCTGTAATTTATTACGGGACCAGTTTTCTGGAGTTGCCAGTTTGCATTCCGTTCCTGCCGGTTTTCCTTTGTTCTTTCCCGGCCGGACTTTTCCGATGGAGGGGGTTATTTGCAAGTTTGCAAATAACATTTGTGGAGGGAGTTTCTTGCAATTGTTTTGTATATGATGGCATCTTTTCTTTTCCACCATCATTTTGATTCTTTCTTAGTCTTTTCCTTTGCTTTAATGAGATGAGAAAGGATTAGGATTGATTTGTGTTTTGTGATGATGATGTTTGGATGTGGTCACCCTTCATGCTCTCCTACACTCACCTGCCTTTTGCTTATGTATTCTTTGCTCCACCATTTCTAAGATGATAAGTTTTTCATTTTTTTGAGAAAAGAGAAGGTGAGAGCTTCATCTTTGAGAGTGTTTCATTCTTGATCTCTTTTCATGTTAAGAAAAATGCAAGCACCATTTTTCTTACCTTTCTTCCTCCATCATCTTCAAATGGCAACGAACCCAAATGAGACATAGCCTCTACACTACACTTCCTACAGCAAATCTTGGACGCGTCGGCTAGCCTACTTCGCGCCCGAGTTGCCTCGGTATTGAGGTGGGAGCCCGTAAAAGATGCAGGCGATGTGGTGCCCTTTTCCGGCGAGGAGGCGACGATATGGAGACAGGACTTTCCGCGGGAGATCAGGATGATGACGAGAAGACCGGAGGACTCGGATCACTCGGTATATCTCTAACCCGTCTTGTAGTTTGCTAGAATAAGTTTAATGGTCCGATCCGGGTGTTTAGTACGCGGTGGTGCCGGTTTGCTAAGTCCGCAAAAATTAAAGTTTATCACCGCTTCCGCATTTGGCCGTCGGATCGACGGCCGGGGCGCCGCCGTGCACTTACACTTCTGGGAATGGATTGGCTAGCCACCTGTTATGCTTCTGTGGATTGCCGTGAGAAGGAAGTCAAATTTAGCTTTCCGGGAGAGCCAGTCCTTGTTATTCAGGGAGACCGCAGTGTCACCCTTCCCAGTTTGATTTCGTCTCTTCGCGCCGGTCAGCTACTACGGAAGGGATGTCAGGGATTCTTAGCCTATGTCTGTGATACTCGAGCTGCAGAGGTTCCGTTGGACCAGGTCCCGGTTATTAGTGAGTTCCCTGATGTTTTCCCTGATGAGCTGCCTGGGCTACCGCCTGAGCGCGACATTGAGTTCTGCATTGACTTGATTCCCGGCTCGGGGCCTATTTCCATACCGCCTTATCGGATGGCCCCGGCAGAGCTTAGAGAGCTGAAGGATCAGTTGCAGGATTTGTTAGATAAGGGACTTATTCGACCTAGCGTTTCTCTATGGGGTGCTCCTGTCCTGTTCGTCAAGAAGAAAGACGGAAGTTTACGCTTGTGCATTGATTACCGTCAGCTGAACAAATTTACCATGCGGAATAGATATCCTTTTCCATGCATCGACGATTTGTTTGACCAGCTTCAGGGGGCAGGATATTTATTGAGGATCGACTTGCGATCAGGATACCATCAGCTGCGAGTTTGACAGGAGGATATACCGAGGACAGCTTTCCGTACGCGCTACAGCCACTGTGAGTTTTTGGTGATATCGTTCGAACTCACCAACGCCCCAGCAACATTCATGGATTTGATGAACCGTATATTCAGGCCGTATCTTGACTTGTTCATCATCGTGTTCATCGACGATATCTTGGTGTATTCCCGGAGCCGAGAGGAGCATGAGCAGCACTTGTGGATCACATTACAGACCTTGAGGGAGCACCAGCTATTCGCGAAGTTCTCTAAGTGTGCATTTTGGCTGGACAGCGTTGGTTTCTTGGGCCACGTGATTACGAGAGATGGCATATGTGTGGACCCGAAGAAGATCGAGGCCGTTCAGCAGTAGCCCAGACCGACATCGGTTATGGAGATCCGTAGTTTCCTAGGCCTGGCTGGTTACTACAGGCGATTTGTACAGGATTTCTCCCGTATTGCTGCATCTTTGACCGGATTGACCCGGAAGGGAGTTCCTTTCATTTGGACGGAGGAGTGCGAGCACAGTTTCCAGCAGCTACGGACTTGTTTGACTACGGCGGCAGTGTTATCTTTGCCTTCAGGATCAGGCAGATTTGTGGTCTATTGTGACGCTTCACGAGTGGGGCTAGGATGCGTATTGATGCAGCATGACAGGGTGATCGCGTATGCTTCACGGAAGTTGAAGAAACATGAACAGAACTACCCCACTCACGATTTGGAGATGGCTGCAGTGGTCTTTGCACTTAAGATCTGGCGACATTACCTATACGGCGAGTCGTGCCAGATATTCACTGATCACAAGAGCTTAAAGTATATATTTCAACAGCAATACCTGAATCTGAGATAGCGCCGTTGGATGGAGCTGGTGAAAGACTACGATTGCGAGATCTTGTATCACCCGGTCAAAGCTAATGTAGCGGCGGATGCTTTGAGTAGGAGGCCCGGGGGTAGTCTATCTTGTTTGAGCACCGTGCAGAGGCAGTCATCAGCAGATTGGCAGATTTTATGCGACAGCCGAGTTGAGTTCGAGTTTACTCCGACAGGGGGACAACTTGCGCATGTCTGTGCACGTCCGAAGTTACTTGACCGTATTCGAGAGGCACAGCCCAGTGATGACCGTCTTTCAGAGATCATGGAGCAGATTAGGCAGGGCATAGATTCCGAGTTCGTGATCGATGGTCAGGGAGTACTATGATTTGGGACTCGATTGTGCATACCAGACTCTGAGGGACTGCGGCGTGAGATTCTTGAGGAGGCGCATAGATCGACATACAACGTTCATCCGGGTTCCACCAAGATGTACCGCGATTTGAGAGATGTCTATTGGTGGGACGGGATGAAGAGGGACGTCACAGACTTCATATCGAGATGCCTGACTTGTCAGCAAGTCAAGGCCGAGCACCAGAGGCCAGCAGGAGAGTTGCAGCCTTTGCCCATTCCAGAGTGGAAATGGGAGCAGATTTCTTTGTACTTCGTTGTGGGTCTACCCAGGACCAGGAGAGGGTACGACTCCATTTGGTTGATCATGGATCGTTTGACGAAAGAGGCTCATTTCCTGCCAGTGAATACCACTTTCAGTTTTGCTCAGTATGCCCAGATTTACATCGACGAGATCGTACGGTTGCATGGCGTACCGACTTGTATCGTGTCAGACCGAGCCACCCAGTTTACCAGCCGACTATGGCAGCGACTTCAGGAGGCATTGGGCACCCGTTTGAGTTTCAGCACAGCTTTTCATCCGCAGACCGACGTCCAGTCAGAGCGGACTATTCATCCTCTCGAGGACATGCTCAGAGTGTGCGTTTTAGACTTCGGAGGTAGCTGGGATCATCATTTACCCTTAGTGGAGTTCTCCTACAACAACAGCTTCCAGGATACTATTCAGATGGCACCTTTCAAGGCTTTGTATGGGAGGAGATGTAGATCGCCCGTTTGTTGGACTGAGCTTAGCGAGAGCAGTATTTTGGGACCGTAGATCGTGCATGAGACGACCGAGAAGGTACAGTTGATTCGAGATCGGATGAGAGTGGCTCAGAGCAGGCAGAAATCGTATGCAGACAGGCGCCGTCGCAGACTAGAGTTCGCAGTTGGCGATCATGTTTTTCTGAGGGTTTCTCCGATGAAGGGCGTGATGAGATTTGGGGAAAAAGGAAAGCTTAGTCCCAGGTTTGTGGGTCCCTTCGAGATTCTCGAGCGGGTCGGCGCGGTTGCATATCGTTTGGCTCTTCTACCCAGCTTTCCAGATGTTCACCCCGTCTTCCACGTGTCGATGCTATGCAGATATCTTCATGACCCTTCTCACATGATTCAGCATCAGACCGTTCAGCTTGAGCGCGATCTTTCGTTCACCGAGCAGCCAGTAGTGATATTCGATCGGCAGGTGAAGAAACTTCGATCAAAGGTCCTGCCTTCTGTGAAGGTTCTTTGGCGCAGTCCGAATGGTGAGGAGATCACTTGGGAGGCCGAGGGAGAGATGCGGAAGAAATTCGCTCATCTCTTTGAAGGTACGCGCAACTTTATATTTAAATTCGGGGACGAATTTTCTTAAGGGGGGAAGATTGTAACACCTGAGTTTGTGTTTAATGGTAATTGTGTGTTAATGTGGGGTTTTTGGTAAAAAGTTTACCAAAACGGGTTTCAGATAATTTATCTGGTTTTATGAATATTTTATTAGATTTTTATCTGGACTGCACACACATGTGCATGTTAACTAGGGTTAAGCCTAGGGTTAAACCATGTTTAGACAACCATGGTGGCCTAACCCATTTGGTTAAGTTAATTGTGTTTAATTAAGGGTTTTTAGTTTTAAAATTTGAATTTGTTAGGGGTTGACTTGTGTAGAGGAGAGAGAGGGCATGATGGATGTGCCATGCTTGGCATTTAATGAAGAGAGAGAGAGAGGGGTTGACTCTCATTGTTTGTTTCAAATCTATTGCTTTCTCCCATTCACATCTCTCCCTCTCACTCTCTCACACACACACCCAAAAACAACAGCAGCAGCAGGAGTGGCAACAGCAGCAGCAACAAACACAGCAGCTGCTGCATCAGCACAGCAACAACAATAACAACATCAGCAGCAGCAGAACCAGCAACAGCAACAAAATAACAACAGCAACAGCCACAAAAACAACAGCAACAGCAGCAGCAGATCAGCAACAGCAGCAGCAGTAGCAGCAGCAACACACTCTTCTTCTTCTTCTTCTTCTTCTTCTTCTTCTTCCCTTCTCCGACATCCTAGGATTCCTTGAAGTATAATCTCGCAACCTAACTTCTTTCTTGCTTGAATCTGGTTATTTAAGCTGATATTTAGTGTTATTATGTGAATTCGTGCTAGTTTTAGGTAAATTTGAGTGAGACTTGGCCAAGTGATGGGTTTGATTGTTAATATAGACTTATTAAGTGCTGTTAAGGCCAGTTAACCTATGTATTGTCCCAGATTTCACCATTTTACCTGAAAGTTACAAATCGGTGTAATTTAGCGTTTTTGTCGACTTTTTACCCTTTCTGGAATCTGCTTTTGACCCGGGCCATTCAGGAAAAAGTTGGTATTACTGTAGCACAGTGACCATGTCAGACATACAGACACAAAGCACGGGGACCCCTCTCCCTTTCTCGGCCGCAAATTTATTTGTTCTGCCCGCAAATTGCGGCCAGAATAGGGGTTGGGGTGTTGGGTTTTGGTGTGTGGGGGTCTTCTGTGTAGCTAGGGGTTTTGGTATCTGCAACTTTTTATGGTTGGACTCGAGTCGAAATCTGGAGCATTAAACCTTGTTTCGGTGTTTTTAAACTTGTGCGACACGTGTGTGATCTGCGTGGTTCTGTGGCGCGCTGCGCGACACAGCGTGTCGGAGTGGTTCTGGTGAGATTACGCACATCGCGACATACCGAGTGCACGCGTGTTTAGTTTCACACACGGGTTAGTCTTTTGATCGATATATCGCATTTTTGCAGGATTTGCCTTATGTGTATGACTTTTTGTAATTATAGGTTCGCCGGCGGGAACTTCGAGCACCGCGGAGAAAGGAAAGCAGGTGGTCGGACACACCTAGCGCGAGATCATGGGTGAGTAGATGTAACATCTACGGGGGACAATCGTTTGGATGGCGCAAGTCGCCCGATAGATTTAGTAAATTTAAAGATTTGCTAGTGATATTATAAATTATAATACTTGCATGATATTTGCTACGTTCAAGATCTATATGTTGTACCTACATACGTGAACTCATTCTATAGGACACCTGCACCATTGCCAGGGTTTTTATATGCAGCACGAGCACTATTCATGTGTACACACACGCCCTGGTAATTGATATGCCACAACACTAGATAACTTATAATCTGAAACACTTTATCAATTGATGCTTAAACCTGTGCTATTGCATTAAATCCTTAAAATGAAATTGTAGAATTGCTATTCATGTGCATGTGCCTCATTATATCATTTGTTCATGCCTAATCTATTAATCATACATTACAACTTGATTAACTATACCATAGGCATTCATATTCATTGACATGTGCACTTATGATGATTCTTGAGATTTATGATATTTCTGGATTTCTGGGGAAAGCCGCAAGAATTTATAAACTTATTACTTTTTTAAAATATGTAAAGTTGCGGTTTTCTAGTGATGTAAGTGTCGTCCACCATGAGTTTGCTGTGGTTTTCGAGACCCGTTTCGAGGAGTTGGATGAACCATCTCGGGTACATGGTGGGCCTGGTAAGGTACCCCGGGACGAGAAGGTCGCAGATGATGGCGTTGAGCCTGGCAGGGGATGGACTACCTACCGATGACTTTTTGGCACGACGGATATCTAGAGGATACCGACCGTGGCCGTGAGATGTCGAGATATTGACATTTGAGACGGGTCAGCCGGACGGCTGAGGCCAGAGATACTATGATATGGATATATGAGATTTGAGACAGTTTTGAGGTGTCGTTGCTGGACACGGATTCTTGTTGATTCTATGGATATTATACTAATATTTAAAAAGAGTTTCAAAAAGAAAGAATGATTCTTATACGTACATGTTAAGACCATGAGTTGATTCGTGTTGCATACATACCTGCTACTACATTCCTGTTGCATACATACCTGCTAGTACATTCATGTTGCATACATACCTGCTAGTACATTCTTGTTGCACACATACCTGCTAGTATATCCTGCCATATCTGAATTATAGATGCTAGGATCCTTGCGTGCATGCATGCGATAGCCTCTATAGATGTTATTTATTACTCACGAGTTGGCCACAGCCTTTCTGCAGGCCCGCTCCGTCAGTACAGTAGCGGCGGACACACTAGCTACTTTTGCCCTTTTTGCCTAGACTCGCGGCTTTTGCTCGTAGGTGGGTTGTTATCATTTTGTACCTCCTTATTTATTCATTATATCTAGAGTACTCCATCTACTGTATCAGCTATACCTATTATTTGGATTATTGTATATTGACCTAGAGACGAGGCTATGAGACTTGTGGATTTTTATGTTGTATTTGGGGTCGAGCTCACTTGAGTCGACATGTTATTTACTGTGCTTCTTATGCTTATTTATGAACATTGCTGTTTTACATTGCATGGGATTTGTGACCGCTTTGAGGCGAAGAGCTAGCTCCCGCTTGGGGATGCCATATTACATGTTATTCATTTATACTCCTGTTTGTACCCGTTTGGGGGTCTGTTTTTACAAAGGAGACTCTGCCGGAATTTTTGGAAAAAATGGATGTTTCTTTAAAAAGCTTGATGCGACTTAGTGGACTAAATCATTTTCAATAATTTATTTTTTCCTTCACTCTATTTCTTAATTAGGTTTTGTTTTTCTGGGCTTTGGCTTACTTATTTTACGCACGCCTTGAGACGTTTCGTAACTTAAGTGCCAGTTACGTTCCGTACTCTGCGGGTCGTGACAAATGGACTTGTTGATCCTAAGAACTAGAAGTGTTTAAAGGAGTGAAAGATCGGTTACGAGATTGTTCAATATGTTCAGCTATAGACATGGGTTTCGGAGTTACAACAGGACCCGAAAAAGGAGTATCAACGTAAGAAGGGTGTGAAGGTTGAAATGGTTGATATAAAGTGGATTGCAGAGTCGAATTGTTTCTCCTAGACTCTTCTATTCGATCTTTCAAAGAAATTTTGGGCATGGATGGGTCGTCCGTAATTCGACCAAAACAATTCACGTAAGAAGTAATGTTTGGATGAAGGTACCAAAGTTCGGCAAGATTTTTGGGAGGTGGGGTACCCATGATGTAAGAAGGAGAAGAAAAAGAATGTGGGTGTAAGTGGGGTGCACGGATTTCTTAGCGACAAGTCGCAAGTTTTTGTAAATTTTTTTCCTTTTTGTGTTTTTTTATATGAGGAGCTTTTTGCAAAAAAGATTTTCAATAAAAGGCTTAGACACACGTTTAATCAATCATAAATGCACAATCAAGCCTAAATCTAGGGACACCTAGGTTAGCTAGACAGCTCCTAACTGTTCCAAAGGGCAAGAAGTAGGACCTCAAACCGCCTCTTCACCGCAAATTGTGGCCAGGTAAGCACAAGTAGATAAAGGAGGGATCCGCTCACGAATCACCGTGAGACGGGCCTTTTAAAATTACCTTTCACTACCTGTCTAGCCTAGGCACCACAAAGTCAGGTTAGGATCAACGGTCGATGCCTACAACTATTCCTTTGTCCTATTGAGCGCGAAGTCCTTAGGGCTGAGTCTAATCTTTTTTAATTACTTGATGGTCAATGCAATATGCCTTATGTGATTTTTTTGGGGTCCTGGGAAGGGTAATGAAATCCCCACCCAATCTGGATTGGTGTTCAAGCCCCTTAAAGTCAATTTAATTATGCAAAGCAGTAAACACAATCATTTGCAAACAATTTTTTTTTTAGCGCGGCGCAAAGAATCCTGCACAAGATCAAGTTATTGGAGAAGGGGAGAAATTTTTGGCGCAAAGAATCCTGCAGGAAAATTTTTACAGAGGAGATATTGGGGGTTGCAGAGAAGAAGAAAGAAAACTGAAAGAGGCGTTTTGGTCAACTGCTGACGTCAGCAGACCGCGGTTCAGCCGCCAGAAGGGGGTTGTTGCTGCGTTTCCGCGGTCGGTGCGTCGCCTCAGGCCTCCAATTCTTTTCTGTTGCTCTGTTCTTATTTTCCTCTGTTGTTCAGATCTGCCGTTTTCTGTTTTGATCTCTGGATTTTTCCAGATCTGAATTCGCTCGTCGGTCCGGCAAAATTCAAACGAAATACCCTTCACAAAATAACAAAATGAAATATTTTTAATATTTTTCAGTTTTTATGATTTTTTCAATTTTATATTAACCCGAAATTACAAAAAGAAAATAACAACTCCATCCCCGGCAACGGCGCCATTTGATTTAAAGTGTTTTCGCGTATGCGATTTACAAAAGATAGATCAAAGAATAATTTATAACCGCAATCAAGAACAGCGTCGCTTGGTAGCTAGCCGGTGAGTACGGGTCGGTCCACAGGGATGTTGTGTATTTCCTAATTTGGTCTAACGAGTTAATTCCAAACGATGTGAATGGATTATCGCTAAAAAATAAACTGATTTATACTAAGACTAGAATCTTGCTTGGGTTAGGTTTAGGTTAAGTTTGGAAATTGAAGATTTCCTCATCGCTTTCAATGCCCTAATTTAGATCTCTTTAGGTGTTATGGTAACAATTAATAAAGGGGATTAGTACCATCGGGAAGAAACGATATTTCTTCCTCTAGGTTCTAGTCCTTCCTTTCTTAATTCTTACCCTAACCTCCATGGAAAACATACGCAACCGGTTGTTTATACTACGGTATCACCGTTACCTCGTGGTGTAGGGTGCCGTAGGGAACGGTGTGTATGTATGCATGGAGTCCTATAAAAACGTGTGATGGGCAAGAAAGGGGTGAGAGATTTTCATCTCTCAAGCCTTCCCCAAATCTAACCCTAACAAGCGAGGAGACTACTCACTCATTAGGGAATTGAAAAACATTTCTAACTATCTAACTAGGGCAGATAATAAAATTATACTAAGGCAGAATAAAAATTAACTAGAGCAATGAAATAAAATTACTTACTTTATTGATGGCTCTCTCCAAACATTTACACAGGAATTAAATTCTGAATAGATGAAATAAAAAGAGGCATAACCTAAAACAGGATTTAGGGTTTCTATTTATAGAACATAGAAACCCTAGGGTTACAATCGAGTAATATCTACAATTACAAGTTTACCCCCTAAGAAAAGAACTAGTCAACGCATCGCCAGCCGACTCCAGAATTTTCCACCGACACATGTCTCACACGGCCGCGGATCCATGGCAAAGAGCCAGGTTTGGCCGCGGTTCCGCAGCCATGTAGGAGCATCTAGGGCTGATATTTTCAGGGAATGTTCTTGTGGCATTTGGATCCTTGTTTCTTCACTTGGTTCTTCAGAATGTCTTCTAGTTCTCTTCCAGATTTCCACAGTGAGTCATGTCATGGACTTTTACCGTTGCTTCGTGTCGAAGTCTTGAATCTTGCGCTGCCTTTGTACTTTGTGAACTTGTTCATTGATCTTGTTTATTCTCGGACTGAAGGCTTGATCAACATTCTTCCATTTATCGGTCGTAGTCTCACTTTTGTAACGTCTTTTCACCACTTTCACTGTTTTTATTCCAAGAACCTATAATCTGCATCTATGTAGCAGACATGGGTCAAAAGCACCTGTTTATTTGTAAAATGAATAAGAATGGGGAATATAATAATGCAAAATTATGATATGAACAGTAGTAAACGTCAGACCCCAATAACTTGATAAGTCATGCCGATGTGAGGCTCATAATGGGTCGAGAAACTACTGATAACACTTACCAGTAAATCTCCGTATCAGCCCTGGCCAGGGACTTCCTGTTATGGAAAATCGAGCACAGCTCAATATCGACCCCCAATAACGGGAGAAACGAAACCCCTCCTATCGCTCATTGCCTCCATGTGAATCGGGACTGTACCCAAAAACCACCGTTTTGCATGCTCTCTTGAACGTGGTAAGGTGGAAATCAAAGCACAGTGGGGGATCACACAAGACTCTATAACGATCTTGGGTCTACAGACTAACCTGTACCAGTGTCAACAGAGAACTTCTATCTGACGTTAGATATAATACCATCTAGGAGTTCTTGGCGAGTCCTGTTCAGTGTACCCAGTCTCCACTGAGCACCCGTATACCATCTTTGATGTCAAACACCAATGGATATGGGATCATCCTGTTAGTTATAGGTATGCCCTAGTGGCCATTATTGTACATATGATGTATATTATAGTGGATACTTGGATATATAGAGAGAGGACTTTCTTGCTCGATATGATAGTATGCTATCTGGTTGCTCTTTGTCTTAACATGTAGATTTGTATTGTGATACTGTCTTTCTCTCACATGTTGATAAAGCCCTTAGGATGTGTACTTGACTACCAGGACTATGCTGGAGATCATACTAGTGGGGCCAGGATAGTCCACAAGTACATCCTTTAATAGTTCTTAGTCGAGGGTGTATCGAGACAAGGCATTGATACTCCAGAGTAGACTAGCGTATACGCTTCTTGACCCATATGATGGGCGATGGATTGTCACGACCCGAAATTTGGTACGTGACGGCCATTAAACTACGCAACGCCCATAGGCGTAACGCAATCTAAGTAAGCCGAAAACCCAACAAATCTAAACCATCAAAATAGTAAGTAATAAGAACATTGTTTAAAGCTTTTGGAAATCTCAAATATAAATCTTTAAAGTCCAAACTTATTTCATGTAAAAATTTGGCAGCACCTCCTTTGTAAAAACTAGCACCGAAAATGGGTACAACATAGTATATAAGTAAAGCATCCCCAACGGGAGAAAATCCATGCCCAAAGGCGGAAAACAACCACCAAAACAGATATACGACGCCGTAGCGAAGAAAAAGACGATACAAAGTGACAACTGTAGGATTACTAGGCACTATAAGGAGGTTCTACAAGGCATCAACCATGCCCGATTAAAATTTTAGCCGTGCCGAATAACTCTAAATAAGATCTTTGCTAGATAATTAGGGTAAGACATGCAAGTAAATAACCATTATCACTAAGTGAATACGGAATACACCCTTTGTAGATCGGTCCTTCACTTCTAAAGCTCCTTGTTGTAGTCCCTTCGCTGCGATCATCGAACACCCGGACTCTCAGACGGCTCCATGAGAAGAGGCAACGGTATTGCTTGAAGTCTTCGAGGCCGAAGATGATCTACCTCGAGGGAATACAGACTCAAGCTTCTACTTCACTAACTAGAGAATTAGTGAAGCAAACACCTGATTGAATGATTTAGCGTGCTTGCGCTTTCTAAAAGATATATCAAAAATATTTGTAACCGCAATCAAGAACGGCATCGCATGAAGCTAGCCGGTGAGTACGGGTCGGTCCATAAGGATGTTGTGAATTTCCGATTCGCGCTTACGAGTTAATTCCGAAGGGTGTTCGGATTAATTATTAAATCTAAAAACCTAATTAACCTAGGGCAATTAACTAGATCTATTCTTGCTAGGGTTAGGTTTAGGGATGGTTTGGAAATGCAAGTAAAGCTCAACGCTTTCTATACCCGAATGAAGATCTGTGAGGAGTTATGGTAATTATCAATAAAGGGGATTAGATCCGTTCGGGAATGTGTTCCTTCCTCTAGGTTCTTGTCCTTCCTTTAGAGATCCTTACCCTAACCTCCATGGAAAACATCACACCCGGGCCTTTATACTACGGTATCACTGCTACCTCGAGGGATAGAGTGCCGTAGGGAGCGGTATGTGCATGTATGCATGGAGTCCTATTGTAAATATTTGGTGGGTAAGAAAGGGATGAGAGATCTCATCTCTCAAAATCCTTCCCCAAAGCTAAACCCTAAACAAGTTCCGAGGGCATGAAATTAAATCTACCTAGGGCAAGGAATTTAAATCTACATTAAGGCAAGAAATTAAATTACTTACAGATGCATCCTTCCAATCATCCATGCAGGGTTGTCAGATCTGAATTTCTGAATGGAGAAGAAACACCGATGCTCTCCAAAAGATTTCTAAATTTTATTCATTAAAGGGAGGCATCAAGAATTACAATCTGTAGAGTTCCTATTTATAGAGAATAGGAAACCCTAGGGTTACATTTGATCCGCATGTCTATAATTACAAAAATAGCCCTAGAAAGACCGGTCAAAGACATAAAGAATTATAGTAAAAAATTTATTCCATACAGGCTCCATACGGCCGCGGAACCGCGGCCTGGGTAGGCTTTGGGCCGCGGTTCCGCTGCCCAATAGTGAGATCACTGCTTGAGTTTTCTTCATATGGCTCTGGGCTTTTTGGGCTTCTTGTTTCTTTAGTAATTTTCTCAAATAGGCTTCCAGGTTTCTTCCAGATATTCCAGTGAATACTTGTATTAGACTTTTAACCGTTCACTGACATCTTAGACCTTGTGTTGCCTTGTACTTTGTGAACTTTATCTTTCATGTCGGCTTGATCAAGATCCTTCTATTTGTTGGTCAAAAGTCCCTTTTTACATCGTCTTTTGTCTTTTTCACTGTTTTCGCTCCAAGAACCTGTAACCTGTAACATGTAGCAGACATGCGTCAAAAGTACCTGTTTATTTATAAAAAGAATAAGAATGGGGAATATAATAATGCAATATTATGGTCTGAACAACACCCTAAACTAAAATTCTATTCTAGTAGAGGATGATGATATAGGAAATGGGTACACTTTAGAATTTCTTTTCTCACTTTGTATCTCACTCTTTTTCAAACCCTAGCAAGAATTTCAAGGAGGAAGAAGATGAGCTCAAAATGAGAATGAAACTAATCAAGAGAGTGAGAGAGCTAACCATGGTGAGTGAGTATCATATAATAACTCATGTAGAGACATTACCATGGCTAATTATAGTGGTTAGGTTAACTAATATCTTAAGTAAAACAAAACTAGTGGACTAAGTCAATGTAACCATAAGCTTCATGAAGCTTCATGCATGTGAGCTTTTATCCACTAATTTTGTATTTACGTTGTATATTAAAACCCTACCAATATAATTAGTATGGTGTATGTCTCATACACCCTTGTCAAGTGTATCAACAACCATGATACAATTTGTACACTAATAAATATATATCACACACACACACACACACACACACACACACACACACACACACACACATATATATATATATATATATATATATTAACTTGTGCACAAGTGAGAAAAACAAATGCTTAAGTGAACCAATGTTAGTTAATGTAAATTCGTATATCACAAATAAATTATACACTAAATTATTAAATTAACACTTGACTTAATAATCCGGTTATATCATATATAACCGACTAACATCAAAATGTACCAAATTATCGAATCAACACTTGATTCGATAACCCGACTATATCTCATATAACCGTCCGATACAATAGTCGCGAGAATAGAATAAGGTATCACATACTCGCATTATTCTCGGTCCCGCACATATCACATATGCGCTCCTATTTCGTTTTGCCTAAGCCAGTAAAACCTCTATGTAGGACTCTATAGACTCGTCAATACGCCGGCAGTAGGTGATGATCATATCAAGCACCCATAAGCCGTCAGCGCTACTAGCTGGACGTAACGGCTACCCGGGTATTGAGCGATCATAAGATCAGCAAGCAAGCCCTCTCCAACTCCTGCAAAAAGCCTGACAGTGACACTACCGTACAGTTTGGTCTCCTCGTCTGATATGTCGCATATCAAGTCTAGGGGTGGTAAAACGTCAGACCCCAATAATCGATAAGTCATGCCGATATGAGGCTCATAACGAGTCGAGAAACTATTGGTAACACTTACTAGTAAATCTCTAAACAAGCTCTGGCCAGGGACTTGCCTGTTATGGCCAAACAAGCATAGCGCAACATCAACCCCCAATACCGGGAGAGACGAAACCCCTCCTATCGCTCATTGCCTCCATGTGACTTGGGACTGTACCCAAAAACCACCGTTTTGCATGCCCTCTTGGACGTGGTAAGGTGGAAATCAAAGCACAGTACGAATCACACAAGACTCTATGACAATCTCGGGTCTACAGACTAACCTGTACCAGTGTCACCAGAGAACTGCCATCTGACGTAAGGTATAATACCATCTGGGAGTTCTCGGCGAGTCCGTCCAGTGTACCCAGTCTCTACTGAGCACCCGTATATCATCTCTGATGTCAAACACCAATGGATTTGGGATCATCCTGTTAGTGTATATGCCCTAGAGGACATTACTGTATCATACTAGTATGTATATTACTTGATGGAAGCTTGGGATATTCACAGTTGTATAGAAAATCTTGCTCGAAATGGTAGTATGCTACTTGGTTTGTCTCTGCTTTAATGTGTACATGTATTTCTTTATTGTATCACCTATACGCATTAGTGGAGCCCTTAGGATCTTGGCTTGATTACCAGCGTTGTGATGGCAGTCACACTCGTAGGGGCTGGGTAATCTATAAGCACATCCTTATATATACACGTCCCTGGTCGTGGGATTATCGAGACAGGGCATCGATACTCCGGAGTAGACTAGCGTATGCGCTTCTCATCCCAGCACGGGAGACGGTCTGTCCCACAGCCGTTTGTACGTCGTACTTGAGATAGTATACGGGTGCTCGTTGGGTTACGAGTACACTGGACAGGACTCGTCGGGAACTGTTGGTTGGTATTATACCTATCGTCGGTTATCAGTTCCCAGGTGACATGAGTATAGCTTAGTCCGCTGACTTGACACTGTCACGTCGCCTCGAGTGTGTTCCCACTGCACTTTGATTACTACCCTACCACGGCTCAAAGGAGTCGTGCAAACAGGTAGTTTTTGGGTGCAGTCCCGAAGCACTTGGAGGCAGTGACGGTTAGACAGGATTCGTCTCTCCCGGTATTGGGGGTTGACATCGCGCTGTGTCCAGGAGAGCCATTACACAAGTAGTCCCTGGCCAGGGCAAGCGAGGTATACTGGTTGGTTTCCAGTGTTATCTCAGGGTGTTCTGGGCTACAATCCGACATGACTTGTACCGCTATTAGGGAACTGACGTTAACCGCCCCCTAGGCCCGCCATGCGATGTATCAAACGAACAGACCGGACTGTACGGAGACTGTCACATTCAGGCTCAGTAGGAGTTCAGATGGGTTCACCTCGTCAGTCTTCTTATCGGCATCTACCTGGGGACCGTTACGTACAGCTAGTGCCGCTTGCGGTCTGTGGTTAAACCCACTGCCAGTGTAGTGTCGAGTCTTTAGAGTCCCACACAGAGGGTTATTCGCCTTTAGGCAAAATGAGTAGAGGTCGCATGGTTTTGCGACAGGGTTCGTTCACATCCGTGCACTTGTGCACGTTTGCTGTCCGGACAGCTTATACTAGCGGGCTTTGGTTTAAGCCGGATCCTAGTATATGATTTGGGATTGGTTTTATCTCATTGTATTCGTGTTCCTCGGAACACGGATACGGGTGTGTATGCACAGTTGATTGAGACAGAGGCAGAGGACTTTGATTAGGGTTGATGACCATTGTCATTTTCTTAACCCTAATGTTTTGTGTTAATTATGATTTATTAATTATTAGTTAATTATAATTGTTCAAGGTTAGGGTTGTTGACCATTTGACTATACTTGACTTGTTGACCTAGGTTGACAAGTTTACCATCATCATTCCATATGAAAGATGCTCTTTGATCCTTGCAAAGGCATTTAATATGAAATGATAATGGTCATTTCTTGATTAACCATGACAATTAACTTGACTAATTATCTATTTTCATAATTCACATATATATGTGAGAAGAATGGTTTATTTCTTCTCATTCTATCATTTAGATTCTCTCTCCTCCTCTTCCTCTCTCTCTAGCTCTCCCCTCTCATGAGTTGAGAATCCCTTGAGCTTGAGATAAATCCTTCTAAGATACTCTCTACTCTTTCTAAGGTTCTAGGATTAGCACTCCAAGCATCTTAGTTAACTTCTAGTTTGAAGTTGAAGCCAAAGGTTGAGGCCCTCGGGTGGATCTTTCTTTGACAAGAGAAGGCGACAAGGAGATCACTTTCTTTCACTCCAAGGAGCAAGGAGAGAAAGACTTAAAGCCCTAGGTATAACCTCTTTTCCGAGTAGCTAACTCTTCTTAGCTTTGTAGTTAGTTTATGTTTAGCAAAGATCCTCCTTTTGATAGTCCATGTTGCCTGGTGTGTTAAAAATCCGATTTTTATACCGTTTCCGTCTCCCCGCAAGCACCGGGGTGGGCAACGTGGACTTACAGTGGTATCAGAGCCTAACTAAACACAAACAAGCTAGTTAGTAAAGTGTATAGAACTTCGATCGGTAAAAATCACAAAACTTTTTTCAAAAACCCCAAGTTTCTGCCGATTTTTAAATCTGCTTTAAAAATAATAAATCACACCTTAAAAATTAGCTCAGGGTTTTTACAGTACACCCAAGAAAAACGAACCAGCGAGCCGACCAACTCACCGCGGTTCCGCGGCAGAAGCAAGCTTCTGCCGCGGATCCGCGGCCGAGTTGACTCGTTTCTCTTGCAGTGTTCTTATTTTATGGTTTTGGGATTTTTAGGATGGTTTCTTTCTGCCCAGATTTTCCAGAGAGCAAATTTATTTTCCGGGTAGTTATAAATCCGTATTTTGATCGATCTTCCCTATACTTTGACTAATGGGTTATATCTGTGATGTATTATATGTATTGAATGTCTTCTAATCGCTATAGGTCGATTAGTGGGGGTTATACATATCTGTGATCTGTAATGTTGTTGGTTTGTGTATATGAATTTGTTGGATTGTCGCGGATGAATAGCCGGGTGGATGTGAGATGAGAGTTTCTTTTTTCTTTCATTCTTGTAATATGTAAATTGATGTAATATTATTTGTTTGGTCACACATCCGGGTTGAGGTTGTAGCCGCCATTGTATAATTTCTTTTTACTGTTTTGCTCCTCGGATAGACCCATGGTGGGGTGCACAAACTACCGGGTATCTCGAAGTGCCGAGTGGCCTACTCACGGTGTTGAGGGAGATTGCTTCGCTTCGGGTATTTGGCGGGTAGTTTGCCGCACCCGTAGGGGTCTAGGGTGGGATATTGGCTATTCATCGCGACCGTGTAATCCTCTTTTCGTTGCAGGCTCGAAAGAATCGCGGATTCCTAGTATATCCAAAGTGTTCATCTGTGATCTGGATTGACTATCATTGCTATATATCTATATATGATATCTATTTAGGTGTTGCTTATGTTTTGCATCCGCGCTAGTCCAGCCCCCGCTCTGTCGTTAGTTAAGTAACCTAACGGATGATGACGGGGCCCCGTGGCGAATGCGGATGGCATAAGCGTACACCATATTTTGGTTGTTTTCTGCAATGGTAGGATTAAATGATGGGACGCATTAAAATTAATGCAAGAAAATAAACCAAGTAAAAGTCGTTGGAACACTTTGAAAACCACTCGGTTCTTTTCAAAACCAAACTTTTAAAATGCGGAGCTTGAACCACTCCTTTTAAAAGCTATCTCGTTCCATCGATTATATCAAGTTCACTACGTTCACGGTTTCGCCAAAACCATTCGTAGCCCTCCATCATTTCAGTTAAATATTCGGTAGTATTCATGCTATGTATTTTGACCTCACGCCAAGGCATAGTGATTGGTAGCTGCCGGATATTTATCTGTTGCATAGATAGAATGCGTTTGTTTGAGACAGTCGTACTGACATTTTGGCCTACGTCAAGGGTAGGTACGGGTGGGTTCAAATTAACCTGGATAATGATGGGTAGAACTTGACATGTGACTTATGACATTTTGACCTCACGCCAAGGTCATAAGAGCATGGGGCAAAAATCCACATCGGGAGTTTCAAAAGAACTGAAACTTGCTAGCGCTGCATACCATTTGGAGTGTGATGATTCTGGTAGGATTCCTTCAGTTTTATCACGCGATGATATTTGGATCCCGATCCTACTGTGAGTATATGCTACTCCTCGGAAAATTTCTCACTTAAAGATCAATGCTATAAACCTAGTAGGTGTCTAGAAAGGTGTTAGCAGGGCTACGCCCACAGGGAAAAGAGGTTACATAATTAAGGAACTTCGCGAAAGCGTTGGAAAACCTCCCTCTAAGTACCGACACTGGCCTGGCTGAACGGTTATGTAGGGTTTTCTTAACACCTCTATTAGGGTTTAGAAGCATCATACATGCTATAACAATCAAATTTTTGAGGTGCTAAGCAAACTATACAAAGAATCGAACTAGAATTTATGAAGTAACTATTAATAGTATCAACAAATAAAGTTTATGTTATGCTAAGTGTTGAAACTACAACCTTTGTAGTTCACTTTGGAAGACTCCTAGGCTTTGCAAAGGTTCACTTGATCAACTCCTCGTCCACGACGATCCACCCGAAGCACTTTGCCCTAAGCTTGATGCTTCCTACGATCTTTGGAAATCCTTGAAGCACAACACCCTACACAAGATGGCTAAGGTTGTGTAGGATGATGAAGTGGTTGCTATTCTTATTTATTACCTTTTCTTTTCTTTTTCTAACTCTTTTTAACCATTAAAAGAGAGCTAGGGTTTGAGGAAGAAGAAGAAGTCTCACTCTTTTCTTTTTCTAAGATAATGATAATGTAAAAAGAAAAATGAGAGAGAGAGAGAGAGATCTTATCATAACTTTAACCATAGTAAAAAATAAAATCTAGATATTTCATTTAAGGTTAAAAGGCAAAAGGAATGGAAACTATGGTTGAGTTAAAGAAATGTGTAGATGAGTGTGGAAGCAATGACTCATTAACCATTTCTTTTGCCTTTAATCTTTAATGAAAAATCCAAACATTATCATATCTACAATATGATTCTTATATTGCCTTCCTCTTTGTATCATCAACCATGATACATTTCATGTATGTATGTATGTGTGCACATCATCATGTACATATACATCCATGTATCCATAAGAAGAAAAGGTTTTAAATAAATAATATAAAAGCCAATATTAAATCAACACTTGATTTAATAAATCCATCATATCTCATATGACCCGACTAATATTAAATGCCCGATTAAAATACAGTATCATATACTAGTATTTAATCGAGGCTCCGCGCATATCTCATATGTGCACCACTTCGTTTCGCCAGAGCCGAGAAACTTCTATGTGGGACTCTAAGACTCGTCAATACGCCAGGAGTAGATGATGATCATATCAAACACCTACAAGCCGCAAGCGGTCAGCTAAACGTAACGGCCACCCGGGTATTGAGCGATCAGAATAAGAACAAGCGAACCTGTCAAAACTCTTGTCAATCCATCTGGCAACACTAACCGTACAGTCCGGTCTCTTCGTCAGATATGCTGCATATCGAGTCTAGGGATGGAATCGTCGACCCCAATAACTCAATAAGTCATGCCGGTATATGGTCTATAACAGATCGAGAAACTTACTGATAACACTTATCAGTAATATCTCAGCAGCCCTGGCCAGGGACTTCCCGTTATAGCTAATCGTGCACAGCACAATATCAACCCCCAATACCGGGAGAGACGAAACCCCTCCTATCGCTCACTGCCTCCACATGCCTCGAGACTATACCCAAAATCCACCTGTTTGTACGACTCAGTAGAGCCGCGGTAGTGTGGAGATCAAAGTACAGTGGGAGGACACACAAGACTCTATGACGATCTCGGGTCTACAGACTAACCTGTACCAGTGTCACCTGAGAACTGCTATCCGACGTATGATATAATACCATATAGGAGTTCTCGGTGAGTCCGTTCAGTGTACCCAGTCTCACTGAGCACCCGTATACTATCTTCGGTGTCAACACACCAGACGGATATGGGATCATCCATCGCCCATCATATGGAACAAGAATGGTATACGCTAGTCTAAGCTGGAATATCGATGCCCTGTCTCGATATACCTACGACTAGGAACATTTCAAGGATATGCTTATAAACTACAGATGTCCTACTAGTATGATCCGCATCATAATTCCAGTAGTTAAGCCAATATCCTTAGGGCTTTATCAACATGTATCAAATGAATATAAACATGATCAAGTGAACATATGATAAAGTAAAACCAGATAGCATACTATCATTTTGAGCAAGACTGTCTCCCGAATATATATATATATATACACATCAGTACATACACTATCTCATAATGGCCTCTAGGGCATACATATATCCAACAATCTCCCACTTGCACTAAGGCCAGTTATTGGCATATCTCATACCTAACATCTCAAAAAGTCGCTCTTGCTGCGGCTGAGGGAGGGCCTTGGTGAATGGATCCGCAGCGTTGTCCTTTGTGTCTACTCTCTTAATCTCGATCTCGCGGCGATCAACTATCTCCCGGATCACATGATATCTCCTCAGGATGTGTCTGGACTTCTGATGGGACCTGGGATCTTTGGCCAACGCCATAGCCCCATTATTGTCACAATACAGAGGTATTGGATCAATAATGGTTGGAACTACTCCTAGCTCCGCGATGAATTTTCTCATCCAGACAGCTTCCTTGGCAGCATCATTTGCAGCAATATATTCAGCTTCCATCGTTGAGTCTGCAACGGTATCCTGTTTGGAACTCTTCCAATTCACCGTCCCTCTATTGAGGGTAAATGCAAACCCTGAGATAGACTTGCTGTCATCCTTGTCACTCTGGAAGCTCGAATCGGTAAAGGCCTCCATTTGGAGATCCCCATTACCATACACCAAGAACAATTCTTTAGTCCTTCGCAAGTACTTAAGAATGTTCTTTACAGCAATCCAGTGATTCTCCCCTGAGTTAGATTGATACCTGCTTACTACACTAAGTGCATAAGCAACATCAGGGCGTGTACATAACATCGCATACATTATTGATCCTACTGCCGAAGCATAGGGAATAATCCTCATGCGAGCTCTCTCTATATCAGACTTTGGGCAATCGTCTTTTGAGAGAGTGACTCCATGGCAAGCGGGTAAGGCACCCCGCTTGGAGTCTTCTATACTAAACCTCTTTAGGATGGTGTTAATGTACTTGGTTTGGGACAATCCCAATAACCGTTTGGACCTATCCCTATAGATCCGTATACCCAATATGTATGTGGCATCTCCCAGGTCCTTCATGGAGAACCTTTGTGATAAGAATGATTTGACCGACTGTAACATAGGAATGTCATTTCCTATCAGAAGTATGTCATCTACGTACAATACGAGGATTGCGACATTTCTTCCTACAGTCTTCTTATAAACACAAGGTTCATCTGGATTTTTGATGAAATCAAACTCTTTTATAACATCATCAAAACAGATGTTCCAACTCCGTGATGCCTGTTTTAATCCATAAATGGATTTAAGTAACTTACATGCTTTACCGCTGCTCCCACTATCAATGAATCCCTCTGGTTGATCCATATAAACGCATTCCTCTAAATCACCATTTAGGAATGCAGTTTTAACGTCCATCTGCCAGATTTCATAGTCGTAGTGAGCAACAATAGCGAGTAGGATCCGAATGGATTTAAGCATGGCTACCGGAGAGAAAGTCTCGTCATAGTCCAAACCTGGTCTTTGACGAAAACCTTTCGCTACCAACCTTGCCTTATAGGTCTCTACCTGTCCGATCTTTCTTTTAAAGATCCATTTGCATCCCACAGGTTTTATCCTGGAGGGTACATCTTCCAAAGTCCATACTTTGTTGGTGTACATGGACTCCATCTCGGATCTCATGGCATCCAGCCAATTCACAGAGTCACCACTCGTGATAGCCTGATGAAAGCTGGCAGGATCATCATCATCCATGATGCAATCTTCTCTATCACCATCAATGAGAAAACCGTAGTATCTCTCCGGTGGGCGAGAAATCCTACCAGATCTACGGAGTGGCTGAGGTTCATTAGATTCTGTTATAACTTCAGGTTCAGCCAAGTTGTCATCTGTAATTTGTGTTTCTAGAACTTCTTCTAGATCTACCACATTGCTATTTGTATTGTTTGAAAAAATCTCTTCTTCTAAAAAGGTGGCATACTGAGAAACAAACACTTTTTGTTCCTCTTTGTGGTAAAAAAGATACCCAAACGAATGTTTAGGATATCCTACAAATATACATTTGACTGATCGTGTCTCGAGTTTGTCTGGATTCTGCTTTTTAACAAAAGCCGGACAACCCCAAATCTTAACTCTTTTAAGAGATGGTTTCTTCCCATGCCATATCTCATATGGAGTGGTAGACACGGTTTTGGTTGGAACTTTGTTTAACAGAAAAGCTGCTGTTTCCAATGCATGCCCCCAAAACGAGAGAGGTAACTCAGCATCACTCATCATGGATCGTACCATATCTAATAGGGTACGGTTCCTTCATTCTGACACACCGTTGTGCTGTGGTGTGTAAGGTGGAGTGCGCTGAGAGAGAATCCCATTCTCTTTTAGGAAGTCTAAGAACTCAGTACTTAAGTACTCTCCACCTCGATCCGATCGAAGTATCTTGATACTCTTTCCTGTTTGGTTTTCTACTTCATGTTTATACTCCTTGAATTTCTCGAAAGCTTCAGATTTATGTTTTATCAAATATACATGACCAAATCTTGAGAAATCATCAGTAAAAGTTATGAAGTATGAAAAACCGTCTCTTGCATGTGTAGACATTGGTCCGCATACATCACTATGTATGAGGCCTAGGAGCTCAGTAGCTCTTTCTCCGTGTCCTGTAAACGGGGTTTTGGTCATTTTACCTTTGATACAAGACTGGCAAGTTGCATAAGATTTATACTCAAATGAATTTAAATATCCATCTTTATGAAGCTTGTTTAGTCTTGTTTCATTAATATGACCAAGTCTACAATGCCAAAGAAAAGCTTCATTTATTTCTGAAAATTTCCTTTTATTTTTGTGTTGTATGTTGAAAACTGTGTGTTGATTAAGGACGTATATCCCGTTATTTAATGTACCACAACCAATCAACTCTTGATTCAGTCTAATGTTCATAACATTGTGTTGCACAGCAAAATGATATCCTTCATTGTCTAACAAGGAAACTGATATAATATTACAAAGCATACTTGGTACAAAATAACACGGGTTCAAAACCAATATACAACCCGAAGGCAAACCTAGGTGATACTCTCCTACTGAAACTGCATTTACATTGGAACCATTTCCAACTTGGAGAGTATGATCACCTGTCTTCAGAACTCTGCTATTTCTCAACGCCTGCACAGAATTGCAAATATGAGAACCCGAACCGGTATCCAATACCCAGGATGCAGAATTAATAGAAAAACAGTTTTCAATTACGAACACACCTGAAGCTGAAGCATCAACATGCTTCTTCTTGAGTGCTAGGTACTCAATACAGTTCCTCTTCCAGTTTCCCGTCTTCTTGCAATGGAAACATTCACCTTTCTCTGATGCCCCAACCTTGGACTTGCCTTTTCCCTTCACCTTTTTGACTCCACCCTTAGGTTTGGTGGGTTTCTTCTTCATCTTTCCCTTGGCCTTAGCCTTTGGGTAAGATGAGGAGGATTGCCCAACAGACATAACGGGAGTCTTCACTGACTTCAGTGTGCTCTCTGCACTCCTTAACATATTAAGGAGTTCAGGCAGTTCCTTCTCCATGTTGTGCATGTTGAAGTTAACGATTAACTGAGCAAAGGTGGAGGGGAGAGACTGTAGAATAATATCTGTATACTGTTCATTGTCCATTGTCCACCCAAGGTCCTCAAGCTCTTCTATGAGAGCTATCATTTTTAGAACATGGTCTCCTACTGCTGTGCCAGCGGTCATACGCATCTGAAACAGTTTCTTAGACGCTTGGTATCGTAATACGCGGGATTGCTCTCCATACAACTCTTTTGTATGGAGGAATATGGCTTGTACGTCCATATTCTCGTGCTGCTTCTGATGTGTGTTATCCATCGATGCAAGCGCGAGGCATTTTGCCGTGGCACAGTCAGTGTCCCATGTTTTGCGGATTTCCCTATCCGCAACTGAAGGTTTAGGACCTAGGGGTGGCAAGGCTGGTGCTGTAAGGACATATGATACTTTATCATAAGTCAAGGCTATGTTTAAATTCCTCAGCCAGTCTTTATAGTTGGTCCCATTCAGCTAGTTTTTATCTAATAGAAGCTTAAGTCCTGTCATGGGTATCTGCCATTAAGAGAGAGAAAAGAATACACTTAGCGAATGCTCTTGCAAAGATCAGATTAGTTATTATCTTGTCTAATCGATGTCTCCCACTGATTTTATCAAATTTTCTTTAAAACCTTTTAAAAAGAAAACTAGCCGGGATTAATTACATTCTACAACTTCGCCAACCTCTCAGCCAGGCCAGTGCCGGTACTTGAGGGAGGTTCCCCGTGCTTTCGCACGGACCTAATTAAAGTAAACCTCGTCTTCCCAGAGGCATAGCCCCGTTTAGCACCTACCGAGTCAGCTAATTGTAAAGTGCAAAATTCTCCCGGGAGCAACATTTGCTCGCAGTGGGATCGGGATCCTATTATCATATAGTAGGTATACAATCTCATTGTAATTTTCAACTCTTGAAATTCCCGATATAATTTTTACCCCTAGTACTTATGACCTTAACTAAAGTCAACATATCATAAGTACTAGTCAAGTTCTTCCCGTTATTTCGTGATTAACTAGACCCACTCATATGACCCTTAACTAAAGTCAACATAATCATATGAATGTCCTAACTAATCTGCATCATATGCAGGATAGGAAGACATCACTCAGCTACCGTTCACTGCGCCTTAACTAAAGTCAAAATACGCAGCACGAATACTAAGTACTCTGCTCCCTAAAATGACGGAGGGTTGCGGATAGTTTTTAAGAAAACTTTTGACGCTTTGAACTTGATATCGTTGTAGAATCTAATGGGTTTAAAAGGAGTGGCTAAAGCTCCGCATTTTGAAACTTGCTTTTTTCTTACAAAAAGACCGAGTGTGTTTAAAATCTGATTCTACAACAACTTTTTAGGTTCATTTATCTTTTACATTAATCTCATTAATGTAGTCCCATCATTTAAATCCTAAGCCATTACAGAAAGAAACGAAAATATAACGTACACTTATGCCACTCGCATTCGTCACAGTGTCCTGATATGCACCGTTAGGTTACTTAACTAACGGCATACCGGGACGGGGCTAGTGCGGGTGAAAAACATAAGTAACGTTTAATATATATCATATATAAAATTTCATTCGTCTCAGATATGCATTAAAAGATCACATCAGATAATAAAAGCAGCAGAAGCATATAAAGGATATCTAGGAGGTCCGTATTTTATATTTAGCCAGCAATAAAAATACGGATTCCACGGTCGCAATAAATAGCCAAGCCCACACCCCTAGACCCCTACGAGAGCGGCAAGCGACCCTACCAATTCTGGAGTTTAGGAGACCCGGTCTCGACTCCTCGAGATGGCCTCCCACTGAACCCAAGAACCCGGTCACTTGTGCCCTCCACCTTGGGTCTATCCTAATGCGGAAAAGTAAATAATATACAACACTGGTGACAACAACCTCACCCCGGAAGTGTCCCAAATAAAAGAATATTACATACAAATTAATATTACATGAATTGAAAGAATACTCTCATCTCACATAAAAAGAAAACCCCCCGGCTATTCATTGCGACAATCCTGCATATCAAATCTCATCGACACAGAGAAATAAAATGGAAAAATACAACAATTGGAATCTTTAACCGCCTTTAGACAACACAAATCCGGAATATCACATATACAAGATTTCATGCCTAAACAATGTAAAGCTCGCATTTGGGTCTCATTCAAGAAAACACCTTTTCAAAACAAACCGGATAATTCAACAAGATTTCCGTTAATCCCGAGACCGAACTGCTAGAATTACACGCAACAAACAAATTTGTAGATTTCAATTATTGTAACACATACTACTATTAAACTAAGCGACGTTGAAACATCCGATCAAACGATTTAGACAACCAGAAACTGCTCTGAAAGCTCAACACCTGAGCAGATTCTAAAAATACCAGTAACACCAGCAAACACATACGGGCCAGCACAAGAAAATACGGCCCATGAATCACCTTTACCACCGCGGAACCGCCGCAACAAGCCACTCTTGGCCGCGGTTCCGTGGCCGTATAGTTGAATTAGGGCATCGTTTTTCTTGTGGGTCCATACAATTTCCTGCTCTGTTTTTTATATATTTTTAATTTGAAAAATACCAGGTTTTGAAAAAATTTCCAGAGAGCACCCCCCAGGTGTCGTTTTTCGTCCGTTCGATGTTTTCAACGTCGTCTAGGTTACTACAAAGCTCTAGCTTGGCTCTGATACCACTGTAGGGTTTTCTTAACACCTCTATTAGGGTTTAGAAGCATCATACATGCTATAACAATCAAAGTTTTGAGGTGCTAAGCAAACTATACAAAGAATCGAACTAGAATTTATGAAGTAACTATTAATAGTATCAACAAATAAAGTTTATGTTATGCTAAGTGTTGAAACTACAACCTTTGTAGTTCACTTTGGAAGACTCCTAGGCTTTGCAAAGGTTCACTTGATCAACTCCTCGTCCACGATGATCCACCCGAAGCACTTTGCCCTAAGCTTGATGCTTCCTACGATCTTTGGAAATCCTTGAAGCACAACACCCTACACAAAATGGCTAAGGTTGTGTAGGATGATGAAGTGGTTGCTATTCTTATTTATTACCTTTTCTTTTCTTTTTCTAACTCTTTTTAACCATTAAAAGAGAGCTAGGGTTTGAGGAAGAAGAAGAAGTCTCACTCTTTTCTGTTTCTAAGATAATGATAATGTAAAAAGAAAAATGAGAGAGAGAGAGATCTTATCATAACTTTAACCATAGTAAAAAATAAAATCTAGATATTTCATTTAAGGTTAAAAGGCAAAAGGAATGGAAACTATGGTTGAGTTAAAGAAATGTGTAGATGAGTGTGGAAGCAATGACTCATTAACCATTTCTTTTGCCTTTAATCTTTAATGAAAAATCCAAACATTATCTTATCTATAATATGATTCTTATATTGCCTTCCTCTTTGTATCATCAACCATGATACATTTCATGTATGTATGTATGTGTGCACATCATCATGTACATATACATCCATGTATCCATAAGAAGAAAAGGTTTTAAATAAATAATATAAAAGCCAATATTAAATCAACACTTGATTTAATAAATCCATCATATCTCATATGACCCGACTAATATTAAATGCCCGATTAAAATACAGTATCATATACTAGTATTTAATCGAGGCTCCGCGCATATCTCATATGTGCACCACTTCGTTTCGCCAGAGCCGAGAAACTTCTATGTGGGACTCTAAGACTCGTCAATACGCCAGCAGTAGATGATGATCATATCAAACACCTACAAGCCGCAAGCGGTCAGCTAAACGTAACGGCCATCCGGGTATTGAGCGATCAGAATAAGAACAAGCGAACCTGTCAAAACTCCTGTCAATCCATCTGGAAACACTAACCGTACAGTCCGGTCTCTTCGTCAGATATGCTGCATATCGAGTCTAGGGATGGAATCGTCGACCCCAATAACTCAATAAGTCATGCCGGTATATGGTCTATAACAGATCGAGAAACTTACTGATAACACTTATCAGTAATATCTCAGCAGCCCTGGCCAGGGACTTCCCGTTATAGCCAATCGTGCACAGCACAGCATCAACCCCCAATACCGGGAGAGACGAAACCCCTCCTATCGCTCACTGCGTCCACATGCCTCGAGACTATACCCAAAATCCACCTGTTTGTACGACTCAGTAGAGCCGCAGTAGGGTGGAGATCAAAGTACAGTGGGAGGACACACAAGACTCTATGACGATCTCGGGTCTACAGACTAACCTGTACCAGTGTCACCTGAGAACTGCTATCCGACGTATGATATAATACCATATAGGAGTTCTCGGTGAGTCCGTTCAGTGTACCCAGTCTCACTGAGCACCCGTATACTATCTTCGGTGTCAACACACCAGACGGATATGGGATCATCCATCGCCCATCATATGGAACAAGAATGGTATACGCTAGTCTAAGCTGGAATATCGATGCCCTGTCTCGATATACCTACGACTAGGAACATTTCAAGGATATGCTTATAAACTACAGATGTCCCACTAGTATGATCCGCATCATAATTCCAGTAGTTAAGCCAATATCCTTAGGGCTTTATCAACATGTATCAAATGAATATAAACATGATCAAGTGAACATATGATAAAGTAAAACCAGATAGCATACTATCATTTTGAGAAAGACTGTCTCCCGAATATATATATATATATATATATATATATATATATATATATATATATATATACACATCAGTACATACACTATCTCATAATGGCCTCTAGGGCATACCTATATCCAACAGGTTAAGCAAGTATTGTACAGTGAGATTGATCCCGACTAATTCTTCCTTTATGGTTTGAGGAGGGATTCGAGAGACAGTGGGAGCCATCCTGTTTAGACAAACTAAAAACCACTCTAAACTTGCAAGAGCATCATGCTAAAGTGTTTCTTTTCTTTCTCCTAATTGCAGCGACCAATCAACATGACCGGACTTAAGTTATTACTAGATAAAAACATACTGACAGGGCCAAACTACAAAGATTCGCTCAGGAATGTCAAGATGGCAATCACTTACGACAAGTTGGGGTATCTCCTTACCACCAAAGCTCCCCCTGTCCCAGGTCCCACCTCGAGCGTCGCGGATATAGAAATCCGTAAGACATGGGAGATCGATTGCGCGAAGGCCAAGTGCCTCGTGCTTGCCTCTATGGACTATGAACATCAGAGGAGGCACGAGAATATAGACCTAGAATCCATATTTCTCCATACAAAAGATCTGTATGGAGAGCAATCTCGTATCGCCAGATACGAAGTGTCGAAGAATCTATTTTCGGCAAGATTGGCCGTCGAATCATCGGTAGCGGAACACGTGCTTAAGATGATTGGCTACATAGAGGAGCTCGCGGACCTTGGGACCACGTTGGAGAATGAACTCTACACTGACTTGATTCTCCAGTCCCTTCCTTCCACTTACGCCCAGTTTGTCCTAAACTTCAACATGCAAGGAAAGGAGGTTGAACTTTCCGAACTTCTGAACATGTTGAGGAGTGCTGAGGGCATCCTACAGAAAGGTAGGGAGAGATCCACTTTGTTTGTAGGAGGATCTTCCTCTTCTAGGTCCAGGGCGAAAGCCAAGGGAAAGAAGAAGAAAGCCCCCGCCAAACCAAGGGGCGGTGTTAGTAAAGTGGATACGAAGGGAAAGGGAAAGGCAACAAAGGTAGCGGTAAAGCTTGTGGGAAAGGAAGAATGCTTTTACTGTTACAAGAGTGGACACTGGAAACAGGATTGCAAGGCTTGGAAGGCCAGAACCCAGGATCTGAAGCGAGTTGCGGCTTCAGCTTCAGGTGTGTATGTTATTGAAAACTGTCTATCAATAAACTCTACTTCCTGGGTATTGGATACCGGATCAGGATCTCATATCTGTAATTCTTTACAGGCATTGAGAAGGCGTAGGGTTTTGAAGGCAGGTGATATGACCCTCAGAGTTGCAAACGGAGCTAGCATGGATACTGAGGCCGTGGGGGACTATCACCTGGGATTGTCAGATGGACACTTTTTGGTTTTGCGTGGTTGTTATTTTATACCAAATGCAACTTGTAATATCATTTCTGTATCTTTATTATCTAAAGAAGGTTATGAATTTGAATTTGTAAGTAATTATGTAAACATTCATCTTAATCAAGTTTTGATTGGGTCAGGTACATTAAACAATGGTATATACGTATTAAACCAACCACAGATTTTCAATGTCCAGAATACACACAAAAGAAAGTCTCCAGAAATCAATCAGGCTTTCTTATGGCATTGTAGACTCGGTCACATCAATAAGAGAAGGTTGACGAAGTTACATACAGAAGGATATTTGGATCCGTTCGAATATCAATCGTATGTAACTTGTCAATCCTGTCTCAAAGGGAAGATGACAAAAACTTCGTTCACTGGACACGGAGTAAGAGCGAGCGAGCTCTTGGGGCTCATACATAGCGATGTGTGCGGTCCAATGTCTACACATGAGCAAAGCAGTTATTCTTACTTCATTACTTTTACGGATGATTTTTCAAGGTTCAGACATGTCTTCTTAATGAAGCATAAATCTGAAGCCTTTGAAAAGTTCCAGGAATACAAGAATGAAGTAGAAAAACAAACAGGCAAAAGTATCAAGACACTAAGATCTGATCGAGGTGGTGAATACTTGAGTGCCGAGTTCCTGGATTACCTAAAAGAGAATGGAATTCTCTCTCAGCTTACTCTTCCATACACTCCGCAACATAACGGTGTATCGGAGAGACGGAACCGAACCCTATTAGATATGGTACGGTCCATGATGAGTAACGCTGAGTTACCGCGATCATTATGGTGATATGCGCTAGAATCAGCTGCATACCTTTTGAACCGAGTTCCCACTAAGACTGTGCCTACCACACCATATGAGTTATGGAGTGGGAAGAAACCCTATCTTCAATACCTGAAGATTGGGGATGTCCAGCTTTTGTCAAAAAGCAGCATGCGGACAAACTCGAGGCACGCTCAGTACTGTGCAAGTTTGTGGGATACCCAAAGAACTCTAGGGGGTATCTTTTCTATTACGCAGAGGAACAAAAGGTCCTTGTTTCTCATAATGCCCACTTTCTGGAACATCAGTTCTTAGAAAAGGAAATAAGTGGGAGCGCAATAGAACTGGAAGAAATTCCAGAACCACAAGCTATTACTGAAAGCTTAGTAGAACCAGAGGGTTCGAAAGATCAGGACATTCCTACGCCGCTCCGCAGGAGTAGTAGGCAGTCTCATCCGCCCGAGAGATACTACAGTTTTCTCATAGACGGGGATAGAAAAGATTGCATCATTGATAGTGATGAGCCGACTAGCTTCCAGCAAGCCATTCAGAGCGTTGACTCGGTAAAATGGCCGGATGAAATGCGGACCGAAATGGAGTCCATGTACACCAACAAAGTATGGACGTTGGACATTGCTCCAGATGGGGTAAAACCCGTAGGATGCAAGTGGATCTTCAAAAGGAAGATTGGTGTAGATGGACAGGTTGAGACCTATAAAGCTAGACTTGTTGCAAAGGGTTTTCGTCAGAGACCTGTTTTGGACTATGACGAAACCTTTTCTCCAGTGGCTATGCTGAAATCCATTCGGATCCTTCTTGCCATTGCTGCCTTCCACGGTTATGAGATTTGGCAGATGGACGTAAAGACCGCTTTTCTAAATGGAAATTTAGAGGAGGGTGTCTACATGGACCAGCCAGAGGGTTTCATTCAGAGTGGGAGCAGCGGAAAGGTGTGCAAGTTGCTCAAGTCCATTTATGGACTAAAGCAGGCATCGCGGAGTTGGAACATCTGTTTTGATGAGACGGTCAAGGAATTTGGCTTTATTAAAAATCTAGATGAACCATGCATCTATAGTAGATTTGTAGCGAGAACTATAGTATTCCTCGTTTTATACGTGGATGGCATTCTCTTAATAGGAAATGACATTCCTATGCTACAATCTGTCAAAGGGTTCTTGTCACACAGGTTCTCCATGAAAGACCTGGGTGATGCCTCATACATTCTGGGGATTCGGATCTACCGTGACAGATCCAAGAGGATATTAGGACTCTCACAGTCCAGGTACATTGACACCATACAGAAAAGATTCAGTATGGAAGATTCCAAGCGCGGTAATCTACCGGCTTGTCACGGGATCACCCTCTCCAAAGAGATGTCTCCCAAGACTGATTTGGAAAGGGATCGCATGTTTATTATACACTACGCTTCTGCGGTAGGCTCTATAATGTATGCGATGTTGTGTACCAGACCAGATGTGGCTTATGCACTTAGTGTGGTAAGCAGGTATCAGTCAAACCCTGGGGAGAAACACTGGATAGCGGTAAAGAACATTCTCAAGTACCTGAGAAGGACTAAGGAGATGTTCTTGGTGTATGGCGGAAAAGACCTCCAGATTGAGGCCTTTGCTGACTCCAGCTTCCAGAATGACAAGGATGATTCAAAGTCCATGTCGGGTTTTGTCTTTACCCTCAATGGAGGGGCGGTGTGTTGGAAGAGTTCCAAACAGGAAACCGTTGCTGACTCGACTATGGAAGCAGAATATATCGCTGCATCTGATGCCGCAAAAGAAGCCGTCTGGATGAGGAAGTTCTTGAAAGAACTTCAGGTGGTTCCGTCCATTGTTGATCCAATACCTCTGTATTGCGACAACAACGGGGCTATAGCTTTAGCGAAGGAACCCAGGTCCCATCAGAAATCCAGACACATCTTGAGGCGGTATCACCTGATCAGGGAGATCGTGGATCGCCAGGAGATCGAGGTTCGGAGGGTTGATTCAGAAGATAACACTGCAGATCCATTCACGAAGGCCTTACCCCAGACTCAGTTCGAGCGGCTGATCGAGATGATAGGTCTTCGATACGCCAGTACATGGCCTTAGTGCAAGTGGGTGATTGTTAGTGTATATGCCCTAGAGGCCATTACTGTATCATACTAGTATGTATATTACTTGATGGAAGCTTGGGATATTCACAGTTGTATAGACAATCTTGCTCGAAATGGTAGTATGCTACTTGGTTTGTCTCTGCTTTAATGTGTACATGTGTTTCTTTATTGTATCACCTATACACATTAGTGGAGCCCTTAGGATCTTGGCTTGATTACCAGCGTTGTGATGGCAGTCACATTCGTGGGGGCTGGGTAATCTATAAGCACATCCTTTTATATACACGTCCCTGGTCGTGGGATTATCGAGACAGGACATCGATACTCCGGAGTAGACTAGCGTATGCGCTTCTCATCCCAGCACGGGAGACGGTCTGTCCCACAGCCGTCTGTACGTCGTACTTGAGATAGTATACGGGTGCTCGTTGGGTTACGAGTACACTGGACAGGACTCGTCGGGAACTGTTGGTTGGTATTATACCTATCGTCGGTTATCAGTTTCCAGGTGATATGAGTACAGCTTAGTCCGCTGACTTGACACTGTCACTTCGCCTCGAGTGTGTTCCCACTGCACTTTGATTACTACCCTACCACGGCTCAAAGGAGTCGTGCAAACAGGTAGTTTTTGGGTGCAGTCCCGAAGCACTTGGAGGCAGTGACGGTTAGACAGGATTCGTCTCTCCCGGTATTGGGGGTTGACATCGCGCTGTGTCCAGGAGAGCCATTACACAAGTAGTCCCTGGCCAGGGCAAGCGAGGTATACTGGTTGGTTTCCAGTGTTATCTCAGGGTGTTCTGGGCTACACTCCAACATGACTTGACGTTTACCGCCCCCCTAGGCCCGCCATGCGATGTATCAGACGAACAGACCGGACTGTATGGAGTCTGTCACATTCTGGCTCAGTAGGAGTTCAGATGGGTTCACCTCGTCAGTCTTCTTATCGGCATCTACCTGGGGACCGTTACGTACAGCTAGTGCCGCTTGCGGTCTGTGGTTAAACCCACTGCCAGCGTAGTGTCGAGTCTTTAGAGTCTCACACAGAGGGTTATTCGCCTTTAGGCAAAATGAGTAGAGGTCGCATGGTTTTGCGACAGGGTTCGTTCACATTCGCGCACTTGTGCACGTTTGCTGTCCCGACAGCTTATACTAGCGGGCTTTGGTTTAAGCCGGATCCTAGTATATGATTTGGGATTGGTTTTATCTCATTGTATTCGTGTTCCTCGGAACACGGATACCGGTGTGTATGCACAGTTGACTGAGACAGAGGCAGAGTATTTTGATCAGGGTTGATGACCATTGTCATTTTCTTAACCCTAATGTTTTGTGTGAATTATGATTTATTAATTATTAGTTAATTATAATTGTTCATGGTTAGGATTGTTGACCATTTGACTATACTTGACTTGTTGACCTAGGTTGACAAGTTGACCATCATCATTCCCTATGAAAGATGCTCTTTGATCCTTGCAAAGGCATTTAATGTGAAATGATAATGGTCATTTCTTGATTAACCATGACAATTAACTTGACTAATTATCTATTTTCATAATTCACACATATATGTGAGAAGAATGGTTTATTTCTTCTCATTCTATCATTTAGATTCTCTCTCCTCCTCTTCCTCTCTCTCTAGCTCGCCCCTCTCATGAGTTGAGAATCCCTTGAGCTTGAGATAAATCCTTCTAAGATACTCTCTACTCTTTCTAAGGTTCTAGGATTAGCACTCCAAGCATCTTAGTTAACTTCTAGTTTGAAGTTGAAGCCAAAGGTTGAGGCCCTTGGGTGGATCTTTCTTCGACAAGAGAAGGCGACAAGGAGATCACTTTCTTTCACTCCAAGGAGATAGGAGAGAAGGAGTTAAAGCCCTAGGTATAACCTCTTTTCCGAGTAGCTAACTCTTCTTAGCTTTGTAATTAGTTTATGTTTAGCAAAGATCCTCCTTTTGATAGTCCATGTTGCCTAGTGTGTTAAAAATCCGATTTTTATACCGTTTCCGCCTCCCCGCAAGCACCAGGGTGGGCAACGTGGACTTACACATCCATCGCCCATCTGTATGGGTCGAGAAGGCATACGCTAGTCTACTCTGGTATATCGATGCCCCGTCTCGATACACCCACGACTAGGGACCTTGAAGGATGTACTTATGGACTACCATGTCCCCACTAGTATGATCCGCATCATAGTCCCGGGAGTCAAGTACACATCCTAAGGGCTTTACCAACATGTAACAGAGAGATAATCAGTGTACACGTTAAGGTAAAGAGTAACCAGATAGCATACTATCATGTCGAGCAAGAAAGTCCTCCCTATATATGTCCAAGCATCCACTACAATATACATCTCATGTATAGTAATGGCCTCTAGGGCATACATATAACTAACAATCTCCCACTTGCACTAGGGCCATCTGATAACAGTGGTTGTAGTATCACATACTCAACCATCCCATAATAGTCTCTCTCTGGGAAAAGGCCTTAGTGAGTGGATCCGCTGTGTTGTCCTCTAAGTCTACTCTCCTAACCTCGATCCCCTAGAGATCAACCATCTCCATGATCAGGTGACACTTCCTTAGAATATGTCTGGATCACTGATGGGACGGGCGTTCCTAGGCATAAGCCACAACTCCTTTGTCTCACAATGGTAGGAACGAAGTTCATCTCATGAACTAATATACACCCAGACTTCCTCTTTGGTAGCATCTTTGGTAGCGATGTATCTAGCCTTTATCGTCTAGTATGCCACGGTATCTAGCTTGGAACTCTTCCAACATACCGTCCCTTTACTGAGGGTAAAGACAATGCCTGTGACTGATATTCAGTCGTCCTTATCACCCTGGAACCCTTCCAGTGATTCTCCCCAGGATCGATTGATACCATCTCACTACAACTAGTGAGTATCCTAACATCCAATTAGATCCATCTCATAGATCCAAAACCCAGGATTTAGTAGGTATCACTTTGATCCTATATGGAGAATAATTATGATAAGCGGAGATTGACCGAGCGTAGCATAGGAAACTCCTTCCCTATCAAGAGTATGTCATCCATGTACTCTACGAGGATCACCACCATACTCCCTACTACCTTTTTGTATATACAAGGTTCATCTACCATTTTGATGAATTCAAACTCTTTGACTACCACATCAAAATAGACTTTCCAACTCCGCGATGCCTGCTTTATCACATAAAACATCTTGCACACGTTTCCGTTGCTTCCACTGTCTACGAAGCCCTCTGACTGTGTACTTATAGACTCTCTCTTCTAAAACATCATTTAGAAAAGCAGTCATGACACCCAACCGCCAGATATCATAGTCATGGTATGTAGCCATGGCAAGTAGGATCTGGATGGACTTAAGCATAACTACTTAGAAAAGGTTTCATCATAATCCATACCTGGTCAATGATGCAAAACTTTAACAAGTCTAGCTTTGAAAGTCTCAACTTTTCCATGTACACCAAGTAATCTTCTCAAGATATACTTGCTCCTGATGGGGATTCAATCCTTCAGATAAAGCAACCAAAGTCCATACTTTGTTGGTGTATAAGGATTCCATCTCAGATCGCTAAGCATCCAGCCATTCTTATAGAGTCCCCACTTTTGATGGCCAGCTCGAAAACTAGTTGGGTCATCATCTCATGATGCAATCCTCGCTCCTACTGTCATAGAGAAACTGAAGTATCTCTCAGGTGGGTGAGGAACCCTACTAGATCGGCGGAGAGGCTGAGGTTCGTTAGAAACTATTGAATTCTTTGGTTTTACCAAATCATCAGCTGCAGTTTGTATAGCTGGAACTCCTTCCAGTTCTACCTTATGTCTACTATTTTCTTCACAAGAAATTCCCTTTCATAAATGTGGCATGCTGAGAAACAAAACATCTTTTGTTCCTTGGTTTGGTAGAAGATATTCCCTTATGAATGCTTGGGATATCCAACAAACTTCTACAGAACTGACTTTGCCTCAAGCTTGTCCGGATTATGCTTTTTGACATAGGCTGGACAACCCCAAATCTTAACAAACTTAAGATATGGTCTCTTCCCTTTCCATATCTCATATGAAGTGGTAGGCAACTGATTTGATCGGAACCCTATTCAATAGGTATGCAACTTCACAAGTGCATAACTCCCTAAAAGGAAATAGGAAACTCAGTAGTACTCATCATAGAGCGCACCATATCAACTAGGGTGTGATTGCTCCGCCCCGATACACCGACGTGCTGTGGTGTATGCGGAGGAATAATGCTGAGAGAGAACCTCATTCTCCTTTAGAATAATCCAGGAATTCCGTGCTCAAGTATTCTCCTCCTTGATCACATCAAAGGACATAATAGTTATACCCGTTTTGGTTCTCGACTTCTAACTTATATTCTGTGAATATTTCAAAAGCTTCGGACTTGTGTTTCAACAGGAACATATGTCTGAAGATCATCAGAGAATCTAATGAAGTACAAAGAACCGGTCTTGGCATGTGTAAACACGGGACCTTCATACATCAACATGTATCATCCCAAGAGTTCACTAACTCTTTCTCTGCTTCCAATAAACAGAGCTATGGTCATCTTATCTCTGTGACATGACCGACAAGTTTCACAAGATGTAAATTCAAACTAATTTAAATATTGTAACGTTTCCAAAATAATAAAATATTATTTTTGGGAATTTTTATAATTTAATGAATATTTTAATATTCCGGTATAATTAAATACAAATAAATAGGAAAAAATTATGGAAAATTATAAAATAGGGTATTTTATGGAATTATGCCATTTTAAAGTTTTTATGATCAGTTATATGCTAATTTAGAGCTAATCGCGATTAAAAATCGCTAATCGGATTTTTGGCATTTTTGTGCAAAACATACACATATCATTTTGGACTTGTGTTACATTATTCTTACCATGGATTTGTTTTGGGTTCACTATTCTTGGGAGAAGGTTTTTCAGAGGTTTAGAAAAAAGAAAAGAAAAGGATTTTGAATAGAAAATGGTATAGTAGTAGGTATGGTGATGTGAGAGAAAGGTGAGGGGGAATCAACCTTGGTCATAGCTTCTCTCCTTCATTATTTTCCTCTTCAATTTCCTCTCCTCTTCAGCTCATGGCTGAACCTTGTTCCCCTCTTCATCAAACCCTCACAAACATCTCATTTCCCTCATTAAAACCTCATCATCCCTTCAATAAAAATGTGCACAAGCTTGCAAGCTATAGGATGGACCAAGAAAGCTTTCATTTTTGCGCTGTTGAGGATTCACGTGGGTCTTATGAGGTAATTCCTTCACAATTAGAGTGGTATTTCTTGTGCTTAAGCTTCAATACTTGTTTCATGTCGATATTGCGTAGTTTTGTGGATCTTGGAAATTCCAAGTTAGGGTTTAGGGTGGATCTGAAATCAAAGGTGAATTTGAGGCTTGTGGTTACCTTAGACACCCTGGTGTGATGTTAAATTAGATCAAAACCAGAACTGGAAACCAGAATACGGATTTATGGAATCGATATCGGGGAAAACTGTAATTCTGGGATTGTTTTTGGGAATCTGCTTTCACCCGAGACACCTAAAAATAAAATTGACTTGACAGTGAGATGTGCAGGCACCATGGAACCACCACACCAAACCCTAGCCCCCAACTCCAAATTCCGGCCGCAGATTTACACCTTCTGGCCGCAATTTGCGGCCAGAGCAGGGTGGTTTGGTCTCGCTTTTGGTGCAGGGCCCTATCTCCAGTAAACTAGACCCCTGGCATGTATAGATTTGTCTAATTTGACCTAGGGTGAAATCTGGAGCCTATTTCCTATGTTGCTGTTTTGGATTCATGTTTCCGTATTTCCGTATTGTGAATTCTGAGTTTGCGTACTCGACAACTTGGCGTTTATACGACGATATCGAGGGTTGCTGATGGTTTTGGAAGCGTTGTCCATAGGTTCTAACCTATAGATCATAGCGTATCGTTTGGGGTTTCGTATGCCGTTTTAGTTCTGAATTGGTTTTGATATGCATTTGTGATACGTTAATGTGTAGGTACCCCATGAAGACTTCGGGATGACAAGCAAACGCGTGGCGACGTCGACAGATAAAGACGCAAGGTGAGTAGATTATATCTACGGGGGAAGTCGGGTGGATGGCGTTTAGCACCCCCGCAGTCCATGGTGATGTATACGAATACGTATACACACATATATCTATTATGTGTTGATTAAGATTATTGATGGTAATAATGGATTATTGATGATAAGGATGTATTGGTTTAGTTGTGCGAAACCCTAGAGTAGGGGTTGCACACCCACACATACACGTACACATATACATGCATACATTCTTTCTTTTATCTGTACGCATTTGGAGGTGTGTATATCTACACATGGGTATGGGACTATATGTTTATATACGGGATTTGAGGATGATACGTGGGATTAAGATGAGTCGATGAGATTTGATCCGAGGTCGTGAGATTCGGCGATATGACAGAGTTCGTATTTGAGATGCGACATGATGGTTTTAGCGGGCCTTTGGGCATGTGTTTTACCCCGCATTCATATTTATATAGATGGTATCGATGGTACTATACTTAGAGTTGTACCCTAGATTATATGATATGATGGTAGTGATACCTGATATGTGATGAGATAATGTGATATTGACCCGTACCCAGCTATTGGGATGCTGTACAACGATTTACCGTACGAGCTTTATATTGATGTTAGATCCGCACTCATGAATTGAGGATGTTATATGATATATTGTATCGTATGTGATACTATTGAGGCGAGATCACCGACTGTTGTATATATATGTGTATGTCGACTCAGATTTAGGTGGTTTTCATACCCCTCCCGATTGGCTTGATAGTTGGGTCCGTAGTTCGCATAGTATGCGTAGACTAGACTCGAGTCATACCTATTTCAAAACTAACGAATTGGGGATATTTTAAAGATAGGAAAAAAGGATTCTACGGATATTTTCAAACGTAGCATCTGTTCTTAAAACACCGTAGCCCTTATTTTACCAAAAACCCCGATTCGTCTTATTTCAATAGGCAATGCTGCATGATATAGTTTTTGAGGTAGATTCTTTACTGTTGCGTTGATTATTCGATTCCGCAAATTCATGCTATTTGCATTGCATCGCTTGTGTTGTTGATACATTACAGTCATGCTGTTAGGACACCAGCACCATTATCGATGATGCGTATGTTCCACGTACACTGTTTGCCGGTTCACACACTTCATCATCGATAATTGCAATGTTACTACACTGTAGTATTGTTGCATTCGGTATATGATTCTTGCATGACATAATGATATGCTTACATTTCCTTTACATGTCGCCTACATCATGCTTTCTGATGATATGCATTGAGGTATGTTGTTTCCATGATATTTCTGGATTTGGGAACCGTGGGTATTTCAAAAGAGAATATGAAACTATTTTAAAAACCCGGTTACCCTTGATATGATATTGCAATGCGTCCACCATATGTTTTCTCGGTGCTGAGAGCGACATGTGAAACCCGATTCGAGGAGCGGACGAGCCGATTACGGGTACATGGTGGACCCGGTATGGTTCCCCTCGGCAAGATGATCCATGGACTTTGCCGATTGAGCCTGGAGGCGGGCGAGTACCTACCGGTGATTGGTTGGACCTGGCGGTTATCCGGAGGATACCGACCAGAGTCGATAGATGGATATGGGCGTACTGCTGGGGCCGAGGGCCGATTCCGTAGATGGAACCCGTAGACTGGTCCGGACTGACGGAGCCTGTTATATGAGGATTTACGTGCCGATGCTGGGCACAGTTTTCATGATGTTTTCGAGTGTCGATGCTGGACACTCCGGTCCCATGATTTTGACGTGTCGCGAAGGACACAGGTGGCTTATATCCTCATATTTCCATGCATATGCTGATGATATGTACATGCATGATGGTTATTGTCATTGGGTGACGAGTGGACGGGATCCACGTACATGCATATTTGATTACACTGATTTTACCTCATATTTATGATATCCTATTACCTGAGGCACTGGCACGAGCAGTTGGCACTACACTCATGTATAGAGATTACATTGCCAGTTTAGCATGCTTCCGACTTATTCATATTGAGGTTTATATTTATCTGATTGTATTGACCTAGGATGGGTCATACATTCGATCTCTTCTTGTAGATATTTTCTATTCACGAGTTGGCAACTCACCCCCGTTGTGCCACAGTCCTTGCAGGTTTTTGCCGTACAGATTCTATAGCGGCATTTCTGGCACACTGTTTACATATGGGTGACTTTCTTGGGTAGGTGGGATCTCTTGCATCAGAACCACCATTGTTACTGTATTATTCATTGTATCTAGAAATTCCATCAACCAAAACTTGTTTATTGTTTCAGACTTAGAAAAACAGTGATGTATTATTTCGACCTTAGAGTCGCGCTTGTAGTATTATGGTTTTCTGGCTATTTTGAGTTTCTTTTTGGGTTTTGATCCTCGCTCTTTGGCGTTGTATATTATTATTGCTTGCGTGGTTGTGACCGTCGATTGACGAAGAGATAGCTCCCGCTTGGGGATGCCTTTTATCATTTCATATATATTATTCTTGTTGTACCCCGTTTGGGGCCAGTTTTTACAAAGGAAACTCTGCCGAAATTTTCGGGAAAGGTTACACATTTTAAAAATGCATACTCGGCTAGTTATTTAAAAACTTTGATTTTCAAAACATGATTTCTTTACTTCTTAAAACCAGTTTTCCTTATTTACTCCTTAAAATGGTTTTAGATTTCTGGGCTTTTAGCTTACTTGGATCAGATGGAGTCCTATAGACTTCATAGGATTCAAGGGCCAGTCACTTGCTCTTTCGGGTCGTGACAAAGTTGGTATCAGAGCGCTAGGTTAACCTTGGTTCGAGTCTAAGTTTGACTATGTAGAGCTTAGGGCGGTTATATATATACGGAATTTAGGCTTGACCTTACGGAACTTAGACTTAGTCGAGGGGGTATTATACCCGAACTGTCGTCGCATAGGATGACCCTTGGTTGATGGAGTAGGTAGCTTGAGTAGAGGGATGTACCGTACGTATGTTCCGCGGCATACTTACGACACGCCACTCCGCTTAAGAAACCTTTGGATGTACATTTCCTTACACAGTATTATATTCCTTCCTATGATCTATCCTTATCGAGACTGGTTATGGTTTTGCTGCCACGATTGCATGGGAAGAGTGAGCTACGGCTTGAGTTGCATCAGCATGAGCTCGTCGTGGATGAGGACTGACCATGGCGTGTTTCCAGAGACATACGATTGCATATAGAGGCGTCATCTTATTGTGTTTTCGCGCCATGAGCGTTGGACAGATCGCTTTTACGAGATTTTCCGAACGTACCGATCGGTACCATAGGATTGAGCCACTGATAGAGGCCAGCCAGGATGCGATGACCTTTGATAGGTCGCTTATTCATGATGATTGAGGCGCTGTTCAGCGTACGGACGGATGAGCCATTTGTTGCTGTGAATGACGAGATATCGCCCCAGATGTTGGAACTACTGCAGCTTGAGCATATACTTAGAGATATGATGGTGAGTCGCTAGTCACCAAGGATGAATGACTAGAACATGTGGTTCGTTCGCTTACCCCGATGCGAGGTCATCAGGTAGATTGATTCCAGCTAGAGATGACTTCTCGCAGATTCGTTGAGAGTCGATTGAGACGATCGAATGTCAAGAACCCATTTTCCAAGTTTAAAGTATTCGGAAAGACATGCAAGCGATTCTATGGACCCTCTAGAAGAATGAAACCCTAACTCGACATAATGACCGTGTGAAAGCCTTTGAACCTTAGGGTTTGCGGCAGTTCCGCGACTCCATTAGTGAGGCTTGGGTTTGCCCTTCTACGGCTGGACCACCGATGCTGTGGTATGTACTCGATACTATTAAACTGTACCCGAGATGTTGAGCTCTTGGGTGATTGTGAGGTTCTGACGATTCGATCGGACGATTCAACATCATTCGGATATCATGTGATGGGACACTGCTTGGGAGACTCCAGATACGAGCATAGTCGTTGGAGCGCAGTCCGTGAAGCCACGATGAGATGAGTCCGAATCAGTCGATATTGAAGCAGAGTGGAGTAAAGAGTTCGCATGAGATTTCGATGAGATAACGTTCCACTCCGCTGACATCAGAGATGCGATATGCACGCCGAGGACGTGTTTGGCTAGATATCTTCTACTGAGTGATGAAGATACCGAGTTCGTGATTTCGAGTCCGTGTGAGGGACTTCGGATGGACCGTAGCCGAGGACATTGCAGTGCGCAGGTAGAGACGCGACATCAAAATGGATGATGATACAGACAAGCGGGACAAGAAGTTCGTGCGAGATTCAGACGAGATGTTACTACTCCCCGTTAAGATCAAAGGTCGGATGTGCATTCAGAGGACCAGAGGTCGGCGCCAGTGATGTACTGCTTTACGAGTGGTCATGAGGATTGACCGAGAGATGACCAGAGAAGTGCTAGAACGGAATCGTTCCCGTTAGCACACCTGACAGGCCGATGAGCCGATGGATTGCGATATTGGTAATCCACAGGGAAGATAAGGAACCAGAGGCAGAGGACGCCAGCCGCGAGCAAGAGGCAAGTAGATATCTTGCGTCGCTAGCATTGGATGTACCGGCACCTTCTCGACTTTGAAGGAGGATATACCGACGACGTTATTTTTGATTTATGATTTGTGATTTTGTGATTTGACTATCACGTATCCGTCACCGTGGATTTCAGTATTTTGGGCGATCTATTTGCATGATTTAGTCTTGATGACTGAGTACGATGATATTTGATTTTGTGCACCATGGTTGCACTTACTGGGTATTTATACCTTGCGTATAGTTATTATTCTTGAGGTATTGATTGTGATTTCATGCCTACTTTATGCCGGTGATTTGATCTACATTTCCAGCATAGTTTTCATGCGCTTTTAGTGTTTTGATTTGATTTGTGCACGCTGATGCACACGGTTGTGAGATTTTCTATCACGGTACACTTGATTTTGATCGAGCCGCATTGTATATCGTCGACTTTGACCCTGATATTATGATTCTTGCACTCCATGCTTTTGACTGGACTTACGCATGTGCGGCGTTTGCCATTGGATTTCGTGATTCCGTGCATGTTGAGTGCATAGGGTTTATACTTTCATTCGTGCACGATGGATGCACTGATTTGGATTTTTACGCATGTTGGGCGCATGTTTTGAGATATGATTTTGGTGCACACCAGATGCACTAAATCGAGATTCTTCGTGCATGTTAGATGCACCTAATTTGGCTGTCAGGCACACACGTTGCCTATGATAGATATTTCGTGCACACCCGTTGCACCTAGATGTTGTTTTCTGCACCTGTATGGCACATATATGGATTTTGATTTCCATGCACACCAGACGCACTGGGTGGTGTTATGTGCATTTTTAGGATTTATTTCTTTTGGAGCAGTACTTTTTATGATATTTGATATTCGTTTCGTGCTGAGCAGGACTGGTCAGAGAACAGTACCTGGATATATTTTGCTTGCATTGATAGTTATCGAAGGGATTTCCAAAAAGCGAGCTATAGTCTCGGCATATATACCTACGTGTCCGATATGACACGAAACGTTTTAAAAACAAGGAAACCCTTCTAAATTGTTTTCAAAACAGAGGAACGTACATAGTAAACAAAAGATATATACATATATGGTTATTTCTTATGAAAAACGTCTGCCACTGTGCAGTGTTATGCGCATCGCACAACAACTTAAAAAGATTTGGCATTCATTTACTTCAGCTATTCACATGTATAGATTGGATGTCTACATGTATAGTTCTGATCTATATCATATTGAATTTGTTTTGGATTTGACATTTGTGTCTTTACCATGACTTCAATGATTGCGGGATGCTTGACGGAGTGTTGCTTTTGAGTTATCTGCTCATTACTCAAGAGCATGCATTGCGCTATGATGCATTATGTATTGATGATTCGGAGCCCCGACGACTTGGAATTTGTATCGAAATATTTTAGTATTTGGGGGTTTAAATTTAAATTCGGAGACCGAATTTCTTTAAGGGGGGTAGATTGTAACGTTTCCAAAATAATAAAATATTATTTTTGGGAATTTTTATAATTTAATATTATTTTAATGAATATTTTAATATTCCGGTATAATTAAATACAAATAAATAGGGAAAAATTATGGAAAATTATAAAATAGGGTATTTTATGGAATTATGCCATTTTTAATTTTTTATGATCAGTTATATGCTAATTTAGTGCTAATCGCGATTAAAAATCGCTAATCGGATTTTTGGCATTTTTGTGCAAAACATGCACATATCATTTTGGACTTGTGTTACATTATTCTTACCATGGCTTTGTTTTGGGTTCACTATTCATGGGAGAAGGTTTTTGAGAGGTTTAGAAAAAAGAAAAGAAAAGGATTTTGAATAGAAAATAGTATAGTAGTAGGTATGGTGATGTGAGAGAATGGTGAGGGGGAGTCAACCTTGGTCATAGCTTCTCTCCTTCGTTATTTTCCTCTTCAATTTCCTCTCCTCTTCAGCTTATGGCTGAACCTCATTCCCCTCTTCATCAAACCCTCACAAACATCTCATTTCCCTCATTAAAACCCCATCTTCCCTTCAATAAAAATGTGCACAAGCTTGCAAGCTATAGGATGGACCAAGAAAGCTTTCATTTTGGCGCTGTTGAGGATTCACGTGGGTCTTATGAGGTAATTCCTTCACAATTAGAGTGGTATTCCTTGTGCTTAAGCTTCAATACTCGTTTCATGTCGATATTGCGTAGTTTTGTGGATGCTGGAAATTCCAAGTTAGGGTTTAGGGTGGATCTGAAATCAAAGGTGAATTTGAGGCTTGTGGTGACCTTAGAACCCCTGGTGTGATGTTAAATTGGACCAAAACCTGAACTAGAAACCAGAATACGGATTTATGGAATCGATATCGGGGAAAACTGTAATTCTGGGATTGTTTTTGGGAATCTGCTTTCACCCGAGACACCTAAAAATAAAATTGACTTGACAGTGAGATGTTTAGGCACCATGGAACCACCACACCAAACCCTAGCCCCCAACTCCAAATTCCGGCCGCAGATTTATTCCTTCTGGCCGCAATTTGCGGCCAGAGCAGGGTGGTTTGGTCTCGTTTTTGGTGCAGGGCCCTATCTCCAGTAAACTAGACCCCTGGCATATATAGAATTTGTCTAATTTGACTTAGGGTGAAATCTGGAGCCTATTTCCTATGTTGCTGTTTTGGATTCGTGTTTCTGTATTTCCGTATTGTGAATTTTGAGTTTGCGTACTCGACTACTTGGCGTTTATACGACGATATCAAGGGTTGTTGATGGTTTTGGAAGCATTGTCCATAGGTTCTAACCTATAGATCATAGCGTATCGTTTGGGGTTTCGTATGCCGTTTTAATTCTGAATTGGTTTTGATATGCATTTGCGATACGTTAATGTGTAGGTACCCCATGAAGACTTCGGGATGACAAGAAAACGCGTGGCGACATCGACAGATAAAGACGCAAGATGAGTAGATTATATCTACGGGGGAAGTCGGGTGGATGGCGTTTAGCACCCCCGCAGTCCGTGATGATGTATACGAATACGTATACACACATATATCTATTATGTGTTGATTAAGATTATTGATGGTAATAATGGATTATTGATGATAAGGATGTATTGGTTTAGTTGTGTGAAACCCTAGAGTAGGGGTTGCACACCCACACATACACGTACACATATACTTGCATACATTCATTCTTTTATCTGTACGCATTTGGAGGTGTGTATATCTACACATGGGTATGGAACTATGTGTTCATATACGGGATTTGAGGATGATACGTGGGATTACGATGAGTCGATGAGATTTGATCTGAGGCCGTGAGATTCGGCGATATGACAGAGTTCGTATTTGAGATGCGACATGATGGTTTTAGCTGGCCTTTGGGCATGTGTTTTACCCCGCATTCATATTTATATAGATGGTATCGATGGTACTATACTTAGAGTTGTACCCTAGATTATGTGATATGATGGTAGTGATACCTGATATGTGATGAGATAATGTGATATTGACCCGTACCCAGCTATTGGGATGCTGTACGATTTACCGTACGAGCTTTATATTGATGTTAGATCCGCACTCATGACTTGAGGATGTTATATGATATACTGTATCGTATGTGATACTATTGTGGCGGGATCACCGACTGTTGTATATATATGTGTATGTCGACTCAGATTTAGGTGGTTTTCATACCCCTCCCGATTGGCTTGATAGTTGGGTCCGTAGTTCGCATAGTAGGCGTAGACTAGACCCGAGTCATGCCTATTTCAAAACTAACGAATCGGGGATATTTTAAAGATAGGCAAAAGGGATTCTACGGATATTTTCAAACGTAGCATCTGTTCTTAAAACACCGTAGCCCTTATTTTACCAAAAACCCCGATTTGTCTTATTTCAAAAGGCAACGCTGCATGATATAGTTTTTGAGGTAGATTCTTTACTGTTGCGTTGATTATTCGATTCCGCATATTCATGCTATTTGCATTACATCGCTTGTGTTATTGATATATTACTGTCATGCTGTTAGGACACCAGCACCATTATCGATGATGCGTATGTTCCACGTACACTGTTTGCCGGCTCACACACTTCATCATCGATAATTGCCATGTCACTAAACTGTAGTACTGTTGCATTCAGTATATGATTCTTGCATGACATAATGATATGCTTACATTTCCTTTACATGTCTCCTACATCATGCTTTCTGATGATATGCATTGAGGTATGTTGTTTCCATGATATTTCTGGATTTGGGAACCGTGGGTATTTCAAAAGAGAATATGAAACTATTTAAAAAACCCGGTTACCCTTGATATGATATTTCAGTGAGTCCACCATGTGTTTTCTCGGTGCTTAGAGCGACATGTGAAACCCGATTCGAGGAGCGGGCGAGCTGATTGCGGGTACATGGTGGACCCGGTATGGTTCCCCTCGGCAAGATGATCGATGGACTTTGCCGATTGAGCCTGGAGGCGGGCAAGTACCTACCGGTGATTGGTTGGACCTGGCGGTTATCCGGAGGATGCCGACCAGAGTCGATAGATGGATATGGGCGTACTGCTGGGGCCGAGGGCCGATTCCGCAGATGGAGCCCGTGGGCTGGTCCGGACTGACGGAGCCCGTTATATAAGGATTTACGTGCTGATGCTGGGCACATTTTTCATGATGTTTTCGAGTGTCGATGCTGGACACTCCGGTCCCATGATTTTGACGTGTCGCGAGGGACACAGGTGGCTTATATCCTCATATTTCCATGCATATGCTGATGATATTTACATGCATGATGGTTATTGTCATTGGGTGACGAGTGGACGGGATCCACGTACATGCAAATTTGATTACACTGATTTTACCTCATATTTATGATATGCTATTACCCGAGGCACTGGCATGAGTACTTGGCACTACACTCAAATATAGAGATTACATTACCAGTTTAGCATGCTTCCGACTTATTCATATTGAGGTTTATATTTATCTGATTGTATTGACCTAGGATGGGTCATACATTCGATCTCTGCTTGTAGATATTTTCTATACACGAGTTGGAAACTCATCCCCGTTGTGCCACAGTCCTTACAGGTTTTTGCCGTACAGATTCCATAGAGGCATTTCTGGCACACTGCTTACATATGGGTGACTTGCTTGGGTAGGTGGGTTCTCTTGTATCAGAACCGCCATTGTTCCTGTATTATTCATTGTATCTAGAAATTCCATCAACCAAAACTTGTATATTGTTTCAGACTTAGAAAAACAGTGATGTATTATTTCGACCTTAGAGTCGCGCTTGTAGTATTATGGTTTTCTGGATATTTTGAGTTTCTTTTTGGGTTTTGATCCTCTCCCTTTGGCGTTGTATATTATTATTGCTTGCGTGGTTGTGACCATCGATTGACGAAGTGATAGCTCCCGCTTGGGGATGCCTTTTATCGTTTCATATATATTATTCTTGTTGTACCCCGTTTGGGGCCAGTTTTTACAAAGAAAACTCTGCCGAAATTTTCGGGAAAGGTTACACATTTTAAAAATGCATACTAGGCTAGTTATTTAAAAACTTTGATTTTCAAAACATGATTTCTTTACTTCTTAAAACCAGTTTAACTTATTAACTCCTTAAAATGGTTTTAGATTTCTGGGCTTTTGGCTTACTTGGATCAGATGGAGTCCTATAGACTTCATAGGATTCAAGGGCCAGTCACGTGCTCTTTCGGGTCGTGACAAATATGCATCTATATGTAACTTCAGCTAGTCGGGTCGCATTGATATGACCTAGTCTACAATACCTCAAGAAGGATTCGTTCATTTCTGAACTCTTCCTCTTGTGTGTGTTCTGTATACTAAGAACTGTAGTTTGATTTAGAACGTCCATGCGTTTAGATAACGTGCCTGAACCGATCAACTCTTGATATAGGAAATGTTCAAAACATTATCCAACAATACAAAATTTTATCCTTCTTTACTAATAAAGAGACTGATATGATGTTGTATATCAGGTTCAGTATCTAACAACATTCGTTCAGAATCAATGTATTCTGGTAATACAGGGTGATAGTGACCAACAGATTTGGCTGCAACACTTACACCGTTTTCTATCTCATGAAACTTATCACCCGTTCTCAGTTCTCTACCTATCTTTAGCCCATGTAACAGATTACATATGCGGGATCCTGATCCGTTATCTCATACCCAGGACGTAAAGGATACTGAGAAACAGTTCTCTGTAATGAACTTACCCGAAGATGATGCATCTGCATGCACTTTCTTCGTTTGGGCAGCTCGGGAATTCTGGTAATCCAAAATTTCCTGCTCTGTCTTATAACAGTTATAAGTTGGAGCGGGACCAACGTTCCCCAAGCACAGTATAACAAGCGGGTTCGGTCAATACATTCGTATTATTATCTTGATTAAGGCGTGACATGGTCGCTACCTGGAGAGAGAGAGAAGAAAACACTCTGCGTGCGCTCTTGCAAGATCAGATTGGTTATTATTTTATCTAATCAGGATGGCTCCCACTGTTTTTATCAAATCTTCCTTCAAACCCTAAATGGAAAGACTAGCCGGGATTAATTACACCCTACAATTTCGCCAATCTTTCAGCCATGACAGTGTCGGTACTTTGAGGGAGGTTCCCCGTGCTTTCGCACGGACCTAATTAAAGTAAACCCCGTTTTCCCATAGGCGTAACCCTGTTGACACCTTTCTAGATAGCTACTTGATCGGCTAATTGTAATGTGTAAAACTCTCCCAGGAGTAATAATTACTCGCAGTGGGTATCGGGATCTAACTATCTCATAGAAGGTATGCAATCTCATTGTTAGTGTATATGCCCTAGAGGCCATTACTGTATCATACTAGTTTGTATATTACTTAATGGAAGCTTGGGATATTCACCTTGTACAAACAATCTTGCTCAATATAGTAGTATGCTACTTGGTTTGTTTCTACTTCAATGTGTACTTGTGTTTATTTCAGTATATCACCTATACACATTAGTGGAGCCCTTAGGATCTTTGCTTGATTACCAGCGTTGTGATGGCAGTCACACTAGTGGGGGCTGGGTAATCTATAAGCACATCCTTATGCAGGTCCCTAGTCGCAGGACTATCGAGACAGGGCATCGATACTCCGGAGTAGACTAGCGTATGCGCTTCTCATCCCAGTGTGGGAGATGGTCTGTCCCACAGCCATCAGTACGTCGTACTGGAGATAGTATACGGGTGCTCGTTAGGTTACGAGTACATTGGACAGGACTCGTCGGGAACTGACCGGTTGGTATTATACGTATCGTCAGTTATCGGTTCCCAGGTGACATGAGCACAGCTTAGTCCGCTGACTTGACACTGTCACTTCGTCTCGAGTGTGATCCCACTGTACTTTGATTACTACCCTACCACGGCTCAAAGGAGTCGTGCAAACAGGTGGTAGTTGGGTGCAGTCCCGAAGCACATGGAGGCAGTGACGGTTAGACAGGATTCGTCTCTCCCGGTATTGGGGGTTGACATCGCGCTGTGTCTAGGAGAGCCATTACACGAGTAGTCCCTGGCCAGGGCAATCGAGATATACTGGTAGGCTTCCAGTGTTATCTCAGGGTGTTTTGGGCTTCACTCCGACACGACTTGTACCGCTATTAGGGGACTGACGTTTACTGCCCCCCTAGGCCCGCCATGCGATGTATCAGACGAACAGACCGGACTGTACGGAGATTGTCACATTCAGGCTCAGTAGGAGTTCAGATGGGTTTCACCTCGTCAGTCTTCTTGTCGGCTTCTACCTGGGGACCGTTACGCACAGCTAGTGCCGCTTGCGGTCTGTGGTTAAACCCACTGCCAGCGTAGTGTCGATTCTTTAGAGTCCCACACAGAAAGCTATTCGCCTTTAGGCAAAAGAGTAGAGGTCGCATGGTTTTGCGACAGGTCGCATGGTTTTGCGACAGGGTTCGGTCACATCCGTGTACTTGTGCACGTACAGTGTCCGGACAGTTTACACTAGCGGGCTTTGGTTTAAGCCAGATCCTAGTGTACCTTTTGGGATTGGATTTAACCAGTTTGTATTCGTGTTCCTTAGAACGCGGATGCGGGTGTGTATGCACAGTTGACGGAGAGACAGAGGCGGAGGATTCTCATTAGGGTTGTTGACCGTTGACAGTTGACTATTGACTTTTTGCTCAACCCTAATGAGAATATGATATGTGATTAACAATTATATTAATTAGGTATTATGGTGACATGGTTGTTGAGTTGTTGACTTTGTTGACTTGTTGACTTTTGTTGACTTGTTGACTTTGTTGACCGGTTGACTAGTTGACCATCATGATAACCATAGCTATCATTTCATGGCAAAGACTTTTGCTTGCTTGCTCTTTTGTGCAAAATGAGTGCATGAAATGATATGGCTATGGTTGCTTAAATCATCACATAATACTTGATTGATATGATGTGTTATGATTGTTTTGGATTATGAGAGCCAAATGAGAAAAGTCTTCTCTCATTCTTTCATGCTCATTCTCTCTCTTGTTCTTGAGCTCTCATCTCCTTCCTCTTGCTCTCCCTTTCTTGACTCTATGGTTCACTTGTCTCATGAGTTGAGAAGTAAGAACCATGGATAGAATCCCATACAAACTCTTCTCTACTCACTCTAGTTCACAAGGTTTAGCAAACCAAGTGAACTAGTTTCTTCAAAGACCGAAGAAGAAGCCAAAGGTAGAAGCTTTCGAGGTGGATCTATCTTCGGCGCAAGGAGACGACGGAGTAAAGGCGATCCGGACGACCATCGAGGCTTGAAGACGAAGGAGTTCGAGAAAAAGAAAGGTATAACCCCCTAACCGAGTAGTTAGCAACTCGTAGTTAGGTTGTTAGTTAGATGTTTAACAAAGATCCGGGTTTTAAGTCCATGTTACCACCTCTAAGAAAATCGTTTTTTATCAAATTCCGCATGCCCGAAAGTACCGGGAGAGGTAGCATGGACTTACAGTGGTATCAGAGCCTAGTTAAACTCTATCTAACATGTTAGCAACGTAGCTAGAAGATCGATCAAAGAAAAAGTCACGAAACGAACCCGAATCGCCAAGTTTCTGCCGATTTTTATTCTGCTCAAAAGTTGATAATTTTCACCTTAAAAATCGGCTCAGGCTTTTATTAGAATAACCACCAAATTTGGTCGCTCGATCGGTTCAAAGAGCCGTGGAAACGCGGCGGGGGCACGCTCCCGCCGCGGTTCCGCGGCCGAGTTGACTCGGTCGGGGTCCAAAGTTGGTGCAGTGTATTTCTGGGGTTGTTTTGGGATTTTTGGAATATGTGTTTTCTGCCCAGATTTTCCAGAACGAAAATTTTATTTTTGGGGTCCTGAAAATCCGTATTTTTGATCGAACTTCTAAAAGACTTTAGCTGACGGGTTTTTCTGTAATGTGATATTTGTATTAAACGTCTGCTAATCGCTATATGTCGATTCGTGGGGGTTATACAAATCTGTGATCTGTAATGTTGCTGGAATGTGTATATGAATATGTTGGATTGTCGCGGGTGAATAGCCGGGGGTTGTGAGACGAGAGTTTTCTTTTCTTTCAATTCATGTAAATTTGTAAATTGATGTAATAATTATTTGTATGGCCGCACAACCGGGTCGGGGTTGTAGCCGTCATTTTATAATTTCTTTTTACTGTTTTTGCTCCTAGGATAGACCTATGGAGGGGGTGCACAAACTACCGGGTATGCCGAAGTGCCGAGTGGCCTACTCACGGGGATGAGGGAGGTTGCTTCGCTTCGGGTACTTGGCGGGTAGTTTGCCGCACCCGTAGGGGTCTTGGGTATTTTGGCTATTCACCGCGACCGTGTAATCTGCTTTTCGTTACAGGCTCGTACGAATTGCGGATTCCTAGTATATCCAATGTATTCATCTGTGATCTGAAATGTTTATCATTGCAGTATATCTATATATGATATTATTTAGGCGTTGCTTATGTTTTACAGCCGCGCTAGCCCAGCCCCCGCTCTGTCGTTAGTTAAGTAACCTAACGGGTAATGACGGGGCCCAGTGGCGAATGCGAATGGCAAAAGCGTACGTCATATTTTGGTTGTTTTCTGCAATGGTAGGATTAATTGATGGGACGCATTAAAAGAACTAATGCAAGAATATCACGCATTAAAAGAACTAATGCAAGAAAATAAACCAAGTAAAAGTCGTTGGAACACTTTCGAAAAACCACTCGGTTCTTTTCAAAACAAACTTTTAAATGCGGAGTTTGAGCCACTCTTTTTAAAAGCTATCTCGTTCCATTGACTAAATCAAGTTCACCACGTTCACGGTTTTCGCCAAAACCATTCGTAGCCCTCCATCGTTTCACATGAATAGTCAATAGTATTCAAGCTGTGTTTGTTGGCCAAAGTCAAGGCATAGTGATTGGTAGCTATTGGGTATTCATGTGCAGCATAGATAGATGCGTTGGTTTGGAAAAGTCGTACTGCCTTGTTGGCCAAAGTCAAGGGTATGTGCGGGTGGATTCAAATTAACCTGGAGAACGACGGGTAGAACTTGACATGTGACTTATGATTTGTTGGCCAAAGTCAAGGTCATAAGAGCATGGGGCAAAAATCCACATCGGGAGTTTCAAAAGAATTGAAACTTGCTAGTGTTGCATACCATTTGGAGTGTGATGATTCTGGTAGGATTCCTTCAGTTTCGTCACGCGATGATATTTGGATCCTGATCCTACTGTGAGTATATGCTACTCCTCGGGAAATTTCTCACTTAACGATCAATGCTATAAACCTAGTAGGTGTCTAGAAAGGTGTTAGCGGGGCTACGCCCCCAGGGAAAAGAGGTTCTTAAATTAAGGAACTTCGCGAAAGCGTTGGAAAACCTCCCTCGAAGTACCGACACCAGCCTGGCCGAACGGTTAAGCAAGTATTGTACGGTGAGATTGATCCTGACTAATTCTTCCTTTTTGGTTTGAGGAGGGATTCGAGAAACAGTGGGAGCCATCCTGTTTAGACAAATTAAAAACCACTCTAAACTTGCAAGAGCATCATGCTAAGTGTTTCTTCTTCTCTCTCCTAATTACAGCGACCAATCGAAATGACTGGACTTAAGTTACTTCTAGATAAAAACATACTGACAGGGCTAAACTACAAAGATTGGCTCAGGAATGTCAAAATGGCAATCACTTACGACAAGCTGGGGTATCTTCTTACCACCAAAGCTCCCTCTGTCCCAAGTCCCACCTCCAGCGTCGCGGATAAGGAAATCCGTAAGACTTGGGAGATTGATAGCGCGAAGGCCAAGTGCCTCGTACTTGCCTCGATGGACAATGAACATCAGAGGAGGCACGAGAATATGGACCTTGAATCCATATTTCTCCATACAAAAGAACTGTATGGAGAGCAATCTCGTATCGCAAGATACGAAGTGTCGAAAAAGTTATTTTCGGCAAGATTGGCCATCGGATCATCGGTAGCGGAACACGTGCTTAAGATGATTGGCTTCATTGAGGAGCTCACGGAACTTGGAACCACGTTGGAGAATGAGCTCTATACGGACTTGATTCTCCAGTCCCTTCCGTCCACTTATGCCCAGTTTATACTGAACTTCAACTTACAAGAAAAAGAAGTTGAACTTTCAGAACTCCTCAACATGCTGAGGAGTGCAGAGGGCACCCTACAGAAAGGTAGGGAAACATCCATTTTGTTTGTAGGAGGATCTTCCTCTTCTAGGTCCAAGGCGAAAGCCAAGGGAAAGAAGAAGAAAGCCTCCGCCAAACCAAGGGGCGGTGTTAGTAAAGTGGATACGAAGGGAAAAGCTAAAGCAACAAAGATAGCGGGGAAGCTTGTGGATAAGGAAGAATGCTTCTATTGTCATAAGAAAGGTCACTGGAAAAATGATTGCAGGGCTTGGAAAGCCAGGACACAGGAATTGAAGCAGGTTGCGGCTTCAGCTTCAGGTGTGTATGTTATTGAAAACTGTCTTTCAATAAACTCTACTTCCTGGGTATTGGATACCGGATCAGGATCTCATATCTGTAATTCTTTGCAGGCGTTGAGAAACCGTAGTGTTTTGAAAGCAGGTGACATGACCCTCAGAGTTGCAAACGGAGCTAGCATGGATGCTAAGGCCGTGGGGGACTATCGCCTGGGAATGTCAGATGGACATGTTTTGGTTTTGCGTAATTGCTTTTTTGTACCCAACGCAACTTGTAATATCATTTCTGTATCTTTAGTTTCTAAAGAAGGTTATGAATTTGCGTTTGTAAGTAATGTTGTAAACATTCACCTTAATCATGTTTTGATTGGGTCAGGTACATTGAGTAATGGTATATACGTATTAAACCAACCACAGATTTTCAATGTCCAGAATACACACAAAAGAAAGTCTCCGGAAATAAATCAGACTTTCTTATGGCATTGTAGACTGGGTCACATCAATGAGAGAAGGTTGACAAAGTTACATACAGAAGGATATTTGAATCCGTTCGAATATCAATCGTATGCCACTTGTCAATCCTGTCTCAAAGGAAAGATGACAAAGACTCCGTTCACTGGACTCGGAGTAAGAGCAAGCGAGCTCTTGGGACTCGTACACAGCGACGTATGCGGTCCAATGTCTACACATGCGCGAAGCGGTCATTCTTACTTCATTACTTTTACGGATGACTTCTCAAGGTATGGTTATGTCTTCTTAATGAAACATAAGTCCGAAGCCTTTGGAAAATTCCAGGAGTATAAGAATGAAGTAGAAAAACAAACCGGCAAAAGTATCAAGATCCTAAGATCGGATCGAGGTGGAGAATACTTAAGTGCCGAATTCCTGGATTATTTAAAAGAGAACGGAATTCTCTCTCAGCTTACTCCTCCATACACTCCGCAACATAACGGTGTATCGGAGAGACGGAACCGAACCCTATTGGATATGGTTCGGTCCATGATGAGTAACGCTGAGTTACCGCGATCATTCTGGGGGTATGCGCTAGAATCAGCTGCATACCTTTTGAACCGAGTTCCGACTAAGACTGTGCCTACTACACCATATGAAATGTGGTGTGGGAAGAGACCCTATCTAAAGCACATTAAGACATGGGGAAGTCCAACTTTTGTTAAAAAGCAGCATGCGGACAAGCTCGAGGCACGCTCAGTACAGTGCAAGTTTGTGGGATATCCAAAGAATTCCAAGGGATATTTCTTCTACTGCGAAGAGGAACAAAAAGTTCTTGTTTCTCGTCATGCCCACTTTCTAGAACACCAATTCTTAGAAAAGGAAATAAGTGGGAGCGCAGTAGAACTGGAAGAAATTCCAGAACCACAGACTATTACTGAAAGCTTAGTGGAACCAGAGGGTTCAAAAGAACAGGACATTCCTACGCCGCTCCGCAGAAGTAGTAGGCAGTCTCATCCGCCCGAGAGATACTACGGTTTTCTCATAGACGGGGATAGAGAGGATTGCATCATAGATTATGATGAGCCAACTAGCTTCCAGCAAGCCGTTCAGAGCGTCGACTCGGTAAAATGGCTGGATGCAATGCGGACCGAAATGGAGTCCATGTACACCAACAAAGTATGGACGTTGGACGTTGCTCCAGACGGGGTAAAACTCATAGGATGCAAGTGGATCTTCAAAAGGAAGATTGGTGTAGATGGACAGGTTGAGACCTATAAAGCTAGACTGGTTGCAAAGGGTTTTCGTCAAAGACCTGGTTTGGACTATGACGAGACCTTTTCTCCAGTAGCTATGCTGAAATCCATTCGGATCCTTCTTGCCATTGCTGCCTTCCACGATTATGAGATTTGGCAGATGGACGTAAAGATAGCTTTTCTAAATGGAAATTTAGAGGAGTGTGTCTATATGGACCAGCCAGAGGGTTTCATTCAGAGTGGGAGCAACGGAAAGGCGTGCAAGTTGCTTAAGTCCATTTACGGACTAAAGCAGGCATCGCGGAGTTGGAACATCTGTTTTGATGAGACGGTAAAGGAATTTGGCTTTATCAAAAATCCAGATGAACCATGCATCTATAGTAGATTTGTAGCGAGAACTGTAATATTCCTCGTTTTATACGTGGATGACATTCTCTTAATAGGAAATGACATTCCTATGCTACAATCTGTCAAGGGGTTCTTGTCACACATGTTCTCCATGAAAGACCTGGGTGATGCCTCATACATCCTGGGAATCCGGATCCATCGTGATAGATCCAAGAGGATATTAGGACTTTCGCAGTCCATGTACATCGACACCATACTAAAAAGATTCAGTATGGAAGATTCCAAGCGCGGTAACCTACCGGCTTGTCACGGGATCACCCTCTCTAAAGAGATGTCTCCCAAGACTGATTTGGAGAGGGATCGCATGTCTATTATACCCTACGCTTCTGCGGTAGGCTCTATAATGTATGTGATGTTGTGTACCAGACCGGATGTAGCTTATGCACTCAGTGTGGTAAGCCGGTATCAGTCAGACCCATGGGAGAAACACTGGATAGCGGTAAAGAACATTCTCAAGTACCTGAGAAGGACTAAGGAGATGTTCTTGGTGTATGGCGGAAAAGACCTCCAGATCGAGGCCTTTGCTGACTCCAGCTTCCAGACTGACAAGGATGATTCCAAGTCCATGTCGGGTTTGTCTTTACCCTCAATGGAGGGGCGATGTGTTGGAAGAGTTCCAAACAGGAAACCATTGCAGACTCGACGATGGAAGCGGAATACATCGCTGCATCTGATGCCGCAAAAGAAGCTGTCTAGATAAGGAAGTTCTTGAAAGAACTTCAGGTGGTTCCGTCCATTGTTGATCCAATACCTCTGTATTGCGACAACAACGGGGCTATAGCTTTAGCGAAGGAACCCAGGTCCCATCAGAGATCCAGACACATCTTGAGGCGGTATCACCTGATCAGGGAGATCGTGGATCGCCTGGAGATCGAGGTTCGGAGAGTCGCTTCAGAAGATAACACTGCAGATCCATTCACCAAGGCCTTGCCCCAGACTCAGTACGAGCGGCTGATCGAGATGATAGGTCTTCGATACGCCAGTACATGGCCTTAGTGCAAGTGGGAGATTGTTAGTGTATATGCCCTAGAGGCCATTACTGTATCATACTAGTTTGTATATTACTTAATGGAAGCTTGGGATATTCACCTTGTACAAACAATCTTGCTCAATATAGTAGTATGCTACTTGGTTTGTTTCTACTTCAATGTGTACTTGTGTTTATTTCAGTATATTACCTATACACATTAGTGGAGCCCTTAGGATCTTTGCTTGATTACCAGCGTTGTGATGGCAGTCACACTAGTGGGGGCTGGGTAATCTATAAGCACATCCTTATGCAGGTCCCTAGTCGCAGGACTATCGAGACAGGGCATCGATACTCCGGAGTAGACTAGCGTATGCGCTTCTCATCCCAGTGTGGGAGATGGTCTGTCCCACAGCCATCAGTATGTCGTACTGGAGATAGTATACGGGTGCTCGTTAGGTTACGAGTACACTGGACAGGACTCGTCGGGAACTGACCGGTTGGTATTATACCTATCGTCAGTTATCAGTTCCCAGGTGACATGAGTACAGCTTAGTCCGCTGACTTGACACTGTCACTTCGTCTCGAGTGTGTTCCCACTGTACTTTGATTACTACCCTACCACGGCTCAAAGGAGTCGTGCAAATAGGTGGTAGTTGGGTGCAGTCCCGAAGCACTTGGAGGCAGTGACGGTTAGACAGGATTCGTCTCTCCCGGTATTGGGGGTTGACATCGCGCTGTGTCTAGGAGAGCCATTACACGAGTAGTCCCTGGCCAGGGCAATCGAGATATACTGGTAGGCTTCCAGTGTTATCTCAGGGTGTTTTGGGCTTCACTCCGACACGACTTGTACCGCTATTAGGGGACTGACGTTTACCGCCCCCTAGGCCCGCCATGCGATGTATCAGACGAACAGACCGGACTGTACGGAGATTGTCACATTCAGGCTCAGTAGGAGTTCAGATGGGTTTCACCTCGTCAGTCTTCTTGTCGGCTTCTACCAGGGGACCGTTACGCACAGCTAGTGCCGCTTGCGGTCTGTGGTTAAACCCACTGCCAGCGTAGTGTCGAGTCTTTAGAGTCCCACACAGAAAGCTATTCGCCTTTAGGCAAAAGAGTAGAGGTCGCATGGTTTTGCGACAGGTCGCATGGTTTTGCGACAGGGTTCGGTCACATCCGTGTACTTGTGCACGTACAGTGTCCGGACAGTTTACACTAGCGGGCTTTGGTTTAAGCCAGATCCTAGTGTACCTTTTGGGATTGGATTTATCCAGTTTGTATTCGTGTTCCTCGGAACGCGGATGCGGGTGTGTATGCACAGTTGACGGAGAGACAGAGGCGGAGGATTCTCATTAGGGTTGTTGACCGTTGACAGTTGACTATTGACTTTTTGCTCAACCCTAATAAGAATATGATATGTGATTAACAATTATATTAATTAGGTATTATAGTGACATGGTTGTTGAGTTGTTGACTTTGTTGACTTGTTGACTTTTGTTGACTTGTTGACTTTGTTGACCGGTTGACTAGGCTTGACTAGTTGACCATCATGATAATCATAGCTATCATTTCATGGCAAAGACTTTTGCTTGCTTGCTCTTTTGTGCAAAATGAGTGCATGAAATGATATGGCTATGGTTGCTTAAACCATCACATAATACTTGATTGATATGATGTGTTATGATTGTTTTGGATTATGAGAGCCAAATGAGAAAAGTCTTCTCTCATTCTTTCATGCTCATTCTCTCTCTTGTTCTTGAGCTCTCATCTCCTTCCTCTTGCTCTCCCTCTCTTGACTCTATGGTTCACTTGTCTCATGAGTTGAGAATCAAGAACCATAGATAGAATCCCATACAAACTCTTCTCTACTCACTCTAGTTCACAAGGTTTAGCAAACCAAGTGAACTAGTTTCTTCAAAGACCGAAGAAGAAGCCAAAGGTAGAAGCTTTCGAGGTGGATCTATCTTCGGCGCAAGGAGACGACGGAGTAAAGGCGATCCGGACGACCATCGAGGCTTGAAGACGAAGGAGTTCGAGAAAAAGAAAGGTATAACCCCCTAACCGAGTAGTTAGCAACTCGTAGTTAGGTTGTTAGTTAGATGTTTAACAAAGATCCGGGTTTTAAGTCCATGTTACCACCTCTAAGAAAATCGTTTTTTATCAAATTCCGCATGCCCGAAAGTACCGGGAGAGGTAGCATGGACTTACACTCATTGCAAATTTCAACACTTGAAATTCCCGATTATTTTGCCCCTAACGTTATATGACCTTGACGAAAGCCAACAAACCATAGCCCGCTAGTCAAGTTCAACCCGTACATTTCTTGACTGAATTAAACCCACCCGCACGACCCTTGACGAAAGACAACAAAGCCGTACGACTACCCTAATCAAATCTCATCGGATGTAGCAGATAAACAACATATAGCTACCGCACACTACACCTTGAAGAAAGCCAACAAATGTAGCACGAATACTATATACAACTTATCTGAAATGACGGAGGGCTACGACAGGTTTTTCAGAAAACCTATTGCGTAATGAACTTGATATTGTTGTAGAATCAAATGATTTTAAAATGGAGTGTTTTTTAGGCTTTTACTAGTTTCGCTAAAGAGGTCACTCCCGGTGAAGGGATCTCGGCTCTTTCCTTATGGAATAAGGTGCAGGATATATCATATATATCACTGTGCAAAGCAAGAACTAGAAAAGCAATCAAAAGACAAAACCGAGGGGTGTAACATCTGCCAGTCATTGCTAAAGGGGTCACTCCCGGTGAAGGGATCTCGGCCCTTTCCTTATCGAATAAGGTGCAGGATGTTCTACAAGGAACACCGCGATGCAAAGCAAGAACTGTAGCTACCTGTTTTTGAAAATTCGATTCCACAACATCTTTTAGGTTTCTTTTCTTTCATTAATCATGTTAATGAATTCCCATCATTTAAATCACCTAAACATCACAGATAAATACGACATACACTTATGCCATCCGCATTCGCCTCGATGTCCCCTCGTGCACCGTTAGGTTAGGTAACTAACGGGAGAGCGGGGCAGGGCTAGCGCTGGTGTAAAACATAAGTAACGTCTATATAATATATCATATATACTATATACAGTATTTATCAAAACATATCAAATAATCATATCACAGATATCGCAGCAGAAGAAACAAATGAAACATTGGATATACTAGGACGCCCGTGTTTTATTTTGAGCCTCTATAAAACATAGATTCCACGGTCGCGATGAATAGACAAACCCACACCCCTAGACCCCTACGAGAGCGGCAAGCAACCCTACCAATTCTAGAGTTAGGAGACCCGGACTCGACTCCTCGAGTTGGTCTCCCACTGGACTCCAGAACCCGGTTACTTGTGCTCTCCTCCTTGGGTCTATCTTAGTGCGGAAAAGTAAATAATATACAAATGGTGACATCAACCTCATCCTTGAAGTGTCCCAATAAAATAATATTACGTACAATGAATTTTACATGAATGAAAATAAAAACCCTCATCTCATATAAAACCCCCGGCTATTCAAAACGCGACGATCCAATATAACATATCCAGCAACACATAACATCACATGTCATCAACGTAAGTAAATATGCGCATCCCAATTGTCGTTGACATATAGAAACGAAACCGGCGATAACACATATTACACATACGGTCATAGAAAAGAAAATGTAAAACTACAACAGTTGGAATCCGCAACCTCCTTAGACATCGCATGCCTAACAATTATAAACCCCGCATTTTAGTCTCCATATCGAAAACACTTTTCAATATCTAGTCGGGCAATTCAACAAGATTCCCGACATACTGATCGAATGCTCGTCGCAAACTTTAGTAGACGGCCGCACCCCCGGATGCCGTCGACGAAGTGCACTAAGGCAGAACACTGCTGCCGCGACCACCCAATCGGATGCTTTTGGCGACGTTGTTCTCCTACAGTCACTTGGTCGCGGCTTTGGGGCGTGGCTGTCTATTAAGTTTACCCGGCGAGTATCCGCGTATGCTACGTGATTGCGACGGACTTTTGATCGCATCAAAATTCCATGGCAACCGATCATTTGAGACTAAACTTCTATGTTTATAACATCCAAATTAGTTATCTCATAACTACTTGTGGATTCCAAATATTGTATCACATTCCAGATAAATAGACAATGTTAAACTTTCCGATCGAATAATTAAACACCCAAGATTTCTCAAATAGTTTTCAACACTTGAGGGGAGTTTAAAAACATCCATCACATGCCACAATACCAATGGTCCAGCCGTAGAAGGGTCAAGCCAACGCCTCACATGTGGCAACGCCGTACCGCCCCAAACACTAAGGTTCAAAAGGCAGTTCAAGACGGTCACATAACCGAGTTAAGGTTTGTTGTCTTCTAGAGGGTCCATCGCGTAACTTGCACGATTTAGATGTTCTTAAACAACGGAAAAATCCAACACTTGGAAATTTTCTGGGTCGGGAAAAAATGAGTTATTGATATCCGTTCGAACTTTTTAACACGTTCTAAATATCCCGAAAACAAAACAAAATTAAATATTCCGATCGAATCAACGATTACAAAATAAACCCCAGAATACTCAACACTTGAGTCAGAATAAAAACTACCCAGAAAGATGCACAAATAGTAACGGATATTACAGCATAAAGAACCGTCCCCAATACACTTTTCTTGCCGCGGAACTGCCGCAAAAAGTAGCTTATTGCCGCGGTTCCACGGCCAAGTGGAGGATTTGGGGGCTCGTTTTGTTGTGCCACGGCAGCGCCCCGGCCGTCTTTTCGAGGCCAAAATGCGGAAACAAAAATTTTCTTTACTTTAAACCGGCGCTGCCGCGGACAATAAACCCGGATCGTAACCATTAACCTAATGCTAACAAACAAGAGATGGGGTAGAATGCTTTACCGAGTGATCTGTGTCCTTCGGTCTTCGTCTCCACTCTGATCTCCCCGCGGAATCTCCGGTCGTCGCCTCCTCGTCGAAAAGGGCACCACGTAGCCAAATTCTTTTACGGGCTCCCACCTCTTGACCGAGGCAACTCGGGCGCGAAGTTGGCAAGCCGACGCGTCCAAGAGTGCTGTAGTTGTAGTGTAGAATCTATGTCTCTTTGGGGTGAAGTTGCCTTGATGGAGGAATAGAATGAACTATGAACTTTGGAGATCTTGAGTTTTGTGGCAAGTAGAGAAAATGAGATATGGATCATCTTTCACAAAAGGAATCCTCTCATCTCCCCTCTAGCAATGTGGCCGGCCCCTCTTGATGGAAATGGTGGAGAGAATAAGACTAAAACATGAAGGGAGGTGAGTGTAGGAAAAGGTGAAAGGTGACAATAACCCAAAAGTGATAATGACAAAGTCATATCTAATCCTAATCAACTCAAATCTCATTTAATGCAAAGGAAGAGACTAAAATGGGATCTCATCATGAAGCCACATAATGCAAGAAAACCCCTCCACAAAATGTTATTTGCACACTTGCAAATAACCCCCTCCAACGGAAAAGTCCGGCCGGGAAGGAACAAAGGAAAACTGGCCGGAACGGAATACAAACTGGCAACTTCAGAAAACTGATCCCGTAATAAATTACAGGAAAACCCCGCTACTGCATATACATGCCCGCATTTGTATTCCCACTGAATACAAATGCAAAGAGACAAAACTACACTGTCTAATACTAGGATCCGGCTTAAACCATAGCCGGCTAGTAAGAAACCATCCGATCATGATCCGTGCAATACCGCATGTATCTGATCGAACCCTGCCATATCTCCATACGGCCTCTACAGCGTTTCGCTCGAAACTTGAGTAACTGTGTGTGTGGTGGACTCTAAAGACTCGTCAATACTATGGCTGTGGATTTAACCACTAGCACGTCAGAGGTATTAGCCATACGTAACGGGCTACCAGCTATTGAACAAAAGGGACGTCGATGAGCGAACTAATCCTGACACCCTACTGAGCCTGTCAGTGACAATATCCGTACAGTCCGGTCCGTTCATCTATGAGTATCGCATGGCGGGCCTAGGGGGTTGGTAAAAGTCAGACCCCCAAAAGCGGTACAAGTCGTGTCAGAGTGAAGCCCAGAACACCCTGAGATACTACTGGAATACCTACCAGTAAATCTCCTGCCTCGGCCGAGGGCTTTTTGTAATGGCTCTCCTAGACACAGCGCGACCTCACCCCCAATACCGGGAGAGACGAACCCCTGCAGATCCGCTCACTGCCTCCATGTGGCTCGGGACTGTACCCAACTAAAACCAGTTTGCACGACTCCTTTGAGCCGTGGTAGGGTAGTAATCAAAGCACAATGGGAACTCACACGAGACAAATGACGATCTCAGGTCGATGAACTAACCTGTACACATGTCACCAGGGAACTGCTATCTGACGTCTGGTATAATCCCAACTAGCTTGTTCCCGGCGAGTCCTGTCCGGTCTACTCATAACCCAAAGAGCACCTGTATACATCTTAGATGAACCAACTGACACCAGTGGCTTGTGAGATCGGCCACCGCCCCTCGTCGGGGTCTCGAATGTATACACTAGTCTACTAATGGGGTATCGATGCCCAGTCTCGAAACTCCCACGACTAGGGACCTTTTAAGGACGTGCTTATAGACCCCAGCTCCCACGTATATGATCGCCATCATACTGCTGGCCGTCAAGCAAGAATCCTAAAGGCTCTATCAACGTGCAATAGTGATCAGTAAGGTCACCTAAAGCAGTACACGGTGATAAAGATAAACCAGATAGCATACTATCATCTTGAGTAAGACTGTCCTACCGGTATAGGTCCTCCCTCAATCATTGCAATCACGTGCCTGTGATCCAATAATTGACTCTGAGGGCACTATCTCCAACAATCTCCCACTTGCACTCAAGGCTAATTATTGTGATGTCGCATACTCACAGCCTGTGTGATACCGAACACCCAACTCCTCTACTAGTCAGTCTCACAAAGCTCGTTTGCGAAACTATTACGTTCAAGGAATAGCCTCAGTGAGTGGATCCGCTGTGATGTTTCTTTCTATGTCTCTCTTTATCTCAAGTTCGCGGAGAAAACTATCTCCCGAAATGAGCAATACCTGTCTTAGAATATGTCTGGATATCTGATGGGACCTAGCTCATACATGAACTCCAAATCCAAACTTCTCAGACTGTATCGTCAACTTAACTTAATCAGTATCCTGCGCCATGCCTTCCCTCAGTATCCACCTGGACCACCTGTCCAAAATACTGCCTCTCGTCAGAGGGAAAACTATAACTCTGACAGCCACTCTGCCATCCAGGTCACCTTGGAAGCCTGGAATGATAACTGTCTCCCGAAGGAGAAAGCTGTTATCATATCCCTAGAACATCCACTTATGTTCCAAAACTGCCTCCGAATGTTTCTCCAGAATTGGATTAATATCAACTTATTGCACCTACTGCAAAAACAACATCTGGTGTTGTACTTGACATCTCATGATTGACTCAATTGCCTAAGCAAGTGACCTGCCAATCATGCGCATCCCTCTCCCCTTTAGTCTGTAAGACACCTTTACAGAGGGTGACTCCATCACCTGCAGGAATACTACCGTGCCAGGAGTCGTCCATTCTAAATACTCATAGAATGCTGTCTAAGTACCCAGATTGGGAAACTACCTAAATCTAGATCTAAAACCATGGATCTAGTAACCAGAATGTCTGATATAATATCCAAGTCCTGTGTGGAGAAACCACTGTGTGACGACCAAAGTATAACCGATTGTAGTATAGGAATATCACTTCTTACTCTGTGTATGTCATCCAAATACCAGGACATCACACCCTACTACCTTCTTAACAGATCTATCCCCTATTCTGATGAAGTCAAAACCTATGACTGTCACATCAGAAATAGATGATCTATCTCCGCTATATCTGCTTAAGTCTATGAATAGACATAAGCCACTTGTCCACTATGCTTCGCTGCTCCCACTGACTACGACAACCCTCTGGCAGAGTCATATAGACGTACACTTCTAAAGCTAGTTCAGAACGACGCTATACTCATCCTCCTGCCGGGTCTCACAGTCTGGAACAACAGCAATGGCAAGTCTGGGTAAACAAGAACCTCCCTGTCACCGTCCTTGAGGCTACCGAAGTACCTCTCGAGCGCCTGAGGTTACCCACCATATCTGCGGAGTGGCTAATGGAATGTCAAATCAGAATGAATCTTTAGGTTCTTATCAAATCTTCAGTAATTGTTTGCGGTTCTGGAATCGCTTCCAGTTCTACCATACTCCCACTCCTGTTTTCTGAAAAAATCCATTTTTGTTAAAACTGTGGCGAGTCTAGAACAATATCACTATTGATCTTCCAGATGGTAGAAAGTCAACCCTCGTCATAGCCTGGGTCAACCCACAAACAGCCATTACAGAAAAGTGCCTTGAGTCATCCAGAGTCTGGTTTAAAGCATAAGCCAGACAACTCCCCGTACCTTAACATCGTTAAGATATGAACTGTTCTGTATCCAACACAGAAACAGAGGCACTGATTTAATTGAACCGGATTCAAAACATGCAGTTGTCTCCAGTGCATGTCAACTAAATGGAAGGAGGCCGATCAGCGTTACTCAACTTAGGAACGCTTCCAATTATGAGTAACCTGAAAGAGAAGCAAGTTCTCTTAATCATTACTATCAACTGAATAACATACACAAGTATCTACATCTTCAATCATCTTGAAGAATCCTGATACTTGCAATACCTGGTCCTCTACTTTATTCATATACCTATAACTTCTCAAAACTTCGACCCTGTGCTTCTACGAAACACATGTCTAAGAACTAGAGAAGTCACAAGTAAACAGAATATAGTACGAGTACCAACCCCTCTGTCCTAACAGACACTGGACAACATACAATACTCTGTATAAGTCCCCTGAGTCTAGTGACTCATTCACTGTGTGTCGTAGGTTGAAAACTGTACTTATGGTTAAGAAGAATTACACCGCTGTTCAATGCTCCTTACCTAACTATCCACTGATATAGGTAAATGTCATAGATATAATTTCAAAAAGGTACATCTCACTCTATAAAAATAGACGTACAGATATATTAATTTGAAATTGGTGCATAACAACGGATATTCAAAACCAAATATTTGCCGTCCGGCAAACAACCCAGGTGACTTCCTCAAATATCACCAATTACAACGAATCCCGATATAATGAGGATGATCACCTAATTCCCAATAACTTACTCCCACTCATCATCTGTAAAACCATACAGATGTGAGAATCATACCTGGTAAATACATACCCTGGAGCAAGTGTCCAATTGAGAAATCAGTTTTCTATTAACAGTACACAGTAATACTGAAACATTGAAATGTTTCGATGGGGTATCTGGGTATTCCTAGTAATGCTTCTTCCATTATCCAGATTCATAACTGTAACCGTATAATTCTTTGCCATTTCTCCAAATCCCTTTATATGTCTTTAGTCATTACCTTCTGTACACCCCTTTAGGCCAAATGGTTTTCTTCATTTCCTACCGTTCGGCACCAGCCTATGGTTTGGAAGAAGACTATCCAATAAGCATAATGGGTGTACTGTCCTAATCCTAGGAGCACTCGCAACACGAGAGAAGGTGAAGATAAAAGACAACCGAATAAACCTTATTCCTATTTCTCCTGAACCAGAATCCATCCCCGAACTGGAACAAGTTCCTTTCGAGTTCGTATATAACCATACGATGTAGTATCCAATAAACTGTGGACCTTCATAGTGATACGGAGTGTCCTGGAGAAATACAAAGGTGATTTAGGGTTGGCGAAGAAATACTTGGTTTGGTCGTGAATATCAGTCGCAATTTACTTTGCCCTCTTACTAATCCCTTTCTTTGTCTTAACTTAATACCTTCTGTACACCGTTTAGGCTAATTGGTTTTCTTCATTCCCTACCGGTCGGCACCTGCCTATGGTTTGGAAGAAGACTATCCAATTTGCGTAATGGGTGTACTATCCCCTAATCTAAGGGGTACTCGCAACCTGAGAGAAGGTAAAAGGAAAAAGACAACTGAATATCCTATTCGTTTTCTCCAGAACCGGAAACCATCCTCGGATAGATTCTTTCGAGTTCGTATATAACCATACGATGGTTTTGTCCAATGGAAGTGGACATTCGTAGTAATACGGGGTGTTCTGGAGAAAAGGGTAAAAGTAGGAGTGGCAATGTGGTATGCAACTCTGACAATCCAAAAGCCAGTGTTTAAGAAGGTTCGGTTAATTTTAGTCACTGAGTCAGAGTCAAGGGTCGGGTCAATGGTCGCTGCCAAAGAGAGAGAAAATAAATACTCAGCGTGCACTCTAACCTAGATCAGAATGGTTATCAATTTATCTAATCAGGAAACCTCCCACTGTAACGTCAAATTCTCCTCCAAACCTGAAAGAAGAATTAGTCGGGATCACCCGAGGAGTAAACCAACTCATCAGTAGGAATCGGGATCCAACTATCATCGTATGATAACGTGACAGAATCCACTCACGTTATCACACTCCAGAAGGTATGTGCATGCCTGGCAAGTTTCAGTTTCTTTAGAAACTCCCGATGTGATTTTTACCCCTAGGACCCAAGTGACCTTGACACTGTCAACAAATCAAAGAGTCCTAGTCAAGTTCAACCCGTCATTATCCTGGATTGCATTAAACCCACCCGTACGAGCCCTTGACACAGTCAACAAGGCCGCACGACTGTCCTAACCAATCCCATTAATATGCCACAAACGAACACTACTTAGCTACCGTACACTACGCCTTGACACAGTCAACAAACGCAGCACGAATACTAAGTAATACTTGTAAGAAATGACGGAGGGCTACGTGTAGTTTTTGGAGAAAAACTTTTAACGTAATGAACTTGATATCGTTGAAGGAACTGCATAGCCTTTTATAAAAATATAGCGACGAAAATCTTTGCTAAAGAGGTCACTCCCGGTGAAGGGATCTCGGCTCTTTCCCCGTAGAATGAGGTGCAGGATATTCCAACTGAATACCACGATGCAAAGCAAAAGTAATCGGCTATAGTGAAGTTATTGCCCTGACGCAAACTTCTGTCCAAGGGGTCACTCCCGGTGAAGGGATCTCGGCCCTTGCCTCGTTGACTGAGGAGCAGGATATTCCAACTGAATACCACGATGCAAAACAAAAAAGAACGCCCTTGCAATAACAGCTTTTTTTTTGAAAAATATTCCAACAACATCAGAATAGGTTTGTTTAGCTTGCATTGATCCGAATCAACGCAGTCCCATCAATTGATCACACAAATAAAGAACGAAAATAATGACGTACGTATATGCCATCCGCATTCACCACTGTGTCCCGTCATCACCCGTTAGGTTACTTAACTAACGACAGAGCGGGGACTGGACTAGCGCGGATGCAAAACATATACAACATCTACTCGTATATATATCAATATATAATATTTCGCTCAAGGTGTGATAAAATGCAACATCACAGAAATGTAACCAGCATCACAGAACAATACAGATATCTGGGATCCCCGGGTTTCATAGAGCCGCTACTGAAACCCGACGTTCCCCTGGTCGTGTGGATAGCCTGTGCAATAAAATCCTAGACCCCTACGGGCGCGGCAAGTTACCCGCCAAAACCTGAAGCGAGGCAGCCCCCTTCAGCAACGTGAATGGACCACCCAGCACTTCACGGAATCCGGTAACTTGGGCACCCCTCCTGGGTCAAGCTGTACCCCCTACGAGTGCGGCGAATAGCCCGCTAATTCTAAAGTGAAGCCCCCTCCGTCTCAATGCCATGAGATGCGGGCCCATTGCCCTCTAGAATCTGGCTATCCATGCACCCCTCCGCGGGGTAATCCTAGTACAGAAAGTAAAAATATACATGCACCGGGTACATCGACCTCGACCCAGTCGTGCCCCAGAAGAATAATACAAACAGGCAGTGACGGCAGTCCACATGTCGGACGCTTGCCCCGCAATATCAAATGTACATATAAAACAAAACTGTACTAATATTGCATCCATGCTATCCTCCACGACCAATCCGCAACATCACAGCACAACACAGAACATCAACGTGAATGTCACGTTCGCAAATTCGTCTAAAAGGGCTATAGCATATAGACTGGATTTACCGATCGAATGACATTCACGGTCGCTGATATAATGTAAATACTGTGAACTAACATGTTTAAACTTTTCGATCGATCAAATTTATCGAAGTGGGCCCCAAGCAGTACTGTAGCACTCACAAAAAATCTGGGCCCAAACAGAATATCCCAAAACCCCTATTTCCAATTCAAAAGCCCACTGGAAAAATTTGGTGCAATGAGGACACTTTCCCACCGCGGAACCGCGGCCAAACCAGGGGTTTGGCCGCGTTTCCGCGGTCGTACTAATGGATCACTGCATCGAATTTTCCCAGAATTCTTAAAATTGCTTTCTTATGTTTCTGCAACAACCTGAAAAATTTTTAGAGCTAAAAAAATTTCGACAGAAACCTGATGCAAGAAAAATACGGTTTTTGGGAATTTTGTTCGATCGAGTTCTAAACATACTAGAGCAAGCTAGACTAGGTTAATGGCCTGGCTTTGATACCATGTTGTGCCACGGCAGCGTCCTGGCCGTCTTTCCGAGGCCAAAATGCGGAAACAAAAATTTTCTTAACTTCAAACCGGCGCTACCGCGGACAATAAACCCGGATCGTAACCATTAACCTAATGCTAGCAAACAAGAGATGAGGTAGAATGCTTTACCGAGCGATCCGTGTCCTTCGGTCTTCGTCTCCACTCCGATCTCCTTGCGGAATCTCCGGTCGTCGCCTCCTCGTCGAAAAGGGCACCATGTAGCCAAATTCTTTTACGGGCTCCCACCTCTTGACCGAGGCAACTCGGGCGCGAAGTTGGCAAGCCGACGCGTCCAAGAGTGCTGTAGGTGTAGTGTAGAATCTATGTCTCTTTGGGGTGAAGTTGCCTTGATGGAGGAATAGAATGAACTATGAACTTTGGAGATCTTGAGTTTTGTGGCAAGTAGAGAAAATGATATATGAATCATCTTTCACAAAAGGAATCCTCTCATCTCCCCTCTAGCAATGTGGCCGACCCCTCTTGATGGAAATGGTGGAGAGAATAAGACTAAAACATGAAGGGAGGTGAGTGTAGGAAAAGGTGAAAGGTGACCATAACCCAAAAGTGATAATGACAAAGTCATATCTAATCCTAATCAACTCAAATCTCATTTAATGCAAAGGAAGAGACTAAAATAGGATCTCATCATGAAGACACATAATGCAAGAAAACCCCTCCACAAAATGTTATTTGCACACTTGCAAATAACCCCCTCCAACGGAAAAGTCCGGCCGGGAAGGAACAAAGGAAAACCGGCCGGAAAGGAATACAAACTGGCAACTTCAGAAAACTGATTCCGTAATAAATTACAGGAAAACCCCTCTACTGCATATACATGTCCGCATTTGTATTCCCACTGAATACAAATGCAAAGAGAAAAAACTACACCGTCTAATACTAGGATCCGGCTTAAACCATAGCCGGCTAGTAAAAAACCATCCGATCATGATCCGTGCAATACCGCACGTATCTGATTGAACCCTGCCATATCTCCATACGGCCTCTACAGCGTTTCGCCCGAAACTTGAGTAACTGTGTGTGTGGTGGACTCTAAAGACTCGTCAATACTATGGCTGTGGATTTAACCACTAGCACGTCAGAGGTATTAGCCATACGTGACGGGCTACCAGCTATTGACCAAAAGGGACGTCGACGAGCGAACTCATCCTGACACCCTACTGAGCCTGTTAGTGACAATATCCGTACAGTCCGGTCCGTTCGTCTATGAGTATCGCATGGCGGGCCTAGGGGGTTGGTAAAAGTCAGACCCCCAAAAGCGGTACAAGTCGTGTCGGAGTGAAGCCCAGAACACCCTGAGATACTACTGGAATACCTACCAGTAAATCTCCTGCCTCGGCCGAGGGCTTTGTGTAATGGCTCTCCTAGACACAACACGACCTCACCCCCAATACCGGGAGAGACGAACCCCTGCAGATCCGCTCACTGCCTCCATATGGCTCGGGACTATACTTAACTAAAACCTGTTTGCACGGCTCTTTTGAGCCGTGGTAGGGTAGTAATCAAAGCATAGTGGGAACTCACACGAGACAAATGACGATCTCAGGTCGATGAACTAACCTGTACACATGTCACCAGGGAACTGCTATCTGACGTCTAAGTATAATCCCAACTAGCATGTTCCCGGCGAGTCCTGTCCGGTGTACTCATAACCCAATGAGCACCTGTATACATCTTAGGTGAACCAACTGACACCAGTGGCTTGTGAGACCGGCCACCGCCCCTCGTCGGGGTCTCGACTGTATACACTAGTTTACTAATGGTGTATCGATGCCCAGTCTCGAAACTCCCACGACTAGGGACCTTTTAAGGATGTGCTTATAGACCCCAGCTCCCACGTATATGATCGCCATCATACTGCTGGCCGTCAAGCAAGAATCCTAAGGGCTCTATCAACGTGCAATAGTGATCAGTAAGGTCACCTAAAGCAGTACACGATGATAAAGATAAACCAGATAGCATACTATCATATTGAGTAAGACAGTCCTACCGGTATAGGTCCTCCCTCAATCATTGCAATCACGTGCCTATGATCCAATAATTGACTCTGAGGGCACTATCTCCAACACGTTTTTCATGGTAATTCTTATAATTGCCTGCTGATTTTTTTTGGTATTTTTAATTCAGAAAAATCACATTTTAAATTTTTTTTCCAGAGATGGGTATAATTTGACGTATCGGGGTTCGTTCGGAGTTTTAACTTCGTAAACACAAAGCCTAATGCTCTAGCTAGGCTCCGATACTACTGTAGGGTTACTAGGCACTATAAGGAGGTTCTACAAGGCATCAACCATGCCCGATTAAAATTTTAGCCGTGCCGAATAACTCTAAACAAGATCTTTGCTAGATAATTAGGGTAAGACATGCAAGTAAATAACCATTATCACAAAGTGAATATGAAATACAACCTTTGTAGATCGGTTCTTCACTTCTAAAGCTCCTTGTTGTAGTCCCTTCGCTGCGATCATCGTGTTAGGTCCACGTTACCTCTCCCAGTACTTTCGGGGTTGCGGAAACGGTAAAACAAAAAATTTTCTAGACTTTGCAACATGGACCGTAAAAGCCGGATCTTTGCTAAACTAGAAACTAGCAAACTAAAGGAGGTGCTAACTACTATGCTGTAGAAGTTATACCTCACGATATCGGTCCTTCGGGTCTTCACTCCGCTGCGCCGTTTGTCCATCCATGCTCCGAGGGTTGATCCGGACTTTGGTCACCTCCGCGGCCTTCTTGAGTCGAAGATGATCCACCCGAGAGATGTACACCGAGCTCCACCTCGAGCCAAGGTAACTAGGGCAACCAGATTGCTAGTCAAGAAGCCCTAGGATGTGTAGAGGAGATATATGGAAGTGTTTGTCTTTGTGGGATCTTTTTCTCTCAACACATGAGATCAAAAGATGAATCAAGAGGAGGAAGAAGGAGGAGCTAGCAACCATGGAGCATTTCTTTTCTTCTCATGAGAAAGAGCAAGAGAGAGAATGAGAAAAGAATTGTGAGCTAAAGAAAATGAACCATGGTTCAATAATCCCAAAACATCATCATTACTAATCCTATCAAGATAAAGTTGATGGCTACATTGAAATGACCATTATCATAATCAAAAAGAAAAAGAAAATGAAAAGAAGAGTCTAGACCTCTCATGAAGGTCAATGGTCAACACCGGTCAACCGGTCAACAAAGTCAAGAGAGGTCATGGTGGTCAAATGGTCAATGCAATTAGCCATCATAAAATTATCACTAAAAGGATTAGGAAATGATGTCCGCGGCTCATAATGGTTTCGACCAAACGAATTGCCAAAACCCTAATGAGTCCGCCTCAAAATGGTTTTGACCGAATCAACTGTCAAAACCCTAATGAGCCTGCCACATAACGGTTTTGGCCGAACCAACTGCCAAAACCCTAATGAGGCACCTCCTCCTTCATCGCTCCGGAAAACTGTGCATACACACCTGCATCCGCATTCCGTAGAATGCGGATGCACAGAAGACAAAACAAATCCATCCGTGCAATACTAGGATCCGGCTTAAACCAAAGCCCACTAGTATTGCCTGCCCGAACACCACACGCACACAAGTGTACGTAGGTGATCGCAGCCCTGCCGTAAAACCATACGGCCTCTACACGTTTCGCTCAGTGCAGGGAAACTCTCTGTGTGGGACTCTAAAGACTCGACACTACGCTGGCAGTGGGTTTAACCACAGACCGCAAGCGGCACTACCTGTACGTAACGGTCCCCAGGTAGATGTCGATAAGAAGGCCGATGAGGTAAACCCATCCGAACTCCTACTGAGCCTGTATGTGACAATCTCCGTACAGTCCGGTCTGTTCGTCTGATATATCTCATGGCGAGCCAAGGGGCGCGGTAGACGTCAGTCCCCTAATAGCGGTACAAGTCGTGTCGGAGTGAAGCCCAGAACACCCTGAGATAACACTGGAAACCTACCAGTATATCTCGCTTGCCCTGGCCAGGGACTACTCGTGTAATGGCTCTCATAGACACAGCGCGATGTCAACCCCCAATACCGGGAGAGACGAATCCTGTCTAACCGTCACTGCCTCCAAGTGCTTCGGGACTGCACCCAACTACTACCTGTTTGCACGACTCAGTAGAGCCGTGGTAGGGTAGTAATCAAAGAACAGTGGGAACACACTCGAGGCGAAGTGACAGTGTCAAGTCAGCGGACTAATCTGTACTCATGTAACCTGGGAACTGATAACTGACGATAGGTATAATACCAACCATCAATTCCCGACGAGTCCTGTCCAGTGTACTCGTAACCTAACGAGCACCCGCATACTATCTCAAGTATGACGTACTGACGGTTGTGGGACAGACCATCTCCCGTGCTGGGATGAGAAGCGTATACGCTAGTCTACTCCGGAGTATCGATGCCCTGTCTCGATAATCCCACTTCTAGGGACGTGTATAAGGATGTGCTTGTGGATTACCCAGCCCCCACGAGTGTGATCGCCATCACAGCGCCGGTAATCAAGCAAAAATCCTAAGGGCTCTACTAATGCGTATAGGTGATATAATAAAGAAAACACACATGTACACATTAAAGCAGAGACAAACCAAGTAGCATACTACTATTTCGAGCAAGATTGTCTATACAATTGTGAATATCCCAAGCTTCCATCAAGTAATATACATACTAGTATGACACAGTAATGGCCTCTAGGGCATATACACTAACAATCTCCCACTTGCACTAAGGCCATGTACTGGCGTATCGAAGACCTATCATCTCGATCAGCCGCTCGAACTGAGTCTGGGGTAAGGCCTTCGTGAATGGATCCGCCATGTTGTCTTTTGTGTCCACTCTCCGTACTTCGATCTCCTGGCGATCAATGATCTCCCTGATCAGGTGATACCGCATTAAGATGTGTCTGGATTTCTGATGGGGCCTTGGTTCCTTCGCTAAATCTGTAGCCCCATTGTTATCGCAATACAAAGGTATTGGGTCAACAATGGACGGAACCACCTGAAGTTCACAAATGAACTTCTTCATCCAGACCGCCTCTTTTGCGGCATCGCTTGCAGCAATGTATTCAGCCTCCATCGTCGAGTCTGCGACGGTATCCTGTTTGGAACTCCTCCAACATACCGCCTCTCCGTTGAGGGTAAACACAAAACCCGAGACAGACTTGCTGTCATCTTTGTCACTCTGGAAGCTTGAATCGGTAAAGGACTCGACCCTAAGGTCTCCATTACCGTAAACCTGGAACATCTCCTTAGTCCCTCTCAGGTACTTGAGAATGTTCTTCACTGCTGTCCAGTAGTCCTTACCTGGGTCTGACTGATACCGGCTCACCACGCTGAGCGCGTAAGCTACATCTGGTGCTCATGCGAACCCTCTCCTCGTCAGTCTTAGGAGACATCTTCTTGGAGAGGGTAATTCTGTGCAATGCGGGTATGTAACCGCGCTTGGAATCCTCCATACTAAATCTCTTTAGTACGGTCTCTATGTACCTGGACTGCGAAAGTCCCAGTAGTCTCTTGGATCTATCTCTATAGATCTTGATCCCCAGAATGTACGAGGCATCACCCAGGTCCTTCATGGAGAACCGTTGTGACAAAAATAGCTTGACCGATTGTAGCTTTGGAATGCCATTTCCTATCAAAAGAATTTCGTCCACGTACAAGACTAGGAACACGACAGTTCGTCCTACAATCTTCTTATAGACACAAGGTTCATCTTCGTTCTTGATGAAATCAAATTCCTTGATTGCCTCATCAAAACAGATGTTCCAGCTCCGCGATGCCTGCTTTAATCCATAAATGGATTTAAGCAACTTGCACACCTTCCCGCTGCTCCCACTGTCTACGAAGCCTTCTGGCTGATCCATGTAAACGCACTCTTCCAAACAGCCATTTAGAAAAGCCGTTTTAACGTCCATCTGCCAGATTTCATAGTCATGGAAGGCAGCAATGGCTAGTAGGATCCGAATGGATTTCAGCATAGCCACTGGAGAAAAGGTTTCGTCATAGTCAAAACCGGGTCTTTGACGAAAACCTTTTGCAACGAGTCTAGCCTTATAGGTCTCCACCTGCCCATCCACACCAAGTTTCCTTTTGTAAATCCATTTGCATCCAACGGGTTTTACCCCGGGTGGAGCAATATCCAAGGTCCACACTTTATTGGTGTACATGGACTCCATTTCGGATTGCATTGCTTCTTGCCACTTATCAGAGTCCCTACTGATAATGGCCTGCCTGAAACTGGTAGGGTCATCTTCTTCTAAGATGCAATCCTCTTGATCCCCGTCCATGAGAAAACCGTAGTATCTCTCGGGCGGATGAGAAATCCTACCAGATCTGTGGAGTGGCTGAGGTTCGTTTGGGGTTATTGAATTCAGTGGTTCCTCCAAATTTTCAGTTACATTTTGTGGTCGCTGAATTTCTTCCAGTTCTACCGAACTCCCCCTAGTTTCTTTTGCAAGAAACTCCCTTTCTAAAAAGGTAGCGTGGCGAGATACAAACACCTTCTGTTCCTCAATGTGGTAGAACAGATATCCTAGTGAGTCTTTAGGATATCCCACAAATTTACACAGAACTGACCGTGCCTCTAGTTTGTCCAGTTTCTGTGCTTTCACATAGGCCGGACAACCCCATATCTTAATAAATTTAAGACATGGCTTCTTACTGCTCCATATTTCATATGGAGTTTTAGGCACAGATTTGGACGGAACTTGATTCAAAAGGTATGCCGCTGTCTGAAGCGCATGTCCCCAAAATGAAAGAGGCAACTCGGCATTACTCATCATGGAGCGAACCATATCCAGTAGGGTACGATTCCTCCGCTCCGATACACCGTTGTGCTGTGGTGTATAAGGTGGAGTAAGCTGAGAGAGAATACCATTCTCTTTTAAGTAATCTAGGAATTCCGTGCTTAAGTACTCCCCTCCTCTATCAGACCGGAGGATCTTGATACTTTTGCTAGTCTGGTTCTCTACTTCATTTCTGAATTCCTTGAATTTCTCAAAAGCTTCAGATTTGTGTTTCATAAGATACGCATATCCGAATCTAGAGAGATCGTCAGTGAATGTGATGAAGTACGAGAACCCACCCCTTGCATATATAGACATCGGACCACATACATCACTGTGTATGAGTCCCAAGAGCTCTGCTTCCCTCTCTCCATGTCCGGTGAACGGAGATTTGGTCATCTTTCCTTTGAGACAAGACTGACAAGTTTCATAAGATGAAAACTCGAACGTATCCAAGAGTCCATCTTTATGCAACTTACTCAGTCTTTTCTCTCCGATATGACCAAGTCTACAATGCCACAAGTAGGATTCATTCGTATCTGAATTCTTCCTATTGCGTGTGTTTTGTATATTGAGAACTGTATTCTGATTTAGAACGTAGATACCATTACACAGTGTACCTTCTGCAACCATTACCTTATGAAGGTAGATTTTCATGATATTTCTATCAAGAACAAAGTTATATCCATCTTTATCGAGTAAAGAAACTGATATTATGTTGCAAACCATAGAAGGTACATAGTAGCAATCGTTCAAAATCATAGTCTTACCATTTGGCAATACTAGGTGATATTCACCGACGGCTGTAGCATTTACTTGTGCTCCGTTCGCTACTCTGAGCGACATATCACCAGGTGCAACTTTCCTACTTTTTCTCAGCCCCTGCAATAAATTGCAGATATGAGATCCTGATCCGGTATCAAGTACCCAGGAGGTAGGGCTGACCGTAAAGCAGTTCTCAATTACAAGAACACCTGAAGTAGATGCAAAAGCATGCTTCTTCTTCAACTGGGTATCCTTGGAATCCATACAATCCTCTTTCCCTTGGTCATACTTATGACTGTTGTCACAAGTTAGAGCCGAACCAACGTTCCCCAGCCCCGAATAGGAATTCGGATCGGTCAAGCGATACATTTTATTATCTTGATTAGGGCGTGAAATGGTTGCTACCTGGAGAGAGAGAAAAGAAACACTCAGCGTGCGCTCTAGCAAGATTAGATTGGTTTATTGATTTATCTAACCAGGATGGCTCCCACTGTTTCCTCAAATTCTTCTTCAAACCCTAAAAGAAGAACTAGTCAGGATTAATCGCACGTCATAATACTTGCTTAACCTTTCAGCCAGGCTGGTATTGGTACTTCGAGGGAGGTTTTCCAATGCTTTCGCGAAGTTCCTTAATTAAATAACCTCTTTTCCCTGGAGACGTAACCCCGCTAACACCGTTCTAGACACCTACTTGGTTTATAGCATTGATTGTTAAGTGAAAAATCTCCCGAGAGTAATCCAACTCATCAGTGGGATCGGGATCCAACTATCATTGTGTGATGACCCAGATGGAATCCACTCTAGTCACCGCACTCCAGAAGGTATGCTGAATCTGCAAGTTTCAGTTTCTTTAGAAACTCCCGATGTGGATTTTTGCCCCTAGGACCCAAGTGACCTTGACGAATAATCAACAAATCAAAAGGTCCTAGTCAAGTTCAACCCGTCGTTATCCAGGATTGCATTAGACCCGCCCGCATGATCCTTGACGAATAATCAACAAAATCATGCGACCGTCCTAACCAATCGCATCAATCAGTGCAACAGAGAATTATTACTTAGCTACCGTTCACTGTGCCTTGACGAATAATCAACAAACGCAGCACGAATACTAAGTATTAATTATCTGAAACGACGGAGGGCTACGGCTGGGTTTTTGGCGAAAAACCCGTTAACGTAATGAACTTGATGTAGTTGAAGGAACATGATAGCCCTTTTTGAAAATATAGTGGCGAAAAATTCTTGCTAAAGAGGTCACTCCCCGTGAAGGGATCTCGGCTCTTTCCTCGTCGAATGAGGTGCAGGATATTCCAAACCGAATACCTTGATGCAAAGCAAGAATAATTGATTATAGTGAAGTTATTACCCTGACGCAAACTTTTTGTCCAAGGGGTCACTCCCGATGAAGGGATCTCGGCCCTTGCCTCGTCGACTGACGTGCTGGGCATTCATAACCGAATACCTCTATGCAAAACAAAAGTGAACGTCCTTGCAATAACAGCTTTTTGAAAAATTATTCCAACAACGTCTTTTAGGTTTATTTTCTTGCATTAGTTCTTTTAATGCGTCCCATCATTTAAATCCTACAATTGCAGAAAACAACCAAAATATGACGTACGCTTATGCCATTCGCATTCGCCACGGGGCCCCGTCATCACCCGTTAGGTTACTTAACTAACGACAGAGCGGGGGCTGGGCTAGCGCGGCTGAAAAACATAAGCAACGCCTAAATAGTTATCATATATAGATATATAGCAATGATAGCCAATCCAGATCACATATGAACACTTTGGATATACTAGGAACCCGCAATTCGTTCGAGCCTGCAACGAAAAGCGGATTACACGGTCGCGATGAATAGCCAATACCCCACCCAAGACCCCTACGGGTGCGGCAAACTACCCGCCAAGTACCCGAAGAGAAGCAACCTTCCTCAACACCGTGAGTAGGCCACTTGGCACATCGAGATACCCGGTAGTTTGTGCACCCCCTCTATGGGTCTATCCTAGGAGCAAAAACAGTAAAAAGAATTATACAATGACGGCTACAACCCCGACCCGGTTGTACAGCCATACAAATAATATTACATCAATTTACAAATTTTTACAATGAATGAAAGAAAAAGAAACTCTCATCTTACATCCACCCCGGCTATTCATCCGCGACAATCCAACGAGTTCATATACACAAACCATCAGCAATACAGATCACAAATATGTATAACCCCCACTAATCGACATATATCGATTAGTAGACGTTCAATACATATATCACATCACAGATACAACCCATTAGTCAAAGTCTACAGAAAATCGACCAAAAATACGGATTTTTAAGCTCCAAAAACAAATTTTGCTTTCTGGAAAATCTGGGTAGAAAAATCATATTCTAAAAATCCCAAAATACCCATATAAGAACACTGTAGGAAACAGGACCCCAAACCGAGTTAACTCGGCCGCGGTTCCGCGGCATAAGCAAGCTTATGCCGCGGTTCCGCGGCGCTTTAACCGAGTTAGGGGATCAAATTTCTCCAGTGTTCTAACAAAAGCCTGAGCCGATTTTTAGTGCATGATTTATTAATTTTTGAACAGATATAAAAATCGGCAGAAACTTGAAATTTCCGGGGTGTTTTGCGGTTTTTCGTCCGGTCGAAATTCTAGATACTTTGCTAACTTGCTTGTTTATGTTTAGCTAGGCTCTGATACTACTGTTAGGTCCACGTTACCTCTCCCGGTACTTTCGGGGTTGCGGAAACGGTAAAACAAAATTTTTTCTAGACTTTGTAACATGGACCGTAAAAGCCGGATCTTTGCTAAACTAGAAACTAGCAAACTAAAGGAGGTGCTAACTACTATGCTGTAGAAGTTATACCTCACGATATCGGTCCTTCGGGTCTTCACTCCGCTGCGCCGTTTGTCCATCCATGCTCCGAGGGTTGATCCGGACGTTGGTCACCTCCGCGGCCTTCTTGAGTCGAAGACGATCCACCCGAGAGATGTACACCGAGCTCCACCTCAAGCCAACGTAACTAGGGCAACAAGATTTTTAGTCAAGAAGCCCTAGGATGTGTAGATGAGATATATGGAAGTGTTTGTCTTTGTGGGATCTTTTTCTCTCAACACATGAGATCAAAATATGAATCGAGAGGAAGAAGAAGGAGGAGCTAGCAACCATGGAGCATTTCTTTTCTTCTCATGAGAAAGAGCAAGAGAGAATGAGAAAAGAATTGTGAGCTAAAGAAAATGAACCATGGTTCAATAATCCCAAAACATCATCATTACTAATCCTATCAAGATAAAGTTGATGGCTACATTGAAATGACCATTATCATAATCAAAAAGAAAAAGAAAACGAAAAGAAGAGTGTAGACCTCTCATGTAGGTCAATGGTCAACACCGGTCAACCGGTCAACAAAGTCAAGAGAGGTCATGGTGGTCAAATGGTCAATGTAATTAGCCATCATAAAATTATCACTAAAAGGATTAGTAAATGATGTCCGCGGCTCATAATGGTTTTGACCAAACGAATTGCCAAAACCCTAATGAGTCCGCCTCAAAATGGTTTTGACCGAATCAACTGTCAAAACCCTAATGAGCCTTCCACATAACGGTTTTGGCCGAACCAACTGCCAAAACCCTAATGAGGCACCTCCTCCTTCATCGCTCCGGAAAACTGTGCATACACACCTGCATCCGCATTCCGTAGAATGCGGATGCACAGAAGACAAAACAAATCCATCCGTGCAATACTAGGATCCGGCATAAACCAAAGCCCACTAGTATTGCCTGCCCGAACACCACACGCTCACAAGTGTACATAGGTGATCGCAGCCCTGCCGTAAAACCATACGGCCTCTACACGTTTCGCTCAGTGCAGGGAAACTCTCTGTATGGGACTCTAAAGACTCGACACTACGCTGGCAGTGGGTTTAACCACACACCGCAAGCGGCACTAGCTGTACGTAACGGTCCCCAGGTAGATGTCGATAAGAAGGCCAATGAGGTAAACCCATCCGAACTCTTACTGAGCCTGTATGTGACAATCTTCGTACAGTCCGGTCTGTTCGTCTGATACATCGCATGGCGGGTCTAGGGGGGCGGTAAACGTCAGTCTCCTAATAGCGGTACAAGTCGTGTCGGAGTGAAGCCCAGAACACCCTGAGATAACACTGGAAACCTACCAGTATATCTCGCTTGCCCTGGCCAGGGACTACGCGTGTAATGGCTCTCCTAGACACAGCGCGATGTCAACCCCCAATACCGGGAGAGACGAATCCTGTCTAACCATCACTGCCTCTAAGTGCTTCGGGACTGCACCCAACTACTACCTGTTTGCACGACTCAGTAGAGCCGTGGTAGGGTAGTAATCAAAGAACAGTAGGAACACACTCGAGGCGAAGTGACAGTGTCAAGTCAGCGGACTAAGCTGTACTCATGTCACCTGGGAACTGATAACTGACGATAGGTATAATACCAACCATCAATTCCCGACGATTCCTGTCCAGTGTACTCGTAACCTAACGAGCACCCGCATACTATCTCAAGTACGACGTACTGACGGCTGTGGGACAGACCGTCTCCCGTGCTGGGATGAGAAGCGTATACGCTAGTCTACTCCGGAGTATCGATGCCCTGTCTCGATAATCCCACGACTAGGGACGTGTATAAGGATGTGCTTGTGGATTACCCAGCCCCCACGAGTTTGATCGCCATCACAGCGCCGGTAATCAAGCAAAAATCCTAAGGGCTCTACTAATGCGTATATGTGATATAATAAAGAAAACACACATGTACACATTAAAGCAGAGACAAACCAAGTAGCATACTACTATTTCGAGCAAGATTGTCTATACAACTGTGAATATCCCAAGCTTCCATCAAGTAATATACATACTAGTATGATACAGTAATGGCCTCTAGGGCATATACACTAACACATCGAACACTCGGACTCTCGGACGGCTCCATGAAAAGAGGCAACGGTATTGCTTGAAGTCTTCGAGGCCGAAGATGATCTACGTCGAAGGAATACGGACTCAAGCTTCTACTTCACTAACTAGAGAATTAGTGAAGCAAACACCCTAAACTAAAGTGCTAGTCTAGTAGAGGATGATGAAATAGGAAATGGGTACACTTTAGAATTTCTTTTCTCACTTTGTATCTCACTCTTTTTCAAACCCTAGCAAGAATTTCAAGGAGGAAGAAGATGAGCTCAAAATGAGAATGAAACTAATCAAGAGAGTGAGAGAGCTAACCATGGTGAGTGAGTATCATATACTAACTCATGTAGAGACATTACCATGGCTAATTATAGTGGTTCGGTTAACTAATATCTTAAGTAAAACAAAACTAGTGGACTAAGTCAATGCAACCATATGCTTCATGAAGCTTCATGCATGTGAGCTTTTATCCACTAATTTTGTATTTACTTTGTATATTAAAACCCTACCAATATAATTAGTATGGTGTATGTCTCATACACCCATGTCAAGTGTATCAACAACCATGATACAATTTGTACACTAATAAATATATATCACATATATATATATTAACTTGTGCACAAGTGAGAAAAACAAATGCTTAAGTGAACCAATGTTAGTTAATGTAAATTAGTATATCACATATACAATTATACACTAAATTATTAAATCAACACTTGACTTAATAATCCGGTTATATCACATATTACCGACTAACATCAAAATGTACCAACTTATCGAATCAACACTTGATTCGATAACCCGGCTATATCTCATATAACCGTCCGATACAATAGTCGCGAGAATAGAATACGGTATCACATACTCGCATTATTCTCGGTCCCGCACATATCACATATGCGCTCCTATTTCATTTTGCCTGAGCCAGTAAAACCTCTATGTAGGACTCTAAAGACTCGTCAATACGCCGGCAATAGGTGATGATCATATCAAGCACCCACAAGCCGTCAGCGGTACTAGCTGGACGTAACGGCTACCCGGGTATTGAACGATCAGAAGATCAGCAAGCAAGCCCGCTCCAACTCCTGTAAAAAGCCTGACAGTGACACTACCGTACAGTCCGGTCACCTCGTCTGATATGTCGCATATCAAGTCTAGGGGTGGTAAAACGTCAGACCCCAATAACGGATAAGTCATGCCGATATGAGGCTCATAACGAGTCGAGAAACTACTGGTAACACTTACCAGTAAATCTCTCAACCAGCCCTTGTAAGTCCATATTGCGACCCCCGGTACTTACGGGGAGGCGGAAACGGTATAAAAACAAATTTTTATCGCAAGAGGCAACATGGACTAAACTAGGTCGGGATCGTGTCTAAACTAAACTAGCAAACAAGCTAAAGAGTTTTAGCTACTCGGATGAAGGTTATACCTTAACTTGAACTCCTTCTTCTTGAAATCTTGTAGGGGTTGATGGTTCTCTTTTCGTCGCCTTCTTCCGTCGAAGATGGATCCACCTCGAAGGTTCGACCTTTGGGCTCTTCCTCGATCTTTGAGTGAACTAGGGTTTCCGGCTTGCTAAACCTTCAACCTAGAATGAGTAGAGAGAGACTAGGGTTTGCTTTTCTTTTTAAAGAGAAGGATTCTCAACACATGAGAAGGTTTCTCTTTGCTAGAGGAAGAAGAAGATGAATTGAGGAGAGAGAGAGGTTATGATAGAATGAGCTATATTTTTTCTTTCTTGCAACCATAATACAAATGAAAGGAATTATCTAAATGATAATAATTGAAAATAAGAATAGTTGATGGTAATTTAGAATGACCACTATCATGCTTCTTTAAATGAAGTGTAAGCATGAATCAAGGAGGATCTTTCAAAGCATGATGGTGGTCAATGGTCAACAAGTCAACCAAGGTCAATAAGTCAACAAAAATCAACCATAACATAATTCTCATTTAATTACTATTATTAATAGATAATTCATAAATCCATTAGGGTTTGGAAAAAGATAACTGTCAACTGTGCATACGCACCCGTTCCGAAACCCTAATGAAAAACCTCATTCTCCGCCTCAAGCAACTGTGCATACACACCTGCATTCTCGTTCCGAGGAACAAGAATACCAAGATATAAAAGCAACCCTAAAACATATACCAGTATCTGGCTCAAACCAGAGCCTGCCAGTATAATCCGTCCGGACTCCAAAACGTGCACAAGTGCGCGGATGAGAACGAACCTTGTCGCAAAACCATGCGACCTCTACTCTGTTTTGCCCAGAGGCGAATACCCTCTGTGTGGGACTCTAAAGACTCGGCACTACGCTGGCAGTGGGTTTAACCACAGACCGCAAGCGGCACTAGCTGTGCGTAACGGTCCCCAGGTAGATGCCGACAAGAAGGCTGACGAGGTGAAACCCCATCTGTACTCCTACTGAGTCTGAATGTGACAGTCTCCGCACAGTCCGGTCTGTTCGTCTGATACATCGCATGTCGGGCCTAGGGGGCGGTAAAACGTCAGTCCCCCAATAGCGGTACAAGTCGTGTCGGAGTGAAGCCCAAAACACCCTGAGATAACACTGGAACCTACCAGTATATCTCGCTTGCCCTGGCCAGGGACTACTCGTGTAATGGCTCTCCTAGACACAGCGCGATGTCAACCCCCAATACCGGGAGAGACGAATCCTGTCTAACCGGCACTGCCTCCAAGTGCTTCGGGACTGCACCCAACCACCACCTGTTTGCACGACTCCTTTGAGCCATGGTAGGGTAGTGATCAAAGTGCAGTGGGAATACACTCAAGGCGAAGTGGTAGTATCAAGTCAGCGGACTAAGCTGTACTCATGTCACCTGGGAACTGATGACTGACGATAGGTATAATACCAACCTGTCAGTTCCCGACGAGTCCTGTCCAGTGTACTCGTAACCTAACGAGCACCCGTATACTATCTCTAGTACGACGTACTGATGGCTGTGGGACAGACCATCTCCCACACTGGGATGAGAAGCGCATATGCTAGTCTACTCCGGAGTATCGATGCCCTGTCTCGATAGTCCTGCGACTAGGGACCTGTATAAGGATGTGCTTATAGATTACCCAGCCCCCACTAGTGCGACTGCCATCACAACGCTGGTAATCAAGCAAAGATCCTAAGGGCTCCACTAATGCGTATAAGTGATATAGTAAAATAAACACAAGTACACATAGAAGTAGAAACAAACCAAGTAGCATACTACTATATTGAGCAAGATTGTTTATACAAGGTGAATATCCCAAGCTTCCATTAAGTAATATACAAACTAGTATGATACAGTAATGGCCTCTAGGGCATATACACTAACAATCTCCCACTTGCACTAAGGCCATGTACTGGCGTATCGAAGACCTATCATCTCGATCAGCCGCTCGAACTGAGTCTGGGGTAGGGCCTTGGTGAATGGATCTGCAGTGTTCTCTTCTGAAGCAACCCTCCGAACCTCGATCTCCTTGCGATCCACGATCTCCCTGATCAGGTGATACCGCCTCAAGATGTGCCTGGATCTCTGATGGGACCTGGGTTCCTTTGCTAAAGCTATAGCCCCATTGTTGTCGCAATACAGAGGTATTGGGTCAACAATGGACGGAACCACCTGAAGTTCTTTTAAGAACTTCCTTATCCAGACAGCTTCTTTTGCGGCATCAGATGCAGCAATGTATTCCGCTTCCATAGTCGAGTCTGCAACGGTTTCCTGTTTGGAGCTCTTCCAACACACCGCCCCTCCATTGAGGGTAAAGACAAAACCCGACATGGACTTGGAATCATCCTTGTCACTCTGGAAGCTGGAGTCAGCAAAGGCCTCGATCTGGAGGTCTTTTCCGCCATACACCAAGAACATCTCTTTAGTCCTTCTCAGGTACTTGAGAATGTTCTTTACCGCTATCCAGTGTTTCTCCCCAGGGTTTGACTGATACCGGCTTACCACACTCAGTGCATAAGCTACATCCGGTCTGGTACACAACATCGCATACATTATAGAGCCTACCGCAGAAGCGTAGGGTATAATAGACATGCGATCCCTCTCCAAATCAGTCTTGGGAGACATCTCTTTAGAGAGGGTGATCCCGTGACAAGCCGGTAGGTTACCGCGCTTGGAATCTTCCATACTGAATCTTTTCACTATGGTGTCGATGTACCTGGACTGAGAAAGTCCTAATATCCTCTTGGATCTATCACGATGGATCCGGATCCCCAGGATGTATGAGGCATCACCCAGGTCTTTCATGGAGAACCTGTGTGACAAGAACCCCTTGACAGATTGTAGCATAGGAATGTCATTTCCTATTAAGAGAATGTCATCCACGTACAAAATGAGGAATACTACAGTTCTCGCTACAAATCTACTATAGATGCATGGTTCATCTGGATTTTTGATAAAGTCAAATTCCTTGACCGTCTCATCAAAACAGATGTTCCAACTCCGCGATGCCTGCTTCAGTCCATAGATGGACTTAAGCAACTTGCACACCTTTCCGCTGCTCCCACTCTGAATGAAGCCCTCTGGCTGATCCATATAGACACACTCCTCTAAATTTCCATTTAGAAAAGCGGTCTTTACGTCCATCTGCCAAATCTCATAATCGTGGAAGGCAGCAATGGCAAGAAGGATCCGAATGGATTTCAGCATAGCCACTGGAGAAAAGGTTTCGTCATAGTCCAAGCCAGGTCTTTGACGGAAACCCTTTGCTACAAGTCTAGCTTTATAGGTCTCAACCTGTCCATCTACACCAATCTTCCTTTTGAAGATCCACTTGCATCCTACGGGTTTTACCCCGTCTGGAGCAATGTCCAACGTCCATACTTTGTTGGTGTACATGGACTCCATTTCGGTCCGCATTGCATCCAGCCATTTTACCGAGTCAACGCTCTGAACGGCCTGCTGGAAGCTAGTAGGCTCATCATAATCTATGATGCAATCCTCTCGATCCCCGTCTATGAGAAAACCGTAATATCTCTCGGGCGGATGAGACTGCCTACTACTCCTGCGGAGCGGCATAGGAATGTCCTGTTCTTTCGAACCCTCTGGTTCCTCTAAGATTTCAGTAATGGTTTGTGGTTCTGGAACTTCTTCCAGTTCTACTGCGCTCCCACTTATCTGATTTTCCAAAAACTCAGTTTCCAAGAAGTAGGCATGACGAGAAACAAGAACTTTTTGTTCCTCTTCGTAGTAGAAAAGATACCCCTTGGAGTTCTTTGGGTATCCCACAAACTTGCACTGTACTGAGCGTGCCTCGAGCTTGTCCGCATGCTGCTTTTTTACAAAAGCCGGACATCCCCATGTCTTAAAGGATTTAAGACAGGGTTTCTTCCCACTCCACATCTGATATGGTGTGGTAGGCACTGTCTTAGTAGGAACTTGGTTTAAGAGATGTGCAGCTGTTTCCAGTGCATAACCCCAGAAAGATCGCGGTAACTCAGCCTTACTCATCATGGAACGAACCATATCCAATAGGGTTCGATTCCTCCTTTCCGATACACCGTTATGTTGCGGAGTGTATGGAGGAGTACGCTGAGAGAGAATTCCATTCTCTTTTAAATAGTCCAGGAACTCGGCACTCAAGTATTCTCCACCTCGATCCGATCTTAGAATCTTAATACTTTTGCCTGTTTGTTTTTCAACTTCATTCTTGTAATCCTGAAATTTCTCAAAGGCCTCGGATTTGTGCTTCATTAAGAAGACATGTCCATACCTAGAGAAATCGTCTGTGAAAGTAATGAAGTATGAATAACCGCTTCGCGCATGTGTAGACATTGGACCACACACGTCACTGTGTATGAGTCCCAAGAGCTCGCTCGCTCTTACTCCGTGTCCAGTGAACGGAGTCTTTGTCATCTTTCCCATGAGACAAGATTCACAAGTGGCATAAGACTGATACTCGAACGGATCCAAGTATCCTTCTTTATGTAACTTAGTCAACCGTGTCTCATTGATGTGACCCAGTCTACAATGCCATAAGAAAGCCTGATTAATATCTGGAGACTTTCTTTTGTGTGTATTCTGGACATTGAAAATCTGTGGTTGGTTCAATACGTATATACCATTGCTCAGTGTACCTGACCCAATCAGAACTTGATTAAGGTGAATGTTTACAACATTACTTACAAACGCAAATTCATAACCTTCTTTAGAAACCAAAGATACAGATATGATATTACAAGTTGCGTTGGGTACAAAAAAGCAATTACGCAAAACCAAAACATGCCTATCTGACATTCCCAGGTGATAGTCCCCCACGGTTTTAGCATCCATGCTAGCTCCGTTCGCAACTCTGAGGGTCATGTCACCTGCCTTAAAAAACCTACGGTTTCTCAACGCCTGCAATCTTTCTTCCAGTGTCCACTCTTATGACAATAGAAGCATTCTTCCTTTCCAACAAGCTTCCCCGCAATCTTTGTTGCCTTTTCCTTTCCCTTCGTACCCACTTTACTAACACCGCCTCTTGGTTTGGCGGGGGCTTTCTTCCTCTTTCCCTTGGCTTTCGCCTTGGACCTAGAGGAAGAAGATCCTCCTACAAACAAAGCGGGTGTTTCCCTACCCTTCTGTAGGGTGCCCTCTGCGCTCCTCAGCATGTTGAGGAGTTCTGAAAGTTCAACTTCCTTTTCTTGCAAGTTGAAATTCAGTATGAACTGGGCGTAAGTGGATGGAAGGGACTGGAGAATTATATCCGTGTAGAGTTCACTGTCCAACGTGGTCCCAAGTTCCGCGAGTTCCTCAGTGTAGCCAATCATCTTAAGCACGTGGTCCGCTACCGATGATCCGACGGCCAACTTTGTCGAAAACAACTTCTTCGACACTTCGTATCTTGCGATACGAGACTGCTCTCCATACAGTTCTTTTGTATGAAGAAATATGGATTCCAAATCCATATTCTCGTGCCTCCTCTGATGTTCGTTGTCCATCGAGGCAAGTACGAGGCACCTGGCCTTCGCGCTGTCAATCTCCCAAGTCTTACGGATTTCCTTATCCGCGACGCTGGAGGTGGGACCTGGGACGGGGGGAGCTTTGGTGGTAAGAAGATACCCCAGCTTGTCGTAAGTGATTGCCAACTTGACATTCCTGAGCCAATCTTTGTAGTTTGGCCCTGTCAATATGTTTTTATCTAGAATCAACTTAAGTCCAGTCATTTCGATTTTGGTCGCTGCAGGGGGGAGAGAAGGAACACTTTAGCACGATGCTCTTGCAAGTTTAGAATGGTTTTTAGTTTGTCTAAACAGGATGGCTCCCACTGTATCTCGAATCCCTCCTCAAACCACAAAGGAAGAATTAGCCGGGATCAATCCCACCGTGCAATACTTGCTTAACCGTTCAGCCAGGCCAGTGTCGGTACTTCGAGGGAGGTTTTCCAACGCTTTCGCGAAGTTCCTTAATTAAATAACCTCTTTTCTCTGGGGGCGTAGCCCCGCTAACACCTTTCTAGGCACCTACTAGGTTTATAGCATTGATCGTCTAGTGAGAAATTTCCCGAGGAGTAGCATATACTCACAGTAGGATCGGGATCCAAATATCATCGCGTGACGAAACTGAAGGAATCCTACCAGAATCACCACACTCCAAATGGTATGCAAATCTAGCAAGTTTCAGTACTTATGAAACTCCCGATGTGGATTTTTGCCCCATGCTCTTATGACCTTGACTAAGGCCAACAAATCATAAGTCACATGTCAAGTTCTACCCGTCGTTATCCAGGTTAATTTGAATCCACCCGTATCTACCCTTGACTATGGCCAACAAGGCAATACGACTGTCCCAAACCAACGCATTCTATCTATGCAACATATGAATACCCACCAGCTACCAAACACTGTGCCTTGACTAAGGCCAACAAACACAGCTTGAATACCGTTGAATATTCATATGAAACGACGGAGGGCTACGAATGGTTTTGGCGAAACCGTGAACGTAGTGAACTTGATATAATCGATGGAACGAGATAGCTTTTAGAAGGAGTGGCTCAAACTCCGCATTTAAAAGTTAGTTTTGAAAAGAACCGAGTGGTTTTTCGAAAATGTTCCAACGATTTTAACTTGGTTTATTATCTTGCATTAGTTCTTTTAATGCGTGATATTCTTGCATTAGTACTTTTAATGCGTCCCATCATTTAAATCCTACCATTGCAGAAAACAACCAAAATATGACGTACGCTTATGCCATTCGCATTCGCCACGGGGTCCCGTCATCACTCGTTAGGTTACTTAACTAACGACAGAGCGGGGGCTGGGCTAGCGCGGCTGTAAAACATAAGCAACGCCTAAATAGAAAGCAATGATAGACATTACAGATCACAGATGAATACATTAGATATACTAGCAATCCGCAATCCTTTCGAGCCTGAAACGAAAAGCGGATAACACGGTCGCGGTGAATAGCCAAATACCCCACCCAAGACCCCTACGGGTGCGGCAAACTACCCGCCAAGTACCCGGCAGTTTGTGCACCCCTCCATGGGTCTATCCTAGGAGCAAAAACAGTAAAAAGAATTATACAATGACGGCTACAACCCCGACCCGGTTGTGCGGCCAAACAAATAATAATTATTACATCAATTTGCATTTACAATGAATGAAAGAAAAACAAAAGCTCATCTCACATCCAACCCCGGCTATTCACCCGCGACAGTCCAACACATTCATATACACATTCCAGCTCATTACAGATCATGTATAACCCCGACTAATCGACCTATAGCGATTAGCCGACGTTCAATACATGCAAGCATCACAGATATAACCATCATAGTCAAAGTGCAGTGAAGTTCGGAAAAATACGGAATTATAGGACCCCAAAAGGAAATTTCTTTTCTGGAAAATCTGGGCACATATAATATATTTCAAAAATCCCAAAACCAACACACAAACACTCTGCACGAAAATCGATGGACAGAAGACGACAAACCGCGGCGCTTCCGCCGCACATGCCTACCTCGTGCGGCGGAAGGGCGGCGGTTTGAGGGAATTAGGTCATCGTTTTTCATGGGTGCACTCAAAAAACCCTGAGACGATTTTACAAGTATAAAGTTTTTCATTTTGAGCCAAAAAAAATTCAACAGAAACTCAGTTTTTGTGATTTTTCCGGTTTTGTGATTTTTCGTTTCCGAACTTCGTTACACTTCACTACCAAGCTAGTTTAAGTTTAGTTAGGCTCTGATACCACTGTAGGTCAGGCAGCCACCCCATCCAATGGGGTCGCCGTGGCACCAACGGGTCCCTCAGCCGCTACTTTTTACGCTTGCCCCCTCGCGAGGACTACAACCCGCCGGAACACCTTCCGGTCTCGGGACACCCTGGGGGTAAGAGCCTATGCTTCGCCACACTGTCACACAGTGAGAACCCCCCATAGGTCGACATCCAATGCCTAGTAGCTTTGATACCACTGTAAGTCCATATTGCGACCCCCGGTACTTACGGGGAGGCGGAAACGGTATAAAAACAAATTTTTATCGCAAGAGGCAACATGGACTAAACTAGGTCGGGATCGTGTCTAAACTAAACTAGCAAACAAGCTAAAGAGTTTTAGCTACTCGGATGAAGGTTATACCTTAACTTGAACTCCTTCTTCTTGAAATCTTGTAGGGGTTGATGGTTCTCTTTTCGTCGCCTTCTTCCGTCGAAGATGGATCCACCTCGAAGGTTCGACCTTTGGGCTCTTCCTCGATCTTTGAGTGAACTAGGGTTTCCGGCTTGCTAAACCTTCAACCTAGAATGAGTAGAGAGAGACTAGGGTTTGCTTTTCCTTTTAAAGAGAAGGATTCTCAACACATGAGAAGGTTTCTCTTTGCTAGAGGAAGAAGAAGATGAATTGAGGAGAGAGAGAGGTTATGATAGAATGAGCTATATTTTTTCTTTCTTGCAACCATAATACAAATGAAAGGAATTATCTAAATGATAATAATTGAAAATAAGAATAGTTGATGGTAATTTAGAATGACCACTATCATGCTTCTTTAAATGAAGTGTAAGCATGAATCAAGGAGGATCTTTCAAAGCATGATGGTGGTCAATGGTCAACAAGTCAACCAAGGTCAATAAGTCAACAAAAATCAACCATAACATAATTCTCATTTAATTACTATTATTAATAGATAATTCATAAATCCATTAGGGTTTGGAAAAAGATAACTGTCAACTGTGCATACGCACCCGTTCCGAAACCCTAATGAAAAACCTCATTCTCCGCCTCAAGCAACTGTGCATACACACCTGCATTCTCGTTCCGAGGAACAAGAATACCAAGATATAAAAGCAACCCTAAAACATATACCAGTATCTGGCTCAAACCAGAGCCTGCCAGTATAATCCGTCCGGACTCCAAAACGTGCACAAGTGCGCGGATGAGAACGAACCTTGTCGCAAAACCATGCGACCTCTACTCTGTTTTGCCCAGAGGCGAATACCCTCTGTGTGGGACTCTAAAGACTCGGCACTACGCTGGCAGTGGGTTTAACCACAGACCGCAAGCGGCACTAGCTGTGTGTAACGGTCCCCAGGTAGATGCCGACAAGAAGGCTGACGAGGTGAAACCCCATCTGTACTCCTACTGAGTCTGAATGTGACAGTCTCCGCACAGTCCGGTCTGTTCGTCTGATACATCGCATGTCGGGCCTAGGGGGCGGTAAAACGTCAGTCCCCCAATAGCGGTACAAGTCGTGTCGGAGTGAAGCCCAAAACACCCTGAGATAACACTGGAACCTACCAGTATATCTCGCTTGCCCTGGCCAGGGACTACTCGTGTAATGGCTCTCCTAGACACAGCGCGATGTCAACCCCCAATACCGGGAGAGACGAATCCTGTCTAACCGGCACTGCCTCCAAGTGCTTCGGGACTGCACCCAACCACCTGTTTGCACGACTCCTTTGAGCCGTGGTAGGGTAGTGATCAAAGTGCAGTGGGAATACACTCGAGGCGAAGTGGTAGTATCAAGTCAGCGGACTAAGCTGTACTCATGTCACCTGGGAACTGATGACTGACGATAGGTATAATACCAACCTGTCAGTTCCCGACGAGTCCTGTCCAGTGTACTCGTAACCTAACGAGCATCCGTATACTATCTCTAGTACGACGTACTGATGGCTGTGGGACAGACCATCTCCCACACTGGGATGAGAAGCGCATATGCTAGTCTACTCCGGAGTATCGATGCCCTGTCTCGATAGTCCTGCGACTAGGGACCTGTATAAGGATGTGCTTATAGATTACCCAGCCCCCACTAGTGCGACTGCCATCACAACGCTGGTAATCAAGCAAAGATCCTAAGGGCTCCACTAATGCGTATAAGTGATATAGTAAAATAAACACAAGTACACATAGAAGTAGAAACAAACCAAGTAGCATACTACTATATTGAGCAAGATTGTTTATACAAGGTGAATATCCCAAGCTTCCATTAAGTAATATACAAACTAGTATGATACAGTAATGGCCTCTAGGGCATATACACTAACAGCCCTGGCCAGGGACTTCCCTATTATGGCCAATCGAGCATAGCGCAACATCAACCCCCAATACCGGGAGAGACGAAACCCCTCCAATCGCTCATTGCCTCCATGTGACTCGGGACTGTACCCAAAAACCACCGTTTTGCATGCCCTCTTGGATGTGGTAAGGTGGAAATCAAAGCACAGTGGGAATCACACAAGACTCTATGACGATCTCGGGTCTACAGACTAACCTGTACCAGTGTCACCAGTGAACTGCCATCTGACGTAAGGTATAATACCATCTGGGAGTTCTCGGCGAGTCCGTCCAGTGTACCCAGTCTCTACTGAGCACCCATATATCATCTCTGATGTCAAACACCAATGGATATGGGATCATCCACCGCCCATCTGTATGGGTCGAGAAGGCATACGCTAGTCTACTTTGGTATATCGATGCCCCGTCTCGATACACCCATGACTAGGGACCTTGAAGGATGTACTTATGGACTACCATGTCCCCACTAGTATGATCCCCATCATAGTCCAGGTAGTCAAGTACACATCCTAAGGGCTTTACCAACATGTAACAGAGAGACAATCAGTGTACACGTTAAGGTAAAGAGTAACCAGATAGCATACTATCATGTCGAGCAAGAAAGTCCTCCCTATATAAGTCCAAGAATCCACTACAATATACATCTCATGTATAGTAATGGCCTCTAGGGCATACATATAACTAACAACAACAGCATAAAAGACAACCCAAGTCACAAAATAATATAAAATATCGTCATCACAATTCGTCTCTAAGTCAATACATGAAGTAGTAGATGGAGAGTACTGGATACAACGAATATACAATGAGCAACATCGGATAATCGCAAAACCCCACCTATAGCAAAACTGCACCCAGTCAGCCATAGCGGTATCCGCTGCAAAAGATGATACGATAGGAAGAAGAAGCCCTGCCCGACTGCCCTGAGGGACTACCGGCAAAATACTGTAGCACAACGGGGGTGAGTTGCCAACTCGTGGATAGTAATAACATATGCAGGTAATCGCAAGTATGCACGTACTGTGATAATCTATCACATGAAAGATGATAGCAATAAATGGCAATAGGTATATGCAACAGTCACGAAAGTTACTCTATCAGGTACTGCTAATACATGAAGCAATGCATATCAAATAAATGCGGAATATGGGATAAAACATGGCATCCTCACAGAATCCTCATCGTGGCAGGACCAGTGTCCATCAAGACAATCCAAATCCCAAATTCCTCAGATCGTCCCACAGATCGGACCTCATAATCTGTATGTAACATTTCAGAAAATATAAAATATTATTTTTGGAATTTAATATTAAAATAATATATTTCCCGAAAACTGCCCGATTTGCGAAATTGGGGTTTTCGAAAAAAGGGTATAAATATATACCAATAATTGTGAAATAATTGGGAATTAAAATGATTTATTCATTTAAAAAGATATTTATAATATTTGGCATCTTTAAAATTTATTATATGCAGTTTGGATAAAAACCCGATTAGTGCACTGCTAATCGCGACTATGCCAAATCGGTGTTTTTACAGTTTTCCGTGGCTAGTGCACCATGTCATGTTGCATTTGGTTACATGTTGTCGCATTTGTGTTGTTTTATGGGTATTATATGGTTTGGCTTTTAAATAGAAAAGAAAAAGAGAAAAATGTTAAAGTTTAGAGTGATTGGAGAAAGAGAGAGAGAGAGTGAGAATAAGTGAGAGAGAGAGTGAGGGGCTGCCTCATTTCATTCCCACATTTTTTTTACATAACTTTATTCTCCTTCTTCCATCTCATCTCCCTCCACCTACACCCCAAGAAATCATCTCTAAATCTCCATCAAAACCATAAACCCCTTTCAATAAAGTGATCCCCTCTTCACCCTCTACACTTTGGACCAAGAAAAGATTGATTTTGATGACTTGGAGAAGCTAGGGTTTTTCTTGGGTTTCCCAAATGAGGTATTTTCATTACCATTAGCATTGTATTTTTTTCACTTTAGTATCCTTGCATGTTTAGAAGTGTTTAGATGTTGTTAAGTGAGGTTTGGAAATTTCAAGTTTGGGTTTGAGGGATTATTGAGTTGTGATTGTGTAATTGAGGCAAGTAAAGGCCATATAACCCCTGTAATGTTAGTATTTTGGACAAAATCTGAGACTTAAACCCCGGAACACGAACTTAGAAACCCTGACATCGGGAAATTGTGATAATTGTGATGGTATTTAGGAATCTGGAGTGACTCTGGGACCTGGAAATTTTTTTATCGATGACTGAGAATTGTGCAGGTGACCAGAAGACTACCCCTGAAACCCTAGCCCCTAATTCATTAACATGGCAGTAGATTTATTCGTATTTGCCTCAAATTGCGGCCATGTTGGGATGAAAACTTGTGATTTTTGGTCTGTGGCATTGTTATCTGATATTTAGGACAACCCCATATGCAAAATTTGCTAATTTAACCTGAGACGAAATATGGAGGTGGTTTTCCCTAGTTGTTGTTTCTGTATTTTGAGATTCTGAGACTTTAGTTTTGTATTTGGTTTTAATTCCATCGTGTGGCGTTCGAACATCAACGACGAGGGCTAATTGGTTGTGTTTTGCATGCGTAAACTGTAGGTTTTGACCTATGTGTGATTCGTGCGACATTTTGGTTTTCGTGCGTGATTTCCGTTTAAGATGTTATATGTGTATATATGTAGGTACCCCCACGTGGACTGCGGATGATGAAGAAGAAGATGGTGACATCGACTTCGCCAAGCGAAGATCAAGGTGAGTAGATTTATCTCTACGGGGGAAGTCGGGTGGATGGCGTATAGCACCCCCGCAAAATTGTAAGAAATAATGTGATGTGATATAGATGTACATTTATGTGTTATTGAGAGAGATGAACAGTTAGCAAGAAAGGCTTTAGGAGATCATGGGTTAGTGTTAGTGAGATTTGGAGGAAGTGATTTAGTTGTTTTCTTATTCGCGAAACCTAGAGTAAGGTTGTTACACATACACATACACGCACGGGATATGGTTTTGGGTGTATATGTTATATGTATATAGATAGATATGGATGCGTGGGTTTATATATATATATATATATATATACATATACGTATACATGGATGATTGAGGATAGTATATGATACTTGGTGATGAGTCGATGTGATTGGGCATGGTGCCATGAGATCGGTGATGTGATTTGGTTTGTATTAGGAGATACGACATGATAGTATAGCGGAACTTTAGGCGATGTGTTTCAGACACATGCACATATATTTGTTGATGGTATTAGTATGTACTAGACTTAGATCAGTACCCAGTTCATGATATATGATAACAAGGATACCGGCTAAGTAATGAGATAAACATGATATTTGACCCGTACCCAGATTTGGGATGCCGTACGGTGGATTTACCGTACGAGATATAATTAAGATGATAGGTCCACACTCTTGACTCGAGGATGTCATCTGATATATTGTATCGTACGTGATACTATTGAGGCGAGATCACCGACTATTAGATATATATATAGATCGACTCAGACTTAGGTGGATTCCCTTACCCTTTTGACTCGGCTCGAGTCATACTCGTTTTCAAAAGTGGAGAATCGTGAGTATTTTATGTACCCAGAACTGTATGACTCGTAATTGGATAGGTATATTCTTCAGTGTTGCTGTTACTACATTACTTTTCATATTTTCATGATGTTTCATCGCATTGCATGCTTATACATATGTTGTGTGTAATTATTATGAAACTCTGCTGTTAGGACACCAACACCATTACCGATGATGCGTATGTTCCACGTACACCTGCTTCCTGGCTCACACACATCATGATCGGTAATTGCCATGTCACGTACACTTTAAAGAATATTATTTCATTCACATAGCTTGCTAGCTGATAGTTGCAATATGTTATAGCTTTCATAAGCTAGTTTAACTATTGCATTCATTGCATGAGTTCAGATGCATTCATATATTCATTGGTCATGCAGTATTATGGAGATTTATGCCGGTTTTCACTGTTTATTGACATGGTGATTTGATGATTTCGGATCCTTGAGATTTTCTGGATTTGGAAATCGCATGTGAAAGTTTTATAAACTGATGATTTATTTTAAAGAGAAAAAATGCGGTTTACCTTGATATGATGAGTCTTGTCCACCATGATGTTTTCTCGGTTCTGAGATGGTTTTCGAGACCCGATTCGAGGAGTTGGATGAACCGTTTGCGGGTAAATGGTGGACCCGGTATGGTACCCCGGGGCAAGAAGCTCGAGTTGTAGATGATGAGCCCGGCAGGGGCAGACTGCAAACCGGTGATTGTCTGGCACGGCGGATATCCGGAAGATACCATTCGTGGTCGTGTGATTGATGATATGGGCCGATCCGGACTGACAGAGCCCGAGTTATTGAGATATTGAGATATTGTGATTTGAGACACTGAGGTATTGAGATTTGATGATACAGGCCAGTCCAGATAGCCGGAGCCTGAGATATTGCGATATTGAGATTTATGTTTTGTGTCGATGCTTGACACTGATTTCTTTGTTGATTTCATTGATGATACTCGATTTATATACATACATAAATCTCATTAAATAAAGAAAATTGTTGTCTTACTCATGATGTATTCTGTTTTCATTCGTAATGCATTCATACATCATATATCTGATATGTTGCTATTTGAGGCACCGATACGAGCACGTGGTATTGGACTTATATGTAGAGAGATCAGGATTTTATTTGAGGATATTACTTGATATGACCTAGGATAGCGTCATACATGCGATTTCTTCTCTGTGATATTTTCTACTCACGAGTTGGCAACTCACCCCCGTTGTGCCATAGTTCTTGCAGGTTTTGCTGTACAGGTTTCTTGAAGGCTTTGCTGGCACACTACTTTCATTTTGGGTGATTGCTTTGGTAGGTGGGTTCAGTTGCATCGGGACTACTATTGTACATTTATTATTTCAGTTGTATCTGTTAGTTATATATATGCCTTAGAGGCCATTGTTGTACATATGATGTATATTATAATGGATACTTGGATATATATATAGAGAGGACTTTCTTGCTCGTCATGATAGTATGCTATTAGGTTTCACTTTATCTTAACATGTTGATTTGTATTAGTTTACTGTCTTGCTCTCACATGTTGCTAAAGCCCTTAGGATATGTACTCGACTACTGTGACTGTGATGAGATCACACTAGTGGGGCCAGGGTAGTCAAAGGGTACATCCTATAACTGTTCCTAGTCGAGGGTGTGTCGAGACAGGGCATCGATACAACAGAGTAGACTAGCGTATACGCATCTTGACCCATATGATGGGCGATGGATGATCCCATATCCATCGGTGTTTGACATCAAAGATGGTGTATGGGTGCTCAGTGGAGACTGGGTACACTGAACGGACTCGCTGAGAACTCCTAGATGGTATTATACCTATTGTCAGATAGCTGTTCTCCGGTGACACTGGTACATGTTAGTCTGTAGACCCGAGATCGTCATAGAGTCTTGTGTCATTCCCACTGTGCTTTGATTTCTACCTTACCACGTCCAAGAGGGCATGCAAAACGGTGGCTTTTGGGTACAGTCCCGAATGACATGGAGGCAATGAGCGATAGGAGGGGTTTCGTCTCTCCCGGTATTGGGAGTTGATGTTGTGCTGTGTTCGATTGGCTATAACTGGAAGTCCCTGGCCAGGGCTGATATGGAGTGCTGCTGGTAAGAGTTATCAGTAGTTTCTCGACCCGTTATGAGCCTTATATCGACACGACTTATCGGTTACTAGGGTCTGACGTATACCACCTCTAGACTAGATATGCAACATATCAGACGAAGAGACCGGACTGTACGGGAGTGTTACTGATTGGATTCACAGGAGAATGTACTGGCTTGCTTGTTGATCTTCTGATCGCTCAATACCTGGGTGGATGTTACGTTTAGCTGACCGCTTGCAGCTTGTGGGTGTTTGATATTATCATCACCTGCTACCGGCGTATTGACGATTCTTTAGAGTTCTACACAGAGGTTTCCTGGCTCAGGCAAAACGGAGTAGGAGCACATATGTGATATGTGCGGGACCGAGAATAATACGATATGAGATACCATATTCTATTCTCGCGATATGAGATATCGGCCGGGTATATGTGATATAACCGGGTCATCGGATCAAGTGTTGATTCGATGAAATGGTACATGTTATATTAGTCGGTTATATGCAATATAGCCGGGTTATCGGATCATGTGTTGATTCGATAATTTAATGTATAATTATATATGTGATATATTACGTTATGTTAACTAATATAAGCTCGTTTTATTGATTCATTTTCTCACGGGATAATACATTGATATATACGCGATATATGTTAATTGTATTATTTTCTATTGTTACAAAATATATTGTATATGTGATATATAATATAGTAACATGTTAGGGTTAAAAATTTAACAATGGTTTAGGGTTTAAACTTGGTTAGGGTTTGGATTAGGGTTAGCTTTTGCATGAAGCTTCCATGAAGCTTCATGAAGCTTTGACTTTATCCTTGAGCTTGATATTTTGTGAAGATATTATTTAACCCAATCCAAACCTCAATCTCTAGTTAATTCTCTACATGAGTTAACTCTATCATGCTTAACTCATGGTTAGATTTGTAACCACTACAATAATTCATTGTTCATCACAAAAGGAATGATCTTTTCATTCTTCTTCTTCTTGAACCTTAAGCTTTGTGAAAGCTTTCTAGTTTTTCATTTTGTGGTGAATAAAAGTGAGAATTTGAAAACAAAAGAGAGAAATATTCCTACTCCATCATCCTCATCTAATCTAGCCAATTAAATTAGGGTGTTCAACTCTTGAGAGAGAGAGAGAGAGAGAGCTTGAGTTATAGAAACTTCAAGGTAGATCATCGGAGAAAAGGAAGACTACAAGCTAGCATGGATCGTTCAAGTTGTGGAGCCTCTCATGAGCCCAGGAGATTGTGGATCGCGGCAAAGAGACTTCTACTCGGAGCTTATGAAGCGAAGGAGCGGACTACAAAGGTTGTAATCCCTCACTTTTAGTGGTAAAGATGTTTACTTGCATGTGAAACCCTAATTATCTAGCAATGATCCCGGCTTTGGGTTGTTCGGCACGTCTAAAATATTATTCAGGCATGGTTGATGCCTTATGAACCCTCACAAGAGTGCCTAGGAACCCTACAGTATCTAGTAAACTCCATCACCCAGACTTGTAATTATTTGATAGACATAGAAGACCAGTGTATATCCTTTCGACCTTAGAGTCACGCGCTGTACTATTATTGTTTTCCTCTGGTTTTCTTGATGATGATGGTTTTCATTCTGTGTTTTGATCATCGCCCTTCAGCCTTGTATATTATATTGCTTGCGTGGTTGTGACTGTCAATTGACGAAGAGCTAGCTCTCGCTTGGGGATGCCTTTATTCATTATATATGCTTTATCAGGTTTGTACCCGTTTGTGGTCAGTATTTACAAAAGAAACTCTGCCGAAATTTTCAGAAAAGACTTGAGATTTTAAAAATGCATAAATCGGCTTATGTTGTTAAAGTTCTTGCTTTAAAATTGGTTTTTCCTTTACTCTACTGCTTTACTTGGTTTTGATTTTTGGGTTTTGGCTTACTTAGATTACGTATGCCTCGAGACGTTCGTAATTCAAGTGCCAGTCACGCTCGGTACTTTCGGATCGTGACGATATTGGTATCAGAGTGTTAGGTTTTATCTTCTGAATGTAGGATGACCCTTGGTTGATGGAGTAGGTGACTTAAGAAGAGTGACGTACCGTGGGTATGTTCCGCGGCATACTTACGATACGATACTCCTCTTAAGAAGCCTTAGGATGTACATTTCTTTGCTCAGTATTATATTCATTCCTATAATCTACCCTCATCAATATCAGTTATGGGTTTTTTTCCACGGTTGTACGGGCATGGAGAGCTACGGCTAGAGTTGCGGTCAGCATGAGCTCGTCATGGACGGGGACTGACCAGGGCGTAATTCCGACGACACATGATTTCATAGAGGTGTTATTTTATTTGTGTTTTCGCGCCACGAGCGTTTGATATATCGGTTTTACGAGATTTCTCGGATGTGCAGATCAGCACTAGAGGATTGGGCCACTGCTAGAGACTAGCCAGAATGTGATGACCGTTAATGCACCGTTATTTTGATGATTGAGGCACTGTTCAGCGTGCGGATGAATAATCCATTGTTGCTAATGATGAGATATCGCCCCGGATGTTTGGAGCTATTGCCGCACGAGTCGTACTTGGATATATGATAGAAGATCGCTAGTCACCCAAGAAGGAAGGACTAGGATATGTGATTCATTGCCTACCCCGATGCGAGGTCATCAGATTGATTGATTCCAGCTAGAGACGACTTCACGCAGGTACGTTGAGAGTCGATAGAAGACAATCGAAGGTCAGAAAACCATTTTCCAAGTTTAAAATATTCGGAAAAACATGCAAGTATTTCCGTGGACCCTCTAGAAGAATGAAACCCTAACTCGATATAATGACCATGAGAACGCTCTGAAACCTTAGGGTTTACAGCAGTTCAGCGGTGCCATTAGTGAGGCTTGGGTTTTCCCTTCTACGGTTGGTCCATAGGTATTGTGGCATGTACTGGAATACTATTAAACTGTACTCAAGATATTGAGCTCTTGGGAGATTATGGAACTTTGACGAATCGATCGAAAGGTTCGACATCATTCGGATATCATGTGATGGGATACATTGCTTGGGAGACTCCAGATACGAGAATAGCCATTGGAGCGCAGTCCATGCAGCAACGAAGAGACGAGTCCGAATCAGTCGACATTAGAGAAAAGTGGAGTAAGAGATTCGTACGAGATCTTGACGATATGACGTTCCACTCCGCTGACATCAGAGTTGTGATACGCATGTATAGGCGTTGTATATGGATATATCTTCCAGAAGGAGTCGCGATGAGTATGCAGCTGTTCCAGAACAAGAAATTGATTTAGTAAAAGACAATGGCTTCCGGGCAGCTCGGCAGAAATAAGATTTGCGAGAGACTTCGACAGAACCTTTCTGGAATACTATACGAGGATACTTAGACCCAGGAGCGGTCATATTATGCACACCCAGCAGGACAGAGTTCGGCCCCGTCGATGAGACATGTTATGAGTGACCACGACAGTTGGCTAGAGATTCTTAGAGGATGTGCTCAAGCGAGACTATTCTTCCATACTTGATTTTGGTATTTTGGGCGATCTATTCGCACGATTGAGTTTTGATGCCTGAGTTTCATGATATTTGTTTTCGTGCACCATGATTGCACCTACTGGGTGTTTATATTTTGTGCATAGTTATTACACTTGAGATATGCTTTCTACACTATTGTGTTGATTTATGATTTATGCACAGTTATTTCACTTGATATCGTTTTTGTTCCTTGGCTGCACATGTTTATGATTTCATGGATTTCATATAGTTGGATTGTATTTTGCGCATGTTCGGCGCTTGATATTGGATTTTGTCCATGATGGATGCACTTGATTTGGACTTTCGCGCATGTTGGGCACATGATATGAGATGCGATTTTGGTGCACACCAGATGCACTAAATCGGGATTCTTGGTGCATATTAGATGCACCTGATATTGCTGTCCAGCACACCCGTTGCCTATGACAGGTGTTTCGTGCACACCCGTTACACTTAGATTTTGTTTCTGTGTACATGTATGGCACATTTATGGATTTCAATTTTCCGTGCGCACCAGACGCACGCGGCATTCTTATGCACATTTTGGATTTGATTTCTGCTGGACCAGTACGTTTTTATGATATTTACTATTGGATATAGTGACTGAGCAGGACTAGTCAGAGGACAGTACCTGAATATATTTTGCGTGCATTGATAGTTATCGAAGGGATTTCCAAAGAAAGAGCTATAGTCTCAGTATTTACCTATGTGTCCGAGATGACACAAAACATTTAACAAAGGAAACCCTTCTAAAATTATTTTTCAAAACGGCGGGACGTGTATATAAAACAAAGGATATATATATATATATATATATATATATATATATATATAGTTATTTTCTTACAATAGACGTCTTCCACTGTGCAGTGTTATGCGCATCGCACAGCGACTTAAAAAGGTTTGGCATGCATTTCTCTCAGATGTTTACATGTATAGTTTTGATGTATATCATGTTGGTTTTCGTATTGGGCTTTGACATTGACGTCATCCCCATGACTCCAATGATTGCGGAATGCGTGGCATAGTTTTGATTTTTGAGTTGTACACTCTTTTCATGTGCATGCATTGCGCTACGATGTGTTTTATGTATTTATGATTCCGGAGCCCCGTTGATTGATCTGATTATTGAAATTTTTTAGAATTTGGGGGTTTAAATTTAAATTTGGGGACCGAATTTCTTTAAGGGGGGAAGATTGTAACATTTCAGAAAATATAAAATATTATTTTTGGATTTTAATATTAAAATAATATATTTCCCAAAAACTGCCCGATTTGCGAAATTGGGGTTTTCGAAAAAGGGTATAAATATATACCAATAATTGTGAAATAATTAGGAATTAAAATGATTTATTCATTTAAAAATATATTTATCGGATTTGGCATCTTTAAAATTTATTATATGCAGTTTGGATAAAAACCCGATTAGTGTCTGCTAATCGCGACTAAGCCAAATTCGTGTTTTTACAGTTTTCCGAGTCTAGTGCACCATTTCATGTTGCATTTGGTTACATGTTGTCTCATTTGTGTTGTTTTATGGGTATTATATGGTTTAGGTTTTAAATAGAAAAGAAAAAGAGAAAAGGGTTAATGTTTAGAATGATTGGAGAGAGAGAGAGAGTGAGAATAAGTGAGAGAGAGAGAGTGAGGGGATGCCTAATTTCATTCCCCCATTTATTTTACATCATATTCTTATCCTTCTTCAACCTTATCTCCCTCCACCTTCACCCCAAGAAATCATCTCCAAATCTCCATCAAAACCCTAAACCCTTTCATTAAAAGTGATCCCCTCTTCACCCTCTACACTTTGGACCAAAAAAAGTTTGATTTTGATGACTTGGATAAGCTAAGTGTTTAGATGTTGTTTAGTGAGGTTTGGAAATTTCAACTTAGGGTTTGAGGGATTATTGAGTTGTGATTGTGTAATTGAGGCTAGTAGAGGCCATATAACCCATGTAATGTTAGTATTTTGGACAAAATATGAGACTTAAACCCCGAAACACGAACTTAGAAACCCCGACATCGGGAAATTGTGAGAATTGTGATGGTATTTAGGAATCTGGTGTGACTCGGGGACCTGGAAAATTTTTTAGCGAAGACTGCGAGTTGTGCAAGTGATCAGAAGACTACCCCTGAAACCCTAGCCCCTAATTCATTAACATGGCCGCAGATTTATTCGTATTGGCCGCAAATTGCGGCCATGTTGGGATGAAAACTTATGATTTTTTGTCTGTGGCATTGTTATCTGATATCTAGGGCAACCCCATATGCAAAATTTGCTAATTTTACCTGAGACGAAATCTGGAGGTGGTTTTCCCTAGTTGCTGTTTCCGTATTTTGCGATTGTGAGACTTTAGTTTTGTATTTGGTTTTAATTCTGTCGTGTGGCGTTCGAACGTCAACGACGAGGGCTAATTGGTTGTATTTTGCATGCGTAAACTATAGGTTTTGACCTATGTGTGATTCATGTGACATTTTGGTTTTCGTTCGTGATTTCCGTTTAAGATGCTATATGTGTATATATGTAGGTACCCCCACGTGGACTGCGGATGATGAAGAAGAAGATGGCGACATCGACTTCGGCAAGCGAAGATCAAGGTGAGTAGATTTATATCTATGGGGGAAGTCGGGTGGATGGCGTATAGCACCCCCGCAAAGTCGTAAGAAATGATGTGATGTGATATAGATGTACATTTATGTGTTATTGAGAGAGATGAACACTTAGCAAGAAAGGCTTTAGGAGATCATGGGTTAGTGTTAGCATGATTTGGAGGAAGTGATTTAGTTGGGTTCTTAGCCGCGAAACCTAGAGTAAGGTTGTTACACATACACATATATGCACGGGATATGGTTTTGGGTGTATATGTTATATGTATATAGATAGATGTGGATGTGTGGGTTTATAAATATACATATAAGTATACACGGATGATTGAGGATAGTATATGATACTTGGAGATGAGTCGATGTGATTGGGCATGGTGCCATAAGATCGGTGATGTAATTTGGCTCGTATTAGGATATACGACATGATAGTATAACGGATCTTTAGGCGATGTGTTTCAGACACACGCACATATTTTTGTTGATGGTATTAGTATGTACTAGACTTAGATCAGTACCCAGTTGATGTTATATGCACTACTACAAATAAGGGTTGCCCCTACAGATAACTCCGTAAGGGCGAAAAAATAACCTGTTGGTGCAAACGCCGTAGGTGCAAGTTGAAGCTCTGAACTTGCCCCTACGGGCAAAAACTTGCCCCTACGGAGTTCTGTGTAGGTCCAGTTTCACCTACGGAGTAGGCCGTAGGGGGAAAAAAGTTATTTTATTTACGGTTTTTTTAAATATATTAACTGTACCTACGGCGATATCCGTAGGGCCAAGTACTATCCCCTATGGACATATGCGTAGGTACTTATCCGTAGGGGAAAAATATCAGAAATCCTGATATTTTGCCCCTACGGATAACTCCGTAGTGGCGTTTGTTTGCCCCTATGGATGTATCCGTAGGGGCAAGCCTAACCCCCTGATACTGAGATCATGGGGGAAATATCAGTTAATGCTGATATTTTTCCCCTACGGTTTAAACCGTAGGGGCAACATGTGTACCTACGGATTAATCCGTTTAATCCGTAGGTACACATTATCTTTTTTTTAAAAAAAAGGGCTGCCTGATTTTTTTCCCGCCCTGTGCACAATAATATATATATCAATAAAATATAAAATTAATCATCACACAACATATATCGCAGTATTCATAATCACATCTCACGCATATAATATACAAAAGAAACCCAAAAACTGAATATGATATAAATATAAACCAATATCAATATCAATATCGTTTCAAAATGTAGTACAATATGTATGATATAAATACATACATGTTTCAAAAAATAAGAATCAATAAGCTACCCTAGCTCGGTCTAGCTCCACTTCTGATAAACGATAGAATCAAGCGCGCCTTCTCCTCGGTCAATAAACCATTCAATTCGGCGCGTGCGGGAGTCTGAGCGGCCTGTGGAGCTGGCGATGTAGTCTGCGCAGCCGCCGTCGAGGTAGTAGCTTGCGGAGCCACGGCTGCGGGAGTCTGAGCGGGCGGTGGAGCTATAGGAGTTGTCTGCGGAACCGCAGCCGATGTAGTGGCTTGCGGAGCCGCAGCCGAAGGAGATGCATATGGAGGCTCGGCCGATGTACCCTGTCGCGTCTGGACCTAACGTTTGTAAGAAGCGTGTAAAAACTGTGTATTATTCGAATTCGTATCATTATCAAGTTATTTTGAAACCCCATTTGGATATCTAGTTTGGAAAACCGTTGTTTATTTTAATTACATATGTATGTATGATTAATCAAACCTAAGTCTAAAACCAAATAAGCTCAAGCTACGTACTAATTATGGATATGTTGATATCTATAATACGACATCATATTTTACTATAAAGTAGTATACATACCAGCATCTCCTTCAACTCCTGAACGGTGGCCCTCAAGCTCTCCAGTTCCTGCTAGACACGTCGCTCACTGGAGACGGAGGAAGTAACCGCCGGGGTGGAGTCCAACCTCATATGGGCCTTGCTAGGGCCCAGTCCCCGGCTTCTCTCCCAACCTCCGTGGTGCCCTTCGTGTGCGGCATCCAGAACTGGGGTCAGCAGCCTCGGATCGCTCTGTCCGGTAAAATCGATCCCCGAGGCCTCGGCCTGCTCAACCACCCGCTCCTACACCCACATTAAGCAGTAAAGTATAAGTATAAAATTTAAATTTGAACCTTCCAAAACTAAAATTTCAAATATGGGTAGAATAAATATTAACACTTACGCAATACTCCTGGGTAGCGACGTCGGGATATCGAAGCTCGCCCGTGGCGGGATCTGTCGAGGTGCCGTGGACGGCAAGATATGCGGACAGCACGCTCGGTGTACCACCTTGCACCACGGTCTGAGCTGTCTGCAATATTAGAAAATATCTCTAATATTAGAAATATTAGAAAATAACTCTTAATATTGCAGAATATCACAAAGGTCGGTCTATTGTAATTTACCGATAACTCCATGGCTCGAGTAATATTCCTCGAGCCACCTATGTAAGTGGGGCGACCCCTCTTCGCCGACTTCCTGTTCTCTGTAATCTGAGCGGCCTGTTTCTGCACAACGCATTAACATTTAGTTTTCTAATTAAGGAACACAAAAAAATAAATTATATCCTAAACAATGAATTACACTTAAAATACATACCTGTTTGCGTTGGGAGTCGAAATATTCGCACAATAGAGGCCATGTCTCTACGTCGACTCTCGCAAAAGCCGGAGTAGATAGGAGGGCCGCTCTCTCTGCCTCGGGGGTCGCCATCCATAGGGAGTAGCAGTCGGCCTTCAGCTCATTCCTGTTGTATCGGACCGTGGTCTGCATGTTCTTCATCAGGCCATTGTACAGAGCATGAAGGTCGAGCACCCTCCTAGGGTGGTCAGGGTCGAGTACAGGCTGAAAATCGTAATCCGACTGAAAATACAAAAAAAACATTGTTATTAGATTGCAAGTGTTAATAATAAATATATTGGATAAATCAAATGAAAATATATATTAATACGTACCCGAGCCTGATCAAAGAAGAGGGCGAATGAGCGCCGGTGCTGCTCGCCCCACTCAACGTGAAGTGGATAGTTCTTTATGAGCCGGCTCTCGTCCCCCATTTACTGGCCGAACCTCTCGGCATGAGGACCGGTATAACGATAGTCAAGGGTAAAAAAGAGGGGGAATGCAGCCTCCCCCTAGCTCTGTCAGGCCTCAGCCTGTGGGACTGATTCGGGCCTCGAGTCCCCCTCTGGGGATGGGGAGGCCCTGCGTCTGCACGAAATATCAAGACAATAAATATTGAGACAAAGTTGTATTAAGAAATCAAGCTGAAACGAAAATTGAAATGTGATATATACCTCCGGTGACTATCGCACGAGCCCGGGCCCGGGCAGCAGCACGAGCGGGACGATAGTTCCCACGGTGAAGAACAACCGGGGTCCCGGATGCGGACGCATCCCCTCCAACTAGAAAATAAACATTGACGCTAAATTTCCATGAAATTCATATTTATTCTATAGAGCATATGAAAAATGAAAAAATATTTTATATTTATTCATACTAACCTGAAGACGATGCGGAGGGTATGGAAGCGGTAGGAGTGGCCCCTGCGGAAGATGTGGACGCACTACCTATAATTAGACAATTAAAAATAGAATATATAAGTAATTGCAAAAAGAATGTGTAGATCAATAATATAACGTTCTAAATCAATATGCATGCACTATAGGATATATAAACATACCCGCAGGTGCGGTGGTGTCACCACCTACAGCTAGACAATAATAAAAATTGCTAAGTAAGAGCAAAAGGAATGTGTGTATATTTATGATATAGCATTCTAAATCAATATACATGCACTATATGATATATAAACATACCTGTAGGAGCGGGAGTGGCCTCTGTCCCAGATGTGGACGCATCACCAACAACTAGACAATCAAACATTGACAATATAAGTAATTTTGACATAAAAAGGAATGAATATCTGTAATATTACATTCAAAATGGATATGCGTGCAGTATACCTGGAGGTGTGGCAAAATCCATACGGAAGGAGGCATCCGAAGGCGTCTCCGATCTGGGTGCAAGACCGGCCCTCTGAAGCTCCCTACGCAGCTCTCCGGGCGGCAGAACCGCTCTGCCTCTGCCTATGCCACGGCTGGAGCTCATGCCGCCCCTCGCTTCTCCCAACATCGTCATCAAATCTAGATAAACGGTTCGTGGACGCATTAGACAATCATTAAAAGTATTGACTATATATGTATAGAGCGTAAAATGTGAAGTAATAATATAACATTACTGATAACCTTTTTCGTTTCGTCGGCGCATTATACATATCTACTTGGATTTCATCGTCGATGTCATTTCTAACCCACGTAACTTCATGATCGGTCGAAGACAACCCGTCCTTCGAAACAGACGGTCGGAGCACTTTAAGTCTTCTCTCTTCTTCGTCCTCATCGCTGTCCTCGAATTCTGGAACATCGTAGACATCTCTGGGTTTCCATCGGCATACAACACTCTATCCCGGATGCTTCAAACACTATGAGTAGTATACTTGGAACGCTTGGTTCGGAAAGATAAAAGGATCTTCCTGACCGTAAAATCGAAGTGTGTTAACACTGGTCAATCCATATTCATCTTTCCAAGTCCCAAGATTGCTTCTCCACCTGTCCGTATCGGTTCGTGTATCGTACCAAATACACTGGAATATATAAAAGGGTTCTGATCGTCCGGGATAGTGGATGCCGAGTATACAATTTAAGTACCCATAATAAATCACATCGTCCGATCCTACCGTCGCAATCCCACTATTCTGAGTGGTTCTAGATGTTTCTATGTCCTTAACTTCGAATTTGTATCCAAGGACACCAAATCCTTTGTAATATGCAACCTCCATACTAGGAAATTGAGCTAAACATCTTGAATCACTCTCAAATGATGCAGACAAGTTCGGATCGTGGATCTAACAAAATAAATTTTACGACAAATACATAACGATACAAGTTTAGATTAAAACTGATAGCAATAAAATGTTATTCGAATAACTTACATGATCTGTGACCCAATCACAAAAATTATCCTGATGATATTTTTCCAATCGTTCTTCGTTCCAATCAGGATGCCCCTCACGTACCTCGTTAAAATGAATTCTGTTTTCGAAAAATAATGGTGACATTAATATTATATCATTTCATACACACACAAACACAGATATTACAATTAATCCAAAAAAACTTACTCTCTAATTTGTTCAAGACATGTGCAATTAAGAAATATAAACCGGTATATCTTGTTGATAAACATAGTGTCTACCCTCTTATACTCGGCTTTACCATATGGCCCGTCTTGAATTCTTCGTGGCCGGTTAAGCCTTTTCTCAATGTTCTCGTCCAGATAGCGGGAACAAAATGTGGTTGCTTCATCAAGAAGGTAACCTTGCATGATAGAACCCTCTGGTTGATTTTTATTGCGTATATACTTCTTAAGAGTGTAGAGGTACCTAATGAAAATATGTTGAATAAATAAATACGGGCATACAAGACAACAATAAATCTATAAATTGCGCGAAACGAAAAATTACACATACCTCTCGACGGGATACATCCATCGATATTGTACCGGTCCGGCTAACTTCGCCTCAGTTGCAAGATGAACCGTCAAGTGTATTATGATATCGAAGAATGACGGTGGGAAATACGCTCAAACTTGCAAAGTATCAACGCAATTGAATTTTCTAGTTTATCCAGCATCACAACCTCCAGTGTTTTAGCACACAACTCCCTGAAAAAACAACATAAGTCGTTGATTACTAGACCAACCGATTCGGGGAGAGAAGTCCTGAGGGCTAATGGAAGAAGGTGCTCCACGATAACATGGTGATCATGACTTTTCAGCCCATCGATCTTGCCCTTCACAATTTTTATTTTCTTGCTGAATGATCCTGTGAAACCTGTGGGAACTTTCAAATCATGCAACACCTGCAGGAATCTTTTCTTCTCCGTTTGTGAAATATGATAAGCGGCATTGGGAAGTACAAACTTGCTCGGTTTACCCGCTACCGGTCTAGGGTGCAATTCACTTCTTATTCCCCACTCTTGTAGATCCATCCGAGCATTCAGGTTGTCTTTCGATTTCCCGTCTTTACAAAGAAGCAAGTTAAGTATGTGCTCTGATACTCCCTTCTCTATATGCATGACGTCTAGACAATGACGCACTGAATTTGTAGACCAGTACGGAATCTCGAAGAAAATTCTTAACTTGTTCCAAAATGGTGGTTTGACCTGTTTCGTCAGATCCATCCCGAAGGTCACATTATTGTAACCATCCCATTTAGTAGTCACGTCCTCTCCGGACAATGGGGATGGAGGTCCAAGAAGCTCTTGATGACCATCAATGTGAACCGTGTCTAACCTATTGGGGTGGTCTGGAGGCAGGAAACGTCGATGGCCGCAATAACAAACATTTCTGCTAAAATTCAAGAATTTTGATGTTGTGTGTTCATGGAAATGAGGACATGCTTTGTGACCATGTACGGACCAACCTGATAACATTCCATACGCAGGAAAGTCATTAATTGTCCACATTAGAGCCGCACGCACTATGAAGGTTGTATTTGTCTTTGCATCATATGTCTCTACACCATCAATGAACAAAGATTTCAACTCCTCGATCAGAGGTCGGAGATAGACCTCAATATTGTTCCCCGGTGAGTTTGGTCCGTCGATAAGAAGAGGCATCATAAAGTATGATTGGTCCATATCCAACCAAGGCGACAGATTATAAATTATCATTACAACGGGCCATGTGCTGTGACTTCCAGCCATATAGTTGAATGGGCAGAAGCCATCAGTAGCCAGTCCGAGCCGGACATTGCGAGGATCGCTACTGAATATTGTGTGCCTCCTATCGAAATCCTTCCATGCCGGTGAATCTCTTGGATGGCTCATTTTTCTATCTTCACTTGGAGGAGCACGGTGATGCCAAATCATTGCCTCGGCTGTTTTCTTGCACCTGAATAGCCTCTGTGTTATGGGAAAGTATCGTGCTATCTTGACAGGTATATCGGGCTTCTTATCAGAATCTTTCGGCTTATACCTGGCCTCTCCGCATGTTGGACACTCTTTCAAATCTGAATTCTCTTTCCGGTACAACACGTAATTTTTAGGACATGCTTGAATCTTCTCGCACTTTAGACCCAAATCAGACATCATCTTCTGGGCTCCGTACCAGCTGTCGGGCACGTTATTTCCCGGAGACATAGAATCTTTCAAGAACGAAAGAAGCATTGTGAATGACTTGTTGCTCCATCCATTTAGGCACTTAATCTGGAAAAGTTGGACGAACCATGAGAGGGTGGAATACTTCGCATTCTCATAAATTGGTTTCCTAGCATCATTCATGAAATTTTTATATTTATCCGCACGCGGTCCTTGACCGGAAGAAATGTAATCTTCGGTACGAATAGATTCACCTAGGGCAGCCTCTACCATATCCTCCATTTCTTCTGATGGAAATAAATTACCTTCTTCTCCTTCTGCCGCATTACCGAATTCTACTTCTTCTCCTGCCGCATTATCGTGTTCTCCTTCTTCTTCTGCCGCAGTACTGCATTCTTCTCCTTCCCCGTGATATTTCCAAGTTGTATAAAGTCTAGTGAAACCATGTTTAACGATATGAAGCTCTGCCAATTCTACCATCTGCCAGTACTTATTGCCACATCTATCGCACGGACAGAGAATTTTCTCTATTATGATCTTATTATGTGCGCGTGCAAATTCAAGGAAAGCAGCAACTCCTGCGACAAACTTAGGTTGCATACGTTGTTGCCAATCCACATACATCCAGTCCTTAACTCTGACGTACTCATGGGCCATGTTAGACTGTATAACATATAAATTGTAGGTTATGCTGACTGTATTGAGAAATATAAGAACGAGATAGTTACTGACAAAGGCGAAAATCTATGTATATGCTTTGTCTGTGCGTTTGTCGTTGAAAAGAATAAATTATCGCACGCATGTTAACCGATAGACGGGGACTAAGTGGCGCTTTTAGTTTCATATATGAGTATCGATGAGAATATAAAGGTTTCATATTAACATCGAGAATCATATATTGGTTTTAACTTGAACATCTCAAATCACTATCTAATTATGCGTTTGTTGTGTATTCTAGTTGTATGTGTGTGTTCCGGCTGTCGGGGGTAGGCTTCTATCCCGTTAATAATGTATAGAGCGAACACCCATCACTTGTGCTTTCAACCGTTTTGAGTAAATTTCGGCAGCACCTCCCCGCTGTTCTCTGAGTACACTGTAATAGAATAGATAATCATTTCAAAGCTGTGAAACAACGTTGAAATGAACATCTAATCTATCTTTGTACACGGAGAACCAGCGGAAAGGTACCGACGAAATATCTCGAAACGGGTGAAAACACAAGTGAATGAAGGCGTTTGCTTTATACATTCTTAACTTGTCCACACGGGACAAATCTATGGGTTACCATACGATTGAATTTTCTCGTCGCGTAGACTATACGACGGTTGTTAGTATCGAGCTATACCGTCCGATATTTAACAACCTTCGTATAGTTCTATCTCACGACGAACATCGCACGTATGTTAACCGATAGACGGGGACTAAGTGGCGCTTTTAGTTTCATATATGAGTATCTATGAGAATATGAAGGTTTCATATTATCATCGAGTATCATATATTGGTTTTAACTTGAACATCTCGAATCACACTCTAATTATGCGTTTGTTGTGTATTCTTGTTGTATGTGTGTGTTCCGGCTGTCGGGGGTAGGCTTCTATCCCATTAAGAATGTATAGAGCGAACAACCATCACTTGTGCTTTCAACCGTTTCGAGTAAATTTCGGCAGCACCTCCCCGCTGTTCTCCGAGTACACTGTAATAGAATAGATAATCATTTCAAAGCTGTGAAACAACGTTGAAATGAACATCTAATCTATCTTTGTACACGGAGAACCAGCAGAAAGGTACCGACGAAATATCTCGAAACAGATGAAAATACAAGTGAATGAAGGTGTTTGCTTTATACATTCTTAACTTGTCCACACGGGACAAATCTATCGGTTACCATACGATTGAATTTTCTCGTCGCGTAGACTATACGACAGTTGTTAGTATCGAGCTATACCGTCCGATATTTAACAACCTTCGTATAGTTCTATGTCACGACGAATATCGCACGTATGTTAACCGATAGACGGGGACTAAGTGGCGCTTTTTGTTTCATATATGAGTATCGATGAGAATATGAAGGTTTCATATTATCATCGAGTATCATATATTGGTTTTAACTTGAACATCTTGAATCACTCTCTAATGATGCGTTTGTTGTGCATTCGTGTTGTATGTACATGTAACATGATTTTAAACTTATGAAATAATACTTGCTTTGTTACTTGCAAATTGCAACTTGAGAATAAGATATATGAAGAATTGAGTATTAAAGAACTAAGATGCATTAGACTTGGGATTGAGATGCATACCTTTAACATAGAAAAGAAATCAATAAACAAGATGAATATAATATAAATTCATAATTAATGCTACATGACACGGGTCTCAGATCAAAATTAGTGTTGAAAGTTTGATTTACAAAAGTATCTGGCATAAAAGCTAATATGTGTGTGTGTGTTATACATGCATGGATGAGGGAACATATAATGAACCATTTAGGCAAATTTTGTGATACACAATTCAAACATGACGGAGAAATATATAACTAGAGCCATTTACGGCTAAAAACAAATTATGCATGCCCCTAAACTAACAGATAGAAAAAGAAATTTGTGAATTTAGGCGGTCAACAGAAGTTTCACATGATGACATTGTCACACTAATGCCGCTCGGTTTCTCAAGTAGACAGCTTTGGTCGATAAATTATCTAATCAATTATGGATAGAAATGTAAAGTGGAAAATCTATCCAAAATCTAGAAAGAAAGGCACAACTGCGTAATCTAACTTAGCTAATCGTTGGTAGCAAAAGGAAGATGCAATTTCATACTGCTTGGATGTGCCCATCAATGGAATAAGAAACAAACAAACATAACAAACAAATAAGCTCATATCTACAATATATGCAAGCAAGCGCACAAAAGTGGGAATCAACATGCATAACATGGATAAGTACTCATTGCAAGCGCAATGCAATAATCAGGGTTTATTGCACAAACCCCCTTTATAGTTACCATGCAAGACAACATTAATGCACCCCCCAAGCCGAACCCCAACCCTAACCCTAACCCCAACCCCAACCCAACCGCAACCGCAGCCCTAGCCCCAGCCCTAACCCTAACCCTAACTCCAACCCCACCCAAACCGCAACCCCAACAGTTATGCGCCCCCCAGCCGAACCCCAACCCTAACCCTAACCCCAACCCCAACCCCAACCCAACCGCATCCTCATCCCCAACACCAGCCCCAGCCCTAACCCTAACCCTAACCCCAACCCCAACCCCAATCCCAACCGCAACCCTAGCCGAACCCAACCCCAGCAACAACCCTAGCCGAACCCCAACCGCAACCGCAACCCCAATCCCAACCCCAACCCCAACCCCAACCCCTAAAATAATCAAAAATCTCTTTAATTGAAGATTTAATTACTTGCCTGTTCGGTGGATCGGCGACGAGGAAGAACGGCGTCGAGATCGGGAACGATAGAGAGAGAACGGCGACGAGATCGGTGAGATCGGCAAGGTCGGCGACAAGATCGGCGAGGTCGGAGAGGTCGGCGACGAGATCAGCGAGGTCGGTGACGCGGCGACGAGAAAAGGCAATTTGTGAGGTTTCGCGCGCTCTATCGAGGAGGAGGATAATCAGCGCGTAAGGAAATTATGTTTCTTTTCTATTAAATCCATATTTAGCTGCCCCTACGGATTTGTCCGTAGGTCCTTGGTTTGCGGCACCGTAGGGGCAAATAACAAATTAAGATTTAATATTTTTACGTTGGTGCGTCTTGGACCGTAGGGACAACCTTATGGCCCTACGGATTAGTCCGTAGGGCCAAAATAAATATGCCCCTACGGATTTCAATATCCGTAGGGGCAACCCCATATTCTAGTAGTGATGATAACAAGGATACCAGATAAGTAATGAGATAAACATGATATTTGACCCGTACCCAGATTTGGGATGCTGTACAGTGGATTTACCGTATGAGATATAATTATGATGATAGATCCGCACACTTGACTCGAGGATGTCATTTGATATATTGTATCGTACGTGATACTATTGAGGCGAGATCACCGACTACTATATATATATATATATATATATATATAGATTGACTCAGACTTAGGTGGATTCCCTTACCCTTTTGACTCGGCTCGAGTCATACTCGTTTTCTAAAGTGGAGAATCGTGAGTATTTTAATTACCCAGAACTGTATGACTCGTATATTGGATAGGTATATTCTGCAGTATTGCTATTACTACATACTTTCCATATTTTCATGATGTTTCATCTCATTGCATGCTTATACATATGTTGTCTGTAACTATTATGAAATCCTGCTATCAGGACACCAGCACCGTTACCGATGATGCGTATGTTCCGTATACACCTGCTTTCCGGCTCACACACATCATCATCGGTAATTGCCATGTCACGTACACTTTAGAGAATATTATTTCATTGACATAGCTTGCTAGCTAATAGTTGCAATATGTTATAGCTTTCATATGCTAGTTTAACTATTGCATTCATTGCATGAGATCAGATGCATTCATATATTCATTGGTCGTGCAGTATTATGGAGATTTATGCCGGTTTTCACTGTTTATTGACATGGTGATTTGAGGATTTCGGATCCTTGAGATTTTCTGGATTTGGAAACCGCATGTGAAAGTTTTATAAACTGATGATTTATTTTAAAGAGAAAAAATGCGGCTTTCTTTGATATGATGAGTCTTGTCCACCATGGTGTTTTCTCGGTTCTGAGATGTTTTTCGAGACCCGGATGAACCGTCTGCGGGTACATGGTGGACCCGGTATGGTACCCCGGGGCAAGAATCTCGAGTTGTAGACGATGAGCCCGGCAGGGGCAGACTGCCTACTGGTGATTGTCTGGCGCGGCGGATATCCGGAGGATACCGTTCGTGGTCGTGTGATTGATGATATGGGCCGATCCGGACTGACGGATCCCAAGGTATTGAGATATTGAAATATTGAGATTTGAGACACTGAGGTATTGAGATTTGATGATACAGGCCAGTCCGGATAGACGGAGCCTGAGATATTGAGATATTGAGATTTATGTTTTGTGTTGATACTTGACACTGATTTCTCTGTTCATTTCATTGATGATACTCGATATATATACATACAGAAATCTCATTAAATAAAGAAAACAGTTGTCTCACTCATGATGTATTCTGTTTTCATTCGTAATGCATTCATACATCATATATCTGATATGTTGCTATCTGAGGCACCGACACGAGCACGTGGTATTGCACTTATATGTAGAGGGATCAGGATTTTATTTGAGGATATTAATTGATATGACCTAGGATAGCGTCATACATGCGATTTCTTCTCTGTGATATTTTCTACTCACGAGTTGGCAACTCACCTGCGTTGTGCCACAGTTCTTGCAGGTTTTGCCGTACAGGTTTCTTGACGGCTTGGTTGGCACGCTGCTTTCATTTCGGATGATTGCTTTGGTAGGTGGGTTCACTTGCATCGTGACCACCATTGTACATTTATTATTTCAGTTGTATCTAGTAAACTCCATCAACCAGACTTGTAATTATTTGATAGACATAGAAGACCAGTGTATATCCTTTCGACCTTAGAGTCGCGCGCTGTATTATTATTGTTTTCCTCTGGTTTTCTTGATGATGGTTTTCATTCTGTGTTTTGATCCTCGCCCTTAGGCATAGTATATTATATTGCTTGCGTGGTTGTGACCGTCAATGGACGAAGACCAAGCTCCCGCTTGGGGATGCCTTTATTCATTATATATGCTTTATCAGGTTTGCACCCGTTTGGGGTCAGTATTTATAAAGGAAACTCTGCCGAAATTTTCAGAAAAGACTTGAGATTTTAAAAATGCATACCCCGGCTTATGTTGTTAAACTTCTTTCTTTAAAATTGGTTTTTCTTCACTCTACTGCTTTATTTGGTTTTGATTTCTGGGTTTTGGCTTACTTAGATTACGTACGCCTTGAGACGTTTGTAATTTAAGTGCCAGTAACGCTCGGTACTTTCGGGTCGTGACACTGTAAGTCTCATGAAACCTGAGTGTCAAACATCGACACCCGAAAACATCATGAAAACCGTGTCCAGCATCGAAATATCGAGTAAAGAATAAGAATACTTGCATATATCATTATGATATATATATATACATGTATAACTGCCTCCCATACCACTGATATATATATATATATATATATATATATCACAACGTCCCATACCACTGATATATATCATCAGGAGTAAAACATCCAGAAAACATCGTGAAAAACTAGTGTCCAGCATCGACACATAAATACATATATATTGGGCTCCGTCAGTTCGGATCGGCCCTATATATATATTGGGCCCCGTCAGTCCGGATCGGCCCTAGGATTGGGCTCCATCAGTCCGGATCGGCCCTATCCATCTCTAGACATGTACATGGGGCCCTGTCAGTCCAGATCGGCCCTACCTCAATATCTTGGGATCCGTCAGTCCGGATTGGCCCAAGTCAGAATCTTCTCAGAACCGAGAAATCTCATGGTGGACGCCCTGAAATATCATATCAAGAGAAACCGGGTCTTTCAAATAATGCATAATTTCATGAACTACCACGGTCCTCAAATCCAGAAAACACCATAGGAAATATATATCTCAATGCGAAAATCCTTGAATATAATATATGCAACATAAAACAGTAATGTGAGCATATAAAGGAAAAACCGCTATTTAACTGCAACAAGTTATTATATATATCATGCAGTTCCTAATTTCTCCGAAATCCAACGCAACATCATATAAAGGTGAACATGTAGCTATAGCAAGGTATAGGTATGTACCTATCAACAATGATGTAATATCATACAGGTATATGTGTAGCTATAGCAAGGTATGTAGGTATACATGTAAGTATGTATGCAAGATGTACATATAGCTATATCTCATATGTGTATATACCTGTCACTAATGGTACCCTACCATAGAGATATATGTGTGTACATGTATGTATGGCAAGGCATATGTGTAAGCATGTAGGTATACAAGTATGCTATATGTCATATGCACGAAAGAACATGAATCAATGTCTAAATGTCACTAAACATACAATATCACATTTGTATGTGTGTTGTGCGTGTCATGGCAATTATCGACGATGTGTGTGGCATACAATCAGTGCTCGTGCAATATGAACCGTCAATAATAGTGCAGTGTCCAATGGGTACAAGTCTAAGCACAATCATGTAATAATATGCAATGAAGTTTATGGGCAAACTCTATATGTGCAATATAAACATGCAGATAATATCATATCATATCTAGCCCAGACGCATAACGCCATGCGAGCGATTCCCCAGTAGATGTTAAATCTACTCACTGATGATCTTAGGCTAAGTAAAGCCAACCACTCGCTTTCCCTTCTTCACCGCGTCTGAAGTCCTTGCCTGCGACCCTAAGATCATAAAACAACAATAACAACTGTATATTAGCAATCAACCAATAATACATACAAACTATGTTTGACCGACGCAACTACTCCAAACATACTCTCAAGTGTTCGTCTAGTGGCTAACGTGCGTAGCGACACTACGAAACTAACTCAAGAGCAACAGCAACACAAGAATACAAACCGTGTCGGATAACGTAACGCGCGTAGTCGAAACACTAGAAACATGCAAAGTGATCCCAGATTTTGCTACACCAACAATTGGTGAAAGTTGCAAGTGTCACGAGACCAAATACTACCCCAGAGAGCCCTACACCAAAACACAACATCCCAGCCCCACTCCGGCCGCAAATTGCGGCCAGAAGCAATAAATCTGCGGCCAGTTTCAAAGGGAATGGGCTCGGGTTTTGAGGGTATCTTCTAGGTCACCACACTAGGTCACTGTGATAGGAACTTTTCCAACAAACACTTGGTTTGATAGCAGATCATCCGAGATCCAAAACTACACTGAAAATACGATATTTGCACGAAACTAAACTTTACGTGTTCTAAACTGAAACGAAAAAGCTACACAACACTAAAAATACCTATTTAACAGATAGAGATCATTACCTAACCACACAAGCTCAAAGATCCTAGCTTTCTAAACTCTAAGGGAACCTAGAGGCAAAACAAGTCTTGAGAAGTGATTTGGGTGAGATTTTGTGAAGTTTAGTGAATGTTTTGTGATTGGAAGGTAAGTGTTCAGTTGAGGGTTGAGGGAAATGAAGAGAAATGAGAATGAGATCAAGTGTGAGAGAATGAGAGTGAATGAGTGATTTATAGAGAGAGAGGTGAGTGAAATGGTGAAAGGGTAAGTGTACCAAGGATTAACTCTCCTCATTAATGCAAGCCATGACTCTTTCATGACTCACCAAGCCACCTCCTCCCAATCCAAAACACCAAAAGAAATATCTCCCTCACCACAAATATCTAGGGAAAGGTTAAGGTTAAAACAAAGCAAGGATTATGATTAGGTTAAGGGTTTAACTTAAGGTTGTCATGATCACTAACAAGATTAATACAAACAAACCCTCACATTAACGTGCACACGTGTGTGCAAGCCAAAACAAAAAAAATATTAATTAGTTGTTATAAAATGTGAGGAACCCAAATTGGTACACTTTTTACAGAAAACCCGCATTATCGCTTAATTAACATTAATCGCATTCTAAGGTGTTACAATCTCCCCGCTTAAAGAAAATTTGTCCCCGAATTAAAAATTCTTACTATGCGTACCTTCAAAGAGATGAGTGCAAAACTTCCACATCTCGCTCGCAACTTCCCAAGTGATCTCCTCACTATACAGCTATGCCAAAGAAATCTCCACAGATGGCAAGACCCTTGACTGAAGTTTCTCCACCTGCTGATCCACTAACACTATCGGCTACCGGTGAACGAAAAGGTCGTGTCCAAGCTAAATGGTCTGATGCTGAATCATGTGAGAAAGGTCATGAAGGTATTTGCAATGTATCAATACTAGGAAAACGAGATGAATACTCAAAAATCTGGACGGAAGTGCCAACTTATAGGCAACGGAACTAACTCGCTCGAGTATTTCAAAAGGACCTACAATCTGAGACTAAGATCCCCAAAACTCAACACGCCATTCATCGAAAATATCCACAGGAATACATGATCTCCCCTGCGAACTAAAGTCTGCGACAAATACGGTCGGCATACGACTCTATCTGCACTGGGCTACTCTCATCCTGACCTGAACCACTGGATCTTCTCCAAAGTCTCTGGACTAGCTGGGGTCCAAAAATCCTGCTCTCGCGGAGTCAGTAAAATAGACAGGCGATCGACACAACTTACAACACAAGGCCTAAAAGTTGCCATTTGAAACGTCTCCTGATAACCATTATCGTAGGAGAACTCCATCAATGGCAAGTGACGATCCCAACCAACAACCACTTAGTACAAACGCACAAACATATCCTCCAGAGTCTGTATAGTCCGCTCTGACTGACCATCGGCCTACAGATGGAAAAGAAGAGCTAAAGCTCAACCAGTACCCAAGGCTTCCTGAAGCTTCTGCCAACGATGGCTAGCGAACTGGATGCCTGTCACGACCGGAAATGGCACGTGACTGGTTCTTGAATCATATGAAGTCTATAGGACCCCATCTAATTCAAGTAAGCCAAAAGCCCAGAAATCTAAAACCATTTTAAATAATAAATAAAGGAAAACTTGTTTAAAAGCAAGTGGTTTTAATAGCATAAGCCGAATTATGCGTTTTTAAAACATCAAGTCATTTCTGAAAATTTCGGCAGAGTTTCCTTTGTAAATACTGGCCCTGAACGGGGTACAACATGAATAATACATGCACAATGATAAAAGGCATCCCTAAGCGGGAGCTAGCTCTTCGTCAATCGACGGTCACAACCACACAAGAAATATAATATACAACGCCGAAGGGCGAGGATCAAAACTCAAAGTCATCAAGAAAACCATAATAATACAAGTGCGACTCTACGGTCGAAAGAATAATACACTGGTTTTCTAAATCTGAAACAATATACAAGTCTGGTTGATGGAATTTTACTAGATACAACTGAAAATGAATAAGTACAATTGCGGTCACGATGCGAGTGAACCCACCTACCAAAGCAATCACCCGGAATGAAGTAATGTGCCAACAAAGCCGTAACGAAACCTGTACGGCAAAACCTGCAAGAAACTGTGGCACAAAGGGGGTGAGTTGCCAACTCTTGAGTAGAAAACATCACAAAGCAGAAATTGTATGTATGACTCATCCTAGGTCAATACGATCAAATATATATATAAACCTCAAATGATAAAGTCTTAAGCATGAAAAGGTGGCAAAGGGTAAACATCTATACATAAGTGTAGTACCAAGTGCTCATGTCAGTGCCTTAGGTAGCAACATATCATAAATATGAAGTATGATCAATTAAATCAGTATCTACTATATCATGAAGTCTATGAGTATGTGGATATCATCCAACTATGTAATCAATGTCTGTATGCATGTGGATCTTGTCCACGTGTCAACCAATGACATAACAACATCAAGCATTTAAAAGTCATAAAAGCATATGCAAGAAAGTATGAGGATATAAATCAACATGTGTCCCGCGCGACACATCAAAATCATGTAACCTGAGTGTCTAGCATCGACACTCGAAAACATCATGAAACTCGTGCCCAGCATTGGCACGTAAATCCTCATATATATCGGGCTCCGTCAATTCGGATAGGCCCACGGGCTCCGTCGGTCCGGATCGGCTCGTATCATCTCTCTACTCCGGTCGGTATCCTCCGGATATCCGCCGAGCCCAAATACTATCACCGGTAGGTAGTACTCCCTCTGCCAGGCTTACCGTATGTATACACAGCATCCCTTTCTTGCCCCGGGGAACCATACCGGGCCCACCAAGTACCCGCAAACGGAATCATTCGCCTCCTCGAATTGGGTTTCACATATCACACGTCTCAGAACCGAGAAAACGCATGGTGGACGTACTGAAATATCATATCAAGAGAAACCGGGTTTTTAAAACAGTACATACTTTCTTTTGAAATACCCACGGTTCTCAAATCCAGAAATCTCATGAAAACAGTATATCTCAATGCGTATAATCGTAAAACATGATGTATGCGACATAAAAAAGAAATGTAAGTATATCCGTATATCATGCAACATGGAATAATAATATGCACATATCAAGGGAAAACCGCTCTTTAAAATGAATCCGGTTTTACAATATATGTTGCGGTTCCCAAATCTCCAAAATCAAGCCAGAATCATCTATGTATGTGCAAATACGTCTGTATGCAAGTATGGGTGTACAATATGTGTGTACGCAAGTATGAGTGTACAATATGCCTGTGTGCCAATATGGATGTACAAGTTGGTATATACGCAAGTATGAGTGTACAATATGCCTGTGTGCCAATATGGATGTACAAGTAGGTATATACGCAAGTATGAGTATACAATATGCCATACAAGGAGTCATATCCTGATGCAACAATCCTACTATGTAGTGACATGGCAATTATCGATGATGAAGTATGTGAGCCGGCTAGCAGGTGTACGTGGAACATACGCATTATCGATAATAGTGCTGGTGTCCTGACTGCACGGGTTTAATATAACAATGAACACATTTACACATGCAATGCGATGCAAATAGCAAGAAATGCGGAAATCGAATAATAAACGCAACAGTGAAGAATTTACATCAATATGTATATATGTCATACAGTTTTGCCACTTGAAATAACACGAATCATGGTGTTTAGAAAAATAATGGCTACGGTGTTTTTAAGAAAATATGCGTCTTTTGAAAATATCCGTAGAATCGCTTGGCCTGTCTTTAAAATACTCACGATTCGTTAGTTTTGAAATAGGTATGACTCGGGTCTAGTCTAACATCTACTAAGTAAACTACAGATCTAACTAACAAGCTAATCGAAAGGGTAGGGAAACCACCTAAATCTGAGTCGATATATATATATATATATATATATATATATATACACACACACATATATAATAGTCGGTGATCTCGCCTCAATAGTACCGCGTACGATACAATATATCATATGACATACTCGAGTCAATAGTGCGGATCTATCATCAATATAAAGCTCGTACGGTAAATCCATCGTACGGCATCACAAATCTGGATACGGGTCGAATCTCATATTTTTCTCATCAATTATCTGGTACCCTTATCATCATATCTCATGAACTAGGGTACTGATCTAAGTCTAGTACAAACTGATACCATCGATATTTATATATTTGTGCATGTATGAAAACACACGCCTAAAGGCCCGCTATAACTCATGTCGTATCTCATAATACGAACTACATCATATCACCGATCTCAAGGCACCATGCCCAAACTCATCGACTCATCTCCAAATGTTACCCGCTATCCTCGTCATCCATGTGTAGGTATACGTGTATATATATACGTTGTCCCATACCTATGTGTGTGTATATATATACGTATCCCTATATACGCATAAGTATAACAAAGTAAGCATGTGTGTGCGTGTGGGTGTAAGCCTATTCTAGGGTTCGCGACTAAGAAGCTATACTAGTTCACTTCTAATAACCCTAATCTAACCATTGAACACCTAATCATATCTTGAATATCCATGTCACACATAAAGCTATCATATATATATACATATATATATAGTATATATAGCATACTAAAAATCGAACTGCGGGGGTGCTATACGCCATCCACCCGACTTCCCCCGTAGATATAATCTACTCACCTTCCTCTTCGGTTTCCGTTGCCGACGTCGCCACGCGCTTGCTTGTCGTCTCGATGTCTTCGTGGGGTATTACACATCATAACGTATCGTGTCGTATTAAAATCCAATTCAAAACCAAAACGACACGCTAAAAGCCAATAGGTTAGAACCTATGGACTACACTTTCAAAACCACCAAATAACACTCGATTTCGACGTACAAACGTCAAGTGATCGAATACCACACAAATCACAAAAATCCAGAATTGAAAATACGTAAAACGAAACCCCGAATCAAAACAGCAACTCTTGAAAATGGTCCCAGATTTTACCTAGGTGAAATTAGTAAATTTTGCACATATGAGGGGTCTAGTTTACAGATGTCGGAACTACAGAACAAGAACGAGACCCAATGGCCAAGTCCTGGCCTCAATTTGCGGCCAGATGTCTTTTATTTGTGGCCAGGGAATGGAGTTGGGGGCTCGTGTCTTGGGTGGTTCTTCCTATGTGCCTGCCTGTATCCCAGTCTTTGCTAAATAATTTTTCAGGTCCCCGAGTGATAGCAGATTTCATTTTCCCTACACAAATTCAACAATTTCCGTATCTGCAGAATTTAAAGCTCGCAACTTTGGGTTTCTCTAAGGTTTTAGTCCAAACTAACATCACTACAAGGGTTGTATGATCTCCACTAACCTCAATTACACTATCTCAAATCATTTTTCCCTCAAACCCTAATTAGACATTTCCAAACCTCCCTAAACGATTCTGAATCGGTTCTAAACAAACATGGACGTAAAAGCAATGGAAATACTATGCTAAAGGATAAGAGAATATCTCATTTACCACTGATGAATCCCCTAGAGCACCAAAATGAAAACTTTCTTGGTCCATAGTGTAGCTTGTGAGCTTGTGCATCTTTTTTGTGGAGTGGGGAAGATGTTTTGGTGTAGTTTTTGAGATGTTTTGATGTGAAGAAGTGGAGGTAGGAGGGAGGGCAGCAGCCTTAAGGATGAGGGAGAGGAAAAAATGAAGGAAGATATGAAGAGAAGAATACCTAGACTTAGGTTTGACCCCTCACCTCTCTCTCTCTCATGCCCATACCTCTCATTCTTTATTGTTTTCTTTTCTTTTCTATTTTATTTATCTTTTCACTTCTCAATTTAAAACCCATACCATGCATGATAAAAGAGAAAGCATGAATGAAAAATGTAACAAGTGCTAAAATGACCTAGTGCATGTCATGTGCACAAAACAAGCTTAATGCGCGATTAGTGATATTTAATCGCGATTAGCACTAAAATAGTGTATAATAAAGCACAATTAACTTAAAATTGCTTAATTCATATAAAACACCCACTTTTTACTAATTTCTATAATTTTTCCAAATTTTTCCCAGTTTATCGGTATTTAATCATACCGCCTTATTAAAATATTCAATATAATATTATTTAATTATAAAAATTCCAAAAAATAATAATTTATTTTTCTCAAATGTTACAATATTCCCTCCTTAACGAAATTCGGTCCCCGAATTTAAATTTAAACCCCTCAATACTAAAATATTTCTGTAAAAAGTCTAAGTCGTCGGGGCTCCGAAATCATCAATACAAAAAAAACGCATCATAGCGCAATGCATGCGCATGAACAATGAGCAGATAACTCAAAATCAGAACTTCGTCAAGCATCCCACAATCATCGGAGTCATGGTGAAGACACCACTGTCAAATCCTATACGAAACCCAACGTGATATACATTAAATCTATACATGTAAACATCAAATTTTTATACGTGTAAATATCTGAAGGAAATGCATGCCAAACCTTTTTAAGTCGCTGTGCGATGCGCATAACACTGCACAGTGGCAGGCGTCTACTGTAAGAAAATAACCATATATGTATATATCTTTTGTTTAATATGTACGTTCCGCCGTTTTGAAAACAATTTAGAAGGGTTTCCTTGTTTTAAACGTTACGTGTCATATCAGACACGTAGGTAAATACTGAGACTATAGCTCCCTTTTTGGAAATCCCTTCGATAACTATCAATGCATGCAAAATATATCCATGTACTGTCCTCTGACTAGTCCTGCTCAGTACGAAAACAAATAGAAAATATCATAAAAACGTACTGCTCCATAAGAAATCAATCCCAAAATGTGCATATGAATGATACGTGTGTCTGGTGCGAACGGAAATCGAAACCCATGAATGTGCCATACATGTGCACAGAAACAACATCTAAGCGCATCGGGTGTGCACGAAACATCTGTCAAAGGCAACGGATGTGCCTAACAGCAATATCAGGTGCATCTGATATGCATGAAGAATCTCGATTTAGTGCATCTAGTGTGCACCAAAATCGCATCTCATAACATGCGTCCAACATGCGTGAAAATCCAAATCAGGTGCATACATCATACGTGAATAAAATCTAAATCATGTGCATCCAACATGCACGAAATCACGAAATCCAATATCAAGCGCCGAACATGCGCAAAATTCAATCCAAGCGCGTCAGTCCATATAAATGCCCAGTGCGGTAAAGCGCACAAAAACATAAATCTGGTAACACAAATGCTCAAAAATATAAATCAGATGCAACCAAGGTACGGAATGTAAATCTAGTGCAACCAATGCACGAAATACCGATATGGTGCAACCAACGCACAAAATGTAAACCCAGTGCAACAAACGCATGAAATATAAATCCGGTGCAACAGATGCACGAAATATAAATCCTGCGCAACAGATGCACGAAATATAAATTTGGCGCGACAAACGCACGAAACGAAAATCTCGTGCAACAACTGCACGGAACACAAATTCGGTGCATCTAGTACACAAAATACCAATACAGTGCATCCTGTGCACAAAATACCAATCCAGCGCATCTAGTGCACAAAATACAAAGCAAGAACTCAAATGCGTAAATAGCAACACCGAGTGTACCAAGGTGTAAAAATCATAAACGTGTTCAACTGCGTGCACAAAACACATATCAATGCACTACAAGCACAAATAAGCTATACCAAGTGCAAAAACCAAATCGTGTGCATACCAGGTGCACAAAATCAACACAACTGTATGAAATCCATGAAATCATAAACATGTGCAACCAAGGCACCAAACGATATTAAGTGCAATCACTGTGCACAAATCATAAATCAACACAACGGTGTGTAAAGCATATCTCAAGGGTAATAACTATGCACAAAATATAAATACCCAGTAGGTGCAACCATGGTGCGCGAAAACAAATATCATGAAATTCAGTCATCAAGACTAAATCATGGGAATAGATCGTCCAAAATACCGAAATCCAAGGTGAAGGATACGTGATAATCTAATCACCAAATCACAAATTATAAATACCGTCGTCGATATTGAAAGGTTCCTAGGCACCCTATAGAGGTCTCACAAGGCATCGACCATGCCAATTTCAAAAATTATGGGTGCCGCGAAACCCTAACGCGGATCTTAGACTAGAATTCTAGGCGAAATACAAAACTAGTTAACAAATTAACTAAAGGTTGGATGCTACAACCTTTGTAGATCCGGTTATCCTCTTTCTTGGCTCCACGTAGGCATCCTCTCGCTGTCCTTTTCGAATCCTAGACTCGTTCATCGGCTTCATCGGGAAAACGAGCGGAATAGGTCGTCGGCTTCGTGTCAAAGACGATCTACGTCGAGGTTGCACAAGCTCAAGCTCCGACTTCACAAAGTTGTGAAACTTGTGAAGAAAACACCCAAAACAACTTGGCAAGAGGTAGAGGGTGAAGAAATAGGAGGTGGGTTCACTTTAGAATTGGATTTATCTCACTTTAGCTCAAGTTGCCATTGATGGACCTTAAGCTTTTCTTGAAGAAGAAGATGAAGATAAAGAAAGAATATGATAAGTGTTCTATTTTAAAAATGAAACTAATATGAATACTTATCATATCTTGACCATGGTCAAGTGTAGAGATTAAACTAAGGTTAGTTGGAATGGTTAGGGTTAAGGATGAGATAAGGATGGTGGACTTTGTCAAAGCTTCAAGAAGCTTCAACATAGCTCCAAAATAAGTCACCATTCTTAACTTAATCCTTTCCAAATAAATAAACAAATAAATAAATGAAAAACCAAAACCCTAATCATCACTTAACCATGGTTTAATCCTTTACACTTAACCACATTATCAAGTATCATCAAACATGATACAAAAAATGTGCACAAAAGTATATCACATATACCTTTTGCACATCAAGTGAGAAAATCCATTTAAAGTGAACCAATACTAGTTAATGCAAAGTAATATATCAAATATATAATTATACATTAAATCATTAAATCAACACTTGATTTAACGATCCGGTCAAATCGCATATAACCGACTAGTATCCCATGTTCCGGCTTATCGAATCAATGATTCGATAACTAGGTCATATCAAATATAACCAATCGAAACATATATCGCGAGAATGAAATGCGGTATCACATACACGCATTATTCTCGGTCCTGCACATATCTCATATGCGCTCCTATTTCGTTTCGCTTGAGCCAGAAAACCTCTGTGTAGGACTCTAAAGACTCGTCAATACGCCGGTAGCAGATGATGATCATATCAAGCATCCACAAGCCGCAAGCGGTCTGCTAAACGTAACGGCCATCCGGGTATTGAGCGATCAGAAGATCGACGAGCTAGCCCGCTCACACTCCTGTGAATCCAACCAGTAATACTTACCGTACAGTCCGGTCTGTTCGTCTGATACGTCGCATATCAAGTCTAGGGGTGGTAAACGTCAGACCCCAATAACCGATAAGTCGTGCCGATGTTAGGCTCATAACGGGTCGAGAAACTACTGGTAACACTTACCAGCAAATCTCTGATCAGCCCTGGCCAGGGACTTCCCTATTACGGCCAATCGAGCACAGCGCAACATCAACCCCCAATACCGGGAGAGACGAAACCCCTCCTATCGCTCATTGCCTCCATGTGACTCGGGACTGTACCCAAAGACCACCGTTTTGCACGCCCTCATGGATGTGGTAAGGTGGAGATCAAAGCACTGTGGGAGTCACACAAGACTCTATGACGATCTCGGGTCTACAGACTAACCTGCACAAGTGTCACCTGAGAACTGCCATCTGACGTGAGGTATAATACCATCTGGGAGTTCTCGGCGAGTCCGTCTAGTGTACCCAGTCTCCACTGAGCACCCGTATACCATCTCTGATGTCAAACACCAATGGATATGGGATCATCCATCGCCCATCACATGGGTCGAGAAGCGTACACGCTAGTCTACTCTGGTATATCGATGCCCCGTCTCGATACACCCAGGACTAGGGACCTTGAAGGATGTACTTATAGACTACCATGTCCCCACTAGTATGATCTGCATCATAGTCCAGGTAGTCAAGTACACATCCTAAGGGCTTTACCAACATGTAACTATAAGACAGTTTAAAGAGACAAGTGTACATGTTAAGATAAAGAGTAACCAGATAGCATACTATCATATCGAGCAAGAAAGTCATCTCTATATATGTCCAAGCATCCAATATAATATACAATATCTGTACAATACTGGCCTCTAGGGCATACATACTACTAACAATCTCCCACTTGCACTAGGGCCAGCTGCTGTAGTATCGCATACCGAGCATCCCGAAGAGTCTCTCAAACTGTGTCTGGGGAATGGCCTTCGTGAGTGGATCCGCCGTGTTGTTCTTCGTGTCAACCCTCCTGATCTCGATCTCCCGGCGATCAACTATCTCCCGGATCAGGTGATACCGCCTCAGAATATGCCTGGATCGCTGATGGGACCTGGGTTCCTTGGCTAAAGCCACCGCTCCATTGTTATCGCAATACAAAGGTATTGGATGCTCAATGGATGGAACCACACCAAGTTCAGTAATGAACTTCTTGATCCAGACAGCCTCTTTGGCAGCATCGTTGGCAGCGATGTATTCAGCCTCCATCGTCGAGTCTGCCACGGTTTCCTGCTTGGAACTCTTCCAGCTAACCGCCCCTTCGTAAAGGGTAAAGACAAAGCCCGACTGCGACTTAGAGTCGTCCTTATCACTCTGGAAGCTCGAATCGGTAAAGGACTCCACTTGGAGCTCCCCGTTACCATACACCAAGAACATATCTCTAGTCCTTCGCAAGTACTTGAGAATGCACTTCACAGCTGTCCAGTGACTCTCTCCAGGATCAGCTTGATACCTGCTCACTATACTTAGTGAGTATGCTACATCGGGTCTGGTACATAGCATCGCATACATGATAGAGCCTATTGCCGAAGCATAGGGTATCCCTTGCATGCGAGCTCTCTCCAAATCAGTCATGGAAGACATCTCTTTGGAGAGAGTGACTCCAGAGATCGTGGGTAAGTTCCCACGCTTGGACTCTTCCATACTAAACCTCTTTAGTATGGTGTCAATGTACCTGGATTGGGACAATCCCAAAATCTGTTTGGATCTATCTCTATAGATCCTGATTCCCAATATGCAGGAGGCATCACCAAGATCTTTCATTGAGAATCTTTATGATAAGAAGAGCTTGACCGATTGCAGCATAGGAATATCATTTCCTATCAAGAGTATGTCGTCCACGTACAATACGAGGAAGACAACCTTACTCTCTGCCACCTTCTTGTAGATACAAGGTTCATCTGGATTTTTGACGAAATCAAACTCTTTGATAACGACGTCAAAGCAGATGTTCCAACTCCGCGATGCTTGCTTTAATCCATAAATGGATTTAAGCAGCTTGCACACCTTCGCGCTGCTCCCACTGTCTACGAAGCCCTCTGGCTGAGTCATGTACACGCACTCTTCTAAATCACCATTTAGAAAGGCGGTCTTAACATCCATTTGCCAGATTTCGTAGTCATGATATGCAGCGATGGCAAGCATGATCCGGATGGATTTAAGCATAGCCACTGGAGAAAAGGTCTCGTCATAGTCCACACCTGGTCTTTGACGAAAACCCTTTGCTACAAGTCTAGCTTTCAAAGTCTCCACTTTCCCATCTACACCAAGTTTTTTCTTGAAGATCCACTTGCTCCCAATGGGTTTTACCCCTTCAGGAGCAACTTCCAAAGTCCATACTTTGTTGGTGTACATGGATTCCATCTCGGACCGCATAGCATCCAGCCATTTCACTGAGTCCCCACTCGTGATGGCCTGCTCGAAGCTAGTTGGGTCATCATCCTCCATGATGCAATCCTCACTGCCACCATCAATGAGAAAACCATAGTATCTCTTAGGTGGACGAGAAACCCTACTAGATCGGCGGAGAGGCTGGGGTACGTCGGGCACCACCGAATCCTCTGGTTCTACTAAATAGTTAGTTGCAGTTTGTGGTGATGGAACCTCTTCCAGCTCTACCTCTTTGCCACTAATTTCTTTTGAAAGAAATTCCCTTTCCAAAAAGGTGGCATGTTGAGCAACAAACACTCTTTGTTCCTCAGCTTGGTAGAAAAAATATCCTTGAGAATTCTTAGGATATCCCACAAACTTGCAAAGGACTGATCGTGCCTCGAGTTTGTCCGGATTTTGCTTTTTGACATAGGCCGGACAACCCCATATCTTAATTCGTTTAAAATATGGTCTCTTCCCACTCCATATCTCATATGGTGTGGTAGGTACAGATTTAGACGGAACCAGATTCAATAGGTATATGGCTGTCTCAAGCGCATACCCCCAAAAGGAAATAGGTAACTCAGCATTACTCATCATTGAACGCACCATATCTAATAGGGTGCGATTCCTTCGTTCCGATACACCGTTGTGCTGTGATGTATAAGGAGGAGTAAGCTGAGAGAGAATCCCATTCTCTTTTAGATAATCCAGGAATTCACTGCTTAAGTATTCACCTCCTCGATCAGATCGAAGAACCTTAATACTTTTGCCCGTTTGGTTTTCTACCTCGTGCTTATATTCTTTGAATTTCTCAAAAGCTTCAGACTTGTGTTTCAACAGGAACACATGCCCGTATCTAGAGAGATCGTCAGTGAATGTAATGAAGTAGGAAGAACCATTTCTGGCGTGTGTAGACATTGGACCGCATACATCACTATGCACCAGTCCCAAGAGTTCAGTAACTCTTTCTCCGTGTCCCGTAAACGGAATTTTGGTCATTTTTCCTTTGAGACATGAATGGAAAGTGTCATAAGATGATAATTCGAATGAATTCAAATATCCATTCTTATGCAACTTAGCTAGTCGTGTCTCATTGATATGGCCAAGTCTACAGTGCCACAAGAAGGATTCGTTCATTTCTGAGCTTTTCTTTTTGTGTGTGTTTTGTATATTGAAGACTGTATTTTGATTGAAAATGAATATGCCATTATGTAGCGAGCCTGATGCAATCAACTTTTGATCCAGGAATATGTTCATAACATTATCCTTTACTACAAAATTATATCCTTCTTTACTTAATAAAGAAACTGATATAATGTTGCACATCATGTTCGGTATATAATAGCACTCATTCAGGACTAGTGTATCACCATTTGGTAATACCAGGTGATATATGCCAACTGCTTTGGCTGCAACATTTGCCCCATTCCCTACATGAACGGAATGATCACCTTTTCTCAGTTCTCTACCTTTTCGCAGCCCATGTAACATCTTACATATGTGGGATCCTGACCCGGTATCTAATACCCAGGACGTAGGGTGAACTGAGAAACAGTTCTCAATGACAAACACACCCGAAGATGATGCATCAACATGCATGTTCTCCGTTTGGGCGGTGTGAGAATCCAGATATTCTCTTGTTTTCTGTTCAGTCTTATAACATTTATAAGATAGAACGGGTCCAACATTCCCCTGCACAGTATAACATGCGGGTTCGGTCAATACATCCATATTATTATCTTGATTAAGGCATGAAATGGTCGCTACCTGGAGAGAGAGAGAAGAAAACACTTTAGCGTATACTCGTGCAAGATCAGATTGGTTATTATCTTATCTAATCAGGATGGCTCCCACTGCTTTTTATCAAATCTTCCTTCAAACCCTAAAAGGAAAGACTAGCCGGGATTAATTACACACTACAAGTTCGCCAATCTTTCAGCCAGGCCAGTGTCGGTACTTTGAGGGAGGTCCCCCGTGCTTTCGCACGAACCTAATTAATGTAAACCTCGTTTTTCCAGAGGCGTAACCTCGTTAACACCTTTCTAAACACCTACTTGATCGGCTAATTGTAATGTGTAAAACTCTCCCAGGAGTAACTCTTACTCGCAGTGGGTATCGGGATCCAACTATCTCATAGAAGGTATGCAATCTCATTGCAAATTTCAACACTTGAAATTCCCGATAATGCTTTTGCCCCTAGCGATCTATGACCTTGACTAAGTCAACAAACCATAAATCGCAAGACAAGTTCAACCCGTACATTTCCCGATAGAATTAAACCCACCCGTACGACCCTTGACTGAGTCAACAAGGCCGTGCGAATGCTCTAATCCAATCACATCTCATGTTGTTACAGATAAACATAATTTAGCTACCATACACTATGGCTTGACTAAGTCAACAAACACAGCATGAATACTAAATAATATCTATCTGAAATAACGGAGGGCTACGCGGGTTCTTTCAGAAAAAACCATGGGCGTAATGAACTTGATATCGTTGTAGAATCGAATGAAGTTTTGAAATGGAGTGATTTTTTAGGCTTTTCTAGTTTTGCTAAAGGGGTCACTCCCGGTGAAGGGATCGTCGGCCCTTTCCTCGTCGAATGAGGTGCGGGATATATCATATATATCACTGTGCAAAGCAAAAACTCTTAAAAGCAATCAAAGCCAAACCGAGTGTGTAGCATCTGCCAGTTACTGCTAAAGGAGTCACTCCCGGTGAAGGGATCTCGGTCCTTTCCTCATCGAATAAGGTGCAGGGTATATCATATATACCGCTATGCAAAGCAAGAACTGTAGCTACCCTTTTTGTTTAAAATTTGATTCTACAACATCTTAGGTTGCTTTTCTTTCATTAATCACATTAATGAAGTCCCATCATTTAAATACCTAAACATCACAGATAGATATGACGTACACTTATGCCATCCGCATTCGCCTCGATGTCCCCTCGTGCACCGTTAGGTTAGGTAACTAACGACAGAGCAGGGCAGGGCTAGCGCGGGTGTAAAACATAAGTAACGTCTATATAATATATCATATATACTATATACTATATCCATCATAGAATCACAACACAGATATCGCAGCAGAAGAAACATATGAAATATTGGATATACTAGGACGTCCGTGTTTTCAATACGAGCCAGTATAAAACATGGATTCCACGGTCGTGATGAATAGCCAATCCCACACCCATAGACCCCTACGAGAGCGGCAAGCAACCCTGCCAATTCTAGGGTTAGGAGACCCGGACTCGACTCCTCGAGTTGGTCTCCCACTGGACCCCAGAACCCGGTTACTTGTGCTCCCCTCCTTGGGTCTATCCTAATGCGGAAAAATAAATAATATACAAAAGGTGACAACTTCCGCTACCTGGAAGTGCCCCAAATAAAAGAATATTACATACAAGTTTTTACATGAATGAAAATGAAAAACACTCATCTCACATAAAAACCCCCGACTATTCGAACACGACGATCCAATATAACATATCCAGCAACACATAACATCACATGTCATCAACGTAAGTAAGTATGCATACCCCAATTGTCGTTGACGTATAGCAACGAAACCGGCGATATGAACATACTACACTTACGGTCACAGAAAAGAAAGTGTAAAACTACAACAATTGGAATCCGCAACTTCTTTAGAAATCATATGCCTAATCAAATGAAATACTTAGACATCACATGCCTAACAGATATAAATCCCGCATTTTAGTCTCATTATCGAAAACTCTTTTCAATATCATGTGGGACTAAACTGCTAGATTTATAACATTCATTCAGTTATCTCATAACTGTTTGTGAATTCCAATTATTGTATCACATTCCAGATAAACAGAAAATGTTAAACTTTCCGATCGAACAGTTGAATACCCAAGTTTTCCCGATACAGCTCAACACATGAAATAAGTCTAACAACATTCAGTTCGTGCCTCAGTACCAATGGTCCAGCCGTAGAAGGGTCAAGCCAACGCCTCACATGTGGCACGCCATACTGCCCCAAACCCGAAGGTTCAAAGGGCAGTTCAAGACGGTCACATAATCGAGTTAAGGTTTGTTGTCTTCTAGAGGGTCCATCGCGTTACTTGCACTACTTAGAATGTCGTTAAACTACGGAAAAATCCAACACTTGGAAATTTCCCGACAGGAGAAAAGTTGGGTATTTGTATCCGGTCGAACTTTTTAACATATTCTATAAATTATCTGGAAGTACACAAAGACGAAATTTGATAATCCGGTCGAAACACCGAAGCTCTAAAACACCCCAGAAAATTAAACTCTGGAATAATTATTAAAAATACCCATAAAACTCAGCTGCAGAAAATATGAATTACTGTGCAGAGTAGGAGATATGACGTCATCAAGCCGCCGCGGAACCGCCGCCTAAGCTGGCTTAGGCCGCGGTTCCGCCGCGCTTATTACTGTTCATTGGATGAAATTTGCATCGTAATTCTTAGAATTCCCTGCTGAATTTTTTAAGCACTTTTAATATTGAAAAATCCCAGATTTTAGAAAATGTACAGAGAGCATGTTTAGTTTAGGGTTTCGGGTTCGTTCGGGCTTCAAATTGCGTCTAGACTTCGCCTAAGGCTCTAGCTAGGCTCTGATACCAGTGAAAGGTTCCTAGGCACCCTATAGAGGTCTCACAAGGTATCGACCATGCCAATTTAAAAAATTATGGGTGCCGCGAAACCCTAACGCGGATCTTAGACTAGAATTCTAGGCGAAATACAAAACTAGTTAACAAATTAACTAAAGGTTGGATGCTACAACCTTTGTAGATCCGGTTATCCTCTTTCTTGGCTCCACGTAGGCATCCTCTCGCTGTGCTTTTCGAATCCTAGACTCGTTCATCGGCTTCATCGGGAAAACGAGCAGAATAGGTCGTCGGCTTCGTGTCAAAGACGATCTACGTCGAGGTTGCACAAGCTCAAGCTCCGACTTCACAAAGTTGTGAAACTTGTGAAGAAAACACCCAAAAAAACTTGGCAAGAGGTAGAGGGTGAAGAAATAGGAGGTGGGTTCACATTAGAATTGGATTTATCTCACTTTAGCTCAAGTTGTCATTGATGGACCTTAAGCTTTTCTTGAAGAAGAAGATGAAGATAAAGAAAGAATATGATAAGTGTTCTATTTTAAAAATGAAACTAATATGAATACTTATCATATCTTGACCATGGTCAAGTGTAGAGATTAAACTAAGGTTAATCCTATGATAAGTGTTCTATTCAAGAATATGATAAGTGTTCTATTCAAGAAGCTTCAACATAGCTCCAAAATAAGCCACCATTCTTAACTTAATCCTTTCCAAATAAATAAACAAATAAATAAATGAAAAACCAAAACCCTAATCATCACTTAACCATGGTTTAATCCTTTACACTTAACCACATTATCAAGTATCATCAAACATGATACAAAAAATGTGCACAAAAGTATATCACATATACCTTTTGCACATCAAGTGAGAAAATCCATTTAAAGTGAACCAATACTAGTTAATGCAAAGTAATATATCAAATATATAATTATACATTAAATCATTAAATCAACACTTGATTTAACGATCCGGTCATATCGCATATAACCGACTAGTATCCCATGTATCGGCTTATCGAATCAATGATTCGATAACTAGGTCATATCAAATATAACTAATCGAAACATATATCGCGATAATGAAATGCGGTATCACATACACGCATTATTCTCGGTCCAGCACATATCTCATATGCGCTCCTATTTCGTTTCGCTTGAGCCAGGAAACCTCTGTGTAGGACTCTAAAGACTCGTCAATACGCCGGTAGCAGATGATGATCATATCAAGCATCCACAAGCCGCAAGCGGTCTGCTAAACGTAACGGCCATCCGGGTATTGAGCGATCAGAAGATCGACGAGCTAGCCCGCTCACACTCCTGTGAATCCAACCAGTAACACTTACCGTACAGTCCGGTCTGTTCGTCTGATACGTCGCATATCAAGTCTAGGGGTGGTAAACATCAGACCCCAATAACCGATAAGTCGTGCCGATGTGAGGCTCATAACGGGTCGAGAAACTACTGGTAACACTTACCAGCAAATCTCTGATCAGCCCTGGCCAGGGACTTCCCTGTTACGGCCAATCGAGCACAGCGCAACATCAACCCCCAATACCGGGAGAGACGAAACCCCTCCTATCGCTCATTGCCTCCATGTGACTCGGGACTGTTGGAGATAGTGCCCTCATAGTCAATTATTGGATCGCAGGTACGTGATTGCAATGATTGCGGAGGACCTATACCGGTATGACAGTCTTACTCAAGATGATAGTATGCTATCTGGTTTGCCTTTATCAGTAGTGTACAGGTTCAGGTGACTGATCACTGCTACACTTTGATAGAGCCCTTAGGATCTTGCTTTACCACCAACAGTATGATGGCGATCATATACGTGAGAGTTGGGTGGTTTATACGCATATCCTTAATTGTGGTCCCTAGTCGTGGGAGTTTCGAGACAGGGCATCGATACTCCGGTGTAGACTAGTGTGTACAGTCGAGACCCCGACGAGGGGCGGTGGCCGGTCTCACAAGCCACTGGTGTCAGTTGGATCACCTAAGATGTATACAGGTGCTCATTGGGTTATGAGTACACCGGACAGGACTCGCCGGGAATCTGCTAGTTAGTATTATATCTATCGTCAGATAGCAGTTCCCTGGTGACATGTGTACAGGTTAGTTCATCGACCTGAGGTCGTCATTTGTCTCGTGTGAGTTCCCACTGTGCTTTGATTTCTACCCTACCACGGCTCAAAGGAGTCGTGCAAACAGGTAGCTTTTGGGTACAGTCCCGAGCCATATGGCGGCACGTGAGCGGATCGGCAGGGGATTCGTCTCTCCCGGTATTGGGGGAGAGGTCGTGCTGTGTCTAGGAGAGCCATTACACAAAGTCCATGGCCATGGCAGGAGATTTACTGGTAGGTACTCCAGTAGTATCTCATGGTGTTATTGGGCTTCAATCCGACACGACTTATACTGCTATTGGGGGGTCTGACGTTACTAGCCCCCTAGGCAGATATGCGATACTCATAGACGAACGGATCGGACTGTATATACATTGTCACTGTGAGGCTCAGTAGGGTTTTCCGGATGAGTGCGCTCATCGGCATCCCTTGAGGTCAGTCCATGGGCAGCCGTTACGCATTGCTAGTGCCGCTGACGGTTTGTGGTTAAACCCACTGCCAGGGTACTGACGAGTCATTAGAGTCCCCCACAGACAGTTTCCCAAGTTCGGGCGAAACGTTGTAGAGGCCGTATGGTTTTATGGCAGGGTTCGGAAAATGCACGTGCGTTTACGCACGTGTTATTTTTCAGGCAGATGATACTGGTCGGCTTTGGTTTAAGCCGGATCCGAGTATTATATTGAGTAGGTATAATATCTTTGTCTCAGTTGCATTTGTATTCGGTCGTAATACAAATGCGGGTATATTTATACAGTTTCGGGGTTGTCCTGAAATTCGTTTCAGGATCACTTTTGGAAGTTGCCAGTTTCCAGTTTTCTATCAGCCGTCTTTTAACATTCGGTTAAAGACGGATTTATCTTTTCTTCAGTTAAGGCGAGTCATCATTCTAGAAGCTTTTAGAAGTGGTGATGAGGCTAGTGAGTCATTAGTGCTTTAATGGAGCCATTAATGCAATGGTGACTAGGTTAATGAATCACCATTTGCATTAATGAGGTTTTGTTTACTTAAGGATATTTCTTCATGATATTTGTTCATATAGTCACCCTCTTTCTCCTACGGTCACCTCCCTCTTGCATATAAAGTGGCCGGCCCCTTCCTCTCATTCATACACTTGGTTTTTGATTTGTAGAAAAGATTATGATAGATTTTTGGGGTGTATGGAATTCACAGCTAATTTCATTCCATCACCCGATTCCCTCGGCAACTTCATTAACCGATCGTCCACGGACTTGGACGAAGTGAGACAAAGTCATCTACTCATTCTCTACATCATTCTTGGTCGTCTCTTTTAGCAAACTTGACGATCAAGTTGCCTCAAGTCAGAGGCGGGAGCCCGTTTAAAGAATCGACGATGTGGTGCCACCTCGACGAGGATATCGGAGATCGACGAGATCGGAGCAGCCGCAACGGAGCGTGGGATGATGGTTAAAGAACGAAGGACTCGGATCGTTCGGTATAACCTTTCTACACTCTTTACAGTTTGTTAGTTTAGCAGTAATGGCAGATCCTGGTTAAAGTATACGATAGCGCCAGTTAAAAGTTTTTTGTTCCGCATTTGGCGTCTGTAGACTGCCGGGGCGCTAGCGTAGACTTACAGGGAATGTACCCAAAGACCACCGTTTTACACGCCCTCATGGACGTGGTAAGGTGGAGATCAAAGCACAGTGGGAGTCACACAAGACTCTATGACGATCTCGGGTCTACAGACTAACCTGCACAAGTGTCACCTGAGAACTGCCATCTGACGTGAGGTATAATACCATCTGGGAGTTCTCGACGAGTCCGTCCAGTGTACCCAGTCTCCACTGAGCACCCGTATACCATCTTTGATGTCAAACACCAATGGATATGGGATCATCCATCGCCCATCACATGGGTCGAGAAGCGTATACGCTAGTCTACTCTGGTATATCGATGCCCCGTCTCGATACACCCACGACTAGGGACCTTGAAGGATGTACTTATGGACTACCATGTCCCCACTAGTATGATCTGCATCATAGTCCAGGTAGTCAAGTACACATCCTAAGGGCTTTACCAACATGTAACTATAAGACAGTTTAAAGAGACAAGTGTACATGTTAAGATAAAGAGTAACCAGATAGCATACTATCATATCGAGCAAGAAAGTCATCTCTATATATGTCCAAGCATCCAATATAATATACAATATATGTACAATACTGGCCTCTAGGGCATACATACTACTAACAGATATTTCTTCCTTCAAAGTCGAGTAGGTGTTGGTGCATCCAATACTAACAGAGCAAGATATCTACTTGCCTTCTGTTCATGGTCTGGCGCCTGGTGCTTTTAGGCTCTTGTCTCTCACTGTGCATTGCTAGATATATAGCTCCTCGGCTCAACGGTTCGATATGGAATGGAGACGAAAACAGTCCCGCTCTGACACATCCTCTAAAGATCTCTGGCCAACTATCTCGTCGATGATGCCGAACTCTAGCCTGCTGGGTATGCATAATATGATGGCTCATGGGTCCAAGTCTTCTCGTATAGTATTCCAGAAAGGTCCTGTCGAGGTTTCTCTCAAATCTCGCTTCTGCCGAACTGTACGGAGGTTATCACCCTTTTCTAATTCTGTTTTCTTGTTCCGGAACGGCTACATTCTCATCGCGACTCCTTCTTGAAGATAGATCAATAATCAACGCCTCTGCATGCGTATCATATCTCTGATGTCAGCGGAGTGGAACGCCATCTCGTCGAAATCTCGTGCGAACTCTTTACTCCACTTTTTCTCTAATGTCGACTGCTTCGGACTCGTCTCTTCGTGGCTGCATGGACTGTGCTCCAACGGCTATACTCGTATCTGGAGTCTCCCATGCAATGCATCCCATCACATGATATCCGAAAGATGTCAGAACATTCGATCGATTTGTCAAAACCTCATAATCCCCCAAGAGCTCAACATCTTGAGTACAGTTTAATAATATCGAGTACATGCCACAGCACCTATGGACCAACCGTAGAAGGGCACACCCAAGCCTCACTAATGGCACCGCTGAACTGCCGCAAACCCTAAGGTTTCAAAGGCGTTCCATGCTCATTACGTCGAGTTAGGGTTTCATTCTTCTAGAGGGTCCATAGCATTACTTCCATTTGTCTCTGAATACTTTAAACTTGGAAAATTGGCTTCTGGCATTCGATCGTCTCTATCGACTCCCAACGTACCTGCGTGAAGTCGTCTCTAGCTGGAATCAATCAATCTGATGACCTCGCATCGGGGTAGGCAACGAATCACATGTTCTAGTCCTTCCTCCATAGGTGACTAGCGATCTTCTTTCATATCTCTAAGTACAACTCGTGCGGCAATAGCTCCAAACATCTGGGGCGATATCTCGTCATTCGCAGCAGCAACTCTCTCATTTTTCCGCATGCTGAACAGTGCCTCAATCATCTGGAATAATCTGTGCATTGATGGTCATCAAAAATCTGGCTGGCCTCTATCAGTGGCTCAATTCTCTGGTGTTGATCTGCATGTCCGAGAAATCTCGTAAAAGCGATCCGTCAATGCTCATGGCGCGAAAACACAATAAAACGATGCCTTTATGCAATCGTATGTCCCTGGAATCACGCCCCGGTCAGTCTTCGTCTGTGACGAGCTCATGCTGACGCAACTCTAGCCGTAGCTCTCTCTGCCCGTGCAATCGTGGCAGCAAAATCATAACCAATTTCGATGAGGATAGATCATAGGAATGAATATAATACTGTGTAAGGAAATGTACATCCTAAGGCTCCTTAAGCGGAGTAGAGAATCGTAAGTATGCCGCGGAACATACACACGGTACGTCACTCTCCTTAAGTCACCTACTCCATCAATCAAGGTCAACCTATGCGACAAAAGTTCGGGTTTAATACCCCCTCGACTAAGTCTAAGTTCCGTAAGGTCAATCCTAAGTTCCGAATATATATAAACGGTCTAGGCTCCGCATAGTCAAACTTAGACTCGAACCAAGGTTAACCCAGCGCTCTGATACCAACTATGTCACGACTCAAAATGGCACATGACTGGCCCTTGAATCATATGAAGTCTATAGGACCCCATCTAATTCATGTAAGCCAAAAGCCCAGAAATCTAAAACCATTTTAAATAATGAATAAAGGAAAACTTGATTAAAAGCAAGTGGTTTTAATAGCATAAGCCGAATTATGCATTTTTAAAACATCAAGTCATTTCTGAAAATTTCGGCAGAGTTTCCTTTGTAAATACTGGCCCCGAACGGGGTATAACATGAATAATACATGCACAATGATAAAAGGCATCCCCAAGCGGGAGCTAGCTCTTCGTCAATCGACTGTCACAACCACGCAAGCAATATAATATACAATGCCGAAGGGCGAGGATCAAAACTCAAGTCATCAAGAAAACCATAATAATACAAGCGCGACTCTACGGTCGAAAGAATAATACACTGGTTTTCTAAGTCTGGAACAATATACAAGTCTGGTTGATGGAATTTTACTAGATACAACTGAAAATGAATAAGTACAATGGTGGTCACGATGCGAGTGAACCCACCTACCAAAGCAATCACCCGAAATGAAGTAATGTGCCAACAAAGCTGTAACGAAACCTGTAAGGCAAAACCTGCAAGAAACTGTGGCATAATGGGGGTGAGTTGCCAACTCGTGAGTAGAAAACATCACATAGCAGAAATCGTATATATGACTCATCCTAGGTCAATACGATCAAATATATATATAAACCTCAAGTGATAAAGTCTGAAGCATGAAAAGGTGGCAAGGGTAAACATCTATACATAAGTGTAGTACCAAGTGCTCGTGTCAGTGCCTTAGGTAGCAACATATCATAAATATGAGGTATGATCAATGTAATCAGTGTCAACTATATCATAAAGTCTATGAGTATGTGGCTATCATCCAATTATGTAATCAATGTCTGTATGCATGTGGATCTCGTCCATGTGTCAACCAATGACATAACAACATCATGCTTTTAAAAGTCATAAAAACATATGCATGAATGTATGAGGATATAAATCAAAATGTGTCCCTCGCGACACATCAAAATCATGGAACCTGAGTGTATAGCATCGACACTAGAAAACATCATGAAACCCGTGCCCAGCATCGGCACGTAAATCCTAATATATATCGGGCTCCGTTAGTCCGGATCGGCCCACGGGCTCCGTCGGTCCGGATCGGCCCGTATCATCTCTCGGCTCCGGTCGGTATCCTCCGGATATCCGCCGAGCCCAAATACTATCACCGGTAGGAAGTAGTCCCTCTGCAAGGCTCACCGTCTGTATACACAGCATCCCTTTCTTGCCCCGGGGTACCATACCGGGCCCACCATATACCTGCAAACAGAATCATCCGCCTACTCGAATCGGGTTTCACATATCACACGTCTCAGAACCAGGAAAACGCATGGTGGACGCACTGAAATATCATATCAAGAGAAACCGGGTTTTTAAAACAGTACATACTTTCTTTTTAAATACCCACGGTTCTCAAATCCAGAAATCTCATGAAAACAGCATATCTCAATGCGTATAATCATAAAGCATGATGTATGCGACATATAAAAGAAATGTAAGCATATCCGTATATCATGCAACATGGAATAGTAATATGCACATATAAAGGGAAAAGCGCTCTTTAAAATGAATCCGGTTTTACAATATATCTTGCGGTTCCCAAATCTCCAAAATCAAGCCAGAATCATCTATGTATGTGCAAATACGTCTGTATGCAAACATGGGTGTACAATATGTGTGTACGCAAGTATGAGTGTACAATATGCCTGTGTGCCAATATGGATGTACAGGTTGGTATATACGCAAGTATGAGTGTACAATATGCCTGTGTGCCAATATGGATGTACAAGTAAGTATATACGCAAGTATGAGTGTACAATATGCCATACATGGAGTCATATCCTGATGCAACAATCCTACCGTGTAGTGACATGGCAATTATTGATGATGAAGTGTGTGAGCCGGCTAGGAGGTGTACGTGGAACATACGCATCATCGATAATAGTGCGGATATCCTGACAGCATGGGTTTAATATAACAATAAACACATTTACACATGCAATGCGATGCAAATAGCAAGAAATGCGGAAATCGGATAATAAACGCAACAGTGAAGAATATGTATATATGTCATACAGTTTTGCCATTTGAAATAACACGAATGGTGGTGTTTAGAAAAATAAGGGCTACGGTGTTTTTAAGAAAAGATGCGTCTTTTGAAAATATCCGTAGAATTCTTTGACCCGTCTTTAAAATACTCATGATTCGTTAGTTTTGAAATAGGTATGACTCGGGTCTAGTCTAACATCTACTAAGTAAACTACAGATCTAACTAACAAGCTAATCGAAAGAGTAGGGAAACCACTTAAATCTTAGTCGATATATATATATATATACATATATAATAGTCGGTGATCTCGCCTCAATAGTACCGCGTACGATATAATATATCATATGACATTCTCGAGTCAAGAGTGCGGATCTATCATCAATATAAAGCTCGTACGGTAAATCCATCGTACAACATCCCAAATCTGGGTACGAGTATAATCTCACATTTATCTCATCAATTATCTGGTACCCTTATCGTCATATCTCTTGAACTGGGGCACTGATCTAAGTCTAGTACAAACTGATACCATCAATATATATATATGTGTGTGTGTGTGCGCGCGCGCGCGCGCGTGCGTGTATGAAAACACACGCCTAAAGGCCCGCTATAACTCATGTCGTATCTCATAATATAAACCACATCATATCACCGATCTCAAGGCACCATGCCCAAACTCATCGACTCATCTCCAAATGTCACCCACTATCCACATCATACAAGTGTAGGTATACGTGTATATATATACGTCATCCCATACTTATGTATGTGTGTGTGTGTATAGTATCCCCATATACGCACAATTATAACAAAGTAAGCATGTGTGTGCGTGTGGGTGTAAACCTATTCTAGGGTTCGCGACTAAGAAGCTATACTAGTTCACTTCTAATAACCCTAATCTAACCATTGAACACCTAATCATATCTTGAATATCCATGTCACACATAAAGCTATCATATATATATATATATATATAGTGTATATATATATAGTGTATATATATATACACTATATATATAGAGAGAGTATATATATATATATATAGTGTGTGTATATATATAGTGTGTGTATATATATATAGTGTATATATATATATAGTGTGTGTGTATATATATAGTGTATATATATATATATAGTATATATAGCATACTAAATATCGAACTGCGGGGGTGCTATACGCCATCCACCCGACTTCCCCCGTAGATATAATCTACTCACCTTGCTCTTCGCTTTCCGTTTCCGACATCGCCACGCACTTGCTTGTCGTCTCGAAGTCTTCGTGGGGTACCTACACATCATAACGTATCGTGTCGCATTAAAATCCAATTCAAAACCAAAACGACACGCTAAAAGCCTATAGGTTAGAACCTATGGACTACGCTTTCAAAACCACCAAATAACACTCGATTTCGACGTACAAACGTCAAGTGATCGAATACCACACAAATCACAAAAATCCAGAATTCAAAATACGTAAAACGAAACCCCGAATCAAAACAGCAACTCTTGAAAATTGTCCCAGATTTTACCCTAGGTGAAATTAGTCAATTTTGCACATATAGGGGGTCTAGTTTACAGATGTAGGAACTACAGAACAAGAACGAGAACCAATGGCCAAGTCATGGCCGCAATTTGCGGCCAGATTGCTTTTATTTGCGGCCAGGGAATGGAGTCGGGGGCTCGTGTCTTGGGTGGTGCTTCCTAGGTGCCTTCCTGTATCCCAGTCTTGGCTAAATAATTTTTCAGGTCCCCTAGTGATAGCAGATTTCATTTTCCCTATACAAATTCCACAATTTCCGTATCTGCAGAATTTAAAGTTCGCAACTTGGGGTTTGTCTAAGGTTTTAGTCCAAACTAACATCACTACAGGGGTTGTATGATCTCCACTAACCTCAATTACACTATCTCAAATCAAGTTTCTCTCAAACCCTCTCTAGAAATTTCCAAACCTCCCTAAACGATACTAAATCGGTTCTAAAAAAACATGGATGTAAAAGCAATGGAAATACTATGCTAAAGGTTAAGAGAATACCACATTTGGCACTCATCAATCCCCTAGAGCACCAAAATGAAAACTTTCTTGGTCAATAGTGTAGCTTGTGAGCTTGTGCATCTTTTTTGTGAAGTGGGGAAGATGTTTTGGTGTAGTTTTTGAGATGTTTTGAGGTGAAGAAGTGGAGATAGTAGAGAGGGCAGCAGCCTTAAGGATGATGGAGAGGAAAGAATGAAGGAAGAATTGAATAGGAGAATGCCAAGACTTAGGTTTGACCCCTCACCTCTTTCTCTCTCTCATGTCCATACCTCTCATTCTTTATTGTTTTATTTTCTTTTCTATTTTCTTTATCTTTTCTGTTCTCAATTTAAAACCCATACCATGCATGATAAAAGAGAAAGCATGAAAGAAAAATGTAACAAGTGCTAAAAATGACCTAGTGCTTGTCATGTGCACAAAACAAGCTTAATGCGCGATTAACGATATTTAATCGCGATTAGCACTAAAATAGTGTATAATAAATCACAATTGAGTTAAAATTGCTTAATTCATATAAAACACCCTCTTTTTACTAATTTCTATAAATTTTCCAATTTTTTTCCAATTTATCGGTATTTAATTATACCGCTTTATTAAAATATTCAATATAATATTATTTAATTATAAAAATTCCCAGAAATAATATTTTATTGTTCTGAAATGTTACAATGCCTCTATTGGATACAACGCATGAAGAAACTCGGTGCAAACGCACAAAATTAACATAGAACAACTGAGCAAACTGAGCATACTGAGCATAACCGGACAACAATCACCCGAATGGAGTCATACCCCCGACTAGATCTGGGTAGACCCACAACGAATTTCATGGAGATCTGCTCCCATTCCCACTCCAGAATGGTTAAAAGGTTGCAACTCTCTAGCCGGTCTCAAATTCTCAACCTTAGCTCGCTGACAAGCCAATCACTTCAAAACGAAATCCGAAACTTCACTCATCATCCCTGCCCACTCGTAACTAACTCTCATAAGTCACGCTATATTTTGGTGGCACTTGGGGTGAACACAGAAAGCTGACTGATGTACCTACTCTAGGACCTCGCGTCTCTACCCATCAGTATCGGTACACACAAACACGTCCCTAAACGTAGCACACCCTGGTCATTAATCAATAACTCCGAATCTTTACCCTGCCGAACATGCTCAAAATCTCAAACAAGGAGCATCGGCGGGCTGTGCCTCACGAAACGATTAACTAGAAGTGGATGGGCACGGACATGACCATGCTGTCCCCCAGTAACGGTGAACTTAAGCTGTACTCATCTGTCGCACAAGAACTGTAAATCTGCATAAGACTGTCTCTGAACTACGCACAACTGGAACAAGCTACACCCGGGCCTACGATTCAAAGCATCAGCTACCACAATCGCCTTGCCATGGGTAATAAAAGATCTCACAATCATAATCCTTCACAAGCTCCATCCAACAGTGCTGTCTCAACTCAGATCCCTCTGCAGGAAGATTAAGCTCTGGTGGTCCGTGAAAATCTGACACGACTCTCCGTATAAGTAGTGTCTCCAAATCTGCAACGCACGACCACCGCAGCCATCTCCAGATCATGAGTGGGATAATCTTACTTGTACTTCCTCCAACTTTCGGTAAGCATAATCGATAACTCTATCATTCTACATCAGTACACAATCGAGCCCCACTCGCGAAACATCACCAAAAAAACAACAAAGTCGCCCAATCCAGGAAACAAAGATAGATCTCGTGCAGTCATCAACGGAGTCTTCAAACGCTGAAAACTCAGCATGCATGCCTCATTCTAAAGAAAAAGAACTCCCTTCCTATCTGGTCAGTCCGGTCAACGGTGCAGCGAATACACAAGAAATCCTACACGAAACGGCGGTAAAAACCGGCTAAGCCCAAAAGCTGCAGACCTCTGTCCCTAAAACAGGTCTGGGATAAAGCTGTATAGCTTCGATCTTCCTCGGGTCCATATGAATACCGTCTACCGTAACCCCATGACCTAGGAAGTCAACACTGTCAAGCTTGAAGGAACACTTCAAGAATTTAGTAAACAGATGGTGCTCTCCTAATTCCTGCAAAGAAAATCCTCAAGTGCTGCTCACGTTCCTCACGACTCTAGAAATAGACCAGAATGTCATCAATAACGCAACAATAAACTGGTCGAGGAACGGCCTGGAAAAAAAACTGGTTCATCACATCCATGAGTGCTGCTAGGGCATTGGTGAGTCTAACGACACCACCAAAACTCATAAAGCCCATAGCGCGCACAAAAAGCAGTCCTCGGAATGTCATCACTTCGAACCCGCAACTAATGATGACTTGATCCCAAATCAAACTTAGAAAAATGTCTCGCACCCTGGAGCTGATCAAAGAAATCGTCAATGCGAGGTAAAGGATGCCCAATCCGCACCGTAACTCGATTCAATTGACGAAATCAATGCACAACCTCAAACTGTCGTCCTTCTCCTCGACGAAAAGAATAGGATCTCCCTAAAACGAAACACTTGGACGTACAAGTCCCCCAAATCAAGCAACTCTGCTGGTAATCCTTAAGCTCCCTAAGCTCCGCCGGCTCATTCGGAACAACGTCGGAAAACTCTCGCACGATAGGAACCCGGTCCAACGAATCCACCGTGGATCCGGTATCACTAATGAAAGCTAAGAATCCTCGACATCTTCTCCTTAAAAGCCGACCAGCAAAAAAGGCTGAAATCAAGCTGTGAGGGGCGACACCACTATCCCCCTGCACAACAAGAACCGACTCGCCGGGAAAACAAAACCTGACTATTTTCTCACGGCAGTCCACAGACGCATTGCACGTAGCTAACCAGTCCGTGCCCAGGAGAATGTCAAGTCCAACATGTTGGATATAGTGCCCTCAGGGTCAATTATTGGATCACAGGCACGTGATTGCAATGATTGAGGGAGGACCTATACCGGTAGGACAGTCTTACTCAAGATGATAGTATGCTATCTGGTTTGTCTTTATCATCGTGTACTGCTTTAGGTGACCTTACCGGTCGCTATTACACGTTGATAGAGCCCTTAGGATTCTTGCTTGACTGCCAGCAGTATGATGGCGATCATATACGTGGGAGCTGGGGTCTATAAGCACATCCTTAAAAGGTCCCTAGTCGTGGGAGTTTTCGAGACAGGGCATCGATACTCTATTAGTAGAATAGTGTATACAGTCGAGACCCCGACGAAGGGCGGAGGCCGGTCTCACAAGCCATTGGTGTCAGTTGGATCACCTAAGATGTATACAGGTGCTCATTGGGTTATGAGTACACCGGACAGGACTTGCCAGGAATATGCTAGTTGGTATTATACCTGACGTCAGATAGCAGTTCCCTGGTGACATGTGTACAGGTTAGTTCATCGACCTGAGATCGTCATTTGTCTCGTGTGAGTTCCCACTGTGCTTTGATTACCACCCTACTACGGCTCAAAGGAGTCGTGCAAACAGGTTTTAGTTGGGTATAGTCCCGAGCCACATGGAGGCAGTGAGCGGATCGGCAGGGGTTTCGTCTCTACCGGTATTGGGGGTGAGATCGCGCTGTGTCTAGGAGAGCCATTGCATGAAGTCCTTAGCCAAGGAAGGAGATTTACTGGTAGGTATTCCAGTAGTATCTCAGGGAGTTCTGGGCTACACTCCGACACGACTTGTACCGCTTTTGGGGGTGTGACTTTTACCAACCCCCTAGGCCCGCCATGTGATGCTTATAGACGAGCGGACCAGACTGTACGGATATTGTCACTGACAGGCTCAGTAGGGTGTCAGGATGAGTTCTCTCATCGACCTCCCTTTTGGTCAATACCTGGTAGCCCGTTACGTACATCTAGTACCTCTGACGTGCTAGTGGTTAAATCCACAGTCAAAGTATTGACGATTCTTTAGAGTCCCCCATAGACAGTTTTCAAGTTTCGGGCGAAACATTGTAGAGGCCGTATGATATATGGCAGGGTCCAATCATATACGTGCAGTAGTGCACGCATCATGATCGGACGGATCATACTAGTGGGCTTTGGTTTAAGCCGGATCCTAGTATTAGATTTGTTGGATTACTTTAGTCTCATCGCATTCGCAATCGGTCGGAATGCGGATGCAGGTATGTATATACAGGTGAGGGGTATCCTTGTGATCCGTCACGAGTTTACTTTAGATGTTGCCGTATCTTTTTATTGTTGCAAACATTTGGATTAATGGTTGCATATGGAAATTATGAGCTAGAAATCAACATTTTGTGCATTAATTGTGACACATGCAAACCTAGTGACTCATGGTCTCTTTTATTGTGCATATGTCACATTTGATGATGGATTTGAGTCTTGATATGATAAGGAGATAGAGAGGGGCTGCCATGAGAGTTTTTTGGTCTTGTATTTTTTCATAACACTCTCACTCTCATTATCAACACAACATAAGAAAAAGAAAAGCTTCTTCTTCTTCTTCCTCTAGCTCATAACCTCCATTGATGGCTTCATCTTCAACCTCCATCCATGCAATGGATGCAAGAGACAAAGTTGTCACAAATATTCTCTACTTCGCCTTGGACACGTCGGCTAGCGAACTTCGTGTCTGAGTTGCTTCGGATATAGAGGGAGCCCGTAAAAAGACTTGAAGATGTGGTGCCCTTTCCGACAAGGAGATCGAGACCGGAGATGCCGCGAGGAGCTTGGGATGGTGGCCAAAGACCGAAGGACACGGATCGATCGGTATAGCTTTCCAACCTTTTCTCTAGTTGCTAGTTGTAGGTTAATGTTTCGATCCGGATTTATAGTATACGATAGCGCCAGTTTCTAGTTTTGAAAAAATTTTGTTTCCGCATTTTGGCATCGGACAGACGGCCGGGGCGCTACCGTACACTTACATGGTATCAGAGCCACGCCATTAACCTTTACTAACTTGCTCTAACGTGTTTAGAACTTCGTTCGAACGAAATTTTCCAAAACTGCATTTCCAATACTGAACTTTCTGTCGAATTTTTATTGTCGTCAAAAAATTATTTTGAGTATTGCAGAAAATCAGGAAGGCATTTTTAAGAGATTTGAGAAAATTTGGTACACTGTTATCACTGTAGCGCTGCGGAACCGCGGCCCTACCTACGTTTTGGCCGCGGTTCCGCCGCCGCACTGTAGCAATAATGCACCAAAATTTCCACAGTTGTGTATGACTTGGAAATGGGGTTTCTGGTATTTTTTGTTTGGGCCCGGATTTGTTTGAGTACTGGGAATTGTGCTTGGGGCCCACTTTGGGAAATTTTGTCGATCGAGAATTTTAAACATGTTAGTTCACAGTATTTACATTATATCTGCGACCGTGAAAGTCATTTGATCGGTAAATCTTGTGTAATTGCTATAGCCCTTTTAGACGGATTTGCGAACGTGACATTCACGTTGATGTTCTATGTTGTGCTGTGATGTTGCGGATTTGTCATGGTGGATAGCCTGGATGCAATGTTGGTACTGTTTGGTATTGTTTGTACATTTGATATTGCGGGGCGAGCGTCCGACATGTGGACTGTCGTCACTGCCTGTTTGCATATTATTCTTTTGGGGCACGACCGGGATGAGGTCGATGGACCGGGCTAGGATTACCCCGCGGTGGGGTGCACGGATAGCCGGGTTCTAGAGGGCAACGGGCCCGCATCTCATGGCTTTGAGACGGAGGGGGCTTCACTCTAGAATTGGTGGGCTATTCGCCGCACTCGTAGGGGGTACAGGTTGACCCAAGGAGGGGTGCTCAAGTTACCGGATTCCGTGAAGTGCAGGGTGATCCATTCACTTTGCTGTAGGGGGATACCTCGCTTCAGGTTTTAGCGGGTAACTTGCCGCGCCCGTTGGGGTCTAGGATTTCATTGCACAGGCTATCCACAAGACCAGGGGAACGTCGGGTTTCAGTAGCGGCTCTATGAAACCCGGGGATCCCAGATTATCTATATTGTACTGTGATGCTTATTACATTTCTACGATGTTGCATTTTATCATGCCATGAGCGAATATAATATATTGATATATATACTAGTAGATGTTGTATATGTTTTACACCCGCGCTAGTCCAGTCCCCGCTCTGTCGTTAGTTAAGTAACCTAACGGGTGATGACGGGACCCAGTGGCGAATGCGGATGGCATATACGTGTTAGTTATATATATGCCATAGAGGCCATTGTTGTACATATGATGTATATTATAATGGATGCTTGGATATATATAGAGAGAGGACTTTCTTGGTCGTCATGATAGTATGCAATTTGGTTTCACTTTATCTTAACATGTTGAATTGTATTAGTTTACTATCTTGCTCTCACATGTTGATAAAGGCCTTAGGATATGTACTCGACTACTGGGACTGTGATGAGATCACACTAGTGGGGCCAGGGTAGTTAAAGAGTACATCCTATAACTGTTCCTAGTCGAGGGTGTGTCGAGACAGGGCATCGATACACCAGAGTAGACTAGCGTATATGCATCTTGACCCATATGATGGGCGATGAATGATCCCATATCCATCGGTGTTTGACATCAAAGATGGTACACGGGTGCTCAGTGGAGACTGGGTACACTGAACAGACTCGCCGAGAACTCCTAGATGGTATTATACCTATCGTCAGATAGAAGTTCTCCGGTGACACTGGTACAGGTTAGTATGTAGACCCGAGATCGTCATAGAGTCTTGTGTCATTCCCACTGTGCTTTGATTTCCACCTTACCACGTCCAAGAGGGCGTGCAAAACGGTGGCTTTTTGGTACAGTCCCGAATGAGATGGAGGCAATGTTTGATAGGAGGGGTTTCGTCTCTCCCGGTATTGGGAGTTGATGTTGTGCAGTGTTCGGTTGGCTATAACAGGAAGTCCCTGGCCAGGGCTGATATGGAGTACTGTTGGTAAGAGTTATCAATAGTTTCTCGACCCGTTATGAGCCTTATATCGACACGACTTATCGGTTACTGGGGTCTGACGTATACCACCCCTAGACTAGATATGCAACATATCAGACGAAGAGACCGGACTGTATGGGAGTGTTACTGATTGGATTCACAGGAGAATGTACATGCTTGCTTGTTGATCTTCTGATCGCTCAATACCTGGGTGGCTGTTACGTTTAGCTGACCGCTTGCAGCTTGTGGATGTTTGATATGATCATCACCTTCTATCGGCGTATTGACGATTCTTTAGAGTCCTACACAGAGGTTTCCTGGCTCAGGCAAAATGGAGTAGGAGCACATATGTGATATGTGCGGGACCGATAATAATACGATATGAGATACAGTATTCTATTCTCGCGATATGAGATATCCGCCAGGTATATGTGATATAACCGGGTCATCGGATCAAGTGTTGATTCGATGAAATGGTACATGTTATATTAGTCGGTTATATGCAATATAGCCGGGTTATCGGATCAAGTGTTGATTCGATAATTTAATGTATAATTATATATGTGATATATTACGTTACATTAACTAATATAAGCTCACTTTATTGATTCATTTTCTCACGGGATAATACATTGATATATATGTGATATATGTTAATTGTATTATTTTCTATTGTTACAAAATATATTGTATATATGATATATAATATAGTAACATGTTAGGGTTACAAATTTAACAATGGTTTAGGGTTTAAACTTGGTTAGGGTTTGGATTAGGGTTAGCTTTTGCATGAAGCTTCATGAAGCTTTGACTTTATCCTTGAGCTTGATATTTTGTGAAGATACTACTTAACCCAATCCAAACCTCAACCTCTAGTTAATTCTCTACATGAGTTAACTCTATCATGCATAACTCATGGTTAGATTTGTAACCACTACAATAATTCATTGTTCATCACAAAAGGAATGATCTTTTCATTCTTCTTCTTCTTGAACCTTAAGCTTTGTGAAAGCTTTCTAGTTTTTCATTTTGTGGTGAATAAAAGTGAGAATTTGAAAACAAAAGAGAGAAATATTCCTACTCCATCATCCTCATCTAATCTAGCCAATTAGATTAGGGTGTTCAACTCTTAAGAGAGAGAGAGAGCTTGAGTTATAGAAACTTCAAGGTAGATCTTCGGAGAAAAGGAAGACTACAAGCTAGCATGGATCGTTCGAGTTGTGGAGCCTCTCATGAGTCCGGGAGATCGTGGATCGCGGCAAAGGGACTTCTACTCGGAGCTTATGAAGCGAAGGAGCAGACTACAAAGGTTGTAATCCCTCACTTTTAGTAGTAAAGATGTTTACTTGCATGTGAAACCCTAATTATCTAGCAAAGATCCCGGCTTTGGGTTGTTCGGCACGTCTAAAATTTTATTCGGGTATGGTTGATACCTTATGAACCCTCACAAGAGTGTTTAGGAACCCTACAATGGTATCAGAGCCTATCTAGAGCATTAGGCGACGTGTATACGAAGTTAAAACTCCGATCGAACCCCGAAACGACGATTTGAACCCCTCTCTGGACTTTTTCTAAAAATGTGATTTTTTCTGCATTAAAAATACCTAAAAAAATCAGCAGGGAATTCTAAGAGTTACTGTGCAAAACGACATCAAAACTCGACTAAAGTGCCACGGAACCGCGGCCGTACCATGCCTTCTGCGGCGGTTCCGCGGCAGCACTGTAGAGTTAGGGTTAGTTTTTTTGGCACAGTACATCCGTATGTATTTGTAGCTGCTTCTAGGTATTTTTAATCTGACTCAAGTGTTGAGTTTTCTGAGGATCTTTAGGTACTCGTTGATTCGATCGGAAAATTTAATTTCGTTATGTTTTCCGGATATTTAGAAACTGTTAAAATGTTCGAACGGATATCATTCACGAAAAACTTTCAAGTGTTGAATTTTTTCTTGAGTTTAAATCTTTCAGAAAAATGTGCAAGTAACGCGGCGGACCCTCGAGAAGAACATAAACCTTAACTCGATTATGTGACCGTCAGAACCACCTCTAAACCTTAGGGTTTGGTGCAGTATGGCGTGCCACATGTGAGGTGTTGGCTTGACCCTTCTACGACTGGACCATTGCTACTGTGACATATTCTGGGATTATTTGAACTCCGCTCAAGTGTTGAGCTATTTAGGAAATCTTGGGTATTTGATTATTCGATCGGAAAGTTTAATTTTATCTATTTATCTGGAATATGATACAATATGTGGAATTCATATAGTTAGGCATGAAATGCGAAGTATGTGATATTTCGGATTTAGGATGTCTAAAGTGATTGTGGATTCCAAATTTTGTAGTTTTGCACTTTCTTTTCTGTGACTGCAAGCGTAGTATGTGGGGTATCGCCGGCTTCGTTGCTATACATCAACGACAATCGGTATACGTATACTTGCTTACGTTGATGATATGAGATATTATGTGTTGTTGTGATATGTTATATTGGATCGTCGTGTTCTGAATAACCGGGGGTTTTATGTGAGATGAGAGTTTTCTATTTTCATTCATGTAAAATTCATTTTTATGTAATATTCTTTTATTGGGGCACTTCCGGGATGAGGTTGATGTCACCATTGTATATTATTTACTTTTCCGCATTAGGTAGACCCAAGAAGGGGAGCACAAGTAACCAGGTTCTGGGGTCCAGTGGGAGGCCATCTCGAGGAGTCGAGACCGGGTCTCCTAACCTTAGAATTGGCAGTGTTACTTGCCGCTCTCGTAGGGGTCTAGGGATGTGGGTTGGCTATTCATCGCGACCGTGGAATCCGTGTTCTATACAGGCTCGATATAAAACACGGACATCCTAGTATATCCAATATTTCATATATGTTCTTCTGCTGCAATGTTCTGTGATGAGATCATATTACTTCCTGAGACGAATGCTTATACTATATATATATGCTGATATATAAATATTACTGCTTTCGTTACTTCTGTGATGCTTAGGAATCATAAGTTGATGGGATTTTATTAATGAGATTAATAAAAAGAAAAGAAACCTTAAAGTTGTTGTAGAATCAAAACTTTATAAAAAGGGTAGCTACAGTTTTGCTTTGCATAGCGGTATATATGATATACCCTGCACCTTATTCAATGAGGAAAGAGCCGAGATCCCTTCACCGGGAGTGACCTGTTTAACTAAACTGGCAGATGCTACAAACTCACGGTTTAGTTTTTGACAGCTTCTATAGTTTTTGCTTTGCACAGTGGTATATATGATATACCCTGCACCTTATTCGATGGGGAAAGAGCCGAGATCCCTTCACCGGGAGTGACCTCTTTAGCAAAACTAGAAAAGCCTAAAAAACACTCCTTTTTCAAAAACCACTTGTTTCTACAACGATATCAAGTTCATTACGCTCATGGTTTTTTGAAAAACCTGCGTAACCCTCCGTCATTTCAGATAGATATTACTTAGTATTCGTGCTACGTTTGTTGGCCTGCGTCAAGGCATAGTGTACGGTAGCTAACTAGTACTTATCTGTAACATGAGATGTGATTGGATTAGGGTACTCGTACGACTTTGTTGGCCTGCGTCAAGGGTCGTGCGGATGGGTTTAATTCAATCAAGAAATGTACGGGTTGAACTTGACTAGTGGACTATGGTTTGTTGGCCTGCGTTAAGGTCATAGAACGCCAGAGGTAAAAATATTATTGGGAATTTCAAGTGTTGAAATTTGCAATGAGATTTCATACCTCCTATGAGATAGTTGGATCCCAATACCCACTGCGAGTAAGATTTACTCCTGGGAGAGTTTTACACAGGACAATTAGCAGATCAAGTAGGTGTCTAGAAAGGTGTTAACGGGGTTATGCCTCTGAGAGAACGAGGTTTACTTTAATTAGGTCCGTGCGAAAGCACCGGGAACCTCCCTCAAGTACCGACACTGGCCTGGCTGAAAGATTGGCGAACTTGTAAAGTGTAATTAATCCCGGCTAATCTTACCTTTTAGGGTTTGAAGGAAGATTTGATAAAAACAGTGGGAGATATCCTGATTAGATAAGATAATAACCAATCTAATCTTGCAAGAGCATACGCTAAAGTATTTTCTTCTCTCTCTCTCCAGGTAGCGACCCTGTCAGGACTTAATCAAGATAATAATATGGATGTATTGACTGAACCTGCTTATTATACTGGGCAGGGGATCGTTGGTCCCGTTCTTTCTTATAAGAGTTATAAGACTGAACAGGGAATAGAAGAATATCTGGATTCTCACTCCGCCCAAACGGAGAACATGCATGTTGATGCACCTTCTGTTGAAGATAGTGCCCTCAGAGTCAATTATTGGATCGCAGGTACGTGATTGCAATGATTGCGGAGGACCTATACCGGTAGGACAGTCTTACTCAAGATGATAGTATGCTATCTGGTTTGCCTTTATCAGTCATGTACATGTTCAGGTGACTGATTACATGTTACACTTTGATAGAGCTCTTAGGATCTTGCTTTACTACCAACAGTATGATGGCGATCATATACGTGAGAGTTGGGTAGTTTATATGCATATCCTTAATTGTGGTCCCTAGTCGTGGGACTTTCGAGACAGGGCATCGATACTCCGGAGTAGACTAGTGTGTACAGTCGAGACCCCGACGAGGGGCGGTGGCCGGTCTCACAAGCCACTGGTGTCAGTTGGATCACCTAAGATGTATACAGGTGCTCATTGGGTTATGAGTACACCGGACAGGACTCGCCGGGAATCTGCTAGTTAGTACTATATCTATCGTCAGATAGCAGTTCCCTGGTGACATGTGTACAGGTTAGTTCATCGATCTGAGGTCGTCATTTGTCTCGTGTGAGTTCCCACTGTGCTTTGATTTCTACCCTACCACGGCTCAAAGGAGTCATGCAAACAGGTAGTTTTTGGGTACAGTCCCGAGCCATATGGATGCACGTGAGCGGATCGGCAGGGGATTCGTCTCTCCCGGTATTGGGGGCGAGGTCGTGCTGTGTCTAGGAGAGCCATTACACAAAGTCCATGGCCATGGCAGGAGATTTACTGGTAGGTACTCCAGTAGTATCTCAGGGTGTTATTGGGCTACACTCCGACACGACTTATACTGCTATTGGGGGTCTGACGTTACTAGCCCCCTAGGAAGATAAGCGATACTCATAGACGAACGGACCGGACTATATATACATTGTCACTGTTAGGCTCAGTAGGGTTTCCGGATGAGTTCGCTTATCGGCCTCCCTTGAGGTCAGTCCATGGGCAGCCGTTACGCATAGCTAGTGCCGCTGACGGTTTGTGGTTAAACCCACTGCCAGGGTACTGACGAGTCATTAGAGTCCCCCACAGACAGTTTCCTAAGTTCGGGCGAAACATAGTAGAGGCCGTATGGTTTTATGGCAGGGTTCGGAAAATGCACGTGCGTTTACGCACGTGTTATTTTTCGGGCAGATGATACTGGTCGGCTTTGGTTTAAGCCGGATCCGAGTATTATATTGAGTAGGTATAATATCTTTGTCTCAGTTGCATTTGTATTCGGTCGTAATACAAATACGGGTATATTTATACAGTTACGGGGTTATCCTGAAAGTCGTTTCAGGATCACTTTTGGAAGTTGCCAGTTTCCAGTTTTCTATCAGCCGTCTTTTAACATTCGGTTAAAGACGGATTTATCTTTTCTTGGATGAGGGTGAGTCATGCTTCTAGAAGGTTCTAGAAATGGTGACTAGGTTAAATGGTGTTGTGTTTTCATTGGTTGCATTTAATGGTTCAATTAATGCAAGGTGACTAGGTTAGTGATTCATCTTTTTCATTAATTATGTTCACACATGATATTTGTTCTTGTGGTCACCCCCCCTCTCCTACACTCACCCTCCTCCTCCCTATATATGGCCGGCCCCCTCCTCTCTCTCTACTTTACTTGATGTTTCATTTGAAAAGATATGATAGTTTTTGGGGTGTATGGAATTTCACAGCTCATTTCATTCCATCACCCGATTCGAATGGCAACTTCATTAACCGATCGTCCACGGTTTTGGACGAAGTGAGACAAAGTCATCTACTCATTCTCTACATCATTCTTGGTCGTCTCTTTTAGCAAACTCGACGACCGAGTTGCCTCGAGCCAGAGGCGGGAGCCCGTTTAAAGAATCAGTGACGTGGTGCCACCTGGACGAGCAGATCGGAGATCAACAAGATCGGAGCAGCCGCAACGGAGCGTGGGATGATGGTTAGAGAATGAAGGACTCGGATCGTTCGATATAACCTTTCTACACTCTTTACAGTTTGTTGGTTTAGCAATAATGGCAGATCCGGGTTAAAGTATACGATAGCGCCAGTTAAAAAGTTTTTATTCCGCATTTGGCGTCTGTAGACGGCCGGGGCGCTACCGTAGACTTACACCTTCTTCAAGTGTGTTAGTTATTGAGAATTGTTTCTCAGTTCACTCTACGTCCTGGGTATTAGATACTGGATCGGGATCCCATATATGTAATATGTTACATGGGCTACGTAAAGGTAGGGAAATGGGAGAGGGTGATCATTCCGTAAGAGTAGGGAATGGTGCAAATGTTGCAGCCAAAGCAGTTGGCGAATATCACCTTGTGTTACCAAATGGTAATACATTGGTTCTGAACGAATGCTATTACATTCCGACCCTGATATGCAATCTTATATCAGTTTCTTTATTGAGCAAAGAAGGATATAATTTTATAGTACAGGATGATATTATGAACATATTCCTGAATCAAAAGTTGATTGGATCAGGTTCGTTATTTAATCGCATATACGTTCTCAATCAAACTATAGTCCTTAATGTACAAAACACACACAAGAGGAAGAGTTCAGAAATGAACGAATCCTTCTTGTGGCATTGTAGACTTGGTCATATCAATGCGACACGGCTGGCTAAGTTACATAAGGATGGATATTTGAATCCATTCGAATTATCATCTTATGATACTTTCCATTCATATCTCAAAGGAAAATTGACCAAGACTCCATTTAGTGGACACGGAGAAAGAGTTACGGAACTCTTAAGACTGGTACATAGTGATGTATGCGGTCCCATGTCTACACACGCCAGGAACGGTTCTTCCTACTTCATTACATTCAATGACGATCTCTCTACAAACGGACATGTGTTCCTGATGAAACACAAGTCTGAAGCTTTTGAGAAATTCCGAGAATATAAGCACGAAGTGGATAACCAAACGGGCAAAAGTATTAAGATCCTTCGATCTGATCGAGGAGGAGAATACTTAAGCAATGAGTTCCTAGATTATCTAAAAGAGAATAGGATTCTCTCTCAGCTTACTCCTCCTTATACACCTCATCATAACGGTGTATCGGAGCGGAGGAATCGCACCCTATTAGATATGATGCGCTCTATGATGAGTACAGCTGAGTTACCTATTTTCTTCTGGGGATATGCACCGGAGGCAGCTGCAGACCTATTGAATATGGTTCCCACCAAATCTGTGCCAACCACTCCATATGAGATATGGAAAGGAAAGAGACCATATCTTAATTATGTTAGGATATGGGGTTGTCCGGCATATGTGAAAACACAAAATCCGGACAAGCTCGTGGCAAGGTCTATTCTGTGCAAGTTTATTGGATATCCCAAACATTCGCGCGGGTATATCTTCTACCACACCGAAGAACAAAAGGTGTTTTTTTTCTCGGCACGCCACCTTTTTAGAAAAGGAATTTCTTGCAAAAGAGATTAGTGACAATGAGGTAGAGCTGGAAGAAGTTCCAGCAACACAAACTACAACAGAAGATTTAGTGGAACCAGAGGATTCAGTAGTACCCGACAAACCCCAGTCTCTCCGCCGATCTAGTAGGGTTTCTCTTCCACCTGAGAGATATTACGGTTTTCTCATTGATGGTGGAAGCGAGGATTGCATCTTGGAAGATGATGACCCCACTAGCTTCGAGCAGGCCATCACGTGTGTTGACTCTGTGAAATGGCTGGATGCAATGCGATCTGAGATGGAATCCATGTACACCAACAAAGTATGGACTTTGGAAGTTTCTCCTGAAGGGGTAAAACCCATTGGGAGCAAGTGGATCTTTAAGAAGAAACATGGTGTAGATGGAAAAGTGGAGACTTTCAAAGCTAGACTTGTTGCAAAGGGTTTTCATCAACGACCAGGTGTGGATTATGACGAAACCTTTTCTCCAGTGGCCATGCTTAAGTCCATCCGGATCTTACTTGCCATTGCTGCATACCATGACTACGAAATCTGGCAAATGGATGTTAAGACCGCCTTCCTAAATGGTGATTTAGAGGAGTGCGTGTACATGACTCAGCCAGAGGGCTTCGTAGATAGTGGGAGCAGCGGAAAGGTGTGCAAGCTTCTTAAATCCATCTACGGGTTAAAGCAGGCATCACGGAGTTAGAACATCTGTTTTTATGTGGTAGTCAAAGAGTTTGACTTCATCAAAAACATAGATGAACCTTGTATTTACAAGAAGGTTGCATAGAGTAAGGTTGTCTTCCTCGTATTATACGTGGATGACATACTCTTGATAGGAAATGATGTTCCTATGCTGCACTCGGTCAAGCTCTTCTTATCACATAGATTCTCAATGAATGATCTAGGTGATGCCTCCTGCATTTTAGGGATTAGGATCTATAAAGATAGATCCAAGAGGATACTGGGATTGTCCTAATCCAGGTACATTGACACCATACTAAAGAGGTTTAGTATGGAAGAATCCAAGCGTGGGAACCAACCCACGATCTCTGGACTCACTCTCTCCAAAGAGATGTCTCCTAAGACTGATTTGGAGATAGCTTGCATGCAAGGGATACCCTATGCTTCGGCAGTCGGCTCTATCATGTACGCGATGTTATGTACCAGACCCGATGTAGCATACTCACTAAGTGTAGTGAGTATGTATCAAGCAGATCCAGGAGAGAATCATTGGACAGCTGTGAAGAACATTCTCAAGTACTTGAGAATAACTAAGGAGATGTTCTTGGTGTATGGTAACGGAGAACTCCAGGTGGAGTCCTTTACCGATTCAAGCTTCCAAAGTGATAAGGACGACTCTAAGTCGCAATCGGGATTTGTCTTTACCTTAAATGGAGGGGCGGTTTGTTGGAAGAGTTCCAAGCAAGAAACCGTGGCAGACTCAACGATGGAGGCTGAATACATCGCTTCCAACGATGCTGCCAAAGAGGCTGTCTGGATGAAGAAGTTCATCACTGAACTTGGAGTGGTTCCTTCCATCGAGCATCCAATACCTTTGTATTGTAATAACAATGGAGCTGTGGCTTTTTCCAAGGAACCCAGGTCCCATCAGAAATCCATACATATTCTAAGGCGGTATCACCTGATTCGGGAGATAGTTGATCGCTGCGAGATCGAGGTCAGGAGAGTTGACACGAAGGACAACACTGCGGATCCACTCATGAAGTCCATTCCCTAGATACAGTTTGAGAGATTATTCGGGATGTTGGGTATGAGATACTACAACACCTGGCCCTCGTGCAAGTGGGAAATTGTTAGTTATATATATGCCCTAGAGGCCATTGTTGTACATATGATGTATATTATAATGAATGCTTGGATATATATATATATATAGGACTTTCTTGCTCGTCATGATAGTATGCTATTTGGTTTCACTTTATCTTAACATGTTGACTTGTATTAGTTTACTGTCTTACTCTCACATATTGATAAAGCCCTTAGGATATGTACTCGACTACTGGGACTGTGATGAGATCACACTAGTGGGGCCAGGGTAGTCAAAGAGTACATCCTATAACTGTTCCAATCGAGGGTGTGTCGAGACAGGGCATTGATACACCAGAGTAGACTAGCGTATACGCATCTTGACCCATATGATGGGCGATGGATGATCCCATATCCATCGGTGTTTGACATCAAAGATGGTGTACGAGTGCTCAGTGGAGACTGGGTACACTGAACGGACTCGCCGAGAACTCCTAGATGGTATTATAACTATCGTCAGATAGCAGTTCTCCGGTGACACTGGTACAGGTTAGTCTGTAGACCCGAGATCGTCATAGAGTCTTGTGTCATTCCCACTGTGCTTTGATTTCCACCTTACCACGTCCAAGAGGGCGTGCAAAATGGTGGCTTTTGGGTACAGTCCCGAATGACATGGAGGCAATGAGCGATAGGAGGGGTTTCGTCTCTCCCGGTATTGGGAGTTGATGTTGTGTAGTGTTCGATTGGCAATAACTGGAAGTCCCTGGCCAGGGCTGATATGGAGTGCTGCTGGTAAGAGTTATCAGTAGTTTCTCGACCCGTTATGAGCCTTATATCGACACGACTTATCGGTTACTGAGGTCTGACGTATACCACCCCTAGACTAGATATGCAACATATCAGACGAAGAGACCGGACTGTACGGGAGTGTTACTGATTGGATTCACAGGAGAATATATAGGCTTGCTTGTTGATCTTCTGATCACTCAATACCTGGGTGGCTGTTACGTTTAGCTGACCGCTTGCAGCTTGTGGATGTTTGATATGATCATCACCTGCTACCGGCGTATTGATGATTCTTTAGATTCCTACACATAGGTTTCCTGGCTCAGGCAAAACGGAGTAGGAGCATATATGTGATATGTGCGGGACCGAGAATAATACGATATGAGATACAATATTCTATTCTCGCGATATGAGATATCGGCTAGGTATATGTGATATAACCGGGTCATCGGATCAAGTGTTGATTCGATGAAATGGTACATGTTATATCAGTCGGTTATATGCAATATAGCCGGGTTATCGGATCAAGTGTTGATTCGATAATTTAATGTATAATTATATATGTGATATATTACGTTACGTTAACGAATATAAGCTCGCTTTATTGATTCATTTTCTCACGGGATAATACATTGATATATATGCGATATATGTTAATTGTATTATTTTCTATTGTTACAAAATATATTGTATATGTGATATATAATATAGTAACATGTTAGGGTTACAAATTTAACAATGGTTTAGGGTTTAAACTTGGTTAGGGTTTGGATTAGGGTTAGCTTTTGCATGAAGCTTCCATGAGGCTTCATGAAGCTTTGACTTTATCCTTGAGCTTGATATTTTGTGAAGATATTATTTAACCCAATCCAAACCTTAACCTCTAGTTAATTCTCTACATGAGTTAACTCTATCATACATAACTCATGGTTAGATTTGTAACCACTACAATAATTCATTGTTCATCACAAAAGGAATGATCTTTTCATTCTTCTTCTTCTTGAACCTTAAGCTTTGTGAAAGCTTTCTAGTTTTTCATTTTGTGGTGAATAAAAGTGAGAATTTGAAAAAAAAAAAGAGAAATATTCCTACTCCATCATCCTCATATAATCTAGCCAATTAGATTTGGGTGTTCACCTCTTCACAGAGAGAGAGAGCTTGAGTTATAGAAACTTCAAGGTAGATCATCGGAGAAAAGGAAGACTACAAGCTAGCATGGATCGTTCGAGTTGTGGAGCCTCTCATGAGTCCGGGAGATCGTGGATCACGACAAATGGACTTCTACTCGGAGCTTATGAAGCGAAGGAGCGGACTACAAAGGTTGTAATCCCTTACTTTTAGTAGTAAAGATGTTTACTTGCATGTGAAACCCTAATTATCTAGCAAAGATCCCGGCTTTGGGTTGTTCGGCACGTCTAAAATTTTATTCGGGCATGGTTGATGCCTTATGAACCCTCACAAGAGTGCCTAGGAACCCTACAATACGTACATCATATTTTCGTTCTTTTGTGGTGTGATTAATTGATGGGACTGCATTGATTCGGATCAATGCAAGCTAAACAAACCTATTCTGATGTTGTTGGAACATTTTTCAAAAAAAAGGTTGTTATTGCAAGGACATTCCCTTTTGTTTTGCACAATGGTATTCGGTTATGAATATCCAACACCTCAGTCGACGAGACAAGGGCCGAGATCCCTTCACCGGGAGTGACCCTTGGACAGAAGTTTGCGGCAGGGTAATAACTATACTATAGCCGATTGCCTTTTTGCTTTGCATCGCGGTATTCAATTGGAATATCCTGCACCTCATTCTACGGGGAAAGAACCGAGACCCCTTCACCGGGAGTGACCTCTTTAGCAAAGGTTTTCGCCACTATATTTTTATAAAAAGCCATGTAGTTCCTTCAACGATATCAAGTTCATTACGCTAAAGGTTTTTCGTCAAAAACCAGCCGTAGCCCTACGTCATTTCTTACAAGTATTACTTAGTATTCGTGCCGCGTTTGTTGACTGTGTCAAGGCATAGTGTGGGGTAGCTAAGTAGTGTTTGTTTGTGGCGTATTAATGCGATTGGTTAGGACAGTCGTGCGGCCTTGATGAATGAGTCAAGGGCTCATACGGGTAGGTTTAATGAAATCCAGAATAATGACGGGTTGAACTTGTCTAGGACTCTTTGATTTGTTGACTGTGTCAAGGTCACTTGGGTCCTAGGGAAAAAAATCACATCGGGAGTTTCTAAAGAAACTGAAACTTGCCAGGCATGCGCTATAACGTTTTAAAAATAATTAAATAAATAATTAAATAAATAAAATTGTTTAAGTGAATTTTATGATTTTCGGTAAAGCAAAATGTATTTTTCGTAAAATCAAACCGCAATTGTTTTTCATTATAAATTCAAAAATACCTATTTAATTATGTAATTATTAGTAAACAGTGTTTATTTAGCCACTTATAAATTTTTAGTTTAATAAAATATTTTTCCTAAATTAATTATTTTAAATATTAACATAATCTTTATTTTTACACTAAATTAGTGTAAATTACAAATTTGAATGGTTTTAATTTGTAAAAATGAACCATGGCATATTAGAATTTAGTGTGTATCATGCAAAAATTATTTGCAATTTTTTTCCTATTTTCTAGAGCTTTCTTGAGTTGCTATAGTAAACAAATAAATAAATAATTAAATAAACCATGAAAAGACCTTTAAGTGATATTTCTCCTCTTGAAACTTCTACACTTTTCCTTAATCATTTCTTTCTCTCCCTCACTCCCTCAATGCCGGCCACAACCCTCCATGGCTGCCCGCCCCCCCCCCCCATTTCCACCTCATTTTTGCACAAAAATCCATCAAATTACATAAAAAATTCAACAAAAAATACACAAAATCCTAATCTCTTCATACCCTTTATTCTCTACCCTTCTTTATATGGATTTTGGAGTGGGAAAGCATGTATTTTGGAGGCTCATTCTTGTTGGGATTTCATATTTTGGGAGGTAAAATTTCTTTCTTTTGATTTATTGTTTTAGATGTTCATTTAAGCTTAATTAGATTTAATGAATTAATTCTATGTTATTTTTTTAAAATGCAAGTTAGGGTTGTAAATTCAAGTTAGGGTTTTTAATAATTAATTAGGGTTATAATAGTTAGTTTAACACTTTTAGAATTGGAAAATATTTCATGGTTGTTAAATTGTAAAATTTTCATTTAAAATTGTTTTAAATAAGGAAATTAGCTAACTAGATTTTTCTAAAATGTGTTTGTGGGTAATATAAAATTCCAATTAAAGTTGCTATCATTAGATGGTAGTTTTAATGAGAATATTAGCATATTAATTGAATGAAAAACTTAGTTTGATCACTAGATTACTTTGATAATTGGAAAAATAGTAATAAAATGCTATTATTTTGTAAACTAGATTTTAGGAATTTTTAAATAAATGTGATTAAAAATATAATTTATGGTTTCATTGAATCATTATCATTATGAATTGTGGTTTAATACATTAATTCATGCAAATCATGTTTGTGGTGGAGTTGTGGTGCTTTGATTGAAAAATGTTGAAATTTGTTTAATGTTGCAAACTAGAAATTTCAAATTAATATAAATTTGTGTAATAAAAATATAGTAATGGTTTGTATAGTCTAGTTATGCTATATAATGAGTTTTATAACTATGGTTTCATTTAAATGTCAAGTTTTGATGAAAAACGGTAAATCGGCAATTTCGGTTTTTTACGAAATTGGGCGGTTTGATGGATTTTAGGGTTTCGATGGATTTAATCGTGTTTTATGGTATAAGTAATGTGTTTTAAAACTACAAGTTGTTTGATGATGTTATCTCGATCCATCGGAGTTTGTACGCCGATATTGAGCGGTATTTGGTTCTTTTGCGTGGACGGGACATAGGTTTTAACCTATGCTTGCTCCTTTAGATCGTTTGACTTTCGTATGTGATTCAGCTTACGATGCTATTTTATATGTTGCGTCTAGGTACCCCCCCATGTGGACTGCGGGCAATGAAGAGGAGGATGGCGACACCGTCTTCGGCAGACATGGACCAAGTGAGTAGATGTATATCTACGGGGGAAAGTCGGGTGGATGGCGTTTAGCACCCCCGCAACGTAGAATAGAAATAGTAGTTATTGACATTAGGAAACCCGATGTGACCCTAGATTCTTACTGAGCGGGACCCTAGTAATGACCCTAGGCGGGACTAGACTGATTTAGGAAAACCATACCCGAGGATGAATACTTTGGGAAAGGTTCGTAGGTTTCTGATAGAAACACACACGCACACACTAAGACTTGACATGGCGTATACGTATATGTGTGTATAGATATAAAACTAGGTATAGGTGTATATATATACACCACACGTATATGGGATTCATTGATGTGATATGATATCCGAGGTATGATGAAACAGTATAACTGGGCTTGATGCCGTGATTCTTGACTATACAGTCGTAATAAAGTGTTAGTGGATCATTAGAGAATGAGATGATGAACATGAACATATAAATTATAAAGGGTGGTGGTGATATTGAGGTACATGGGATGCTAAAATAGTACCTGGGCTGTAGCTTGTGACTGATCACGATATGATATATGTATGACTTGATTACGACATCATATAAGTGTGACCTGATGTCGATATCGTATAGGTGTGACTTGATGACGATAAGATATCGGTATGATTTAATCACAATATTACACATATGACATGATATTTCTGTGGATAAACTAATGATGCTTATCATGATGGCAATGATATATGATTGATGTATGCGATCACAGTTTAGCACCTTGATCATGAGATGTGTTGATGATGACATTATACGAATGAGGAGACACCTAGGAGATACTTGACCGTACCCCGATATTGGGATGCCGTACGATGGATTTTACCGTACGAGACTTAGATTTGATGATTGATCCGCACTCTTGATTCGAGGAAGTCGTACTACGTACGTGACGCTATTGAGGCGGGATCGCCGACTATTAGAGATATTGATTCAGACCTTAGGTAGACTCTAGTTTCTTACTGACTAGTCTATTAGGTTTAGTTCCTTAGGATGTTAGATGGACACTGGTTTAGGTTCGACTCACATAGTGGTAGTTGTACTCGTATCTCGCAGAGGAGTGGATAATGCACACCTGTATTTACATTCATACTGTAATCATCATGGTGCATGTTCTTTAATATGTTGCTATAATCAGTATAAACTTTACCTGTTAGGACACCAGCACTATTACCGATGATGCGCATATTCCACGCACACTTATTTGCCGGCTCACACACATCATCATCGGTAATTGCTATGTCACGTACACTTTAGATCATATTGTCTTTTATTGATAGAATCAGTTAACAACTAAACCGATATAATATTATGATTACTCTCTGATGTTAGTATAAGACATGATATTTATTACTTAGACATTCATGCATTCATATTTCATGTTATCGCACAGTAGTATGGGCATATGCCGACACTTACTCATGATTTTGAGATTTGGATTTCTATGAGATTTCTGGATTTTTGGGGAAAACCGCAAAAATATATAAAAACTTCTCTCTCTCTCCTCTTCTCTTTTTAAAATAAGATGCGGTTTTCTCGTGATGTATGTGTCGTCCACCATGAGTATTTCATGTTTTCTGTTGGATTTCGAGACCCGATTCGAGGAGTGGATGAACCGTCTCGGGTACATGGTGGGCCCGGTATGGTACCCCGGGGCAAGAAGATCGAGTTGTAGACGATGAGCCTGGCAGGGGAAGGCTACCTACCGGTGATGTCTGGCGCGGCGGATATCCGGAGGATACCGACCGTTGTCGTGAGATTTGATGATATGGGCCGATCCGGACTGACGGAGCCAGAGATATTGAGACTATGAGACTTGAGATTTACATGTTTGTATCGATGCTTGACACGGATTTCCATGGATTTCATTGTTGATATTTCCGGTTTCTATACCCGTTTTACTATGATAACAGCTAAAGATTTCTTATACAGATATACCTGGATTTCAGGATTTGTTTATTTTACATTCATGGTGTATGCATATCCATTCATATGACATAGTACTATATGAGGCACTGACACGACACGGAGTATTTGCACTTACACGTAGTATTACCCTGCTATTACTAGATGATTGAGATATGGTAGTGTATTATTATGACCTAGGATAGCGTCGTGCATTCGATTTCTTTTCGTAGATGTCTTCTACTCACGAGTTGGCAACTCACCCCCGTTGTGCCAAATTTTATTACAGGTTCGATGTACAGGTTTCCCTGGCAGCTTGCTGGCACATCTATTCTTTCAGGGTGATTTGCACGGTAGGTTGGTTCACTTGTATCCGAACCACCATTGTACTTTTATTCCTTCATTTGTATCTAGTAAGCTCCATCAACCATATTTGTATTACTTGATAAGTTATTGGACCAGTCTTTTATTTCGACCTTAGAGTCGCGCATGTATTATTCTGATCTGGTGGTTGTGTTTTCTTTTGAGTTTTGAGCCTCGCCTACTGGCGTTGTATATTATTGTGCTTGTTGTGGTTGTTTCCGCCTGTTGCCGTTGATGCTAGCTCCCGTTTGGGGATGCTTTTTATTGTTATATATATTATACTTGTTGTACCCGTTTGGGGGCCAGTTTTTACAGAGGAGACTCTGCCGAAATTTTTGGTAAAATTTGCTGATGTTTTTATACTTGTTTTCTTTTCTTTTCTTCTTTTTCTTCTTTTATGGTTTATATTTCTGGGCTTCGGCTTACTTAGGTCACGTGGCGCCTCTAGACGCTTCGTAATCTAAGTGCCGGTCATGTTCCGTACTTTCGGGTCGTGACAAAGTTGGTATCAGAGCGCTAGGTTTAACCTTGTATAAGTGTAGGTGACCCTTGGTTGATCGAGTAGGCGAGTTAGATAGAGTAACGTACCGTGGGTATGGTCCGCGGCATACTTACGATACGCTACTCTGCTTAAGGAGCCTTAGGATGTACATTAGTTTGCACCGTCTTTCATTCGTTCTTTGATCTATCTTCGTCGATGTCGGAGGGTGGTTCTGTTACCACGGGAGCACGGGCAGAGGAAGCTGCGGCTCGAATGCGATAACCATTAGATGTATTGGTTATTCTTGAGGATTGAAGCATTGCTTAGCGTGCGGATTAAAGGTATTCACATGCCGTCCGGATGAAGTTAAAGGGTTCGAACGATTTTCAGAAAACCATTTTCCTAAGTTTAAAGTATTCGGAAGAACATGCAGGTATTTCGATGGACCCTCTAGAAGAATGAAACCCTAACTCGACATAAGGACCACGAGAACGCCCTTGAACCTTAGGGTTTACGGCAGTTCCGCTGTGCCATTAGTGAGGCTTGGGTTTGCCTTTCTACGGCTGGATCATCGATGCTGGGGTATGTACCGGATATTTTTAAACTGTACTTGAGTGTTGAGCTCTCGGGGAATTATGGGATTTTGATGGATCGATCGAAAAGTTTAATGTAGTCCGGATATCAGGTGATGGGATCAACTACGTGGGAGACTCTAGATATGAGTATTGCCGTTGGTAGCGCAGTCAGCACAGCTACGAAGAGACGAGTTCGAAGCAACCGACATCAGAGGAAAGAAGCGGACATTGACGATCGTGCTTACGATTGTGATTTAGTGATTTGAATTTCATTTTTTCGTTGATTGGATTTTTGTATTTTGAGGACTTTGTTCTACGATTGGTATTTCCTGTGTGTACCTTCATTCTATCTGTGTTTCATATATCAGTTGTATTGATGTGGTTTAGTACGTACCCAGTACACTTGATTTGGTTTTATATATTTTGAGATTTTTGATTTGATTTCGTGTATAGGGGTTACACATGATTTTGACATATGTTTTGACTTAGTTTTCATGCATTTTTGTACTGTGATTTTGATTTTGATATTCGAGGTATGTTTTCATGCACCATGCGCACCCGATTAGGATTCTTGCGCATACTTGGTGCACTTGATGCGATTTTGTGCACACCAGATGCACTAAATCGGGGTTTTGTGCAGATTAGATGCACCTGATATTGTGTCGTGCACGCCCGTTGCACTTGACAGATGTTTTTGGTGCACACCTGTTGCACTTAGTTTTGTTTTGTGGGTATTCATGGTTTCTGCATTTGGTTTCGATTTCAGTGCGCACCGGACGCACATGACATTTTATTGATGTGATTGGGATTGATTTTAGTTTGAGCAGTATGTTTTCATAATCATTATTATTTGATTTAGTAACCAGGCGGGACGTGTATGTTAAATAAAAGATATATATATATATATATAGCTATTTTTTTAAATTAAACGTCCGCTACTTATACCGTGACACGTGCATTGCACGGCGATTTTCAAGAGGGGTTTTTGTATGCTTCTTTATTATGAGGTTTAGGCGATTTTACTAGGATGCGAACTATATATAAGTTATAGATTGATGTATATTATGATGGTTTTCACATTGGGTTATGATATTTTATTATCGCCATAACTCCGATGATTGCGTCATGCTTGACGGGGTTGATTTTTGTTATATATTGATGATTTCGGAGCCCCGACGATTTGAGTGTTTTGCTAAATGTTTTAGTATTTGGAAGGGGATTTTTAATTTAAATTCGGGGACCGAATTTCCTAAAGGGGGGAAGATTGTAACGTTTTAAAAATAATTAAATAAATAAAATTGTTTAAGTGAATTTTATGATTTTCGGTAAAGCAAAATGTATTTTTCGTAAAATCAAACCGCAATTGTTTTTCATTATAAATTCAAAAATACCTATTTAATTATGTAATTATTAGTAAATAGTTTTTATTTAGCCACTTATAAATTTTTAGTTTAATAAAATATTTTTCCTAAATTAATTATTTTAAATATTAACATAAGCTTTATTTTTACACTAAATTAGTGTAAATTACAAATTTGAATGGTTTTAATTTGTAAAAATGAACCATGGCATATTAGAATTTAGTGTGTATCATGCAAAAATTATTTGCAATTTTTTTCCTATTTTCTAGAGCTTTCTTGAGTTGCTATAGTAAACAAATAAATAAATAATTAAATAAACCATGAAAAGACCTTTAAGTGATATTTCTCCTCTTGAAACTTCTACACTTTTCCTTAATCATTTCTTTCTCTCCCTCACTCCCTCAAGGCCGGCCACAACCCTCCATGGCTGCCCCCCCCCATTTCCACCTCATTTTTGCACAAAAATCCATCAAATTACATCAAAAATTCAACAAAAAATACACAAAATCCTAATCTCTTCATACCCTTTATTCTCTGCCCTTCTTTATATGGATTTTGGAGTGGGAAAGCATGTATTTTGGAGGCTCATTCTTGTTGGGATTTCATATTTTGGGAGGTAAAATTTCTTTCTTTTGATTTATTGTTTTAGATGTTCATTTAAGCTTATTTAGATTTAATGAATTAATTCTATGTTATTTTTTTAAAATGCAAGTTAGGGTTGTAAATTCAAGTTAGGGTTTTTAATAATTAATTAGGGTTATAATAGTTAGTTTAACACTTTTAGAATTGGAAAATATTGCATGGTTGTTAAATTGTAAAATTTTCATTTAAAATTGTTTTAAATAAGGAAATTAGCTAACTAGATTTTTCTAAAATGTGTTTGTGGGTAATATAAAATTCCAATTGAAGTTGCTATCATTAGATGGTAGTTTTAATGAGAATATTAGCATATTAATTGAATGAAAAACTTAGTTTGATCACTAGATTACTTTGATAATTGGAAAAATAGTAATAAAATGCTATTATTTTGAAAACTAGATTTTAGGAATTTCTAAATAAATGTGATTAAAAATATAATTTATGGTTTCATTGAATCATTATCATTATGAATTGTGGTTTAATACATTAATTCATGCAAATCATGTTTGTGGTGGATTTGTGGTGCTTTGATTGAAAAATGTTGAAATTTGTTTAATGTTGCAAACTAGAAATATCAAATTAATATAAATTTGTGTAATAAAAATATAGTAACGGTTTGTATAGTCTAGTTATGCTATATAATGAGTTTTATAACTATGGTTTCATTTAAATGTCAAGTTTTGATGAAAAACGGTAAATCGGCAATTTCGGTTTTTACGAAATTGGGCGGTTTGATGGATTTTAGGGTTTCGATGGATTTAATCGTGTTTTATGGTATAAGTAATGTGTTTTAAAACTACAAGTTGTTTGATGATGTTATCTCGATCCATCGAAGTTTGTACGTCGATATCGAACGGTATTTGGTTCTTTTGCGTGGACGGGACATAGGTTTTAACCTATGCTTGCTCCTTTAGATCGTTTGACTTTCGTATGTGATTCAGCTTACGATGCTATTTTATATGTTGCGTCTAGGTACCCCCCCACGTGGACTGCGGGCAATGAAGAGGAGGATGGCGACACCGTCTTCGGCAGACATGGACCAAGTGAGTAGATGTATATCTACGGGGGAAAGTCGGGTGGATGGCGTTTAGCACCCCCGCAACGTAGAATAGGAATAGTACTTATTGACATTAGGAAACCCGATGTGACCCTAGATTCTTTCTGAGCGGGACCCTAGTAATGACCCTAGGCGGGACTAGACTGATTTAGGAAAACCATACCTGAGGATGAATACTTTGGGAAAGGTTCGTAGGTTTCTTATAGAAACACACACGCACACACTAAGACTTGACATGGCGTATACGTATATGTGTGTATAGATATAAAACTAGGTATATGTGTATATATATACACCACACGTATATGGGATTCATTGATGTGATATGATATCCGAGGTATGATGAAACAGTATAACTGGGCTTGATGCCGTGATTCTTGACTATACAGTCGTAATAAAGTGTTAGCGGATCATTAGAGAATGAGATGATGAACATGAACATATAAATTATAAAGGGTGGTGGTGATATTTAGGTACATGGGATGCTAAAATAGTACCTGGGCTGTAGCTTGTGACTGATCACGATATGATATATGTATGACTTGATTACGACATCATATAGGTGTGACCTGATGTCGATATCGTATAGGTGTGACTTGATGACGATAAGATATCGGTATGATTTAATCACAATATTACACATATGACATGATATTTCTGTGGATAAACTAATGATGCTTATCATGATGGCAATGATATATGATTGATGTATGCGATCACAGTTTAGCACCTTGATCATGAGATGTGTTGATGATGACATTATACGAATGAGGAGACACCTAGGAGATACTTGACCGTACCCCGATATTGGGATGCCGTACGATGGATTTTACCGTACGAGGCTTAGATTTGATGATTGATCCGCACTCTTGATTCGAGGAAGCCGTACTACGTACGTGACGCTATTGAGGCGGGATCGCTGACTATTAGAGATATTGATTCAGACCTTAGGTAGACTCTAGTTTCTTACTGACTAGTCTATTAGGTTTAGTTCGTTAGGATGTTAGATGGACACTGGTTTAGGTTCGACTCACATAGTGGTAGTTGTACTCGTATCTCGCAGAGGAGTGGATAATGCACACCTGTATTTACATTCATACTGTAATCATCATGGTGCATGTTCTTTAATATGTTGCTATAATCAGTATAAACTTTACCTGTTAGGACACCAGCACTATTACCGATGATGCGCATATTCCACGCACACTTATTTGCCGGCTCACACACATCATCATCGGTAATTGCTATGTCACGTACACTTTAGATCATATTGTCTTTTATTGATAGAATCAGTTAACAACTAAACCGATATAATATTATGATTACTCTCTGATGTTAGTATAAGACATGATATTTATTACTTAGACATTCATGCATTCATATTTCATGTTATCGCACAGTAGTATGGGCATATGCCGACACTTACTCATGATTTTGAGATTTGGATTTCTATGAGATTTCTGGATTTTTGGGGAAAACCGCAAAAATATATAAAAACTTCTCTCTCTCTCCTCTTCTCTTTTTAAAATAAGATGCGGTTTTCTCGTGATGTATGTGTCGTCCACCATGAGTATTTCATGTTTTCTGTTGGATTTCGAGACCCGATTCGAGGAGTGGATGAACCGTCTCGGGTACATGGTGGGCCCGGTATGGTACCCCGGGGCAAGAAGATCGAGTTGTAGACGATGAGCCTGGCAGGGGAAGGCTACCTACCGGTGATGTCTGGCGCGGCGGATATCCGGAGGATACCGACCGTTGTCGTGAGATTTGATGATATGGGCCGATCCGGACTGACGGAGCCAGAGATATTGAGACTATGAGACTTGAGATTTACATGTTTGTATCGATGCTTGACACGGATTTCCATGGATTTCATTGTTGATATTTCCGGTTTCTATACCCGTTTTACTATGATAACAGCTAAAGATTTCTTATACAGATATACCTGGATTTCAGGATTTGTTTATTTTACATTCATGGTGTATGCATATCCATTCATATGACATAGTACTATATGAGGCACTGACACGACACGGAGTATTTACACTTACACGTAGTATTACCCTGCTATTACTAGATGATTGAGATATGGTAGTGTATTATTATGACCTAGGATAGCGTCGTGCATTCGATTTCTTTTCGTAGATGTCTTCTACTCATGAGTTGGCAACTCACCCCCGTTGTGCCAAATTTTATTACAGGTTCGATGTACAGGTTTCCCTGGCAGCTTGCTGGCACATCTATTCTTTCAGGGTGATTTGCACGGTAGGTTGGTTCACTTGTATCCGAACCACCATTGTACTTTTATTCCTTCATTTGTATCTAGTAAGCTCCATCAACCATATTTGTATTACTTGATAAGTTATTGGACCAGTCTTTTATTTCGACCTTAGAGTCGCGCATGTATTATTCTGATCTGGTGGTTGTGTTTTCTTTTGAGTTTTGAGCCTCGCCTACTGGCGTTGTATATTATTGTGCTTGTTGTGGTTGTTTCCGCCTGTTGCCGTTGATGCTAGCTCCCGTTTGGGGATGCTTTTTATTGTTATATATATTATACTTGTTGTACCCGTTTGGGGGCCAGTTTTTACAGAGGAGACTCTGCCGAAATTTTTGGTAAAATTTGCTGATGTTTTTATACTTGTTTTCTTTTCTTTTCTTCTTTTTCTTCTTTTATGGTTTAGATTTCTGGGCTTCAGCTTACTTAGGTCACGTGGCGCCTCTAGACGCTTCGTAATCTAAGTGCCGGTCATGTTCCGTACTTTCGGGTCGTGACATGCGCATACCTTCTGGAGTGTGATAACGTGAGTGGATTCCATCATATTATCACGCGATGATAGTTTGATCCCGATTCCCACTAATGAGTTGGTTTACTCCTCGGGTGATCCCGACAAATTCTTCATTCAGGTTTGGAGGAGAATTTGACGATACAGTTGGAGGTTTCCTGATCAGATAAATTGGTAACCATTCTGATCTAGGTTTGAGTGCCCGCAGAGTGTTTCTTTTCTCTCTCTCTCTTTGGCAGTGACCATGGCCGGACCCTTGACTATGACTCAGTGACCAAGTTAACCGAACCTTCTTAAAACACTGGCTTTTGGATTGTCTGAGTTGCATACCTCATTCCCACTCGTACTTTTACCCTTTTCTCCAGGACACCCCGTATTACTACGAACATCCACTTCCATTGGATAAAACCATCGTATGGTTATATACGAACTCGAAGGAACTTGTTCCAGATTCGAGGATGGTTTCCGGTTCTGGAGAAAATGAATAAGACTATTCAGTTGTCTTTTCCTTTTACCTTCTCTCAGGTTGCGAGTGCTCCTTGGATTAGGACAGTACACCTATTACGGTTATTGGATAGTCTTCTTCCAAACCATAGGCAGGTGCCGAACGGTGGGGAATGAAGAAAACCAATTAGCCTAACGATGGTGTACAGAAAGTAATAAGTTAAGACAAATAAATGGATTAGTAAGAGGGCAAAGCTAATTGCGACTGTTATTCACGACCAAACCACGTATTTCTTCGCCAATCGTACATCACCTTTGTATTTCTCCAGAACACTCCGTATCACTACGAAGATCCATAGTTATTTGGATACTCCATCATATGGTTATATACGAACTCGAAGGAACTTGTTCCAGTTCGGGGATGGATTCTGGTTCAGGAGAAATAGGAATAAGGTTTTATTCACTTGACTTTTATCTTTACCTTCTCTCGGGTTACGAGTACTCCTAGGATTAGGGGAGTACACCCATTATGCTTATTGGATAGTCTTCTTCCAAACCATAGGCTGGTGCTGAACGGTAGGGAATGAAGAAAACCATTTAGCCTAAAGGGGTGTACAGAAGGTAATGACTAAAGACATATAAAGGGATTTGGAGAGATAGCAAAGAAATATACGGTTACAGTTGTGAATCTGATAATGGAAGAGGCATTACTAAGAATACCTGGATACCCCTTCGAAATATTTACATGTTTCAGTTTCACTGTATATTGTTAAAAGAAAACTGATTTCCCAATTAGTCCTTACTCCAGGATATGTATTTACCAGGTTTGATTCTCACATCTGTATGGTTTTACAGATGATGAGTGGGAGTAAGTTATTGGGAATTGGGTGATCATCCTCATTATATCGGGATTCGTTGTAATTGGTGATATTTGAGGAAATCGCTTGGGTTGTTTGCCGGACGGCAAATATTTGGTTTTGAATATCCGTTGTTATGCACCAATTTCAAATTGATATATCTGTACGTTTATTTTTATAAAGTGAGATATAACTTTTTGAAATTATGTCTATGACATTTACCTATATAGGTGGATGGTTCGGTAAGGAGCATTAAACAGCGGTGTAATTCTTCTTAACCATAAGTACAGTTTTCAACATACGACACACAGGGAATGAGTTGTTAGACTCAGGGGACTTATACAAAGTATTGTATGTTGTCCACTGTCCATGACGACAGAGGGATTGGTACTCGTACTATATTCTGTTTACTTATGACTTCTCTAGTTCTTAGACATGTGTTTCATAGAAATGCGAGGTCTAAGTTTTGAGAAGTTATAGGTATGTGAATAAAGTAGAGAACAATGTATTGCAAGTATCAGGATTCTTCAAGGTGATCGAAGATGAAGATACTTGTGTGTGGTATTCAGTTGATAGTAATGATTATGAGAACTTGCTTCTCTTTCAGGTTACTCATATCTGGATGTATTCCTAAGTTGAGTAATGCTGATCAGCCTCTCTCCATTTAGTTGACATGCACTGGAGACAGCTGCATGATTTGAATCTGGTTCCAATTAAATCAGTGCCTCTGTTTCTATATTGGATATAGAATAGTTCATATCTTAACATTGTTAAGGTACGGGGAGTTTTCCGGCTTATGCTTAAAACCAGACTCCGGACAACTCAAGGCACGTTTCTGTAATGGCTGTTTGTGGGTTGACCCGGGCTATGACGAGGGTTGATTTTCTTCCATCTGAAAGATCAATAGTGATATTGTTCTTGAGTCGCCAAAGTTTTAGTAAAATGGATTTTTTCAGAAAACAGTAGTGGGAGTATGGTAGAACTGGAAGTGATTCCAGAACCGCAAACGATTACTGAAAATTTGATAAGAACCTAAAGATTCGATCTGGTTTGACAATCCATTGGCCACTCCGCAGATAAGGTGGGTAACCTCAGGCACTCGAGAGGTACTTCGGTATGCTCAAAGACGGTGACAGGGAGGTTCTTGTTTACCCAAACCTGACACTACTGTTGTTCCAGACTGTGAGACCCGGCAGGAGGATGGGTATAGCGTCGTTCTAAACTAGCTTTAGAGGTGTACGTGTATATGACTCTGCCAGTGGGTTGTCGTGGTCAGTGGGAGCAGCGGAAGCATAGTGGACAAGTAGCTTATGTTTATTTATGGACTAAAACAGATATAGCGGAGATATATCATCTATTTCTGATGTGACAGTCTTTGGTTTGACTTCATCAGAATAGGGGATGGATAAGAAGGTAGTAGGGTGTGATGTCCTAGTATTTGGATGACATACACAGAGTAGGAAGTGAAATTCTTATACTACGATTGGTTATACTTTGGTTGTCACACAGTGGTTTCTCCACATAGGATATGGATATTATATCAGATATTCTGGTTACGAGATCTATGGTTTTAGATCTAGATTTGGGAAGTGTCCCAATCTGGGTACTTAGACAGCATTCTAAAGGTATTTTAGAATGGACGACTCCTGGCACGGTAGTGTACCTGCAGGTGATGGAGTCACCCTCTCTAAAGGTGTCTTACAGACTAAAGTGGAGAGGGATGTGCATGATTGGCAAATCACTTGCTTAGGCAAGTGAGTCAATCATGAGATGTCAAGTACCACACCAGATATTGTTTTGGCACGAGATGCAATAAGTTGATAGTAATCCTATCCTGGAGAAACATTCGGAAGCAATTTTAGAACATAAGTGGATGTTCTAAGGATATGATAACAACAGCCTCTTTAAGGAGAAGGTTATCATTCCAGGCTTTCAAGGTGACCTGGATGACAGAGTGACTGTCAGAGTTATAGTTTTCCCTCTGACGAGGGGAAGTATTTTGGACAGGTGGTCCAAGCGGATACTGAGGGAGGCATGGCGCATGATACTGATTAAGTTCAGTCGACCATACAGTCTAAGAAGTTTGGATTTGGAGTTCATTTATGAAATAGGTCCCATCAGATATCTAGACATATTCTAAGACAGGTATTGCTCATTTCGGGAGATGGCTTTCTCCGCGAACTTGAGATAAAGAGAGACATAGAAAGAAACATCAGGGCGGATCCACTCACTGAGGCTATTTCTCGAACGCAATAGTTTCGCAAATGGGTTTTGTGAAACTGATTAGTAGAGGAGTTGGGTGTTCGGTATCACACGGGCTGTGAGTATGTGACATCGCAATAATTAGCCTTGAGTGCAAGTGGGAGATTGTTGGATATAGTGCCCTCAGAGTCAATTATTGGATCACAGGCACATGATTTCAATGATTGAGGGAGGACCTATACCGGTAGGACAGTCTTCCTCAAGATGATAATATGTTATCTGGTTTGTTTTTATCATCGTGTACTGCTTTAGGTGACCTTACTGGTCACTATTACACGTTGATAGAGCCCTTAGGATTCTTGCTTGACTGCCAGTAGTATGATAGCGATCATATACGTGGGAGCTGGGGTCTATAAGCACATCCTTAAAAGGTCCCTGGTCATGGGAGTTTTCGAGACAGGGCATCGATACTCCATTAGTAGACTAGTGTATACAGTTGAGACCCCGACGAAGGGCGGAGGCCGGTCTCACAAGCCATTGGTGTCAGTTGGATCACCTAAGATGTATACAGGTGCTCATTGGGTTATGAGTACACCGGACAGGACTCGCCGAGAACATGCTAGTTGGTATTATACCTGACGTCAGATAGCAGTTCCCTGGTGACATGTGTACAGGTTAGTTCATCGACCTGAGATCGTCATTTGTCTCGTGTGAGTTCCCACTGTGCTTTGATTACTACCCTACCACGGCTCAAAGGAGTCGTGCAAACAGGTTTTAGTTGGGTATAGTCCCGAGCCACATGGAGGCAGCGAGCGGATTGGCAGGGGTTTCGTCTCTCCCGGTATTGAGGGTAAGATCGCGCTGTGTCTAGGGGAGCCATTACACGAAGTCCTTGGCCAAGGCAGAAGATTTACTGGTAGGTATTCCAGTAGTATCTCAGGGTGTTCTGGGCTACACTCCGATACGACTTGTACCGCTTTTAGGGGTCTGACTGTTACCAACCCCCTAGGCCCGCCATGCGATGCTAATAGACGAACGGACCGGACTGTACGGATATTGTCACTGACAGGCTCAGTAGGGTGTTAAGATGAGTTCTCTCATCGACCTCCCTTTTGGTCAATACCTGGTAGCTCGTTACGTACAGCTAGTACCTCTGACGTGCTAGTGGTTAAATCCACAGCCAAAGTATTGACGAGTCTTTAGAGTCCCCCACAGACTGTTTTCAAGTTTCTGGCGAAACGTTGTGGAGGCCGTATGATATATTGCAGGGTTCGATCATATACGTGCAGTAGTGCACGCATCATGATCGGACGGATCATACTAGTGGACTTTGGTTTAAGCCGGATCCTAGTATTAGATTTGTTGGATTACTTTAGTCTCATCGCATTCGCAATCAGTCGGAATGCGGATGCAGGTATGTATATACAGGTGAGGGGTATCCTTGTGATCCGTCACGAGTTTACTTTAGATATTGTCGTATCTTTTTATTGTTGCAAACATTTGGATTAATGGTTGCATATGGAAATTATGAGCTAGAAACCATCATTTTGTGCATTAATTGTGACACATGCAAACCTAGTGACTCATGGTCTCTTTTATTATGCATATGTCACATTTGATGATGGATTTGAGTCTTGATATGATAAGGAGAGAGAGGGGGATGCCGTGAGAGTTTTTTGGTCTTGTATTTTTTCATAACACTCTCACTCTCATTATCAACACAACATAAGAAAAAGAAAAGCTTCTTCTTCTTCTTCTTCCTCTAGCTCATAACCTCCATTGATGGCTTCATCTTCAACCTCCATCCATGCAATGGATGCAAGAGACAAAGTTGTCACAAACATTCTCTACTTCGCCTTGGACACGTCGGCTAGCGAACATCGTGCCCGAGTTGCTTCGGATGAAGCGGGAGCCCGTAAAAATATTCGAAGATGTGGTGCCCTTTCCGATAAGGAGATCGAGACCGGAGATGCCGCGAGGAGCTTGGGATAGTGGCCAAAGACCGAAGGACACGGATCGATCGGTATAGCTTTCCAACCCTTTCTCTAGTTGCTAGTTGTAGGTTAATGGTTCGATCCAGATTTATAGTACACGATAGTGCCAGTTTCTAGTTTTGAAAAAGTTTTGTTTCCGCATTTTGGCCTCGGACAGACGGCCGGGGCGCTACCGTACACTTACACAACATCTCTAGAATGATCAAATCGACGGACGAATCTCTATCTCCTAACCGATTAGTACACGACCGAAACACGTGTTGCGCAACTAAGGAATCGCTAATAGGAGTAAACACAATAACGGATGATCTAGCATACACGACTCCCGGCCCAACCACGGCACGAAGTGTGTAAAACAAACAAGTGCATATATCCCGAATTAAACAAGCATGCGCAACAAAAGAACATGCGAAAAGATTACCTGAAAACTCTGCATTGAACGCCCGTGCCCACCGATGAGTTGAAACAAAAGCTCGTGCCTATCCTCTACCTGCAACAGGCAGTCCTCCTCCTCTGCCATCCTGTACTCAAGGAACAAACCCTCCGCGACCACAACTTCTCTGAGCATAAGTCTGACGCGGATCAACAACAGGCGCAACAGGCTACTCTCCCTGAGGTGAAGGTGTTAAAGTAACATATGGTACTGCTGCCCTCTTCTGGCGTACCAAGGTATAATCTCTGACGAGGTGATGGAAACTCCCGCACCGAAAACATCCATGCGATGGCTGCTGATCCTCCTGGGGATAAGAGCTAAACGACTTTCCTCTTCCCAAGCCTATGCTACTCCCACGACGTAAACGAAATCTGTCGCGGCGACTAAGCCTCTGTCTCTGGGCTGATACACCTATACGAGTCCTCCTCGGTCCTGAGACTCCCAAAGTCTCGGGAAGACGTGCCTCATCTACTAGGGCTGCATCCACTGCTGCTGTATATGTGTTGGAGATAGTGCCCTCAGAGTCAATTATTGGATCACAGGCACGTGATTGCAATGATTGAGGGAGGACTTATCCCGGTAGGACAGTCTTACTCAAGATGATAGTATGCTATCTGGTTTACCTTTATCATCGTGTACTGCTTTAGGTGACCTTACAGGTCACTATTGCAAGTTGATAGAGCCCCTAGGATTCTTGCTTGACTGCCAGCAGTATGAGGGCGATCATATACGTGGGAGCTGCTAGTCTATAAGCACATCCTTAAAAGGTCCCTAGTCGTGGGAGTTTCGAGACAGGGCATCGATACTCCAGAGTAGACTAGTGTATACAGTCGAGACCCCGACGAGGGCCGGTGGCCGGTCTCACAAGCCACTGGTGTCAGTTGGTTCACCTAAGATGTATACAGGTGCTCATTGGGTTATGAGTACACCGGACAGGACTCGTCGGGAACATGCTAGTTGGTCTTATACCTGATGTCAGATAGCAGTTCCCTGGTGACATGTGTACAGGTTAGTTCATCGACCAGAAGATCGTCATTTGTCTCGTGTGAGTTCCCACTGTACTTTAATTACTACCCTACCATGTTCAAAGGAGACGTGCAAACAGGTTTTAGTTGGGTACAGTCCCGAACCACATGGAGGCAGTGAGCGGATTTGCAGGGGTTCGTCTCTCCCGGTATTGGGGGTGAGGTCGCGCTGTGTCTAGGAGAGCAATTACATGAAGTCCTTGACCAAGGCAGGAGATTTACTGGTAAGTATTTCAGTAGTATCTCAGGGTGTTCTGGGCTACACTCTAACACGACTTGTACCACTTTTGGGGGTCTGACTTTTACCAACCCCTAGGCCAGCCATGCAATGCTCATAGACGAATGGACCGGACTGCACGGATATTATCACTGACAGGCTCAGTAGGGTGTCAGGATGAGTTCGCTCATCGACGTCCCTTTTGGTCAATAGCTGGTAGCCCGTCACGAATGGCTAATACCTCTGACGTGCTAGCGGTTAAATCCACAGCCATAGTATTGACGAGTCTTTAGAGTCCCCCACATTCAGTTACTCAAGTTTCGGGCGAAACGCTGTAGAGGCCGTATGGAGATATGGCAGGGTTCGATCAGATACGTGCGGTATTTCACGGATCAGGATCGGACGGTTAGTACTAGAGGCCGTATGGAGATATGGCAGGGTTCGATCAGATACGTGCGGTATTGCACGGATCAGGATCGGACGGTTAGTACTAGAGGCCGTATGGAGATATGGCAGGGTTCGATCAGATACGTGCGGTATTGCACGGATCAGGATCGGACGGTTAATACTAGCAGGCTTTGGTTTAAGCCGGATGCTAGTATTGTACAGTATAGATTTTGTCTCATTTCATTTGTATTTCGGTCGGAATACAAATGCGGGTATGTATATACAGTAGCGGGGTTTTCCTGTAATTTATTACGGGATCAGTTTTTCGGAGTTGCCAGTTTGTTTTCCGTTTCAGCCATATTTCTTTGTATCTTTCATTGGCTGATGATTGGTGGAGGAGGGCTTATTTGCAATTGTGCAAATAAGCATTTATGGAGGGTGTTATTTGCATCTTGTTGTTTCATGATGATTCTACCACCCTTGACTTTCCTTTGTTCATGATGGTTCATGATAGCTTGACTTTGGAGTGATGATGATGGTTGGTGGAGTGTGGGTTTGTTTTGGTGATCATTTCCTTTCATGATAACTTTTTTGATCTCTCTCTCTCTTGCATTATTCTTGTGAGACTAACTTCCTCATTCTCACCCTCTCCTCTCATTCACCTCATGAGCATGGCCGGCCATCTTAGAGGGAGGGGCTGCCCATTTTTGGTGTGGGAATTTTTGCTCCTTTCATGCAACAAAATTCCCAAGTTCATCCACAAAAAGATTTGATCTATTTTCCTCCACCAAAAGGCAACTCCCTACAACCCCAAATGAGACATATAGATCTTCATTTATTCTACAGCAAATCTTGGGCACATCGACTCGCCAACTTCGTGCCCGAGTTGCCTCGGTCCAGAGGTGGGAGCCCGTAAAAGAAGCCGGCGACGTGGTGCCCTTCCGGCGACGTGGTGGAGACCGGAGATTCCGCAGGGAGATCGGGACGACGATGATAAGACCGAAGGACACGGATCGCTCGGTATATCTCTCTACCCCCTCTCTTGATTGCTAGGTCTAGATTAATGGCACGATCCGCGTTTTATAGTGCGCGGTGGTGCCGGTTCGAAAAGTTAATGTAAATCACCGCTTCCGCATTCCGGCGTCGGATTGACGGCCGGGGCGCCGCCATGCACTTACAGTGGTATCAGAGCCTCGCCATTAACTTAGTCTAGCTTTGTCTAATGTGTTTACATTTCCGATCGAACAAAATTCCAAAAAAATTGCGTTTTCATGTGCATCAGTTTCTGTCGAATTTTTTTTGGCTCCAAATTTTTTTCAGGTAGTTGCAGAATGATGTGCAGGGAATTCTAAGAGCACTGTAAAATTTTGGTGACCTGATCCTTCAATAGGGCCGCGGAACCATGTCAATAACCCCACTTTGGCAGCGGTTCCGCCGCAGGAATTAAGCTTCATTTCACCAATTTTTTGCAGTGGGCTTTTGGGCTGAAAATAGGGGTTTTGGTATATTCTTTTTGGGCCCAGAATTTCTTTATGTGCTACAGTAGTGCTTGGGGCCCACTTGGGTAAATTTGATCGATCGAATATTTTAAACACATTAGTTCACAGTATTTACATTTTATCTGCGACCGTGAATGTCACTTGATCGGTAAATCCTGTCTAACTGCTATAGCCCGGTTAGACGGATTTGCGAACGTGACATTCAAGTTGATGTTCTGTGTATTGTTGTGATGTTGCGGATTGGTCGTGGGGGATAGCCTGGATGCAATGCTAGTACAGTTTTTGTTTATTATGTACATTTGATATTGCGGGGCGAGCGTCCGACATGTGGACTGCCGTCACTGCCTCATTGTATATTATTCTTTTGGGGCACGACCGGGTCGAGGTCGATGTACCCGTTGTATGTATATTTTACTTTCTGTACTAGGTTTACCCCAAGGTGGGGTGCACGGATAGCCGGGTTCTAGAGGACAACAAGCCCGCATCTCATGGCATTGAGACGGAGGGGGCTTTACTCTAGAATTGGCGGGCTATTCGCCGCACTCGTAGGGGGTACAGGTTGACCCAGGAGGTGTGCCCAAGTTACCGGATTCCGTGAAGTGTCGAGTGGTCCATTCACGTTGCTGAAAGGGGCTGCCTCGCTTCAGGTTTTTTCGGGTAACTTGCCGCGCCTGTAGGGGTCTAGGATTTCATTGCACAGGCTATCCATACGACCAGGGGAACGTCGGGTTTCAGTAGCGGCTCTGTGAAACCCGGGGATCCCAGATATCTGTATTGTTCTGTGATGCTGTACATTTCTGTGATGTTGCATTTTATCACGTCTTGAGGGAAAATATTATATATTGATATATATACTAGTAGATGTTGTATATGTTTTGCATCCGTGCTAGTCCAGTCCCCGCTCTGTCGTTAGTTAGCTAACCTAACGGGTAATGACGGGACCCAGTGGCGAATGCGGATGGCATATACGTACGTCATTATTTTCGTTCTTTGTGGTGTGATCAATTGATGGGACTGCGTTGATTCGGATCAATGCAAGTTAAACAAACCTATTCTGATGTTGTTGGAACACTTTTAAAAAAGCTGTTATTGCAAGGACGTTCACTTTTGTTTTGCACAGTGATATTCAGTTGGAATATCCTGCTCCTCAGTCGACGAGGCAAGGGCCGAGATCCCTTCACCGGGAGTGACCCCTTGGACAGAAGTTTGCGTCAGGGCATTAACTTCACTATAGCCGATTACTTTTTCTTTGCATCATGGTATTCAGTTGGAATATCCTGCACCTCATTCTACGGGGAAAGAGCCGAGATCCCTTCACCGGGAGTGACCTCTTTAGCAAAGGTTTTCGTCACTATATTTTTAAAAAGCTATCTGGTTCCTTCAACGATATCAAGTTTTTTACGTTAAAGGTTTTCGCCAGAAACCATTCGTAGCCCTCCGTCGTTTCATATGGGTAGTCAATAGTATTCAAGCTGTGTTTGTTGGCCAAAGTCAAGGCACAGTGTTTGGTAGCTGTTGGGTATTCATATGCAGCATAGATAGATGCGTTGGTTTAGGGCAGTCGTATAGCTTTGTTGGCCAAAGTCAAGGTCTTGTGCGGGTGGGCTCAAATTAACCTGGAGAATGACGGGTAGAACTTGACATGTGACTTATGATTTGTTGGCCAAAGTCAAGGTCATAAGAGCATAGGGTAAAAATCACATCGGGAGTTTCTAAAGAAACTGAAACTTGCCAAATATGCGCATACCTTCTGGAGTGTGATAACGTGAGCGGATTCCGTCACGTTATCATGCGATGATAGTTGGATCCCGATTCCCACTAATGAGTTGGTTTACTCCTCGGGTGATCCCGACTAATTCTTCTTTCAGGTTTGGAGGAGAATTTGACGGTACAGTGGGAGGTTTCCAGATTAGATAAATTGGTAACCATCCTCATCTAGGTTAGAGTGCACGCTGAGTGTTTCTTTTCTCTCTCTCTTTGGCAGCGACCATTGACCCGACCCTAAGACTATGACTCAGTGACCAAGTTGACCGAACCTTCTTAAACACTGGCTTTTGGATTGTCAGAGTTGCAAACCTCATTGCCACTCCTATTTTTACCATTTTCTCCAGGACACCCCGTATTACTACGAATGTCCACTTCCATTGGACAAAACCATCGTATGGTTATATACGAACTCGAAGGAATTTATTCGAGGATGGTTTCCGGTTCTGGAGAAAACGAATAGGACTATTCAGTTGTCTTTTCCTTTTACCTTCTCTCAGGTTGCGTGTACTCCTTGGTTTAGGAGATAGTACACCTATTACGCAAATTGGATAGTCTTCTTCCAAACCTTAGGCTGGTGCCGAACGGTGGGGAATGAAGAAAATCAATTAGCCTAACGATGGTGTACAGAAGGTATTAAGTAAAGACATATCAAGGGATTAGTAAGAGGGCAAAGTAAATTGCGACTGCTATTCATGACCAAACCAAGTATTTCTTCGCCAATCCTAAATCACCTTTGTATTTCTCCAGGACACTCCGTATCACTACGAAGATCCACAGTTTATTGGATACTCTATCGTATGGTTATATACGAACTCGAAAGGAACTTATTCCAGTTCGGGGATGGATTCTGGTTAAGGAAAAATAGGAATAAGGTTTATTCGGTTGTCTTTTATCTTCACCTTCTCTCGCATTGCGAGTGTTCCTAGGATTAGGACAGTACACCCATTATGCTTATTGGATAGTCTTCTTCCAAACCATAGGCTGGTGCCGAACGGTAGGGAAGGAAGAAAACCATTTGGCCTAAAGGGGTGTACAGAAGGTAATGACTAAATACATATAAAGGGATTTGGAAAGATGGCAAAGAATTATACGGTTACAGTTGTGAATCTGGATAATGGAAGAGGCAATACTAGGAATACCGGGATACCCCATCGAAACATTTCAATGTTTCAGTTTCACTGTTTACTGTTAAAGGAAAACTGATTTCCCGATTAGATACTCACTCCAGGGTATGTATTTACCAGGTATGATTCTCACATCTGTATGGTTTTACAGATGATGAGTGGGAGTAAGTTATTGGGAATTAGGTGATCATCCTCATTATATCGGGATTCGTTGTAATCGGTGATATTTGAGGAAGTTACCTGGGTTGTTTGCCGGACGGCAAATATTTGGTTTTGAATATCCGCTGTCATGCACCAATTTCAAATTGATATATCTATACGTCTATTTTTATAGAGTGAGATATACCTTTTTGAAATTATGTCTACGACATTTACCTATATTAGTGGATGGTTAGGTAAGGAGCATTAAACAACGGTGTAATTCTTCTTAACCATAAGTACAGTTTTCAACCTGCAATACACAGGGAGTGAGTTATTAGACTCAAGGGACTTATACAGAGTATTGTATGTTGTCCAGTGTCCATTAGGACAGAGGGGATGGTCCTCGTACTATATTCGGTTTACTTATGACTTCTCTAGTTTTTAGACAGGTGTTTCGTGGAAACACAGGGTCCGAATTTTGAGAAGTTATAGGTATATGAATAAAGTAGAGAACCAGGTGTTGCAAGTATCGGGATTCTTCAAGGTGATCGAAGATGTAGATACTTGTGTAGGGTATTCAGTTGATAGTAATGATTCAGAGAACTTGCTTCTCTTTCAGGTTACTCATAATTGGAAGTACTCCTAAGTTGAGCAACGCTGATCGGCCTCATTCCATATAGTTGACATGCACTGGAAACAGCTGCATGATTTGAATTTGGTTCAATTAAATCAGTGCCTCTGGTTCTATATTGGATATAGAATAGTTCATATCTTAACGATGTTAAGGTACGGGGAGTTGTCTGACTTATGCTTAAAACCAGACTCTGGATAACTCATGGCACGTTTCTGTAATGGCTGTTTGTGGGTTGACCCAGGCTATGACGAGGGTTGACTTTCTACCATCTGGAAGATCAATAGTGATATTGTTCTAGACTCGCCACAGTTTTAATAAAAATAGATTTTTTCAGAAAACAGTAGTGGGAGTATGGTAGAACTGGAAGTGATTCCAGAACCACAAACGATTACTGAAGATTTGATAGGAACCTAAAGATTCAATCTGGTTTGACATTCCATTGGCCACTCCGCAGATACGGTGGGTAACCTCTGGCACCCGAGAGGTACTCCGGTAGCCTCAAGGACGGTGACAGGGAGGTTCTTGTTTACCCAGACTTGCCATTGCTGTTGTTCGAGACTGTGAGACCCGGCAGGAGGATGAGTGTAGCGTCGTTCTAAACTAGCTTTAGAAGTGTACGTGTATATGACTCTGCTAGAGGGTTGTCGTAGTCAGTGGGAGCAGCGGAAGCATTAGTGGACAAGTGGCTTATGTCTATTTATAGACTAAAGCAGATGTAGCGGAGATAGATCATCTATTTCTGATGTGACAGTCATAGGTTTGACTTCATCAGAATAGGGGATGGATCTGTTGAGAAGGTAGTATGGTGTGATGTCCTGGTATTTGGATGACATACACAGAGTAGGAAGTGATATTCCTATACTACGATCGGTTATACTTTGGTCGTCACACAGTGGTTTCTCCACATAGGACTTGGACATTATATCAGACATACTGGTTACTAGATCTATGGTTTTAGATCTAGATTTGGGTGGTTTCTCAATCAGGGTACTTAGACAGCATTCTAAGAGTATTTAGAACGGACGACTCCTGGCACGGTAGTGTACCTGCAGGTGATGGAGTCACCCTCTCTAGAGGTGTCTTAAAGACTAAAGGGGAGAGGGATGTGCATGATTGGCAGATCACTTGCTTAGGCAATTGAGTCAATCGTGAGATGTCAAGTACCACACCAGATGTTGTTTTTGCACTGGATGCAATAAGTTGATATTGATCCAATCCTGGAGAAACAGTCGGAAGCAGTTTTAGAACATAAATGGATGTTCTAGGGATATGATAACGACAGCCTCATTCGGGAGACAGTTATCATTCCAGGCTTCCAAGGTGACCTGGACGACAAGGAGGTTGTTAGAGTTATAGTTTTTCCCTCTGACGAGGGGCGGTATTTTGGACAGGTGGTCCAAGGGGATACTGAGGGAGGCATGGCGCAGGATACTGATTAAATTCGGTTGACGATACAGTCTAAGAAGTTTGGATTTGGAGTTCACTTGTGAGCTAGGTCCCATCAGACATCCAGACATATTCTAAGACAGGTATTGCTCATTTCGGGAGATGGGTTTCTCCGCGAACTTGAGATATAGAGAGACATAGAAAGAAACATCAAAGCGGATCCACTCGCTGAGGCTATTCCTCGAACGCAATAGTTTCACAAACAGGTTTTGTGAGACTGACTAGTAGAGGAGTTGGGTGTTCGGTATCACACGGGCTGTGAGTATGCGACATCGCAATAATTAGCCTTGAGTGCAAGTGGGAGATTGTTGGAGATAGTGCCCTCAGAGTCAATTATTGGATCACAGGCACGTGATTGCAATGATTGAGGGAGGACTTATCCCAGTAGGACAGTCTTACTCAAGATGATAGTATGCTATCTCGTTTACCTTTATCATCGTGTACTGCTTTAGGTGACCTTACAGGTTACTATTGCACGTTGATAGAGCCCCTAGGATTCTTGCTTGACTGCCAGCAGTATGAGGGCGATCATATACGTCGGAGCTGCTAGTCTATAAGCACATCCTTCAAAGGTCCCTAGTCGTGGGAGTTTCGAGACAGGGCATCGATACTCCAGAGTAGATTAGTGTATACAGTCGAGACCCCGACGAGGGGCGGTGGCCGGTCTCACAAGCCACTGTTGTCAGTTGGTTCACCTAAGATGTATACAGGTGCTCATTGGGTTATGAATACACCGGACATGACTCGCCGGGAACATGCTAGTTGGTCTTATACCTGACGTCGGATAGCAGTTCCCTGGTGACATGTGTACAGGTTAGTTCATTGACCTGAAGATCGTCATTTGTCTCGTGTGAGTTCCCACTGTACTTTGATTACTACCCTACCACGCTCAAAGGAGACGTGCAAACAGGTTTTAGTTGGGTACAGTCCCGAGCCACATGGAGGCAGTGAGCGGATCTGCAGGGGTTCGTCTCTCCCGGTATTGGGGGTGAGGTCGCGCTGTGCCTAGGAGAGCCATTACACGAAGTCCTTGGCCAAGGAAGGAGATTTACTGGTAAGTATTCCAGTAGTATCTCAGGGTGTTCTGGGCTACACTCCGACACGACTTGTACCGCTTTTAGGAGTCTGACTTTTACCAACCCCCTAGGCCCTCCATGCGATGCTCATAGACGAACGGACCGGACTGTACGGATATTGTCACTGACAGGCTCAGTAGGGTGTCAGGATGAGTTCGCTCATCGACGTCCCTTTTGGTGAATAGCTGGTAGCCCGTCACGTATGGCTAATACCTCTGACGTGCTAGTGGTTAAATCCACAGCCATAGTATTGACGAGTCTTTAAAGTCCCCCATATTCAGTTACTCAAGTTTCGGGTGAAACGCTGTAGAGGCCGTATGGAGATATGGCAGGGTTCGATCAGATACGTGCGGTATTGCACGGATCAGGATCGGACGGTTAGTACTAGAGGCCGTATGGAGATATGGCAGGGTTCGATTAGATACGTGCGGTATTGCATGGATCAGGATCGGACGGTTAGTACTAGAGGCCGTATGGAGATATAGCAGGGTTCGATCAGATACGTGCGGTATTGCACGGATCAAGATCGGACGGTTAATACTAGCAGGCTTTGGTTTAAGCTGGATGCTAGTATTGTACAGTGTAGATTTTATCTCAATGCATTTGTATTTCGGTCAGAATACAAATGCGGGTATGTATATACAGTAGCGGGGTTTTCCTGTAATTTATTACGGGATCAGTTTTTTGGAGTTGCCAGTTTGTTTTCCGTTTCAGCCATATTTCTTTGTATCTTTTATTGGTTGAAGATTGGTGGAGGAGGGCTTATTTGCAATTGTGCAAATAAGCATTTGTGGAGGGTGTTATTTGCATCTTGTTGTTTCATGATGATTCTACCACCCTTGACTTTCCTTTGTTCATGATGGTTCATGATAGCTTGACTTTGGAGTGATGATGATGGTTGGTGGAGTGTGGGTTTGTTTTGGTGATCATTTCCTTTCATGATAACTTTTTTGATCTCTCTCTCTTGCATTATTCTTGTGAGACTAACTCCCTCATTCTCACCCTCTCCTCTCATTCACCTCATGAGCATGGCCGGCCATCTTAGAGGGAGGGGCTGCCCATTTTTGGTGTGGGAATTTTTGCTCCTTTCATGCTACATAATTCCCAAGTTCATCTACAAAAAGCTTTGATCTATTTTCCTCCACCAAAAGGAAACTCCCTACAACCCCAAATGAGACATATAGATCTTCACTTATTCTACAGCAAATCTTGGGCACGTCGACTCGCCAACTTCATGCCCGAGTTGCCTCGGTCCAGAGGTGGGAGCCCGTAAAAGAAGCCGGCGACGTGGTGCCCTTCCGGCGACGTGGTGGAGACCGGAGATTCCGCGGGGAGATCGGGACGACGACGAGAAGACAGAAGGACACGGATCGATCGGTATATCTCTCAACCCCCTCTCTAGATTGCTAGGACTAGATTAATGGCACGATCAGGGTTTTATAGTGCGTGGTGGTGCCGGTTTGAAAAGTTAAAGTAAATCACCGCTTCCGCATTCGGGCGTCGGATTGACGGCCGGGGAGCCGCCGTGCACTTACAATATGTGACACAATGCTATGTGCTGATAGCAAGGAATAACTGGGTAACGCGGGTGCTAACCTCCTGTCGCTGCGCTCGACCGGCCTCAACCAACGACCTCATCTTCTGGCGCAAGTCTCGCATCTCTGCCTCAAGCCTAGCGATACGATCTATCGAAGGCGGATCAATCTGCTTCTGAACAACGAGCGTACCGTCCCGGTCAGTCCTCGCCCCAAACGAGTCAACTCTGACCTCGGCTCTCGCTGTCTCTCTCTGTGCCCTCGTAGTCATCGGCGACATAAAGGCTAAAAATGGAAATAGGATTCGATAAGAACATGGAAATCGAATCACAAGGATATGTATCATCATGGAAGGAATTTCAAGCAATTAGTACTTAGGTCGCTTTAGGCAGAGTACCGTGTCGTATGTATGCCGCGGACATACACACTACGTCACTCTGCTTAAGCTACCTACTCCATCATACCAAGGCCATCCTACACTCTGAAAGGTAAAAACTAGCGCTCTGATACCAACTTTGTCACGATCCGAAATTTGGCACGTGACGGACCTTAAATTACGCAACGTCCACAGGCGTAACGCAATTTAAGTAAGCCGAAAACCCAACAAATCTAAACTATCAAAGTAGTAAGTAATAAGAACATTATTTAAAGCTTTTAGAAATCTCAAATAAAAATCTTTAAAGTCCAAACTTATTTCCTGTAAAAATTTGGCGGCACCTCCTTTGTAAAAACTAGCCCCGAAAATGGATACAACATAGTATATAAGCAATGCATCCCCAACGGGAGAAAATCCATGCCCAAAGGCGGAAAACAACCACCACAACAAATATACGACGCCGTAGCGAAGAAAAATACAATACAAAGTGACAACAGCATAAAAGACAACCCAATTCACAAAATAATATACAATATCGTCCTCACAACTCGTCTCTAAGTCAGTACATGAAGTAGTAGATGGAGAGTACTTGATACAACGAATATACAATGAGCAACATCGGATAACCGCAAAACCCACCTATAGAAAAACTGCACCCAGTCAGCCGTAGCGGTATCCGCTGCAAAAGATGATAAGATAGGAAGAAGAAGCCCTGTCGCGAATGCCCTGAGGGACTACCTGCAAAACACTGTGGCACAACGGGGGTGAGTTGCCAACTCGTGAATAGTAAATAACATATACAGGTAATCGCAAGTATGCACGTACTGCGATAATCTATCATATGCAAGCTGATAGCAATAAATGGCAATAGGTATATGCAACAGTCATGAAAGGTACTCTATCAGGTACTACAAATATATGAAGCAATGCATATCAACAACAATTAGGATAAGCACGAAAATGAAAGCTTCTATAAATACAGATACACCCAATAAATGCGGAGTATGGGATAAAACATGTCATCCTCAGGGAATCCTCATCGTGGCAGGACCAGTGTCCATCAAGACAATATAAATCCCAAATTCCTCAGATCGGACCTCAGATCGTCCCTCATAACCTGTAAGTCTCATGGAACCTGAGTGTCAAACATCGACACCCGATAACATCATGAAAACCGTGTCCAGTATCGAAATATCGAGTAAAGAATAAGAATACTTGCATAGATCATTATGATGATATATATATACACATGTATAACAGCGTCCCTTACCACTGATATATATATATATATATATATATATATATATCACAGCGTCCCATACCACTGATATATATCATCAGAAGTAAAACATCCAGAAAACATCGTGAAAAACTAGTGTCCAGCATTGACACATAAATACATATATATTGGGCTCCGTCAGTCCGGATCGGCCCTATATATATTGGGCCCCGTCAGTCCGGATCGGCCCTAGGATTGGGCTCCGTCAGTCCGGATCGACCCTATCCATCTCTAGACATGTACATGGGGCTCCGTCAGTCCGGATCGGCCCTAGGATTGGGCTCCGTCAGTCCGGATCGGCCCAAATCAGAATCTTCTCACAACCGAGAAATCTCATGGTCGACGCACTGAAATATCATATCAAGAGAAACCGGGTCTTTCAAACATTGCATAATTTCATGAACTACCACGGTCCTCAAATCTAGAAAACACCATAGGAAATCCATATCTCAATGCGAAAATCCATGAATATAATATATGCAACATTAAACAGTAATGTGAGCATATAAAGGAAAAGCCGCTATTTAACTGCAACAAGTTATTATATATATCATGCGGTTCCTAATTTCTCCGAAATCCAACGCAACATCATATAAATTTGAACATGTAGCTATAGCAAGGTATATGTATGTACCTATCAACAATGATGTAAAACCATACGGGTATATGTGTAACTATAGTTACACAGCAAGGTATGTGGGTGTACATGTAAGTATGTATGCAAGATGTGCATGTAGTTATATCTCATATGTGTATATACCTGTCACTAATGGTAACCTACCATATAGGTATATGTGTGTACATGTATGTATGGGAAGGCATATGTGTAAGCATGTAGGTATACAAGTATGCTATATGTCATATGCACAAAAGAACATGAATCAATGTATAAATGTCACTAAACATACAATATCACATTTGTATGTGTGTTGTGCGTGTCATGGCAATTATCGACGGTGTGTGTGGCATACAATCAGTGCTCGTGCAACATGAACCGTCAATAATAGTGTAGTGTCCAATGGGTACAAGTCTAAGCACAATCATGTAATAATATGCAATGAAGTTTATGCGCAAACTCTATATGTGCAATATAAATATGCAGCTAATATCATATCATATCTAGCCCAGACGCATAACGCCATGCGGGCGATTCCCCCATAGATGTTAAATCTGCTCACTGATGATCTTGGGCTAAGTAAACCCAATCACTCTTTTTCCCTTCTTCGCCGCGTACGAAGTCCTCGCCTGTGACCCTAAGATCATAAAACAACAATAACAAGTGTATATTAGCAATCGACCAATAATACGTACAAACTACGTTTGACAGACGCAACTACTCCAAACATACTCTCAAGTGTTCGTCTAGTGGCTAACGTGCGTAGAGACACTATGAAACCAACTCAAGAGCAACAGCAGCACAAGAATACGAACTGTGTCGGATAACATAACGCGCGTAATCGAAACACGGGAAACAAGCAAAGCGATCCCAGCTTTTGCTACACCAACAATTGGTTAAAGTTGCAAGTTCCATGAAACCAAATACAATCCCAGAGAGCCTTACACCAAAACACAACATCCCTGCCCCCACTCTGGCCGCAAATTGCGGCCAGAAGCAATAAATCTGCGGCCAGTTTCAAAGGGAATGAGCTCGGTTTTCAGGGTATCTTCTAGGTCACCACACCAGGTCACTGTGATGGGAACTTTTCCAACAAACACCTGGTTTGATAGCAGATCATCCGAGATCCAAAACTACACTAAAAATACGATATTTGCACGAAACTAAACTGAAACGAAAAAGCTACACAACACTAAAAACACCTATTTAACAGATAGAGATCATTACCTAACCACACAAGCTCAAAGATCCTAGCTTTCCAAGCTCCAAGGGATCCTAGAGGCAAAATAAGTCTTGAGAAGTGATTTGGGTGAGATTTTGTGAAGTTTAGTGAAGGTTTTGTGATGGGAAGGTAAGTGTTCAGTTGAGGGTTGAGGAAAATGAAGAGAAATGAGAATGAGATCAAGTGAGAGAGAATGAGAGTGAATGAGTGAGTTAGAGAGAGAGAGAGAGGTGAGTGAAATGGTGAGAGGGTAAGTGTACCATGCATTAACTCTCCTTATTAATGCAAGCCATGACTCTCTCATGACTCACCAAGCCGCCTCCTCCCAATCCAAAACTCCAAAAGAAATATCTCCCTCACCACAAATATCTAGGGAAATGTTAAGGTTAAACAAAGAAAGAATTAGGATTAGGTTAAGGGTTTAACTTAAGGTTGTCATGGTCACTAACATGATTAATACAAACAAACCCTCACATTAACGTGCACACATGTGTGCAAGCCAAAACAAAAAAATATCAATTAATTGTTATAAAATGTGAGAAACCCAAATTGTAAACTTTTTACAGAAAAGCCGCATTATCGCTTAATTAACACTAATCGCATTCTAAGGTGTTACATGGATGATCCCACATCCATAAGTGTTTGACATCAAAGAGGGTATACGGGTGCTCAATGGAGACTAGGTACACCGAACGGACTCGCCGAGAACTCTTAGTTGGTATTATACCTATCGTCAGATAGCAGTTCTCTGGTGACACTGGTACATGTTAGTTTGTAGACCCGAGATCGTCATAGGTGTAAAATTTCAAAAAAAATACAATATTATTTTTGGGAATTTTTACAGTTTAATATTATTTTATTGAATATTTTAATATTTCAGTATTATTAAATACAGATAAATGGGAAAAATTATGGAAAAATTATGGAAAATTCTAAAATAGGGTATTTTATGGAATTATGCCATTTTTAAGTTTTTATGATTAGTTATATGCTAATTTAGTGCTAATCGCGATTAAAAATCGCTAATCGGTTTTTAGCATTTTTGTGCAAAACATGCACATATCATTTTTCTTACACTTGTGCATTTTTCCACCATGTTTCTTTTGGGGTTACTATTCTAGTGAGAAGGATTTAGAGAGGAAAGAAAAGGAAAAGAAAAAGAAAATGGAAAAGGAATAAGGAAATGAGGTATGGTGAGAGAGAGAAAGGTATGGTTTTACTTTGAACTTTGACTTAGCCATTCTCTTCATTCATCATTCATTTTCCCTCCCTCTTCCTCCATTGCTGCTGCTGCTCCTGCTCCTCATTCTCCACCTCTTCAAGATCCTCAAAACAACTCAAAAACATCACCGAAACCCTATCTCCATTTCAGAAAAAGTGTGCATAAGCTCAAGATCTACACATTGGACCAAGGAAGCAAGGATTTTGGCCACTAGGGGCAACTCAAGAAAATTCTTGAGTTGCCAAATGAGGTATTTTCTGGACCATAAAGCTTAGTTTATGCATTACCTTTACCCAATGTAGCGCCTTGAAAAGTCGTTTTGGTGTTTTCCCGAAAATCGGTGAAAATTCGGTATTTTTCCGTAAATCGTCTTTTTTGTTATTTTGCAGTTTAGGACTAATTATACTTAATTTGGATAGGTAATTGCTTGTTTTTGGTAGCAAATGAGTTACTTATGAAATTATGGTCGTTTAAAAATTTTCCCTAATTTTTCAATTTTTTTATATTATTTTAAGCCGGTAAGAAAATACAATAAATTAGCGATAAATACAAATTTAAATGGGCTAAATTTAAGCTTTAAAATCATGTTAATTAAAATCTAGTTGTAACATAAATTTTTAGTATTTTATTTTAAGTTTTAACTAATTTTTATTATAGAAAACAAAATTTATAGAGCAACAGCAGCACAAGAATACGAACAACGTCGGATTCTTGGGTCACGTGGTTACGAGAGACGGCATTTGTGTGGACCCGAAGAAGATTGAGGCTGTTCAGCAGTGGCCCCGACCTACATCGGTTACTGAGATCCGTAGTTTTCTAGGCCTGGCGGGCTACTACAGGCGTTTTGTTCAGGACTTCTCCCGTATAACTGCACCGTTGACCAGTTTGACCCGGAAGGGAGTTCCTTTCGTTTGGACAGAGGAGTGCGAGCGCAGTTTTCAGCAGCTACGGACTTGTTTGACTACGGCGCCGGTATTATCTTTACCTTCGGGATCAGGCGGATTTGTTGTCTACTGTGATGCTTCGCGAGTGGGATTAGGATGCGTATTGATGCAGCATGGCCGGGTGATCGCTTATGCTTCTCGGCAGTTGAAGAAGCATGAACAGAACTACCCCACTCATGATTTGGAGATGGCTGCAGTGGTCTTTGCACTGAAGATTTGGCGACATTACCTATACGGCGAGTCGTGTCAGATATTCATCGATCACAAGAGCTTAAAGTACATATTTCAGCAGCGAGACCTGAACCTCAGACAGCGTCGTTGGATGGAGTTGGTGAAAGACTACGACTGCGAGATCTTATATCATCCCGGCAAGGCAAATGTGGTGGCAGATGCGTTGAGTAGGAGGCCCGGGGGTAGTCTATCCTTTTTGCGCGCAGTTCAGAGGCAGTCGTCAGCAGATTGGCAGATGTTATGCGACAGCCGAGTTGAGTTCGAGTTCACTCAGACAGGGGGACAGCTCGCGCATGTTCGTGCACGCCCACAGTTGCTTGACCGTGTATATGAGGCACAGCGCAGTGACGACCGTTGCTCAGAGATCATGGCACAGATGGGACAGGGCAGATTTTCCGAGTTCGTGGTTGACGATCAGGGGATTTTACGATATGGATCTAGACTGTGCGTACCAGAGGCTGATGGATTGCGGCGCGACATTCTTGAGGAGGCACACCGATCAGTGTATAGTGTCCACCCCGGTTCCACCAAGATGTACTATGATATGAGAGAGACCTACTGGTGGGACGGGATGAAGAGGGACATTGCGGAGTTCGTTTCGAGATGCCTGACTTGTCAGCAAGTCAAGGCCGAGCACCAGAGGCCCGCAGGAGAGCTACAGCCGTTACCATTCCAGAGTGGAAATGGGAGCAGATTTCGATGGATTTTGTTGTGGGTCTACCCAGGACCAGTCGAGGGTACGACTCCATCTGGGTGATCGTGGATAGATTGACGAAAGCGGCTCACTTCCTTCCAGTGAAGACGACTTTCAGCTTCGCTCAGTATGCTCAGCTCTATATTGACGAGATCGTGCGACTACATGGCGTACCGACTTGTATCGTGTCAGATCGAGGCACTCAGTTCACCAGCCGACTTTGGAAGAGACTTCAGGAGGCTTTGGGCACTCGTTTGAGCTTCAGCACAGCGTTTCATCTGCAGACAGACGGACAGTCAGAGCGGACCATTCAGACTCTCGAGGACATGCTCAGAGCATGCGTTTTAGACTTTGGTGGTAGCTGGGATCGTCATTTACCTCTAGTGGAGTTCTCCTACAACAACAGCTTCCAGGATACTATTCAGATGGCACCTTTCGAGGCTTTGTATGGGAGGAGATGCAGATCGCCCGTTTGTTGGACAGAGCTCAGCGAGAGCAGCATTTTGGGGCCACAGCTTGTTGAGGAGACGACATCGAAGATCCAGTTGATCCGAGACTGGATGAGAGCGGCTCAGAGCAGGCAGAAATCCTATGCAGACAGGCGCCGTCGCAGATTAGAGTTCGCAGTTGGCGACCATGTTTTTCTGAGGGTCTCTCCGATGAAGGGCGTGATGCGTTTTGGGCGAAAGGGGAAGCTTAGCCCTAGATTCGTAGGTCCCTTCGAGATCCTCGAGCGTGTTGGCGCTGTTGCTTATCGTTTGGCTCTTCCTCCCAGCTTTCTCGATGTTCACCCCGTCTTCCATGTTTCGATGCTCCGCAAGTACCTTCACGACCCTTCGCTTGCGATTCAGCACCCGACAGTCCAGCTAGAGCGCGACCTTTCTTTTGCAGAGCAGCCGGTGGCCATCCTGGATCGGCAGGTGAAGAAGTTGAGGTCGAAGATTATACCAACCGTCAAGGTCCTTTGGCGTAGCCCGAGCAGCGAGGAGGTTACTTGGGAGACCGAGGGCGAGATGAGGAAGAAATATCCCCATCTCTTCGAAGGTACGCGTAGCTATATTATTTTAAATTCGGGGACCGAATTTCTTTAAGGGGGGAAGATTGTAGCGTCTTGAAAAGTCGTTTTGGTGTTTTCTTGAAATTCGATGAAAATTCGGTATTTTTCCGAAAACCGTCTTTCTCGATATTTTGCAGCTTAGGGCTAATTATACCTAAAATGGATAGGTAATTGCTTGTTTTTAGTAGCTAATGAGTTATTTATGAAATTTTGGTCATTTAAATTTTTTTCCCTATTTTCCATTTTTTATATTATTTTAAGCCGGTAAGAAAATACATTAAATAAGCGATAAATACAAATTTTTCCGGGCTAATTTTAATCTCTAAAATTATGATAATTATAATCTAGTGATAACATGAATTTTTAGTAATTTATTTTGATTTTTAACAAATTTTTATGTTATGAAACGAATTTATTGAATTTTGAGCTAAAACTTGCAATTTTTGAGTTGTAGGGGGCCTTTTTGCATAAAATTTCTTTTGTAAATCCCCTCTCTCTTTTCCTTCAGCCCTAGGACAGCCCAACCCTGACCAAGTCCAGAAAATTCTGATCTCTTTTCTCTAGTTGCTTTCTTGAGTTGATTTAAGGGTTTTTTTTTATTTATTTTAAATATAATGAATAAGTTATGATACATTTGACTTTGGAACTTGACCCTTGACTTTCCCCACTTGCCCACACCCTCCCCCATCCCTCCTCTGGCCGAAAAACCTGCACACCCTCTTCTTCCTCTCTTTTCTTTTCATTTTCCTTCATTTTCTTCAAAAAACCACATCAAAATCCATGATTTATTCAAAAATCCAAACAAATCCTTATGCTATCATTTTCCTTAGCCATTCTAACTTGGATCTTGGTGCTTGAGGCCATCAATTGGAGCAAAATTTTCTTGCTTGATCCATAGATCAAGAGGTATAATTTCTATCATGTTAAATTCTTTTGTTTAAGTTCTTATGTTAGATGGTTTAGTGTTAATTTAGTGTAGTTTAATCTAGTTTCTTAGGTTTTGCTTGAAAATTTTAGCTAGGGTTTTGAAGCCATAATACTTAATTAGATTGTTTTATAGTTAATCTAGTGGTTAATTAACTAATCCATATAGTTATCTTGTTGATGTAGTTTTCAATTATGCTAATTTGATTAAATTTAGAAGTGTGAAATTGCTTTTTAGGATTTTCAAGAGAGGGTTTTTATATGGAATTGGTTTGTGAAGCTTGATTAGTGAGTGGATTAAGTTTTAGAAAGCATTATTTAATTGATTAAACCTAATTCGCTATCTAGTGTTTTGCTAACCTTAATCTAAGTGGTTAACTTGCTTATTAGGCTAAAATCTAGTGTTAAATTAAGGTTTTTCATATATAGTTTGGTTTATGTTTGCTAATTACAAAAATCAAGAGAAGGTTTTGTTTATGGAAATTAGGTTTTTTAAGCATAGTTGATGGTTTAAAATTAGGGTATTGGCTAGCTATTTGGTTAGTTTGGATGTTGGTGTTGGGTGGTGTTGACTTTGTCGCTAAATTGTCGATGTTTGCATCAAATTGCAATTTCTGCTTACTAGATTTTTATAAAAGTTATGTGATGAATTATTTTTGATATCTTGATGTTTGTAATGGCTTGTCCTGCGACTTTTAGGATGCGTGAGTGCGGTTTTTGGGTAGTCGGGTTTTAGTTTTGCCGGGCGACCAAATCGGCGTTTTTCGGCAGTTTTTGCGATTTTCGCGTGTGTCCGCGCACTTTGTGCACGTTGTACCTAGCTAGCGAACTTTAGTAGTTTCGTTGGGGTTTTGCGTCGTTCTTGAATGTGTAACCTTATATTTGGTATTGATGTAAATTCCAGGTTCGGTCGCGGAAACGTCAGACGCGGCGCGAAAGGGAAAGGCGGTGATTGGACACAGCTAGCCAGGGATCCCGGTGAGTAGATTTAACATCTACGGGGGACGATCGTTTGGATGGCGCAAGTCGCCCGATAGATTTAGTAAACTGTAAAATAGTAAACTGGATAACCACTTGTGACATTAGAATAATATTACTGGCATGATAATTGCTGCAATTAGATCAATATGTTATACCCATATACGCAAACTCAATTGTAGGACACATGCACCATTACGAGGTTTTTATATGCAGCACGAGCACTATTCATGCTTACACACACACCCTGGTAATTGCCATGCCATCACACTAGATAACTTTTAAATTGAAACCTTTTACTAATTGATACTTAAACTGGTACTATTGCCTTAATTCCTTAAAAATGAAACCGTAGTATTGCTATTCATGTGTATGTACTTCATCATATTAATTGTTCATGCTTAATACATTAATCACACATCGCAACTTGATTATTGATATCATACGCATTCATTATCATTGATATATGCACTTATGAGGATTTCTTGAGATTTTATGATATTGCTGGATTTCGGGGGAAAGCCGCAAAATTTCTAAACTTATTATATTTTTAAAATATGTAAATTGCGGTTTTCTAGTGATGTAAGTGTCGTCCACCATGAGTTTGCTGTGGATTTGGAAATCCGTGTCGAGGAGTGGAGGAACCGGCACGGGTACATGGTGGGCCCGGTAAGGTACCCCGGGGCAAGAGGAATGTGGTGATGACGTTGAGCCTGGCAGGGGACGGATTACCTACCGGTGACTGTTTGGGACGGCGGATATCCAGAGGATACCGACCGTGGCCGCTAGATGATGAGATATTGATATTTGAGATGGGTCAGCCGGACGGCTGAGGCCAGAGATACATTTATGAGGTTTGAGACAGCTTTTGGGTGTCGTTGCTGGACACCGATTTTCGTCGATTCATTGACATTATGCTGGCATTCTAAAAGAGTTTCAAAAACAAAAAGAGATAAAATATTTCCTATATATACCTATTGAGACCTCAGATATTCATGTTGCATACATATTAGTACACTGATGTTATATACACACCTGCTAGTGCATCCAGTCATACCCGTATTATAGATGCTAGGATGCTTGTGTGCATGCATACGATAGCCTTTGTAGATGTTATTTATTACTCACGAGTTGGCAACTCACCCCCGTTGTGCCACAGTCTTTTGCAGGTCCGCTCCGTCAGTTCAGTAGCGGCGGGCGCACTTGTCTTTTGCCTCTTTTGCCTGAGCTCGAGATTTGCTCATAGGTGGGTTATGTTATTATTTTGTACCACTTGTATATTCTTTGTATCTAGTGTACTCCATCTACTGTTTCTACCAGATTTATTGTATATTGACCTAGAGATGAGACTGTGAGGTTTGTGGATTTTATGCTGTATTTTGGGGTCGAGCTCACTTGAGCCGACATGCTGCTTTTCTCATGCTTTATTATGATTATTATGCTTGCTGTCATTTACATTGCGTGGGATTTGTGACCGCCTTATGGCGAAGAGCTAGCTCCCGCTTGGGGATGCCCTATTTTGTTGGTTTTACATATATTCTTGTTGTACCCATTTTTGGGGGCCAGTATTTACAAAGGAGACTCTGCCGAAATTTTCGGAAAAATTAGTATTGTTTTTAAAAAGGGTTTTACATGACTTATTTGATAAACTTTCTTTCAAATGTTTGGGTTTTCTTCACTCTTTTGCTTAATTGGTTTTGTTTTCTGGGCTTTGGCTTACTTATTTTACGGACGCCTTTAGACGTTTCGTAAACTTAAGTGCCAGTCACGTTCCGTACCCTGCGGGTCGTGACAAAGTTGGTATCAGAGCGATAGGTTTTACCTTTTTGAGTGTAGGATGACCCTTGGTAGATGGAGTAAGTGACTTAAGCAGGGTAACGTAGCGTGCGTATGTCCGCGGCATACTTACGATACGGTACTCCGCCTAAGTGACTTTAGGATATACTTGCTTGAAAAAAATTCCTTCTTCAATTCCGTGTATCCTCTGATCCTATTGCACTGTCCTTACTATCCGTTTTCCTGTAACAGCCACTATGCCGCCGAAGGCTACGAGGGCCCAGAGGGCTGCCGCCAGAGACGAGATTCGAGCTGGCTCGTCCGAGACTAGGACTGAGCAGGGTGGTATGCCTACGCCGCAGGGACAGACCGATCCACCTTCCCCAGGCCGTATGGATAGGCTCGAGACCGGTATGGAGGTGTTGCGACAGATGATGGGAGGCATGCAGGAGCTGCGTCAGATGGTAGGATCCCTAGTTGCAGCCAGTCGTACACCGAGGCCGGATGACGTACCTACTACATCACAGACGACCATGATACCTGCTCCTACTACTACCACCGTGGCCATTCCGGTTTCACTACAGGATTTCATGAGGCTGAGACCTCCAGTATTCACCGGCACCGAGGCAGCGGAGGACCCACAGACGTTCCTTGACAGTTTAGCCAGGATCTGCCGTTCGCTGAGATGTTCGGATGATCGATGGGTAGAGCTTGCGAGTTTCCGACTAGAGGGTCTCGCGCAGACATGGTGGGAGTCAGTCTTGAGAGGTCGAGCTGCAGGTCTACCGCCTATGACTTGGGCCGAGTTTACAGCGGTCTTTCTAGCCCGTTTCCTTCCAGAGAGCGTTCGTGATGCCAGAGCTCGTAGCTTCGAGGCCTTAGTCAAGACACCTGGGATGACGGTGTCTGAGTATGATATCCAGTTTACACAGTTATCCCGATATGCTCAGTATTTGGTGGATACCGAGGAGAAGATGGTGAAGAGGTTCGTACAGGGACTTGATGCCCAGCTATATCTTGCCATTGGCGCCCAGCACTACGACACTTATTCAGCTGCTATGGATACGGCATTGCGGATGGAGGCACGCATATCACAGACTTCGGCCGTTTCTGGGCCGAAGAGGATTCGCACCGATGTACCGTCTCAGAGGCAGCGCGCCAGATTCTTTCCGAGAGATAGGCCTGGCAGAAGATTTGGACGGGGACAGCTATATGGTTCTTATCCCCAGGGGCAGCAGCCGTCGCCAGGGTGTTTTGGGTGCGGGAGTCTGCACCATCTTGTCAGAGACTGTCCGGCGAGACGACAGGGAGCAGCGACAGTTCCGCATGTGACCCTACCACCATCACCACCCCCTCCTCAGAGAGCCCTACTTCCTACCCCAGGCGATGCTCCACGCCAGCTAGGTGCATCGAGAGGCCGTGGACGCGGCGGTCCTGTTCAGAGAGGACGAGGAGGCAGAGGCCGAGGTCGAGGTCAGCCCGCTATCGGTGGAGGACAGGCCCGAGTTTTTGCTTTGACACCGCAGGATGCGCAGGCATCCAATGCCGTTGTGACAGGTACTTTGCCAGTTTGTTCTTTCGACGCACGGGTATTATTCGACCCAGGTTCCACACATTCGTACGTATCTACACACTTTGCACCGATGTTGGGCCGTGAGTCGTCGTCGTTAGATCAGCCGCTTGTTGTTGTTACTCCGGTAGGCGAGTCGTTTGTCGCTCGGTTTGTATTTCGTTTGTGTTCCGTTCGTATCGGGGAGAGGGATTCATCAGTTGATTTGATACTCCTCGATATGTTGGACTTTGATGTGCTTCTGGGCATGGATTGGCTAGCCACTTGTTATGCTTCGGTGGACTGCCGTGAGAAGGCAGTCAGATTTAGCTTTCCGGAAGAGCCAGTCCTTGTTATTCAGGGAGACCGCAGTGTCACCCTTCCCAGCTTAATTTCGTCTCTTCGCGCTGGTCAGCTCTTGCGGAAGGGATGTCAGGGATTCTTAGCGTTTGTTTGTGATACGCAAGCTGCAGAGGTTCCGTTGGACCGGGTCCCGGTAGTTCATGAGTTCCCTGATGTTTTCCCTGATGAGCTACCTGGGCTACCGCCTGAGCGCGATGTTGAGTCCTGTATTGATTTGATTCCCGGTTCGGGGCCTATTTCTTTACCGCCTTATCGGATGGTCCCGGCAGAGCTTCGAGAGCTGAAGGATCAGTTGCAGGATTTGTTAGATAAGGGGCTTATTCGACCGAGTGTTTCTCCGTGGGGTGCACCGGTCCTGTTTGTCAAAAAGAAGGATGGAAGTTTGCGCTTATGTATCGACTACCGCCAGCTGAACAAAGTTACCGTTCGGAACAGATATCCGTTGCCGCGCATTGATGATTTGTTCGACCAGCTTCAGGGTGCGGGGTATTTTTCGAGGATCGACTTGCGATCAGGATACCATCAGCTGCGAGTTCGACAGGAGGATATACCGAGGACAGCTTTCCGTACACGCTATGGCCACTATGAGTTTTTGGTGATGTCGTTCGGACTCACCAACGCCCCAGCAGCATTTATGGATTTGATGAACCATACATTCTGGCCGTATCTTGACTTGTTCATCATCGTGTTTATCGACGATATCTTGGTGTACTCCCGGAGCAGAGAGGAGCACGAGCAGCACTTGCGGATTACGTTACAGACTCTGAGGGAGCATCGGCTGTTCGCGAAGTTCTCCAAGTGTGTGTTCTGGCTAGACAGCGTCGGATTCTTGGGTCACGTGGTTACGAGAGACGGCATTTGTGTGGACCAGAAGAAGATTGAGGCTGTTCAGCAGTGGCCCCGACCTACATCGGTTACTGAGATCCGTAGTTTTCTAGGCCTGGCGGGCTACTACAGGCGTTTTGTTCAGGACTTCTCCCGTATAGCTGCACCGTTGACCAGTTTGACCCGGAAGGGAGTTCCTTTCGTTTGGACAGAGGAGTGCGAGCGCAGTTTTCAGCAGCTACGGACTTGTTTGACTACGGCGCCGGTATTATCTTTACCTTCGGGATCAGGCGGATTTGTTGTCTACTGTGATGCTTCACGAGTGGGATTAGGATGCGTATTGATGCAGCATGGCCGGGTGATCGCTTATGCTTCTCGGCAGTTGAAGAAGCATGAACAGAACTACCCCACTCATGATTTGGAGATGGCTGCAGTGGTCTTTGCACTGAAGATTTGGAGACATTACCTATACGGCGAGTCGTGTCAGATATTCATCGATCACAAGAGCTTAAAGTACATATTTCAGCAGCGAGACCTGAACCTCAGACAGCGTCGTTGGATGGAGTTGGTGAAAGACTACGACTGCGAGATCTTATATCACCCCGGCAAGGCAAATGTGGTGGCAGATGCGTTGAGTAGGAGGCCCGGGGGTAGTCTATCCTTTTTGCGCGCAGTTCAGAGGCAGTCGTCAGCAGATTGGCAGATGTTATGCGACAGTCGAGTTGAGTTCGAGTTCACTCAGACAGGGGGACAGCTCGCGCATGTTCGTGCACGCCCACAGTTGCTTGACCGTGTATATGAGGCACAGCGCAGTGACGACCGTTGCTCAGAGATCATGGCACAGATGGGACAGGGCAGATTTTCCGAGTTCGTGGTTGACGATCAGGGGATTTTACGATATGGATCTAGACTGTGCGTACCAGAGGCTGATGGATTGCGGCGCGACATTCTTGAGGAGGCACACCGATCAGTGTATAGTGTCCACCCCGGTTCCACCAAGATGTACCATGATATGTGAGAGACCTACTGGTGGGACGGGATGAAGAGGGACATTGCGGAGTTCGTTTCGAGATGCTTGACTTGTCAGCAAGTCAAGGCCGAGCACCAGAGGCCCGCAAGAGAGCTACAGCCGTTACCATTCCAGAGTGGAAATGGAGCAGATTTCGATGGATTTTGTTGTGGGTCTACCCAGGACCAGTCGAGGGTACGACTCCATCTGGGTGATCGTGGATAGATTGACGAAAGTGGCTCACTTCCTTCCAGTGAAGACGACTTTCAGCTTCGCTCAGTATGCTCAGCTCTATATTGACGAGATCGTGCGACTACATGGCGTACCGACTTGTATCGTGTCAGATCGAGGCACTCAGTTCACCAGCCGACTTTGGCAGAGACTTCAGGAGGCTTTGGGCACTCGTTTGAGCTTCAGCACAGCGTTTCATCCGCAGACTGACGGACAGTCAGAGCGGACCATTCAGACTCTCGAGGACATGCTCAGAGCATGCGTTTTAGACTTTGGTGGTAGTTGGGATCGTCATTTACCTCTAGTGGAGTTCTCCTACAACAACAGCTTCCAGGATACTATTCAGATGGCACCTTTCGAGGCTTTGTATGGGAGGAGATGCAGATCGCCCGTTTGTTGGACAGAGCTCAGCGAGAGCAGCATTTTGGGGCCACAGCTTGTTGAGGAGACGACATCGAAGATCCAGTTGATCCGAGACCGGATGAGAGCGGCTCAGAGCAGGCAGAAATCCTATGCAGACAGGCGCCGTCGCAGATTAGAGTTCGCAGTTGGCGACCATGTTTTTCTGAGGGTCTCTCCGATGAAGGGCGTGATGCGTTTTGGGCGAAAGGGGAAGCTTAGCCCTAGATTCGTAGGTCCCTTCGAGAGCCTCGAGCGTGTTGGCGCTGTTGCTTATCGTTTGGCTCTTCCTCCCAGCTTTCCCGATGTTCACCCCGTCTTCCATGTTTCGATACTCCGCAAGTACCTTTACGACCCTTCGCTTGCGATTCAGCACCCGACAGTCCAGCTAGAGCGCGACCTTTCTTTTGCAGAGCAGCCGGTGGCCATCCTGGATCGGCAGGTGAAGAAGTTGAGGTCGAAGATTATACCAACCGTCAAGGTCCTTTGGCGTAGCCCGAGCAGCGAGGAGGTTACCTGGGAGACCGAGGGCGAGATGAGGAAGAAATATCCCCATCTCTTCGAAGGTACGCGTAGCTATATTATTTTAAATTCGGGGACCGAATTTCTTTAAGGGGGGAAGATTGTAGCGTCTTGAAAAGTCGTTTTGGTGTTTTCTTGAAATTCGATGAAAATTCGGTATTTTTCCGAAAACCGTCTTTCTCGATATTTTGCAGCTTAGGGCTAATTATACCTAAAATGGATAGGTAATTGCTTGTTTTTAGTAGCTAATGAGTTATTTATGAAATTTTGGTCATTTAAATTTTTTTCCCTATTTTCCATTTTTTTATATTATTTTAAGCCGGTAAGAAAATACATTAAATAAGCGATAAATACAAATTTTTCCGGGCTAATTTTAATCTCTAAAATTATGATAATTATAATCTAGTGATAACATGAATTTTTAGTAATTTATTTTGATTTTTAACAAATTTTTATGTTATGAAACGAATTTATTGAATTTTGAGCTAAAACTTGCAATTTTTGAGTTGTAGGGGGCCTTTTTGCATAAAATTTCTTTTGTAAATCCCCTCTCTCTTTTCCCTCAGCCCTAGGACAGCCCAACCCTGACCAAGTCCAGAAAATTCTGATCTCTTTTCTCTAGTTGCTTTCTTGAGTTGATTTAAGGTTTTTTTTTTTATTTTAAATATAATGAATAAGTTATGATACATTTGACTTTGGAACTTGACCCTTGACTTTCCCCACTTGCCCACACCCTCCCCCATCCCTCCTCTGGCCGAAAAACCTGCACACCCTCTTCTTCCTCTCTTTTCTTTTCATTTTCCTTCATTTTCTTCAAAAAACCACATCAAAATCCATGATTTGTTCAAAAATCCAAACAAATCCTTATGCTATCATTTTCCTTAGCCATTCTAACTTGGATCTTGGTGCTTGAGGCCATCAATTGGAGCAAAATTTTCTTGCTTGATCCATAGATCAAGAGGTATAATTTCTATCATGTTAAATTCTTTTGTTTAAGTTCTTATGTTAGATGGTTTAGTGTTAATTTAGTGTAGTTTAATCTAGTTTCTTAGGTTTTGCTTGAAAATTTTAGCTAGGGTTTTGAAGCCATAATACTTAATTAGATTGTTTTATAGTTAATCTAGTGGTTAATTAACTAATCCATATAGTTATCTTGTTGATGTAGTTTTCAATTATGCTAATTTGATTAAATTTAGAAGTGTGAAATTGCTTTTTAGGATTTTCAAGAGAGGGTTTTTATATGGAATTGGTTTGTGAAGCTTGATTAGTGAGTGGATTAAGTTTTAGAAAGCATTATTTAATTGATTAAACCTAATTTGCTATCTAGTGTTTTGCTAACCTTAATCTAAGTGGTTAACTTGCTTATTAGGCTAAAATCTAGTGTTAAATTAAGGTTTTTCATATATAGTTTGGTTTATGTTTGCTAATTACAAAAATCAAGAGAAGGTTTTGTTTATGGAAATTAGGTTTTTTAAGCATAGTTGATGGTTTAAAATTAGGGTATTGGCTAGCTATTTGGTTAGTTTGGATGTTGGTGTTGGGTGGTGTTGACTTTGTCGCTAAATTGTCGATGTTTGCATCAAATTGCAATTTCTGCTTACTAGATTTTTATAAAAGTTATGTGATGAATTATTTTTGATATCTTGATGTTTGTAATGGCTTGTCCTGCGACTTTTAGGATGCGTGAGTGCGGTTTTTGGGTAGTCGGGTTTTAGTTTTGCCGGGCGACCAAATCGGCGTTTTTCGGCAGTTTTTGCGATTTTCGCGTGTGTCCGCGCACTTTGTGCACGTTGTACCTAGCTAGCGAACTTTAGTAGTTTCGTTGGGGTTTTGCGTCGTTCTTGAATGTGTAACCTTATATTTGGTATTGATGTAAATTCCAGGTTCGGTCGCGGAAACGTCAGACGCGGCGCGAAAGGGAAAGGCGGTGATTGGACACAGCTAGCCAGGGATCCCGGTGAGTAGATTTAACATCTACGGGGGACGATCGTTTGGATGGCGCAAGTCGCCCGATAGATTTAGTAAACTGTAAAATAGTAAACTGGATAACCACTTGTGACATTAGAATAATATTACTGGCATGATAATTGCTGCAATTAGATCAATATGTTATACCCATATACGCAAACTTAATTGTAGGACACATGCACCATTACGAGGTTTTTATATGCAGCACGAGCACTATTCATGCTTACACACACACCCTGGTAATTGCCATGCCATCACACTAGATAACTTTTAAATTGAAACCTTTTACTAATTGATACTTAAACTGGTACTATTGCCTTAATTCCTTAAAAATGAAACCGTAGTATTGCTATTCATGTGCATGTACTTCATCATATTAATTGTTCATGCTTAATACATTAATCACACATCGCAACTTGATTATTGATATCATACGCATTCATTATCATTGATATATGCACTTATGAGGATTTCTTGAGATTTTATGATATTGCTGGATTTCGGGGGAAAGCCGCAAAATTTCTAAACTTATTATATTTTTAAAATATGTAAATTGCGGTTTTCTAGTGATGTAAGTGTCGTCCACCATGAGTTTGCTGTGGATTTGGAAATCCGTGTCGAGGAGTGGAGGAACCGGCACGGGTACATGGTGGGCCCGGTAAGGTACCCCGGGGCAAGAGGAATGTGGTGATGACGTTGAGCCTGGCAGGGGACGGATTACCTACCGGTGACTGTTTGGGACGGCGGATATCCAGAGGATACCGACCGTGGCCGCTAGATGATGAGATATTGATATTTGAGATGGGTCAGCCGGACGGCTGAGGCCAGAGATACATTTATGAGGTTTGAGACAGCTTTTGGGTGTCGTTGCTGGACACCGATTTTCGTCGATTCATTGACATTATGCTGGCATTCTAAAAGAGTTTCAAAAACAAAAAGAGATAAAATATTTCTTATATATACCTATTGAGACCTCAGATATTCTTGTTGCATACATATTAGTACACTGATGTTATATACATACCTGCTAGTGCATCCAGTCATACCCGTATTATAGATGCTAGGATGCTTGTGTGCATGCATACGATAGCCTTTGTAGATGTTATTTATTACTCACGAGTTGGCAACTCACCCCCGTTGTGCCACAGTCTTTTGCAGGTCCGCTCCGTCAGTTCAGTAGCGGCGGGCGCACTTGTCTTTTGCCTCTTTTGCCTGAGCTCGAGATTTGCTCATAGGTGGGTTATGTTATTATTTTGTACCACTTGTATATTCTTTGTATCTAGTGTACTCCATCTACTGTTTCTACCAGATTTATTGTATATTGACCTAGAGATGAGACTGTGAGGTTTGTGGATTTTATGCTGTATTTTGGGGTCGAGATCACTTGAGCCGACATGCTGCTTTTCTCATGCTTTATTATGATTATTATGCTTGCTGTCATTTACATTGCGTGGGATTTGTGACCGCCTTATGGCGAAGAGCTAGCTCCCGCTTGGGGATGCCCTATTTTGTTGGTTTTACATATATTCTTGTTGTACCCATTTTTGGGGGCCAGTATTTACAAAGGAGACTCTGCTGAAATTTTCGGAAAAATTAGTATTGTTTTTAAAAAGGGTTTTACATGACTTATTTGATAAACTTTCTTTCAAATGTTTGGGTTTTCTTCACTCTTTTGCTTAAATGGTTTTGTTTTCTGGGCTTTGGCTTACTTATTTTACGGACGCCTTTAGACGTTTCGTAAACTTAAGTGCCAGTCACGTTCCGTACCCTGCGGGTTGTGACATGCACGTTGTACCTAGCTTGTGAACGTTAGTATTTTCGTTTGGGTTTTACGTCGTTCTTGATATGTAACCTTATGTTTGGTATTGATGTAAATTCCAGGTTCGGTCGCGGAGACGTCAGACGCGGCACGAAAGGGGAAAGCGGTGATTGGACGTGACTAGCTAGGGATTCCGGTGAGTAGATGTAACATCTACGGGGGACTATCGTTGGATGTCGCAAGTCGCCCGATAGTTTTAGTAGCTTATTAAGTTTCTTAGTAATGTTAGTAATTAGGGGTGTAATACTTGTATGATTATTTGCTACATTCATGCCTTATATTGACATACATATGCGAACCTATTCTATAGGACACCTGCACCATTGCCAGGGTTTTTATATGCAGCACGAGCACTATTCATGCTTACACACACACCCTGGTAATTGCCATGCCACCACACTAGATAACCTTTAAATTGAAACCTTTTACTATAATTGATACTTAAACTTGTGCTATTGCCTTTAATTCCTTAAAATGAAATCGTAGGATTGCTATTCATGTGCATGTACCTCATCATATTATTTGTTCATGCCTAGTCTATTAATCACACATCGCAACTTGATTATTGATACCATATGCATTCATTATCATTGACATATGCACTTATGAGGATTTCTTGAGATTTTATGATATTCTGGATTTCGGGGGAAAGCCGCAAAATTTCTAAACTTATTATATTTTTTTTAAAATATGTAAATTGCGGTTTTCTTGTGATGTAAGTGTCGTCCACCATGAGTTTGCTGTGGTTTTCGAGACCCGTTTCGAGGAGTTGGATGAACCATCTCGGGTACATGGTGGGCCCGGTAAGGTACCCCGGGGCAAGAAGCTCGTGTTGCTGACGATGTGCCTGGCAGGGGACGGATTACCTACCGGTGACTGTTTGGGACGGCGGATATCCAGAGGATACCGACCGTGGCCGCGAGATGATGAGATATTGATATTGAGATGGGTCAGCCAGATGGCTGAGGCCAGAGATACTATGACATGGATATATGAGATTTGTGATAATTTTGAGGTGTCGTTGCTGGACACAGGTTCTTGTTGATTCTATTGGTATTGTGCTGGTATTTCAAAAGAGATTCCTAAAGGAAAAACATGATTCTTATACTTACACATTCAGATCATGAGTTGATTCGCATTGCATTCATACCTGCTAGTATATTAATATTGCATACATACCTGCTATTATGTCCTTCCTTACCTGTATTTTAGATGCTAGGATGCTTGTGTGCATGCATTCGATAGCCTGTGTAGATGTTATTTATTACTCACGAGTTTGCAACTCACCCCCGTTGTGCCACAGCCTTTTGCAGGTCCACTCCGTCAGTACAGTAGCGGCGGGCGCACTTGTTTCTTTTGCCTCTTTTGCCTGGACTCGAGGTTTTGCTCTTAGGTGGGTTATATTATTATTTTTGTACCACCTTGTATATTCTTGTATCTAGTGTACTCCATTTACTGTATCTACTAGTATTGTTGTATATTGACCTAGAGATGAGACTGTGAGATTTGTGGACTTTTTATGCTGTATTTTGGGGTCGAGCTCACTTGAGTCGACATGCTGTTTTTCTCATTCTTCTTTATGATTATTTCGCATGTTTTTGTTTTATATTGCGTGGGATTTGTTACCGCCTTATGGCGAAGAGCTAGCTCCCGCTTGGGGATGCCTTATTTGTTGGATTCATATATATTCTTGTTGTACCCATTTTGGGGGCCAGTATTTACAAAGGAGACTCTGCCGAAATTTTCGGAAAAATTGATATTGTTTTTAAAAAGGCTTGATGTGACTCATTTGATAAACTCACTTTCAATTGATTGGTTTTCCTTCATTCTTTTGCTTATTTAGTTTTGGTTTCTGGGTTTTGGCTTACTTATTTTACGGATGTCTTAAGACGTTTCGTAACTTAAGTGCCAGTCACGTTCCGTACTCTGCGGGTCGTGACAAAGTTGGTATCAGAGCGATAGGTTTTACCTTTTTGAGTGTAGGATGACCCTTGGTAGATGGAGTAAGTGAATTAAGTAGGGTAACGTAGCGTGTGTATGTCCGCGGCATACTTGCGATACGGTACTCAACCTAAGTGACTTTAGGATACACTTGCTTGAAATTCCTTCTTCAATTCCGTGTATCCTGTGATCCTATTGCACTGTTCTTACTATCCGTTTTCCTGTAACAGCCACTATGCCGCCGAAGGCTACGAGGGCACAGAGGGCTGCCGCCCGAGACGAGATTCGAGCTGGCTCGTCCGAGACTAGGACTGAGCAGGGTGGTATGCCTACGCCGCAGGGACAGACCGATCCACCTTCCCCAGGCCGTATGGATAGGCTCGAGACTGGTATGGAGGAGTTGCAACAGATGATGGGGGGCATGCAGGAGCTACGTCAGATGGTAGGATCTCTAGTTGCAGCCAGTCGTACACCGAGGCCGGATGACGCACCTACTACATCCCAGACTGCTATGATACCTGCTCCTACTACTACCGCCGTGACCATCCCGGTTTCACCACAGGATTTCATGAGGCTGAGACCTCCAGTATTCACCGGCACCGAGGCAGCGGAGGACCCACAGACGTTCCTTGACAGTTTAGCCAGGATCTGCCGTTCGCTGAGGTGTTCGGATGATCGATGGGTAGAGCTTGCGAGTTTCTGACTAGAGGGTCTCGCGCAGACATGGTGGGAGTCAGTCTTGAGAGGTCGAGTTGCAGGTCTACCGCCTATGACTTGGGCCGAGTTTACAGCGCTCTTTCTAGCTCGTTTCCTCCCAGAGAGCGTTCGTGACGCCAGAGCTCGTAGCTTCGAGGCCTTAGTCAAGACAACTGGGATGACGGTGTCTGAGTATGACATCCAGTTTATACAGTTATCCCGATATGCTCCGTATTTGGTGGATACCGAAGAGAAGATAGTGAAGAGGTTCGTACAGGGACTTGATGCCCAGCTATATCTTGCCATTGGCGCCCAGCACTACGACACTTATTCAGCTGCTATGGATACGGCATTACGGATGGAGGCACGCATATCACAGACTTCGGCCGTTTCTGGGCCGAAGAGGATTCGCACCGATGTACCGTCTCAAAGGCAGCGCGCCAGATTCTTTCCGAGAGATAGGCCTGGCAGAGGATTTGGACGGGGACAGTTATATGGTTCTTATCCCCAGGGACAGCAGCCGTCGCCAGGGTGTTTTGGGTGTGGGAGTCCGTACCATCTTATCAGAGACTGTCCGGCGAGACGACAGGGAGCAGCGACAGTTCCGCATGTGACCCTACCACCATCACCACCCCCTCCTCAGAGAGCCCTACTTCCTACCGCAGGCGATGCTCCACGCCAGTTAGGTGCACCCAGAGGCCGTGGACGCGGCGGTCCTGTTCAGAGAGGACGAGGAGGCAGAGGCCGAGGTCGAGGTCAGCCCGCTATCGGTGGAGGACAGGCCCGAGTTTTTGCTTTGACACCGCAGGATGCGCAGGCATCCAATGCCGTTGTGACAGGTACCTTGCCAGTTTGTTCTTTCGACGCACGGGTATTATTCGACCCAGGTTCCACACATTCGTACGTCTCTACACACTTTGCACGGATGTTGGGCCGTGAGTCGTCGTCGTTAGATCATCCGCTTGTTGTTGTTACCCCGGTGGGCGAGTCTTTGTCGCTCGTTTTGTGTTTCGTTTGTGTTCCGTTCGTATCGGGGAGAGGGATTCATCGGTTGATTTGATTCTCCTCGATATGTTGGACTTTGATGTGCTTCTGGGCATGGATTGGCTAGCCACTTGTTATGCTTCGGTGGACTGCCGTGAGAAGGCAGTCATATTTAGCTTTCCGGGAGAGCCAGTCCTTGTTATTCAGGGAGACCGTAGCGTCACCCTTCCCAGCTTGATTTCGTCTCTTCGCGCTGGTCAGCTCTTGCGGAAGGGATGTCAGGGATTCTTAGCGTATATTTGTGATACTCGAGCTGCAGAGGTTCCGTTGGACCAGGTCCCGGTTGTTCGTGAGTTCCCTGATGTTTTCCCTGATGAGCTACCTGGGCTACCCCATGAGCGCGATGTTGAGTTCTGCATTGATTTGATTCCCGGCTCGGGGCCTATTTCTATACCGCCTTATCGGATGGCCCCGGCAGAGCTTCGAGAGCTGAAGGATCAGTTGCAGGATTTGTTAGAGAAGGGGCTTATTCGACCTAGTGTTTCTCCGTGGGGTGGTCCGGTCCTGTTTGTCAAGAAGAAGGATGGAAGTTTGCGCTTATGCATCGACTACCGTCAGCTGAACAAAGTTACCGTTCGGAACAGATATCCGTTGCCACGCATTGATGATTTGTTCGACCAGCTTCAGGGTGAGGGGTATTTTTCGAGGATCGACTTGCGATCAAGATACCATCAGCCGCGAGTTCGACAGGAGGATATACCGAGGACAGCTTTCCGCACGCGCTACGGCCACTACGAGTTTTTGGTGATGTCGTTCGGACTCACCAACGCCCCAGCAGCATTCATGGATTTGATGAACCGTACATTCAGGACGTATCTTGACTTGTTCATCATCGTGTATATCGACGATATCTTGGTGTACTGCCGGAGCAGAGAGGAGCACGAGCAGCACTTGCAGATTACGTTACAGACTCTGAGGGAGCACCGACTGTTCGCAAAGTTCTCCAAGTGTGCATTCTGGCTGGACAGCGTTGGATTCTTGGGTCACGTGGTTACGAGAGACGGCATATGTGTGGACCCGAAGAAGATTGAGGCTGTTCAGCAGTGGCCCCGACCTACATCGGTTACTGAGATCCGTAGTTTTCTAGGCCTGGCGGGCTACTACAGTCGTTTTGTTCAGACCTCTCTCGTATAGCTGCACCTTTGACCGGTTTGACCCGGAAGGGAGTTACTTTAGTTTGGACAGAGGAGTGCGAGCACAGTTTTCAGCAGCTACGGACTTGTTTGACTACGGCGCCGGTATTATCTTTGCCTTCGGGATCAGGAGGATTTGTGGTCTACTGTGATGCTTCGCGAGTGGGGTTAAGATGCGTATTGATGCAGCATGGCCGGGTGATCGCTTATGCTTCTCGGCAGTTGAAGAAGCATGAACAGAACTACCCCACTCACGATTTGGAGATGGCTGCAGTGGTCTTTGCACTGAAGATTTGGCGACATTACCTATATGGCGAGTCGTGCCAAATATTCACAGACCATAAGAGCTTAAAATACATATTTCAGCAGCGAGACCTGAACCTCAGACAGCGTCGTTGGATGGAGTTGGTGAAAGACTACGATTGCGAGATCTTATATCATCCAGGCAAGGCGAATGTGGTGGCAGATGCTTTGAGCAGGAGGCCTGGGGGTAGTCTATCGTGTTTGCACGCAGTGCATAGGCAGTCGTCAGCAGATTGGTAGATGTTATGCTACAGCCGAGTTGAGTTCGAGTTCACTCAGACAGGGGGACAGCTCGCGCATGTTCGTGCACGCCCACAGTTGCTTGACCATATATATGAGGCACAGCGCAGTGACGACCGTTGCTCAGAGATCATGGCACAGATAGGACATGGCAGATTTTCCGATTTCGTGATTGACGATCAGGGGATTTTACGCTATGGATCTAGACTGTGCGTACCAGATACTGATGGATTGCGGCGCGACATTCTTGAGGAGGCACACCGATCAGTGTATAGTGTCCACCCCGGTTCCACCAAGATGTACCATGATATGAGAGAGACCTACTGGTGGGACAGGATGAAGAGGGACATTGCGGAGTTTGTATCGAGATGCCTGACTTGTTAGCAAGTCAAGGCCGAGCACCGGAGGCCCGCAGGAGAGCTACAGCCGTTACCCATTCCGGAGTGGAAATGGGAGCAGATTTCGATGGATTTCGTTGTGGGTCTACCCAGGACCAGTCAAGGGTATGACTCCATCTGGGTGATCGTAGATCGATTGACGAAAGCGGCTCACTTTCTGCCAGTGAAGACGACTTTCAGCTTCACTCTGTATGCCCAGCTTTACATCGATGAGATCTTGCGGTTGCATGGCGTACCGACTTGTATCATGTCAGATCGAGGCACCCAGTTCACCAGCCGACTTTGGCAGAGACTTCATGAGGCTTTGGGCACTCGTTTGAGCTTCAACACAGCGTTTCATCCGCAGACCGACGGACAGTCAGAGCGGACCATTCAGACTCTCGAGGACATGCTCAGAGCGTGCGTTTTAGACTTCGGCGGTAGCTGGGATCGTCAATTACCTCTAGTGGAGTTCTCCTACAATAACAGTTTCCAGGATACTATTCAGATGGCACCTTTCGAGGCATTGTATGGGAGGAGATGCAGATCGCCCGTCTGTTGGACAGAGCTCAGCGAGAGCAGTATTTTGGGGCCGCAGCTTGTTGAGGAGACGACAACGAAGATACAGTTGATCCGAGACCGGATGAGAGCGGCTCAGAGCAGGCAGAAATCGTATGCGGACAGGCGCCGTCGCAGATTAGAGTTCGCAGTTGGCGACCATGTTTTTCTGAGAGTCTCTCCGATGAAGGGCGTGATGCGTTTTGGGCGAAAGGGGAAGCTTAGCCCTAGATTCGTAGGTCCCTTCGAGATCCTCGAGCGTGTCGGCGCTGTTGCTTATCGTTTGGCCCTTCCACCCAGCTTTCCCGATGTTCACCCCGTCTTCCATGTTTCGATGCTCCGCAAGTACCTTCACGACCCTTCGCATGCGATTCAGCATCCGACAGTCCAGCTAGAGCGCGACCTTTCTTTTGCAGAGCAGCCGGTGGCCATCTCGGATCGGCAGGTGAAGAAGTTGAGATCGAAAGTTATACCGGCCGTCAAGGTCCTTTGGCATGGCCCGAGCAGCAAGGAGGTCACCTGGGAGACCGAGGGCGAGATGAGGAAGAAATATCCCCATATCTTTGAAGATACGCGTAGCTATATTTTTAAATTCGGGGACCGAATTTCTTTAAGGGGGGGGAGATTGTAGCGCCTTGAAAAGTCGTTTTGGTGTTTTCCCGAAAATCGGTGAAAATTCGGTATTTTTCCGTAAATCGTCTTTTTTGTTATTTTGCAGTTTAGGACTAATTATACCTAATTTGGATAGGTAATTGCTTGGTTTTGGTAGCAAATGAGTTACTTATGAAATTCTGGTCGTTTAAAAATTTTCCCTAATTTTTCAATTTTTTATATTATTTTAAGCCGGTAAGAAAATACATTAAATTAGCGATAAATACAAATTTAAATGGGCTAAATTTAAGCTTTAAAATCATGTTAATTAAAATCTAGTTGTAACATAAATTTTTAGTATTTTATTTTAAGTTTTAACTAATTTTTATTATAGAAAACGAAATTTATTGAATTTAAGCTTAAACTTGCAATTTTGGACTTGTAGGGGGTCTTTTTGCATAATTTTTTTTGTGCACTCTCACACACACATCCTCACACCTCCCTTGGCTAGCCCAAACTGAAGAAAATTCCCCCTCTCTCTTTTGTTAGGGATGAATTGAGTTGAATGTGTAGGTTTTAAAATATAATATTTTGGAGGTATGGTGTATTTGACTTTAAGGGGGGTTTGACTTGGTGTCATTTCCCACACACACCACCATTCCCCTCCTCCCTCCTCTGGCCGAAACTTGCAGCCCTCCCCCTTCATTTTTTCCCCTCTCTTTTGTTCACAAATTCATCTCAAAATTCAACAAAATCAACAAATTTCTTCACAATTTCAAAGCAAAACCCTATTTCCTCTCTTCTCAAACCTAAATAGGTTCAAATCTTGGAGAAAGATGGCATCTTTGGAGGCACCTTGTTCTTGCTAGATCTCTAGTGTGAGGTATAATTTCTAATCTAAGGTTAATTTGTAGTTAAAGTGTGCTAATTAGGACTTGCATGTTGTGTTAGTGTGAAAATTTTAGTTAAATCCTAATCTAGTTTATTCTAGTTCATGGTTTGAAATTAATTTAGGGTTTAGAACACCATTATGAGATTAATTAAGTTATTTTGTTATCTAGTTTTTATACAAACCTAATTTAAGAGATTACTTTGCTTATGTGGGCATCGATATGTGTTAATTTATGTTGTTCAAGTGTGAAATTGGATTTAATTGATGGTTATAAAAAAAATCAAGAAAGGTTTTGTTTATGGAATTAGGTTTTTAAGCATTGCTAGTGTGTTGGAAATTTGTGTAGTTGCTATCTATGGTTAACTTGGGTGTTTGCGCGAAGTTGTGTGCACTTTATCGCAAATCCGCGAAGTTTGCACGAATTTGGATGTCTTTTGTGCTTACTAGTTTTTATTTAATTTTTGTGGTGATGTATTTGCGATGTCTTGATGACATTTTTAGCGTATCCTATGACTTTTAGGATGTGTGAGTGCGGATTTTTGAGTGTTCAGGTTTTAGTTTTTCCGGGCGACCAAATCGACGATTCTAGTTAGTTTTCCGATTTTCGCGTGTGTTCCGCGCACCTTGTGCACGTTGTACCTAGCTTGTGAACGTTGGTATTTTCGTTTGGGTTTTGCGTCGTTCTTGATATGTAACCTTATGTTTGGTATTGATGTAAATTCCAGGTTCGGTCGCGGAGACGTCAGACGCGGCACGAAAGGGGAAAGCGGTGATTGGACGTGACTAGCTAGGGATTCCGGTGAGTAGATGTAACATCTACGGGGGACTATCGTTGGATGGCGCAAGTCGCCCGATAATTTTAGTAGCTTATTAAGTTTCTTAGTAATGTTAGTAATTAGGGGTGTAATACTTGTATGATTATTTGCTACATTCATGCCTTATATTGACATACATATGCGAACCCATTCTATAGGACACCTGCACCATTGCCAGGATTTTTATATGCAGCACGAGCACTATTCATGCTTACACACACACCCTGGTAATTGCCATGCCACCACACTAGATAACCTTTAAATTGAAACCTTTTACTATAATTGATACTTAAACTTGTGCTATTGCCTTTAATTCCTTAAAATGAAATCATAGGATTGCTATTCATGTGCATGTACCTCATCATATTATTTGTTCATGCCTAGTCTATTAATCACACATCGCAACTTGATTATTGATACCATATGCATTCATTATCATTGACATATGCACTTATGAGGATTTCTTGAGATTTTATGATATTCTGGATTTCGGGGGAAAGCCGCAAAATTTCTAAACTTATTATATTTTTTTTAAAATATGTAAATTGCGGTTTTCTAGTGATGTAAGTGTCGTCCACCATGAGTTTGCTGTGGTTTTCGAGACCCGTTTCGAGGAGTTGGATGAACCGTCTCGGGTACATGGTGGGCCCGGTAAGGTACCCCGGGGCAAGAAGCTCGTGTTGCTGACGATGAGCCTGGCAGGGGACGGATTACCTACCGGTGACTGTTTGGGACGGCGGATATCCAGAGGATACCGATCGTGGCCGCGAGATGATGAGATATTGATATTGAGATGGGTCAGCCGGATGGCTGAGGCCAGAGATACTATGACATGGATATATGAGATTTGTGATAGTTTTGAGGTGTCGTTGCTGGACACAGGTTCTTGTTGATTCTATTGGTATTGTGCTAGTATTTCAAAAGAGATTCCTAAAGGAAAAACATGATTCTTATACTTACACATTCAGATCATGAGTTGATTCGCATTGCATTCATACCTGCTAGTATATTCATATTGCATACATACCTGCTATTATGTCCTGCCTTACCTGTATTTTAGATGCTAGGATGCTTGTGTGCATGCATTCGATAGCCTGTGTAGATGTTATTTATTACTCACGAGTTGGCAACTCACCCCCGTTGTGCCATAGCCTTTTGCAGGTCCGCTCCATCAGTACAGTAGCGGCGGGCGCACTTGTTTCTTTTGCCTCTTTTGCCTGGACTCGAGGTTTTGCTCTTAGGTGGGTTATATTATTATTTTTGTACCACCTTGTATATTCTTGTATCTAGTGTACTCCATCTACTGTATCTACCAGTATTGTTGTATATTGACCTAGAGATGAGACTGTGAGATTTGTGGACTTTTTATGCTGTGTTTTGGGGTCGAGCTCACTTGAGTCGACATGCTGTTTTTCTCATGCTTCTTTATGATTATTTCGCATGTTGTTGTTTTATATTGCGTGGGATTTGTGACCGCCTTGTGGCGAAGAGCTAGCTCCCGCTTGGGGATGCCTTATTTGTTGGATTCATATATATTCTTGTTGTACCCATTTTGGGGGCCAGTATTTACAAAGGAGACTCTGCCGAAATTTTCGGAAAAATTGATATTGTTTTTAAAAAGGCTTGATGTGACTCATTTGATAAACTCGCTTTCAATTGATTAGTTTTCCTTCATTCTTTTGCTTATTTGGTTTTGGTTTCTGTGCTTTGGCTTACTTATTTTACGGATGTCTTGAGACGTTTCGTAACTTAAGTGCCAGTCACGTTCCGTACCCTGCGGGTCGTGACACCCAATGTTTAGATTGCACCGATATTGTTTGATTTTGTAGACTTGAGGGAAACCTAGTTAGGGTTTGAGGAAAATTTGAGTTATGATGTGAGATTGAGCTTAGTAGAGGTTATGTAAACACCCTAGTGCATAAATTGAGACCCAAACCTGAGGCGTAAGACCCAGATTACGGATTTAGAAACCGGTATCGGAAAATTTATGGAATTTGTAAAGGTTATATGAGATCTGCTATCAACCCGAGACTCTGAAAATTATTTTGGTTGGACAGTGACATGTGCAGGCACCCAGAAAGCTATCACCAAGACCCCAGCCCCTAACTCATTTTCCCGGCCGCAGATTTATCCTGTTTGGCCGCAAATTGTGGCCAGACCTTCCCCATTTTGGCTCGTTTTGGTTTTGGTGTCCCCTTATCTGTAGATTAAGCCCCTGGCATGTGTAGATTTGTCTAGTTTGACCTAGGGTGAAATCTGGAGCCTATTTCCTTAGTTGCTGTTTTGGATTCGTATTTCCGTATTCCGTATTTTTAATTCTGAATTTGTGTATTGCATTTTACCTCGAATACTTGGCGTTTGTACGACGATATCGAGGATTGATTTATGGTTTTGAAGGCGTGCCCGTAGGTTCTAACCTATAGACCCCTTATCGTATCATTTTGGGTTTCGTGTGTCGTTTTAGATTTGATTTAGTTTTAATGCACATTACGATACTTTAACGTGTAGGTACCCCATGAACACTTCAGGACGACAAGCAAGAGCGTGGCGACATCGACAAATGAAGATGCAAGGTGAGTAGATTATATCTACGGGGGAAGTCGGGTGGATAGAGTATAGCACCCCCGCAGCCGTAGTTGGTATACTATATATATATATATATGTATATATTATATATAAGATAGTTTTTAGTGTGTTGTGGTCTTTGTGTTAGGTGTACTATGTATAGATTAGGGTTAGAAGTAAACTAGTATAGTTCCTAGTTGCGAACCCTAGAATAGGTTTACACCCACACGCGCACACACGTACTTATTGCTATACCTACACTGTGTTGATGATGATATTGGATGACTTTGGAGATGAGTTGATGATTTTGGGCATTGTGCCGTGAGACCGGTGATTTGATATGATTCGTATTTGGGATACGACATGTGATCTTAGCGGGCCTTTGGGCATGTGTTTTACCCCCGCTTTCATACTTATATAGATGGTATCGACTTGTACCAGACTTAGATCTGTAGTTTGCAAAGTAGATGTTAGACTAGACTCGAGTCATACCTATTTCCAAACTACGAATCAGGAATATCTTAAAGACAAGTAAAGGGATTCTACGGGTATTTTCAAAGACGTATCTTTCTTAAAAACACCGTAGCCCTTATTTTACTAAAAATCCCGATTCATCTTATTTTAAATGGCATAACTGTATGGCATATACATATGGATGCAGATTCTTTACTGTTGCGTTGATTATTCGATTTCCGCATATTCATGCTATTCACATCGCTTTGTATGTGTTTATTGCTATTTTACCATCATGCTGTTAGGACACCAGCACCATTATCGATGATGCATATGTTCCATGTACACTTGTGTAACATTTCCAAATAATCAAATATTATTTTTGGGAATTTTTATATTTTAAGATTATTTTAATATTTCGGTATAATTAAATATCGATAAATGGAGAAAAAGTTGGAAAAATTATGGAAAATTCTAAAATATGGTATTTTATGGAATTATGCCATTTTTAAGTTTTTATGATTAGTTATATGCTAATTTAGTGCTAATCGCGATTAAAAATCGCTAATCGGATTTTTGGCATTTTATGCAAAACATGCACATATCATTTTAGACTTGTGTTATATTATTCTTACCATGGCTTTGTTTTGGGTTCACTATTCTTGGGAGAAGGTTTTTGAGAGGTTTAGCAAAATGAAAAGAAAAAGAGATTTGATTAGAATATGGTAATAGGTAGAGAGAGAGATGGAGAGTATGGGGTCTTCTTTGACTTGGCTCTTCTCCATTTCCTCCACCATTTCCTCTCTCCCTCTTCAAGTGTTGCTGCAGCTGCTGCCCACAATCCCCTCCCCTCTCCAAGCCTCCAAAACAACACAAAAATAACTCCAAAACCCCATCTTCCCTTCAATAAAAATATGCACAAGCCCTCAAGCAACCATTTGGACCAAGAAAGTTTGTGATTTGGCGATGTTGAGGATTCATGAGTCTCTATGGAGGTAATTCCTTCACAATTGTTGTATCATTTCTAGTGATTAAGCCTCTTTTAAAGTTTGATGTCGTTTCGACGAAGTTTTGTGCACTTTGGACAACCCAAGAGAGGATTAGGGTAAATTTGAGTTGTTAAGTGAAATTGAGACTTGTTGTGACCTTAGAATCCTGTTAGTGATGTTACTTTGGACCAGACCTGAGAGTTAAACCCAGAATACGGATTTAGTGAATCGATATCGGGGAAAACTGTATTTCTGCGAGTGTGTTTTGGAATCTGCTATCACCCCGGGGCCCCTAAAATAAAATTGAGTTGACAGTGAGATGTGCAGGCACTCTGGAACCACCACACCAAACCCTAGCCCCCAACTCCAATTCCCGGCCGCAGATAAATCGAATATGGCCGCAAATTGCGGCCAGAGCATGGGGGTTTGGCCACGTTTTTGGTGCATGGCCCTATTTCCAGTTAACTTGACCCTTGGTATGTGCAATTTTGTCTGGTTCCAATCAGGGTAAAATCTGGGTTGATTTTCCTATGTTGGCGTATGATTTACAACTTGTTTCAGCATGGATTCTGGTATTTGGTGATTCGTTTCTGTCGGGTGGCGTTTGGACGTCAACGACACGTGGATATTGATCGTGTTTACATGCGAGACGATTGGTTTTTACCTATGCGAGTAGCGTGTGCTGTTTTGGTTTTCCGATATGATTTTCATGTGCTTTAGCGTTGTGATATACTTGTAGGTACCCTACGTGATGTTGAGGAGAAGAAGATGAAGATGGCGACATCGGCATCGGCACATGAGAAGCAAGGTGAGTAGATTTATATCTACGGGGAGAAGTCGGGTGGATGGCGTATAGCACCACACAGTCCGTGGTAATGTATACGAATACGTATACACACATATATTTATTATGTGTTGTTTAAGATTATTGATGGTAATAATGGAATTACTGATGATAAGGATGTATTGGTTTAGTATAGTGCGAAACCCAGAGTAGTAGTTGCACCCACACATACACGTACACATATACTTGCATACATTATTTCTTTTATCTGTGCGCATTTGGAGGTGTGTATATCTACACATGGGTATGGGACTATGTGTTCATATACGGGATTTGAGTATGATACGTGGGGTTGAGATGAGTCGATGAGGTTTGATTGAGGGTGTGAGATTCGGCGATATGACAGAGTTCGTATTTGAGATGCGACTTGATGGTTTTAGCGGGCCTTTGGGCATGTGTTTTACCCTGCATTCATATTTATATAGATGGTATCGATGGTACTAGACTTAGACTTGTACCCTAAACTATGTAATATGATGGTAGTGATACCTGATATGCGATGAGATGAATGTAATATTGACCCGTACCCAGCTATTGGGATGTCGTACGACGATTTACCGCACTAGCCTTATATTGATGTTAGATCCGCACTCATGACTCGAGAATGTCATATGGTATACTGTATCGTACGTGATACTATTGAGGCGAGATCACCGACTATTGTGTATATATACGTATATCGACTCAGATTTAGGTGGTTTCCATAACCCTGCCGATTGACTTGATAGTTGGGTCTGTATTTCGCATAGTAGGCGTAGACTAGACCCGAGTCATACTTATTTCAAAATTAACGAATCAGGGATATTTTAAAGATAGGCAAAAGGGATTCTACGGATATTTTCAAACGTAGCATCTGTTCTTAAAATATCGTAGCCCTTATTTTACCAAAAACCCCGATTCGTCTTATTTCAAAAGGCAAGGCTGCATGATATAGTTTTTGAGGTAGATTCTTTACTGTTGCGTTGATTATTCGATTCCGCATATTCATGCTATTTTCATTGCATCACTTGTGTTGTTGATATATTACAGTCATTCTTCTAGGACACCAGCACCATTATCGATGATGCGTATGTTCCACGTACACTGTTTGCCGGCTCACACACTTCATCATCGATAATTGCCATGTCACTACACTGTAGTACTATTGCATTCAGGATATGATTCTTGCATGACAGACTAAAATGCTTACATTTCTTTTACATGTCACATACATCATGTTTTCTGATTATACACATTGAGAGTTGCTATTTCCATGATATTTCTGGATTTGGGAACCGTGGGTATTTCAAAAGAGAATATGTTATTGCTTTAAAAACCCGGTTACCCTTGATATGATATTTCAGTGCGTCCACCATGTGTTTTCTCGGTGCTGAGAGCGACATTTGAAACCCGATTCGAGGAGTGGACGAGCCGATTGCGTGTACATGGTGGACCCGGTATGGTTCCCCTCGGCAAGATGATCGAAGGACTTTGCCGATTGAGCCTGGAGGTGGGCGAGTACCTACCGGTGATTGGTTGGACCAGGCGGTGATCCGGAGGATACCGACCGGAGTCGATAGATGGATATGGGCGTACTGCTGGGGCCGAGGGCCGATTCCGCAGACGGAACCCGTGGGCTGGTCCGGACTGACGGAGCCCGATATATGAGGATTTATGTGCCGATGCTGGGCACGGTTTTCATGATGTTTTCGAGTGTCGATGCTGGGCACTCCGGTTCCATGATTTTGACGTGTCGCGAGGGACACAGGTGGTTTATATCCTCATATTTCCATGCATATGCTGATGATATTTACATGCATGATGGTTATTGTCATTGGGTGACGAGTGGACGGGATCCACGTACATGGAGATTGATTTCATTGATCATACCTCACATTTATGATATTCTATTACATGAGGCACTTGCACGAGCACTTGGCACTACACTCATGTATAGAGATTACATTGCCAGTTTAGCATGCTTCAGACTTGTTTATATTGAGGTTTATATATATATATATCTGATCGTATTGACCTAGGATGGGTCATACATTCGATTTCTGCGTGTAGATATTTTCTATTCACGAGTTGGCAACTCACCCCCGTTGTGGCACAGTTCTTGCAGGTTTTTGCCGTACAGATTCCATAGCGGCATTTCTGGCAGACTGCTTCCATATGGGTGACTTGCGTTGGTAGGTGGGTTCTTTTGCATCAGAACCACCCTTGTACATGTACTTTCAGTTGTATCTAGTCATTCCATCAACCAAAACTTGTATATTGTTTCAGACTTAGAGACAGTGATGTATTATTTCGACCTTAGAGTCGCGCTTGTAGTATTATGGTTTTCTGGCTGTTTTGAGTTTCTTTTTGGGTTTTGATCCTCGCCCTTTAGCGTTGTATAGTATTATTGATTGCGTGGTTGTGACCGTCGATTGACGAAGAGCTAGCTCCCGCTTGGCGATACCTTTTATCATTTCATATATATTGTTCTTGTTGTACCCCGTTCGGGGCCAGTTTTTACAAAGGAAACTTTGCCGAAATTTTCAGGAAAGGTTACACATACTCGGCTAGTTATTTAAAAACTTTAATTTTCAAAACATGATTTCTTTACTTCTTAAAACCAGTTTTCTTTATTTACTCCTTAAAATGGTTTTAGATTTCTAGGCTTTTGGCTTACTTGGATCAGATGGGGTCCTATAGACTTCTTATGGTTCAAGGGCCAGTCCCGTGCTCTTTCGGATCGTGACAAAGTTGGTATCATAGCGCTAGGTTAAGCTTGGTTCGAGTCTAAGTTTGACTATGTGGAGCCTAGGGTGTTTATATATATACGGAACTTAGGCTTGACCTTACGAAACTTAAACTTAGTCGAGGGGGTATTATACCCGAACTTTCGTCGCATAGGATGACCCTTGGTTGATGGAGTAGGTAGTTTGAGTAGAGGGACGTACCATACGTATGTTCCGCGGCATACTTACGACACGCCACTCCGCTTAAGAAACCTTAGGATGTACATTTCCTTACACAGTATTATATTCCTTCATATGATCTATCCTTATCGAGACTGGTTGTGGTTTTGCTGCCACGATTGCACGGGCAGAGTGAGCTACGGCTCGAGTTGCGTCAGCATGAGCTCGTCGTGAATGAGGACTGACCAGGGCGTGTTTCCAGAGACATACGATTGCATATAGAGGCGTCGTCTTATTGTGTTTTCACGCCATGAGTGTTGGACTGATTGCTTTTACGAGATTTCTCGGGTGTACCAATCGGTACCAGAGGATTGAGCCACTGATGGAGGCCAGCCAAGATGTGATGACCATTGATATATCGCTTATCCAGGACGATTGAGGCGCTGTTTAGCGTATAGACGAATGAGCCAGTTGTTGCTGCGAATGATGAGATATCGCCCAGATGATTGGAGCTATTGCAGCATGAGCATATACTTAGAAATATGATAGTGAGTCGCTAGTCACCGAGGATGAATGACTAGGACATATGGTTCGTTCGCTTACCCCGATGTGAGGTCATCAGATAGATTGATTCCAGCTAGAGGCGACTTCACGCAGATTCGTTGAGAGTCGATTGAGACGATCGAATGTCAGGAACCCATTTTCCAAGTTTAAAGTATTCGAAAAGACATGCAAGCGATTCTATGGACCCTCTAGAAGAATGAAACCTTAACTTGACATAATGACCGTGTGAAAGCCTTTGAACCCTAGGGTTTGCAGCAGTTCCGTGGCGCCATTAGTGAGGCTTGGGTTTGCCCTTCTACGGCTGGACTACCGATGCTGTGGTATGTACCCGATACTATTAAACTGTACCCGAGATGTTGAGCTCTTGGGGGATTGTGAGGTTCTGACGAGTCAATCGGACGATTCGACATCATTCGGATATCATGTGATGGGACACTGGTTGGGAGACTCCAGATACGAGCATAGCCGTTGGAGCGCAGTCCGTGCAGCCACGATGAGATGAGTCTGAATCAGTCGATTTTGAAGCAGAGTGGAGTAAAGAGTTCACATGAGATTTCGACGAGATGACGTTCCACTCCGCTGACATCAGAGATGCGATATGCACGCTGAGGACGTGTTCGGCTAGATATCTTCTACTGAGTGATGAAGATACCGAGTTCGTGATTTCGAGTCCGTGTGAGAGACTTCGGATGGACCGTAGCCGAGGATATTGCAGTGCGCAGATAGAGACGCGACGTCGAAAGGGTCGATGATACAGACAAGCTGGACAAGAAGTTCGTGCGAGATGCAGACGAGCTGTTATTACACCCCATTAAGATTAAAGGTCGGATATGCATACAGAGGCGCATGGATGCGACCAGCTTCTGAGTAGATGTTGAACTGAGGATGCAGATATCCAGAGAGCGAGAAAAGATTACGCCAGTGTACCAGCCTCCATACAGTTTGGCTTAGGCGAGATCAGAAGAGACCTTGAGCAGGATTCCTTCCAGTACACTGCTGCAATGAGATTTGCACCAGGAGCCGATGTGTGATGTGCATTCAGAGGACAAAAGGTCGGCGCCAGAGATGTGCTGCTTTACGAGCGGTCGTAAGGATTGACCAGAGAAGTTCCAGAACGGAATCGTTCCCGTTAGCACACCTGACGGGCCGATGAGCCGATGGATTGCGAGATTGGTAATCCACAGGGAAGATAAGGAACCAGAGGCAGAGGACGCCAGCCGTGAGCAAGAGGCAAGTAGATATCTTGCGCTGCTAGCATTGGACGCACCGGCACCTTCTCGACTTTGAAGGAGGATATACCGACGGCGGTATTTATGATTTGTGATTTTGTGATCTGATTATCATGTATCCGTCACTTTGGATTTCGGTATTTTGGGCGATCTATTCGTATGATTTAGTCTTGATGACTGAGTTCCATGATATTTGATTTTGTGCACCATGGTTGCACTTACTGGGTATTTATACCTGGCGCATAGTTATTACTCTTGAGGTATTGATTGTGATTTCATGCCTATTTTATGCCGGTGATTTGATTTACGCTTCCAGCATAGTTTTCATGCACTTTTAATGTTTTGATTTGATTTGTGCACGTTGATGCACACGGTTGTGAGATTTTCATCGTGGTACACTTAATTTTGATTGAGCCGCATTATATATCGTCGGTTTTGACCCTGATATTGATGATTGATTCTTGCACTCCATGCTTTTGATTGGACTTACGCATGTTCGGCGTTGCTATTGGATTCCGTGATTCCGTGCATGTTGAGTGCGCAGGGTTTAGATTTTCATTCGTGCACGATAGATGCACCGATTTGGATTTTCGCGCATGTGGGGGTGCATGTTTTGAGATACGATTTTGGGTGCACACCAGATGCACTAAATCGAGATTCTTCGTGCATGTCGGATGCACCTGTTTTGGCTGTCAGGCACACACGTTGCCTATGACAGATGCTTCGTGCACACCCGTTGCACCTAGAGGTTGTTTTGTGCACTGTATGACACATATATGGATTTTGATTTCCGTGTGCACCAGACGCATAGGGCATTCTTATATACCTTTTGGGATTGATTCTTATGGAGCAGTACGTTTTTATGATATTTGCTATGTGTTTTCGTACTGAGCAGGACTGGTCAGAGGACAGTACCTGGATATATTTTGCATGCATTGATAGTTACCGAAGGGATTTCTAAAAAGCGAGCTATAGTCTCGGCATATGTACCTACGTGTCCGATATGACACGAAACGTTTTGGAAACAAGAAAACCCTTCTAAATTGTTTTCAAAACGGCGGAACGTACATTGTAAACAAAAGATATATACATATATGGTTATTTTCTTATGAAAAACGTCCGCCACTGTGCAGTGTTATGCGCATCGCACAGCGACTTAAAAAGATTTGGCATTCATTTACATTAGCTATTCACATGTATAGATTGGATGTCTACATGTCTAGTTCTGATCTATATCATATTGATTTTGTTTTGGATTTGACATTTGTGTCTTTGCCATGACTCCAATGATTGCGGGATGCTTGACGGAGTTTGCTTTTGAGTTATCTGCTCAGTACTCATGCACATGCATTGCGCTATGACGTTTTATGTATTGATGATTTCGGAGCCCCGACGACTTGGATTTGTATCGAAATGTTTTAGTATTTAGGGGTTTAAATTTAAATTCGGGGACCGAATTTCTTTAAAGGGGTAGATTTTAACATTTCCAAATAATCAAATATTATTTTTGGGAATTTTTATATTTTAATATTATTTTAATGAATATTTTAATATTTCGGTATAATTAAATATCGATAAATGGAGAAAAAGTTGGAAAAATTATGGAAAATTCTAAAATATGGTATTTTATGGAGTTATGCCATTTTAAAGTTTTTATGATTAGTTATATGCTAATTTAGTGCTAATCGCGATTAAAAATCGCTAATCGGAATTTTGGCATTTTGTGCAAAACATGCATATATCATTTTAGACTTGTGTTACATTATTCTTACCATGGCTTTGTTTTGGGTTCACTATTCTTGGGAGAAGGTTTTTGAGAGGTTTAGCAAAAAGAAAAGAAAAAGAGATTTGATTAGAATATGGTAGTAGGTAGAGAGAGAGAGGGAGAGTATGGGGTCTTCTTTGACTTGGTTCTTCTCCATTTCCTCCACCATTTCCTCTCTCCCCCTTCAAGTGTTGCTGAAGCTGCTGCCCACAATCCCCTCCCATCTCCAAGCCTCCAAAACAACACAAAAATCACTCCAAAACCCCATCTCCCCTTCAATAAAAATGTGCACAAGCCCTCAAGCAACCATTTGGACCAAGAAAGTTTGTGATTTGGCGCTGTTGAGGATTCATGAGTCTCTATGGAGGTAATTCCTTCACAATTGTTGTATCATTTCTAGTGATTAAGCCTCTTTTAAAGTTTGATGTCGTTTCGACGAAGTTTTGTGCACTTTGGACAACCCTAGAGAGGATTAGGGTAAATTTGAGTTGTTAAGTGAAATTGAGACTTGTTGTGACCTTAGAATCCTGTTAGTGATGTTACTTTGGAACAGACCTGAGAGTTAAACCCAGAATACGGATTTAGTGAATCGATATCGCGGAAAACTGTATTTCTGCGAGTGTGTTTTGGAATCTGCTATCACCCCGGGACCCGTAAAATAAAATTGAGTTGACAGTGAGATGTGCAGGCACCCTGGAACCAGCACACCAAACCCTAGCCCCCAACTCCAATTCCCGGCAGTAGATAAATCCAATATGGCCGCAAATTGCGGCCAGAGCAGGGGGATTTGGCCTCGTTTTTGGTGCATGGCCCTATTTCCAGTTAACTTGACCCTTGGTATGTGCAATTTTGTCTGGTTCCAATCAGGGTAAAATCTGGGTTGATTTTCCTATGTTGGCGCATGATTTATGTTTCAGCATGGATTCTGGTATTTGGTGATTCGTTTCTGTCGGGTGGCGTTTGGACGTCAACGACACGTGGATATTGATCGTGTTTACATGCGAGACGATGGGTTTTTACCTATGCGAGTAACGTGTGCTGTTTTGGTTTTCAGATATGATTTTCATGTGCTTTAGCATTATGATATACTTGTAGGTATCCTACGTGATGTTGAGGTGAAGAAGATGAAGATGGCGAAATCGGCATCGACACATGAGAAGCAAGGTGAGTAGATTTATATCTACGGGGAGAAGTCGGGTGGATGGCGTATAGCACCCCCGCAGTCCGTGGTAATGTATACGAATACGTATACACACGTATATTTATTATGTGTTGTTTAAGATTATTGAGGGTAATAATGGAATTACATATGATAAGGATGTATTGGTTTAGTATAGTGCGAAACCCCAGAATAGTGGTTGCACCCACACATACACGTACACATATACTTGCATACATTCTTTCTTTTATCTGTGCGCATTCTACACATGGGTATGGGACTATGTGTTCATATACGGGATTTGAGTATGATACGTGGGATTGAGATGAGTCGATGAGGTTTGATTGAGGCCGTGAGATTCGGCGATATGACAGAGTTCGTATTTGAGATGCGACATGATGGTTTTAGCTGGACTTTGGGCATGTGTTTTACCCCGCATTCATATTTATATAGATGGTATCGATGGTACTAGACTTAGACTTGTACCCTAAACTATATGATATGAAGGTAGTGATACCTGATATGCGATGAGATGAATGTAATATTGACCCGTACCCAGCTATTGGGATGCCGTACGACGATTTATCGTACTAGCCTTTTATTGATGTTAGATCCGCACTCATGACTCGAGGATGTCATATGATATACTGTATCGTACGTGATACTATTGAGGCGAGATCACCGACTATTGTGTATATATATGTATATCGACTCAGATTTAGGTGGTTTCCATACCCCTGCCGATTGACTTGATAGTTGGGTCCGTAGTTCGCATAGTAGGCGTAGACTAGACCCGAGTCATACCTATTTCAAAACTAAAGAATTAGGGATATTTTAAAATAGGCAAAAGGGATTCTACGGATATTTTCAAACGTAGCATCTGTTCTTAAAACACCATAGCCCTTATTTTACCAAAAACCCCGATTCGTCTTATTTCAAAAGGCAAGGCTGCAAGATATAGTTTTTGAGGTAGATTCTTTACTGTTGCGTTGATTATTCGATTCCGCATATTCATGCTATTTTCATTGCATCGCTTGTGTTGTTGATATATTACAGTCATGCAACTAGGACACCAGCACCATTATCGATGATGCGTATGTTTCACGTACACTGTTTGCCGGCTCACACACTTCATCATCGATAATTGCCATGTCACTACATTGTAGTACTATTGCATTCAGGATGTGATTCTTGCATGACAGACTGATATGCTTACATTTCTTTTACATGTCACATACATCATGTTTTCTGATTATACGCATTGAGAGTTGCTATTTCCATGATATTTCTGGATTTGGGAACCGTGGGTATTTCAAAAGAGAATATGTCATTGCTTTAAAAACCCGGTTACCCTTGATATGATATTTCAGTGCGTCCACCATGTGTTTTCTCGGTGCTGAGAGCGACATGTGAAACCCGATTCCAGGAGTGGACGAGCCGATTGCGGGTACATGGTGGACCCGGTATGGTTCCTCTCGGCAAGATGATCGAAGGACTTTGCCGATTGAGCCTGGAGGCGGGCGAGTACCTACCGGTGATTGGTTGGACCTGGAGGTTATCCTGAGGATACCGACCGGATTCGATAGATGGATATGGGCATACTGTTGGGGCCGAGGGCCGATTCCGCAGACGGAGCCCGTGGGCTGGTCCGGACTGACGGAGCCCGATATATGAGGATTTACGTGCTGATGCTGGGCACGGTTTTCATGATGTTTTCGAGTGTCGATGCTGGGCACTCCGGTTCCATGATTTTGACGTGTCGCGAGGGACACAGGTGGTTTATATCCTCATATTTCCATGCATATGCTGATGATATTTACATGCATGATGGTTATTGTCATTGGGTGACGAGTGGACGGGATCCACGTACATGCAGATTGATTTCATTGATCATACCTCACATTTATGATATGCTATTACCCGAGGCACTGGCACGAGCACTTAGCACTACACTCATGTATAGAGATTACATTGCCAGTTTAGCATGCTTCAGACTTGTTCATATTGAGATTTATATATAGATATCTGATTGTATTGACCTAGGATGGGTCATACATTCGATTTCTGCGTGTAGATATTTTCTATTCACGAGTTGGCAACTCACCCCCGTTGTGCCACAGTTTTTGCAGGTTTTTGCCGTACAGATTCCATAGCGGCATTTCTGCCACACTGCTTCCATATGGGTGACTTGCGTTGGTAAGTGGGTTCTTTTGCATCAGAACCACCCTTGTACATGTACTTTCAGTTGTATCTAGTCATTCCATTAACCAAAACTTGTATATTGTTTCAGACTTAGAGACAGTGATGTTTATTTCGACCTTAGAGTCGCGCTTGTAGTATTATGGTTTTCTGGCTGTTTTGAGTTTCTTTTTGGGTTTTGATCCTCGCCCTTTTGCGTTGTATATTATTATTGATTGCGTGGTTATGACCGTCGATTGACGAAGAGCTAGCTCCCGCTTGGGGATGCCTTTTATCATTTCATATATATTGTTCTTGTTGTACCCCGTTCGGGGCCCGTTTTTACAAACGAAACTCTGCCGAAATTTTCAGGAAAGGTTACACATTTTAAAAATGCATACTCGGCTAGTTATTTAAAAACTTTGATTTTCAAAACATGATTTCTTTACTTCTTAAAACCAGTTTTCCTTTTTACTCCTTAAAATGGTTTTAGATTTCTGGGCTTTTGGCTTACTTGGATCAGATGGGGTCCTATAGACTTCATATGGTTCAAGGGCCAATTACGTGCTTTTTCGGGTCGTGACAACTTGCTTGCCGGCACACACACTTCATCATCGATAATTGCCATGTCACTACCCAGTAGTATTATTGCATCAGGATATGACCTTGTATGTGCATACCATTATTCCATGTTGCATGATATACTGTTATACTTGCATTTCATTTATATGTCACATACTTCATGCTTTCTGATTATGCGCATTGGGATATTTGTTTTCATGATATTTCTGGATTTGGGGAACCGTGGGTATTTCAAGATATTATGTAAATGTTTTAAAACCCGGTTACCCTTGATATGGTATTTCAGCTTCCACCATGAGTTTTATCGGTTCTGATTTATATACCCCTACGAGGAGGCGTCGAGGCCGTATGAAGGTACATGGTGGGGCCCGGAGTACCCCGGAGCAAGAAAGGGATGTCGATGTGCTATGAGCCGATGAGCCCGGCTGGGGAACCATACTGTCCGGTGATATTACCTTTTACTCGGCGGTTATCTTGGGGATACCGACCGGAGTTTGTGCGTATGATACGTCGAAATTCGAGGGTCGAAGCTGGGCACTCGGGTTTCGAGGGAGCGTATGATACGTACCTATCAGGGCTAGTCTTGGTGACAGTGCCTGATAGATGAGGATTTACGTGCCGATGCTAGGCACAGGTTTCATGATGTTTTCCATGATTTTGATTATATCATCATATTTACATGCATGATGCTTATTGTCATTGGGTGACAGGTGGACGGGATCCATATATATACAGACATTGATCACATACAGACTTTTATTACATTAATCATACTTCATTTGTATATATAACAGGGTATGAGGGCGCTGTTATATATACCCTTACAGCAATATTAGTGGAATGGGACGCTAATATATGTGTATTGATATCTATTTTGATACTTCATCATATTTACTTCATGCAGACATACCTTATATTTATGACATGTTATTACCTGAGGCACTGGTACGAGTACTTGGCACTACCAACATGTTTAGATGTCACATTGCCACCTTATCATGCTTCAGATTTACTCTTTGAGGTTTATATTATATCTGATCGTATTGACCTAGGATTATGTCATGCATTCGATTTCTGCTTGTAGATGTTTTCTACTCACGAGTTGGCAACTCACCCCCGTTGTGCCACAGCTTCTTGCAGGTTTTGCCGTACAGGTTCCATAGTGGCATTTCTGGCACACTGCTTCCTTTGCGGGTTAATTGGTTTTGGTAGGTGGATTCTTTGCATCAGAACCACCCTTGTATATGTATTATTCATTGTATCTAGAAATTTCATCAACCAAAAACTTGTATATTGTTTCAGACTTAGACACTAGTGATGTATTATTTCGACCTTAGAGTCGCGCATAGCAGTTTTACGGTTTTTCTTTTTATTTGAATTTCTTTTTGTGTTTTGATCCTCGCCATTCGGCGTTGTATATTATATTGCTCGCGTGGTTATGACCGTCGATTGACGACGAGCTAGCTCCCGCTTGGGGATGCCTTTTATCATTGTGTATATATATTATTCTTGTTGTATCCCGTTCGGGGCCAGTTTTTTTGACAAAAGAAACTCTGCCGAAATTTTTAGAAAAACTATACATTTTAAAAATGCATATTCGGCTTAGTTGTTTAAAAACCTTGACTTCAAAACATGTTTTCTTTACCTATTAAAAACCAGTTTTCTTTATTTATCCTTAAAATGGTTTTAGATTTCTGGGCTTTTGGCTTACTTGGATCAGATGGAGTCCTATAGACTTCATATGGTTCAAGGGCCAGTCACGTGCTCTTTCGGGTCGTGAAAATAGGGTCTTGTGTGATTCCCACTGTGCTTTGATTTCCACCTTACCACGTTCAAGGGAACGTGCAAAATGGTGTCTTTTGGGTACAGTCCCGAATCACATGGACGCAATGAGCGATAGGAGGGGATTCGTCTCTCCCGGTATTGGGGGTTGATGCTGCGCTGTGCTCGACTGGCTATAACAGGATGTCCCTGGCCAGGGCTGATTCGGAGATCTACTGGTAAGTGTTATCAGTAGTTTCTCGACCTGTTATGAGCCTCACATCGGCACGACTTATCGGTTACCGAGGTCTGACGTTTACCACCCCTAGACGGGATATGCGACATATCAGACGAAAAGACCGGACTGTACGGTAGTTTTACTGACAGGCTTTACAGGAGTAAGAGCAGGCTTGCTTGTTGATCTTCTGATCGCTCAATACCCGGGTAGCCATTACGTCCAGCTAGTACCGCTGACGGTTTGTGGGTGCCTAATATGATCATCACCTACTGCCGGCGTATTGACGAGTCTTTGGAGTCCTACACAGAGGTTTACTGGTTCAGGGAAAATGAAGTAGGAGCACATATGTGATATGTGCGGGACCGAGATTAATACGAGTATGTGATACCGTTTTCTATTCTCGCGATTTTTTATATCGGTCGGTTATATGAGATATAGCCGGGTTGTCGAATCAAGTGTTGATTCGATGAGATGATACAAATAATATTAGTCGGTCATATGAGATATAGCCGGACTATTAAATCAAGTGTTGATTCAATAATTCAATGTATAATTATATATTTGATATATTAATTTACATTAACTAATATTAGCTCTTTTAAGCATTTCTTTTCTCACTTATGCATTTAATATATATGTGATATATATTAATTTTATTTCTTTTTTTTGCCATGCTTGATGCTACATGCTACATGGGTGTATGAGACTTACACCATGCTCATGATAATGTAGGGTTTATTTATTTAGAGAAAATCAAATATTAATTGGAAATTAGTTACATGGGTGAGCTTAGTGGAAGCTTGTAGAACCATTGACTTAGTTCACTAGTTTTGTCTTACACTAGATATTTATTAAACTAACCATTATCTAAACCCATGATTAAGTCTCTACATGAGTTATATGAGATATTTTCTCACCCATGGTATCCATAACATTATTGGCCTCATCAAGAGCATAGCTCTCTAGGTTTTTGAGAGGAGAAGAATAATAGTGAGAAAATTAATTCTAAAGTGAGCAAAAATCCTACTTCATCATCCTCTACTAGATTAGCCATTTAGTTTAGGGTGTTAGCTTCACTAATCTCTAGTTAGTGAAGAGGTAGCTTGGGTTAGTGTCTCCTCGACGTAGATCATCTTCGGCCTCGAAGACTTCGTGCAAGCTTGTTTCTTTCATCTTGCGGAGCCATTCTAGAGTCCGGAAGATCACTACTTGGAGCGAAGGGACTACTACACGGAGCTATTGAAGTGAAGGACCGGTCTACAAAGGTTGTATTCCATATTCACTTAGATGTAAAGTTGTTTACATGTTGTATTGTCTAAATCTCTAGTTATGATTCTATGGTTAAGATTGTTTAGCATTGCAAATTTGTGAAAATGGCATTGACGATGCCTCCCGAAACCTTGCTGTTGTGCTAGGCATTCCTACAGTGGTATCAGAGCCAAGATAAAGAATTAGACGATGTTTGTAGAATTACGAAACCGAAACTACTCCGAAACACCCGAAATATAAACCTAGTTTCTGTCAAATTTTTAAGTCGTCGAAATTTTTTTAAGCAACTGAAGAATGTTATATATGAGATGTAACATGAACACTAAACAAATACGAACCCCTTTCGCCGATTTTGACCCGGTGACATGGCCAAAAATTCCGGCCTGGTCGGTCCCTCATTTCCTTCTTGGGTTCGTCTTCGTCTGGTGTTCTCTTCTCTGGGTTTTGGTGTTTCAGGTGTTGCTTGTTTTTGCTGAAATTGCATGAGATGTTAACGTTTTGTAAAGAAAATTTGGAGTGTTTCGTAGTCGTAATTCTAAATTCATTTCGGGTTATTTAGACGGCGTTAAAAAGTTTGAACGGATATCAATAACCCAATTTTTCCCTCGATGGAAATTTTCCAAGAGTTGGATTTTTCCAAGTTAAATAACATTCAAAAATTATACAAGTAATGCGATGGACCCTCTAGAAGAATGAAACCCTAATTCGATTCTATGACCGTAAGAACCGCCGCCAAACCCTAAGGTTTGCGGTAGTTCCGAGGCGCCATAGGTGAGGCAAGGGTTGACCCTTCTACGGTTGGTCCAAAGGTACCGTGGCATGATCTGAGTATTTTTAAATTGCGCTCAAGTGTTGAGCTTTTTGAGAAATTTTGGGTGTTTTTTGATTCGATCGGAATGTTTAACATCGTCTAGATATTTATGGAATGTGATACAATATTTGGAATTCATATTGTTAGGCATGAAATCCGAAGTATGTGATATTTCAGGTTTATGATGTCTAAGGTGATTGTGGATTCCAAATGTTGTAGTTTGACGTTTTTTTTCTGCGACCGTAAGTGTAATATGTGGTGTATCGCTGTTTTCGTTGCTATATGTCAAAGACAACTGTGATACGCATATTTACTTATGTTGATGACATGTGATGTTATGTGTTGCTGGGATATGTTATATTGGATCGTTGTGTTTTGAATAGCCGGGTTTTTTTTATGTGAGATGAGTGTTTTTCCATTTTCTTTCATGTAAAAATTTGTATGTAATATTCTTTTATTGGGGCACTTCCTGGTTGAGGATGATGTCACCATTGTTGTATATTATTTACTTTTCCATATTAGGATAGACCCAAGGAGTGGGCACAAGTAACTGGGTTCTAGGGTCCAGTGGGAGACGATCTCGAGGAGTCGAGACCGGGTCTCCTAACTCTAGAATTGGTAGGGTTTCTTTCCGCTCTCGTAGTGGTCTAGGGATGTGGGTTTGGCTATTCATCACGAACGGGGAATCCGTGTTTTGTACTGGCTTAATTTAAAACATGGAATTCCTAGTATATCCAATATTTCATATGTTATCTTCTGCTGCTGATATGCTGTGATGTGATCACTTTATATGCGTGAGATGAATGCTTTATTATTGTATATATGATATATAATAAACGTTGCTTATTTTTTGCACCCGCGCTAGTCCCGCCCCGCTATGCCGTTAATTAAGTAACCTAACGGTGCATAACGAGACACTGTGGGGAATGCGGATGGCATAAGCGTACGTTGTATTTTCGTTTCTTCTGTGATGCTTAGGAAGCATAATTGATGGGACTTCATTAATGAGATTAATGAAAGAAAAAGAAACCTAAAAGATGTTGTAGAATTATATTTTCAAAAAGGGCAGCTCTAGTTTTTGCTTTGCATAGTGGTATTCCTTATAGAATATCCAGCACCACATTCGATGAGGAAAGAGCCGCGATCTCTTCACTGGGAGTGACCTTTTTAGCGAAGCTACTAGATGCTACAACCCACTCGGTTTTGTCTTTTGATTGCTTCTATAGTTCTTGCTTTGCATAATGGTATTTTTTAAATATCCCGCACCTTATTCGATAAGGAAAGAGCCGAGATCCCTTCACCGGGAGTGACCTCTTTAGCAAAACTAGTAAAAGCCTAAAAAACACTCCTTTTCAAAATCACTCGATTCTACAACGATATCAAGTTCATTACGCAAAAGGTTTTCTTAAAAACCTGTCGTAGCCCTCCAACATTTCAGATAAGTAGTTTTTAGTATTCGTGCTACGTTTGTTAGCTTTCGTCAAGGCGTAGTGTGTGGTAGCTACTTATTGCTTATCTGCTGGATATGATGCGATTGGATTAGGGTAGTCGTATGACTTTGTTGGCTTTCGTCAAGGGTCGTGCGGGTGGGTTTAATTCAATAATGAAATGTACGGGTTGAACTTGACTAGCGGACTATGGTTTGTTGGCTTTCGTCAAGGTCATAGGACGCTAGGGGTAAAATATTGTCGGGAATTTCAAGTGTTGAAATTTGCAATGAAATTGCATACCTTCTATGAGATAGTTGGATCCCGATACCCACTGCGAGTAAGAGTTACTCCTGGGAGAGTTTTACACATGACAATTAACCGATCAAGTAGGTGTCTAAAAAGGTGTTAACGGGGTTACGCCCATGGAAAAACGAGGTTTATTTTAATTAGGTCTGTGCGATAGCACGAGGAACCTCCCTCAAAGTACCAACACTGTCCTGGCCGAAAGATTGGCGAACTTTTACGGCGTAATTAATCCCGGATAGTCTTACCTTTTAGGATTTGAAGGAAGATTTGATTAAAACAGTGGGAGCTATCCTGATTAGATAAGATACTAACCAATCTAATCTTGCAAGAGCATACGCTAAGTGTTTTCTTCTCTCTCTCTCTAGGTAGAAACCATGTCAGGCCTTAATCAAGATAATAATATGGATGTATTGACCGAACCCGCTTGTTATGCTGAGCTGGGGAACGTTGGTTCCGCTCCAACTTATAATTGTTATAAGCCCGAGCAGGACATAGGAAAATATTCGGATTTGAATGCACCCAAAATAAGAATAAGCATGTTGATGCATCTTCTTCGGGTGTGTTAGTTACCGAGAACTGTTTCTCAGTACACTCAACGTCCTGGGTATTAGATACCGGATCGGAATCCCACATATGTAATATGTTGCATGGGCTAAGGAAAGGTAGAGAACTTGGAATAGGTGATCATTCTCTAAAAGTAGGAAATGGTGCAAGTGTTGCAGCCAAAGTAGTTGGTAAATATCACCTTGTATTACCAGATGGCAATGCTTTGATCTTGGACGAATGTTATTATGTGCCCTCTATGATATGCAATTTCTTCTTGAACGAATGTTATTATGTGCCCTCTATGATATGCAATTTATTTATTAGATAAAGAAGGATTTAACTTTGTAGTAGAGAATAATGCTATTAACATTTACCTAAATCAAGCGTTGATTGGGTTTAGTGCGTTATGTAACGGTTTATACGTTCTGAATCAAAACACGGTTCTTAACGTACAAAATACATACAAGAGGAAGAGTTCAGAAATGAACGAATCCTTCTTGTGGCATTGTAGACCAGGTCACATCAATGCGACATGACTAGCTAAGTTACATAAGGATGGATATTTGAATCCATTTGAATTATCATCTTATAAAACTTGCCAGTCATGTCTCAAAGGAAAGATGACCAAATCTCCGTTTACTGGATACGGAGAAAGAGTTACGGAACTCCTGGGACCGATACATAGTGATGTATGCGGTCCCATGTCAACACATGCCAGGAATGGTTCCTCGTACTTCATTAAATTCACTGAAGAACTCTCAAGATACAGACATGTGTTCCTGTTGAAACACAAGTTTGAAGATTTTGAGAAATTCAAAGAATATAAGCATGAAGTTGAGAACCAGACGGGTAAAAGTATTAAAATCCTACGATCTGGTCGGGGAGGAGAATACTTGAGCATGGAATTCCGTGACTATCTAAAAGAGAATGAGATTCTCTCTCGGCTTACTCCTCCGTATACACCACAGCACAACGGTGTATCGGAGCGGAGGAATCACACCCTATTGGATATGGTGCGCTCTATGACGAGCACCGTTGAGTTGCATGTTTCCTTTTGGGGTTATGCGCTTAAAACAACCATACACCAATTGAATATGGTCCCTACAAAATCTGTGCTTACCAATCCATATGAGATATGGAAGGGGAAGAGACCATGTCTTAATTATGTTAAGATATGGGGTTGTCCGGCCTATGTCAAAAGGAATAATCCGGACAAATTTGAGGCAAGGTCTGTTCTGTGCAAGTTTGTAGGATATCCCAAAAACTCACGAGGGTATATCTTCTACCACATCGAGGAACAAAAGGTGTTTGTTTCTCGGCATGCCACCTTTTTAGAAAAAGGAATTTCTTGCCAAAGGAATTAGTGGCCTTGAGGTAGAACTGGAAGAGGTTCCAGCAGCACAAACTACGACATAAGATTTGGTAGAACAGAGGATTCGATAGTTCCCAACGAACCTCAGCCTCTCCGCCGATCTAGTAGGGCACCTCACCCACCTAAGAGATACTACGGTTTTCTCGTTGAAGGTGGGAGCGAGAATTGCATCTTCGACGATGATGACTTAACTAGCTATGAGCAGGCCATCACGAGTGAGGACTCTGTGAAATGGCTGGATGCAATATGATCTGAGATGGAATCCATGTACACTAACAATGTATGGACTTTGGAAGATGCTCCTGAAGGGGTAAAACCCATCGGGAGCAAGTGGATCTTCAAGAAAAAAATTGGTGTAGATGGAAAAGTTGAAACTTTCAAAGCTAGATTTGTTGCAAAAGGTTTTCGTCAATGACTAGGTGTTGATTATGATGAAACCTTTTCTACAGTGGCTATGCTTAAGTCCATCCAGATCCCACTTGCCATCGCTGCATACCATGACTATGAAATCTAGCAAATGGATGTTAAGACCGCCTTTCTAAATGGAGATTTAGAAGAGAGCGTGTACATGACTCAGCCAGAGGGCTTCATGGACAGTGGGAGCAGTGGAAAGGTGTGCAAGATGCTTAAATCCATCTACGGGTTAAAGCAGGCATCACGGAGTTGGAACATCTGTTTTGATGTGGTTGTCAAAGAGTTTGACTTCATCAAAAACGTAGATGAACCTTGTATATACAAGAAGGTAGCAGAGAGTAAGGTTGTCTTTCTCATATTGTATGTGGATGACATACTCTTGATAGGGAATGATGTTCATATGCCGCACTCGGTCAAGCTCTTCTTATCACAAAGATTCTCAATGAAAGATCTAGGTGATGCCTCCTACATCTTGGGGATTAAGATATATAGAGATAGATCTAAACGGATACTGGGATTGTCCCAATCCAGGTGCATAGACGCCATACTAAAGAGGTTTAGTATGGAAGATTCCAAGCGTGGGAATTTACCCACGATCACAGGACTCACTCTCTTCAAAGAGATGTCTCCCAAGACTGATTTTGAGAGAGCTCGCATGCAAGGAATACCTATGCTTCGGCAGTAGGCTCTATCATATACGCGATGTTATGTACCAAACCCGATGTAGCATACTCACTAAGTCTAGTGAGTAGGTATTAAGCAGATCCAGGAGAGAGTCACTAGACAGCTGTGAAGAACATTCTCAAGTACTTGAGAAGGACTAAAGAGATGTTCTTGGTGTATGGTAACGGTGAACTCCAAGTGGAGTCCTTTACCGTTTCAAGCTTCTAGAGTGATAAGGACGACTCTAAGTCGGACTCGGGATTTGTCTTTACCCTCAATGGAGGGGCGGTTTGTTGGAAGAGTTCCAAGCAAGAAACCGTGACAGACTCGACGATGGAGGCTGAATAAATCGCTGCCAACGACGCAGCCAAAGAGGCTGTCTGGATGAAGAAGTTCATAACTGAACTTGGTGTGGTTCCGTCGATTGAGCATCCAATACCTTTGTATTGCGATAACAATGGAGCAGTGGCTTTGGCAAAGGAACCCATGTCCTATCAGCGATCCAGGCATATTCTGAGGCGGTATCACCTGATCCAGGAGATAGTTGATCGCCGAGAGATCGAGGTCAAGAGAATTGACACGAAGGACAACACAGCGGATCCACTCACAAACGCCATACCCCAGATACAATTTGAGAGACTCTTCGGGATGTTGGGTATGAGATACTACAACAACTGGCCTTAGTGCAAGTGGGAGATTTTTAGTCATATGTATGAACTAGAGGCCATTATTGTACATGTGATGTATATTATAGTGGATGCTTGGATATATATATAGAGGAATTTCTTGCTCGACATGATAGTATGCTATCTGGTTACTCTTTGTCTTAACATGTGGATTGGTATTGTGATACTGTCTTGCTCTCACATGTTGATGAAACCCTTAGGATATATACAAGATTACCAAGACTATGATGGAGATCATACTAGTAGGGCGAGGGTAGTCCACAAGTACATCCTTTAATAGTTCCTAGTCGAGGGTGTATTGAGACAGGGCATCGATACTCCAGAGTAGACTAACGTATACGCTTCTTGACCCATATGATGGGCGATGGATGATCCCACATCCATTGGTGTTTGACATCAAAGATGGTATACGGGTGCTCAGTGGAGACTTGGTACACTGAACGGACTCGTCGAGAACTCCTAGTTAGTATTATACCTATCGTCAGATTGCAGTTCTCTGGTGACACTGGTACAGGTTAGTCTGTAGACCCGAGATCGTTATAGAGTCTTGTGTGATTCTCACTGTGCTTTGATTTCCACCTTACCACGTTCAAGAGAACGTGCAAAACGGTGGCTTTTGGGTACAGTCCCGAATCACATGGATTCAATGAGCGATAGGAGGGGATTCGTCTCTCCTGGTATTGGGGGTTAACGTTGCGCTGTGCTCGATTGGCTATAACAGGAAGTCCCTGGCCAGGGCGGATTCGGAGATCTACTGGTAAGTGTTAGCAGTAGTTTCTCGACCCGTTATGAACATCACTTCGGCACGAATTATCGGTTACTGGGGTCTGACGTTTACCACCCCTAGACTTGATATACGACATATCAGACGAAAAGACCGGACTATACGGTAGTGTTACTAACAGGCTTTACAGGAGTAAGAGCAGGCTTTCTTGTGTTAGTTATATGTATGCCCTAGAGGCCAGTATTGTACAGATGATGTTTATTATATTGGATGCTTGAACATATATAGAGAGGACTTTCTTGCTCGATATGATAGTATGCTATCTGGTTGCTCTTTATTTTAATATGTATACTTGTCTCTTGATACTGTCTTATAGCTACATGTAGGTAAAGCCCTTAGGATGTGTACTTGACTACCAAGACTATGATGAGATCATACTAGTGGGGCCATGGTAGTCCATAAGTACATCCTTTAATGTCCCTAGTCATGGGTATATCGAGACGGGGCATCAATATACCAGAGTAGACTAGCGTATACGCTTCTCGACCCATAAGATGGGCGATGGATGATCCCATATCCATCGGTGTTTGACATCAGAGATGGTATACGGGTGCTCAGTGGAGACTGGGTACACTGGACGGACTCGCCGAGAACTCCCAGATGGTATTATACCTCACGTCAGATGGCAATTCTCTGGTGACACTTGTGCAGGTTAGTCTGTAGACCCGAGATCGTCATAGAGTCTTGTGTGATTCCCACTGTGCTTTGATTTCCACCTTACCATGTCCAAGAGGGCATGCAAAACGGTGGTTTTTGGGTACAGTCCCGAGTCACATGGATGCAATGAGCGATAGGAGGGGTTTCGTCTCTCCCGGTATTGGGGGTTGATGTTGCGCTGTGCTCGATTGGCCATAACAGGGAAGTCTCTGGCCAGGGCTGATTTAGAGATTTACTGGTAAGTATTACCAGTAGTTTCTTGACCCGTTATGAGAATAACATCGGCACGACTTATCGGTTATTGGGGTCTGACGTTTACCACCACTAGACTTGATATGCGACATATCAGACGAGGAGACCGGACTGTACGGCAAGTGTTACCGTTAGGCTTTTACAGGAGTTGGAGCGGGCTTGCTTGCTGATCTTCTGATCGCTCAATACCCGGGTAGCCGTTATGTCCAGCTAGTACCGATGATGGCTTGTGGGTGCTTGATGTGATCATCACCTACTGCCGGCATATTGACAGGTCTTTAGAGTCCTACATAGAGGTTTTACTGGCTCAGGAAAAACGAAATAGGAGCGCATATGTGATATGTGCGGGACTGAGAATAATGCATGTATGTGATTCCGTATTCTATTCTCGTGACTTTTTGTATCGGTCGGTTATATGTGATATAGCCGGGTTATCGAATCAAGTGTTGATTCGATAAGTCGATACATTGGATGTTAGTCGGTTATATGAAATATAACCGGATTATTAAGTCAAGTGTTGATTTAATAATTTAGTGTATAATTGTATATATGATATACTAATTTACATTAACTAACATTTGTTCACTTAAGGATTTTTCTCACATGTGCACAACTTTAATATATATGTGATATATATTAAAATGTGTTTTCTTTTTGTATCATGGTTGTTGATACACATAACATGGGTGTATAAGATATACACCATTCTAATTTTAGTGGAGGGTATTTTATATTTAAAGTAAATCTAAATTGGTTGATATTTGTTGAGTGCATGAAGCTTGTAGAAGCTTTTTAGTGCTTTGACAAATTCAACTCAATTTTTTTAATTAAGATATTTAGTTAACCCGACCATTAGAATTAGCCTTGGTTATGTCTCTACATGAGTTAGTATAAGATACTCACTCACCTATGGTTAGCTTACTCACTTGATCATTATCCTCATCTTTTCATTTTTGTTCATCTTCTTCTTTGAGCAAAAGAAAAGCTTGCTAGGGTTTACAAAAGAGAGTGAAACATTGTGAGAAAATAAATTCTAAAGTGAACCCACTTCCTATTTCTCCATCCTCTACTAGACTAGCACTTTAGTTTAGGGTGTTTGCTTCACTAATTCTCTAGTTAGTGAAGTAGAAGCTTGAGTTGGCATCCCCTCGACGTAGATTATCTTCGGCCTCGAAGACTTCAAGCAAGGACGCTCCTTTAGCCTCGTGAAGCCATGCAAAAGTCCGGGAGAACCACGTGTAAGTCCATGCTACCTCTCCCGGTACTTTCGGGAATGCGGAATTTGGTAAAAAACGATTTTTACGGAGGTGGTAACATGGACCTATAACCCGGATCTTGGTTAAACATCTATCTAACATCCTAACTATGAGTTTCTAGCTACTCGGTTAGGGGGTTATACCTTGCTTGTCTTGAACTCCTTCGTCTTCAAGCTCCGATGGTGGTCCGGATTGGCTTCTTCTCGTCGTCTCCGTATGCCGAAGATAGATCCACCTGAAAGCTCCAACCTTGGGCTCCTTCTTCGTTCTTTGAAGAAACTAGTTCACTTGGTTTGCTAAACCTTGTGAACTAGAATGAGTAGAGAATAGTTTGTGTGGGATTTTATCTATGGTTCTTGATTCTCAACTCATGAGACAAGAGAACCATAGATTAAAGAGAGGGAGCAAGAGCAAGAGGGTGAGAGCAAAAGGAGAGCTCAAGAACAAGAGAGAGAATGAGCAAGAAAAATGAGCAAGTATTTTGTCTCTCACCCTCTCATAATCCAAAGTCATGATAACTCATCATACCAAAAAAGTCTTATGTGATGGTTGAAGCAACCATAACCATATCATATCATGCACTCATTTTACACAAATGAGCAAGGAAGTAAAAGTCTTTGCCATGAAATGATGGCTATGGTTATCATGATGGTCAACTAGTCAAGCCTAGTCAACCGGTCAACAAAGTCAACAAGTCAACAAAAGTCAACAAGTCAACAAAAGTCAACAACCATGTCACCATAATACTTAATTAATATAATAGTTAATCACATATCATATTCTCATTAGGGTTGAGCAAAAAGTCAAATAGTCAACGGTCAACTGTCAACAACCCTAATGAGAATCCGCTGCCACTGCCTCCCTGTCAACTGTGCATACACACCCGCATCCGCGTTCCGAGGAACACGAATGCAAACTGGATAAATCCAATCCCAAAAGGTACACTAGGATCTGGCTTAAAGCAAAGCCCGCTAGTGTAAACTGTCCGGACACTGTACGTGCACAAGTGCACGGATGTGACCGAACCCTGTCGCAAAACCATGCGACCTGTCGCAATACCATGCGACCTCTACTCTTTTGCCTAAAGGCGAAAAGCTTTCTGTGTGGGACTCTAAAGACTCGACACTACGCTGGCAGTGGGTTTAACCACAGACCGCAAGCGGCACTAGCTGTGTGTAACGGTCCCCACGTAATGCCGACAAGAAGACCGACGAGGCGAAACCCATCTGAACTCCTACTGAGCCTGAGTGTGACATTCTCCGTACAGTCCGGTCTGTTCATCTGGTACATCGCATGGCGGGCCTAGGGGGCGGTAAACGTCAGTCCCCCAATAGCGGTACAAGTCGTGCCGGAGAGAAGCCCAAAACACCCTGAGATAACACTGGAAGCCTACCAGTATATCTCGTTTGCCCTGGCCAGGGACTACTCGTGTAATGGCTCTCCTAGACACAGCGCGATGTCAACCCCCAATACCGGGAGAGACGAATCCTGTCTAACCGTCACTGCCTCCAAGTGCTTCGGGACTGCACCCAACCACTACCTGTTTGCACGACTCCTTTGAGCCGTGGTAGGGTAGTGATCAAAGTACAGTGGGAACACACTCGAGGCGAAGTGACAGTGTCAAGTCAGCAGACTAAGCTGTACTCATGTCACCTGGGAACTGATAACTGACGATAGGCATAATACCAACTAGTCAGTTCCCGACGAGTCCTGTCCAGTGTACCCGTAACCTAACGAGCACCCGCATACTATCTCAAGTACGACGTACTGACGGCTGTGGGACAGACCGTCTCCCACACTGGGATGAGAAGCGCATGCGCTGGTCTACTCCGGAGTATCGATGCCCTGTCTCGATAGTCCTGCGACCAGGGACCTGCATAAGGATGTGCTTATAGATTACCCAGCCCGACTAGTGTGACGGCCATCACATCGCTGGTAATCAAGCAAAGATCCTAAGGGCTCCACTAATGTGTATAGGCGATATACAAAAATAAACACATGTACACATTGAAGTAGAAACAAACCAAGTAGCATACTACTATTTTGAGCAAGATTGTATATACAAGGTGAATATCCCAAGCTTCCATTAAGTAATATACAAACTAGTATGATACAGTAATGGCCTCTAGGGCATATACACTAACACCACGATCGCATCGAAGGGACTTTAACAAGGAGCTAATAGAGTGAAGGACCGATCTACAAAGGTTGTATTTTCTTCTTCACTTAGATAGTAAAGATGTTTACTTGCATATGAAACCCTAATAATCTAGCAAAGATCCAGTCTTTGGGTTGTTCGGCACGTCTAAAATTTTATCCGGGCATGGTTGATGCCTTATAAACCCTTGTATGAGTGCCAAGGAACCCTACAGTGGTATCAGAGCCTAACTAGAGCATTAGGCGACGTGTATACGAAATTAAAACTCCGATCGAACCCCGAAACATCCATAATGACCCCCTCTCTGGAAAAATTTTAAAAATGTGATTTTTTCTGCATTAAAAATACTTAAAAAGATCAGCAGGGAATTCTAAGGATAACCCTAAAACACGTGCCCCCAAGGCTCTCAAAGAGCCGCAAAACCGCGGCAAGAACATGCATGCCGCGGCGGTTCCGCGGCCAAAATAGTAACTTGGGGACACGTGTTGGTACAGTAATATCCGTAGCTATTCCTTCATTCTTCTGGGTATTTTTAATCTGACTCATGTGTTGAGTGTTCTGGGGATTATTTTGAATTCGTTGATTCGATCGGAAATTTTAATTTCGTTCTGTTTTTCGGATAATTTAGAAACTATTAAAATGTTCGAACGGATATCATTAACTCATTTTTTCCCGGCACGAAAAACTTTCATGTGTTGAATTTTTCTTGAGTTTAAATCTTTTGGAAAAACGCGCAAGTAACGCGATGGACCCTCTAGAAGAACACAAAGCTTAACTCGATTATGTGACCGTCTGAACCGCCTCTAAACCTTAGGGTTTGGGGCAGTACGGCGTTGCCACATGTGAGGCGTTGGCTTGACCCTTCTACGGTTGGACCATTGGTACTGTGACGTATTCTGGAATTTTTAAACTCCGCTCAAGTGTTGTGCTATTTAGGAAATCTTGGGTATTTGATTATTCGATCAAAAAGTTTAATACTGTCTATTTATCTGGAATGTGATACAATATGTGGAATTCATATACTTAGGCATGAAATGCGAAGTATGTGATATTTCGGATTTACGATGTCTAAATAGATTGTGGATTCCAAATGTTGTAGTTTTACTCTTTCTTTTCTGTGACCGTAAGCGTAGTATGTGGTGTATCACCGGCTTCGTTGCTATACATCAACGACAGTCGGGATACGCATGCTTGCTTACGTTGATAATATGAGATATTATGTGTTGCTGTGATATGTTATATTGGATCGTCGTGTTCTGAATAGCCGGGGGTTTTATGTGAGATGAGGGTTTTTATTTTCATTCATGTAATATTCTTTTATTGGGGCACTTCCGGGATGAGGATGATGTCCCCATTGTATATTATTTACTTTTCCGCATTCGGTAGACCCAAAGAGGGGAGCACAAGTAACCGGGTTCTAGGGTACAGTGGGAGACCAACTCGAGGAGTCGAGTCCGGGTCTTCTAACTCTAGAATTGGAAGGGTTGCTTGCCGCTCTCGTAGGGGTTTAGGGGTGTGGGTTTGGCTATTCATCGCGACCGTGGAATCCGTGTTTTATAGAGGCTCAAAATAAAACACGGAGCTCCTAGTATATCCATTATTTCATATGTTTCTTCTGCTGCGATATCTGTGATGTGATCATTTGATATGTTGTGATAGATACTGTATATAGTATATAAGATATATTATATAGACGTTACTTATGTTTTACACCCGCGCTAGCTCTGCCCTGCTCTGTCGTTAGTTACCTAACCTAACGGTGCACGAGGGGACATCAAGGCGAATGCGGATGGCATAAGTGTACGTCGTATTTATCTGTGATGCTTAGGTGACTTAAATGACGGGACTTCATTAATATGATTAATGATAGAAAAGAAACCTAAAAGATGTTGTAGAATTAATTTTTTTTAAAAAAAGGGTAGCTACAGTTTTTTTTTTGCTTTGCATAGCGATATATATGATATATCCTGCACCTTATTCGATGAGGAAAGAGCCGAGATCCCTTCACCGGGAGTGAACTCTTTAGAAAAACTGGCAAATGCTACAACACTCGGTTTGTCTTTTGATTGCTTTTAGAGTTTTGCTTTGCATAGTGATATATATGATATGTCCTGCACCTTATTCGATGAGGAAAGAGTCGAGATCCCTTCACCGGGAATGACCTCTTTAGCAAAACTAGTGAAAGCCTCAAAAACACTCCTTTTCAAAATTCACTCGATTCTACAACGATATCAAGTTCATTACGCAATAGGTTTTCAGAAAAACCTGTCGTAGCCCTCCGTCATTTCAGATTAGAACTGTTTATTATTCGTGCTGCGTTTGTTGGTCTTTTTCTAGGCGTAGTGTGCGGTAGCTGAATGGTGCTTATCTGCTTTTGCATATGATGAAGATTGTTTTGGGGTAGTCGTACGACCTTGTTGGCCTTTGTCAAGGGTCGTGCGGGTGGGTTTGATTCAATCAAGAAATGACGGGTTGAACTTGACTAGCATCCTATGATTTGTTGGCCTTTATCAAGGTCATAGGGGTTAGGGGCAAAATATTATCGGGAATTTCAAGCGTTGAAATTAGCAACGAGATTGCATACCTTCTATGAGATAGTTGGATCCCGATACCCACTACGAGTAATTGTTACTCATGGGAGAGTTTTACACAGGACAATTAGCCGATCAAGTAGGTGTCTAGAATGGTGTCAACGGGGTTACGCCTCTGGGAAAACCAGGTTTACTTTAATTAGGTCCGTGCGAAAGCACGGGGAACCTCCCTCAAAGTACCGACATTGGCCTGGCTGAAATATTGGCGAAATTGTAGGGTGTAATTAATCCCGGCTAGTCTTTCCTTTTAGGGTTTGAAGGAAGATTTGATAAAAACAGTGGGAGCCATCCTGATTAGATAAAATAATAACCAATCTGATCTTGCAAGAGCATACGCAAGTGTTTTCTTCTCTCTCTCTCTCTCTCCAGGTGGCGACCATATCATGTCTTAATCAAGATAATAATATGGATGTATTGACTGAACCAGCATGTTATACTGTGATGGGGAACGTTGGTTCCGTTCTTTCTTATAAAAGTTATAAGACTGAACAGGATATAGGGGAATACCAGGATTCCCAAGCCACCCGAATGAAGAAAGTACATATTGATGCATTTTCTTCGGGTGTGTTCGTTACAGAGAACTGTTTCTCCATTTGCTATACGTCCTGGGTATTAGATACCGGGTCAGGATCCCATATATGTAATCAGTTACATGAGCTGAGAAAAGGAAGAGAACTTGGAGAAGGTGATAAAGACATAAGGGTTGGAATTGGTGCAATTGTTGCAGCTAAAACCGTCGGGGAATATCACCTTGTATTACCAAATGGTAATACATTGATTCTGAATGAATGCTATTACATGCTGAACCTGATATGCAACATTATATCGGTTTCTTTGTTGAGTAAAGAGGGATATAATTTTGTATTACAGGATAATGTTATGAACATTTTTCTAAACCAAAAGTTGGTTGGATCAGGCACGATGTGCAATGGAATTTATGTTCTAAACCGATCAACAGTTCTGAGCATAACAAACACACACAAGAGGAAAAGTTCAGAACTGAACGAATCCTTCTTGTGGCATTGTAGACTATGTCACATCAATGCGACACGGCTAGCTAAGTTGCATAAGGATGGATATTTGAATCCATTTGAATTTTCATGTTATGATACTTGCCATTCATGTCTCAAAGGAAAGATGACCAAAACTCCGTTTACGGGACACGAAGAAAGAGTTACGGAACTCTTGGGACTGGTACATAGTGATGTATGCAGTCCCATATCTACACATGCCAGGGATGGTTCTTCGTACTTCATTACATTCACTGACGATCTCTGTAGATTCGGGTATGTGTTCCTGATGAAACACAAATCAGAAGCTTTTGAGAAATTTAGAGAATATAAACAAGAAGTCGAGAACCAAACCGGGAAAAGTATTAAAATCCTTCGATCTGATCGAGGAGGTGAATACTTGAGCAATGAATTCCTGGACTTCCTAAAAGAGAATCGGATTCTCTCTCAGACCACAGCACAACGGTGTATCGGAACGGAGGAACAGCACCCTATTAGATATGGTGCGCTCTATGATGAGCACAGCCGAGTTACCTATTTTCTTCTGGGGGTATGCGCTGGAGACAGCAGCATACCTATTGAATCAAGTTCCATCTAAATCTATACCTACCACACCATATGAGATATGGAGTGGGAAGAGACCATGTCTTAAACGAGTTAAGATATGGGGTTGTCCGGCTTATGTCAAAAGGAAAAATCCGGACAAACTCGAGGCACGATCAGTTCTATGCAAGTTTGTGGGATATCCTAAACATTCACATGGATATCTTTTCTACCATAGCGAGGAACAAAAGGTGTTAGTTTCTCGACATGCCACCTTTTTAGAAAAGGAATTTCTTACAAAAGAAATGAGTGGCAACGAGGTAGAACTGGAAGAAATTCCGGCTACACAAACTCAAACTGAAGATTTAGTGGAACCAGAGGATTCGGTAGTTCCCAAAAAACCCCAGCCACTCCGCCGATCTAGTAAGGTTCCTCACCCACCTGAGAGATACTACGGTTTTCTCATGGATGGTGGGAGCGAGGATTGCATCATGGAGGATGATGACCCAACTAGCTTCGAGTAGGCCATCACGAGTGGTGACTCAGTGAAATGGCTGGATGCAATACGGTCCGAGATGGAATCCATGTACACCAACAAAGTATAGACTTTGGAAGATGCTCCTGAAGGGGTAAAACCCATTGGGAGCAAGTGGATCTTCAAGAACAAACTTGGTGTAGATGGGAAAGTGGAGACTTTTAAAGCTAGACTTGTTGCAAAGGGTTTTCGTCAAAGACCAGGTGTGGACTATGACGAAACCTTTTCTCCAGTGGCTATGCTTAAATCCATCTGGATCATGCTTGCCATCGCTGCATATCATGACTACGAAATCTGGCAAATGGATGTTAAGACCGCCTTTCTAAACGGTGATTTAGAAGAGAGCGTGTACATGACTCAGCCAGAGGGCTTCATAGCTAGTGGGACCAGCGAGATGGTGTGCAAGATGCTTAAATCCATTTGTGGATTAAAGCAAGCATCGCGGAGTTGGAACATCTTCTTTAACGTCGTTATCAAAGAGTTTGATTTCGTCAAAAATGTAGATGAACCTTATATCTACAAGAAGGTGGCAGAGTGTAAGGTTTTCTTCCTCGTATTGTACGTGAGCGACATACTCTTGATAGGAAATGACATTCCTATGCTGCAATCGATCAAGCTCTTCTTATCACAACGATTCTCAATGAAAGATCTAGGGGATGCCACCTACATCTTGGGGATTAAGATCTATAGAGATAGATCCAAACGGATACTGGGATTGTCCCAATCCAGGTACATTGACACCATACTAAAGAGGTTTAGTATGGAAGAGTCCAAGCGTGGGTTTTTACCTACGATCTCAGGGCTCACTCTCTCCAATGAGATGTCTCCCAAGACTGATTTGGAGAGAGCTCGCATGCAAGGGATACCCTATGCTTCGGCAGTAGGCTCTATCATGTACGCGATGCTATGTACCAGACCCGATGTAGCCCACTCACTAAGTGTAGTGAGTAGGTATCAAGCTGATCCTGGAGAGAGTCACTGGACAGCTGTGAAGAGCATTCTCAAGTACTTACGAAGGACTGAAGAGATGCTCTTGGTGTATGGTAACGGAGAACTCCAAGTGGAGTCTTTTACCGATTCGAGCTTCCAGAGTGATAAAGACGACTCTAAGTCGCACTCGCGATTTGTCTTTACCCTTTACGGAGGGGCTGTTAGCTGGAAGAGTTCCAAGCAGGAAACTGTGGCAGACTCGACGATGGAGGCTGAATACATCTCTGCCAACGATGCTGCCAAAGAGGCTGTCTGGATCAAGAAGTTCATTACTGAACTTGGAGTGGTTCCATCCATTGAGCATCCAATACCTTTGTTTTGTTATAACAATGGAGCGGTGGCTTTGGCCAAAGAACCCAGGTCCCATCAGCGATCCAGGAATATTATGAGGCGGTATCACCTGATCCGGGAGATAGTTGATCGCCGGGAGATCGAGGTCAGGAGGGTTGACACGAAGAACAACACTGCGGATCCACTCACGAAGGCCATTCCCCAGATACTGTTTGAGAGACTCTTCGGGATGCTTGGTATGCGATATTACAGCAGCTGGCCCTAGTGCAAGTGGGAGATTGTTAGTTGTATGTATGCCCTAAAGGCCAGTATTGTACATATGATGTATATTATATTGGATGCTTGGACATATATAGAGAGGACTTTCTTGCTCGATATGATAGTATGCTATCTGGTTGCTCTTTATCTTAACATGTATACTTGTCTCTTGATACTGTCTTATAGCTATATGTTGGTAAAGCCCTTAGGATATGTACTTGACTACCAGGACTATGTTGAGATCATACTAGTGGGGCCATGATAGTCCATAAGTACATCCTTTAATGTCCATAGTCGTGGGTATATCGAGACGGGGCATCGATATACCAGAGTAGACTAGCGTATACGCTTCTCGACCCATGAGATGGGCGATGGATGATCCCATATCCATTGGTGTTTGACATCAGAGATGGTATACGGGTGCTCAGTGGAGACTGGGTACACTGGACGGACTCGCCGAGAACTCCCAGATGGTATTATACCTCACGTCAGATGGCAGTTCTTTGGTGACACTTGTGCAGGTTAGTCTGTAGACCCGAGATCGTCATAGAGTCTTGTGTGATTCCCACTGTGCTTTGATTTCCACCTTACCACGTCTAAGAAGGCGTGCAAAATGGTGGTTATTGGGTACAGTCCCGAGTCACATGGAGGCAATGAGCGATAGGAGGGGTTTCGTCTCTCCCGGTATTAGGGGTTGATGTTGCGCTGTGCTCGATTGGCCATAACAGGGAAGTCCCTGGCCATGGCTGATTTAGAGATTTACTGGTATGTGTTACCAGTAGTTTCTCGACCCGTTATGAGCCTCACATCGGCACGACTTATCGGTTATTGGGGTCTGACGTTTACCACCCCTAGACTTGATATGCGACATATCAGACGAGGAGACCGGACTGTACGGCAAGTGTTACCGATAGGATTTTATAAGAGTTAGAGCGGGCTTGCTTGCAGATCTTCTGATCGCTCAATACCCGGGTAGCCATTACGTCCAGCTAATACCGCTGACGGCTTGTAGGTGCTTGATGTGATCATCACCTACTGCCGGCGTATTGACGAGTCTTTAGAGTCCTACATAAAGGTTTTACTGGCTTAGGCAAAACGAAATAGGAGCGCATATGTGATATATGCGGGATCGAGAATAATGCATGTATGTGATACCGTATTCTATTTTCATGACTTTTTGTATCGGTCGGTTATATGTGATATAGCCGGGTTATCGAATCAAGTGTTGATTCGATAAGTCGATACATTAGATGTTAGTCGGTTATATGAGATATAACCGGATTTTTAAGTCAAGTGTTGATTTAATAATTTAGTGTATAATTGTATATATGATATACTAATTTACATTAACTAACATTTGTTCACTTAAGGATTTTTCTCACATGTGCACAACTTTAATATATATGTGATATATATTAAAATGTGTTTTCTTTTTGTATCATGGTTGTTGATACACATAACATGGGTGTATAAGACATACATCATTCTAATTTTAGTGGAGAGGTTTTTATATTTAATGTAAATCTAAATTGGTTGATATTTGTTGAGTGCATGAAGCTTGTAGAAGCTTTTTAGTGCTTTGCAAATTCAACTCAATTTGTTTTACTTAAGATATTTAGTTAACCCAACCATAAGAATTAGCCATGGTTATGTCTCTACAATGTTAGTTGTATGTATGCCCTAGAGGTCAGTATTGTACAGATGAAGTATATTATATTGGATGCTTGGACATATATAGAGATGACTTTCTTGCTCGACATGATAGTATGCTATCTGGTTGCTCTTTATCTTAACATGTACACTTGTCTCTTTATACTGTCTTATAGTTACATGTTGGTAAAGACCTTAGGATGTGTACTTGACTACCTGGACTATGATGCAGATCATACTAGTGGGGACATGGTAGTCCATAAGTACATCCTTCAAGGTCCCTAGTCGTGGGTGTATCGAGACGGGGCATCGATATACCAGAGTAGACTAGCGTATACGCTTCTTGACCCATATGATGGGCGATGGATGATCCCATATCCATTGGTGTTTGACATCAGAGATGGTGTACGGGTGCTCAGTGGAGACTGGGTACACTGGACGGACTCGCCGAGAACTTCCAGATGGTATTATACCTCACGTCAGATTGCAGTTCTCAGGTGACACTTGTACAGGATAGTCTGTAGACCCGAGATCGTCATAGAGTCTTGTGTGATTCCCACTGTGCTTTGATCTCCACCTTACCACGTCCATGAGGGCGTGCAAAACGGTGGTCTTTGGGTACAGTCCCGAGTCACATGGAGGCAGTGAGCGATAGGAGGGGTTTCGTCTCTCCCGGTATTGGGGGTTGATGTTGCGCTGTGCTCGATTGGCCGTAACAGGGAAGTCCCTGGCCAGGGCTGATCAGAGATTTGCTGGTAATTGTTACCAGTAGTTTCTCGACCCGTTATGAGCCTCACATCGGCACGACTTATCGGTTATTGGGGTCTGACGTATACCACCCCTAGACTTGATATGCGACGTATCAGACGAAGAGACCGGACTGTACGGTAAGTGTTACTGGTCGGATTCGCAGGAGTGTGAGCGGGCTAGCTCGTCGATCTTCTGATCGCTCAATACCCGGGTGGACATTACGTTTAGCAGACCGCTTGCGGCTTGTGGGTGCTTGATATGATCATCATCTGCTACCGGCGTATTGACGAGTCTTTAGAATCCTACACAGAGGTTTCCTGGTTCAAGCGAAACGAAATAGGAGCGCATATGAGATATGTGCGGGACCGAGAATAATGCGTGTATGTGATACCGCATTTCATTCTCGCGATATATGTTTCGATTGGTTATATTCGATATGACCTAGTTATCGAATCATTGATTCGATAAATCGATACATTGAATACTAGTCGGTTATGTGCGACATGACCGGATCATTGAATCAAATGTTGATTTAATGATTTAATGTATAATTATATATTTGATATATTACTTTGCATTAACTAGTATTGGTTCACTTTATACGGATTTTCTCACTTGATGCACATTGTATATGTGATATACTTTAGTGCACATTTTTTGTATCATGTTTGATGATACTTGATCATTTAGTTAAGTGTATAGAATTAATCCATGGTTAATTTGATAATTAGGGTTTTGCATATTTATTTATTTATTTATTTGTTTGTTTATTTATTTATTTGAAAAAGATAAAGATGAGAATGGTGTCTTTCTTTGTCATTAGTTGATGCTTCATGAAGCTTTGACTTTTGCAACCATCCTTATCTTAATGCTTAACCCTAACCCATCCAAGTGACCATGGTTTATTCTCTACACTTAACCTAGGTTAGAACATGATAAGTATTTGATTTTATTTATTCTTTTTCACTAATACTTATCATATTCTATTTGCTTCTTCCTTCTTCTTCAAGATAGAAAACAAGATGCCATCAATGGCAACTTGAGCAAAAGTGAGTAAAATCCAATTTCAAAGAGAACCCACCTCCTATTTCTTCACCCTCTACCTCTTGCCAAGTTGTTTTGGGTGTTTACTTCACAAGTTTCACAAGTTTGTGAAGTCGGAGCTTGAACTTGCGATGCCTCGAGGTAGATCGTCTTTGACACAAAGCCGACGACCTAGCTTGCTCGTTTTCCCGATGAAGCCGACGATCGAGTCTAGGATTCGAGACGGACAGCGAGAGGACACCTACGTGGAGCTAAGCAAGTGGAAATCCGGATCTACAAAGGTTGTAGCTTCTCACTTCTAGTTAAAGTGTTAACTAAGTTTTCATTTCGCCTAAACCTCTAGTCTAAGATCCGTAGTCTAGGGTTTCTCGGCACCAAAAATTTTAAATTGGCATGTTCGATGTCTTGTGAGACCACTATAGGGTGCCTAGGAACCTTTCATTGGTATCAAAGCCTAGCTAGAGCCTTAGGCGAAGTCCAGACGGAGTTTGAATTCCGAACGAACCCGAAAACCCATTACAAACATGCTCTCTGTACTTTTTCTGAAAACGTGGACTTTTCCAGATTAAAAGTTTCCAAAAAATTCAGCAGGGAATATAGTGAGTTACTGTGAAACACGTGCTGCTAAATCAACTAAGTAGGCGCGGAACCGCGGCCTCACCATGGGAATCGGGGCGGTTCCGCGGCCACTGTGCTGATTTACAGCAAGTGGTTTGCACAGTAATCCATGTAATGTAGTGCTGAGTCTTCTGGGAATGTTTAATATTCATTCAAGAGTTGAATTTTCTGGGGTTGTTTTGGGGATTCGGTATTTCGATCGGATTATCAAATTTCGTCTTTTGTGTATTTCCGGATAATTTTCAGAATATGTTAAAAAGTTCGACCGAATATAAATACCCAATTTTTCCCCTGTCGGGAAATTTCCAAGTGTTGGATTTTTCCGTAGTTTAACGATGTTCTAAGTAGTGCAAGTAACGCGATGGACCCTCTAGAAGACAACAAACCTTAACTCGATTATGTGACCGTCTTGAACTGCCCTTTGAACCTTCGGGTTTGGGGCAGTACGGCGTGCCACATGTGAGGCGTTGGCTTGACCCTTCTACGGCTGGACCGTCGATACTGAGGCACGAACTGAATGTTGTTAGACTTATTTCATGTGTTGGACTGTATCGGGAAAACTTGGGTATTCGACTGTTCGATCGGAAAGTTTAACATTATCTGTTTATCTGGAATGTGATACAATAATTGGAATTCACAAACAGTTATGAGATAACTGAATGAATGTTATAAATTTAGCAGTTTAGTCCCATATGATATTGAAAAGAGTTTTCGATAATGAGACTAAAATGCGGGATTTATATCTGTTAGGCATGTGATGTCTAAAGAAGTTGCGGATTCCAATTGTTGTAGTTTTACACTTTCTTTTCTGTGACCGTAAGTGTAGTATGATCATATCGCCGGTTTCGTTGCTATACGTCAACGGCAATTGGGGTATGCATACTTACTTACGTTGATGACATGTGATGTTATGTGTTGCTGGATATTTTATATTGGATCGTCGTGTTCGAATAGCCGGGGTTTTTATGTGAGATGAGTGTTTTCCATTTTCATTCATGTAAAAACTTGTATGTAATATTCTTTTATTTAGGGCACTTCCAGGTAGCGGAAGCTGTCACCCTTTGTATATTATTTACTTTTCCGCATTAGGATAGACCCAAGGAGGGGAGCACAAGTAACCGGGTTCTGGGGTCCAGTGGGAGACCAACTCGAAGAGTCGAGTCCGGGTCTCCTAACCCTAGAATTGGCAGGGTTGCTTGCCGCTCTCGTAGGGGTCTAGGGGTGTGGGATTGGCTATTCATCACGACCGTGGAATCCGTGTTTTATACTGGCTCGTGTTGAAAACACGGACGTCCTAGTATATCCAATATTTCATATGTTTATTCTGCTGCGATATCTGTGATGCGATTCTGTGATGGATTTAATATATGATATATATGATATATTATATAGACGTTACATATGTTTTACACCCGCGCTAGCCCTGCCCTGCTCTGTCGTTAGTTACCTAACCTAACGGTGCACGAGAGGACATCGAGGCGAATGCGGATGGCATAAGTGTACGTCATATCTATCTGTGATGTTTAGGTATTTAAATGATGGGACTTCATTAATGTGATTAATGAAAGATAAGAAACCTAAGATGTTGTAGAATCAGATTTTAAAATAAAACAGGTAGCTACAGTTCTTGCTTTGCACAGCGGTATATATGATATACCCCGCACCTTATTCGATGAGGAAAGGACCGAGATCCCTTCACCGGGAGTGACTCCTTTAGCAATAACTGGCAGATGCTACACACTCGGTTTGTTTTTGGATTGCTTCTATATTTTATGCTTTGCACAGCGATATATATGATATATCCCGCACCTTATTCGACGAGGAAAGGACCGAGATCCCTTCACCGGGAGTGACTCCTTTAGCAAAACTAGAAAAGCCTCAAAATCACTCCATTTCAAAACTTCATTTGATTCTACAACGATATCAAGTTCATTACGCTCATGGTTTTTATGAAAAACCTGCGTAACCCTCCGTCATTTCAGATAAGTATTAGTTAGTATTCGTGCTGAGGTAGTTTGGCCTCCGTCAAGGCGCAGTGAACGGTAGCTAACTAATGCTTATCTGCTAGCATATGATGCGATTGGATTAGGGTATTCGTACGGCGTTGTTTGGCCTCCGTCAAGGGTCGTGCGGGTGGGTTTAATTCAATCAGGAAATGACGGGTTGAACTTGACTAGCGGACTATGGGTAGTTTGGCCTCCGTCAAGGTCATAGGACGCTAGGGGTAAAATATTATCGGGAATTTCAAGAGTTGAAATTTGCAATGAGATTACATACCTTCTATGAGATAGTTGGATCCCGATACCCACTGCGAGTAAGAGTTACTCCTGGGAGAGTTTTACACATTGCAATTAGCTGATCAAGTAGGTGTTAACGAGGTTACGCCTCTGGGAAAACGAGGTTTACATTAATTAGGTTCGTGCGAAAGCACGGGGGACCTCCCTCAAAGTACCGACACTGGCCTGGCTGAAAGATTGGCGAACCTGTAGTGTGTAATTAATCCCGGCTAGTCTTTCCTTTTAGGGTTTGGAGGAAGATTTGATAAAAAGCAGTGGGAGCCATCCTGATTAGATAAGATAATAACCAATCTGATCTTGCACGAGCATACGCTAAAGTGTTTTCTTCACTCTCTCTCCAGGTAGCGACCAGTTCATGCCTTAATCAAGATAATAATATGGATGTATTGACCGAACCCGCATGTTATACTGTGCTGGGGAACGTTGGTTCCGTTCTTTCTTATAAGAGTTATAGGAATGAACAGGATATAGGGGAATACCAGGATTCCCATGCCACCCGAATGAAGAAAGTACATGATGATGCATTTTCTTCGGGTGTGTTCGTTACTGGGAACTGTTTCTCCATTTCCTCTACGTCCTGGGTATTAGATACCGGGTCAGGATCCCATATATGTAATCAGTTACATGGGCTTAGAAAAGGAAGAGAACTTGGAGAAGGTGATAAAGACATTAAAGTTGGAAATGGTGCAATTGTTGCAGCTAAGACTGTCGGGGAATATCACCTTGTATTACCAACTGGTAATACATTGGTTCTGAACGAATGCTATTACATGCCGAACCTGATATGCAACATTATATCGGTTTCTTTATTAAGTAAAGAGGGATATAATTTTGTATTACAGGACAATGTTATGAACATTTTCCGTAACCAAAAGTTGGTTGGATCAGGCACGTTATGCAATGGCATTTATGTTCTAAATCAATCAACAGTTCTGAGCATAACAAACACACACAAGAGGAAGAGTTCAGAACTGAATGAATCCTTCTTGTGGCATTGTAGACTGGGTCACATCAATGTGACACGACTAGCTAAGTTGCATAAAGATGGATATTTAAATCCGTTTGAATTTTCATCTTATGACACTTGCCAGTCATGTCTCAAAGGCAAGATGACCAAGACACCGTTTACGGGACACGGAGAAAGAGTTACCGAACTCTTAGGACTGATACATAGTGATGTATGCGGTCCCATGTCTACAGATGCCAGGGATGGTTCTTCGTACTTCATTACATTCACTGACGATCTCTCTAGATTCGGATATGTGTTCTTGATGAAACACAAATCAGAAACTTTTGAGAAATTTAGAGAATATAAACAAGAAGTTGAGAACCAAACCGGAAAAAGTATTAAAATCCTACGATCTGATCGAGGAGGAGAATACTTGAGCATTGAATTCCTGGACTTCCTAAAAGAGAATGGGATTCTCTCTCAGCTAACTCCTCCGTATACACCACAGCACAACGGTGTATTGGAGCGGAGAAACCGCACCCTATTAGATATGGTGCGCTCTATGATGAGTGTAGCTGAGTTACCTGTTTCCTTCTGGGGATATGCACTGGAAACGGCTGCATACCTACTGAATAGAGTTCCGACCAAATCAGTGCCTACCACTCCATATGAGATATGGAATGGCAAGAGACCATGTCTTAATTTTATTCAGATATGGGGTTGTCCGGCCTATGTTAAAACACAAAATCCGGACAAGCTCGAGGCAAGGTCTGTTCTATGTAAGTTTGTTGGATATCCCAAACATTCGCGAGGGTATATCTTCTACCACTCCGAGGAACAAAAAGTGTTTGTTTCTCGACATGCCACTTTCTTAGAAAAAGGTTTTCTTATGAAACAGATAAGTGGCATTGAGGTAGAACTGGAAGAGGTTCCAGCAATACAGACTACAACAGAAGATTTGGTTGAACCAGAGGATTCCGTAATTCCCGATGAATCCCAGCCTCTCCGCCGATCTAGTATGGTTTCTCGTCCACCTGAGAGATACTACGGTTTTCTCATTGATGGTGGAAGCGAGGAATGCATCATGGAAGATGATGACCCAACTAGCTTCGAGCAGGCCATCACGAGTGGGGACTCAGTGAAATGGCTGGATGCTATGCGGTCTGAGATGGATTCCATGTACACCAACAAAGTATGGACTTTGGAAGTTGCTCCTGAAGGGGTAAAACCCATTGGGAGCTAGTGGATCTTCAAGAAGAAACTTGGTGTAGATGGGAAAGTGGAGACTTTCAAAGCTAGACTTGTAGCAAAGGGTTTTCGTCAAAGACCAGGTGTGGACTATGACGAGACCTTTTCTCCAGTGGCTATGCTTAAATCCATCCGGATCATGCTTGCCATCGCTGCATATCATGATTACGAAATCTGGCAAATGGATGTTAAGACCGCCTTTCTAAACGGTGATTTAGAAGAGTGCGTGTACATGACTCAGCCAGAGGGCTTCGTAGACAGTGGGAGCAGCGGGAAGGTGTGCAAGCTGCTTAAATCCATTTATGGATTAAAGCAAGCATCGCGGAGTTGGAACATCTGCTTTGACGTCGTTATCAAAGAGTTTGATTTCGTCAAAAATCCAGATGAACCTTGTATCTACAGGAAGGTAGCAGAGAGTAAGATTGTCTTCCTCGTATTGTACGTAGACGACATACTCTTGATAGGAAATGATATTCCTATGCCGCAATCGGTCAAGCTCTTCTTATCACAAAGATTCTCAATGAAAGATCTTGGTGATGCCTCCTGCATATTGGGAATCAGGATCTATAGAGATAGATCCAAACGGATTTTGGGATTATCCCAATCCTGGTACATTGACACCATACTAAAGAGGTTTAGTATGGAAGAGTCCAAGCGTGGGAACTTGCCCACGATCTCTGGAGTCACTCTCTCCAAAGTGATGTCTCCCAAGACTGATTTGAAGAGAGCTCGCATGCAAGGGATACCCTATGCTTCGGCAGTAGGCTCTATCATGTATGCGATGCTATGTACCAGACCCGATGTAGCATACTTACTAAGTATAGTGAGCAGGTATCAAGCTGATCCTGGAGAGAGTCACTGGACAGCTGTGAAGAGCATTCTCAAGTACTTGCGAAGGACTAGAGATATGTTCTTGGTGTATGGTAACGGAGAACTCGAAGTGGAGTCCTTTACCGATTCGAGCTCCAGAGTGATAAGGACGACTCTAAGTCGCAGTCGGGCTTTGTCTTTACCCTTTACGGAGGGGCGGTTAGCTGGAAGAGTTCCAAGCAGGAAACCGTGGCAGACTCGACGAAGGAGGCTGAATACATCGCTGCCAACGATGCTGCCAAAGAGGCTGTCTGGATCAAGAAGTTCATTACTGAACTTTGGTGTGGTTCCATCCATTGAGCGTCCAATACTATTGTATTGCGATAACAATGGAGCGGTAGCTTTGGCCAAGGAACCCAGGTCCCATCAGCGATCCAGGCATATTCTGAGGCGGTATCACCTGATCCGGGAGATAGTTGATCGCCGGGAGATCGAGGTCAGGAGAGTTGACACGAAGAACAACACTGCGGATCCACTCATGAAGGCCATTCCCCAAATACAGTTTGAGAGACTCTTCGGGATGCTCGGTATGCGATACTACAGCAGCTGGCCCTAGTGCAAGTGGGAGATTGTTAGTTATATGTATGCCCTAGAGGCCAGTATTGTACAGATGATGTATATTATATTGGATGCTTGGACATATATAGAGATGACTTTCTTGCTCGACATGATAGTATGCTATCTGGTTGCTCTTTATCTTAACATGTACACTTGTCTCTTTATACTGTCTTATAGTTACATGTTGGTAAAGCCCTTAGGATGTGTACTTGACTACCTGGACTACGATGCAGATCATACTAGTGGGGACATGGTAGTCTATAAGTACATCCTTCAAGGTCCCTAGTCGTGGGTGTATCGAGACGGGGCATCGATATACCAGAGTAGACTAGCATATACGCTTTTCGACCCATGTGATGGGCGATGGATGATCCCATATCCATTGGTGTTTGACATCAGAGATGGTGTACGGGTGCTCAGTGGAGACTGGGTACACTGGACGGACTCGCCGAGAACTCCCAGATGGTATTATACCTCACGTCAGATGGCAGTTCTCAGGTGACACTTGTACAGGATAGTCTGTAGACCCGAGATCGTCATAGAGTCTTGTGTGATTCCCACTGTGCTTTGATCTCCACCTTACCACGTCCATGAGGGCGTGCAAAACGGTGGTCTTTGGGTACAGTCCCGAGTCACATGGAGGCAGTGAGCGATAGGAGGGTTTCGTCTCTCCCGGTATTGGGGGTTGATGTTGCGCTGTGCTCGATTGGCCGTAACAGGGAAGTCCCTGGTCAGGGATGATCAGAGATTTGCTGGTAAGTGTTACCAGTAGTTTCTCGACCCGTTATGAGCCTCACATCGGCACGACTTATCGGTTATTGGGGTCTGACGTATACCACCCCTAGACTTGATATGCGACGTATCAGACGAAGAGACCGGACTGTACGGTAAGTGTTACTGGTCGGATTCGCAGGAGTGTGAGCGGGCTAGCTCGTCGATCTTCTGATCGCTCAATACCCGGGTGGACATTACGTTTAGCAGACCGCTTGCGGCTTGTGGGTGCTTGATATGATCATCATCTGCTACCGGCGTATTGACGAGTCTTTAGAATCCTACACAGAGGTTTCCTGGTTCAAGCGAAACGAAATAGGAGCGCATATGAGATATGTGCGGGACCGAGAATAATGCGTGTATGTGATACCGCATTTCATTCTCGCGATATATGTTTCGATTGGTTATATTCGATATGACCTAGTTATCGAATCATTGATTCGATAAATCGATACATTGAATACTAGTCGGTTATGTGCGACATGACCGGATCATTGAATCAAATGTTGATTTAATGATTTAATGTATAATTATATATTTGATATATTACTTTGCATTAACTAGTATTGGTTCACTTTATACGGATTTTCTCACTTGATGCACATTGTATATGTGATATACTTTAGTGCACATTTTTTGTATCATGTTTGATGATACTTGATCATTTAGTTAAGTGTATAGAATTAATCCATGGTTAATTTGATAATTAGGGTTTTGCATATTTATTTATTTATTTATTTGTTTGTTTATTTATTTATTTGAAAAAGATAAAGATGAGAATGGTGTCTTTCTTTGTCATTAGTTGATGCTTCATGAAGCTTTGACTTTTGCAACCATCCTTATCTTAATGCTTAACCCTAACCCATCCAAGTGACCATGGTTTATTCTCTACACTTAACCTAGGTTAGAACATGATAAGTATTTGATTTTATTTATTCTTTTTCACTAATACTTATCATATTCTATTTGCTTCTTCCTTCTTCTTCAAGATAGAAAACAAGATGCCATCAATGGCAACTTGAGCAAAAGTGAGTAAAATCCAATTTCAAAGAGAACCCACCTCCTATTTCTTCACCCTCTACCTCTTGCCAAGTTGTTTTGGGTGTTTACTTCACAAGTTTCACAAGTTTGTGAAGTCGGAGCTTGAACTTGCGATGCCTCGAGGTAGATCGTCTTTGACACAAAGCCGACGACCTAGCTTGCTCGTTTTCCCGATGAAGCCGACGATCGAGTCTAGGATTCGAGACGGACAGCGAGAGGACACCCACGTGGAGCTAAGCAAGTGGAAATCCGGATCTACAAAGGTTGTAGCTTCTCACTTCTAGTTAAAGTGTTAACTAAGTTTTCATTTCGCCTAAACCTCTAGTCTAAGATCCGTAGTCTAGGGTTTCTCGGCACCAAAAATTTTAAATTGGCATGTTCGATGCCTTGTGAGACCACTATAGGGTGCCTAGGAACCTTTCACATGAGTTAGTATATGATACTCACTCACCCATGGTTAGCTTACTCACTTGATCATTATCCTCATCTTTTCATTTTTGTTCATCTTCTTCTTTTTTGAGCAAAAGAAAAGCTTGCCAGGGTTTTCAAAAGAGAGTGAAACATTGTGAGAAAATAAATTCTAAAGTGAACCCACATCCTATTTCTCCATCCTCTACTAGACTAGCACTTTAGTTTAGGGTGTTTGCTTCACTAATTCTCTAGTTAGTGAAGTAGAATCTTGAGTTGGCATCCTCTCGACGTAGATCATCTTCGGCCTCGAAGACTTCAAGCAAGGACGCTCCTTTAGCCTCGTGAATGTAAGTGCACGGCGGCGCCCCGGCCGTCAATCCGACGCCGGAATGCGGAAGCGGTGAAAAACTTAAATTTTGCGGACTTAGCAAACCGGCACCACCGCGCACTAAACACCCGGATCGTAACCATTAAACTAAGTCTAAGCTAACTAGAAGATGGGAAAGAGATATACCGACGATCCAAGTCCTCCGGTCTTCATCTCCACTCCGATCTCCTCGCGGGATCTCCGTCCGTCTCCTCCACGTCGCCGGAAGTGCACCACATCGCCTTCATCGTTTACGGGCTCCCACCTCAATGCCGAGGCAACTCGGGCACGAAGCCGGCTACTCGACGTGCCCAAGATATGCTGTAGAATATCTAGTAGAACTTGTGTCTCATTTGGGGTTCATGGAGGTGCCATTTTAGTGGAGGGATGATACAAGAATTTTGTGGAGGAACTTGGGGATTTTTCTATCAACTAGAGAGCAAAAATCCCCACTACAAAAATGGGCAGCCCCTCCTCCATGCTTGGCCGGCCATAACTAGAGGAGGAGAGAAAATGAGAGGGGTGTGTGAGAGAGTGGAGTGTATGTATCAAAAAATAATCAATCTCATAATGCAAGAGAGAGAGGGAAAAAGACTATCATGCATAAGCATGATAACAAGTTAAAACCAACACTCCACCTCTACCATCATCAAGCATGATGACTTCAAAAAGTCAAGCCATCATGAAGAAGTCAAGTCAAAAGGTCAAGGTATGGAGCAACCATCATGAAGTCAAAAAGTCAAGGTCAAGGGAGAGACAATCATGATACAACAATAAGCAAATACCCCCTCCACAAATGTCTATTTGCAACAATGCAAATAAACCCTCATCCACCAATCTTCGGCCAATGAACGGAACAATGGAAATTGGCCAAAACGGAAAGCAAACTGGCAACTCCAGAAAACTGGTCCCGTAATAAATTACAGGAAAACCCCGATACTGTGCATACACACCCGCATCTGTATTTCGACCGAAATACAAATGCAATGAGACAAAGTCTACACTGTACTATACTAGGATCCGGCTTATACCAAAGCCGGCTAGTAATATCTGTTCGATCCTGATCCGTGCAATACCGCACGTATCTGATCGAACCCTGCCATATACCAATACGGCCTATAGTACAAACTGTCCGATCCTGATCCGTGCTATACCGCACGTATCTGATCGGACCTTGCCATATCTCCATACGGCCTCTACAAACCTTTCGCCCGAAAGCTGAGTAACTGAATGTGGGGGACTCTAAAGACTCGTCAATACTATGGTTGTGGATTTAACCACTAGCACGTCAGAGGTATATGCCAATACGTGACGGGCCACCAGCTATTGACCAAAAGGGACGTCGATGAGGAAGCTCACCCCGACACCCAACTGAGCCTGTCAGTGACAATATCCGTGCAGTCCGGTCCGTTCGTCTATGAGCATCGCATGGCGGGCCTAGGGGGTTGGTAAAAGTCAGACCCCAAAAGCGGTACAAGTCGTGTCGGAGTGTAGCCCAGAACACCCTGAGATACTGCTGGAATACCTACCAGTAAATCTCCTTGCCTCGGCCGAGGGCTTTGTGTAATGGCTCTCCTAGACACAGCACGACCTCACTCCCAATACCGGGAGAGACAAACCCCTGAAGATACGCTCACTGCCTCCATGTGGCTCGGGACTGTACCCAACTAAAACCTGTTTGCACGACTCCTTTGAGCCGTGGTAGGGTAGTAATCAAAGTACAGTGGGAACTCACACGAGACAAATGACGATCTCCAGGTCGATGAACTAACCTGCACACATGTCACCAGGGAACTGCCATCTGACGTCTGGTATATGACCAACTAGCATGTTCCCGGCGAGTCCTGTCCGGTGTACTCATAACCCAATGAGCACCTGTATACATCTTAGGTGATCCAACTGACACCAGTGGCTTGTGAGACCGGCCACCGCCCCTCGTCGGGGTCTCGACTGTATACACTAGTCTACTATGGAGTATCGATGCCCTGTCTCGAAACTCACACGACTAGGGACCATTTTAGGATATGCTTATAGACTGCCAGCTCCCACGTATATGATCGCCCTCATACTGCTGGTGGTCAAGCACAGAATCCTAGGGGCTCTATCAACGTGTAATAGCGACGTGTCAGGTCACCTAAAACAGTACACGATGATAAAGGTAAACCAGATAGCATACTATCATCTCGAGTAAGACTGTCCTACCTGGATAGGTCCTCCATCAATCATTGCAATCACGTACCTGTGATCCAATAATTGACTCTGAGGGCATTATCTCCAACAATCTCCCACTTGCACTCAAGGCTAATTATTGCGATGTCGCATACTCACAGCCCGTGTGATACCGAACACCCAACTCCTCTACTAGTCAGTCTCACAAAGCTCGTTTGCGAAACTATTGCGTTCGAGGAATAGCCTTAGTGAGTGGATTCGCCTTGTTGTTTCTTTCTATGTCTCTCTATATCTCAAGTTCGCGGAGAAACCCATCTCCCGAAATGAGCAATACCTGTCTTAGAATGTGTCTGGATGTCTGATGGGACATAGCTCATAAATGAACTCCAAATCCAAACTTCTTAGACTGTATCGTCAACTGAACTTAATCAGTATCCTGCGCCATGCCTCCCTCAGTATTGCCTTGGACCACCTGTCCAAAATACTGCCCCTCGTCAGAGGGAAAACTATAACTCTGACAACCTCCTTGTCGTCCATGTCACCTTGGAAGCCTGGAATGATAACTGTCTCACGAATGAGGCTATCGTTATCATATCCCTAGAACATCCACTTATGTTCTATAACTGCTTCCGACTGTTTCTCCAGGATTGGATCAATGTCAACTTATTGCATCTGGTGCAAGAACAACATCTGGTGTGGTACTTGACATCTCATGATTGACTCAATTGCCTAAGCAAAGTGATCTGTCAATCATGCACATCCCTCTCTACTTTAGTCTGTAAGACACCTTTAGAGAGGGTGACTCCATCACCTGCAGATACACTACCGTGCCAGGAGTCGTCCATTCTAAATACTCTTAGAATGCTGTCAAGTACCCTTATTGGGAAACCTACCCAAATCTAGATCTAAAACTATAGATCTAGTAACCAGTATGTCTGATATAAAATCCATTTCCTTTGTGGAGAAACTACTGTGTGACGACCAAAGTATAACCGACTGTAGTATAGGAGTTTCTTTTCCTATTCTGTGTATGTCATCGAAATACCAGGATATCACACCCTACTACCTTCTCAACAGATCCATCCCCTATTCTGATGAAGTCAAAACCCATGACTCACGTCAGAAATAGATATCTATCTCCGCTACATCTGCTTTAGTCTATAAATAGACATAAGCTACCTGTCCACCAATGCTTCCGCTGCTCCCACTGACTACGACAACCCTCTGGCAGAGTCATATACACGTACACTTCTGAAGCGAGTTCAGAACGATGCTATACTCATCCTCCTGCCGGGTTTCGCAGCCTGGAACAACAGCAATGGTAATTGTGGGTAAACAAGAACTTCCCTGTCACCGTCCTTGAGGCTACCGTAGTACCTCTCGGGTGCCTGAAGTTACCCACCTTATCTGCGGAGTGGCCAATGGAATGTCAATCCAGATTGAATCTTTAGGTTCCTTATCAAATCTTCAGTAATCGTTTGTGGTTCTGGAATCACTTCCAGTTCTACCATACTCCCACTACTGTTTCCTGAAAAAATCCATTTTTAATAAAACTGTGGCGAGTCTAGAACAATATCTCTATTGTTCATCCAGATGGCAGAAAGTCAACCCTCGTCATAGCCTGGGTCAACCCACAAACAGTCATTACAGAAACGTGCCTTGAGTTGTCCAGTGTCTGGCTTTAATCATAAGCCGGACAACTCCCCGTACCTTAACATCGTTAAGATATGAACTATTCTATATCCAATATAGAACCAGAGGCACTGATTTAATTGAACCAGATTCAAATCATGCAACTGTCTCCAGTGCATGTTAACTAAATGGAAGGAGGCCGATCAGCGTTACTCAACTTAGGAATGCTTCCAATTATGAGTAACCTGAAAGAGAAGCAAGATCTCTTTATCATTACTAGCAACTGAATACCATTGACAAGTATCTACATCTTCGATCACTTTGAAGAATCCTGATACTTGCTATACCTGGTTCTCTACTCTATTCAAATACCTATAACTTCTCAGAATTCGGACCATGTGTTTCCACGAAACACCTGTCTAAAAACTAGAGAAGTCATAAGTAAACCGAATATAGTACGAGGACCAACCCCTCAATCCTGACGGACCCTGGACAACATACAATACTTTGTATAAGTCCCTTGAGTCTGATAACTCATTCACTGTGTGTCGTAGGTTGAAAACTGTACTTATGGTTAAGAAGAATTACACCGCCGTTTAATGCTCCTTACCTAACCATCCACTGGTATAGGTAAATGTCATCGACATAATTTTAAAAAGTATATCTCACTCTATGAAAATAGACGTACAGATATATCGATTTGAAATTGGTGCATAACAGCGGATATTCAAAACCAAATATTTGCCGACCGGCAAACATCCCAGGTGATTTCCTCAAATATCACCGATTACAACGAATCCCGATATAATGAGGATGATCACCCAATTCCCAATAACCTACTCCCACTCATCATCTGTAAAACCAAACAGATGTGAGAATCATGCCTGGTAAATACATACCCTGGAGTAAGTATGTAACTGGGAAATCAGTTTTCGTTTAACAGTACACAGTGAAACTGAAACATTGAAATGTTTCGATGGGGTATCCTGGTATTCCTAGTAATGCCTCTTCCAGTATCCAGATTCACAACTGTAACCGTGTAATTCTTTGCCACCTCTCCAAATCCCTTCATATGTCTTTAGTCATTACCTTCTGCACACCCCTTTAGGCCAAATGGTTTTCTTCCTTCCCTACCGTTCGGCACCAGCCTATGGTTTGGAAGAAGACAATCCAATGAGCATAATGGGTGTACTGTCCCAATCCTAGGAACACTCGTAATGCGAGAGAAGGTGAAGATAAAAGACACCTGAATAAATCTTATTCCTATTTCTCCTGAACCAGAATCCATCCCCGAACTGGAACAAGTTCCTTTCGAGTTCGTATATAACCATACGATGGAGTATCCATTAAACTGTGGATCTTCGTAGTGATACGGAGCGTCCTGGAGAAATACAAAGGTGATTTAGGATTGGCGAAGGAATACTTGGTTTGTTCGTGAATATCTGTTGCAATTTACTTTGCCCTCTTACTAATCCCTTGTTTTGCCTTAACTTAATACCTTCTGCACACCATCGTTATGCTAATTGGTTTTCTTCATTCCCTACCGGTCGGCACCAGCCTAAGGTTTGGAAGAAGACAATCCAATTTGCGTAATAGGTGTACTACCCCTAAACCAAGGAGTACTCGTAACCGGAGAGAGGGAAAAAGGAAAAGACAACTGAATAATCGTATCCGTTTTCTCTAGAACCTGAAACCATCCTCGAATAAATTCTTTCGAGTTCGTATCTAACCATACGATGGTTTTGTCCAATGGAAGTGGACGTTCGTAGCAATACGGGGTGTCCTGGAGAAAAGGGTAAAAGTACGAGTGGCAATGAGGTTCGCAACTCTGACAATCCAAAAGCCAGTGTTTAAGAAGGTCCGGTCAACTTGGTCACTGAGTCAAAGTCTTAGGGTCGGGTCAATGGTCGCTACCAAAGAGAGAGAGAAAAGAAACACTCAGCGTGCACTCTAACCTAGATCAGAATGGCTACCAATTTATCTAATCTGGAATCCTCCCACTGTACCTCAAATTCTCCTCCAAACCTGAAAGAAGAATTAGTCGGGGTTACCCGAGGAGTAAACTAACTCATCAGTGGGAATCGGGATCCAACTATCATCGCATGATAACGTGACGGAATCCGCTCACGGTGTCACACTCCAGAAGGTATGCGCATATCTGGCAAGTTTCAGTTCTTTTGAAACTCCCGACGTGATTTCTGCCCCATGCTCTTATGACCTTGGCGTGAGGTCAAAATATCATAAGTCACATGTCAAGTTCTACCCATCATTATCCAGGTTAATTTGAATCCACCCGTACATACCCTTGACGTAGGCCAAAATAGTAGTACGACTGTCCCAAACCAACGCATCTATCTATGCAACAGATAAATACCCGGCAGCTACCAATCACTATGCCTTGGCGTGAGGTCAAAATACATAGCTTGAATACTACCGAATATTTAACTGAAATGACGGAGGGCTACGAATGGTTTCTGGCGAAAACCTTTAACGTAAAGAACTTGATATCGTCGAAGGAACGGATAGCTTTTTAAAATATAGTGACGAAAACCTTTGCTAAAGAGGTCACTCCTGGTGAAGGGATCTCGGCTCTTTCCCCGTAGAATGAGGTGCAGGATATTCCAACTGAATACCGCGATGCAAAGCAAAAGTAATCGGCTATAGTGAAGTTAATGCCCTGACGCAAACTTTTTGTCCAAGGGGTCACTCCCGGTGAAGGGATCTCGGCCCTTGCCTCGTCGACTGAGGAGCAGGATATTCCAACTGAATATCACGATGCAAAACAAAAGTGAACGTCCTTGCAATAACAGCTTTTTGAAAAGTGTTCCAACAACATCAGATTAGGTTTGTTTTTAACTTGCATTGATCCGAATCAATGCAGTCCCATCAATTGATCACACCAAAAAGAACGAAAATATACTGATGTACGTATATGCCATCCGCATTCGCCACTGGGTCCCGTCATTACCCGTTAGGTTAGCTAACTAACGACAGAGCGGGGACTGGACTAGCGCGGATGTAAAACATATACAACATCTACTAATATATATACCAATATATTATATTTCGCTCAAGGCGTGAAAAGAAATGCAACATCACAGAAATGTACAGCAACACAGAACAATACAGATATCTGGGATCCCCGGGTTTCACAGAGCCACTGCTGAAACCCGACGTTCCCCTGGTCGTGTGGATAGCCTGCGCAATGAAATCCTAGACCCCTACGGGCGCGGCAAGTCACCCGCCAAAACCTGAAGCGAGGCAGCCCCCTTCAGTACCGTGAATGGACCACCCAGCACTTCATGGAATCCGGCAACTTGGGCACCCCTCCTGGGTCAACCTGTACCCCCTACGAGTGCGGCGAATAGCCCGCCAATCCTAGAGTGAAGCCCCCTCCGTCCCAATGCCATGAGATGCGGGCTTGTTGCCCTCTAGAACCCGGCTATCCGTGCACCCCACCGCGGGGTAATCCTAGTACAGAATGTAAAATATACATACACCGGGTACATCGACCGCAACCAGGTCGTGTCCCAAAATAATAATACAAACAGGCAGTGACGGCAGTCCACATGTCGGACGCTCGCCCCGCAATATCAAATGTACATAATACCACCACAACTGTACTAGCATTGCATCCAGGCTATCCCCACGACCGATCCGCAACATCACAGCATAAACATAGAACATCAACGTGAAAATCACGTTCGCAAATACGTCTAACCGGGCTATAGCAGTTAGACAGGATTTACCGATCGAGTGACATTCACGGTCGCAGATATAATGTAAATACTGTGAAAAATGTGTTTAAAATATCCGATCGATCAAAAATTAACAAGTGGGCCCTCAATCAAAACTGTAGCACTCACAGAAATCCTGGGCCCAATTTTAATATTCCAAAACCCAAATTTTAAGCCCAGAAGGCCTCTGAAAAAATTTGGTGAAGTGATGTGAATAGTGCGCGGCGGAAGGGCCGCGGGAATGGGGTTTACGCGGCGCTTCCGCGCTCCCACTGTGGAGTTACTTCGTCAAATTTTTACAGAACCCTTATATTTTCCAGTACATCAATATTTTACAACCTGAAAAATTTTTCGAGACCAAAAATTTTCAACAGAAACTGATTCGAACTAAAATGCAGTTTTGGAACATTCGATCGATCGAAACAGAAAAACACATTACACCAAGCTAGACTATGTTAATGGCGAGGCTCTGATACCACTGTAAGTGCACGGCGGCGCCCCGGCCGTCAATCCGACGCCGGAATGCGGAAGCGGTGAAAAACTTAAATTTTGCGGACTTAGCAAACCGGCACCACCGCGCACTAAACACCCGGATCGTAACCATTAAACTAAGTCTAAGCTAACTAGAAGATGGGAAAGAGATATACCGACGATCCAAGTCCTCCGGTCTTCATCTCCACTCCGATCTCCTCGCGGGATCTCCGTCCGTCTCCTCCACGTCGCCGGAAGTGCACCACATCGCCTTCATCGTTTACGGGCTCCCACCTCAATGCCGAGGCAACTCGGGCACGAAGCCGGCTACTCGACGTGCCCAAGATATGCTGTAGAATATCTAGTAGAACTTGTGTCTCATTTGGGGTTCATGGAGGTGCCATTTTAGTGGAGGGATGATACAAGAATTTTGTGGAGGAACTTGGGGATTTTTCTATCAACTAGAGAGCAAAAATCCCCACTACAAAAATGGGCAGCCCCTCCTCCATGCTTGGCCGGCCATAACTAGAGGAGGAGAGAAAATGAGAGGGGTGTGTGAGAGAGTGGAGTGTATGTATCAAAAAATAATCAATCTCATAATGCAAGAGAGAGAGGGAAAAAGACTATCATGCATAAGCATGATAACAAGTTAAAACCAACACTCCACCTCTACCATCATCAAGCATGATGACTTCAAAAAGTCAAGCCATCATGAAGAAGTCAAGTCAAAAGGTCAAGGTATGGAGCAACCATCATGAAGTCAAAAAGTCAAGGTCAAGGGAGAGACAATCATGATACAACAATAAGCAAATACCCCCTCCACAAATGTCTATTTGCAACAATGCAAATAAACCCTCATCCACCAATCTTCGGCCAATGAACGGAACAATGGAAATTGGCCAAAACGGAAAGCAAACTGGCAACTCCAGAAAACTGGTCCCGTAATAAATTACAGGAAAACCCCGATACTGTGCATACACACCCGCATCTGTATTTCGACCGAAATACAAATGCAATGAGACAAAGTCTACACTGTACTATACTAGGATCCGGCTTATACCAAAGCCGGCTAGTAATATCTGTTCGATCCTGATCCGTGCAATACCGCACGTATCTGATCGAACCCTGCCATATACCAATATGGCCTATAGTACAAACTGTCCGATCCTGATCCGTGCTATACCGCACGTATCTGATCGGACCTTGCCATATCTCCATACGGCCTCTACAACCTTTCGCCCGAAAGCTGAGTAACTGAATGTGGGGGACTCTAAAGACTCGTCAATACTATGGTTGTGGATTTAACCACTAGCACGTCAGAGGTATATGCCAATACGTGACGGGCCACCAGCTATTGACCAAAAGGGACGTCGATGAGGAAGCTCACCCCGACACCCAACTGAGCCTGTCAGTGACAATATCCGTGCAGTCCGGTCCGTTCGTCTATGAGCATCGCATGGCGGGCCTAGGGGGTTGGTAAAAGTCAGACCCCCAAAAGCGGTACAAGTCGTGTCGGAGTGTAGCCCAGAACACCCTGAGATACTACTGGAATACCTACCAGTAAATCTCCTTGCCTCGGCCGAGGGCTTTGTGTAATGGCTCTCCTAGACACAGCACGACCTCACTCCCAATACCGGGAGAGACAAACCCCTGAAGATACGCTCACTGCCTCCATGTGGCTCGGGACTGTACCCAACTAAAACCTGTTTGCACGACTCCTTTGAGCCGTGGTAGGGTAGTAATCAAAGTACAGTGGGAACTCACACGAGACAAATGACGATCTCCAGGTCGATGAACTAACCTGCACACATGTCACCAGGGAACTGCCATCTGACGTCTGGTATATGACCAACTAGCATGTTCCCGGCGAGTCCTGTCCGGTGTACTCATAACCCAATGAGCACCTGTATACATCTTAGGTGATCCAACTGACACCAGTGGCTTGTGAGACCGGCCACCGCCCCTCGTCGGGGTCTCGACTGTATACACTAGTCTACTATGGAGTATCGATGCCCTGTCTCGAAACTCACACGACTAGGGACCATTTTAGGATATGCTTATAGACTGCCAGCTCCCACGTATATGATCGCCCTCATACTGCTGGTGGTCAAGCACAGAATCCTAGGGGCTCTATCAACGTGTAATAGCGACGTGTCAGGTCACCTAAAACAGTACACGATGATAAAGGTAAACCAGATAGCATACTATCATCTCGAGTAAGACTGTCCTACCTGGATAGGTCCTCCATCAATCATTGCAATCACGTACCTGTGATCCAATAATTGACTCTGAGGGCATTATCTCCAACAGTGAAGCCATGCAAGAGTCCGGGAGAACCACGATCGCAGCGAAGGGACTTCAACAAGGAGCTAATAAAGTGAAGGACCGATCTACAAAGTTTGTATTTTCTTTTTCACTTAGATAGTAAAGATGTTTACTTGCATATGAAACCCTAATAATCTAGCAAAGATCTCGTCTTTGGGTTGTTCGACACGTCTAAATTTTTATTCGGGCATGGTTGATGCCTTATAAACCCTTGTATGAGTGCCAAGGAACCCTACAGCTTGTTGATCTTTTGATCGCTCAATACCTGGGAAGCCGTTACGTCCAGCTAGTACCGTTGACGGCTTGTGGGTGCCTGATATGATCATTACCTAATGCCGGCGTATTGACGAGTCATTAGAGTCTACACAAAGGTTTACTGGCTCATGCAAAAACAAGTAGGAGCACATATGTGATTTGTGCGGGACCAAGATTAATACGAGTATGTGATACCGTATTCTAATCTCGCGATTTTTGATATCGGTCGGTTATATGAGATATAGCCGGGTTGTCGAATCAAGTTTTGATTCGATGAGATAATACAAATAATATTAGTCGATCATTTGAGATATAGCCGGATTATTAAATCAAGTGTTGATTTAATAATTCAATGTATAATTATATATTTGATATATTAATTTACATTAACTAATATTAGCTCTTTTAAGCATTTCTTTTCTCACTTATGCATTTAATATATATGTGATATATATTAATTGTATTTCTTTTTGTGTCATGCTTGATGATACATGCTACATGGGTGTATGAGACTTACACCATGCTCATGATAATGTAGGGTTTATTTATTTAGAGTTAATCAAATATTAGTTGGAAATTAGTCACATGGGTGAGCTTAGTGGAAGCTTGTAGAACCATTGACTTAGTCCACTAGTTTTGTCTTACACTAGATATTTATTAACCTAACCATTATCTAAACCCATGGTTAAGTCTCTACATGAGTTATATGAGATATTTTCTTACCCATGGTTGCCATAACATTATTGGTCTCATCAAGAGCTTAGCTCTCTAGGTTTTTGAGAGGAGAAGAATAATAGTGAGAGAATTAATTCTAAAGTGAGCAAAAATCTTACTTCATCATCCTCTACTAGATTAGCCATTTAGTTTAGGGTGTTAGATTCACTGATCTCGAATTAGTGAATAGGTAGCTTGGGTTAGTGTCTCCTCGACGTAGATCATCTTCGGCCTCGAAGACTTCGTGCAAGCTTGTTCCTTTCATCTTGTGGAGCCATTCTAAAGTCCGGAAGATCACTACTTGGAGCGAAGGGACAACTACACGGAGCTATTGAAGTGAAGGACCGGTCTACAAGGGTTGTATTCCATATTCACTTAGATGTAAAGTTGTTTACATGTTTTATTGTCTAAATCTCTAGTTAAGATTCTATGGTTAGGATTGTTTATCATAGCAAATTTGTGAAAAAGGCATGGACGATGTCTCCTGAAATCTTGCTGTTGTGCTAGGCATTCCTACACATCCATCGCCCATCAAATGGGTCAAGAAGAGTATACGCTAGTCTAGTCTGGAATATCGATGACCCGTCTCGATACACCCTCGACTAGGAACAATTAAAGGAAGAACTTGTGGACTACCCTGGCCCCACTAGTATGATCTGCATCATAATCCTGGTAGTCAAGTATACATTCTAAGGGCTTTATCAACATGTGAGAGCAAGACAGTATCACAATACTAGTCTACATGTTAAGATAAAGAGTAACCAGATAGTATACTATCATGTCGAGAAAGAAAGTCCCCCCTATATATGTCCAAGCATCCATTGTAATATACAATCATGTACAACAATGGCATCCAGGGCATACATACAACTAACAATTTTCCACTTGTACTAAGGCCAGTTGTTGTAGTTTCTCATACCCAACGTCCTAAAAAACTCTCAAACTGTATCTTGGGGTTTTGGACTTTATGAGTGTATCCGTTGTGCCTTCTTCCTATCAACTCTCCTCACCTCGATCGTCCGAAGATCTACCATCTTCCTGATCAGGTGATACTGCCTAAGAATATGTCTGGATCACTGATGGGACCGGGGTTCCTAGGCCAAAACCACAACTCCATTGTCACCACAATGGTAGGAACCAAGTTCATCTCATGAACATCTATACCCAGACAACCTCTTTGGTAGCATCGTTGGCAGCGATGTATTCACCCTTTATCGTTGAGTCTGCCACGGTATCTAGCTTGGAACTCTTCCAACATACCGTCCCTCCACTGAGGCTAAAAACAAAACCCGAGACTGTCTTACAGTCGACTTTATCACTCTGGAAGCACGAATTGGTAAAGGACTCGACTTGGAGTTCACTGTTACCAAGAATGTTTCTTTAGTCCTTCTCAAGTACTTACGAATGTTCATCACCGCTGTCCAGTGATTCTCCCTAGGATCTTCTTGATACCTACTCACTACACCTAGTGAGTATGCTATATCGGGTCAGGTACACAACATCGCGTACATGATAGAGAATATTGCCGAAGCATAGGGTATCCCTTGCATGCGAGCCCTCTCTAAATCAGTCTTGGGGAACATCTCTTTGGAGAGAGTGATTCCTGAGATCGTGGATAAATTCCCACGCTTGGAATCTTCCATATAAACCTCTTTAATATGGTGTCAATGTAACTGGATTGGGACAATCCCAACATCCGCTTAGATCTATCTCTATAAATCTAAATCCCTGGGATGTAGGAGGCATCACCCAGATCCTACATGGAGAAACATCGTGATAAGAGGAGTTTGACCGAGTGTAGCATATGAACACCATTTCCTATCAAGAGTATGTCATCCATGTACGATACGAGGAAGACAACCTTACTCTCTACAACCTTCTTGTATATACAAGGTTCATCTACCATTTTGATGAAGTCAAACTTTTTAACTGCAGCATCAAAACAGATGTTCCAACTCCGTGATGCCTGCTTCAATCCGTATATTGATTTAAGCAACTTGCACACCTTTCCGCTGCTCCCATTGTTTACGAAGCCCTCTGGCAGTGTCATGTGCACACTCTCTTCTAAATCAATATTTAGAAAAGCGGTCTTGACGTCGATCAACCAGATTTCGTAGTTATGGTATGAAGCAATAGCAAGTAGGATCCGGATGGTCTTAAGCATAGCCACTGGAGAAAAGGTTTCATCAAAATCCACACCTGGTTATTGACGACAACCTTTTGTAACAAGTCTAGCTTTGAAAGTCTCAACTTTTCTATCTACACCAAGAATCTTCTCAAGATCCACTTGCTCCCGATGGGTTTTACCCCTTCAAGTGCAACTACCAAAGTCACTACTTTGTTGGTGTATATGGATTCCATCTAAGATCGCATAACATCCAGCCATTTCACAGAGTCCCCACTCATGATGGTCTGCTCGAAACTAGTTGGGTCATCATCTTTCATGATGCAATCCTCGCTCCCACTGTCATTGAGAAAACCATAGTATCTCTAAGGCAGATGAGGAACCTACTAGATATGCGCAGTGGCTGAGGTTCGTCGGGAACTATTGAATCTTTCGGTTCTATCAAATCATCAGCTGTTAGTTTGTCTAGCTGGAACTCCTTCCAGTTCTACCTCATGACCACTAATTTCTTCCATAAGAAATTCCTTTTCTAAAAAGGTGGCATGCTGAGAAACAAAACACCTTTTGCTCCTCAGTGTCCGGATTTTTCTTTTCAACATAGGCCGGACAACCCCATATCTTAACTCGTTTAAGAGATGGTCTTTTCCCATTCCATATCTCATATAGAGTGGTAGGCCCTAATTTGGTTGGAATCCAATTCAATAGGTATGCGGCTTCTCAAGCGCATAACCCCCCAAAAGGAAACAGGTAACTCAGTGTTACTCATCATAGAGCGCACCATATCTAATAGGGTGCGATTCCTCCGGCCCGATACACCGTTGTGTTGTGGTGTATACGGAGGAGTAAGCTGAGAGAGAATCCCATTCTCCTTTAAATAATCCAGGAACTCCGTGCTCAAGTATTCTCCTCCCCTATCACATCGAAGGACTTTAATACTTTTACCCGTTTGGTTCCCTATTTCGCACTTATATTCCTTGAATTTCTCAAAAGCTTCAGACTTGTGTTTTAACAGGAACACATGTCCGAATCTTGAGAGATCATCGGTGAATATAATGAAGTATGAAGAACCAACCCTGGCATGTGTAGACATAGTGCCACATACATCACTATGTATCACCCCCAAGAGTTCAGTAACTCTTTATCCGTGTCCAATAAACAGAGTTTTAGTCATTTTACCTTTTGAGACATGACTGGCAAGTTTCATAAGAAGTAAGTTCGAACAAATTCAAATATCCATCCTTATGTAACTTAGTTGGTCGTGTCGCATTGATATGACCTAGTCTACAATGCCACAAGAAGGATTCGTTCATTTCTGAACTTTTCCGCTTGTGTGTGTTCTGTACGTTGAGAACTGTAGTTTGATTTAGAACGTATATGCCATTATATATTGTGTCTAATCCAATCAACTTTTGATTGAGGAAAATGTTTACAAAATTATCCTGCAATACAAAATTATATCCTTCTTTACATAATAAAGAAACCGATATAATATTTTATATCAGGTTCAGTATGCAATAACATTCGTTCAGAATCAATGTATTCCCATTTGGTAATACAAGGTGATATTCACCAACTGCTTTGCCTGCAACACTTGCACCATTCCCTACTCTTAGAGAATGATCACCTTTTCTCAGTTGTCTACCTTTCTTTAGCCCATGTAACATATTACATATGTGGGATCCTGATCCGGTATCTCATACCCAGGACGTAGAGTGTACTGAGAAACAGTTCTCGGTAATGAACACACCCGAAGAAGACGCATCAACATACTTATTCTTCGTTTGGGTCGCGTAGGAATCTGGATATTCCCCTGTTTCCTACTCAGACATATAACAATTATAAGATAGAGCAGAACCAACGTTCCCCAGCAAAGTATAACAAGCGGGTTCGGTCAATACATCCATATTATTATCTTGATTAAGGCGTGACATGGTCGCTACCAGGAGAGAGAAAGAGAAAAAACACTATGCGTATGCTCTTGCAAGATTAGATTGGTTATTATTTTATCTAATCAGGATGGCTTCCACTGTTTTTTTTATCAAATCTTCCTTCAAACCCTAAAAGGTAAGACTAGCCAGGATTAATTACACCCTACAAGTTCGCCAATCTTTCGGCCAATCTTTCGGCCAGGCCAGTGTCAGTACTTTGAGGGAGGTTCCCCGTTCTTTCGCACGGACCTAATTAAAATAAACTTCATTTTCCTAAGGGCATAACCCCGTTAACACCTTTCTAGACACCTACTTGATCGGCTAATTGTTATGTGTAAAACTCTTCCAGGAGTAACTATTAATCACAGTGGGTATCGGGATCCAACTATCTCATAGAAGGTATGTAATCTCATTGCGAATTTGAACACTTGAAATTCCCGATAATGTTTTTCCCCTAGCAACTTATGACCTTAACATAGTCAACAAATCATAAGCGCTAGCCAAGTTCAACCTGTCATTTCGTGATTGAATTAAACCCACCCGTACGACCCTTAACATAGTCAACAAAGTAGTACGACTACCCTATTCCAATCGCATCACATGCTTTAGAAGATAAGCACTAATCAGCTGCCGCACACTACGCCTTAACATAGTTAACAAACATAGCACGAATACTAAGTACCATTTATCTGAAATGACGGAGGGCTACAACAGGTTTTTAAGAAAACCTTTTGCGTAATGAACTTGATATCGTTGTAGAGTCAAGTGATTTTGAAAAGGAGTATTTTTGAGTCTTTTGCTAGTTTCTCCTAGGAGGTCACTCCCGGTGAAGGGATCTCGGCTTTTTCCTCATCGAATGAGGTGCTGGGTATTCATAAATACCACTATGCAAAGCAAGAACTATAGAAGCAATCAAAAGACAAAACCGAGTGGGTTGTAGCATCTGCTAGGTTTTGCTAAAGAGGTCACTCCCGGTGAAAGGATCTCGGCTCTTTCCTCATCGAATGAGGTGCTGGATATTCATAAATACCACTATGCAAAGCCAAACTAGAGCTACCCTTTTTTGAAAATTTGATTCTACAACATCTTTAGGTTTCTTTCTTTTTCATTAATCTCATTAATGAAGTCCCATCATTTATGCTTCCTAAGCATTACAGAAGAAACGAAAATACAACGTACGCTTATGACATCCGCATTCGCCATGGGGTCCCGTCATGCACCGTTAGGTTAGATAACTAACGGCAGAGCGGGGGCTGGACTACCGCGGATGTAAAACATATGCAACGTTTATTATATATCATATATATAATAATAAAGAATTCGTCTCATGCAGTCTTATGATCTCATCACACGGATTTTACGATCATGATGAATAACCACACCCACATCCCTAGATCCCTACGAGAGCGGCAAGCAACCCTACCAATTCTAGAGTTAGGAGACCCAGTCTCGACTCCTCGAGATGGTCTCCCACTGGACTCTAGAACCCGGTTACTTGTGCTCCCCGCCTTAGGTCTATCCTAATGCGGAAAAGTAAATAATATACATCAATGGTGAGATCATCCTCAACCCGGAAGTGCCCCAATAAAAGAATATTACATACATGTTTTTTACATGAATAAAAAAGGAAAACTCTCATCTCAAGCAAAAACCCCCGGCTATTCAAATCCGACGATCCAATATAACATATCTCAGCAACATATAACATCACATGTCATCAACGTAAGTTAATATTCATATCCCAATTGTCGTTGACATATAGCAACGAAACCGACGATACACCACAAATTACACTTACGGTCGTAGAAAAGAAAGTGAAAACAACAACAATTGGAATCCACAATCACCTTAGACATTATAAACCCGAAATATCACATACTTCGGATTTCATGCCTAACCATATGAATTTCTTAGACATCATAAACCCGGAATATCTCTTATTCCGAATTTCATCCCTAACCTTATAAACCCCACATTTTAGTCTCGATATTTAAAACAATTTTAAATAACCAGTCGGGTAATTCAACAAGATTCCCGACAACCTGATCGAATGCTCGTCGGAAACTTTAGTAGTCGTTCGCACCCCCCGATGCCGTAGACGAAGTGCACTTAGGCGAAACACCGCGGCCGCAAGCACCTGGGGGGATGCTTTTGGCAACGGGGTGCTCCTACAGTCACTTGGTCAGGGCTTTGGGGCGTGGCTATCAAGTAATGTTACCCAGCGAGTATCCGCATACACTACGTGATTGCGACAGAGTTTTGATCCATATGAAAACCCCAAGGAAACCGATCAAATGAGACTAAATTGCTAGGTTTATAAACTTCAAACTAGTTTTCACAAAACTAATTATCGTGGATTCCAAATATTGTATCATATATCAATATCAAACCCGAAATGATGTTAAAATTACGAATACGAAACACTCTGAATCGCCAATACAGAAAGATAACATCACATGCAAACTTTAGCAAAAGAAAACAATACCTGAAACACCAAACCCTAGAGACTGGAACACCGAAGAAAAATGAAGCCAAAATTTCACTAAATATCTGGCCAGGCCGGTTTTTTGACACATTTCGCCGGGAAAAAACCGGTGGAATGGGCTCAATTTTCTCTGGTGTTCATGTTCCATCATATGCAACATTCTGCACTTGTTTAAAAAAATTTCTGAGAACTTAAAAAATTCGACAGAAACTAGGGATTTTGTTTCAAGGTTTCGGAGTTGTTTCGGTTTCGTAATTCTATTAACATCGTCTAATTGTCTAGCTTGGCTCTGATACCACTGATGGGTTCCTTAGCACCCTCGCTATGTTTTCTAAGGCATCAAGCATGCATTTTTTAAAAAACCTAGAATGCTAAGCAACCCATAACTAAGGATCTAACTATAAAATTAGGATTTAACTAACATGTACACAACTTTACACTAAGTGAAATGGGAATACAACCTTTATAGACCGGTCCTTCACTTCTAAAGCTCCGTGTAGTAGTCCCTTTGCTCCAAGTAGTGGTGTCCCGGACTCTCGTTAGGCTCCACTAGATGAAAGGAACATGCTTGCATGAAGAATTTCGAGGCCGAAGATGATCTATGTCGAAGAATCTCTAACTCAAGCTAGCTCTTCACTAATTGATGAACTAGTGAAGAAACAAGCTATACTAAATGGCTAGTTTGGTATGATTGGTGAAGTCGGAATTTTGCTCACATTAGAATTATTTTTCTCATTAGATTTCTTCACCTCTAGAAAACCTAGAGAGCTTTTCTTGAGATGAAGAAGAAGATGAAGTGAAGAATGAATGAGAGAGTCAAAGCAACCATGGGTGAGATAATATCATATATTATCCATGTAGAGACATAACCATGGCTAAAGATAATGGTTGGGTTAATAAATATCTTAAGTGAGAAAAAATTAGTGGAATAATTCAAGGTTACTAGAAGCTTCTCAAAGCTTCCAACCATGCTTAATTTCCACCTAATTTTGAATTACTTTAAATAAATAATAACCCCTTAATTATCTATGGAATGGTGTGAGTCTCATACACCTATGTAGTATGTATCATCAAACATGACACACAATAAATACATTAACAAATATCACATATATATTAAATGTATAATGAGAAAAAAAAAATTCTTAAGTGAGACATGTTGGATATAGTACCCTCAGAGTCAATTATTGGATCACAGGCACGTGATTGCAATGATTGAGGGATGACCTATACCGGTAGGACAGTCTTACTCGAGAGGTTTGTATACTATTTGGTTTATCTTTATCATCGTGTACATGCTTTAGGTGACATTGTAGTTCACTATTACACGTTGATAGAGAATAGTATGCGACCATGGTTTATCTTTATCATCGTGTACTGCTTTAGGTGACCTTACAGGTCATTATTGCACGTTGATAGAGCCCATAGGATTCTTGCTTGACTACCAGCAGTATGATGGCGATTTGAGCACATAGATTTGACGAGTCTTTAGAGTCCCCCACAGACAGCTTCTTAAGTTTCGGGCGAAACGTTGTAGAGGCCGTATGATATATGGCAGGGTCCGATCATATACATGCAGTAGTGCACGGATCATGATCGGGCGGATCATACTAGTGGGCTTTGGTTTAAGCCGGATCCTAGTATTAGATTTGTTGGATTACTTTAGTCTCATCGCTTTCGCATTCAGTCGGAATGTGGGTGCAGGTATGTATATACAGGTGAGGGGTATCCTTGTGATCCGTCACGAGTTTACTTTAGATGTTGTCGTGTCTTTTTATTGTTGCAAACATTTGGATTAATGTTTGCATATGGAAATAATGAGCTAGAATTCATTATGAGATGCATTAAATGTGACATGGACATATATAGTGACTCATGGTCTGTTCTTTTGTGTAAAATGTCACATTAGTGTTTGTTTTGTGTGTTGAATTGATAAGAGGAGAGAGAGGGGCAGCCATGATATGGTGGTTAGCTCTCATATTATTGTTCTAACTCACTTTCATTTTTATCATTCCATCACAAAAGAAAAGAAAGAGAAAAACTTCTTCTTCTTCCTCTTTTTTCTTTAGCTCATAATCTCCATCAATGGCAAGACTTTCAACCTCCATCCATCTCATGGATGCAAGAGACAAAGTGATCACAAACATTCTCTACATCACCTTGGACACGTCGGCTATCATACTTCGTGCCCGAGTTGCTTCGAATGAAGCGGGAGCTCGTAAAAGAAATCGATGATGTGGTGCCCTTTCCGACGAGGAGATCGAGACCGGAGATGCCGCGAGGAGCTTGGGATGGTGGCCAAAGACCGAAGGATAAAGATCGATCGGTATAGCCTTTCTATCCCTTCTCTAGTTGCTAGTTTATAGGTTAATGGTTCGATCCGGGTTTTAAGCATACGATAGCGCCGGTTTCAAGTTAGAAAAAGTTTTGTTTCCGCATTTTGGCCTCAGAAAGACGGCCGCGGCGCTACCGTCGTCTTACATGGTATCAGAGCCACGCCATTAACCTTTACTATCTTGCTCTAACGTATTTAAAACTTCGATCGGCCGAATTTTCCAAAATCGCGATCTCAAAAAGTGCAGTTTCTGTCGAATTTTTTTTGTTGTCAAAAAATTTTTGGTGTGTTGCAGAAAATCAGGCAGGCTGTTCTAAGAACACTGCAGAAAATTGGTGGCAAGATAGTACTGTAGCGCCGTGGAACCGCGGCCGTAACCCCGTTTTCGCCGCGGTTCCACCGCAGCACTGTAGCCGCACTGCACCATTTTTTCTACAGTGCTTTCTGACATGGAATTGGGGTTTCTGGTATTTTTTGTTTGGTCCCAGATTATTTTGAGTGCTGGATTTGTGCTTGGGGCCCACTTCGGGAAATTTTGTCGATCGAAAACTTTAAATATGTTAGTTCACAGTATTTACATTATATCTGCGACCGTGAATGTCATTTGATCGGTAAATCTTGTCTAATTGCTATAGCTCTTTTAGACGGATTTGCGAACGTGACATTCATGTTGATGTTCTGTGTTGTACTGTGATGTTGCGGATTTGTCGTGGTAGATAGCCTGGATGCAATGGTAGTACAGTTTGGTTGTATTTGTACATTTGATATTGCGGGGCGAGTGTCCGACATGTGGACTGCCATCACTGCCTGTTTGTATATTATTCTTTTGGGGCACGACCGGGCTGAGGTTGATGTACCCGTTATGTATTTTACTTTCTGTACTAGGATTACCCCGCGGAGGGGTGCACGGGTAGCCGTGTTTTAGAGGGCAACGGGCCCGCATCTCATGGCTTTGAGAGGGAGGGGGCTTTACTCTAGGATTGGCGGGGTATTCGCCGCACTCGTAGGGGGTATAGGTTGACCCAGGAGGGGTGCTCAAGTTACCGGATTCCGTGAAGTGCTGGGTGGTCCATTCACTTTGTTGAAAGGGGATGCCTATCTTCAGGTTTTGGCGAGTAACTTGCCGTTCCCGTAGGGGTCTAGGATTTCATTGCACAGGCTATCCACACGACCAGGGGAACGTCGGGTTTCAGTGGCGGCTCTATGAAACTCGGGGCTCCCAGATTATCTGTATTGTTTTGTGATGCTTATTACATTTATGTGATGTTGTATTTTATCACGCCTTGAGCAATTATTATATATTGCTATATATATACTAGTAGATGTTGTATATGTTTTACACCCGCGCTAGTCCAGTCCCCGCTCAGTCGTTAGTTAAGTAACCTAACGGGTGATGATGGGACCCAGTGGCGAATGCGAATGGCATATACGTACATCATATTTTCCTTCTTTTGTGGTGTGATTAATTGATGAGACTGCATTGATTTAGATCAATGCAAGTTAAACAAACCTATTCTGATGTTGTTGGAACATTTTTCAAAAAGCTGTTATTACAAGGACGTTCTCTTTTGTTTTGCACAGTGGTATTCGGTTATGAATATCCAGAACCTTAATCGAGGAGGCAAGGGCCGAGATCCCTTCACCGGGAGTGACCCCTTGGACAGATGTTTGCGTTAGGGTAATAACTTCACTATAGCCGATTACTTTTTGCTTTGCATCGGGGTATTCAGTTGGAATATCCTGCACCTCATTCTATGGGGAAAGAGCCGAGATCCCTTCACCGGGAGTGACCTCTTTAGAAAAGGTTTTCACCACTATATTTTTATAAAAAGCTATGCAGTTCCTTCAACGATATCAAGTTCATTACGTTAAAGGTTTTTCGCCAAAAACCAGCCGTAGCCATCCGTCATTTCTTACAAGTATTACTTAGTATTCGTGCTGCGTTTGTTGACTGTATCAAGGCGTAGTGTGCGGTAGCTAAGTAGTGTTTGTTTGTGGCATATTAATGCGATTGGTTAGGAAAGTCGTGTGGCCTTGTTGACTGTGTCAAGGGCTCGTACGGGTGGGTTTAATGCAATCCTGGATAATGACTTGTTGAACTTGACTAGGACTCTTTGATTTGTTGACTGTGTCAATATCACTTGGGTTCTAGGGGTAAAAATCACATCGAGTGTTTCTAAAAAACTGAAACTTTCCTGATATGCGCATACCTTCTGGAGTGTGATAACGTGAGTGGATTCCATCACGTTATCATGCGATGATAGTTGGATCCCGATTCCCACTGATGAGTTGGTTTACTCCTCGGGTGATCCCGACTAATTCTTCTTTTATGTTTGGAGGAGAATTTGACGATACAGAGGGAGGTTTCCTGATTAGATAAATTGATTACCATTCTGATCTAGGTTAGAGTGCACGCATAGTGTTTCTTTTCTCTCTCTCTTTGGCAGCGACCATGGCATGACCCTTGACTATGACTCAGTGACCAAGTTGACCGAACCTTCTTATAACACTGGCTTTTGGATTGTCTGAGTTGCATACCTCATTGCCACTCCTACTTTTACCCTTTTCTCCAGAACACCCCGTATTACTACGAACATCCACTTCCATTGAATAAAACCGTCGTATGGTTATATACGAACTCGAAGGAACTTGTTCCAGATTTGAGGATGGTTTCCGGTTCTGGAGAAAACGAATAGGACTATTCAGTTGTCTTTTCCTTTTACCTTTTCTCAGGTTGCGAGTGTTCCTTAGATTAGGACGGTACACCTATTACTCTAATTGGATAGTCTTCATCCAAACCATAGGCAGGTGCCGAACGGTAGGGAATGAAGAAAACCATTTAGCCTAAAAGGTGTACAGAAGGTATTAAGTAAAGACAAATAAAGGGATTAGTAAGAGGGAAAAGTAAATTGCGACTGCTATTCACGACCAAACCAAGTATTTCATCGCCACTCCTTCTTCACCTTTGTATTTCTCCAGAACACTCCGTATGACTACGAAGATCCACAGTTTATTGGATACCCCTGTTAGTTGTATGTATGCCCTAGAGGCCAGTATTGTACAGATGATGTATATTATTGGTTGCTTGGTCATATATAGAGATGACTTTTTTGCTCGATATGATAGTATGCTATCTGGTTGCTCTTTATCTTAACATGTACACTAGTCTCTTCATACTGTCTTATAGTTACATTTTGGTAAAGCCCTTAGGATGTGTACTTGACTACCTGGACTATGATGCAGATCATACTAGTGGGGACATGGTAGTCCATAAGTACATCCTTCAAGGTCCCTAGTCGTAGGTGTATCGAGACGGGGCATCGATATACCAGTGTAGACTAGCGTATACGCTTCTCGACCCATGAGATGGGCGATGGATGATCTTATATCCATTGGTGTTTGACATCAGAGATGGTATACGGGTGCTCAGTGGAGACTGGGTACACTGGACGGACTCGCCGAGAACTCCCAGATGGTATTATACCTCACGTCAGATGGCAGTTCTCAGGTGACACTTGTGCAGGTTAGTCTGTAGACCCGAAATCGTCATAGAGTCTTGTGTGATTCCCACTGTTCTTTGATCTCCACCTTACCACGTCCATGAGGGCGTGCAAAACGGTGGTTTTTGGGTACAGTCCCGAGTCACATGGAGGCAATGAGCAATAGGAGGGGTTTCGTCTCTCCCGGTATTGGGGGTTGATGTTGCGCTGTGCTCGATTGGCCGTAACAGGGATGTCTCTGGCCAGGGCTGTTTCAGAGATTTGCTGGTAAGTGTTACCAGTAGTTTCTCGACCCGTTATGAGCCTCACATCGGCATGACTTATCGGTTATTGGGGTCTGACATTTACCACCCCTAGACTTGATATGCAACATATCAGACGAGGAGACCGGACTGTACGGGAAGTGTTGCCGGTTGGATCGACGGGAGTTGTAGAAGGTTCGCTTGTTCTCTTCTGATCGCTCAATACCCGGGTAGCTGTTACGTTTAGCTGACCGCTTGCGGCTTGGGGGTGCTTGATATGATCATCACCCACTGCCGGCGTATTGACGAGTCTCAGAGTCCCACAATGGAGTTTCCTAGTCCAGGCGAAACGTTGTGGTGCGCGTATGCGATATGCGCATGGACCCGATTAAAATGCGCGTATGGGATACCATATATTGATCGGGCGGCTTGCTTTTGGTAGGGGTCATATGTGATATGGCCGGATTGATAAATCAAGTGTTGATTTATCATTTAACCATTAGTTTCTCACTAGAAATCCTTTCTTGTGTTGGATGGATGTATGAATGCATGTATGTTTTTCTTTCTTTCTAGTTTCATGCACATATGGATGTGTATACATACATACATACATACATACATACATCATCTATCATGGTTGATTATACAAAGAAAATGGTGGCAATATAAGACTCACACCATGGTTTAGTTTATATATATTTATTATTGAATTTGATTTAAAACAAAAGAAAAGGAAAGGATAATTCATGGAAGCTTTCTACACTCTTCTTGACCTAACCATGCTCACCCACCTTTTAACCATGGATTACTTTTCCTTTTGGGTTTTAACTCAAGTTCAATAATGATTCAACCATGGTTTGAGATGAGAGATAAAAAATATATAAAGATATATTTTCTATTTTTCAACTAGAGGTTTTTCTTCTCTTGAAAAATATAGCCATCATCTTCTTCTTCCTCTCTCATTTTGCTCACTAGATTTTTGTAGTGAGCAATATAATCATCAAGTTAGGATTTTGAAGTGAGAGAGAGAACCACAACACCATTCTACACAAGTCTAGCCCACTTGTTTGGTGTGTTAACTTGATTTCGTTCACTTGATCGGATAAAGTCGCAAGCTTGGACAAAGCGGACTCCGGGTGGATCATCGGTGACCTCGAGGAGTTCAAGCGGAGTTCTTTCAAACCCCAAGTAGCCGAGGTGTCTAGCGTAGGGAGCTACAAAGGTTGTACTCTTTAAACCCTAGCTTTCCTTTCATATGTTGATGGGAAAATTTGAAACCCTAATCGATTCTAGGAACGATTCTTTGTTAGTTAACTTAGCACCCTAAAGACTCCACTTTTGGATCATGTGTTGCTCCCAAATCCTTCATGTGGTGCTAGGCTAACCTTTCATTGGTATCAGAGCTGACCTAGAACATTAGGCGACCTTTTTACGAAGTTAAAACTCCGATAAAACCGAAAATACGGATTTTTTGGGTGCTCTCTGGACTTTTTTCAAAATCTGGTTATTTTCAGAATTAAAAATACGTAAAAAATTCAGCAGGAATATGTAATAATTACGATGTAAAAATTATGCGATGAACAGTTAATCTTGCCGCGGAAACGTGGCCTAAGCTTGCTTAGGCCGCGGTTCCGCGGCCATACAAGTCGATCACTGCATAAATTTTATACTGTAATGTTGTGTTCTGCTTGTATAATTTTTGGGTATTTTTAATCTGTTTTTACTGCTGAAAATTACTGGAGATGGTTTTGGACTTGACGATTCGATTGGAATTTTCATTTCGTTTCTTTTCCGGATAAATTAGAATGTATTGAAGTATTTGAACGCGTATCATTTGCTCACTTTTCACGAGGTTTAAAATCTTTCGGAAATACGTGCAAGTTTGTTTGTGGTGGACCCTCTAGAAGACAACAAACCTTAACTCGATTATGTGACCGTCTTGAACTGCCTTTTGAAGCTTAGGGTTTGGGGCAGTACGGCGTGCCACATGTAAGGCGTTGGCTTGACCCTTCTACGGCTGGACCGCTACCACTGTGTCACACTCCGGGTTTTTGAACTCCACTCAAGTGTTGAGGTTTAGGGAATTTTGAGTATTTGATCATTCGTTCGAAAACTTTAATACCGTCTAATTATCTGGAATGAGATGCAATATGTGGAATTCATATAGTTCGACATGAAATAAGAAGTATGTGATATTTCGTATTTACGATGTCTAAAGAGAATGTGGATTCCAGATATTGCAGTTTTACACTTTCTTTTCTGTGACCGTACGTGTAGTATGTATTTACCGATTGTCGTTGCTATACGTCGACGACAATCGGTGTATGCATACTTACTTACGTTGATGATATGTGATATTATGTGTTGCTGAGATATGATGTGCAGGATTGTCGCAATTGAATAGCCGGGGGGTTTTATGTGAGATGAGAGTTTTATATTTTCATTCATGTAAATTCAAATGTAATGTAATATTCTTTTATTTGGGGCACTTCCGGATTGAGGTCGATGCCACCTATGTTGTATATTATTTACTTTTCCGCATTAGGATGGACCCAAGGAGGGGAGCACAGGTGACCGGGTTCTGGGGTTCAGTGGGAGGCCATCTCGAGGAGTCGAGACCGGGTCTCCTAAACTCCAGAATTGGTAGGGTCGCTTGCCGCTCTCGTAGGGGTCCAGGGTGTGGGCTTGGCTATTCATCGCGACTGTGGAATCCGTATTTTCTATTTTTGGCTAAATACTAAATACGGACGTCCTAGTATATCCCGCATTATATCTATGTTTCTGCTGCGATATCTGTGATGTGATCATTTGATATGTTCTGATGGATACAGTATATAGTATATATGATATATTATATAGGCGTTACTTATGTTTTATACCCGCACTAGCCCTGCCCTGCTCTGTCGTTAGTTACCTAACCTAACGGTGCACGAGGGGACATCGAGGCGAATGCGGATGGCATAAGTGTACGTCGTATTTATCTGTGATGTTTAGGTAACTTAAATTATGGGACTTCATTAATGTGATTAATGAAATAAAAGAAACATAAAAGATGTTGTAGAATCAAAATTTTTAAAAGAAAAAGGGTAGCTACAGTTTTGCTTTGCATAGCGGTATATATGATATACCCTGCACCTTATTCGATGAGGAAAGGGCCGAGATTCCTTCACCGGGAGTGACCCCTTTAGCAATAACTGGCAGATTCTACAACACTCGGTTTGCTTTTGATAGCTTTTGGAGTTTTGCTTTGCACAGCGATATATATGATATATCCCGCACCTCATTCGACGAGGAAAGGGCCGACGATCCCTTCACCGGGAGTGACCCCTTTAGCAAAACTAGAAAAGCCTCAAAATCACTCCATTTCAAAAAAACTTCACTTGATTCTACAACGATATCATGTTCATTACGCAATAGGTTTTCAGAAAAACCTGTCGTAGCCCTCCGTCATTTCAGATAAGAACTGTTTAGTATTCGTGCTGCGTTTGTTGGCCTTTGTCAAGGCGTAGTGTGCGGTAGCTGAATAGTGCTTATCTGCTTGTGCATGTGATGCAGATTTTTTCAGGGTAGTCGTACGACCTTGTTGGCCTTTGTCAAGGGTCGTGCGGGTGGGTTTGATTCAATCAAGAAATGACGGGTTGAACTTGACTAGCATCCTGTGATTTGTTGGCCTTTGTCAAGGTCATAGGACGCTGGGGGCAAAATATTATCGGGAATTTCAAATGTTGAAATTTGCAATGAGATTGCATACCTTCTATGAGATAGTTGGATCCCGATACCCACGGCGAGTAAGAGTTACTCCTGGGAGAGTTTTACACATTACAATTAGCCGATCAAGTAGGTGTCTAGAAAGGTGTCAACGGGGTTACGCCTCTGGGAAAACGAGGTTTACTTTAATTAGGTCCGTGCGCAAGCACGGGGAACTCCCTCAAAGTACCGATACTGGCCTGGCTGAAAGATCGACGAAGTTGTAAGGTGTAATTAATCCCGGCTAGTCTTTCCTTTTAGGGTTTGAAGGAAGATTTGATAAAAACCATTGGGAGCCATCCTGATTAGATAAGATAATAACCAATCTGATCTTGCACGAGCATACGCTAAAGTGTTTTCTTCTCTCTCTCTCCAGGTAGCGACCATGTCATGCCCTAATCAAGATAATAATATGGATGTATTGACCGAACCCGCATGTTATACTGTGCTGGGGAACGTTGGTTCCGTTCTTTCTTATAAGAGTTATAGGACTGAACAAGATATAGGGGAATACCAGGATTTCCATGCCGCCCGATTGAAGAAAGTACATGTTGATGCATTTTCTTCGGGTGTGTTCGTTACAGAGAATTGTTTCTCCATTTGCCCTACGTCCTCGGTATTAGATACCGGGTCAGGATCCCATATATGTAATCAGTTACATGGGCTTCGGAAAGGTAGAGAACTTGGAGAAGGTGATAAAGAAATTAGAGTTAGAAATGGTGCAATTGTTGCAGCTAAGACTGTCGGGGAATATCACCTTGTATTACCAACTGGTAATACATTGGTTCTGAACGAATGCTATTACATGTCGAACCTGATATGCAACATTATATCGGTTTCTTTGTTGAGTAAAGAGGGATATAATTTTGTATTACAGGACAATGTTATGAACATTTTCCGTAACCAAAAGTTGGTTGGATCAGGCACGTTGTGCAATGGCATTTATGTTCTAAATCAATCAAAAGTTCTGAGCATAACAAACACACACAAGAGGAAGAGTTCTGAACTGAATGAATCTTTTCTTGTGGCATTGTAGACTGGGTCACATCAATGCGACACGACTAGCTAAGTTGCATAAGGATGGATATTTAAATCCATTTGAATTTTCATCTTATGACACTTGCCAGTCATGTCTCAAAGGTAAGATGACCAAAACTCCGTTTACGGGACACGGAGAAAGAGTTGCCGAACTCTTAGGACTGATAAATAGTGATGTATGCTGTCCTATGTCTACACATGCCAGGGATGGTTCTTCGTACTTCATTACATTCACTGACGATCTCTCTAGATTCGGATATGTGTTCCTGATGAAACACAAATCAGAAGCTTTTGAGAAATTTAGGGAATATAAACAAGAAGTTGAAAACCAAACCGGAAAAAGTATTAAAATCCTTCGATCTGATCGAGGAGGTGAATACTTGAGCAATGAATTCCTGGACTTCCTAAAAGAGAATGGGATTCTCTCTCAGCTGACTCCTCCATATACACCACAGCACAACGGTGTATCAGAACGGAGGAACCGCACCCTATTAGATATGGTGCGCTCTGTGATGAGCACAGCTAAGTTACCTATTTCCTTCTGGGATATGCGCTGGAAACAGCAGCATACCTATTGAATCAAGTTCCAACTAAATCTATACCTACCACGCCATATGAGATATGGAGTGGGAAGAGACCATGTCTTAAACGAGTTAAGATATGGGGTTGCCCGGCCTATGTCAAGAGGCAAAATCCGGACAAACTCGAGGCACGGTCAGTTCTATGCAAGTTTATGGGATATCCCAAACATTCACATGGATATCTTTTCTACCATACAGAGGAACAAAAAGTGTTTGTTTCTCGACATACCACCTTTTTGGAAAAGGAATTTCTTGCAAAAGAAATTAGTGGAGATAAGGTAGAACTGGAAGAAATTCCGGCTACACAAACTCAAACTGAAGATTTTGTGGAACCAGATGATTTAGTAGCTCCCAACGAACCTCAGCCTCTCCGCCGATCTAGTAGGGTTCCTCGCCAACCTGAGAGATACTACGGTTTTCTCATGGATGGTGGGAGCGAGGATTGCATCATGGAGGATGATGACCCAACTAGCTTCGAGCAGGCCATCACGAGTAGGGACTCAGTGAAATGGCAGGATGCAATGCGGTCCGAGATGGAATCCATGTACACCAACAAAGTATGGACTTTGGATGTTGCTCCTAAAGGGGTAAAACCCATTGGGAGCAAGTGGATCTTCAAGAAAAAACTTGGTGTAGATGGGAAAGTGGAGACTTTCAAAGCTAGACTTGTTGCAAAGGGTTTTCGTCAAAGACCAGGTGTGGACTATGACGAAACCTTTTCTCCAGTGGCTATGCTTAAATCCATCCGGATCATGCTTGCCATCGCTGCATATCATGACTACGAAATATGGCAAATGGATGTTAAGACCGCCTTTCTAAACGGTGATTTAGAAGAGTGCGTGTACATGACTCAGCCAGAGGGCTTCGTAGACAGTGGGAGCAGCGGGAAGGTGTGCAAGCTGCTTAAATCCATTTATGGATTAAAGCAAGCATCGCGGAGCTGGAACATCTGCTTTGACATCGTTATCAAAGAGTTTGATTTCGTCAAAAACCCAGATGAACCTTGTATCTACAAGAAGGTAGCAGAGAGTAAGGTTGTCTTCCTCGTATTGTACGTGGACGACATACTCTTGATAGCAATCGGTCAAGCTCTTCTTATCATAATGATTCTCAATGAAAGATCTTGGTGATGCCTCCTGTATATTGGGAATTAGGATCTATAGAGATAGATCCAAACGGATACTGGGATTGTCCCAATCCAGGTACATTGACACCATACGAAAGAGGTTTAGTATGGAAGAATTCAAGCGTGGGAACTTGCCCACGATCTCTGGAGTCACTCTCTCCAAAGAGATGTCTCCCAAGACTGATTTGGATAGAGCTCGAATGCAAGGGATACTATATGCTTCGGCTGTAGGCTCTATCATGTACGCGATGCTATGTACCAGACCCGATGTTGCATACTCACTAAGTGTAGTGAGCAGGTATCAAGCTGATCCAGGAGAGAGTCATTGGACAGCTGTGAAGAGCATTCTCAAGTACTTACGAAGGACTAAAGAGATGCTCTTGGTGTATGGTAACGGAGAACTCCAAGTGGAGTCCTTTACCGATTCGAGCTTCCAGAGTGATAAGGACGACTCTAAGTCGCAGTCGGGATTTGTCTTTACCATTTACAGAGGGGCGGTTAGCTGGAAGAGTTCCAAGCAGGAAACCGTGGCAGACTCGACGATGGAGGCTGAATACATCGCTGCCAACGATGCTGCTAAAGAGGCTGTCTGGATCAAGAAGTTCATTACTGAACTTGGAGTGGTTCCGTCCATTGAGCATCCAATACCTTTGTATTGCGATAACAATGGAGCGGTGGCATTGGCCAAGGAACCCAGGTCCCATCAGCGATCCAGGCATATTCTGAGGCGGTATCACCTCATCCGGGAGATAGTTGATCGCCGGGAGATCGAGGTCAGGAGGGTTGACACGAAGAACAACACGGCGGATCCACTCACGAAGGCCATTCCCCAGATACAGTTTGAGAGACTCTTCGGGATGCTCGGTATGCGATACTACAGCAGCTGGCCCTAGTGCAAGTGGGAGATTGTTAGTTGTATGTATGCCCTAGAGGCCAGTATTGTACAGATGATGTATATTATTGGATGCTTAGTCATATATAGAGATGACTTTCTTGTTCGATATGATAGTATGCTATCTGGTTGCTCTTTATCTTAACATGTACACTAGTCTCTTCATACTGTCTTATAGTTACATGTTGGTAAAGCCTTTAGGATGTGTACTTGACTACCTGGACTATGATGCAGATCATACTAATGGGGACATGGTAGTCCATAAGTACATCCTTCAAGGTCCCTAGTCGTAGGTGTATCGAGACGGGGCATCGATATACCAGTGTAGACTAGCGTATACGCTTCTCGACCCATGAGATGGGCGATGGATGATCCCATATCCATTGGTGTTTGACATCAGAGATGGTATACGGGTGCTCAGTGGAGACTGGGTACACTGGACGGACTCGCCGAGAACTCCCAGATGGTATTATACCTCACGTCAGATGGCAGTTCTCATGTGACACTTGTGCAGGTTAGTCTGTAGACCCAAAATCGTCATAGAGTCTTGTGTGATTCCCATTGTGCTTTGATCTCCACCTTACCACGTCCATGAGGGCGTGCAAAACGGTGGTTTTTGGGTACAGTCCCGAGTCGCATGGAGGCAATGGGCGATAGGAGGGGTTTCGTCTCTCCCGGTATTGGGGGTTGATGTTGCGCTGTGCTCGATTGGCCGTAACAGGGAAGTCCCTTGCCAGGGCTGTTTCAGAGATTTGCTGGTAAGTGTTACCAGTAGTTTCTCGACCCGTTATGACCCTCACATCGGCATGACTTATCGGTTATTGGGGTCTGACGTTTACCACCCCTAGACTTGATATGCGACATATCAGACGAGGAGACCGGACAGTACGGGAAGTGTTGCCGGTTGGCTCGACGGGAGTTGTAGCAGGTTCGCTTGTCCTCTTCTGATCGCTCAATACCCGGGTGGCCGTTACGTTTAGCTGACCGCTTGCGGCTTGGGGGTGCTTGATATGATCATCACCCACTGCCGGCGTATTGACGAGTCTCAAAGTCCCATAATGGAGTTTCCTAGTCCAGGCGAAACGTTGTGGTGCGCGTATGCGATATGCGTATGGACCCGATTAAAATGCGCGTATGGGATACCGTATATTGATCCGGCGGCTTGCTTTTGGTAGGGGTGATATGTGATATGGCCGGATTGATAAATCAAGTGTTGATTTATCATTTAACCATTAGTTTCTCTCTAGAAATCCTTTCTTGTGTTGGATGGATGTATGAATGCATGTATGTTTTTCTTTCTTTCTAGTTTCATGCACATATGGATGTGTATACATACATACATAAATACATCATCTATCATGGTTGATTATACAAAGAAAATGGTGGCAATATAAGACTCACACCATGGTTTAGTTTATATATATTTATTATTGAATTTGATTTAAAACAAAAGAAAAGAAAAAGATAATTCATGGAAGCTTTCTACACTCTTCTTGACCTAACCATGCTCACCCACCTTTTAACCATGGATTGCTTTTCCTTTTGGGTTTTAACTCAAGTTCAATAATGATTCAACCATGGTTTGAGATGAGAGATAAAAAATATATAAAGATATATTTTCTATTTTTCAACTAGAGGTTTTTCTTCTCTTGAAAAATATAGCCATCATCTTCTTCTTCCTCTCTCATTTTGCTCACTAGATTTTTGTAGTGAGCAATATAATCATCAAGTTAGTATTTTGAAGTGAGAAAGAGAACCACAACACCATTCTACACAAGTCTAGCCCACTTGTTTGGAGTGTTAACCTGATTTCGTTCACTTTATCGGATAAAGTCGCAAGCTTGGACAAAGCGGACTCCGGGTGGATCATCGGTGACCTCGAGGAGTTCAAGCGGAGTTCTTTCAAACCCCAAGTAGCCGAGGAGTCTAGCGTAGGGAGCTATAAAGGTTGTACTCTCTAAACCCTAGCTTTCCTTTCATATGTTGATGTGAAAATTTGAAACCCTAATCGATTCTAGGAACGATTCTTTGTTAGTTAACTTAGCACCCTAAAGACTCCACTTTTGGTTCATGTGTTGCTCCCAAATCCTTCATGTGGTGCTAGGCTAACCTTTCAACCCCATCGTATGGTTATATACGAACTCGAAGGAACATGTTCCGGTTCGGGGATGGATTCTGGTTCAGGAGAAATAGAATAAGGTTTATTCAGTTGTCTTTTATCTCTACCTTCTCTCGCGTTGCAAGTTCTCCTAGGATTAGGAAAGTACACCTATTACGCTTATTGGACAGTCTTCTTCCAAACCATAGGCTGGTGCCGAACGGTAGGGAAGGAAGAAAACCATTTAGCCTAACGATGGTGTACAGAAGGTAATGACTAAAGACATATAAAGGGATTTGGAGAGATGGCAAAGAAATATACGGTTACAGTTGTGAATCTGATAATGGAAGAGGCATTACTAAGAATACCAGGATACCCCTTCGAAACATATTCATGTTTCGGTTTCACTGTGCATTGTTAATAGAAAACTGATTTCCCAATTATACACTTGCTCCAGGGTATGTATTTACCAGGTATGATTCTCACATCTGTATGGTTTTACAGATGATGTGTGGGAGTAAGTTATTGGGAATTAGGTGATCATCCTCATTATATCGGGATTCATTGTAATTGGTGATATTTGAGGAAATCGCCTGGGTTGTTTGTCGGACTGCAAATATTTGGTTTTGAATATCCGTTGTTATGCACCAATTTCAAATTGATATATCTGTACGTTTATTTTTATAAAGTGAGATATAACCTTTTGAAATTATGTCCATGACATTTACCTATATCAGTTGATGGTTAGGTAAGGAGCATTAAAAAGAGGTGTAATTCTTCTTAACCATAAGTACAGTTTTCAACCTGCGACGCACAGGGTTTGAGTTATTCAACTCAGCGGACTTATACTAAGTATTGTATGTTGTCCAGTGTCTATTAGGACAGAGGGGTTGGTCCTCGTACTATATTCTATTTGCTTCTGACTTCTCTAGTTTTTAGACAGGTGTTTCGTAGAAATACAAGGTCTAAGTTTTGAGAAGTTACAGGTATAAGAATAAAGCAGAGAACCAGGTGTTGCAAGCATCAGGATTCTTCAAGGTGATCGAAGATGTAGATACTTGTGTATGGTATTTATGATAGTAATGATTATGAGAACTTGCTTCTCCTTCAGGTTACTCATAATTGGATGCACTCCTAAGTTGAGTAACGCTGATCGGCCTCCTTCCATTTAGTTTACAAGCACTGGAGACAGCTGCATGATTTGAATCTGGTTTCAATTAAATCAGTGCCTCTGTTTCTATATTGGATATAGAACGGTTCATATCTTAACATTGTTAAGGTACGGGGAGTTTTCTGGCTTATGCTTAAAACCAGACTCTGGATAACTTAAGGCATGTTTCTGTAATGGAAGTTTGTGGGTTGACCCGGGCTATGACGAGGGTTGACTTTCTACCATCTGGAAGATCAATAGTGATATTGTTCTTGACTCGCCACAGTTTTAATAAAAATGGATTTTTTCAGATAACGGTAGTGGGGGTATGGTAGAACTGGAAGTGATTCCAGAACCGCAGACAATTACTGAAAATTTGAGAAGAACCTAAAAGTTTCAATCTGGTTTGATATTCCATTGGCCACTCCGCAGATATGGTGGGTAACCTCAGGCACTCGAGAGGTACTTCGGTATGCTCAAAGACGGTGACAAGGAGGTTCTTGTTTACCCAGACTTGTCATTGCTGTTGTTCCAGACTGTGAGACTCGGCAGGAGGATGAGTATAGCGTCGTTCTGAACTGGCTTCAGAAGTATACGTGTATATGACTCTGCCAGAGGGTTGTCGTAGTCAGTGGGAGCAGCGGAAGCATAGTGGACAAGTGGCTTATTCCTATTTATGGACCAAAGCAGATATATCGGAGATAGATCATCTATTTCTGATATGACAGTCATAGGTTTGACTTCATCAGAATAGGGGATGGATCTGTTAAGAAGGTAGTAGGGTGTGATGTCCTGGTATTTGGATGACATACACAGAGTAGAAAGTGAAATTCCTATACTACGATCGGTTATACTTTGGTTGTCACACTGTGGTTTCTCCACATAAAGCTTGGATATTATATCAGACATTCTGGTTACTAGATCTATGGTTTTAGATTTAGATTTGGATAGTTTCCCAATCTGGGTACATAGACAGTATTCTAAAGGTATTTAGAATGGACGACTCCTGGCATGGTGGTGTACCTGCAGGTGATGGAGTCACCCTCTCTGAAGGTGTCTTACAGACTAAAGAGGAGAGGGATGTGCATTATTGGCAGATCACTTGCTTAGGCAATTGAGTCAATCATGAGATGTCAAGTACCACACCAGATGTTGTCTTTGCACGAGATGCAATAAGTTGATATTAATCCAATCCTGGAGAAACGACTGGAAGCAGTTTTAGAACACAAGTTGATATTCTAGGGATATGATAAAAACAGACTCTTTCGGGAGACGATTATCATTCCAGACTTCCAAGGTGACCTTGATGACACAGTGGCTGTCAGAGTTGTAGTTTTCCCTTTGACGAGGGGCAGTAGTTTGGACAGGTGGTCCAAGCGGATACTGAGGGAGGCATGTCGCAGGATACTGATTACATTCAGTTGACGATACAGTCTAAGAAGTTTGGGTTTGGAGTTCATTTATGAACTAGGTCCCATAATATATCCAGACATATTCTAAGACAGGTATTGCTCATTTCGGGAGATGGCTTTCTCCGCGAACTTGAGATAAAGGGAGACATAGAAATAAACATCAGGGTGGATCCACTCACTGAGGTTATTCCTCGAACGCAATAGTTTCACAAACGGGCTTTGTGAGACTGATCAGTAGAGGAGTTGGGTGTTCAGTATCACACGGGCTGTGAGTATGCGATATCGCAATAATTAGCCTTGAGTGCAAGTGGGAGATTGTTGGATATAGTGCCCTCAGAGTCAATTATTAGATCACAGGCACGTGATTGCAATGATTGAGGGGGGACCTATACTGGTAGGACAGTCTTACTCGATAGGTTTGTATACTATCTGGTTTATCTTTATCATCGTGTACATGCTTTAGGTGACATTGTAGTTCACTATTACACGTTGATAGAGAATAGTATGCTACCAAGGTTTATCTTTATCATCGTGTACTGCTTTAGGTGACCTTATAGGTCACTATTGCACGTTGATAGAGCCCATAGGATTCTTGCTTGACTACCAGCAGTATGATGGCGATCATATACGCGAGAGTTGGGTAGTCTATAAGCACATCCTTAAAGTGGTCCCTAGTCATGGGAGTTTCGAGACTGGGCATCGATACTCCATTAGTAGACTAGTGTATATAGTCGAGACCCCGACGAGGGGCGATGGCCGGTCTCACAATCCATTGGTGTCAGTTGGATAACCTAAGATGTATACAGATGCTCATTGGGTTATGAGTACACCGGAAGGACTCGCCGGGAACATGCTAGTTTGTATTATACCCGATGTCAGATAGCAGTTCCCTGGTGACATGTGTACAGGTTAGTTCATCGACCTGAGATCGTCATTTGTCTCGTGTGAGTTCCCACGGTGCTTTGATTACTACCCTACCACGGCTCAAAGGAGTCGTGCAAACAGGTTTTAGTTGGGTACTGTCCCGAGCCACATGGAGGAGGCAGTGAGCGGATCGGCAGGGGTTTCGTCTCTCCCGGTATTGGGGGTGAGATCGCGCTGTGTCTAGGAGAGCCATTACACGAAGTCCTTGGCCAAGGAAAAAGATTTACTGGTAGGTATTCCATTAGTATCTCAGGGTTTTCTGGGATACACTCCGACACGACTTGTACCGCTTTTGGGGGTCTGACTTTTACCAACCCCCTAGGCCCGACATGCGATGCTCATTGACGAACGGACCGGACTGTACGGATATTGTCACTGACAGGCTCAGTAGGGTGTCAGGATGAGTTCGCTCATCGACCTACCTTTTGGTCAATACCTGGTAGCCCGTTACGTACAGCTAGTACCTCTGACGTGCTAGTGGTTAAATCCACAGCCAAAGTATTGACGAGTCTTTAGAGTCCCCCACAGACAGTTTCTTAAGTTTCGGGCGAAACGTTGTAGAGGCCGTATGATATATGGCAGGGTCCAATCATATACGTGCAGTAGTGCACGGATCATGATCCGGCAGATCATACTAGTGGGCTTTGGTTTAAGCCGGAACCTAATATTAGATTAGTCTCATCGCATTCGCATTCAGTCGGAATGCGGGTGCAAGTATGTATATACAGGTGAGGGGTATTCTTGTGACCCATCACGAGTTTACTTTAGATGTTGTCGTGACTTTTTATTGTTGCAAACATTTGGATTAATGTTTGCATATGGAAATAATGAGCTAGAATTCATCATGAGATGCATTAAATGTGACATGGACATATATAGTGACTCGTGGTCTCTTTTTTGTGTAAAATGTCACATTAGTGTTTGTTTTGTGTGTTGAATTGATAAGAGGAGAGAGAGGGGCAGCTATGATATGGTGGTTAGCTCTCATAATTGTTCTAACTCACTCTCATTTTTATTATTCCATCACAAAAGAAAAGAAAGAGAAAAACTTCTTCTTCTTCCTCTTTCTTCTCTAGCTCATAATCTCCATCAATGTCAACACCTTCAACCTCCATCCATCTCATGGATGCAAGAGACAAAGTGATCACAAACATTCTCTACAACATCTTGGACACGTCAGGTAGCACACTTCGTGCCCGAGTTGCTTCGGATGAAGCGGGAGCCCGTAAAAGAAATCGATGATGTGGTGCCCTTTCCGATGAAGAGATCGAGACCGGAGATGCCGCGAGGAGCTTGGGATGGTGGCCAAAGACCGAAGGACACGGATCGATCGGTATAGCCTTTCTATCCCTTCTCTAGTTGCTAGTTTATAGGTAAATGGTTCGATCCGGGTTTTAAGCATACGATAGCGCCGGTTTCAAGTTAGAAAAAGTTTTGTTTCCGCATTTTGGCCTCGGAAAGACGGCCGTGGCGCTACCGTCGTCTTACAAGCCAATATTAGTTAATGTATATTAATATATCAAATATAGAATCACACATTAAATTATTAAATCAACACTTGATTTAATAACCTGGCTGAATCGCATACAACCGACTAATATCATTTATATGCATATCATATATATATATATATAACATATCATTGAATCAACCCTTGATTCAACAATCCGGTTATATCTTATATAACCTGTATCACAAGATTGGAATATTATATCACATACACATATTAATCTCGGTCCCGTACATATCACATATGTGCCCTACTTCGTTTCGCATGAGCTAGGAAACCTCTGTGTAGGACTCTAATGACTCGTCAATACGCCGTTAGTAGGTGATGATCATATCAGTCACCCACAAGCCGTCAACGGTACTAGCTGGACGTAACAGCTACCTGGGTATTGAGCGATCAAAAGATCATCAAGCATGCTTGTCCATACTCTTGTGAATCCAACAACAATACAACCGTACAGTCTGGTCTCTTCGTATGATATGTCGCATATCGAGTCTAGGGGTAGTAAACGTCAGACCCCAGTAACTTGATAAGTCTTGCCGATGTGAGGCACATAATGGGTCGAGAAACTAGTGATAACATTTACCAGTAAATCTCCGTATCATCCCTGGCCAGGGACTTCCTATTATGGCCAATCGAGCACAGCGCAACATCAACCCCCAATACCGAGAAACGAAACCCCTCCTATCGCTCATTGCCTCCATATGACTCGAGACTGTACCCAAAAACCACCATTTTGCACGCTCTCTTGAACGTGGTAAGGTAGAAATCAAAGCACAATGGGAATCACACAAGACTCTATGACGATCTCGGGTCTACAGACTAACCTGTACCAGTGTCACCAGAGAACTGCTATCTGACATTAGGTATAATACCATCTAGGAGTTCTCGGCGAGTCCTGTTCAGTGTACCCAGTCTCTACTGAGCACCCGTATACGCTAGTCTACTCTGGAATATCGATGCCCCGTCTCGATACACTCTCAACTAGGAACAATTAAAGGATGAACTTGTGGACTACCCTGGTGTAACGTTTTGGAAATTCGTTTAGGTTAATTTCATGTAAATTAGCGATAATGCGTAAATTTTTTCATAAAATCCCATAATTTTTAAATTTTCCACATAAACTGGAGCAATCAAATTTTAATTGTGAAAATATGTAATCATATTTATAATTGTGTTTTATTAATTATTAATTATTTTAGTGTTCACTTAATTAGAAAATTTTCTTAATTATCTTTCCTAAGCAAAATTAGTGTAGCATGCACAATTTCACCTTAAGCCAAGTTTTAACAAGTCTACCATTCCAAATTTTCATTTCATTCCTTTTAAAATAAAACCCAAAACAAAATAAAACTTTAATGAAATAAGATAAAGAAAAGAATAGGAGAGAGTATGGTGCATTAAATGAGAATGGAGGCTTGACTTTGGGGGCATTCTCTCTCTCTCTCTTTCCTCTCTCCCCTCAACTCCAGCAGCAACTCAGCAGCAGCAGCAGCAGCAACAACAACACCTTCATCTCTTCTTCTTCTTCTTGCATCCAAGCATAAATCCCCACTGAAAATACATCTTTTCTTCTTTAAACCCTTGCAAAATACCTCCTTTGTTGGTTTTGATGGCAAGTCTTTGCTATTGGAGGCAAGGCCAGCAAGTTTAGACCCCCCTAAGACCAACTTGAGGTATTAAGCTCACCTTAATCATTTTATTGCTAAACTTGTAGTTTAATTTGCTTAAAGTAATGTTTTTGTGAGTTTTAGTGCTAATCTTGTTGTTAAGTGAAGATTAGGGTAAGTTAGGGTTTTTAGGACTTGATTAACTTAATTAAGTGCTATTAGTGCTGTTAAACCAAGTCTTTGTTTCAGTTTGCACAAAAATTCCTTTTTGTACCAAATTAGTGTTTTTAAAATGTTTTTAAACCACGTTATAGGATACGGTGAATCTGCTATATCTGTGTTTATTTTCTTGATTTGCAAACATATACAAAATGATGTGCAGGCTTTTTAGAGTATTGTATAGGATTTCGAGCCCGTTTCCCTCCGCAAAATCCGGCGAGACCCCTCCCAAATCCGAGCTCGCCGGCCGCCTGGTGGAATTGGGGGTTGTTGCTGTGCAGGGGGGTGTCTATGTGTATTTGTCTGTGTTTGGTGTTGTTTATTTTCTTGGTTTTCTACCAGGTAAAAATCTGGGACCAATTACCCTTAATTAGTGTTTTGTGACTTGCGCGACACGTACGCTTCTAGTCTGGATTTAGTGGGTTCTGTGTGTCGCGTCACATCGGGGTAGTTCTGGGTTTTTGGTCACACACGTTTTAGTGTATTGATTTCACGTGTTTAGCTTGCGACGCTAGTTTTCGTATTGTCTTGATATCGCGCTTTTGCAGGACGTTAACCTTACGTGTGTTATTTTGTATAATTTCTAGGATCGCAGGCAGAGACTTCGGACGCCGTGAAGAAAGGGAAACAGGTGGTCAGATATATCTAGCTCGAGATCACCGGTGAGTAGATTTAACATCTACGGGGAATTCGCCCGTAAGGCGTTATGCGTCAGGGCTTGATAGGATATGGTAGCCGCATGTTATATTCATATATATATATTGGTTGTACATAAGTACCATTGTTGCATACCCCTCTTTATTTGCATGTAGACATAATATTTGTGATACACCGCACTGTTACTAACGGTTCATGCTGCACGAGCATAAATTTGCATGCTCCACACACACGGCTAGTAATTGCCATGACACTCGCACTATAGAATTGTTATGAACCATACATCGTTTAGCTTACCTCATCATTGATGATTAGACCTGATTCTGTTCCTTTGTGTGCATACATATTGCGTATCTACATACTTGCATTTTTCACACTTGCTTATGCATACATACTTGCGTACACCCGTACTTGTTATTGCTATATATGCATCCTTAGATGACAAGGATTTGATTTGGAGATTTGGGAACCACATGACGTATTTTTAAAACTGTATTTATTTACAAGAGCGGTTTTCCCTTGATATGCACATATTACGGCTTTATGCTGCATACGTCATATTGCATGGATCATGCATTGAGTTTTGGATTTCATGTGATTTATGGATTTGAGAACCGTGGTTTTATTTTAAGAAAGTACACACTGTTTTAAAAACCCGGATTCTCTTGATATGATATTTTAGTGCGTCCACCATGAGTTTTCTCCGTTCTGAGAGCTTATGTGAGTATACCCGATTCGAGGAGTGGTAGGCACAGTCTGCGGGTACATGGTGGACCCGGTATGGTACCCCCGGGCAAGAAGACTCATACAGATGGACGGTGAGCCTAGTGGAGGGACTACTACCTACCGGAGATAGTATGGAGCCCGACGGATATCCGGAGGATGCCGTCTGGTGGTTATGACATGAGTTATATATTGAGGGCCAATCTGGTATGCGGCGTCTGAGAGATGGGGATTTGTGTGTTGATCCTGGACATGAGTATTTCATGATATTTTCGAGTGCCGATGTTGGGCACTCATGTTTCCATGAGATTTACAGGATATGAGGGCTGATTGGATTGACGGTGCCTGAGTTATCGGGATTTTGGGGTGTTTTTGGTGGACACCAGGTTTTTCCACGATGATGATTCGTGTAGATGATATTTTATCACATGCTCAGCATTCATTGACATGCATTGCATCATGTAGTTGTAGTACTTGATAGAGTACATCGCATGTTATTGCATACCCAGATTATCATATTGATGTTATCAGATTGCACATGTTTGAGTATCGCAGTGCGTGCATACCTACGATTACCTGTTTATGTTATTTACTATTCACAAGTTGGAAACTCACCCACGTTGTGCCACAGTGTTTTGCAGGTTGACCCTCAGAGTAGTCGCGGCAGGGCTACATCATTGTATCTTTTTGTTGCAGATCCCGCTACAGTTGGCGTGCTGGCCATTTTGCTTATAGGTGGGTCGCGGGTATCCGTTTATATTTCATTATACATTCTATTGTATCTAGGACTCTTCATCTACCATATCATGTATTGACTTAGAGACAAGTTGTGAGGACGATGTGTATATTATTTTGTACTCTGGACGTAGAGCTCGTGTGAGCCGACTTTATTTATGCTGTTTTTCACTTATTGTTCTTTTCTTCGCTGTGGCGTCGTATATTTTCTCGTGGTGATTGTTCCGTAGTTTGGGCGTGATTTCTCCCGTTTGGGGATGCTTTATCTTTATTATATGTCATTTTACTTATATCATGTGTGTACCCGATTTCGGGGCTAGTTTTACAAAGGAGGTGCTGCCGAAATTTCAAGAATTAAATTTTAAACTTAAAGGATTTATACTTCTGAATTCCAAATGTTTTACTAACTGTTTTCTTCACTCACTATCCTTAATGATTTTGATTTCTGGGTTTTCAGCTTACTTAATCGCGTTACGCCTGTAGACGTTACGTGGTTAAGTGCCGGTCACGGGCCAAATTCTGGGTCGTGACAAAGTTGGTATCAGAGCGTAGGTTTTACCTTTCGGAGTGTACGATGACCTTGGTATGATGGAGTAGGTAGCTGAAGCAGAGTGGCGTAGCTTGTGTATGTTCCGCGGCATACTCACGACACGGTACTCTGCCTATGTGACCTTAGGACTTATTAGTTGAAGTTCCTTCGCGATTATTTACATCCTTGTGATTCGATTTCGGTATTCTTATCGAATCATGTTTTCTTTACCAGCTATTATGCCGCCGAAGACTACGAGGGCGCAGAGAGCGGTCGCGAGGGCCGAGGGCAGAGTTGGCACATATGAGACGAGGACTGATCAGGGAGGTGCGCCCGTTGTTACGCAGCATATTGATCCACCTTCGACAGATCACATTGCTATGCTAAGGGCCGGTATGCAGGATTTGCGACAGATGATGGGGTCGGTAGTTGAGGCCATTAGAGCGCAGCGACAGGAGGTCGACCTACCTGCTATGGGGACCGCGATGGTACCGACAGTTCTGGCAGTTGCACCCGCAGCTACAGAGGTGATCGCAGTGTCGTTATCTGAGTTCATGAGGCTGAAGCCTCCTGTAGCGTTTTGAAAATCATTTCGGTGAAATTTCGGAAAATCGGTAAAATAAGGGGGTTTTCCGTAAAAAGTCAAAAAATAAATATCTTTTATTATAAAATTAAATATACATATTATATCTATATAATTGCTAGTATTTGGTGTTTATTGAGCCACTGGTAAAATTTCTAATTTTCTGAATTTTTTTCCGAAATTAATTATTTTAATATTATTTTAAGCCGTCACTAATACATTTAATTAGGGAAAATTACAAATTGGAATGGGTTGAAACAAATTTTGTGCATCATAGCACATTAAACAAAATTTTAACATATTGTTTTTGAAATGAAATGAAGCTGTCAAACGGTTTTAGAAAATATCGAAGAAAAAGGCTTAAATAGTGAAATTAGTGTAAATAGATGTTGGGGGTATATCATTTATCACTTTTCCCTCACCCACACTCACCAACACCCTCTCTCCTCTTCCCAAATCAGCAGCCCAAGTTTTTCCCCCTCATTTCCCCACTTGTTTTTCCAAAAGAAAGGAATAGAAAACAAAGGAAATGAAAGAAAATTGTTAAAAGAGTATGGGGTTTGACTTTGTGGTTTGACTTGACTTATTTCTCCACCTCACTCTCTCTCCTCCCCTCCCCAAATGTGGCCGAGCCCCTCCTCTTCCTGCTGCAACAGCATCCCCCTCTCATTTCCCCCAGTTCCCCCTCTTTTCCCACCTTAAAAACCCTTCAAAAATGCATCAAAAATCCTACAAAATCAAGCTCCTACTCATTTTTCCTTAGCCCCTATAGCATGGATCTTGGTCCAAATATTTCAATTTGTAGGTCAAGTTCTATGTTTGATCCATGGTTCTTGAGGTATAATAAATCATGGCTTTTTGTTAAATTGTTTGATTATTTCTTCAAATTAGGTTAATGAGTGGTTTAAATTAGGTTTTGAATTGCAAGTTCAAGTTAAGGTTAGGGTTTGTGAAAACATAGTTAGGGTTTTGGGTATGAGATTATAGTTGTGTGGTGTATTTAACTAGTTAATGCTATGCAAAACTAATCTAATTGCTAAAATTCCTAATTGTAACATTTACAATGTCCAAAATAAGCTTTTATCCAAACTTGGTTTTTGTAAAATATTTGTATATGTGAGATAAAATTGTGGTGATGGTTTTTATCAATTATTCATGGTTTTAATGGGTAGATTAACTTGTAATTGAATGAAAAATCTAATTTGGTCACTAGTTGCTAATTTGTTTGTTTAAAATTGTGATAATTATGCTAAATTGCTAACTATGTTTTAGAAATTGAATTAAATTGTGGGTTTAAAATTTATTTAATGGTTTTTATGGAATAATTATGATATTAAGTTATCATCTTGGTCACTAAAATTGCTAAAACATCATGTTTTGTACAAAAACGGTAAACCTTGCTTGCTTGGTTTTCGAAAAATAGGTTTTAAAGTGAGTTTGGGTTTTTTTTTTGTGAATTTTAACCTATTTCATATTATAATTAGTGTTTGTGAATGTGCAAATGAGTGTGTTTGTGTTTTTCTCGATGGTTTGACGTTTGTACATCGACATCGAGGGTTGGTTTGGCTATTTTTGCATAAATAGACGATAGGTTTTGACCTATGCGTGATACGCGTGCCGAATTGGTTTTCGTATACCGTTTCGATTTCGGATTTGGTTTTTATGCGTTACGATACGTGGCGACATGTAGGTACCCCAGGTGGACTTCGAGACGACAAGCAAACACGTGGCGACGTCGGCACCGGCGAGCTTAGATCAGGTGAGTAGATTTATATCTATGGGGAGAAGTCGGGTGGATGGCGTATAGCACCCCCGCAAAGTTATGAGGAATGAGGTGATGTGGTAACGATATACTTTTATATGTTAATAGGAGATATGACCACCAAATAAGAGAAGCCTTAGGAGATTATGGGTTTAGGGTTAGCGAATATTGAAGAAATGACTTTTGCGGATTTCTTAGTCACAAAACCTAGAGTAAGGATTTGCATACACGCACATATATACACTTGCATATATCATCTTCTTGTGCGTATATGGGAATGTGTATATATGTATATACGCATGGATATGGGACTATGCATATATACATTCATATACACATGCATGAATATTGAGGATATTGTATGATATTTGGAGATGAGTCGATGAGGTTGGGCTTGAGGCCATGAGATCGGTAATGTGATATGGTCCGTATTTGAGATACGACATGATATTTTAGCGGGTTCTTTAGGCGTGGTTATTTCATACACACGCATGCATTTCATGGATGGTATCAGTATTGTACTTGACGTAGATCAGTACCCCGATCATGATATTTGATAACGAGGATACCAGATGATTAATGTGATAGATATGACATTTGACCCGTACCCAGATTTGGGATGCCGTACGACGGATTTACTGTACGAGCTATATATTGACGATAGATCCGCACTCTTGATTCGAGGATGTCATATGATATGTTGTATCGTACATGATATTATTGAGTCGAGATCACCGACTATTATATATATATATATATATCGACTCAGATGTAGGTGGTTTCCGTACGCCTTTTGATTAGTTGTTAGTTAGACCAGTAGTTTACCTAGTAGATGTCAGACTGGACCCGAGTCGCCTATTTCCAAAATAAACTAATCGTAAGAATTTTAATGACATACCAAGGGATACTACGGATATTTTAAAAGACACATCTTTTCTTAAAAACACCGTAGTCCTTATTTTCAAACACCACAATTCGTACTATTTCAAACGGCAAAACAGTATAACACATGTATAGTAATGTAGATTCCTTGTTGTTATGTTATTATTCATGTTCCACATATTATTGTTGTATTTACTATTCATTTTCCATATTTTGTTGTTATCGCCTCATTGCATGCCATTGTGTGCGTAGTAATTATAAAACCATGCTGTTAGGACACCAGCACCATTACTGATGACGCGTATACTCCACGTACACTCGTTTGCCGGCTCACACACATCTTCATCGGTAATTTCCATTTCACGTACACTTTAGAAAATACCTTTTCATTGACATAGCTTGATAACTGATAGGCGCAATATGTTATATCTTCCATATGCTAGTTTAAATATTGCATTCATTGCATTATATTAGGTGCATTCATATATTCATTGGTTATTCAGTATTATGGAGATTTATGCCCGTATTCACCGTTTATTGGTATCATGATTTCGATGATTTCGGATTTACATGAGATTTCTAGATTTGGGGGAAAACCACAAGAATTTAATAAAAGCTTACTATCATCATTTTAAAAATGCAAATTGCGGTTTTCTCATGATGTATGAGTCGTCCACCATGAGTTTTCATGATTGCTGTTGGATTTCGAGACCCGATTCGAGGAGTTGGATGAACTGTCTCGAGTACATGGTGCGCCCGGTATGGTACCCCGGGGCAAAAAGCTCGAGTTGTATTCGATGAGCCTGGCAGGGGAGCACTACCTACCGGTGATATTATTTGGACTCGTCGGTTATCCGGAGTATATCCGCCGGAGTCATGAGATTGTTATAGGCTGATCCGTTCTGCCGGAGCCCGCGGGCCGATCCCGCAGATGATACGGATGCCTGAGATATTGATATTGAGATTTGAGATTTGAGATATTGAGATTTGATACTGAGACTTTTGTTTTGTGTCGATGCTTGATACTGATTTCTCTGTTGCATTCATTGATGATACGTGATTGACATACATATAGAAATCTCAATGATTAAAGAAAACAGTTGTCTCACTCATGATATATTCTGTTTCCATTCGTAATGCATTCATACATCATATATCTGATATGTTGCTATCTGGGGAACGGACACGAGCAGGTAGTATTACACTATACATAGCTGGACCAGGATTTTTATTTGAGGATATTACCTGATATGACCTAGGATAGCGTTATGCATGCGATTTCTACTCGTAGATATTTTCTACTCACGAGTTGGCAACTCACCCCCGTTGTGCCACAGTTCCTTGCAGGTTTTGCCGTATAGGTTCTTTGCGGCTTTGCTGGCACACTGTTCTTTCCGGGTGATTGCTTTGGCAGGTGTGTTCTTTGCATCAGGACCACCATTGTTTATTATTATTTCAGTTGTATCTAGAAACTCCATCAACCAGATTGTATATTTGAGAGAGTTAGAAGACCAATTTTTTATTCTTTCGACCTTAGAGTCGCGCGTTGTATTATATTGTTTTTCATGTTGTTTTGAGTTTCTTTTGAGTTTTGATCCTCGCCATTGGCGTTGTATATTATATTGCTTGCGTGGTTGTGACCGTCGATTGACGAAGAGCTAGCACCCGGTTGGGGATACCTTTTTATTGATTTCGTATACTATTCATGTTGTATCCCGTTTGGGGGCCTGTATTTACAAAGGAGACTCTGCCGAAATTTTTAGAAAATATTTGATGTTTTTAAAACCCATAATTCGGCTTATGCTATTAAAACTACTTGCTTTAAGTTGGTTTTTCCTTCACTCTTCTGCTTCTTTGGTTTTGATTTCTGGGTTTTGGCTTACTTAGATTACGTACGTCTTGAGACATCCGTAATTTAAGTGCCGGTCATGTTCCGTACTTTTCGGGTCGTGACAAAGTTGGTATCAGAGCGTTAGGTTTTACCTTCGGAGTGTAGGATGACCCTTGGTTGATGGATTAGGTAGCCTGAGTAGAGTGACGTACCGTACGTATGTTCCGCGACATATTCACGATACGCTACTCCTCTTAAGAAGCCTTAGGATGTACATTTCCTTGCACAGTATTATATTCTTTCCTATGATCTAGTCTCATCGGTACCAGTTATGGATTTGCTGCCGTGATTACACGGGCAGAGAGAGCTGCAGCTAGAGTTGCGGTCAGCATGAGCTCGTCACGAACGAGGACTGACCAGGGCGTGATTTCAGGGACATACGATTGCATAGAGGCGTTTTTTTATTGCGTTTTTGCGCTACGAGCGTTTGATGGATCGCTTTTATGAGATTTCCAGGACGTGTAGATCGGCACCAGAGAATTGGGCTACCGCTAGGGGCCAGCCAGAATGTGATGACCGTTAATGCACTGTATTTTGATGATTTAGGCACTGTTCAGCGTGCGGACGAATAAGCCAGTTGCTGCTGCGAAGGATGAGATATCACCCCAGATGCTTGGAGCGATTGCAGCACGAGTTGTACTTAGAGATATGATAGAAGGTCGCTAGTCACCCGAGGATGAATGACTAGGACATGGGGTTCGTTCTCTTACCCCGATGCGAGGTCATCAGATAGATTGATTCCAGCTAGACACGACTTCACGCAGGTACGTTGAAAGTCGATAAAGACGATCGAATGTCAGGAACCCATTTTCCAAGTTTAAAGTATTCGGGAAAAAATGCAAGCAATTCTACGGACCCTCTAGAAGAATGAAACCCTAACTCGATTTAATGACCATGGAACACCGGTGAACCTTAGGGTTAGCGGCAGTTTAGCGGTGCCATTAGTGAGGCTTGGGTCTGCCCTTCTACGGTTGGCCCAAAGGTGTCGTGGCATATATTCGATACTATTAAACTGTACCTAAGATGTTGAGCTCTTGGGGGATTATGAGGTTTTGACAAATCGATCGGATGATTCGACTTCATTCGGATATCAGGTGATGAGATGCATTGCTTGGGAGACTCCAGATATGAGTATAGCCGTTGGAGCGCAGTCTATGCAACCATGAAGAGACGAGTCCGAATCAATCGTCAGTAGAGAAAAGTGGAGTAAGAGGTTCGTACGAGGTCTTGATGAGATGACGTTCCACTCCGCCGATATCAGAGATGTGATACGCAAGTAGAAGCGTTGACTATGGATATATCTTCCAGGAGGAGTCATGATGAGTATGCAGCCGTTCCGTAACAAGAAATAGATATAGTAAAAGTATGATCACTTCCGGGCAGTTCGGCAGAAACGAGACTTGGGAGAGACTTCGACAGGACCTTTCTGGAGATACTGAATGAGAAGACCTGGACCCAGCAGCGGTCATATGACGCACGCCAAGTAGGCCAAAGTCCAGCATCGTCGACGAGACATGTTATGAGTAACCATGATAGTTGACCAGAGATCTTTAGAGGATGCGTCAGAGCGGACTGCTTCCGTTATCATTTCTAAATTGGACCGTTGAGCCGAGGAGCTATGTACTTAGCAATCTGCAGTGAGAGACGAGAGCGGGCACTAGGCGACATGCCATGATCAGAAGGCAAGTAGATATCTTTCTCTGCTAGCATTGGATGCACCGACACCATCTCGGCTTTAAAGGACAGACATATTGACGACAGTATTTATGAGTTGTGATTTTATGATTAACCATCACGTATCCGTCACTTTGGATTTCAGTATTTTTGGGTGATTTATTTCATGACTGAGTTTTGATGTCCAAGTTTCATGATATTTGATTTCATTCCTAGGGCATGCATATGATTTGACTTATGCTTTCGGCATAGTTTTCATGCACTTTTAGTATTTGATTGGCTTTTGTGTATGCCGATGCACAGGATTGTGAGATTTTATACCACGGTATACCTGATTGGGATTTTGATTGAAGGGTGTTGTATACCGTCGATTTCGATTCTGATATTCGATATTCGTTTTCATGCACGTTGTGCACTTGATTTGGATTTTGCGCATACTTAAGGCACCTGATTCGATTTAGGTGCACACCAGATGCACTAAATCGAGATTTTTTGTGCATATCAGATGCACCTGGTTTTACTGTCAGGCATACACGTTGCCTTTGACAGGTGTTTTCGTCTACACCCGTTGCACTTAGATGTTTTTTCTGTGCACATGTACGGCATATTCATGGATTTTGATTTACGTGCGCACCAGATGCACGCGACATTCATATATATTTGGGATTGATTTCTTTTGGAGCAGTATATTTTATGATACTTGCTATACTGAGCAGGATTAGTCAGAGGACATTACCTGAGTATATTTTGCATGCATTGGTAGTTATCGAAGGGATTTCCATGGAGGAGCTATAGTCTCAGTATTTACCTACGTGTCAATGATGACACGAAACTGTTTAAAAGGGAAACCCTTATAAATTGTTTTCAAAACGGCGGGACATGTATGTTAAACAAGGATATATATATATATATATATATATATATATATATATATATATAGTTATTTTCTCACAATGGACGCCCGCCGCTGTGCAGTGATACACACATCGCACAGCGATTTGAAAAAGGTTTGGCATGCATTGCTTCAAGATGTTTTAATGATGTTTACCTATATAGTTCTGACTTTTACAGGTATAGTTTTGAAGTATATCATATTGATTTTCGTTTTGGATCTTGACATTGGTGTCTTCATCATAACTCCGATGATTGCGGGATGCTTGACGGAGTTTTGATTTTTGGTTTATATATCTATTTTTCATGCGCATGCATTGCGCTACGATGTGTTTTATGTATTTATGATTTCGGAGCTCCGACGACTTGATGGTTTTGCTTAGATGTTCTATATTTGGGGGGAGTTTTAATTTAAATTCGGGGACCGAATTTCATTAAGGGGGGAAGATTGTAGCGTTTTGAAAATCATTTCGGTGCAATTTCGGAAAATCGGTAAAATAAGGTGGTTTTCCGTAAAAAGTCAAAATATAAATATCTTTTATTATAAAATTAAATATACATATTCTAGATTTATAATTTCTAGTATTTGGTGTTTATTGATCCACCGGTAAAATTTCGAATTTTCTGAATTTTTTTCCGAAATTAATTATTTTAATATTATTTTAAGCCGTCGCTAATATATTTAATTAGGAAAAATTACAAATTGGAATGGGTTCAAACAAATTTTGTGCATCATAACACATTAAACAAAATTTTAACATGTTGTTTTTGAAATGAAATGAAGCTGTCAAATGGTTTTAGAAAATATCGAAGATAAAAGGCTTAAATAGTGAAATTAGTGTAAATAGATGTTGGGATATATCATTTATCATTTTTCCTTCACCCACACCGACACTCACCCACACCCTCTCTCCTCTTCCTAAATCAGCAGCCTATGTTCCCCCCCCCCCCCACATTTCCCCACTTCTTTTGCCAAAAGAAAAGAATAGAAAACAAAGGAAATGAAAGAAAATTGGTAAAAGAGTATGGGCTTTGACTTTGTGGGTTTCCTTGACTTATTTCCCCACATCACTCTCTCTCCTACCCTCCCCATAATATGGCCGAGCCCCTCCTCTTCCTGCTGCAAAAGCAGCCCCCTCTCATTTCCCCCATTTCCCCCTCTCTTCCCACCTCAAAAACCATTCAAAAGTGCATAAAAAATCCTACAAAATCAAGCTCCTACCCATTTTTCCTTAGCCCCTATAGCATGGATCTTGGTCCAAAAATTTCAATTTGGAGGTCAAGTTCTATGTTTGATCCATGGTTCTTGAGGTATAATAAATCATGGCTTTTTGTTAAATAGTTTGATTATTTCTTCAAATTAGGACAATGAGTGGTTTAAATTAGGTTTTGAATTGCAAGTTCAAGTTCAAGGTTAGGGTTTGTGAAAACATAGTTAGGGTTTTGTGTATGAGATTATAGTTGTGTGGTGTATTTAACTAGTTAATGCTATGCAAAACTAATCTAATTTCTAAAATTCCTAATTGTAACATTTACAATGTCCAAAATAAGCTTTTATCCAAATTAGGTTTTTGTAAAATATTTGTATATGTGAGATAAAATTGTAGTGATGGTTTTTATCAATTATTCATGGTTTTAATGGGTAGATTAACTTGTAATTGAATGAAAAATCTAATTTGGTCACTAGTTGCTAATTTGTTAGTTTAGAATTGTGATAATTATGCTAAATTGCTAACTAGGTTTTAGAAATTGAATTAAATTGTGGGTTTAAAATTTATGTAATGGTTTCTATGGCATAATTATGATATTAAGTTAGCATCTTGGTCACTAAAATTGCTAAAACATCAAATTTTGTACAAAAACGGTAAACCTTGCTTGCTAGGTTTTCGAAAAATAGGTTTTAAAGTGAGTTTGGGTTTTTTTGTGAATTTTAACCTATTTCATATTATAATTAGTGTTTGTGAATGTGCAAATGAGTGTGTTTGGGTTTTTCTCGATGGTTTGACGTTTGTACATCGACATCGAGGGTTGGTTTGGCTATTCTTGCATGCATAGACGATAGGTTTTGACCTATGCGTGATACGCGTGCCGAATTGGTTTTCGTATACCGTTTCGATTTCGGATTTTGTTTTTATGCGTTACGATACGTGGCGACATGTAGGTACCCAGGTGGACTTCGAGACGACAAGCAAGCGCGTGGCGACGTCGGCACCGGCGAGCTCAGATCAGGTGAATAGATTTATATCTACGGGGAGAAATCGGGTGGATGGCGTATAAAACCCCTCAAAGTTGTGAGGAATGAGGTGATGTGGTAACTATATACTTTTATATGTTAATAGGAGATATGACCACCGAATAAGAGAAGCCTTAGGAGCTTATGGGTTTAGGGTTAGCGAAAATTGAAGAAATGACTTTAGCGGATTTCTTAGTCACAAAACCTAGAGTAAGGATTTGCATACACGCACACATATACACTTGCATATATCATCTTCTTGTGCGTATATGGGAATGTGTATATATGTATATACGCATGGGTATGGGACTATGCATATTTACATTCATATACACATGCATGAATGTTGAGGATATTGTATGATATTTGTAGATGAGTCGATGAGGTTGGGCTTGAGGCCATGAGATCGGTGATGTGATATGGTCCGTATTTGAGATACGACATGATATTTTAGCGGGTTCTTTAGGCGTGGTTATTTCATACACACGCATGCATTTCATGGATGGTATCAGTATTGTACTATACGTAGATCAGTACCCCGATCATGATATTTGATAACGAGGATACCAGATGATTAATGTGATAGATGTGACATTTGACCCGTACCCAGATTTGGGAGGCCGTACGACGGATTTACCGTACGAGCTTTATATTGACGATAGATCCGCACTCTTGATTCGAGGATGTCATATGATATGTTGTATCGTACATGATATTATTGAGGCTAGATCACCGACTATTATATATATATATTTATATATATATATATATATATATATATCGACTCAGATGTAGGTGGTTTCCGTACCCCTTTTGATTAGTTGTTAGTTAGACCTGTAGTTTACCTAATAGATGTCAGACTGGACCCGAGTCATACCTATTTCCAAAACTGACGAATCGTGAGAATTTTAAAGACATACCAAGGGATACTACGGATATTTTAAAAGACGTATCTTTTCTTAAAAACACCGTAGTCCTTATTTTCAAACACCACGATTCGTACTATTTCAAACGGCAAAACAGTATAACACATGTATAGTAAGGTAGATTCCTTGTTGTTACGTTATTATTCTTGTTCCGCATATTATTGTTGTATTTACTATTCATTTTCCATATTTTGTTGTTATCGCCTCATTGCATGCCATTGTGTGCGTAGTAATTATAAAACCATGTTGTTAGAACACCAGCATCATTACCGATGACGCGTATGCTCCACGTACACTCGCTTGTCGGCTCACACACATCATCATCGGAAATTGCCATGTCACGTACATTTTATAAAATACCTTTTCATTGACAGAGCTTGATAACTGATAGGCGCAATATGATATAGCTTCCATATGCTAGTTTAAATATTGCATTCATTGCATGATATTAGGTGCATTCATATATTCATTGGTTATGCAGTATTATGGAGATTTATGCCCGTATTCACCGTTTATTAGTATCATGATTTTGATGATTTCGGATTTACTTGAGATTTCTAGATTTGGGGGAATACCGCACGAATTTAATAAAAGCTTAGTATCATCATTTTAAAAATGCAAATTGCGGTTTTCTCATGATGTATGAGTCGTCCACCATGAGTTTTCATGATTGTTGTTGGATTTCGAGACCCGATTCGAGGAGTTGGATGAACCGTCTCGAGTACATGGTGGGCCCGGTATGGTACCTCGGGGCAAGAATCTTGAGTTGTATTCGATGAGCCTGGCAGGTGAGCACTACCTACCGATGATATTATTTAGACTCGTCGGTTATCCGGAGGATACCGGCCGGAGTCATGAGATGGTTATAGGCTGATCCGTTCTGCCGGAGCCCGTGGGCCGGTCCCGCAGATGATACGGATGCCTGAGATATTGATATTGAGATTTAAGATTTGAGATATTGAGATTTGATACCGAGACTTATGTTTTGTGTTGATGCTTGACACTGATTTCTCTGTTGCATTCATTGATGATACGTGATTGACATACATATAGAAATCTCAATGATTAAAGAAAACAGTTGTCTCACTCATGATATATTCTGTATCCATTCATAATGTATTCATACATCATATATATGATATGTTGCTATCTAGGGAACGTATACGAGAAGGTAGTATTACACTATACATAGCTGGACTAGGATTTTTATTTAAGGATATTACCTGATATGACATAGGATAGCGTTATGCATGTGATTTCTGCTCGTAGATGTTTTCTACTCATGAGTTGGCAACTCACCCCCGTTGTGTCACAGTTATTTGCAGGTTTTTCCGTACAGGTTCTTTGCGGCTTTGCTGGCACACTGTTCTTTCCGGGTGATTGTTTGGCAGGTGGGTTCTTTGCCTCAGGTCCACCATTGTTTATTATTATTTCAGTTGTATCTAGAAACTCCATCAACCGGAATGTATATTTGAGAGAGTTAGAAGACCAGTTTGTTATTCTTTCGACCTTAGAGTCGCGCGTTGTATTATTATATTTTTCATGTTGTTTTGAGTTTCTTTTGAGTTTTGATCCTCGCCATTGGCGTTGTATATTATATTGCTTGCGTGGTTGTGACCGTCGATTGACGAAGAGCTATCTCCCGATTGGGGATGCCTTTTATTTATTTCGTATACTATTCATGTTGTATCCCGTTTGGAGGCCTGTATTTACAAAGGAGACTCTGCCGAAATTTTTAGAAAATTCTTGATGTTTTTAAAACGCATAATTCGGCTTATGCTATTAAAACTACTTGCTTTAAGTTGGTTTTTCCTTCACTCTTCTGCTTCTTTGGTTTTGATTTCTGGGTTTTGGCTTACTTAGATTACGTACGCCTCGAGACGTACGTAATTTAAGTGCCGGTCATGTTCCGTACTTTTCGGGTTGTGACACCTCCAGTTTTCACAGGCACAGATGCAGCTGAGGACCCGTAGTCATTTATCGATAGGATGGCCAGGATATGTCGTTCACTTAGATGCTCCGACGTGAGATGGGTTGAGTTCGCGAGCTTTCGTCTGGAAGGTCTTGCGCAGAAGTGGTGCTAGTCGGTAGAGAAGGGAAGAGCAGCAAGTATTCCTCCTATGACCTGGACTGAGTTCGTGACGGTGTTTCTTGCCCGTTTCCTCCTACAGAGTGTCAGGGATGCTCGAACGCGCGAGTTTGAGTCGTTACGCCAGACTTCGGATATGACAGTGGCGGAGTATGATGTGCTGTTTATCGAGCTATCTGTGTATGCCCCGTATTTGGTAGCTACTGAGGAGATATGGGTCAAGAGGTTTGTACGAGGTTTGCTTACCCATTTATTCCTCGCTATCAGCGCCCAGCATTGTGATACATATGCAGCAGCAGTGGATGTAGTCCTATTAGTCGAGGAGCGTCTTTCCGAGGCGTCGGTCATTCTGGAACCGAAGAAGGTCCATACTGATATATCAGCAGGAAGACATCCGTTTAGACGCCGCGACAGATTCTGTTTAGATAGCAGAGGTTTGGAACGAGGCCAGTTGTTCAGCTCTTATTCCCAGGTGGGTCAGCAGTCGTCGCATGGATATTTTGGGTGTGGCAGTCCCCATCACCGCATCAGAGATTGTATCGAGATACGCCGGAGGGAAGCAGTCGTACCGCATGTCACTTTACAACCTTCTCCACCTTAGAGGGTGTTGCTTCTTGCACCTTTTGTTGCTCCGCGTCAGACCTATGCACAGAGAGGTCGTGGACACGGAGGGTTCGTTCAGAGAGGATGCAGTGATCGAGGCAGAGGACAGCCAGTTGCCGGTAGAGGACAGCCAGTTGCAGGTAGGGGGCAGGCACGGGTATTTGCTTTGTTGCATCAGGACGCGCAGGCGTCCAATGCAGTGGTTTCAGGTACCCTATCAGTATGTTCTTTTGATGCACACGTGTTATTTTATCTGGGGTCTACACACTCGTATGTTTCTATACACTTCATGCCGAGTTTGAGCAGAGAGTCGGGTTTGCTTGATCAGCCGCTAATTGTGACCACTCCTGTTGGCGAGTCGTTTGTTGCGAGACACGTGTTTTGGTCGTGTCTTATCCGTATTGGTGAGAGGGAGTTGCCTGTCGACTTGATCCTTCTTGAGATTTTGGACTTCGACGTTCTCTTGGGCATCGATTGGTAAGCCATGTACTACGCGCCTGTGGACTACCGCGAGAATACAGTTAGGTTTTGTTTACCCGACGAGTCGGTTTTTGTTGTGCAGGGGGACCGTGGTGCTGCCCCTCGCAGTTTGATTTTGTCTCTTCGCGCTGGACAGCTTTAGAGGAAGGGATGTCAGGGATTTCTAGCGTATGTTTGCGATACTAGAGCTACAGAGAATCCGTTGGACCAGGTCCCGATTGTTAGTGAGTTCCCTAATGTTTTGCCTGACGAGCTGCCTGGGTTACCGCCTGAGCGCGATATTGTGTTCTGCATTGACTTGATTCCCGGCACGGGGCCTATTTCCATAGCGCCTTATCGGATGGCCCCGGTGGAGCTTAGAGAGTTGAAGGGTCAGTTGCAGGAATTGCTAGATAAAGGGCTTATTCGACCTAGTGTATCTCCTTAGGGTGCTCCTGTCCTGTTCGTCAAGAAGAAGGATGGCAGTTTGCGCTTGTGTATCGATTACCTCCAGCTGAACCGCGTTACATTGAGGAACAGATATCCCTTATCGCGTATCGATGATTTGTTCGACCAGTTTCAGGGTGCGGGACACTTTTCGAAGATTGATTTGCGATTAGGCTACCATCAGTTGCGAGTTCGGCAGGATGATATTCCGAGGACGTCTTTTTGCAGGCGTTACGGATACTATGAGTTTTTGGTGATATCGTTCGGACTCACCAATGCCCCAGCAATGTTTATGGACATGATGAACCGCGTTTTCAGGCCGTATCTTGATCAGTTCATCATCGTGTTTATTGACGACATCTTAGTGTATTCCCGGAGCCGTGAGGAGCACGAGCAGCACTTGTGGATCACATTGCAGATTTTGAGAGAGCACCGGCTGTTCGCGAAATTCTCCAAGTGAGCATTCTGCCTTGACAGAGTTGATTTCTTGGGTCATGTGGTTACGAGTGATGGTATACGTATGGACCCGAAGAAGATCGAGGCCGTTCAATATTGGCCCAGACGAGCATCATTTACAGAGATCCGCAGCTTCCTAGGACTGGCCGGCTACTACTGACGATTTGTATAGGACTTCTCCGTTGACCGGGTTGACCCGGAAGGGAGTTCCTTTTATTTGGACGGAGGCGTGCGAGCATAGCTTTCAGCAGTTGCAGACTTTTTTGACTACGGCATCGGTGTTATCATTGCCTTCGGGAACGAGCGGATTTATGGTTTATTGTGACGCTTCTCGAGTGGGGCTAGGCTGTGTATTGATGCAGCACGATAGGGTTATCGCGTATGCTTTCCGGCAGCTGAAGAAGCATGAACAGAACTACCCCACACACGATTTGGAGATGGCTGCAGTAGTCCTTGCACTCAAGATCTGGCGACATTACCTATACGGCGAGTCGTGCCAGATATTCATGGATCATAAGAGCTTGATGTATATATTTCAGCAGCGAGACCTGAATCTTAGATAGCGTCGTTGGATGGAGTTAGTGAAGGACTACGATTGCGAGATCCTTTATCACCCGGGCAAGGAGAATGTAGTGGCGGATGCTTTGAGTCGGAGGCCCGGGGGCCGTCTATCTTGTTTGAGCGTAGTGCAGAGGCAGTCGTCGGCAGATTGGAAAATTTTATGCGACAGCCGAGTGCAGTTCGAGTTCACTCCGATTGGGGGACAACTTGCGCATGTTCGTGCACGTCCACAGTTGCTTGACCGTATACATGAGGCACAGTACAGTGATGACCGTTGTTCAGAGATCATGGCACAGATTGGACAGGGCATATTTTCCAAGTTCGTGATCGTTGATCACGGGATACTGCGATTTAGGACTAGGCTGTGCGTACCAGATGCTGAGGGACTGAGGCTTGAGATTCTTAAGGAGGCACATAGATCGGTGTACAGTGTTCATCCGGGTTCCACCAAGATGTACCATGATATGAGAGATGTTTACTGGTGGGACAGGATGAAGAGGGACTTCACAGACTTCGTGTCGAGATGCTTGACTTGTCAACAAGTCAAGGCTGAGCACCAGAGGCCAGCGGGAGAGTTGCAGCCTTCGCCCATTCCGGAGTGGAAATGAGAGAAGATTTCTATGGACTTCATCGTGGGTCTACCCAGGACCATTCGAGGGTATGACTCCATTTGGGTGATCGTGGATCGATTGACAAAAGCGGCTCACTTCCTGCCAGTGAAGACCACTTTTGGATTTGCTCAGTATGCCTAGATTTACATCGATGAGATCGTGCGATTTCATGGCGTCCCGACTTGTATCGTGTCTGACCGAGGCACCCAGTTCACCAGCCGACTATGGCAGAGACTTCCGGAGGCTTTGGGCACCCGCTTGAGTTTCAGCACGGCATTTCATCCGCAGACCGAAGGCCAGTCAAAGCGGACTATTCAGACTCTTGAGGACATGCTCCGAGCGTGCGTTTTAGATTTCGGTGGTAGCTAGGATCGTCATTTACCCTTAGTAGAGTTCTCCTACAACAACAACTTCCAGGAGACGATCCAGATGACACATTTTGAGGCTCTATATGGGAGGAGATGTCGATCGCCCGTCTATTGGACAGAGCTCAGCGAGAGCAGTATCTTGGGGCCACAGATCGTACAGGAGACGACTGAGAAAATACAGTTGATTCGAGATCGGATGAGAGCGGCCCAGAGCAGGCAGAGATCGTATGCGGACGGTCGTCGGCACAGACTTGAGTTTTCTGTTGGCGATCATGTTTTTGTGAGGGTCTCCCCAATGAAAGGTGTGAAGAGATTTAGGAAGAAGGGGAAACTTAGTCCCAGATTTGTGGGCCACTTCGAGATCCTCGAGCGTATTGGTGCAGTTGCGTATCGGTTAGCTCTTCCGCCCAGTTTCCCAAACGTTCACCTCGTATTCCACGTTTCGATGCTCTCCAAGTATCTTCATGACCCTTCTCATGCGATTCAGCACCCGAAGATCCAGCTGGAGCGCGACCTTTCTTTTGCAGAGCAGCCGGTGGTCATCCTGGATCGGCAGGTAAAGAAATTGAGATCGAAGGTTATACCGTCCGTAAAGGTCCTTTGGCGTGGCCCGAGCAGCGAGGAGGTCACCTGGGAGACCGAGGACGAAATGAGAAAGAAATATCCCCATCTCTTTGAAAGTACGCGTAGCTAGATTTTTTTTAAAATTCGGGGACCGAATTTGTAACGTTTTAGAAATCGTTTTGCGAATTTTCCCGTTTTAGGGCAAAATTGTCGGTATTTCCCGTTTTAATCCGATTTCGATCAAACGTCCGTATAAACTTGCCGGCACCTAGTTTAGCTAAAATAAAGGTAGTGCGCGAACTTTGGGGGTATTTGGGATGTTTTGGTTCAGATAGAATTTTTCCCAAATAAATATTATTTTAAGTGGTATTTTGTGCACGTAAATCGGGAAATTCTTCTCATGAGAATAAATTAATTTTTTTGTCACTAGAATTGTTTGGAAACTTCTTTTTAAATATCTAGATATTTTTGGAGTGCAAAAGGATTTATTTTAAAAAGAAAGGAAAAGGGTGTAAAGGTGGCATATAGCATTTATTAGCTAATTTCCTAGCAATTTCTTCACCCAAATTTCATAAAATTATCCCCTATCCCTCCTTGGCCGAGCCCTCCTCAAATTCTGCCCAAAAATTTTCCAAAGCTCTTTTCTTTATTCTTTCTTCAAAATTCTTCAAGAAAAATTCCAAAAAATAATCCACAAAATCCTAAAATAAAAATTAAACCATCATTTTCTTCACTAATCCTTCTTGGATCTTCAACAAAGTATGGTTTTTTTGATGCTATGATGAGGGATTAAGTTTCATTTTGGTGTTCTTGGGAAGGTATAATTTCTTACCTTAATCCATAATTAATTGTTTTAATCTTAATCTAGCTATTTTAGTTAGCTAATTATGTGTTTAGTTTAGCTTTGAAATCATGATTAATTCATTTATATTTTGTTCAAGAAATTCATGTTAGGGTTAAAGTTTGTTTATGTGATTAATGTTCATTTAAAGTTTTAATTTGTGATTTGGAAAAGATTAACCTAGTAGAAAATGTTAATTTTTGCTAATGAGCACTTTGTTGAATTATGCAATTTGCTTACTAGGTTTTTGCTAAAACTTAATTAGCAAGTATTAAAAATATAGGAATGGTTTAGATAGCTTAGTTAAGCTATTATAAGGTGTTTGTAATCGCTAGATATGCGTTAGCTTGAAACTAGTGCGAAAAATTGCGATAGGTTGCTTACTAGGTTTCGGGGTTTTTCCGACATGGGTTCGATTGGTCGTTGCGAGGTTATATCTATTGTATTCCTCGTAATTGTTTGTGTTGTGTTGCGCGATCGGGACAATCGGGGTCTAGACTTGGTGTTTTGTAGTTTAGCGACCCCAGTTAGGGTTTTTGGCCGATGTCGTGCACGATAGATGCGCTAAGCGCGCGGTGTAATTTTCCGGGCGTTTTCATCGCGTTTCGTTTTTTTCGTCATTATAGGATATTTAGCTTATGTGTTTTATTTGTGAAATTTTAGGTTCGCAAGCAGGGACTTCAGGTGCTACGCACAAGGGGAAGCAGGTGGTCGGATTTTCATAGCTCGAGACCATCTGTGAGTAGATTTAACATCTACGGGGAAATCGCCCGTATGGCGTTATCCGTCGGGGCCGATATGATATGTTAGCTACATGCTATTGCATATTGGTTAATTTCATATGAATGTCTTTGCATAATAGTATCTATTGTACTTTAGATATAACACATTACTGACGGTTCATGTTGCACGAGTACTAAATTGTATGCTACACCCACTTCGTCAGTAATTGCCATGACACGCACAAACCACCTATATACGTGTTATTGTGTTTGACATAGATAGTTAAGATATTAACTCTTAATCCATTTCACGTATACCTTACTATAGCTACTTGTACATCTTGCATACATATTGACATGTACACCCACATAGTCTATTACAACTACATGTACATCATGCACACATATTGACATGTACACCCGCATATTTTCACTATAGTTGTATGTACCTTAAGTGGTATTGTTTTGATATGTGATATTAAGTTGTTGATCATTGCGCTTATGAAATGCATCATACATACTTTCTTACATGTAGAAACTTAAATCATTCTACACTTACATGCACACCTCATATGATGTTGCACTTGTTTTTCGGAGGATTTTGGGAACCACAAGATATATTTTAAAGATGGATTCATTTAAAAGAGAGGATTTCTCTTGATATGCTTATATTATTGTTTTATGTTGCATGTATCAGTTTTCATGGTTTTAGGCATTGAGATATGTATTTCATATGATTTATGGATTTGAGAACCGTGGGAGTATTTCCAGAAAACTATGTATTGTTTGAAAACCCGGTTTCTCTTGATATGATATTTCAGTGCGTCCACTATGTGATTTCTCGGTTCTGAGATTTAGCTTGTGATACCCGATTCGAGGACCGGGAGGCACCGTCTGCGGGTATATGGTGGACCCAGTATGGTACCCCGGGGCGAGTGGTGATTTCGTGGTGTAGACGATAAGCCTGGCGGTGGGACCACTACCTACCGGTGATATTAATTGGACTCGGCGGTTATCGTGAGGATACCGACCGGAGTGATGTATGACATATCGTCAGGGCCAGTCATGGTAGCAGCGCTTGAGTTATGGGGATTTACGTGTCGATGCTAGACACGGGTTTTCATGATGTTTTGGGTGTCGATGTTAGACACTCAGGTTCCATGAGACTTACAGGATGTGAGGGCCGATCTGAGGATGCGGTGCCTGAGGATTTGGGATTTGATGTGTCAGTGAGGGACAATGGTGATTTTCCATGCAGATGATTTTGCATGAGATTTTATATTATATCATCCCACACTCAGGATTATGTTGATATGCTTTGCTTCATGTATTTGTAGTACCCTGATGATGTACCTTTACATGATTGTTGCTTATTCACTTATCATACTTATGCTATCGGATTACATGTGATAGATAGATCTTTGTTCGTGCATACTTGCGATTACAGTATGATGCTATTTACTATTCACGAGTTGGCAACTCACCCCCGTTGTGCCACAGTGTTTCGCAGGACTTACCCTCAGAGTAGTCGCGGAAGGGCGTCTTAACATCTCTACTTTTGCGGATACCGCTACGGTTGGCTGTGAGGCCTTGCTTTTAGGTGGGTTTGCGGTTATCTATTTGTGAATTGTATATCTTTTTGTTGGATCTAGTATTCTCCATCTACCCTATGTTGCATATGACTTAGAGACGACTTGTGAGAATTCGGTGTTATGTTTTGTGGTGACTTTGGGTGCCGTGCTCGTAGGAGCCAGTTTTGTGAAAAGGTTACTTCTTTATGCAGTCTTTTCTTTGATATTTTCTTCGCTTCGGCGTCGTATACTTGTGTGGTGATTGTCTCCGCCGTTGGGCGTGATTTGCTCCCGTTTAGGATGCTTTTATTATTATCTATGTTGTACCCATTTTCGGGGCTGGTTTTTACAATGGAGGTACTGCCGAAATATTTCAGAACGAAAACTAAACTTAAAGATTTTTACTTGAAAATTTCCGAATGTTTGAAACTATGTTTTCTCCGTTGATCCAGTTTTTGGTGGTTTAGATTTTTGGGTTTCGGCTTACTTGAGTTGCGTACGCCTGTAGATGTTACGTTGTTTAAGGACCTGCACCAAATTTTGGGTCGTGACAAAGTTGGTATCAGAGCGCTAGGTTTTATCTTTTGGAGTATAGGATGACCTTGGTATGATGGAGTAGGTAGCTTAAGCAGAGTAACGTAGCGTGTGTATGTTCCGTGGCATACTTACGACACGGTACTCCGCCTAAGTGACCTTAGGACTTATTGATTGAATTTCCTTCCGTGATTTATATACATCTTTGTGATTCGATTTCCTTTTCCTTATCGAATCTTGTTTCAATTTCCAGCCTATATGCCGCCGAAGACTTCGAGGGCACAGAGAGCGGCCGCGAGGACCGAGGTCAGAGTGGACTCGTCTGAGGCGAGGACCGACCAGGGCGGTACACCTGTTGTACTAGAGCATATTGCTATGATTGGGGCTGGTATGCAGGACCTGCGCTAGTTTGTGGGGACTTTAGTAGAGGCCATTCGAGCATAGGGGCAGGCTGTTGTTCCACCTGTTGCAGGGACTACGATGGTACCTACAGTTCCGACAGTCGCTGTTACAGATCCGGAGGTTATTACCGTGTCACTGACAGAGTTGATGAGGCTGAGGCCTCCGGTGTTTACTGGCTCAGATGCTACTGAGGATCCGTAGTCGTTTATCGATTGGATGGCCAGGATTTGTCGTTCACTCCGATGCTCCGACGAGAGGTGGGTGGATTTCGCGAGTTTCCGGCTGGAGGGTTTGGCCCAGAAGTGGTGTGAGTCGTTGGAGAGGGGCAGAGCCGCTGGTCTTTCTCCTATGACCTGGGCCGAGTTTGTGACTGTGTTTCTTACCCGTTTTCTTCCACCGAGCGTCAGGGATGCGCGAGCGCGCAAATTTGAGTCGTTACGTCAGACTCCGATGATGACGGTGTCTGAGTATGATGTAATGTTTACTGAGCAGTCGATGTATGCTCCGTATTTGGTGGCGACTGAGGAGATGAGGGTGAAGAGGTTTGTTCGAGGCCTGATTACCCCGATGTTCTTAGCCATTAGCATTCAGCATTGCGACACGTATGCGGCAGCTGTGGTTGCAGCCCTATTGGTGGAGGAGCGTCAAGCTGAGTCATCGGTTGTTCCGGAACCGAAGAGGACTCGTACGAATGTACCAGCACTGAGACAGAGGTTTGCACGCCGAGGCAGAGTTCCTTCAGACTCGGGGAGTAGCAAAGACGTGGGACGTGGCCAGTTATTCAGTTCTTATTCCCAGGAGGGCCATCGACCGTCTTATGGGTGCTTTGGGTGTGGCAGTCTACATCACCTTGTTCGGGATTGCACCGTGGTGCGTCAGAGAGGGCCAGTAGTACCCCAGGTTACCTTACCACCTTCTCCTTCTCAGAGAGCGTTGCCTCTTGTTCCTGTTGTCGCACCGCGTCAGACTCCTGTTCAGAGAGATCATGGTCACGGGGGTTTTGTGCCGAGAGGTCGAGGTGGTGGAGGCAGAGGACAGCCGGTAGCCGGTAGAGGACAGGCACGGGTTTTTGCCTTGACTCACCAGGACGCTCAGGCATCAAATGCTGTAGTTTCAGGTACCCTTTCTGTATGCTCCTTTGATGCACATGTTCTTTTTGATCCGGGGTCTACGCATTCGTATGTTTCTATGCACTTCGTGCCGAGGTTAGGCTGAGAATCGTGTTTGCTGGATCAGCCGCTTGTCGTGACTACTCCTGTGGGAGAGTCGTTTGTTGCGCGACACATGTTCCGATCGTGTGCTTTCCGTTTAGGAGACAGATATCTGTCCATCGACTTGATCCTTCTTGAGATGTTGGACTTCGACATTCTGTTGGGCATGGACTGGCTAGCTACTTGCTATGTGTCCGTGGACTGCCGTGAGAAGACGGTTAGATTTTTTTTTCCCGGCGAGTCAGTGTTTGTGGTGCAGGGGGACCGTAGTGCCGCCCCTCACAGTTTGATTTCTGTCCTGTGCGCTGGTCGGCTTTTGAAGAGGGGATGTCGGGGATTCTTGGCTTTCATTCATGATACTGGAGCCACAATGGAGTCGTTGGACCAGGTTTCTACCGTGCGAGAGTTTCCTGATGTCTTTCCCGATGAGTTACCTGGGTTGCCGCCAGAGCGCGATATTGAGTTCTGCATTGATCCGATTCCTGGCACAGAGCCTATTTCTATACCGCCTTATTGGATGGCTCCGGCAGAGCTTAGAGAGCTTAAAGATCAATTGCAAGAGTTGCTCGATTTGGGACTTGTGCGTCCGAGTGTTTCACCGTTGGGAGCTCCTGTCTGTTCATCAAGAAGAAGGACGGCAGTTTGAGGTTGTGTGTGGATTATCGTCAATTGAACCGAGTTACGGTGCGGAATAGGTATCCTTTACCTCGCATTGACGATTTATTTGATCAGCTCCAGGGTGCGAAACATTTTTCTAAGATTGATTTACGTTCGGGTTATCATCAGTTGCGGGTTCGGAATGATGACATTCCGAAGACTGCTTTTCGTACGCGCTATGGGCATTATGAGTTTTTGGTGATGTCGTTTGGACTCACCAATGCGCCAGCAGCATTCATGGATCTGATGAACCGGATTTTCAGGCCGTTCCTCGACCAGTTTATTATTGTATTTATTGATGACATACTGGTGTACTCTAGGAGTCGTGAGGAGCATGAGCAACACTTGAGGATTGCTTTGCAGATATTGAGAGAACACCGGCTGTATGCTAAATTCTCAAAGTGCGTGTTTTGGCTTGATAGTGTGGACTTCCTGGGTCATGTGGTGACTGGTGATGGTATTCTAGTGGACCCGAGGAAGATCGAGGTTGTACAGCTCTGGCCCATATCTGTATCGGTGACTGAGGTCCGCAACTTTTTGGGCTTACTGGTTATTATCGCCATTTTGTGCAGGATTTCTCGAGTATTGCTGCACCGCTAACTGGACTGACCCGGAAGGGAGTTCCTTTTCTTTGGACTGATGCGTGCGAGCAGAGTTTTTGTCACGACCCAAGTTTGGATGTGACAGGCACTCAGATTGTATCATATCTAAAGATATGCACAAATCCAAGTAAGCCAAAAACCAAGATCAAATACCTTATTTCGGAATTATTTAAGAAAAATTTAGTTTTTAAGTATAAATCTCAAGTTATGAATTTAAATTAGTAAACAATTAATAAGGTTAAGTTTAGTTGCATTCCGAGTTGGAATCAACAATAAGAATAATAAACATGAATATACATATAAGGAACATCACTGAATCTCATAAAGAAAGAAGCTATGAAACTGATCAACCGATCTCAACTGTACATATATATACCATCTCTCTTTCTAAGTCAAAAATGCAAGTCTGATGGAGTCTTTCTAGATACAAAAGTACAAAATGGAAGGTTACTACACATGTAACCTACCTATCAAAAGATGGAAACAACAGCAAAAGTGATCCTGCCTCGCAGCTACCCGTCGACTCTATCCCTGCAAGGAACTGTGGCACAACGGGGATGAGTTGCCAACTCAGTGAATACGACTAACATATAACGGCGAATAATGTAAATATGGTAATCATGCTAATGAACATGAATCAATATGATATATGAGTATATGTGAAATCCAACAATAAATCCCATCATACTTCTGAAATCACAACTCAATATAAATCATCTCTCGGTGTCTATCAACGACACAAAACTTTCATTTCTTATAGGCATCATTCCCCGAATGATCCTATACCCATAATATCGGTCGTCATCCTCTAGATGCACGCCGCATATTTCTATAACCAATATCCGGAATCGAGTAACCTCGCTAGGCTCCCCCGTCTCAATACGGCTATCCTGCCCCTCGGTCTCGACCGGGTCCACCCTGTATCCAACTGTATATCTCCCCCACTCAGTATGGATAACGTAAATCCGCGACCGTATATCTCCCCCACTCGGTCCGGAATAAAACCAAAACAGAAATCATCTCAGGGTGGACATGTCACATCAATCATGAAAAACTGGATTTATGTAGTAGTACTCAAAAACTCAAAATCATAAATCCTCAATTCTGCATCTATCTCATATCCAACATAGAAATACGCAATAAGCAACAGGATGTAAATAATGAAATCTACCAATATACTTGACATGTGAAATACGATATAATTCATGTTAATAAGTATAATATTTAAGTGTATGTGACATGGCAATATCGACGAGGTGTGTGTAGCATATAAGATGTGCACGTGGCATGACTCGTCGATACTTGTGAAGTGTTCTAACAACTAAGCAACATACAAGTAATTTAATGAATGAAATTCTAATAATTAAACATGATGATATGAATATCACATTAAGTAAAACCATGGGCGAAACACGCCATCTTTACTAAATTCCCCGGTAGATGTTTAGTCTACTCACCGGAAAGTCGAATCTACTCCGGAATCGCTAATCCTTTCCCTTTCCTCACGGCTTCCGTATTCCTTGTATCCGCGTCTAAATATACCAATATAACGTATATAAGCAAACTAGCTATTCCGATATAGCGGAAATAGAAAACACGCTAACCCCCACAATTTATATACTATCTGATCTTTTCAAGCTATTAAACACTTAGTCTTGCTGGATTTTATCCCAAAACTGCACTGTTTCAGAAATTAACACGCGACGTAGTTTCGTCGTGTCGTATTTAGCGTTTTACGATTCTTTTTCCGATATAGCATTCCAGATTTTAATCACAGTGAAACTAAGTTAAATCAACAGTGCCAAAATAACCTAAATTGTACACTGAAGATACCCCAAAAACCCAAACCCACAACATTCCTCACATGGCCGGCGACGCCGGCCAAACCTCTTCTGTCGCCGGCCCAAAACCGGCCCCCTGCCTCCGTCTTCTTGTGGTGTGTTCTAGTTGTTACCTATATCATTTCTACTCTGTTGAATTTATTTAATTAAGTTCCAGATTAAAGCAGATTTTAACAGACTCTGAATTTAGCTAAATACGATATTATGTAACCTATCTAAACTTTAATTAATTAAACTACAGAGCTTATCTCTACTAGGTTTAAGAAAATTACCCTCCTAATTTGCTGTAGGAATAACCCTCCAAGGATCTACAAGCTCCTCCTAGGTTGATGATGATCCAAACTCAAGAACAAGCTCCTTCTTCTTCTTCTTCCTCTTGTTTTTCTTTTCTCTTCTTTATTTTTCTTTTCTTTTAAATTCCCTTCAGTTTTGATTCTGAAATTAAACTGAAATGAGCTATTTAAGTGAATGAGAGAAGAGATAAGGGAAGGTGGAGGTGTCTTGAGCTTGAGTGTGCATGTTCCATGCAAGGAGGAGGTGTAGATTGAAGGGTGTTCATGCAAGCATGAGGTGGTGTGGGAATTATCCTCAATTTTTGTTTTATTTTTAATTTAGTTTCAGAACTGAATTAATACCATTTATTTCTCTTAAACCCTTAACAATCTTGTATTTGCATAACAACTCAAACTTTACAATTTGCCCCCTCACAACTTACTTATTATAAAACACATCTTTTGTTAAAAAGAGGCTAAATTTATCATTAAAACCCTTATAACTTATTTAATTTACATTCAAAATTTCTAATTTAAATTGTATTACATATATCTTATGAAGATTGACATATTTGATTTTAATCATTTTATGATTTATCAGCTTATTCTTAATTTAATTAAATTTATTTATTTCTAGCTTTTTCCTAATTGTTACAATATTCCCCCCTTAAGAAAATTCGGTCCCCGAATTTAAAATAATTACTAAACATACCTAAGAAAAGATGGGGAAATTTCTTCCGCATCGCGTCCTCCGTCTCCCAAGTAACCTCCTCGCGATCCTTTCCTTGCCAGAGAACCTTTACAGATGGCAGTATCCTTGATCGTAGTTGCTTTGCCTGTCTGTCCAGAATAGCAATTGGCTGCACTGTGAAGGATAGATCTGGCTCAAGCTGTAGAGTCTGATGATGGATCGCATGAGATGGATCGTGAAGATATCTGCGAAGCATCGAAACATGGAACACTGGATGTACGTCGGGAAAACCAGGTGGAAGTGCTAACCGATAAGCCACCGCGCCCACTCTTTCTAAAATCTCATAAGGTCCAACATATCTGGGGCTGAGCTTTCCTTTCTTCCCGAAGCGCATCACACCCTTCATTGGAGATACTCGAAGGAACACATGATCTCCCACATCAAACTCAAGTTTGCGCCGTCTTCGATCTGCATATGACTTTTGTCTGCATTGAGCCGCTTTCATTCTATCTCTTATCAAGTGAATCTTCTCTGTAGTTTCCTGTACTATCTGCGGTCCCAATATACAACTCTCACTAAGTTCTGTCCAGCAAACAGGTGATCTACATTTCCTTCCATACAAGGCTTCAAAGGGTGCCATCTGGATCGTCTCTTGAAAACTGTTGTTATATGAGAATTCTACCAAAGGTAGGTGACGATCCCAACTACCACCGAAATCTAAGCTACAAGCCCGAAGCATATCCTCTAGTATCTGAATTGTCCGCTCCGACTGACCGTCTGTCTGTGGGTGGAAAGCTGTACTAAAACTCAGTCGTGTACCAAGAACGTCCTGAAGTTTCTGCCATAGCCTGCTCGTGAACTGGGTACCTCGATCTGATACCATGCATGTCGGCACTCCATGTAGACGTACAATCTTATCGATATAAACCTGTGCATACTGAGCAAATCCATATGTCGTCTTTACTGGAAGAAAATGAGCGGCCTTCGTCAGTCTGTCTACAATCACCCAAATGGAATCATACCCGCTGCTAGTCCTGGGTAGACCCACTACAAAATCCATGGAAATCTGTTCCCATTTCCATTCTGGAATGGGTAAGGGTTGCAGCTCTCCGGCTGGCCTCTGGTGTTCTGCTTTAACTTGCTGACAAGTCAAGCATCGAGAAACAAAATCCGTAACATCCTTCTTCATTCCTTCCCACCAATAATTATCTTTCAAGTCACGATACATTTTGGTGGAACCAGGATGAATACTATATACTGATCTATGGGCATCCTCCAAAATCTCACGCCTCAATCCGTCAGAATCTGGCACACAGAGACGAGTCCTAAAACGTAATACTCCATGATCATCAATCACGAACTCCGTCTCCTTGCCCTGCCTAACATGATCCATAATCTCCATCAAGCGAGTATCGGTAGGCTGCGCATCTCGAATACGATCCAATAGCTGAGGTCTGGTGCGAACATGTGCTAGCTGACCTCCTGCCGATGTGAACTCAAACTGTATACGACTATCACATAAGATCTTCCAGTCTGTAGAAGACTGTCTCTGCAAAAGACTCAAATGAGATAATTTACCTCCAGGCCTCCGACTCAAGGCATCTGCTATAACATTTGCTTTGCCTGGATGGTACAAAATCTCACGGTCGTAATCTTTTACCAATTCCATCCATCTACACTGCCTGAGGTTCAGATCCTTCTGTTGAAAGATATACTTTAAGCTTTTATGATCTGTGAAGATTTGACACGTTTCTCCATACAAGTAATGTCTCCAAATCTTTAATGCGAAAACTACAGCAGCCATCTCTAGATCATGAGTGGGGTAATTTTGTTCATGCCTCTTTAACTGTCGAGAAGCATATGCTATAACTTTGCCGTGTTGCATCAACACACAGCCTAAGCCCACTCTAGAAGCATCGCAATACACGACGAAACCCCCTGACCCGGAAGGTAAAGATAATACAGGTGCAGTCGTCAACCGCGTCTTCAACTGTTGGAAACTCTGCTCACACGCATCTGTCCACTGAAATGGAACTTCCTTCCTAGTCAATCCTGTCAAAGGGGCCGCTATCCGTGAGAAATCCTGTACGAAGCGTCTGTAATAACCTGCCAGACCTAAGAAACTCCGAACCTCTGTAACTGACATAGGCCTGGGCCAGTGTTGTACCGCTTCAATCTTCTTTGGGTCAACGCATATACCTTGTCTTGTAACTATGTGACCCAAGAACTCCACACTATCGAGCCAAAAAGCACACTTAGAAAACTTTGCATACAACTGATGCTCTTTCAAGGTTTGCAACGCGATACGTAAATGCTGCTCGTGCTCCTTCTGACTCCGAGAATATACAAGAATATCATCTATGAATACTATAATAAACCGATCGATAAATGGTCTAAAGATACGGTTCATCATATCCATAAAAGCTGCTGGAGCATTGGTGAGTCCGAACGACATCACCAGAAATTCATAATGCCCATATCTCGTACGAAACGCTGTCTTCGGAATATCGTCTTTCCGAACCCTCAACTGATGATATCCTGACCTCAAGTCAATCTTTGAGAAGAATCCGGCTCCTTGCAACTGATCGAACAAGTCATCTATTCGCGGTAATGGATACCTCTTTCGCACCGTGACGCGATTCAGCTGTCGGTAGTCGATGCACATCCTCATACTACCGTCCTTCTTCTTTACAAATAACACAGGAGCTCCCCACGGTGAAACACTGGGACGTACAAGTCCTCTATCTAACAACTCTTGCAACTGGCTTTTGAGTTCTTTTAATTCCGTCGGTGCCATTCGATAGGGTGGTATAGAAATAGGCCCTGCACCCGGAATCAAGTCAATACAGAATTCAATCTCTCGATCAGGTGGCAATCCTGGTAACTCTGCAGGAAATACCTCAGGAAATTCTCGTATGATCGGGATTTGGTCCAATGGAACTTCAGCGAACCCTATGTCCTGAATAAAAGCCAAGAATCCATGACAACCCTTTTTCAATAGCCGGCCCGCACAAAGAACAGAAATCATGTTGACAGGGGTTAACTTGCAGTCCCCCTGCACAACAAACACCGGTTCTCCTGGAAAACAGAATCTAACCGCTTTTCCTCTACAATCTACATAGGCATGACAAGCGGCTAACCAATCCATCCCAAGAAGTATATCAAAATCCAACATGTCCAGGAGAATCAAATCAACTAACGAATCTTTATTACCAATACGCACCGAACACGATCTGAATACGTGTCAAGCTATAAAGGAATCTCCAACTGGAGTAATCACTACCAACGGTAACTCTAATAATGACGACTCCTTCCCCAACAAAAGTGCGAATCGTGACGATACATAAGAATGTGTAGAACCGGGATCAAATAAAACATGTGCCTCTAATGAGCATACTGTAAGAGTACCTGTCACGACTGCATTTGATGCCTGGGCATCCTGTGGAGTCAGTGCAAAAACCCATGCCTGGCCCCTGCCCGCATCCTATCGTCCTCTACCTCTATCTCCTCTACCTCTCTGAGCACGTCCTGCATAGCCTCGACCTCGTGGTGCAACTGCCTGGCGTGTAGCGCCAACTGGGGGAGGAAGTAAAGCCATCGGTGTAGGAGGTGGAAGGGGTAAAACAGCCTGTGGAGCAACGGTCCCGCCCTGAGATCTACAATCTCGCGCAAAGTGTCCGGGAAGTCCACAACTATAACAGGTAGATGGTGGTCTCTGATCACCAGGATAAGAACTAAACAACTGGCCCTGTGTCCAATCTCGTCCAACACTGCGGCCTGGAGTATATCTGCCTGGATAGGACCCTCTACCTCGGCCAAACTGTCTATTTGTCGGCACGAATGGTCTACTCCTCTTTGGCTCTGGAACAACTCCTGACTGGCTCAAACGCTCCTCTACTCGAATCGCCGCATCCATGGCCTGTGCATATGTATCAAAATGCTGGGAGCCTATCGCCAGATACAACTGTGTGTCCAAACTCCTTAGGAACCTTTTCACCCGAAGCTCCTCTGTAGGTACCAAGTATGGGGCATATCGTGATAGCTGGGTGAATCGTAAGTCATAATCGGCTACTGACATACTTGCTGATTTCTTCAGTGCTTCGAAACTGCTAGCTCTAGCATCCCTCACACTCTCGGGAAGAAATCTGGCAAGAAAGACTGTAGAAAACTCGGTCCACGTCATCGGAGGAAGATTCGTAGCTCGCCCTCTCTCCATCGACTCACACCACTCCTGTGCAAGTCCCTCCAAACGAAAGCTAGTCAGCTCAACTGACCTCGCATCAGAACATCGTAATGATCTGCCTATCCTCGCCATTCTATCAAGAAAAGACTGAGGATCTTCCGCCACATCGGTCCCTGTAAATACCGGTGGTCTCAATCTCATAAACACTGCAAGTGATACCTCCATCACTCTCGTATCTACTGGTACTGCCGTCTGTGTAGGCTGTACCTCGGGCTCTGCTACGGTCGGTGCTGGATCTGATCTCAAAGCTCGAGTGGTCTCAGCTAACTGTCCTACCACTCGCTGTAATCCCAACATACCCTCCTCGATCCTAGTCATGCGATCTGGAGGAGGAGGATCAGCATGCTCATGCACCTCCTGCACGTCCGGTGTACCAGTCCTCGTCACAGGCGGACTCGCCCTAGCTGCATTCCTGGCTGCGGCTCGCCTAGCCCGCGTAGCCATAGCAACTGGAATAAGAAACGAGAGTTGATAAGGTGTGGGAACAGAAGCAATCAATAACGGAGAACCAACGGAAGAATAGATCAAGATAAACATCCTAAGGTTAGTTAGGCTGAATACGATAACGTAAACATGCCGCGGAACATACGTACGGTACTGCATTCGTCCTAATTCACCTACTCCATCAAACCAAAGGTCATCCTAACTCTCAGACTTACATCAACCTATTGAAATCCCTTACTGAATTCCGTAAGGTTACTCCTAAGCTCTGATACCAACTTTGTCACGACCCAAGTTTGGATGTGACAGGCACTCAGATTGTATCATATCTAAAGATATGCACAAATCCAAGTAAGCCAAAAACCAAGATCAAATACCTTATTTCGGAATTATTTAAGAAAAATTTAGTTTTTAAGTATAAATCTCAAGTTATGAATTTAAATTAGTAAACAATTAATAAGGTTAAGTTTAGTTGCATTCCGAGTTGGAATCAACAATAAGAATAATAAACATGAATATACATATAAGGAACATCACTGAATCTCATAAAGAAAGAAGCTATGAAACTGATCAACCGATCTCAACTGTACATATATATACCATCTCTTTTTCTAAGTCAAAAATACAAGTCTGATGGAGTCTTTCTAGATACAAAAGTACAAAATGGAAGGTTACTACACATGTAACCTACCTATCAAAAGATGGAAACAACAGCAAAAGTGATCCTGCCTCGCAGCTACCCGTCCACTCTATCCCTGCAAGGAACTGTGGCACAACGGGGATGAGTTGCCAACTCAGTGAATACGACTAACATATAACGGCGAATAAAGTAAATATGGTAATCATGCTAATGAACATGAATCAATATGATATATGAGTATATGTGAAATCCAACAATAAATCCCATCATACTTCTGAAATCACAACTCAATATAAATCATCTCTCGGTGTCTATCAACGACACAAAACTTTCATTTCTTATAGGCATCATTCCCCGAATGATCCTATACCCATAATATCGGTCGTCATCCTCTAGATGCACGCCACATATTACTATAACCAATATCCGGAATCGAGTAACCTCGCTAGGCTCCCCCGTCTCAATACGGCTATCCTGCCCCTCGGTCTCGACCGGGTCCACCCTGTATCCAACTGTATATCTCCCCCACTCAGTATGGATAACGTAAATCCGCGACCGTATATCTCCCCCACTCGGTCCGGAATAAAACCAAAACAGAAATCATCTCAGGGTGGACATGTCACATCAATCATGAAAAACTGGATTTATGTAGTAGTACTCAAAAACTAAAAATCATAAATCCTCAATTCTGCATCTATCTCATATCCAACATAGAAATACGCAATAAGCAACAGGATGTAAATAATGAAATCTACCAATATACTTGACATGTGAAATATGATATAATTCATGTTAATAAGTATGATATTTAAGTGTATGTGACATGGCAATATCGACGAGGTGTGTGTAGCATATAAGATGTGCACGTGGCATGACTCGTCGATACTTGTGAAGTGTTCTAACAACTAAGCAACATACAAGTAATTTAATGAATGAAATTCTAATAATTAAACATGATGATATGAATATCACATTAAGTAAAACCATGGGCGAAACACGCCAACTTTACTAAATTCCCCGGTAGATATTTAGTCTACTCACCGGAAAGTCGAATCTACTCCGGAATCGCTAATCCTTTCCCTTTCCTCGCGGCTTCCGTATTCCTTGTATCCGCGTCTAAATATACCAATATAACGTATATAAGCAAACTAGCTATTCCGATATAGCGGAAATAGAAAACACGCTAACCCCCACAATTTATATACTATCTGATCTTTTCAAGCTATTAAACACTTAGTCTTGCTGGATTTTATCCCAAAACTGCACTGTTTCAGAAATTAACACGCGACGTAGTTTCGTCGTGTCGTATTTAGCGTTTTACGATTCTTTTTCCGATATAGCATTCCAGATTTTAATTACAGTGAAACTAAGTTAAATCAACAGTGCCAAAATAACCTAAATTGTACACTGAAGATACCCCAAAAACCCAAACCCACAACACTCCTCACATGGCCGGCGACGCCGGCCAAACCTCTTCTGTCGCCGGCCCAAAACCGGCCCCCTGCCTCCGTCTTCTTGTGGTGTGTTCTAGTTGTTACCTATATCATTTCTACTCTGTTGAATTTATTTAATTAAGTTCCAGATTAAAGCCGATTTTAACAGACTCTGAATTTAGCTAAATACGATATTATGTGACCTATCTAAACTTTAATTAATTAAACTACAGAGCTTATCTCTACTAGGTTTAAGAAAATTACACTCCTAATTTGCTGTAGGAATAACCCTCCAAGGATCTACAAGCTCCTCCTAGCTTGATGATGATCCAAACTCAAGAACAAGCTCCTTCTTCTTCTTCTTCCTCTTGTTTTTCTTTTCTCTTCTTTATTTTTCTTTTCTTTTAAATTCCCTTCAGTTTTGATTCTGAAATTAAACTGAAATGAGCTATTTAAGTGAATGAGAGAAGAGATAAGGGAAGGTGGAGGTGTCTTGAGCTTGAGTGTGCATGTTCCATGCAAGGAGGAGGTGTAGATTGAAGGGTGTTCATGCAAGCATGAGGTGGTGTGGGAATTATCCTCAATTTTTGTTTTATTTTTAATTTAGTTTCAGAACTGAATTAATACCATTTATTTCTCTTAAACCCTTAACAATCTTGTATTTGCATAACAACTCAAACTTTACAATTTGCCCCCTCACAACTTACTTATTATAAAACACATCTTTTGTTAAAAAGAGGCTAAATTTATCATTAAAACCCTTATAACTTATTTAATTTACATTCAAAATTTCTAATTTAAATTGTATTACATATATCTTATGAAGATTGACATATTTGATTTTAATCATTTTATGATTTATCAGCTTATTCTTAATTTAATTAAATTTATTTATTTCTAGCTTTTTCCTAATTGTTACAGTTTTCAGCAGTTGAAGACTCGGTTGACGACAGCACCAGTTCTATCTTTGCCTTCTGGATCAGGCGGCTACGTTGTTTACTGTGATGCTTCTCGAATGGGGCTCGGTTGTGTATTGATTTAGCATGATAGAGTGATTGCTTATGCTTCTAGGCAGCTGTAGAAGCACGAGCAGAATTACCCCACTAACGATCTTGAGATGGCCGCTGATTGATGTAAATTCTCGATGTGTAAATCAAATCAAATAGTCTCCGGCAACGGAGCCATTTGATAGAACTGTAAATTTCAGATGTGTCGTATCGAATCAAAAATTTAAATTGACCGCAATCAAACTACGGTGTCGGGTGTAGTTAATGAATGAGTGCGGATCGTCCACAGGGATTTCAAGATTCGTTTGTATTTTAATGTGTTTGAAATGAAATGTTAAGCAACAATAAGAGAAAACATGATTCAAGAATGATTTGTATTCGTGTGTCACTATTCTCTATTAAAGAATCAAGAAACTATAAACAATCAAGAATCGGGGTTTCAATGGTATTTTCCAAACAACAATCAAGAATAAGAGAGAGGCTCGTAGGAATCGATCGGATCTTTAGATGTGATGTAGTCTACAAGATTTCATATTCTTGTCCTTCGAAGAATTGATACTAGATCAATGGTTATCGACGAGAGTTAGGGCTTTCTTGATGAAATTAGGGTTTCATCTCTTAACCCTTGTTCTTTCGAGGATACCATTTATATTCTAGCCTCTAGCAATTTCAAGAAGCGATCGGATCACACCAATCTCGAGCGATGTCGATCAAGAAAGCATCGCAACGAATTGGGTCGTCGATTCTTGAACTTGCTAGGGTTTACAAACTCGTGGGATTCAAGAATCGATTACAAATTTGCTACATCATCATACTAAAGATCGTTTCGACTCCTTAACGAGCGGAGTTTTATTCACACATCACCACATAGACAATATTCAAGAATAGTAAAGATAACATGATGCGGAATTTAAAGAAAACAAGATAGAAGAAAATATCACCTTTTATTTAATCAACAATTTCAATACATTCTTTCAGGATCTACAAGAAGAAGAAAATCGATCGTTGACTCGGCTTTGCTCGTCTCCGTGGATCGTGGATCTACTTTGATCTCTTGCCCGATGGTAGATCGGCTCGGCTCATAAAAGGGTTGAAGGAATCTTGCTTGGCTTACACTCAAGATCTTGAATTGTGGTTGGATTTAGGGTTAGGGTTTCCTACAAGCTCTCTCACTAAACTTGAGGAAGAGGAAGATGAAGAAAGAGAATAGCTAAAATCTAAGATGTTGAATCTTTTCCTAGATGCCAAGATGTAACATCATGATTATATGAATGAGTCTAGGGTCTTATTTATAGAACTTTCAAACCCTAGGTTTAGGTTTAAATTGGACTTTCCCTCCCAAAGTTTGTTGGCCAAGTTTGTTGGGCTTTAGCTTAGGGTTTAAGCAAGGGTTTAGGAAAGTTCTAGAAGTATTAGGCTAGTTTAGGAGTTTGCTGATCTGGTGGAAGTATCTGGAATCTTCTGGAAGTTTGTGTGCATTATTGAGCTGTAGCCACTAAAACATGAGTTTCGATGCAATTTGAGGAGCTGAGTCCCTGGGCCCGCCGCGGATCCGCCGCAAGTGCATGGTAATGGCCGCTCTTCCGCGGCTCATTGATGAGCTTGGACCTTGGGCTTTCTTCTGTTGCTTGGTATTGCTGTTTGGGCTTTTCTATGATGTTTTGAATTGCAGTTTCCCTTCTGTGTTGATACCAGATCTGAGTTCAGTGAGTTTACGAGCAATTGTAATGGTCGAGCACGCTTTCCTTTTCCTGCACAGATATCTCAACACGGGTTGCAAGATATGGAAAATATGCTATGTAATGCAATGCGGTCAATTTCCCTAGAAATGCCGGTTTTAAGGTCGATTACATGTAATTTGATATTTTGCGACCGATTTGCTAATATGTGAATTATGAATACCGTACACTTCTATATGTATGCAGATGATAAGGACATTGCCGGTTAAAATATGCAATATTTTCGACTGATCAGCCGCGGTGGTCTTTGCGTTGAAGATTTGGAGACACTACTTGTACGGGGAGTCATATCAGATCTTCACGGATCACAAGAGCTTGAAGTATATATTCCAGCAGCGGGATCTGAACCTGAGACAGCGTCGTTGGATGGAGCTAGTGAAGGATTATGATTGTGAGATCCTTTATCAACTGGGAAGGGCGAATGTGGTAGCTAATGCTTTGAGTCATAGGCCCGGGGGTAGCTTGTCCCAGTTGAGCGCAGTTCAGCATCAGTCTTCTGCAGATTGGCAGCTCTTGTGTGATGGTATAGTGCAGTTCGAGTTCACTTCCGCTGGGGGACAGCTTGCTCATGTCCACGCCCGTCCACTGCTATTTGATCGTATCCGTGAGGCACAGCCCAGTGATGCCCGTTTGATTGAGATTCTTGAGCTTGTTCGGCAGGGAAGAATTTCGGAGTTCATGATTGATGACCAGGGTGTGATACGATGCGGGACTCGCTTTTGTGTACCAGATGATGATGGTTTGAGACGCGAGATCCTAGAGCATGCACATCAGTCGACCTTTAGCGTTCATCCAGGTTCCACCAAGATGTACCGTGACTTGAGGGACTTCTACTGGTGGGAAGGGATGAAGCGTGATATATCGGACTTCGTTTCGAGGTGCCTGACTTGTCAGCAAGTCAAGGCTGAGCATCAGAGACCGGCTGGAGAGTTACAGCCTTTACCCATTCCGGAGTGGAAATGAGAGCAGATTTCCATGGACATCATTGTGGGTCTACCCAGGACCAGTCGAGGGTATGACTCTATTTGGGTTATTGTTGACCGGTTGACGAAAGCGGCTCACTTCCTTCCAGTGAAGACCACTTTCGGTTATGCTCAGTATGCTCAATTGTACATAGATGAGATTGTGCGTTTGCATGGTGTTCCCACATGCATAGTATCCGATAGAGGCACCCAGTTTACTAGCCGTCTTTGGCAGAAGCTTCAGGAAGCTTTGGGTACCCGGCTGAGTTTTAGTACCGCTTTTCATCCACAGACCTATGGCCAGTCGGAGCAGACTATACAGACTCTGGAGGATATGCTCCGTGAATGTGTGCTTGATTTTGGTGGCAGTTGGGATCATCACTTACCGTTGATTGAGTTCTCCTACAACAACAGCTTTCAGGAGACTATTCAGATGGCACATTTTGAGGCTTTGTATGGTAGGAAGTGTCGATCGCCAGTCTGTTGGACTGAACATAGTGAGAGTCTGGTTTTGGGACCCCAGCTAGTTCAGGAGACTACGGTGAAGATCCAGCTGACTCAGGACAGGATGAGAGCAGCCCAGTGCAGGCAGAAGTCTTATGCCGACCGTCGTCATCGCAGACTTGAGTTCGCAGTGGGGGATCATGTATTCCTGAGGATTTCTCCGATGAAGGGCGTTATGCGATTTGGGAAGAGGGGGAAACTCAGTCCCAGATTTGTTGGTCCTTTCGAGATCCTTGAGCGAGTGGGTTCTGTTGCTTATCGTTTGGCGCTCCCGCCTACTTTTTTAGATGTGCGCCCCGTTTTCTATGTGTCGATGCTTCGTAGATACCTTCATGATCCTTCTCACATGATTTAGCACGAGACCGTTTAGCTTGAGCGCGATCTTTCGTTCACCGAGCAGCCGGTAGTTATTTTGGATTGGCAGGTGAAGAAACTTCGGTCAAAGGTCTTGCCCTCTGTGAAGGTTCTTTGGCATAGCCCGACAAGTGAGGAGATCACTTGGGAGGCCGGGAGCGAGATGCGGAAGAAATTCCATCATCTCTTTGAAGGTTCGCGTAGTTAAATTTTAATTCGGGGACCGAATTTCTATAAGGGGGGAGATTGTAACGCTTTAGAAATCGTTTTGCGAATTTTCCCGTTTTAGGGCAAAATTGTCGGTATTTCCCGTTTTAACCCGATTTCGATCAAACGTCCGTATAAGCTTGCCGGCACCTAGTTTAGCTAAAATAAATCTAGTGCGCGAACTTTGGTGGTATTTGGGAGGTTTTGGTTCAGATAGAATTTTTCCCAAATAAAATATTATTTTAAGCGGTGTTTTGTGCACGTAAATCGGGAAAATTCTTCTCTTGAGAATAAATTAATTTTTTTGTCACTAGAATTGTTTGGAAACTTCTTTTTAAATATCTAGATATTTTTTGAGTGCAAAAGGATTTATTTTAAAAAGAAAAGAAAAGGTTGTAAAGGTGGTATATTGCATTTATTAGCTAATTTCCTAGCAATTTCTTCACCCAAAATTCACAAAATTACCCCCCATCCCTCCTTGGCCGAGCCCTCCTAAAATTCTGCCCAAAAATTTTCCCAAGCTCTTTTCTTCATTCTTTCTTCAAAATTCTTGAAGAAAAATTCCAAAACATAATCCACAAAATCCTAAAATAAAAATAAAACCATCATATCCTTCACTAGTCCTTCTTGGATCTTCAACAAAGCATGGTTTTTTTGATGCTATGATGAGGGATTAAGTTTCATTTTGGTGTTCTTGGGAAGGAATAATTTCTTACCTTAATCCATAATTAATTGTTTTAATCTTAATCTAGCTATTTTAGTTAGCTAATTATGTGTTTAGTTTAGCTTTTAAATCATGATTAATTCATTTATATTTTGTTCAAGAAATTCATGTTAGGGTTAAAGTTTGTTTATGTGATTAATGTTCATTTGATGTGTTAATTTGTGATTTGGAAAAGATCAACCTAGTAGAAAATGTTAATTTTTGCTAATGAGCACTTTGTTTAATTATGCAATTTGCTTACTAGGTTTTTGCTAAAACTTAATTAGCAAGTGTTAAAAATATAAGAATGGTTTAGATAGCTTAGTTAAGCTATTATAAGATGTTTGTAATCGCTAGATATGCGTTAGCTTGAAACTAGTGCGAAATATTGCGATAGGTTGCTTACTAGGTTTCGGGGTTTTTTCGACGTGGGTTTGATTGGTCGTTGCGAGATTATATCTATTGTATTCCTCGTAATTGTTTGTGTTGTGTTGCGCAATCGGGAAGATCGGGGTCTAGACTTGGTGTCTTGTAGTTTAGCGACCCCAGTTAGGGTTTTTGGCCGATGTCGTGCGCCATAGATGCGCTAAGCGCTCAGTGTAATTTTCCAGGTGTTTTCATCTCGTTTCGTTGTCTTTTCGTCATTATAGGATATTTAGCTTATGTGTTGTATTTGTGAAATTTTAGGTTCTCAAGCAGGGACTTCGGGTGCTGCGGACAAGGGGAAGCAGGTGGTCGGATTTTCATAGCTCGAGACCATCTGTGAGTAGATTTAACATCTACGGGGAAATCGCCCGTATGGCGTTATGCGTCGGGGCTGATATGATATGTTATCTACATGTTATTGCATATTGGTTAATTTCATATGAATGTCATTGCATAATAGTATCTGTTATACTTTAGACATCACACATTACTGACGGTTCATGTTGCACGAGCACTAAATTGTATGCTACACCCACATCGTCAGTAATTGCCATGACACGCACAAACCACCTATATACGTGTTATTGTGTTTGACATGGATAGTTAAGATAGTAACTCTTAATCCATTTCACATATACCTTACTATAGCTACTTGTACATCTTGCAGACATATTGACATGTACACCCACATAGTCTATTACAACTACATGGACATCATGCACACATATTGACATGTACATCCGCATATTTTCGCTATAGTTGTATGTACCCTAAGTGGTATTGTTTTGATATGTGATATTGAGTTGTTGATCATTGCGCTTATGAAATGCATCATACATACTTGCTTACATGTAGATACTTAAACCTTGCTACACTTACATGTACACCTCATATGATGCTGCACTTGTTTTTCGGAGGATTTTGGGAACCACAAGATATATTTTAAAGATGGATTCATTTAAAAGAGCGGATTTCCCTTCATATGCTTATATTATTGTTTTATGTTGCATATATCAGTTTTCATGGTTTTACGCATTGAGATATGGATTTCATATGATTTATGGATTTGAGAACCGTGGGGGTATTTCAAGAAAACTATGTATTGTTTGAAAACCCGGTTTCTCTTGATATGATATTTCAGTGCATCCACCATGTGATTTCTCGGTTCTTAGATTTGGCTTGTGATATCCGATTCGAGGATCGGGAGGCTTCGTCTGCGGGTACATGGTAGACCCGGTATGGTACCCCAGGGCGAGTGGTGATTTCGTGATGTAGACGATAAGCCTGGCGGTGGGACCACTACCTACCGGTGATAGTAATTGGACTCGGCGGTTATTGTGAGGATACCGACCGGAGTGATGTACGACATATCGTCAGGGCCAGTCCTGGTGACAGCGCCTGAGTTATGGGGATTTACGTGTCGATGCTAGACACGAGTTTTCATGATGTTTCGGGTGTCGATGTTAGACACTCAGGTTCCATGAGACTTACAGGATGTGATGACCGATCTGAGGATGCGGTGCCTGAGGATTTGGGATTTGATGTGTCAGTGAGGGACACTGGTGTTTTTCCATGCTGATGATTTTGCATGAGATTTTATATTATATCATCCCACGCTCAGGATTATGTTGATATGCATTGCTTCATGTAGTTGTAGTACCCTGATGATGTACCTTTACATGATTGTTGCTTATTCACTTATCATACTTATGCTATCGGATTACATGTGATAGATAGATCGCTGTTCATGCATATTTGCGATTACAGTATGATGTTATTTACTATTAACGAGTTGGCAACTCACCCCCGTTGTGCCACAGTGTTTCGCAGGACCTACCCTCAGAGTAGTCGCGGAAGGGCGTCTTATCATCTCTACTTTTACGGATACCGCTACGGTTGGCTATGAGGCCTTGCTTTTAGGCGGGTTTGCGGTTATCTGTTTGTACATTGTATATCTTTTTTTGTTGGATCTAGTATTCTCCATCGACCACTATGTTTTATATGACTTAGAGACGACTTGTGAGGATTCAGTGTTATATTTTTTGGTGACTTTGGGTGCCGTGCTCGTAGGAGCCAATTTTGTGAAAAGGTTACTTCTTTATGCAGTCTTTTCTTTTATATTTCTTCGCTTCGGCGTCGTATACTTGTGTGGTGATTGTCTCCGCCGTTGGGCGTGATTTTCTCCCGTTTGGGATGATTTTATTGTTATCTATGTTGTACCCGTTTTCGTGGCTGGTTTTTACAAAGAAGGTGCTGCCGAAATTTTTAAGAATGAAAACTAAACATAAAGATTTTTACTTGAAAATTTCCGAATGTTTGAAACTATGTTTTCTACGTTGATCCAGTTTTGGATGGTTTAGATTTCTTGGTTTCGGCTTACTTGAGTTGCGTACGCCTGTAGACGTTACGTAGTTTAAGTGCCGGTTACGGACCAAATTTTAGGTCGTGACAGAATTTCTTTAAGGGGGAAGATTATAACGTTTTGGAAATTCGTTTAGGTTAATTACATGTAAATTAGCGATAATGCGTAAAATTTTTCATAAAATCCCATAATTTTTAAATTTTCCACATAAACTGGAGCAATCAAATTTTAATTGTGAAAATATATAATCATATTTTTAATTGTGTTTTATTAATTATTAATTAGTTTAGTGTTCACTTAATTAGAAAATTTTCTTAATTATCTTTCCTAAGAAAAATTAGTGTAGCATGCACAATTTCACCTTAGGCCAAGTTTTAACATGTCTACCATTTCAAATTTTCATTTCATCCCTTTTAAAATAAAACCCAAAACAAAACAAAACTTTAATGAAATAAGATTAAGAAAAGAATAGGAGAGAGTATGGTGCATTAAATGAGCATGGAGGCTTGACTTTGGGGGCATTCTCTCTCTCTCTCTCTCTCTCTCTCTTTCCTCTCTCCCCTCAACTCCATCAGCAACTCAGCAGTAAAAACAACAGCAGTAGCAGCACCTTCATCTCTTCTTCTTCTTCTTGCATCCAAGCATAAATCCCCACTAAAAATTCATCTTTTCTTCTTTAAACCCTTGCAAAACACCTCCTTTGTTGGTTTTGATGTCAATTCTTTGCTATTGGAGGCAAGGCCAGCAAGTTTTGACCCCCCTAAGACCAACATGAGGTATTAAACTTGCCTTAATCACTTTATTGCTAAACTTGTAGTTTAATTAGCTTAAAGTAGTATTTTTGTGAGTTTTAGTGCTAATCTTGTGGTTTAAGTGACGATTAGGGTAAGTTAGGGTTTTTAGGGCTTGATTAACATAATTAAGTGCTATTAGTGCTATTAAACCAAGTCTTTGTTTCAGTTTGCACTAAAATACCTTTTTGTACCAAATTAGTGTTTTTAAAACGTTTATAAACCAAGTTATTGGATACGGTGAATCTGCTATATCTGTGTTTATTTTATTGATTTGCAAACATATACAGAATGATGTGCAGGCTTTTTAGAGTATTGTGTAGGATTTCGAGCCCGTTTCCCTCCCTAAAATCCGGCGAGACCCCTCCCAAATCCGAGCTCACCGGCCTCCTGGTGGAATTGGGGGTTGTTGCTGTGCAGGGGGGTGTCTGTGTGTATTTGTCTGTGTTTGGTGTTGTTTATTTTTTTGGTTTTGTTCCAGGTAAAAATCTGGGACCAATTACCCTTAATTAGTGTTTTGTGACTTGCGCGACACGTACGCTTCGAGTCTGGGTTTAGTGGGTTCTGTGTGTCAAGACACATCAGGGTAGTTCTAGGTTTTTGGTCACAAAAGTTTTAGTGTATTGATTTCACGCGTTTAGCTTGAGACACTAGTTTTCGTATTGTCTTGATATCGCGCTTTTGCAGGATGTTAACCTTACGTGTGTTATTTTGTATAATTTCTAGTATCGCGGGAGGGGACTTCGAACGCCGTGAAGAAGGGGAAACAGATGGTCGGATATAACTAGCTCGAGATCACTAGTGAGTAGATTTAACATCTACGGGGAATTCTCCCGTATGGCGTTATGCATCAGGGCTTGATAGGATATTGTAGCCGCATGTTATATTCATATATATATTGGTTGTACATAGGTACCATTGTTGCATACCCCTCTTTTGTTGCATGTAGACATAGTATTTGTGAGACACCACACTGTTACTAACGGTTCATGCTGCGCGAGCACAAATTTGCATGCTGCACACCCACCGTTAGTAATTGCCATGATACTCGCACTATAGAATTGCTATGAACCATGCATCGTTTAGCTTACCTCATCATTGATGATTAGTCCTGATTCTGTTCCTTTGTGTGCATACATATTGCGTATCTACATACTTGAATTTTTCACACTTGCTTATGCATACATACTTGCGTACACCCGTACTTGTTATAGCTACATATGCATTCTTAGATGACGTGGATTTGATTTGGAGATTTGGGGACCGTATGACGTATTTTTAAAACGGTATTTATTTACAAGAGCAGTTTTTCATTGATATGCACATATTACGGCTTTATGCTGCATACGTCACATTGCATGGATCACCCATTGAGTTTTGGATTTCATGTGATTTCTGGATTTGAGAACCGTGGTATTATTTTAAGAAAGTACACACTGTTTTAAAAACCCGGTTTCTCTTGATATGATATTTTTGTGCGTCCGCCATGATTTTTCTCAGTTATGAGAGCTTGTGTGAGTATACCCGATTCGAGGAGTTGTAGGCACCGTCTGTGGGTACATGGTGGACCCGGTATGGTACCCCTGGGCAAGAAGACTCGTATAGATGGACGGTGAGCCCAGCGGAGGGACTACTACCAACCGGTGATAGTATGGAGCCCGACGGATATCCGGAGGATAACGTCTGGGGGTTATGACATGAGTTATATATTGAAGGCCGATCTAGTATGCGGCGCCTGAGAGATGAGGATTTGTGTGTCGATGCTGGACACGAGTATTTCATGATATTTTCGAGTGCCGATGTTGGGCACTCATGTTTCCATGAGATTTACAGGATATGAGGGCCGATTGGATTGACGGCGCCTGAGTTATCGGGATTTTGGGGTGTTTTTGGTGGACACCGGGTTTTTCCACGATGAAGATTCGTGTAGATGATATTTTATCCCATGCTCAGCATTCATTGATATGCATTACATCATGTAGTTGTAGTACTTGATAGAGTACCTCGCATGATTATTGCATAACCAGATTATCATATTGATGTTATCAGATTGCACATGTTTGAGTATCGCAGTGCGTGCATACCTGCGATTACCTGTTTATGTTATTTACTATTCATGAGTTGGAAACTCACCCCCGTTGTGCCACAGTGTTTTGCAGGTTGACCCTCAGAGTAGTCGCGGCAGGGCTACATCATTGTATCTTTTTGTTGCGGATCCCGCTACAGTTGGCGTGCGGGCCATTTTGCTTATAGGTGGGTCGCGGGTATCCGTTTATATTTCATTGTACATTCTATTGTATCTAGTACTCTCCATCTACCGTATCATGTATTGGCTTAGAGACCAGTTGTGAGGACGATGTGTATATTATTTTGTACTCTGGACGTCGAGCTCGTGTGAGCCGACTTTATTTATGCTGTTTTTCACTTATTGTTCTTTTCTTCGCTGTGGCGTCGTATATTTTCTTGTGTTGATTGTTCCGCCGTTTGGGCGTGATTGCTCCCGTTTGGGAATGCTTTATCTTTATTATATGTCATTTTACTTATATTATGTGTGTACCCAGTTTCGGGGCTAGTTTTAGAAAGGAGGTGCTGCCGAAATTTCAAGAATTAAATTTTAAACTTAAAGGATTTTTACTTGTGAATTCCAAATGTTTTACTAAATGTTTTCTTCACTCACTCTCCTTAATGGTTTTGATTTCTGGGTTTTCGGCTTACTTAATCGCGTTACGCCTGTAGACGTTACGTGATTAAGTGCCAGTCACTGGCTAAATTCTGGGTCGTGGTCGTGACACCTGGTCCCACTAGTATGATCTGCATCATAATCCTGGTAGTCAAGTATACATCATAAGTGCTTTATCAACATGTGAGAGCACGACAATATCACAATACTAGTCTACATGTTAAGATAAAGAGTAACCAGATCGTATACTATCATGTCGAGCAAGAAAGTCCTCCCTATATATGTCCAAGCATCCATTGTAATATAAAATCATGTACATCAATGGCCTCTAGGGCATACATACAACTTACACTTATGGACTGCACAAGCCCTACTAGTATGATCTGCATCATGGTCCTGGTAGTCAAGCTAACATCCTAAGGGCTTTCTCAACATGTATTAGAGAGAGACAATATAATAATACTAGTATGCATGTTAAGATAAAGAACAACTAGATAGCATACCATCATGTCGAGCAAGAAAGTACTATATATATATGTCCAAGCATCCACTATAATATACAATCATGTATAATAATGGAATCTAGGGCATACATATAACTAACAATCTCCCACTTGCACTAAGGCCAGCTGTTGTAGTATCTCATACCCAACATCCCAATAAGTCTCTCAAATTGTATTTGGGGAAGGGCTTTCGTGAGTTGATCCGCCATGTTATTCTTCATGTCAACTCTCCTGACCTCGATCTCCCGGCGATCAACTATCTCTCGGATCAGGTGATACCCCTAAGAATATGTCTGGATCGCTGATGGGACCGGGGTTCCTTGGCCAAAGCCACATCTCCATTGTTATCACAATACAAAGGTATTGTATGCTCAATTGATGGAACCACGCCAAGTTTAGTTATGAACTTCTTCATCCAGACAGCCTCTTTGGCAGCATCGTTAACAACGATGTATTCAGCCTCCTTTGCCGAGTCTGCTAAGGTATATTGCTTGGAACTCTTCCAACATACCTCCTCTCCATTGAGGGTAAAGACAAAACCCAAGAACGACTTACAGTCGTACTTATCACTCTGGAAGATCGAATCGGTAAAGGACGCTACCTGGAGTTCACCGTTACCATACACCAAGAACATTTCTTTAGTCTTTCTCAAGTACTGAAGAATGTTCTTCATAGTTGTCCAGTGCTTCTCCCCAGGATCAACTTGATTCCTACTTACCACACTAAGTGCGTAAGCTACATCCGATCTGGTACATAACATCGCATACATGATAGACCCGACTTCCGAAGCATAGGGTATCCCTTGCATGCGAGCTCTCTCCAAATCTGTCTTAGGAGACATCTTTTTGGAGAGGGTGATTCCAGAACAAGCGGGTAAATTACCACGCTTAGAATCTTCCATACTAAACCTCTTTAGTATGGTTTCAATATTCCTGAATTGGGACAATCCCAGTATCCGCTTAAATTTATCTCTATAGATCTTAATCCCCAGGATGCAGGAGGCATCATCCAGATCTTTCATGGAGAACCATTGTGATAAGAAGAGCATGGCCGAGTGTAGCATAGGAACATCATTTCCGATCAAGAGTATCTTATCCACGTACAATACGAGGAAGAAAATCTTACTCTCTACAACCTTCTTGTATATACAAGGTTCATCTACGTTTTTGATGAAGTCAAACTCTTTGACTGCCACATCAAAACAGATGTTCCAGCTTCGCAATTCCTGCTTTAATCCGTAAATTGATTTAAGCAGCTTGCACACCTTTCCGCTGCTCCCACTGTCTACGAAGCCCTCTGGCTGTGTCATGTACACGCTCTCTTCTAAATCACCATTTCGTAATCATGCTTTGTAGAGATGGAAAGTAGGATCCGGATGGACTTAAGCATATCCACTGGAGAAAAAGTTTCATCATAAATGACACCAGGTCGTTGAAGAAAACATTTTCCTACAAGTCTTGCTTTGAAAGTCTCAACTTTTCCATCTACACCAAGTTTCTTCTTAAAGATCCACTTGCTCCTGATGGGTTTTACCCCTTCAGGAGAAACTTCAAAAGTCCATACTTTGTTGGTGTACATGGATTCCATCTCAGATCTAATTGCATCCAGCCATTTCACAGAGTCGCCACTTGTGATGGCCTGCTCGAAACTAGTTGGGTCATCATCTTCCATGATATAATCCTCAATTCCACCGTCTATAAGAAAACTGTAGTATCTCTCAGATGGATGAGTAACCCTACTAGATCCGCGAAGTGGCTGAGGTTCGTTGGAGACCACTGAATCCTCCGGTTCTACCAAATTATCAGTCATAGTTTGTGCAGATGGAACTTCGTCCAATTCTACCTTATTGCCACTAATTTCTTTCACAAAAAATTCCTTTTCTAAAAAGGTGGCATGCCGAGAAACAAACACCTTTTTTTCCTCAGTTTGGTAAAAGATATACCCTCATGAATGTTTGGGATATCCAACAAACTTGCACAAAACTGACCTTGCCTCGAGTTTGTCCGGATTTTGTGTTTTCACATATGCTGGACAACCCCATATCTTAACATATTTAAGACATGGTCTCTTTCCTTTCCATATCTTATATGGAGTGGTAGGCACGGATTTGGTGGGAACCATATTCAATAGGTCTTCATCTGTCTCAAGTGCATAACCTCAAAAGGAAATAGGTAACTGAGCAGTACTCATCATCGAGCTACATATCTAATAGGGTGCGATTCCTCCGCTTCGACACTCCATTGTGCTGTGGTGTATACAGAGGAGTGAGCTGAGAGAGAATCCCATTCTCTTTTAAATAGTCACGGAATTCCATGCTCATGTATTCTCCTCCCCGATCAGAACAAAGGATTTTAATACTTTTATCCGTTTGGTTCTCTACTTCGCATTTATATTACTTGAATTTCTCAAATACTTCAGACTTGTGTTTCAACAGGAACACATGTCCGAATCTTGAGAGATTATCAGTGAATGTGATAAAGTACGAGGAACCATTCCTGGCATGTGTAGACATAGGACCGCATACATTACTATGTATCAGTCCCAAGAGTTCAGTAGCTCTTTTTCCGTGTGCAGTAAACGGAGTTTTGCTCATCTTGCCTTTGAGACATGACTGGCAAGTTTCATAAGATGTAAATTCGAACTAGTTCAAATATCCAACTTTATGCAACTTAGCTAGTCTTGTCGCATTTATATGACCTAGTCTATAGTGCCACAAGGAGGATTCGTTCGTTTCTGAACATTTCCTCTTGTGTGTGTTTTGTATGTTAAGAACTGTGTCTTGATTCAGAACGTATAAATCGTTACATAACGTACCAAACCCAATCTACACTTGATTTAGGAAAATATTCATAACATTTTTCTCTACTACAAAGTTATATCCTTCTTTATCTAATAAAGAAATTGATATTAAATTGCACAAAATTTTTGGTACGTAATAACAGTCGTTCAGAATCAATGTATTACCTTCAGGTAATACTAGGTGATAATCGCCAACTGCTTTGGCTGCAACCATTGCACCATTCTCTACTCTGAGAGAATGATCACCTATTCCCAGTTCTCTACCTTTCTTTAGCCCATGCAACATATTAAAAATGTGGGATCCTGATTCGGTATCTAATACTCAGGACGTAGAACAAACTGAGAAACAATTCTCGGTAACGAACACACCCGAAGAACATGCATCATCATGCTCATTCCTCTGTCGGGTCGCATGGGAATCCGGGTATTCCCCTATTTCCTTCTCAGACTTATAATAGTTATAAGGTAGAGCAGAACCAACGTTCCCTAGCTCAGTATACCAAGCGGGTATACATCAATATTATTATCTTGATTAAGGCGTATCATGGTCGCTGCCTGGAGAAAGAGAGAAGAAAACACTTTAGCGTATGCTCTTGAATGATTAGATTGGTTATTATTTTATCTAATCAGGATGGCTCCCACTGTTTTTATCAAATCTTCCTTCAAACCATAAAAGGTAAGACCGGCTGGGATTAATTACACCCTACAAGTTCGCCAATCGTTCTGCCAGGAAGGTATTGGTACTCCGAAGGAGTCTCCCCGTGCTTTCGTATGGAACTAATTAAATAATCTCGTTTCAGAGGGGGCATAACCCCGTTAACACCTTTTTTAGACACCTACTGGATTAGCTAATTGTAAAGTGGAAAAATCTCCCAGGAGTAACTCTTACTCACAGTGGGTATCGGGATCCAACTATCTCATAGAAGGTATACAATCTCATTGCAAATTTTCAACACTTGAAATTCCCAATAGTTGTTTTTTCCCCTAGCGTCCTATGACCTTGACGCAAGTCAACAAACCATAGGGCGCTAGTCAAGTTCAACACGTTCATTTCATGAATAAATTAAACCCACCCGCACGACCCTTGACGCAGACCAACAAGGTCGTACGACTACCCTAATCCAATCGTATCGTATGCAGCAGATAAACCCTAATCAACTACCATACACTACAGCTTGACGCAGGCCAACAAACGCAGCACAAATACTAATTAGTCCTTATCTGAAATGACGGAGGGCTGCGACAGATTTTTAAGAAAACCTTTTGCGTGGTGAATTTGATATTGTTGTAGAACCGAGTGATTTGAAAATGAGTGGTTTAAGCCCGCTTTTAAAATCGAGTGTTTTCAAAACAAACCGAGTGGGGTTGTAGCATTTGCTAGCTTTTTCTAAAGAGGTCATTCCTAGTGAAAGGATCTCGGCTCTTTCCTCATCGAATGAGGTGCTGGATATTGTCACGATCCGAATATTTCGACTCGTGACCGGCACTTAACCACACAACGTCTACAGGCGTAACGCGACTAAGTAAGCCGAACCCAGAAATCAAAACCATTTAAAAGCAGCGAGTATTGAAAACATTTAATTAAGACATTTAGAAAACCTTAAATAGTTCAATAAGTTCTTTTAAAGTTACGTTATCATTTAAATAATTTTGGCAGCATTTCCTTTGTAAAAGTAACCCCGAAATCGGGTATGCAACAGGATATGAGTGAAAATGAGATATAATGAAACAAAACATTCCCAAACGGGAGCAATCACGCCCAACGGTGGAAACCATCATCACCAGAGTAATATACGACGCCGTAGCGAAGAATGAGCAATAAGTAAACATCACAGAATAATAAACTGCATATGAAGACAGTCGGCTCCCACGAGCTCGACACCAGAACACAAAATATACATCATCGTACTCACACTGTATCTAAGTCCAGTACATATACGGTAAATGGAGAATATGTAAGTGCACGGCGGCGCCCCGGCCGTCAACCCGACGGCCAAATGCGGAAGCGGTGATAAACTTTACTTTTGCGGACTTAGCAAACCGGCACCACCGCGCACTAAACACCCGGATCGAACCACTAACTAGTCCTAGCTAATCAAAAGAAAGGGAAGAGATATACCGAGTGATCCGAGTCCTCCGGTCTTCTCGTCGTTGTCCCGATCTCCCACGGAAAATCCGGTCGTCGCCTCCTCGCCGGAAGGGCACCACATAGCCTGCGTCTTTTACGGGCTCCCACCTATATACCGAGGCAACTCAGGCGCGAAGTTGGCTGCCCGACGCGTCCAAGATATGCTGTAGAATAGTGTAGCAAGCGGGTCTCTTTGGGGTTTATGAGGTTGCCATGTTGGAGGAATTTGTGGACAAGAATTTTCCATGGATGCTTAAGGAAAAATGGAGCATCCATACATCATTGAGCTCGGCCAGCCCCTGTTGGTGCTCACTAGGAAAAAAGAATGAAGCAAGCTCCATCTCTTATGTGAATGAAAAATGTGAATGAATTAATACCCAAAGAAAATCAATTCCTTCACAGCACACATAAAATGGAAGGGGTCCACCAAAAATAATCATGAAAGAAATAATCCACATACAAATTAGAACCACACTCCAATCCCAAACAGTGGCCGGCACCCCCCATTCTAGTGGGTGTAGGAAAATGAATTAATAAAGATAAGGTCACAAATTCACATCAAACCCATACCCTCTCAAATCACAATTAATGCAAGTGATGGTGGAAAAGATAAGATGCCAAGATAATCTCTCATCTCACAAATAAACCCTCCACAAAATGTTATTCGCAAACTGCAAATAACACCCTCCAACGAAAAGTCCGGCCGTCAAGGAACAATGAAAAAAATCGGCCGGAACGGAATGCAAACTGGCAACCCCAGAAAACTGGTCCCATAATAAATTACAGGAAAACCCCGATACTGTGCATACACACCCGCATTTGTATTCCGACCGAAATACAAATGCAAAGAGACAAAACTACACAATCAAATACTAAGATCCGGCTTAAGCCAAAACCGGCTAGTAAAAACCGTCCGATCACGATCCGTGCAATACCGCACGTATCTGATCAAACCCTGCCATATCTCCATACGGCCTCTACAGCTTTTCCCCCGAAACCTGAGTAACTGAGTGTGGTGGACTCTAAAGACTCGTCAATACTATGGTTATGGATTTAACCACTAGCACGTCAGAGGTATAAGCCAATACGTAACGGGCCACCAGCTATTGACCAAAAGGGACGTCGATGAGCGAACTCATCCTGACACCCTTCTGAGCCTTTCAGTGACAATATCCGTACAGTCCGGTCCATTCGTCTATGAGTATCGCATGTCGGGCCTAGGGGGTTGGTAAAAGTCAGACCACCAAAAGCGGTACAAGTCGTGTCGGAGTGTAGCCGAGAACACCCTGAGATACTACTGGAATACCTACCAGTAAATCTCCTGCCTTGGCCAAGGACTTTGTGTAATGGCTCTCCTAGACACAGCGCGACCTCACCCCCAATACCGGGAGAGACGAACCCCCGAAGATCCGCTCTCTGCCTCCATGTGGCTCGGGACTGTACCCAACTAAAACCTGTTTGCACGACTCCTTTGAGCCGTGGTAGGGTAGTAATCAAAGTACAGTGGGAACTCACACGAGACAAATGACGATCCCCAGGTCGATGAACTAACCTGTACACATGTCACCGGGGAACTGCTATCTGACGTCAGGTATAAGACCAACTAGCATGTTCCCGGCGAGTCCTGTCCGGTGTACTCATAACCCAATGAGCACCTGTATACATCTTAGGTGAACCAACTGACACCAGTGGCTTGCGAGACCAGCCACCGCCCCTCGTCGGGGTCTCGACTGTATACACTAGTCTACCCTGGAGAATTGATGCCCTGTCTCGAAACTCCCACGACTAGGGACCTTTTAAGGATGTGCTAATAGACTCCAGCTCTCACTTATATGATCACCCTCATACTGCCGGCAGTCAAGCAAGAATCCTAGGGGCTCTATCATCGCGCAATAGTGACCTGTCAGGTCACCTAAAGCAGTACACGATGATAAAGATAAACCAGATAGCATACTATCATCTTGAGTAAGACTGTCCTACTGGGATAGGTCCTCCCTCAATCATTGCAATCACGTTCCTGTGATCCAATAATTGACTCTGAGGGCACTATCTCCAACAATCTCCCACTTGCACTCAAGGCTAATTATTGCGATGTCGCATACTCACAGCCTGTGTGATACCGAACACCCAACTCCCCTACTAGTCAGTCTCACAAAATCCGTTTGCGAAACTATTGCGTTCGAGGAATAGCCTCAGTGAGTGGATCCGCCTTGATGTTTCTTTCTATGTCTCTCTATATCTCAAGTTCGCGGAGAAAGCCATCTCCCGAAATGAGCAATACCTCTCTTAGAATGTCTGGATGTCTGATGGGACCTAGCTCATAAATGAACTCCAAATCCAAACTTCTTAGACTGTATCGTCAACTGAATTTAATCAGTATCCTGCGCCATGCCTCCCTCAGTATTGCCTTGGACCACCTGTCCAAAATACTGCCCCTCGTCAGAAGGAAAACTATAACTCTGACGACCTCCTTGCCGTCCAGGTCACCTTGGAAGCCTAGAATGATAACTGTTTCCCGAATGGGGCTTTCGTTATCATATCCCTAGAACAGCCACTTATGTTCTAAAACTGCTTCCGACTGTTTTTCCAGGATTGGATCAATGTCAACTTATTGCATCTAGTGCAAGAACAACATCTGGTGTGGTACTTGACATCTCATGATTGACTCAATTGCCTAAGCAAGTGATCTGCCAATCATGAACATCCCTCTCCACTTTAGTCTATAAGACACCTTTAGAGAGGGTGACTCCATTACCTGCAGGTACACTACCATGCCAGGAGTCGTCCATTCTAAATACTCTTAGAATGCTGTCTAAGTACCCAGATTGGGAAAACACCCAAATCTAGATCTAAAAACCATAGATCTAGTAACCAGCATGTCTGATATAATGTCCAAGTCCCTTGTGGAGAAACCACTGTGTGACGACCAAAGTATAACCGATCGTAGTATAGGAATGTCACTTCCTACTTTGTGTATGTCATCCAAAATCCGGATATCACACCCTACTACCTCCTCAACAGATCCATCCCCTATTCTGATGACGTCAAAGCTATGACTGTCACATCAGAAATAGATGATCTATCTCCGCTATATCTGCTTTAGTCTATAAATAGACATAAGCCAGATGTCCACCAATGCTTCCGCTGCTCCCACTGATTGCGACAACCCTCTGGCTGAGTCATATAGACATGCACTTCTAAAGCTAGTTTAGAACGACGCTATACTCATCCTCCTGCCGGGTCTCGCAGCCTGGAACAACAACAATGGCAAGTGTGGGTAAACAAGAACTTCCCTATCACCGTCCTTGAGGCTACCGGAGTACCTCTCGGGTGCCTGAAGTTACCCACCTTATCTGCGGAGTGGCCAATGGAATGTCAAATCAGATTGAATCTTTAGGTTCCTTATCAAATCTTCAGTAATCGTTTGCGGTTCTGGAATCACTTCCAGTTCTACCATACTCCCACTACTGTTTTCTGAAAAAATCCATTTCTTTTAAAATTGTGGTGAGTGAAGAACAATATCACTATTGATCTTCCAGATGGTAGAAAGTCAACCCTCGTCATAGCCTGGGTCAACCCACAAACAGCCATTACAGAAACGTGCCTATGAGTTATCCAGAGTCTGGTTTTAAGCATAAGCCGGACAACTCCCCGTACCTTAACATCGTTAAGATATGAACTGTTCTATATCCAATATAGAACCAGAGGCACTGATTTAATTGAACCGATTCAAATCATGCATCTGTCTCCAGTGCATGTCAACTAAATGGAAGGAGGCCGATCAGCGTTACTCAACTTAGGAATGCTTCCAATTATGAGTAACCCGAAAGAGAACCAATTTCTCTTTATCATTACTATCAACTGAATACCATACACAAGTATCTACATCTTCGATCACTTTGAAGAATCCTGATACTTGCTACACCTGGTTCTCTACTCTATTCAAATACCTATAACTCCTCAAAACTTAGACCCTGTGTTTCTACGAAACACATGTCTAAGAACTAGAGAAGTTAAAAGTAAACAGAATATAGTATGAGGACCAACCCCTCTGCCCTAATGGACACTGGACAACATACAATACTCTGTATAAGTCCGCTGAGTCAAACAACTCTTTCACTGTGTGTCGTAGGTTGAAAAACTGTACTTATGGTTAAGAAGAATTACACCGCTGTTTAATGCTCCTTACCTAACCATCCACTGATATAGGTAAATGTCATCGACATAATATCAAAAGGTATATCTCACTCTATGAAAATAGACGTACAGATATATCAATTTGAAATTGGTGCACAACAGCGGATATTCAAAACCAAATATTTGCCGACCGGCAAACAGGCCAGATGATCTACTCAAATATCACCCAATTCCCAATAACTTACTCCCACTCATCATCTGTAAAACCATACAGATGTGAGAATCAAACCTGGTAAATACATACCCTGGAGCAAGTGTCTAATCGGGAAATCAGTTTTCTTTTAACAGTACACAGTTGAATTAAAACATTGAAATGTTTCGATGGGGTATCCTGGTATTCCTAGTAATGCCTCTACCATTATCCAGATTCACAAGTATAACCGTATAATTCTTTGCCACCTCTCCAAATCCCTTTATATGTCTTTAGTCATTACCTTCTGCACACCCTTTTAGGCCAATTGGTTTTCTTCCTTCCCTACCGTTCGGCACCAGCCTATGGTTTGGAAGAAGACTATCCAATAAGCATAATGGGTGTACTGTCCTAATCCTAGGAGCACTCGCAATGCGAGAGAAGGTGAAGATAAAAGACAACCGAATAAACCTTATTCCTATTTCTTCTGGACCAGAATCCATCCCCGAACTGGAACAAGTTCCTTTCGAGTTCGTATATAACCATACGATGGAGTATCCAATAAAATGTGGATCTTCATAGTGATACGGAGTGTCTTGGAGAAATACAAAGGTGATTTAGGATTGGCGAAGAAATACTTGGTTTGATCGTGAATATCAGTCGCACTTTACTTTGCCCTCTTACTAATCCCTTGCTTTGTCTTAATCTTAATACCTTCTGTACACCGTTTAGGCTAATTGGTTTTCTTCATTCCCTACCGGTCGGCACCAGCCTAAGGTTTGGAAGAAGACTATCCAATTTGCGTAATAGGTGTACTACTCCTAAACCAAGGAGTACTCGCAACCTGAGAGAAGGTGAAAAGAAAAGACAACTGAATAGTCCTATTCGTTTTCTCCAGAACCGGAAACCATCCTTGAATAAATTCCTTCGAGTTCGTATCTAACCATACGATGGTTTTGTCCAATGGAAGTGGACGTTCGCAGTAATGCGGGGTATCCTGGAGAAAAGGGTAAGAGTAGGAGTGGCAATGAGGTCTGCAACTCTGACAATCCAAAAGCCAGTGTTAAGAAGGTTCGGTCAACTTGGTCACTGAGTCATAGTCTTAGGGTCGGGTCAATGGTCGCTGCCAAAGAGAGAGAGAAAAGAAACACTCAGCGTGCACTCTAACCTAGATCAGAATGGTTATCACTTTTTCTAATCTGGAAACCTCCCACTGTACCTCAAATTCTCCTCCAAACCTGAAAGAAGAATTAGTCGGGGTCACCCGAGGAGTAAACCAACTCATCAGTGGGAATCGGGATCCAACTCTCATCGCATGATAACGTGACGGAATCCGCTCACGGTATCACACTCCAGAAGGTATGCGCATATCTGGCAAGTTTCAGTTCTTTTGAAACTCCCGATGTGATTTCTGCCCCATGCTCTTATGACCTTGACGAAGGTCAACAAATCATAAGTCACATGTCATGTTCCACCCGTCATTGTCCAGGTTAATTTGAACCCACCCGTACAAGCCCTTGACGAAGGTCAACAAGGCTATACGACTGTCCCAAACCAACACATCTATCTATGCAGCAGAAAGGCAACAAGCAGCTACCATGCACTATGCCTTGACGAAGGTCAACAAACATAGCATGAATACTACGTGCTACCCGTCTGAAACGACGGAGGGCTATGAATGGTTTCTGGCGAAAACCTTTAACGTAATGAACTTGATATCGTTGAAGGAACGGATAGCTTTTTAGAAAATATAGTGACGAAAACCTTTACTAAAGAGGTCACTCCCGGTGAAAGGATCTCGGCTCTTTCCCCGTAGAATGGGGTGCAGGATATTCCAAATGAATACCACGATGCAAAGCAAAAGTAATCGGCTATAGTGAAGTTAATGCCCTGACGCAAACTTCTGTCCAAGGGGTCACTCCCGGTGAAGGGATCTCGGCCCTTGCCTCGTCGACTGAGGAGCAGGGTATTCCAAATGAATACCACGATGCAAAACAAAAGTGAACGTCCTTGCAATAACAGCTTTTTGAAAAGTGTTCCAACAACATCAGAATAGGTTTGTTTTAACTTGCATTGATCCGAATCAACGCAGTCCCATCAATTGATCACACCATAAAGAACGAAAATATACTGATGTACGTATATGCCATCCGCATTCGCCACTGGGTCCCGTCATTACCCGTTAGGTTAGCAAACTAACGACAGAGCGGGGACTGGACTAGCGCGGATGTAAAACACATGCAACATCTACTAATATATATACCAATATATTATATTCGCTCAAGGCGTGATAAAAATGCAACATCACAGAAAAGTACAGCATCACAGAACAATACAGATATCTGGAATCCCTGGGTTTCACAGAGCCACTACTGAAACCCGACGTTCCCCTGGTCATGTGGATAGCCTGTGCAATGAAATCCTAGACCCTTACGGGCCTGGCAAGTTACCCGCCAAAACCTGAAGCGAGGCAGCCCCCTTCAGCACCGTGAATGGACCACTTAGCACTTCACGGAATCCGGTAACTTGGGCACCCCTCCTGGGTCAACCTGTACCCCCTACGAGTGCGGCGAATAGCCCGCTAATTCTAGAGTGAAGCCCCTTCCGTCCCAATGCCATGAGATGCGGTCTTGTTGCCCTCTAGAACCCGGCTATCCGTGCACCCCTTCGCGGGGTAATCCTAGTACAGAAAGTAAAATATACATACAACGGGTACATCGACCGCAACCAGGTCGTGCCCCAAAAGAATAATACAAACAGGCAGTGACGGCAGTCCACATGTCGGACGCTCGCCCCGCAATATCAAATGTACATAATACAACAACACTGTACTAGCATTGCATCCAGGCTATCCCCCATGACCAATCCGCAACATCACAGCAAAAACAGAACATCAACGTGAAAATCACGTTCGCAAATCCGTTTAACCGGGCTATAGCAGTTTGACGGGATTTACCGATCGAGTGACATTCACGGTCGCAGATATAATGTAAATACTGTGAAATAATGTGTTTAAAATATCTGATCAATCAAATTTTAACAAGTGGGCCCCCAAGCATTACTGTAGCAGATCAGGAAATTCTAGGCCCAATATTAATATTCCAAAACCCCAAATTTAACCCATGAAGCCTACTGGAAAAATTGTACACACTGATCCATCAATACCGCGGCGGAACCGCAGCAACAAGTAGGATTTTGCCGCGGTTCCGCGCTCCCCTGAGAAGAGATCAGTGTCTTGAATTTCTACAGTAGTCTTAGGTCTTCCAGCACAGTACTTTTATACAACCTGAAAAATTTTTGGAGACCAATAAATTTCAACAGAAAACTGTCGCTAGCAAAAATGTAGATTTTGGAATTTTGGTCGATCGGAAATGCAAAACACATTAAACCAAGCTAGACTAAGTTAATGGCGAGGCTCTGATACCACCGTAAGTGCACGGCGGCGCCCCGGCCGTCAACCCGACGGCCAAATGCGGAAGCGGTGATAAACTTTAATTTTGCGGACTTAGCAAACCGGCACCACCGCGCACTAAACACCCGGATCGAACCACTAACTAGTCCTAGCTAATCAAAAGAAAGGGAAGAGATATACCGAGTGATCCGAGTCCTCCGGTCTTCTCGTCGTCGTCCCGATCTCCCACGGAAAATCCGGTCGTCACCTCCTCGCCGGAAGGGCACCACATAGCCTGCGTCTTTTACGGGCTCCCACCTCTATACCGAGGCAACTCGGGCGCGAAGTTGGCTGCCCGACGCTTCCAAGATATGCTGTAGAATAGTGTAGCAAGCGGGTCTCTTTGGGGTTTATGAGGTTGCCATGTTGGAGGAATTTGTGGACAAGAATTTTCCATGGATGCTTAAGGAAAAATGGAGCATCCATACATCATTGAGCTCGGCCAGCCCCTGTTGGTGCTCACTAGGAAAAAAGAATGAAGGAAGCCCCCTCTCTTATGTGAATGAAAAATGTGAATGAATTAATACCCAAAGAAAATCAATTCCTTCACAGCACACATAAAATGGAAGGGGTCCACCAAAAATAATCATGAAACAAAATAATCCACATACAAATTAAAACCACACTCCAATCCCAAACAGTGGCCGCCCCCCCCCCCATTCAAGTGGGTGTAGGAAAATGAATTAATAAAGATAAGGTCACAAATTCACATCAAACCCATACCCTCTCAAATCACAATTAATGCAAGTGATGGTGGAAAAGATAAGATGCCAAGATAATCTCTCATCTCACAAATAAACCGTCCACAAAATGTTATTCGCAAACTGCAAATAACACCCTCCAACGAAAAGTCCGGCCGTCAAGGAACAATGAAAAAAATCGGCCGGAACGGAATGCAAACTGGCAACCCCAGAAAACTGGTACCATAATAAATTACAGGAAAACCCCGATACTGTGCATACACACCCGCATTTGTATTCCGACCGAAATACAAATGCAAAGAGACAAAACTACACAATCAAATACTAAGATCCGGCTTAAGCCAAAACCGGCTAGTAAAAACCGTCCGATCACTATCCGTGCAATACCGCACGTATCTGATCGAACCCTGCCATATCTCCATACGGCCTCTACAGCGTTTCGCCCGAAACCTGAGTAACTGAGTGTGGTGGACTCTAAAGACTCGTCAATACTATGGCTGTGGATTTAACCACTAGCACGTCAGAGGTATAAGCCAATACGTAACGGGCCACCAGCTATTGACCAAAAGGGACGTCGATGAGCGAACTCATCCTGACACCCTACTGAGCCTTTCAGTGACAATATCCGTACAGTCCGGTCTGTTCGTCTATGAGTATCGCATGTCGGGCCTAGGGGGTTGGTAAAAGTCAGACCCCCAAAAGCGGTACAAGTCGTGTCGGAGTGTAGCCGAGAACACCCTGAGATACTACTGGAATACCTACCAGTAAATCTCCTGCCTTGGCCAAGGACTTTGTGTAATGGCTCTCCTAGACATAGCGCGACCTCACTCCCAATACCGGGAGAGACGAACCCCCGTAGATCCGCTCACTGTCTCCATGTGGCTCGGGACTGTACCCAACTAAAACCTGTTTGCACGACTCCTTTGAGCCGTGGTAGGGTAGCAATCAAAGTACAGTGGGAACTCACACGAGACAAATGACGATCCCCAGGTCGATGAACTAACCTGTACACATGTCACCGGGGAACTGCTATCTGACGTCAGGTATAAGACCAACTAGCATGTTCCCGGCGAGTCCTGTCCGGTGTACTCATAACCCAATGAGCACCTGTATACATCTTAGGTGAACCAACTGACACCAGTGGCTTGCGAGACCAGCCACCGCCCCTCGTCGGGGTCTCGACTGTATACACTAGTCTACTCTGGAGAATCGATGCCCTGTCTCGAAACTCCCACGACTAGGGAACTTTTAAGGATGTGCTAATAGACTCCAGCTCTCAATTATATGATCGCCCTCATACTGCCGGCAGTCAAGCAAGAATCCTAGGGGCTCTATCATCGCGCAATAGTGACCTGTCAGGTCACCTAAAGCAGTACACGATGATAAAGATAAACCAGATAGCATACTATCATCTTGAGTAAGACTGTCCTACTGGGATAGGTCCTCCCTCAATCATTGCAATCACGTGCCTGTGATCCAATAATTGACTCTGAGGGCACTATCTCCAACAGAATACTAGATACAAAAGGGGTACAATAAAAGTAATCAGATACCACAACCCACCTAAAAGAAAAACAGCTCTCGCACCAACTTTAGTGGTATCTGTAGCCAAATGATGCAAAAGGCAGCCTGCCGCGACTACTCTGAGGGGCAACCTGCAAATACTGTGGCACAACGGGGGTGAGTTGCCAACTCGTGAATAGAGATAACATATAAAGGTAATCGCGAGCATGCACGTACTGCGCTACTCTATCATATGCCAGCAAGTAAGATCTATATGCGACAAGCAGTAGGTGCAATAATCATGCAAATGCTCTGTCAGGTAAAATAACTACAGGATGAGATACATGATAATCATTGCTGAGCATGGGATAAATAACATCTACACGGAATATCAACGTGGAAAGGTAATCGGTGCCCAAAACTGCACCCAAATCCCAAATAAACTCAGGCGCCGGCACTCTCCTCGGCCCTCAAATCCTGTAAAATCTCGTAGAATCGAGAGTGCCCAACATCGGCACTCAAAATATCATAAAATACTCGTGTCCAGCATCGACACGCAAATCCTCATATATCGGGCTCCATAAGTCCGGACCAGCCCACGGGCTCCGTCTGCGGTATCGGCCCTCGGCCCCGGCAGTACGGATCATCCCGCATCCATGTCTCGACTCTGGTCAGTATCCTCCGGATAACCTCCAGATCCAACCAATCACCGGTAGGTACTCGCCACCCTCCTAGGCTCATCGTCTACTCCACGAAAAACATTTCTCGCCCTGGGGAACCATACCGGGTCCACCACGAACCCGCAAACGGATCATCCAACTCCTGGAATCGGGTTTCAAACACACGTCTTAGCACCGAGAAAACGCGTGGTGGACGCACCAAAATATCATATCACGAGGAACCGGGTTTTCAAATAGTGCATCTTTTCTTAAATAATCCCACGGTCCTCAAAACCAGAAAACACATGAAAATCCAACACCAAGAAGTAAATCAAATGCGATGTGCTATGTACATCAAGCCATAATATAGGTGCAAGGGGAATCCACTTTTAAAAATAGTTTCCGTTTTTAAAGACATCATGCGGCTCCCAATTTCTATGAAATCATATCGAATCATATGTGAAATGAACTACAGCAATATAATCATGGAAGTTCTACAGTGAGTGTGTCATGGCAGTTACTAACGGTGTGTGTGTAACATGCAGATTAGTGCTCGCGCAACATGAACCGTTAGTAATATTGCGGTGTTCTATCAATTCTAAGTTTACTTACATATAGCAGGGAATGCCGTAGGCAACAACAGTATCCATGACAGTCAATGGGGTAAATGCAACATATAACTATAAGGTCCTATCAGCCCTGACGCATAACGCCATGCGGGCGATATCCCCATAGATGTTAAATCTACTCACCGAAGTCTCGCGCTAAGTGTAGCCGACGACTTGCTTCCCTTTCTTCGCAGCGTCCGTCTAACTCGCCTGCGAACCTAGAATCACACAATATATCACATATAATCTCAAATCCATAAAAACGTGATATTAAGGTCAAACTAGAAACCCGCGTCGCAAACCAAGCACGCGTGTGCGCGATACGCTAAAACGTATGATTACGCGCCTGAAACTACTCTGACGCGTCGCGATACGCAGAAACCCCAAACCCACACACGTATCACGCGTGTCGCGAAGGTTTAAAATACGAGAAATAGGTATTTAGCTCCAGATTTTTCTACAGCAAGAATTAAATAAAATTATACATGCCATGGGTCTAAGGGTAGCAGCAGGAACCTACAGAGCCAAACCAAACCCAAATCCCTCCCCATCTGGCCGCAAATTGCGGCCAGAATCAATATTTCGGCGGCCATAGTACGAAATTTGTTGGATATATGTATGCCCTAGAGGCCATTATATGATAGTGGATGTATCTGTATATGTATATATATATATATATTCAGTGTACATTCTTGCTCGACATGATAGTATTCTATCTGGTTCTACTTTATCAGACATGTTGATTTGATCATGCTTTTATTCATTCATACATGCTGATAAAGCCTTGAGGATATCGGCTTGACTACAGTGATTATGATAGAGATCATACTAGTGGGACATCTGTAGTTTATAAGCATATCCTGAAATGTCCCTAGTCGGAGGTGTATCGAGACGGGGCATCGATATACCAGAGTAGACTAGCGTATATGATACTAGACCCATGTGATGGGCGATGGATGTTCCCACATTCATCGTTGTTTGACATCAAGATCATATACGGGTGCTCAGTGGTGACTGGGTACACGGGACGGACTCTCCGAGAACTCCTATATGGAATTATATCTATCGTCGGATAGTGGTTCTCAGGTGACACTGGTACAGGTTAGTCTGTAGACCCGAGATCGTCATAGAGTCTTGTGTGCTCTCCCACTGTACTTTGATTACCACCCTACCACGGCTCTACTGAGTCGTGCAGACAGGTGGCCATTGGGTACAGTCCCGAGACACACGAAGGCGATGAGCGATAGGACGGGTTTCGTCTCTCCCGGTATTGGGAGTTGATGCTGTGCTGTGCTCGACTGGTTATATCAGTAAGTCCTTGGCCAGGGCTGCTGAGATTTACTGATTAGTGTTATCAGTAATTTCTCGATCTGTTATAGACCATTCACCGGCACGACTTATTGAGTTATTGGGGTCGACGTTACCATCCCTAGACTCGATATGCAGCATATCTGACGAAGAGACCGGACTGTACGGTAGTGTTGTCGGTTGGCTCGACGGGAGTTGTAGCAGATTCGCTTCTTTTCTTCTGATCGCTCAATACCCGGGTGGCTGTTACGTTTAGCTGACCGCTTGTGTCTTGGGGGTGCTTGATATGATCATCACCCACTGTCGGCGTATTGACGAGTCTTAAAGTCCCACAAAGGAGTTGCCTAGTCCAGGCGAAACGTTGTGGTGCGCGTATGCGATATGCGCATGGACCCGGTTAAAATGTGCGTATGAGATACCGTATATTAATTGGGCGACTTGCTTTTGGTCGGGTCGTATGTGATATGACCGGGTTGATAAATCAAGTGTTGATTTATCATTTCACCATTAGCTTCTCACTAGAAATCCTATCTTGTTTCTTTTGGATGTATGCATGCATGTATGCATTCATTCTTGTTCATGCATATATGGATGTGCATGCACACATGCATACATACATCATTCTATCATAGTTGTTTATACATAGAAAATGGTGGCAATATAAGACTCACACCTTGGTTATTTAGTGTGTCATAGTAGTAGCGGTCCAGCCGTAGAAGGGTCAAGCCAACGCCTCACATGTGGCACGCCGTACTGTCCTAAACCCTAAGGTTCAAATGGCAGTTCTAGACGGTCACATAATCGACTTAAGGTTTGTTGTCTTCTAGAGGGTGCACCACAAAACTTGCACGTATCTCCGAAAGATTTAAACCCCGTGAAATGAGCAAATGATATTCATTCGAACAATTCAATACTTTCTAGTTATCCGGAAAGACAAGAAGTTAAAATTCCGATCGAATCAATGAACTCAAAACAATCTCCAGAACTAACAGCACTAAATTCAGATTAAAAATACTCCAAAAATATACAAGCAGATAACAAAGTCACTGTACAAATACGACACTATGATGCTTCAGTACGGCCGCGGAACCGCGGCCCAAGCAAGCTATTGCCGCGGTTCCGCGGTGGAATATACTGTTCATGGTATCGTGTTTTACAGTTGTTCTTATATTTACCTACTGAATTTTTTTGCATATTTTTAATTCTGAAAAATATCAGTTTTCAAAAAATGTCCAGAGAGTGTCCCGTAATTCCGTATTTCGGTTCGATCGGAGTTTATACTTCGCTAAAGTGTCGCCTAATGTTCTAGGTCGCCTCTGATACCAATGACTGGACTCAAGCTTCTACTAGATAAAAACAAACTGAATGAGACCAATTATAAAGACTGGCTGAGGAATCTTTATAATTGGTCTCATTCAGTTTGTTTTTATAAAGTATCATATGTCCTCACGGCTTCAGCCCCGTCCACCCCAGGTCCAAAATCCTTAGTTGCGGACATTGAAGTCCGCAAGACATGGGACGCTGACTGTGCCACGGCCAAATGCCTCGCGCTTGCATCGATGGACAATACACATCAAAAGTAGCACGAGAATATTGACATTCAAACCATATTCCTCCATACAAAAGAGTTGTATGGAGAGCAATCCCGCGTATTACGATACGAAGCATCAAAGAAATTGTTTCAGATGCGAATGGCCCCTGGCACACCGGTAGGAGAACATGTTCTGAAGATGATAGCTCTTATAGAAGAGCTTGAGGACCTAGGATGGACAATGGACAATGAAAAATATACGGATATTATTCTGCAGTCCCTCCCCTCCACCTTTGCTCAGTTCATAGTCAACTTCAACATGCACGGCATGGAGAAGGAGCTACCTGAACTCCTTAATATGTTAAGGAGTGCAGAGAGCACTATGAAATCAATAAAAACTCCCTTTATGACTATTGAGCAATCTTCTTCTTCTCGCCCAAAAGCTAAGGCCAAAGGAAAGAAAAAGAAGAAGCCCACCAATCCTAAGGGTGGAGTTAAAAAGGTGAAGGGAAAGGAAAAGTCCAAAGCTGGAGACTCGGGGAAAGGTGAATGTTTTCATTGCCATAAGACAGTACATTGGAAGCGCAACTGTAAGGAGTACTTGAACCTCAAGAAGAAGCATGGGGATGCTTCCGCTTCAGGTGTGTTTGTGACAGAAAATTGTTTTTCAATAAACTCTGCTTCCTGGGTATTAGATACCGGTTCAGGTTCTCACATTTGCAATTCCATGCAGGGGCTGAGAAATAGCAAAGTTTTGAAGACAGGTGACCATACTCTCCGTGTTGGAAATGTTTCCAATGTACATACAGTCGCAGTGGGAGAGTATCACTTGGGGTTGCCATCTGGGTGTATATTGGTTTTGAACCCATGTTATTTTGTACCAAGTATGCTATGTAATATAATATCTGTTTCTTTATTAGACAATGAAGGATATAATTTTGTATTGCAGAACAATGTTATGAACATTCACCTAAATCAAATGTTGGTTGGGTATGGTACACTTAATAACGGGATATACGTCCTAAATCAACAAACAGTTTTCAGTATACAACACACTAAGAAAAGAAAACTTTCAGAATTAAATGAAGCTTTTCTTTGGCATTATAGACTTGGTCATATTAATGAAACAAGACTAAACAAGTTACACAAAGATGGATATTTAAACCCTTTTGAAGATAAATCTTATGCGACTTGCTAGTCTTGTATCAAGGGTAAAATGACCAAAACTCCGTTTACCGGACACGGAGAAAGAGCTACCGAGCTCCTAGGACTCATAAATAGTGATGTATGTGGTCCAATGTCTACACAGGCTAGAGGCGGTTTTTCATACTTCATTACGTTCACTGACGATTTCTCAAGATTCGGTCATGTATTTTTATTAAAGCACAAGTCCGAAGCTTTCGAGAAATTCATTGAATATAAACAAGAAGTAGAAAAACAAACCGGCTTGAGTATCAAGATGCTTCGATTGGATCGAGGTGGGGAATACCTTAGTACAGAATTTGCAAACTTCCTAAAAGAGAATGGGATTCTCTCTCAGCTCACTCCTCTTTACACACCACAGCACAACGGTGTGTCTGAACGACGGAATAGGACCCTATTAGATATGGTCTGATCCATGATGAGTGATGCTGAGTTACCCGTCTCATTTTGGGGGCATGCATTGGAGACTGCAGTGTTTCTACTGAACAGGGTTCCAACCAAAACCGTGTCTACCACGCCATATGAGATATGGCATGGGAAGAGACCATCTCTTAAGAGAATTAAGATTTGGGGTTGCCCGGCCTATGTTAAAAAGCAGAATCCGGACAAACTCGAGACACGGTCGGTCATGTGTAACTTTGTGGGATATCCAAAAAACTCATATGGATATATATTCTACCAGAAGGAAGAACAAAAGGTGTTTGTTTCTCAGCATGCCACATTCTTGGAAAAAGAGTTTTTCACAGATAAAGATGATGGCAATGTGGTGGATCTAGAAGAGGTTCTAGAGACACAAACTACAAATGACGACTTGGTTGAACCGGCTGTTGAAATAGAAACTGAAGAACCTCAGCCACTCCGTAGGTCTGGTAGGACTTCTCGCCCACCGGAGAGGTACTACGGTTTCCTCATTGATGGTGACGGAGAAGACTGCATCATGGATGATGATGATCCTACCAGTTTTCAGCAAGCTATCACGAGTGGTGACTCTGTGAAGTGGCTGGATGCCATGAGATCCAAAATGGAGTCTATGTACACCAACAATGTATGGACTTTGGACATTGTACCCCCTAGGGTAAAACCTGTGGGATGCAAATGGATCTTTAAAAGAAAGATTGGTGTAGATGGGCAGATAGAGACCTATAAGGCAAGACTTGTGGCGAAGGGTTTTCGTCAAAGACCAGGTTTGGACTATGACGAAACTTTTTCGCCCGTAGCCATGCTTAAATCCATTCGGATCCTACTTGCTATTGCTTCTCACTACGACTATGAAATCTAGCAGATGGACGTTAAAACAGCATTTCTAAATGGAGATTTAGAAGAATGCGTTTATATGGATTAGCCAGAGGGCTTCATTGACAGTGGGAGCAGCGGGAAAGCATGCAGATTGATTAAATCCATATATGGGTTAAAGCAGGCATCACGGAGTTGGAACATCTGTTTCGATGATGTTATCATAGAGTTTGATTTCATCAAAAATCCAGATGAACCTTGTGTTTATAAGAGAGCTGTAGGAAGAGCTGTCACATTCCTCGTACTGTACGTGGATGACATTCTTCTGATAGGAAATGATATTCCTATGCTACAGTCGGTCAAATCTTTCTTATCACTAAGGTTCTCCATGAAGGACCTGGGTGATGCCACATACATCCTGGGCATAAGGATCTATTGGGATAGATCCAAAAAGTTATTGGGATTGTCCCAAACCAGGTACATCAACACCATCCTAAAAAGGTTTAGTATGGAAGACTCCAAGCGGGGTACCTTACCCGCTTGCCATGAAGTCACTCTCTCCAAGGATTCTTGTCCAAAGACCGATGAAGAGAGAGCTCGCTTGAGCATTATACCCTAGGCTTCGGCAGTGGGATCTATAATGTATGCGATGTTATGTACACGCCCAGATGTAGCTTATGCACTTAGTGTTGTAAGCAGGTATCAATCCAACCCAGGGAAGAATCACTGGACAGTTGTGAAGAACATTCTTAAGTACTTGCGAAGGACTAAAGAATTGTTCTTGGTGTATGGTAATGGAGATCTCCAAATGGAGGCCTTTACCGATTCGAGCTTCCAGAGCGATAAGGACGATAGCAAATCTATCTCAGGGTTTGTATTTACCCTCAATGGAGGGGCGGTCAGTTGGAAGAGTTCCAAACAGGATACCGTTGCAGACTCTACGATGGAGGCTGAGTACATTGCTGCAAATGATGCCGCCAAGGAAGCCGTCTGGATGAAGAAGTTTGTCTCGGAGCTAGGAGTAGTTCCAACCATTATTGATCCAATACCATTGTATTGTGATAATAATGGAGCTATGGCGTTAGCCAAGGAGCCCAGGTCCCATCAGCGGTCCAGACATATCCTGAGGCGCTTTTATTTGATCCGGGAGATTGTAGATCGCCGCGAGATCGAGATTAAGAGAGTAGACACAAAGAATAACGCCGCGGATCCACTCACCAAGGCCCTCCCTCAGCCGCAGCATGAGCGACTTTTTGAGATGTTGGGTATGAGATACACCAATAACTGGCCTTAGTGCAAGTAGGAGATTGTTGGATATATGTATGCCCTAGAGGCCATTATATGATAGTGGATGTATCTGTACATGTATATATATATTCAGTGTACATTCTTGCTCGACATGATAGTATGCTATCTGGTTTTACTTTATCTGACATGTTGATTTGATGATGCTTTTATTCATTCATACATGCTGATAAAGCCCTGAGGATATCGCTTGACTACAGTGATTATGATAGAGATCATACTAGTGGGACATCTGTAGTTTATAAGCATATCCTGAAATGTCCCTAGTCGGAGGTATATCGAGACGGGGCATCGATATACAAGAGTAGACTAGCGTATATGATACTAGACCCATGTGATGGGCGATGGATGTTCCCACATTCATCGATGTTTGACATCAAGATCATATACGGGTGCTCAGTGGTGACTGGGTACACTGGACGGACTCACCGAGAACTCCTATATGGAATTATATCTATCGTCGGATAGTGGTTCTCAGGTGACACTGGTACAGGTTAGTCTGTAGACCGTAGATCGTCATAGAGTCTTGTGTGCTCTCCCACTGTACTTTGATTACCACCCTACCACGGCTCTACTGAGTTGTGCAAACAGGTGGCCATTAGGTACAGTCCCGAGACACACGAAGGCGATGAGCGATAGGAGGGGTTTCGTCTCTCCCGGTATTGGGAGTTGATGCTGTGCTGTGCTCGACTGGTTATATCAGTAAGTCCATGGCGAGAGCTGCTGAGATTTACTGATAAGTGTTATCAGTAGTTTCTCGATCTGTTATAGACCATTCACCGGCATGACTTATTGAGTTATTGGGGTCGACGTTACCATCCCAAGACTCGATATGCAGCATATCTGACGAAGAGACCAGACTGTACGGTAGTGTTGCCGGTTGGCTCGACGGGAGTTGTAGCAGGTTCGCTTGTTTTCTTCTGATCGCTCAATACCCGGGTGGCCGTTACGTTTAGCTAACCGCTTGCGGCTTGGGGGTGCTTGATGTGATCATCACCCACTGCCGGCGTATTGACGAGTCTTAGAGTCCAACAAAGGAGTTGCCTAGTTCTGGCGAAACGTTGTGGTGCGCGTATGCGATATGCGCATGGACCCGGTTAAAATGCGTGTATGAGATACCGTATATTAATTGGGCGGCTTGCTTTTGGTCGGGTCGTATGTGATATGATCGGGTTGATAAATCAAGTGTTGATTTATCATTTAACCATTAGCTTCTCACTAGAAATCCTATCTTGTTTCTTTTGGATGTATGCATGCATGTATGCATTCATTCTTGTTCATGCACATATGGATGTGCATGCACACATGCATACATACATCATTCTATAATGGTTGTTTATACATAGAAAATGGTGGTAATATAAGACTCACACCTTGGTTATTTATATGGATTATTACTTATATTTGTTTTAAAACAAAATGAAAAAGAAAAGGATAATTCATGGTTTGTTTCTAGTCTCTTCTTTGACCTAACCATGCTCACCTGCTCTTAACCATGGATTAAACTTTCCTTTCATGTTTTAACTCAAATTAAATAATATCTTTATCATTTAACCATGGTTTGAGATGAGAAGAAATAAATATATATACATATATTTTCTTTTTCTTTTCATGAGTTTATCTTCTCTTCTTCTTAAAAAAAGGCATCATCTTCTTCAACCTTGATCTCTTGCTCTTTAGTCTTTCAAGTGAGCAATATACTCAAAAAGATAGGATTTTGAAGTGAGAAAGAGAACCACAACACCATTCTACACAAGTCTAGCCCACTTGTTTAGAGTGTTAGCTTCATTTCATCCTCTTGATAAAGTGAAGTTGCAAGCTTGGACAAAGGGGCTTCGGGTGGATCGTCATGGACGTTAGAAGACTTCAAGCTAATCGTTTTCCAACTCTCAAGTGGCCAAGGAGTCTATAAAAGGGAGCTACAAAGGTTGTACTCTCAAAACCCTAGCCTTTGTTACATGTATTGTTATGAAACCCTAATTTTTCTAGGATAGATCCTTTGTATGCTTACTTAACACCATAAAAATTTGATCTTTGTGACATGCGATGCTTCCAAACCTCTCATAGGGTGCTAGGTAAACTTTACAGAATTTGGGGGTCGTCTTCTACACATGGGATCAGCACCTCACAACTATATTGTAGTCTTCTTAATTTTAATTTGAATACACTGGGTCGATAGCAGTTTGCAGAAAGCTAGATTTGCCCAAAAACGATGAATTTGCATCAAATAGGAATCTGGTGGTATTTTAGTGCAATTGGGGGCTAAGCTAGGTTAACATGGCCCTAACAACACTCCATCAACTTACTAAAACCAATTCATACTTCACTTGATCAAGGTTCCCCCTAATTACCACATATCGCACTAAAACGCACCATTAATCACTAATCGAAGCTAAGCTACACTAATTAAGAAAACTAGGGGTAAGTTCAAGAAGTATACCCCACACTCGACCCTAGGGAGCTGGAGGAAGAAGAAGGAGTAGAGTGAAGGAGATGCAGTTGAAGTTGTGTTGTTGCTGCTGCTCACTGCTTCTGTTGCTGCTCACTGTTGCTGCTGTTGCTGCTTGCTGGCTGCTGCTGCTGCTGCTGTGCTTGCTTCAGCTCCTGCTGAGCTTGCTTCTGCTGCTGCTGAGATGGTGTGGGTGTGTGAGTGTGAGAGTGAGGTTGAAAGAAATGAGCACAAGAATGAGAGGAAATCATAACTCCCAATGTCAACCCCGCCTTTCTCTCTCATCATTAAATGCAAGCATGGCTTTTGCCATGATGCATTCTCTCTCTCTCATTCTCACCAAGTCAACACTCTAAAGAAAAAATTCAAATTAAAACAACCATCAATTAACTAATTATACTTAATTAAAACCCATTATTGAACCCACCATGGTTGCTAACCATGGTATTACCTCATTTTAAACCCTAGTTTACATGCATATGTGTGTGCAAGCCCAGGAAAATTCTAGAAAAATATTTATTAAATTTGGAAAAACATTGGAAACTCAATTTGGTAAACTTTTTATTAAAAACCCTTTATTTAAATATAATTAGCCACTAAACACATCCTAAGGTGTTACAATCTCCCCCTAAAAGAAATTCGTCCCCGAATTTGAAAATATGAAGCTACGCATACCTTCAAAGAGATGAGGGAACTTATTCAGCATCTCGCCCTTGGCTTCCCAAGTGATCTCTTCGCCACTCGGGCTGCGCCAAAGCACCTTCACTGATGGCAAGACCCTCGATCTAAGTTTCTTCACCTGCCGGTCCACTATCACGACTGGCTGCTCGGTTAACGAAAGGTCACGCTCGAGCTGAACGGTCTGATGTTGAATCATGTGCGAAGGGTCATGTAGGTATCTGCGAAGCATCGACACGTGGAACACGGGGTGAACATCTGGGAAGTCGGGTGGAAGAGCCAAACGATAAGCCACTGCGCCCACACGCTCGAGGATCTCGAAGGGACCTATGAATCTGGGGCTAAGCTTCCCCTTCCGTCCAAACCTCATCACTCCCTTCATCGGAGAGACCCTCAGAAAAACGTGATCTCCAACTGCGAACTCTAATCTGCGGCGGCGCCTATCTGCATACGATCTCTGCCTGCTCTGAGCTGTCCTCATCTTGTCTCGAATAAGCTGTATCTTCTCGGTCGTCTCCTGTACGATCTGGGGCCCAAAAATACTGCTCTCACTGAGCTCTGTCCAGCAGACGAGCGATCTACATCTCCTCCCATACAGAGCCTCGAAAGTTGCCATCTAAATTGTATCCTTGAAACTATTGTTGTAGGAGAACTCCACCAAGGGTAAATGATGATCCCAGCTACCACCAAACTCTAAAACACACGCTCGGAGCATGTCCTCGAGAGTCTGAACCGTCCGCTCTGACTGGCCGTCGGTCTGCGGATGAAATGCTGTGCTGAAACTCAAGCGTGTGCCCAAAGACTCCTGAAGTCTCTGTCATAGTCGGTTGGTAAACTGGGTACCTCTGTCGGACACGATACACGTCGGGACTCCGTGCAGTCATACTATCTCGTCGATGTAAATCTGGGCGTACTGAGCAAATCCGAAAGTCGTCTTCACTGGCAGGAAGTGAGCCGCTTTCGTCAAACGATCCACGATCACCCAAATGGAGTCATACCCTCGCGTAGTCTTGGGTATACCCACAATGAAATCCATAGAAATCTGCTCTCATTTCCACTCCGGAATGGGTAACGGCTGTATCTCTCCCGCGGGCCTCTGGTGCTCGGCCTTGACTTGCTGACAAGTCAGGCATCTCGATACGAAATCTGTGATGTCCCTCTTCATTCCGTCCCACCAGTAAACATCTCCCATATCATGATACATCTTGGTGGAACCGGGATGAACTCTGTACACCGATCGATGTGCCTCCTCAAGAATCTCACGCCGCAGCCCCTCAGCATCCGGTATGCACAGTCTAGTCCCAAATCTCAGCATCCCATGATCATCGATCACGAACTCGAAGAATCTGCCCTGTCCAATCTGCGTCCTGATCTCTGAACATCGGTCATTACTGTGCTGTGCCTCATGTATACGGTCAAGCAACTGTGGGCGTGCACGAATATGCGCAATCTGTCCTCCAATCGGCATGAACTCGAACTGCACTCGGCTTTCGCATAATATATGCCAATCTGCCGACGACTGCCCCTGTACTGCGCTCAAACAAGATAGGCTACCCCCGGGCCTCCTGCTCAAAGCATCCGCCACTACATTCGCCTTGCCCGGGTGATACAAGATCTCGCAGTCGTAATCCTTCACTAACTCCATCCATCGACACTGTCTAAGGTTCAGGTCTCGCTGCTGAAATATATACTTTAAACTCTTGTGATCAGTGAATATCTGGCACGACTCGCCGTATAGGTAATGTCGCCAGATCTTAAGTGCAAAGACCACTGCAGCCATCTCTAAATTGTGAGTGGGGTAGTTCTGTTCATGTTTCTTCAATTGTCGCGAAGCATACGCGATCACCCTGTCATGCTGCATCAATACGCACCCTAGCCCCACTCGAGAAGCATCACAATAGACCACAAATCCGCCTGATCCTGAAGACAATGATAACACTTGTGCCGTAGTCAGCCGAGTCTGTAGCTGCTGAAAACTGTGTTCGCACTACTCCGTCCAATAGAAAGGGACTCCCTTCCGGGTCAACCCGGTCAAAGGTGTACCAATACTGGAGAAGTCCTGCACAAATCGCCTGTAGTAACCGGCAACCCCAAAAAGCTGCGAATCTCCGTAACTGATGTGGGTCTGGGCCAACGCTGAACGGCCTTGATCTTCCTCGGGTCTACACATATACCATCTCGTGAAATCACATGCCCTAAGAAGTCTACGTTGTCCATCCAGAAAGCACACTTGGAGAATTTCGCGTAAAGCTGGTGCTCCCTTAAAGTCTGCAGTGTAATCCGCTGGTGCTGCTCATGCTCCTCACTACTCCGGGAATACACCAAGATATCGTCAATGAATACTATGATGAACAGATCCGGATATGGACGGAAAATACGGTTCATCAAGTCCATGAATGCTGCTGGCGCATTGGTGAGTCCGAACGACATCACCAAAAACTCATAATGGCCATAGCGCGTACGGAAAGCTGTCCTAGGAATGTCCTCCTGCCGAACCTGCAGCTGATGATAGCCCGATCGTAAATCAATCCTCGAAAAGTATCCTGCCCCCTGAAGCTGGTCGAACAAATCGTCGATACGTAGCAAGGGATATCTGTTCCACACTGTCATCCTGTTCAGCTGGCGGTAGTCGATACACAGACGCAAACTGCCGTCCTTCTTCTTGACGAATAGGACTGGAGCACCCCAAGGAGAAACACTGGGTCGAATAAGTCCTTTATCCAGCAAATCTTGCAACTGACCCTTCAATTCTCGAAGTTCCGCCGGGGCCAACCGATAAGGCGGTATGGAAATAGGCCCCGAGCCAGGAACCAAATCAATACAGAAAGAAATGTCGCGCTCGGGCGGTAGTCCAGGAAGCTCGTCAGGGAACACATCAGGAAACTCGCTAACAACCGGAACCTGATCCAATAGAACCTCTATAGCGCTAGCATTGCAAACATAGGCGAGAAATCCCTGACATCCTTTCCTCAAAAGCTGTCCAGCGCGAAAAGAAGAAATCACACCGTGAGGGGAGGCACCACGGTCCCCCAACACAACAAAAACCGACTCGCCGGGAAAACAGAATCTAACCGTCTTCTCACGGCAGTCCACAGAATCATAGCACGTGGCTAACCAATCCATGCCCAAAAGAACGTCGAAGTCCAACATCTCAAGAAGGATCAAGTCGACAGGCAACTCTCTCTCGCCAATACAGACGGTACAGGATCGGAACATGTGCCTAGCAATAAACGACTCTCCCACGGGGGTGGTCACAACAAGAGGCTGATCAAGCAAACCGGACTCTCTACCCAAACTCGGCACAAAGTGTGTGGATACGTACGAGTGCGTGGATCCGGGATCGAACAACACGTGTGCATCAACAGAACATACTGGAAGGATACCTGAGACCACCGCATTGGACGCCTGCGCGTCCTGATGCGTCAAAGCAAAAACTCGCGCCTGTCCTCCACCGATGACTGACTGCCCTCTGTCTCGGTCATCTCGCCCTCTCGGAGCAACTCCTCCACGCCCACGACCTCTCTGTGTATGAGTCTGACGCGGAGCAACGGTAGGTACAGCAGGCAACGCCCTCTGGGTTGGTGAAGGTGGTAAGGTAACATGCGGTGATGCTGCCTCCCTCCGGTGTATCTAAGGACAATCTCTAACGAGGTGAAGTAGACTGCCACATCTAAAGCAACCCTACGGCGACTGCTGGCTCTCCCGTGCATATGAGCTAAACATCTGGACACGTCCTGAATCTCTGCCACTCCTCGTACCAGAACGGTACCTGTCGCGGCGTCTGAATGTCTGTCTCCGTGCTGATATACTAGTACGAACTCTCTTCGGCTCTGGAACTACCGAAGTCTCAGCAAGGCGCTCCTCGACTAATAGGGCTGCGTCTACAGCTGCTGCATATGTCTTGTAATGATGCGCGCTGATCGCGAGGAACAGTGGTGTAAGCAAGCCTCGAACAAATCTCTTGACTCGCATCTCCTCGGTAACCACTAGGTACGGAGCATAAACTGTTAGCTCTGTAAACAGCACGTCATACTCTGCCACTGACATCTCCAGAGTCTGGCGTAAGGACTCGAACCTGTGTGCTCTAGCATCTCTGACACTCAATGGAAGGAAGCGGGCAAGGAATAGCGCCACAAACTCTGTCCAGGTCATAGGAGGAAGACCTGCCGCTCTGCCCTTCTCAACTGATTCACACCACTTCTGCGCAAGACCTTCCAGGCGAAATCTCGCGAACCCAACCCATCTCGCATCTGTGCATCTGAGGGAACGGCATATCCGAGCCATCCTATCAATGAAAGACTGTGGGTCCTCGGCTGTATCAGTTCCTGTGAAGACCGGAGGCTTCAGCCTCATGAACTCTGATAGCGATACTGTCACCTCCGTGGCTGCAGGGGCAACTGGCTGTGCGGTAGGTACCATCGCGGTCTCTGTAACGGGTGGAGCTACCTCTGGTTGCTCCGCTCGAAGCGTCTCAACTAGCGATCCTATCATCTGGCGCATTTCCTGCATGCTGGATCCCACTGTTTGGCGCATCTCCTGCATACCAGCCCCTAGCGTGGCGATCTGATCTGTCATGGGAGGAACAACCTGCTCGGGTACAACCGGCGTACTGCCCGGATCAGTCCTTGTCTCAGACGAATCAACTCAAATCTAGGCCCTCGCGGCCGCTCTCTGCGCCCTCGTAGTCTTTGGCGGCATAATGGCTTAAAGGAAATTAGGATTCGATAAGAATGCGGAAATTGAATCACAAGAATATATATACTCAAGAAGGAATTTAAATCAATAAGTCCTAAGGTCGCCTTGGCGGAGTACCGTGTCGTGAGTATGCCGTGGAACATACACACGCTACGCCACTCTGCTTCAACTACCTACTCCATCATACCAAGGTTATCCTACACTCCGAAAGGTAAAACCTACGCTCTTATACCAACTTTGTCACGACCCGAATATTTCGACTCGTGACCGGCACTTAACCACGTAACGTCTACAGGCGTAACGTGACTAAGTAAGCCGAACCCAGAAATCAAAACCATTTAAAAGTAGCGAGTGTTGAAAACATTTAATTAAGACATTTAGAAAACCTTAAATAGTTCAATAAGTTCTTTTAAATTTACATTATCATTTAAATAATTTTGGTAGCGTTTCCTTTGTAAAAGTAACCCCGAAATCGGGTATGCAACAGGATATGAGTGAAAATGAGATATAATGAAACAAAACATTCCCAAACGGGAGCAATCACGCCCAACGGCGGAAACCATCATCACCAGAGTAATATACGACGCCGTAGCGAAGAATGAGCAATAAGTAAACATCACAGAATAATAAACTGCATATGAAGACAGTCGGCTCCCACGAGCTTGACACCAGAACACAAAATATACATCATCGTCCTCACACTGTATCTATGTCCAGTACATATACGGTAGATGGAGAATCCTAGATACAAAAGAGCTACAATAAAAGTAATAAGATACCACAACCCACCTAGAAGCAAAACAGCTCTAGCACCAACTGTAGTGGTATCTGTATCCAAAAGATGCAAAAGGCAGCCTGCCGCGACTACTCTGAGGGGCAACCTGCAAATACTGTGGCACAACGGGGGTGAGTTGCCAACTCGTGAATAGAGATAACATATAAAGGTAATCGCGAGCATGCACGTACTGCGCTACTCTATCATATGCCAGCAAGTAAGATCTATATGCGACAAGCAGTAGGTGCAATAATCATGCAAATGCTCTGTCAGGTAAAATAACTACAGGATGAGATACATGATAATCAATGCTGAGCATGGGATAAATAACATCTACACGGAATATCAACGTGGAAAGGTAATCGGTGCCCAAAACTGCACCCAAATCCCAAATAAACTCAGGCGCCGGCACACTCCTCGGCCCTCAAATCATGTAAAATCTCGTAGAATCGCGAGTGCCCAACATCGGCACTCAAAATATCATAAAATACTCGTGTCCAGCATCGACACGCAAATCCTCATATATCGGGCTCCGTAAGTCCGGATCAGCCCACGGGCACCGTCTGCGGTATCGGCCCCGGCAGTACGGATCATCCCGCATCCATCTCTCAACTCTTGTCCGTATCCTCTGGATAACCGCCAGGTCCAACCAATCACCGGTAGGTACTCGCTACCCTGCTAGGCTCATCGTCTACTCCACGAAAAACATTTCTCGCCCCGGGGAACCATACCGGGTCCACCATGAACCCGCAAACGGATCATCCAACTCCTCGAATCGGGTTTCAAACACACGTCTCAGCACCGAGAAAACGCGTGGTGGACGGACCAAAATATCATATCACGAGGAACCGAGTTTTCAAATAGTGCATCTTTTCATAAATAATCCCACGGTCCTCAAAACCAGAAATCACATGAAAATCCAACACCAAGAAGTAAATCAAATGCGATGTGCTATGTACATCAAGCCATAATATAGGTACAAGGGGAAACCGCTTTTAAAAATAGTTTCCGTTTTTAAAGACATCATGCGGCTCCCAATTTCTATGAAATCGTATCGAATCATATGTGAAATGAACTACAGCAATATAATCATGGCAGTTCTACAGTGAGTGTATCATGGCAATTACTAACGGTATGTGTGTAACATGCAGATTAGTGCTCGTGCAACATGAACCGTTAGTAATAGTGCGGTGTTCTATCAATTCTAAGTTTACTTACATATAGCAGGGAATGTCGTAGGCAACAACAGTATCCATGACAGTCAATGGGGTAAATGCAACATAAAACTATAAGGTCCTATCAGCCTTGATGCATAACGCCATGCGGGCGATATCCCGTAGATGTTAAATCTACTAACCGGAGTCTCGCGCTAAGTGTAGCCGACGACTTGCTTTACTTTCTTCACAGCGTCCGTCTCACTCGCCTGCGAACCTAGAATCACACAATATATCACATATAAGCTCAAATCCACAAAAACGTGATATTAAGGTCAAACTAGAAACCCGCGTCGCAAACCAAGCGCGCGTGTGCGTGATACGCTAAAACGTGTGATTACGTGCCTGAAACTACTCCGACGCGTCGCGATACGCAGAAACCCCAAACCCACACACGTATCACGCGTGTCGCGAAGGTTTAAAATACGAGAAATAGGTATTTATCTCTAGATTTTTCTACAGCAAGAATTAAATAAAATTATAAATGCCATCGGTCTAAAGGTAGCAGCAGGAACCTACAGAGCCAAACCAAACCCAAATCCCTCCACATCTGGCCGCAAATTGCGGCCAGAATCAATATTTCGGCGGCCATAGTACGGAATTTGGGGGTCGTCTTCTACACATGGGATCAGCACCTCACAACTATACTGTAGTCTTCTTAATTTTAATCTGAATACACTGGGTCGATAGCCGTTTGCAGAAAGCTAGATTTGCTCAAAAACGATGAATTTGCATCAAATAGGAATCTGGTAGTATTTTAGTGCAATTTGGGGCTAAGCTAGGTTAACATGGCCCTAACAACACTCCATGAACTTACTAAAACCAATTCATGCTTCACTTGATCAAGGTTCCCCCTAATTACCACATATCGCACTAAAACGCACCATTAATCACTAATCGAAGCTAAGCTACACTAATTAAGCAAACTAGGGGGTAAGTTCAAGAAGTATACCCCACACTTGACCCTAGGGAGCTGGAGGAGGAAGAAGGAGTAGAGGGAAGGAGCTGCAGTTGAAGTTGTGTTGTTGCTGCTGCTCACTGCTGTTGTTGCTGCTCACTGTTGCTGCTTGCTGGCTGCTGCTGCTGCTGCTGTGCTTGCTTCAGCTGCTGCTGAGCTTGCTTCTGCTGCTGCTGAGATGGTGTGGGTGTGTGAGTGTGAGAGTGAGGTTGAAAGAAATGAGCACAAGAATGAGAGGAAATCATAACTCCCAATGTCAACCCCTCCTTTCTCTCTCATCATTAAATGCAAGCATGGCTTTTGCCATGATGCATTCTCTCTCTCTCATTCTCACCAAGTCAACACTCCAAAGAAAAAATTCAAATTAAAACAACCATCAATTAACTAATTAGACTTAATTAAAACCCATTATTAAACCCACCATGGTTGCTAACCATGGTATTACCTCATTTTAAACCCTAGTTTACATGCACATGTGTGTGCAAGCCTAGGAAAATTCTAGAAAAATATTTATTAAATTTGGAAAAACATTGGAAACTCAATTTGGTAAACTTTTTTTTAAAAACCCTTTATTTAAATATAATTAGCCACTAAACACATCCTAAGGTGTTACAGATATTCATAAAGAATACCGCTATGCGAAGATTGAACTAGAGCTACCTTTTTGAAAATTTCATTCTACAACATCTTTATGTTTCTTTCTTTTTCATTAATCTCATTAATGAAGTCCCATCATTTATGTTTTCTAAACATCACAAATAAATAAACGAAAATACAACGTACACTTATACCATCCGCATTCGCCACGGGGTCCCGTCATGCACCGTTGGGTTACTTAACTAACGGCAGAGCGGGGACAAGACTAGCACAGATGCAAAACATAAGCAACGTTTATTATATATCATATATATAATATAAAACATTCGTCTCACGCAGTATATGATTACATCACAGAACAGTGCAGCAGAAGTCAACAAATGAAATATAGGATATATTAGGGGGTCCGTGTTTTAAATCGAGCCAGTAAAAAACACGGATTCCACGGTCGTGATGAATAGCCAAACCCACATCCCTAGACCCCTACAAGAGCGGCAAAAAACCCTACAAATTTTGGAGTTAGGAGACCCGGTCTCGACTCTTCGAGAAGGTCTCCCACTGGACTCTAGAACCCGGTTACTTATGCTCCCCACCTTAGGTCTATCCTAATGCGGAAAAGTAAATAATATACATCAATGGTGACATCATCCTCAACCCGGAAGTGTCCCAATAAAAGAATATTACATACAAAATTTTTATTACATGAATGAAAATAAAAAACTCTCATCTCACGTAAAAACCCCCCGCTATTCAATCACGACGATCCAATATAACATATTACAGCAACACATAACACCACATATCATCAACGTAAGTAAATATGCGTATCCCAATTGTCGTTGACGTATAGCAACGAAACCGGCGATACACCACATATTACACTTACGGTCGCAGAAAAGAAATGAAAAACTGCAATAATTAGAATCCACAAACACCTTAGACATCATAAACCCGGAATATCTCATACTTCAGATTTCCTGCCTAACAATATAAACCTGGCATTTTAGTCTTGAATTGAAAACACTTTTCAATATCCAGTCGGGCAATTCAACAAGATTCCCAACGAATAATCGAATGCTCGTCGGAAACTTTAGTAGATGGCCGCATCCCCGATACCGTTGACGAAGTGCACTTAGGAGGAATACCGCGGCTGCGAGCACCCGAGAGGATACTTTTGGCAACGAGGTTCTCCTACAGTCACTTGGTCGGGGCTATGGGGCGTGGCTATCTAGTAGTGTTATCCGGCGACTATTCGCGTACTCTACGAGATTGTAACGGAGATTTGATCCGAATCGAAACTCCGTGGCAATCTATCGAATGAGACTAAATTGCTAGATTTACAAAACACTAACTAGTTTTCACAAAACTAATTATTGTGGATTCCAAATATTATATCACATATCAGTATATACTAGATGATGTTAAACATTTCGATCGATTCATCAAACACCCACAAATCTCATAGACCTCAACACTTGAGTCTCATTTAAAAATACCCCAAAAGTGCTAAATATTCCTATGGAGCAACACAAGAAAGGGGAGTCCCTGACTCACCAACAATACCGCGGAACCGCGGCTAAATGCATAGTTTTGATGCGGTTGCATGGCTGTTTGGTCGAGTTGGGCTCTCATTTTTCTTGGGGATCCATTAAAAGCCCTGCACAATTTTCTGCATATTTTTAATCTAAAAAATTCCAACTTTTGAAAAAATTTCCAGAAACTTGGATTTACGGGTTTCGAAAAGATGATCGAACACTTTAACTTCGTTTAGACAACTCCTGATGATCTAGCTTGGCTCTGATACTATGAAAGTGTAACGACCCAAAGTTCGACCCGTGACCGGCACTTAACCACGTAACGTCTACACGCGTAACGCGACTCAGTAAGCCGAAACCCAGAATCAAAACCATTAAAATGGGTGAGTGAAAAAAAACATTAGTTTAAAACATTTTGAAAACCTTGAGTAATTAAGTAAAATTCTTTAAAATTTAAGTTATTTTTTTAAAAATTTCGGCAGCATCTCCTTTGTAAAAACTAGCCCGAAAACGGGTACAAAACATGATATAAGTAAAATGACATACAATAAGAATAAAGCATCCCCAACAGGAGCAATCACGCCCAATGGCGGAAACAATCACCACAAGAATAATATACGATGCCGTAGCGAAGAAATGAGCAATATAAATGAAAAACATCATAAAAGATAAAGCTGCATGAATAATGTCGGCTCATACGAGCTCGACACCAGAGTACAAAATAATATACATCGTCCTCACAACTGGTCTCTAAGTCAATACATGAAATAGAAGATGGAGAGTACAAGATACAATAGTGTGCACAATTGGAAAATAAACGGATACCGCAAAAACCCACCTATAAGCAAGAGCTCACACGCCAACTGCAGTGGTATCCGTAGCATAAAGATACAAGGAAGTGGCCCTGCCGCAACTACTCTGAGGGTCGACCTGCAAACATTATGGCACAACGGGGGTGAGTTGCCAAATTGTGAATAGTAGATAACATATAAAGGTAATCGCGAGTATGCACGTGCTGCGATACCCTAACTTGTGCAAACATATAGCGTCTATATGATGAGCTGGGTACGCAATAATCATGCATAACAAGTGCAATCTAATAGCATCTCTATATGATGAGCATGGTATGCAATAATCATGCATAACAAGTGCAATCTAATAACATCTATATATTATGAGCAGGGTATGCAATAATCATGCATAACAAGTGAAATCTAATGACATCTCTATATGATGAGAAGGGTATGTAAGTGCACGGCGGCGCCCCGGCCGTCTGGACGAGGCCAAAATGCGGAAACGATACTTTTACGAAACTTGTAAACCAGCATCACCGCGCACTATAAACCCGGATTGGGCCATTAACCTAATCCTAGCTAACTAGAGAAGGGGTAAGGAGATATACCGAGCGATCTGTGTCCTTCCGTCTTCTCGTCGTCGTCCCGATCTCCCCGCGGAATCTCCGGTCTTTATCTCCTCGTCGGAAGGGCACCACATCGCCGGGTTCTTTTACGGGCTCCCACCTCTGGACCGAGGCAACTCGGGCACGAAGTTGGCGAGTCGACATGTCAAAGAATGCTGTAAGATAGTGTAGAACTATATATCTCTTGGGGTTATTAGAAGTTGGCTTTTGGTGGAGGAATGGGATATATGCATTTTGAGATGAACTAGAGGATTTTGTGGCAAGCAAAATGGATCAATTTCTCTCCTCAAATTTTTGGACAGCCCCCTCACCAAGAATGGCCGACCACCACTTCATGAATGAGAATGGGAGTGAGCCAAGAGAGGGAATAATGCAAGAGAGAGAAAAGTGATAATCATGAAGAATAATGATCACTACCAAATCCATATCAACTCCCATCACCATCTCATCTCCAAAAGTCAAGCAATCATGAGTAAAGAAGCCAATGGATGGTGCACAATCATGAAGCATATGGCTCGGGTTTGTACGAAACTAAAACATGTTTGCATGACTCCTTTGAGCCGTGGTAGGGTAGTAATCAATGTAGGGGTTCCTAGGAACACCCATGAGGTTCTACAACTGATCAACCATGTCCAATTTGAATTTTTATGTGCCGAGAAACCCTAAACTAGATCGTTAACTAGAGGATAGGAGAAAGACATACAAGTAAACAATTTTACTAGAAAGTGAAAGTGACTACAACCTTTGTAGATCCGGTCCTCCACCTCTTTACCTCCGTGATGACGTCCCTCCGCTGCGATCATCGGATCCCGGACACTAGCGATGGTTTCGTCGGAGAAATGGGCGGGCTAGGTCGTCGACTTTGATACTGAAGATGATCTACGTCGAGGCAACTCAAGATCAAGCTCCATCTTCACTTGGTCATAAAACATGTGAACATAACACACTCTACTACATGGCAAGTGGTAGAGGATGAAGAAATAGGAAGTGGGTTCACTTTGGATTTGGATTTCTCACTTGGATTCATCACTTAGAATTTTCAAGAGAGCTTTCTTCTCTTCATGAAGAAGAAGAAGAAGAAGAAAAGAAAATGAATAATGAATTATCTCAAAAAGAAAATCAAGAGATGTCTATCATTTAGCAACCATGGGTGAGTAAACTTATGTAGAGAATAAACTAAGGTTTAGGTGAAATGGTTAGGTTAAGGGATAAAAACAAAATGGTCACTTTGTCAAAGATGCATGAAGCATCAAGAAGATTCTTGCATAAAACAAAAGCAACCATTTAGTTTTTTCTTTTAACCAAAATAAATAAAGTAAGTAAAACCCTAACCATTTACCTAAACATGGTGTATAGCATACACACACCCAAGTTTGCATGTATCATCAAACATGATACAATCTAGTGCACAAAAATATATCACATATACTACTTGTGCACATCAAGTGAGAAAATCCATCTTAAGTGAACAAATACTATTTAATGTAAAGTAATATATCAAATATATAATTACACATTAAATCATTAAATCAACACTTGATTTTAATGATCCGGTCATATCGCATATAACCGACAAATATCAAGTGCATCATTGTATCGAATCAACACTTGATTCGGTAACCCGGCTATATCATATATAACCGTCCAATGATACAAATCGCGAGAATAGAATTCAGTATCACATACTGGTATTATTCTCGGTCCCGCACATATCTCATATGCGCTCCTATTTCGTTTCGCTTGAGCCAGGAAACCTCTGTGTAGGACTCTAAAGACTCGTCAATACGCCGGCAGCAGGTGATGATCATATCAAACACCCACAAGCCGCAAGCGGTCTTCTAAACGTAACGGCCACCCGGGTATTGAGCGATCAGAAGATCAACGAGAAAGCCCGCTCACATTCCTGTGAATCCAACCAGCAACACTTACCGTACAGTCCGGTCTGTTTGTCTGATATGTCGCATATCTCGCCTAGGGGTGGTAAACGTCAGATCCCAGTAGCTCGATAAGTCATGCTGATGTAAGATCCGTAACAAGCATGAAACTACTGATAACACTTCCAAGTAAATCAGTGCAACCCTGGCCAGGGATTTCCAGTTATGGCCAGTCGAGCATAGCGCAACATCAACCCCCAATACCGGGAGAGACGAATCCCCTCCTATCGCTCATTGCCTCCATGTGAATCGGGACTGTACCCAAAAACCACCTGTTTGCACGACTCAATAGAGCCGTGGTTGGGCGGAAATCAAAGCACAGTGGGAGACACACAAGACTCTATAACGATCTCGGGTCAACAGACTAAGCTGTACCTGTATCACCAGAGAACTGCCATCTGACGTGAGGTATAATACCATATGGGAGTTCTCGGCGAGTCCGTTCAGTGTACCCAGTCATCACTGAGCACCCGCATACCATCTCTGATGTCAAACACCAATTGATATGGGATCATCCATCGCCTATCACATGGATCGAGAAGATATACGCTAGTCTACTCTGGAATATCGATGCCCCGTCTCGATATTCCCACGACTAGGAACAATGAAGGATGTACTCATTGACTACCGAGGCCCCATTAGTATGATCTTCATCATAGTCCTGGAAGTCGAGTACACATCCTAAGGGCTTTATCAACATGTAATAGAGAGACAACAAGTATACATGTTAAGATAAAGAGCAACCAGATAGCATACTATCATGTCGAGCAAGAAAGTCTTACCTATATATGTCCCAGCATCCACTACAATATACATCCTATGTATAGTAATGGCCTCTAGGGCATACATATAACTAACAATCTCCCACTTGCACTTGGGCCATCTGTAGCAGTGGTTGCAGTATCTAATACTCAACCATCCCATATGAGTCTCTTTCTGGGAAAAGGCCTTTGTGAGTGGATCCGCCGTGTTGTCCTCTGAGTCTACTCTCCTAACCTTGATCACCCTGGAGATAAATTATCTCCATGATCAGGTGATGCTGCCTCAGAATATGTCTGGGTCACTGATGGGATCGTGGTTCCTGGGCCAAAGCCACACTTCCATTGTCACACAATAGTAGGAACCTAGTTCATCTCATGAACTAATATACACCCAAACTTCCTCTTTGGTAGTATCTTTAATAGCGATGTCATCAGCCTTTATCGTCTAGACTGCCACGGCATATAGCTTGGAACTCTTCCAATATACCGTCCCTCCACTGAGGGTAAAGACAATGCCTGCGACTGACATTCAGTCGTCCTTATCACCCTGGAACTTTTTCCAGTGATTCTCCCCAGGATCCATTGATATCATCTTACTATAACTAGTGAGAATCCTAACATCCATTTAGATCTATCTCATAGATCCAAAACCCAGGATTTAGGAGGTATCACTTTGATCCTATATGGAGAATCCATGTGATAAGAGGAGATTGACCGAGCGGAGCATAGAAAACTCCTTCTCTATCAAGAGTATGTTATCCACGTACTCTACGAGGATCACCACCTTACTCTCTACTACCTTTTTCTATATACAAGGTTCATCTACCATTTTGATGAAGTCAAACTCTTTGATTACCACATCAAAACAGATATTCCAACTCCGCGATGCCTGCTTTAATCTGTAAAGCAACTTGCACACGTTTCCGCTGCTCCCATTGTTTACGAAGCCCTCTGGCTGTGTACTTATAGACGTTCTCTTCTAAATCATTATTTAGAAAAGTAGTCATGGAACCCAACCACCAGATATTGTAATCATGGTATGTAGCCGTGGAAAGTAGGATCCGGATGGACTTAAGAATAGTCACTTGAAAAAGGTTTCATCATTATCCACGCCTGGTCGATGACGAAAACCTTCAACAAGTCCAGCTTTGAAAGTCTCAACTTTTCCATCTACACCAAGTAATCTTCTCAAGATATACTTGCTCCTGATGGGGATTTAACCCTTCAGATACTGCATCCAAAGCACATACTTTGTTAGTGTACATGGATTCCATCTCAGATCGCTAAGCATCCAGCCATTCTTACAGATTCCCTACTCTCGATGGCCTGCTCGAAACTAGTTGGGTCATCATCTCATGATGCAATCCTCGCTCCCACTGTCATCGAGAAACCGAAGTATCTCTCAGGCGGATGAAGAACCCTGCTAGATCGGCGGAGAGGCTGAGGTTCGTCGGAGACTATTGAATCCTTTGGTTCTATCAAATCATCAGCTATAGTTTGTATAACTGGAACTCCTTCCAGTTCTACAGAATTGACCTTGCCTTGATCTTGTCCGGATTTTGCTTTTGACATAGGCCGGACAATCACAAATCTTAACTTACTTAAGAGATAGGTTCTTCCTGTAAGTGCACGGCGGCGCCCCGGCCGTCAGTTCGACGGCCAGATGCGGAAGCGGTGATAAACTTTAATTTTGCGAACTTAGCAAACCGGCACCACCGCGCACTAAACACCCGGATCGAACCATTAACTAGTCCTAGCTAATTACAAGACGGGTTAAAGATATACCGAGTGATCCGAGTCCTCCGGTCTTCTCGTCGTCGTCCCGATCTTCTGCGGTAACTCCGGTTGTCGTCTCCTCGCCGGAAAGGCACCACATCGCCTGCATCTTTTACGGGCTCCCGCCTCTATACCGAGGCAACTCGGGCATGAAGCTGGCAAGTCGACGTGCCCAAGATTTGCTGTAGAATGTGTAGTGCTTTGTCTCTTTGGGGTTATGTTGCCTTGATGGAGGAATGAGGTTGAGAAATGAACTTGGGAATTTTGGTGGCAATGGAAAAATGATATGAATGATAATTTTCCCACCCTCAGAAAAGATCCTCTCTCTTCTTCCCCTCTAAAATTGTGGCCGGCCTATGCAAGGAAAAGGTGGAGGGAAAGCATCATGTATAAGGGAGGTGAGTGTAGTAAAAGTAAGGGGGTGACCACAACCCTAAAGAAATGATAACAATCTCACATCAAACTCTAATCAACTCTAATCACCATAAAGCAAGTGATAAGAAGGAAAAAGAATCTCATCATGAAAAACTATCATGATGCCACCAATATGGAAGATACCCCTTCCACAAATGTTATTTGCAAACTTGCAAATAACCCCCTCCATCGGAAAAGTCCGGCCGGGAAAGAACAAAGGAAAACCGGCCGGAACGGAATGCAAACTGGCAACTCCAGAAAACTGGTCCCGTAATAAATTACAGGAAAACCCCGATACTGTGCATACACACCCACATCTGTATTCCGACCGGATACAAATGCAATGAGACAAAATCTACACTGTACTATACTAGGATCCGGCTTAAACCAAAGCCGGCTAGTAATATCCGTCCGATCCTGATCCGTGCAATACCGCACGTATCTGATCAAACCCTGCCATATATCTATACGGCCTCTAGTACTAACCGTCCGATCCTGATCCGTGCAATACCGCACGTATCTGATCGGACCCTGCCATATATCCATACGGCCTGTACAGCGTTTCGCCCGAAAGCTTGAGTAACTGAAAGTGTGGTGGACTCTAAAGACTCGTCAATACTATGGCTGTGGATTTAACCACCAGCACGTCAGAGGTATAAGCCAATACGTGACGGGCCACCAGCTATTGACCAAAAGGGACGTCGATGAGCGAACCCATCCTGACACCCTACTGAGCCTGTCAGTGACAATATCCGTACAGTCCGGTCCGTTCATCTATGAGCATCGCATGGCGGGCCTAGGGGGTTGGTAAAAGTCAGACCCCCAAAAGCGGTACAAGTCGTGTCGGAGTGTAGCCCAGAATACCCTGAGATACTACTGGAATACCTACCGGTAAATCTCCTGCCTTGGCCAAGGACTTCGTGTAATGGCTCTCCTAGACACAGCGTGAACTCACCCCCAATACCGGGAGAGACGAACCCCTGAAGATCCGCTCACTGCCTCCATGTGGCTCGGGACTGTACCCAACTAAAACCTGTTTGCACGACTCCTTTGAGCCGTGGTAGGGTAGTAATCAAAGCACAGTGGGAACTCACACGAGACAAATGACGATACTCAGGTCGATGAACTAACCTGTACACATGTCACCAGGGAACTGCTATCTGACGTCAGGTATAAGACCAACTAGCATGTTCCCGGCGAGTCCTGTCCGGTGAACTCATAACCCAATGAGCACCTGTATACATCTTAGGTGAACCAACTGACACCAGTGGCTTGTGAGACCGGCCACCGCCCCTCGTCGGGGTCTCGACTGTATACACTAGTCTACTCTGGTGTATCGATGCCCTATCTCGAAACTCCCACGACTAGGGACCTTTTAAGGATGTGCTTATAGACTACCAGCTCCCACGTATATGATCGCCCTCATACTGCTGGCAGTCAAGCAAGAATCCTAGGGGCTCTATCAACGTGTAATAGCGACCTGTCAGGTCACCTAAAGCAGTACACGATGATAAAGGTAAACCAGATAGCATACTATCATCTCGAGTAAGACTGTCCTACCGGGATAGGTCCTCCCTCAATCATTGCAATCACGTGCCTGTGATCCAATAATTGACTCTGAGGGCACTATCTCCAACAATCTCCCACTTGCACTCAAGGCTAATTATTGCGATGTCGCATACTCACAGCTCGTGTGATACCGAACACCCAACTCCTCTACAAGTCAGTCTCACAAAACTCGTTTGCGAAACTATTGCGTTCGAGGAATAGCCTCAGTGAGTGGATCCGCCTTGATGTTTCTTTCTATGTCTCTCTATATCTCAAGTTCACGGAGAATGCCATCTCCCGAAATGAGCAATACCTGTCTTAGAACGTGTCTGGATGTCTGATGGGACCTAGCTCATAAATGAACTCCAAATCCAAACTTCTTAGACTGTATCGTCAACTGAACTTAATCAGTATCCTGCGCCATGCCTCCCTCAGTATCTCCCTGGATCACCTGTCTAAAATACTGCCCCTCGTCAGAGGGAAAAACTATAACTCTGACAACCTCCTTGTCGTCCAGGTCACCTTGGAAGCCTGGAATGATAACTGTCTCCCGAATGAGGCTGTCGTTATCATATCCCTAGAACATCCACTTATGTTCTAAAACTGCTTCCGACCTTTTCTCCAGGATTGGATCAATGTCAACTTATTGCATCTAGTGCAAGAACAACATCTGGTGTGGTACTTTGACATCTCATGATTGACTCAATTGCCTAAGCAAGTGATCTGTCAATCATGCACATCCTTCTCCCCTTTAGTCTGTAAGACACCTTTAGAGAGGGTGACTCCATCACCTGCAGGTACACTACCGTGCCAGGAGTCGTCCATTCTAAATACTCTTAGAATGTGGTCTAAGTACCCTGATTGGGAAACCACCCAAATCTAGATCTAAAACCATAGATCTAGTAACCAGTATGTCTGATATAATGTCCAAATCCCATATGGAGAAAACACTGTGTGACGACCAAAGTATAACCGATCGTAGTATAGGAATAACACTTCTTACTCTGTGTATGTCATCCAAATACCATGACATCACACCCTACTACCTTCTCAACAGATCCATCCCCTATTCTGATGAAGTCAAACCTATGACTGTCACATCAGAAATAGATGATCTTTCCCCGCTACTCTGCTTTAGTCTATAAATAGACATAAGCTACCTGTCCACCAATGCTTCCGCTGCTCCCACTGACCACGACAACCCTCTGGCAGAGTCATATAGACGTACACTTCTAAAGCAAGTTTAGAACGACGCTATACTCATCCTCCTGCCGGGTCTCACGGTCTGGAACAACAGCAATGGCAAGTGTGGATAAACAAGAACCACCCTGTCACCGTCTTTGAGGCTACCGGAGTACCTCTCGGGTTCCTGAGGTTACCCACCTTATCTGCGGAGTGGCCAATGGAATGTCAATCAAGATTGAATCTTTAGGTTCATATGAAATCTTCAGTAATCGTTTGTGGTTCTGGAATCACTTCCAGTTCTACCACACTCCCACTACTGTTTTCTAAAAAAAATATTTTTAATAAAACTGTGGCGAGTCTAGAACAATATCACTATTGATCTTCCAGATGGTAGAAAGTCAACCCTCGTCATAGCCTGGGTCAACCCACAAACAGCAATTACAGAAACGTGCCTTGAGTTATCCAGAGTCTGGTTTTAAGCATAAACCGGACAACTCCCCGTACCTTAACATCGTTAAGATATGACCTGTTCTATATCCAATATAGAACCAGAGGCACTGATTTAATTGAACCAGATTCAAATCATGCAGCTGTCTCCAGTGCATGTCGACTAAATGGAAGGAGGCCGATCAGCGTCACTCAACTTAGGAATGCTTCCAATTATGAGTAACCCGAAAGAGAAGCAAGTTCTCTTAATCATTACTATCAACTAAATACCATACACAAGTATCTACATCTTCGATCACTTTGAAGAATCCCGATACTTGCAATACCTGGTTCTCTACTTTATTCAAATACCTATAACTTCTCAAAATTCGGACCCTGTGTTTCCACGAAACACCTGTCTAAAAACTAGAGAAGTCATAAGTAAACCGAATATAGTACGAGGACCAACCCCTCTGTCCTGATGGACCCTGGACAACATACAATACTCTGTATAAGTCCCTTGAGTCTGATAACTCATTCACTGTGTGTCGTAGCTTGAAAACTGTACTGTGGTTATGAAGAATTACACCGCTGTTCAATGCTCCTTACCTAACCATCCACTGATATAGGTAAATGTCATCGACATAATTTCAAAAAGGTATGTCTCACTCTATAAAAATAGACGTAAAAATATATCAATTTGAAATTGGTGCATAACAGCGGATATTCAAAACCAAATATTTGCCGACCGGCAAACAGCCCAGGTGATTTCCTCAAATATCACCGATTACAACGAATCCCGATATAATGAGGATGATCACCCAATTCCCAATAACTTACTCCCACTCATCATCTGTAAAACCATACAGATGTGAGAATCATACCTGGTAAATACATACCCTGGAGAAAGTGTCTAATTGGGAAATCAGTTTTCTTTTAATAGTACACAGTGAAACTGAAACATTGAAATGTTTCGTTGGGGTATCCTGGTATTCCTAGTAATGCCTCTTCCATTATCCAGATTCATAACTGTAACCATATAATTCTTTGCCACCTCTCCAAATCCCTTTATATGTCTTTAGTCATTACCATCTGTACACCCCTTTAGGCCAAATGGTTTTCTTCCTTCCCTACCGTTCGGCACCAGCCTATGGTTTGGAAGAAGACTATCCAATAAGCATAATGGGTGTACTGTCCTAATCCTAGGAGCACTCGCAATGCGAGAGAAGGTGAAGATAAAAGACAACCGAATAAACCTTATTCCTATTTCTCCTGAACCAGGATCCATCCCCGAACTGGAACAAGTTCCTTTCGAGTTCGTATATAACCATACGATGGATTATCCAATAAACTTGGGATCTTCGTAGTGATACGGAGTGTCCTGGAGAAATACAAAGGTGATTTTAGGATTGGCGAAGAAATACCTGGTTTGGTCGTGAATAGAAGTCGCAATTTACTTTGCCCTCTTACTAATCCCTTGCTTTGTCTTAACTTAATACCTTCTGTACACCATCGCTAGCTAATTGGTTTTCTTCGTTCCCCACCGTTCGGCACCAGCCTAAGGTTTGGAAGAAGACTAGCCAATTTGCGTAATAGGTGTACTATCTCCTAAACCAAGGAGTACTCAAAACTTGAGAGAAGGTAAAAGGAAAAGACAACTGAATAATCCTATCCGTTTTCTCCAGAACCGGAAACCATCCTCGAAGAAATTCCTTCGAGTTCGTATATAACCATACGATGGTTTTGTCCAATGGAAGTGGACGTTCGTAGTAATACAGGGTGTCCTGGAGAAAAGGGTAAAAGTAGGAGTGGAAATGAGGTTTGCAACTCTGACAATCCAAAAGCCAGTGTTAAGAAGATTCGGTCAACTTGGTCACTGAGTCATAGTCTAGGGTCGGGTCAATGGTCGCTGCCAAAGAGAGAGAGAAAAGAAACACTCAGCGTGCACTCTATCCTAGATCAGAATGGTTATCACTTTATCTAATCTGGAAACCTCCCACTGTACCTCAAATTCTCCTCCAAACCTAAAAGAAGAATTAGTCGGGAATACCTGAGGAGTAAACCAACTCATCAGTGGGAATCGGGATCCAACTATCATCGCCTGATAACGTGACGGAATCCGCTCACGGTATCACACTCCAGAAGGTATGCGCATATCTGGCAAGTTTCAGTTCTTTTGAAACTCCCGATGTGGATTTTTACCCCATGCTCTTACGACTTTGACTTTGGCCAACAAATCATAAGTCACATGTCAAGTTCTACCCGTCATTCTCCAGGTTGATTTGAATCCACCCGTACCTACCATTGACTTTGGCCAACAAGGCAGTACGACTGTTCCAAACCAACGCATCTATCTATGCTGCATATGAATAACCAACAGCTACCAAACACTGTGCCTTGACTTTGGCCAACAAACACAGCTTGAATACTATTGACTACCCACATGAAACGACGGAGGGCTACGAATGGTTTCTGGCGAAAACCTTTAACGTAATGAACTTGATATCGTTGAAGGAACGGATAGCTTTTTAGAAAATATAGTGACGAAAACCTTTACTAAAGAGGTCACTCCCGGTGAAGGGATCTCGGCTCTTTCCCCGTAGAATGGGGTGCAGGATATTCCAAATGAATACCACGATGCAAAGCAAAAGTAATCGGCTATAGTGAAGTTAATGCCCTGACGCAAACTTCTGTCCAAGGGGCCACTCCCGGTGAAGGGATCTCGGCCCTTGCCTCGTCGACTGAGGTGCTGGATATTCATAACCGAATATCACTGTGCAAAACAAAAGTGAACGTCCTTGCAATAACAGCTTTTTGAAAAGTGTTCCAACAACATCAGAATAGGATTGTTTTAACTTGCATTGATCCGAATCAACGCAGTCCCATCAATTGATCACACCACAAAGAACGAAAAAATATACTGATGTACGTATATGCTATCCGCATTCGCCACTGGGTCCCGTCATTACCCGTTAGGTTAGCTAACTAACGACAGAGCGGGGACTGGACTAGCGCGGATGCAAAACATACACAACATCTACTAATATATATACCAATATATTATATTTCGCTCAAGGCGTGATAAAAAATGCAACATCACAGAAATGTACAGCATCATAGAACAATACAGATATCTGGGATCCCCGGGTTTCACAGAGCCACTACTGAAACCCGACGTTCCCCTGGTCGTGTGGATAGCCTGTGCAATGAAATCCTAAACCCCTACGGGCGCGGCAAGTCACCCGCCAAAACCTGAAGCGAGGCAGCCCCCTTCAGTACCGTGAATGGACCACCCAGCACTTCACGGAATCCGGTAACTTGGGCACCCCTCCTGGGTCAACCTGTACCCCCTACGAGTGCGGCGAATAGCCCGCCAATTCCAGAGTGAAGCCCCCTCCGTCTCAATGCCATGAGATACGGGCCCGTTGCCCTCTAGAACCCGGCCATCCGTGCACCCCTCCGCGGGGTAATTCTAGTAAAGAAAGTAAAATATACATACAACGGGTACATCGACCGCAACCTGGTCGTGCCCCAAAATAATAATACAATCAGGCAGTGACGGCAGTCCACATGTCGGACGCTCGCCCCGCAATATCAAATGTACATATAAAACAAAACTGTACTACCACTGCAACCAGGCTATCCCCCACGACCGATCCGCAACATCACAGCAATACATAGAACATCAACGTGAAAGTCACGTTCGCAAATCCGTCTAACCGGGCTATAGCAGCTAGACAGGATTTACCGATCGAGTGACATTCACGGTCGCAGATATAATGTAAATACTATGAAAATAATGTGTTTAAAATATCCGATCGATCAAAAATTAACAAGTGGGCCCCCAAGCAATACTGTAGCAGATCAAGAAATTCTGGGCCCAATGTTATTATTCCAAAACTCCTAAAATCAGCCCAGAAGCCCACTGGAAAAAAAAATACAGCGAGGACACCAATGTGTGGCGAAACCGCGGCCCAAAGGGCGGTTTGGCCGCGGTTCCGCGCTTCAGTGGTCGATTCACTGTGTCGAATTTCTACAGAGTGCTTATAATTTCCAGTACATCACTTTTCTACAACCTGAAAAATTTTTGGGCTTCAAAAAATTTCAACAGAAAACTGATGTCAGGAAAATGTGGTTTTTTTGGAATTTTAGTCGATCGGAAATGCAAACACATTAAACAAAGCTAGACTAAGTTAATGGCGAGGCTCTGATACCACTGTAAATGCACGGCGGCGCCCCGGCCGTCAGTCCGACGACCAAATGCGGAAGCGGTGATAAACTTTAAGTTTGTGAACTTAGCAAACCGGCACCACCGCGCACTAAACACCCGGATCGAACCATTAACTAGTCCTAGCTAATTACAAGACGGGTTAGAGATATACCGAGTGATCCGAGTCCTCCGGTCTTCTCCTCGTCGTCCCGATCTCCTGCGGTAACTCTGGTTGTCGCCTCCTCGCCGGAAGGGCACCACATCGCCTGCATCTTTTACGGGCTCCCGCCTCTATACCGAGGCAATTCGGGCACGAAGCTGGCAAGTCGACGTGCCCAAGATTTGCTGTAGAATGTGTAGTGCTTTGTCTCTTTGGGGTTATGTTGCCTTGATGGAGGAATGAGGTTGAGAAATGAACTTGGGAATTTTGGTGGCAATGGAAAAATGATATGAATGATAATTTTCCCACCCTCACAATATGATCCTCTCTCTTCTTCCCCTCTCAAATTGTGGCCAGCCTATGCAAGGAAAAGGTGGAGGGAAAGCATCATGTATAAGGGAGGTCAGTGTAGTAAAAGTAAGGGGGTGACCACAACCCTAAAGAAATGATAACAATCTCACATCAAACTCTAATCAACTCTAATCACCATAAAGCAAGTGAAAAGAAGGAAAAAGAATCTCATCATGAAAAACTATCATGATGCCACCAATATGCATGATACCCCTTCCACAAATGTTATTTGCAAACTTGCAAATAACCCCCTCCATCGGAAAAGTCCGGCCGGGAAATAACAAATGAAAACCGTCCGGAACGGAATGCAAACTGGCAACTCCAGAAAACTGGTCCCGTAATAAATTACAGGAAAACCCCGATACTGTGCATACACACCCGCATCTGTATTCCGACCGGATACAAATGCAATGAGACAAAATCTACACTGTACTATACTAGGATCCGGCTTAAACCAAAGCCGGCTAGTAATATCCGTCCGATCCTGATCCGTGCAATACCGCACGTATCTGATCAAACCCTGCCATATATCTATACGGCCTCTAGTACTAACCGTCCGATCCTAATCCGTGCAATACCGCACGTATCTGATCGGACCCTGCCATATCTCCATACGGCCTCTACAGCGTTTCGCCCGAAAGCTTGAGTAACTGAAAGTGTGGTGGACTCTAAAGACTCGTCAATACTATGGCTGTGGATTTAACCACCAGCACGTCAGAGGTATAAGCCAATACGTGACGGGCCACCAGCTATTGACCAAAAGGGACGTCGATGAGCGAACTCATCCTGACACCCTACTGAGCCTGTCAGTGACAATATCCGTACAGTCCGGTCCGTTCGTCTATGAGCATCGCATGGCGGGCTTAGGGGGTTGGCAAAAGTCAGACCCCTAAAAGCGGTACAAGTCGTGTCGGAGTGTAGCCCAGAACACCCTGAGATACTACTGGAATACCTACCAGTAAATCTCCTGCCTTGGCCAAGGACTTCGTGTAATGGCTCTCCTAGACACAGCGCGAACTCACCCCCAATACCGGGAGAGACGAACCCCTGAAGATCCGCTCACTGCCTCCATGTGGCTCGGGACTGTATCCAACTAAAACCTGTTTGCACGACTCCTTTGAGCCGTGGTAGGGTAGTAATCAAAGCACAGTGGGAACTCACACGAGACAAATGACGATCCTCAGGTCGATGAACTAACCTGTACACATGTCACCAGGGAACTGCTATCTGACGTCAGGTATAAGACCAACTAGCATGTTCCCGGCGAGTCCTGTCCGGTGAACTCATAACCCAATGAGCACCTGTATACATCTTAGGTGAACCAACTGACACCAGTGGCTTGTGAGACCGGCCACCGCCCCTCGTCGGGGTCTCGACTGTATACACTAGTCTACTCTGGAGTATCGATGCCCTATCTCGAAACTCCCACGACTAGGGACCTTTTAAGGATGTGCTTATAGACTACCAGCTCCCACGTATATGATCGCCCTCATACTGCTGGCAGTCAAGCAAGAATCCTAGGGGCTCTATCAACGTGTAATAGCGACCTGTCAGGTCACCTAAAGCAGTACACGATGATAAAGGTAAACCAGATAGCATACTATCATCTCGAGTAAGACTGTCCTACCGGGATAGGTCCTCCCTCAATCATTGCAATCACGTGCCTGTGATCCAATAATTGACTCTGAGGGCACTATCTCCAGCACTTCCCATACCATATCTTATATGGAGTGGTAGGCACTGATTTGATTCGAACCCAATTCAATAGGTATGCAACTTCTCAAATGCACAACCCCCAAAAGGAAATAGGCAACTCAGTAGTACTCATCATAGAGTGCACCGTAACTAATATGGTGCGATTGCTCCGCCCCGATACACCGACGTGCTGTGGTGTATACGTAGGAGTAATGCTAAGAGAGAATCTCATTCTCCTTTAGAATAGTCCAAGAATTCTATGCCCAAGTATTCTCCTCCCTGATCTTATCATAGGACATAATACTTATACCCGGTTTTTGGTTCTCCACTTCTAACTTATATTCTGTGAATATCTTAAAAGTTTCGGTCTTTTGTTTCAACAGGAACATATATCTGAATCTTGAGAGATTATCATAGAATGTAATGAAGTACTAAGAACCTGTCCTGGCATGTGTAAACAGGGGACCTTACCTACATCACTATGTATTAGTCCCAAGAGTTCATTAACTCTTTCTCTGTTTCCATTAAACAGAGCTATTGTCATCTTATCATTGTGACATGACTGGCAAGTTTCACAAGATGTAAATTCAAACTAATTTAAATATGCATCTAAATGTAACTTTAGCCAGTCGGGTCGCATTTGATATGACCTAGTCTACAATGCCTTAAGAAGGATTCGTTTATTTCTAAACTCTTCCTCTTATGTGTGTTCTGTATACTAGGAACTGTAGTTTGATTTAGAACGTCAATGCTTTTAGATAACGTGCCTGAACCGATCAACTATTGATATAGGAAATGTTCAAAACATTATCCAACAATACAAAATTGTATCCTTTCTTTACTAATAAAGAGACTGATATGATTTTGTATATCAGATTCGGTATTTAATAGCATTTGTTCAGAATCAATGTATTTGGAAATACAGGGTGACAGTGACCAACAGACTTGGCTGCAACACTTACCCCGTTTTCTGTCTCATGAAACTTATCACCCGTACTCAGTTCTCTACCTTTCTGTGGCCCTATGTAACTGATTACATATCTGGGAACCTGATCCGGTATCAAATACCCAGGATGCAGAGGATACTGAGAAACAGTTCTTTATAATGAACACACACCCGAATGAGATGCATCACATGCACTTTCTTCGTTTGGGCGGCATGAGAATCCTGGTATTCTCCTATTTCCTGCTCGGTCTTATAACAATTATAAGTTGGAGCGGGACCAACGTTCCCCAGCTCAGTATAACAAGCGGGTTCGGTCAATACATCCACATTATTATCTTGATTAAGGCGTGATATGGTCGCTACCTGGAGAGAGAGAAAAGAAAACACTCTGCGTGCGCTCTTGCAAGATTAGATTGGTTATTTATTTTATCTAATCAGGATGGCTCCCACTGGTTTTTTTTATTATCAAATCTTCCTTTAAACCCTAAAAGGAAAGACTAGCCGGGATTAATTACACTCTACAAGTTCGCCGATTTTTTAGCCAGGCCAGTGTTGGTACTTTGAGAGAGGTTCCCCGTGCTTTCACACGGACCTAATTAAAGTAAACCTCGTTTTCCCAGAGGCGTAACCCCGTTGACACCTTTCTAGACACCTACTTGATCGGCTAATTGTAAAGTGCAAAACTCTCCCAGGAGTAACAATTACTCGCAGTGGGTATCGGGATCCAACAATTATACAGAAGGTATGCAATCTCATTGCAAATTTCAACACTTGAAACTCCCGATAATGGTTTTTACCCCTAGCACCTATGACCTTGGCTAAGATCAACAAATCATAAGCACTAGTCAAGTTCTACCCGTCATTTCGTGATTAATTAGACCCACCCACATGACCCTTGGCTAAGGTCAACAAAGCCACATGACTGTCCTAACTAATCGCATCATATGCGATGTAGGAAGACATCACTTAGCTACCGTACACTGTGCCTTGACTATGGTCAACAAACACAGCACGAATACTAAGTACTCTACTTCCTAAAATGACGGAGGGTTGCGAATGGTTTTTATGAAAACCTTTAACGCTTTGAACTTGATCTCTTTGCGGAATCAAATAGTTTTTAAATGGAGTGTTTTTGAGGCTTTTCTAGTTTTGCTAAAGGGGTCACTCCCGGTGAAGGGATCGTCGGCCCTTTCCTCATCGAATAAGGTACATGATATATTATATATACCGCTGTGCAAAGCAAAAACTATAGAAGCAATCAAAAGACAAACCGAGGGTTGTAGCATCTGCCAGTTATTGCTAAAGGAGTCACTCCCGGTGAAGGGATCTCGGTCCTTTCCTTATCGAATAAGGTGCAGGATGTTCTACAAGGGACACCGCGATGCAAAGCAAGAACTGTAGCTACCTGTTTTATTTTTGAAATTCGATTCCACAACATCTTTTAGGTTTATTTTCTTTCATTAATCTCATTAATGAATGTCCCATCATTTAAGTCCACCTAAACATCACAGATAAATATAATGTACGCTTATGTCATCCGCATTCGCCTCGATGCCCCGTCTGCACCGTTAGGTTAGGTAACTAACAGCAGAGCGGGCCAGGGCTAGCGCGGGTGTAAAACATAAGCAACGTCTATATAATATATCATATATACTATATACAATATCTATCTGAACATATTACATGATCACATCACAGATAACGCAGCAGAAAATATCATATGAAATATTGGATATACTAGGACGTCCGTGTTTTATTTTAAGCCTGAATAAAACACGGATTCCACGGTCGTGATGAATAACCAATCCCACACCCCTAGACCCCTACGAGAGCGGCAAGCAACCCTACCAATTCTAAGGTTAGGAGACCCGGACTCGACTCCTCGAGATGGTCTCCCACTGGACCCTAGAACCCGGTTACTTGTGCTCCCCTCCTTGGGTCTATCCTAATGCGGAAAAGTAAATAATATAGAAAAGGTGACATCTTCCGCAACCTGGAAGTGCCCCAATAAAGGAATATTACATACAAGTTTTTACATGAATGAAAAAGAAAAACACTCGTCTCACATAAAAAACCCCGGCTATTCAAACATGACGATCCAATATAACATATCCAGCAACACATAACATCACATGTCATCAACGTAAGTAAACATGCGTATCCTAATTGTCGTTGACATATAGAAACGAAACCGGCGATATCACATATTACACTTACGGTCACAGAAAAGAAAGTGTAAAACAACAACAGTTGGAATCCGCAAACGCTTTAGACATCGCATGCCTAACCAAATGAATTCCTTAGACATCACATGCCTAACAATTATAAACCCCGCATTTTAGTCTCAATATCGAAAACACTTTTCAATATAAAGTCGGGCAATTCAACAAGATTCCCGGCATTCAGAACGAATGCTTGTCGCAAACTTTAGTAGACGGCCGCACCCCCGATACCGTCGACGAAGTGCACTAAGGCGGAACACCGCTGCCGCGAGCACCCGAACGGATGCTTTCGGCGACGGGGTTCTCCTACAATCACTTGGTCGGGGCTATGGGGCGTGGCTATCTATTAAGTTACCGGCGAGTATCCGTGTATACTACGTGATTGCGACGGACTTTTGATCGCATCAAAATCCCGTGGCAATCGATCAAGTGAGAATAAACTGCTAGATTCATAACATTCAAATCAGTTATCTCATAACTACATGTGGATTCCAAGTATTGTATCACATTCCAGATAAATAGAAAATGTTAAATTTTCCGATCGAACTATCAAACACCCAAGTTTTCCCGAAACAGCTCAACATATGAAATAAGTTTAAAAACATCCACTTCATGCCTCAGTACCAACGGTCCAGCCGTAGAAGGGTCAAGCCAACGCCTCACATGTGGCACGCTTTACTGCCCCAAACCCTAAGGTTCAAAGGGCAGTTCAAGACGGTCACATAATCGAGTTAAGGTTTGTTGTCTTCTAGAGGGTCCATCGCGTTACTTGCACTACTTAGAACGTTATTAAACTACGGAAAAATCCAACAATTGAAAATTTCCCGGCAGGGGAAAAAGTGGGTATTTATATCCGGTCGAACTTTTTAACATATTCTAAATTACCCGGAAAAACACATAGACAAAATTAGACAATCCGATCGAATCTACGAACTCCCAATACAACCCAGAAAACTCAACTCTTGTGTATAATTTAAAAATTCCAAGAAAACTCAGCAATTACAGAAAGAAATTATTGTGCAAACCACGTGTGAAGATTCCCTATTATGGCCACGGAACCACCGTGAAAGCTAGGGTGGGGCCGCGGTTCCGCGGCGCAATAGTCGATACAGGGGCACGTGCTGCACAGTATTTCCTAAAAAACCATGCCGATTTTTCTGCATATTTTTAATTCACAAAAATAACAGTTTTGAAAAATTGTACAGAGAAGGGTTTTGAATTAGGGTTTCGTGTTCGATCGGACTTCTAACATCGCCTACACTTCGCCTAAAGCTCTAGCTAGGCTCTGATACCACTGTAGGGGTTCCTAGGCACACCCATGAGGTTCTACAACTGATCAACCATGTCCAATTTAAATTTTTATGTGCCGAGAAACCCTAAACTAGATCGTTAACTAGAGGATAGGCGAAAGACATACAAGTAAACAACTTTACTAGAAAGTGAAAGTGACTAGAACCTTTGTAGATCCAGCCCGCCACCTCTTTAGCTCCGTGATGACGTCCCTCCGCTGCGATCATCGGATCCCGGACTCTAGAGATGGTTTCGTCGGAGAAATGGGCGGGCTAGGTCGTCGACTTCGATGCCGAAGATGATCTACGTCGAGGCAACTCAAGATCAAGCTCCATCTTCACTTGGTCATAAAACTTGTGAAGATAACACACTCTACTACATGGCAAGTGGTAGAGGATGAAGAAATAGGAAGTGGGTTCACTTTGGATTTGGATTTCTCACTTGGATTCATCACTTGGAATTTTCAAGAGAGCTTTCTTCTCTTCATGAAGAAGAAGAAGAAGAAGAAGAAGAAAAGAAAATGAATAATGAATTATCTCGAAAAGAAAATGAATAATGAATTATCTCAAAAAGTGATGTCTATCATTTAGCAACCATGGGTGAGTAAACTCATGTAGAGAATAAACTAAGGTTTAGGTGAAATGGTTAGGTTAAGGGATAAAAACAAAATGGTCACTTTGTCAAAGATGCATGAAGCATCAAGAAGCTTCTTGCATAAAACAAAAGCAACCATTTAGTTTTTTCTTTTAACCAAAACAAATAAAGTAAATAAAACCCAAACCATTTACCTAAACATGGTGTATAGCATACACACACCCTAGTTTGCATGTATCATCAAACTTGATACAATCTACTGCACAAAAATATATCACATATACTATTTGTGCACATCAAGTGAGAAAATCCATCTTATGTGAACAGATACTAGTTAATGTAAAGTAATATATGAAATATATAATTATACATTAAATCATTAAATCAACACTTGATTTTAATGATCCGGTCATATCGCATATAACCGACTAATATCAAGTGCATCAATGTATCGAATCAACACTTGATTCGGTAACACGGCTATATCATATATAACCGTCCAATGATACAAATCGCGAGAATAGAATACAGTATCACATACTGGTATTATTCTCGGTCCCGCACATATCTCATATGCGCTCCTATTTCGTTTCGCTTGAGCCAGGAAACCTCTGTGTAGGACTCTAAAGACTCGTCAATACGCCGGCAACAGGTGATGATCATATCAAACACCCACAAGCCGCAAGCGGTCTGCTAAACGTAACGGCCACCCAGGTATTGAGCGATCAGAAGATCAATGAGCAAGCCCGCTCACACTCCTGTGAATCCAACCAGCAACACTTACCGTACAGTCCGGTCTGTTCGTCTGATATGTCGCATATCTCGCCTAGGGGTGGTAAACGTCAGACCCCAGTAGCTCGATAAGTCATGCCGATGTAAGTCCATAACAAGCATGAAACTACTGATAACACTTACCAGTAAATTAGTGCAACCCTGGCCAGGGATTTCCAGTTATGGTCAGTCGAGCATAGCGCAACATCAACCCCCAATACCGGGAGAGACGAATCTCCTCCTATCGCTCATTGCCTCCATGTGAACCGGGTCTGTACCCAAAAACCACCTATTTGCACGACTCAATAGAGCCGTGGTAGGGTGGAAATCAAAGCACAGTGGGAGAAACACAAGACTCTATGACGATCTCGGGTCAACAGACTAAGCTGTACCAGTGTCAACAGAGAACTGCCATCTGACGTGAGGTATAATGCCATCTGACGTGAGGTATAGTACCATCTGGGAGTTCTCGGCGAGTCCGTTCAGTGTACCCAGTCATCACTGAGCACCCGCATACCATCTCTGATGTCAAACACCAATGGATATGTGATCATCCATCGCCCATCACATGGATCGACAAGATATACGCTAGTCTACTCTGGAATATCGATGCCCCGTCTCGATATTCCCAAGACTAGGAACATTGAAGGATGTACTCATTGACTACCCAGGCCCTACTAGTATGATCTTCATCATAGTCCTGGAAGTCGAGTACACATCCTAAGGGCTTTATCATCATGTAATAGAGAGACAACAAGTATACATGTTAAGATAAAGAGCAACCAGATAGCGTACTATCATGTCGAGCAGGAAAGTCTTACCTATATATGTCCCAGCATCCACTACTATATACATCATATGTACAGTAATGGCCTCTAGGGCATACATATAACCAACAATCAAAGTACAGTGGGAACTCACACGTGAAAAATGACGATCTCAGGTCCATGAACTAACCTGTACACTTGTCACCAAGGAACCGCTATCTGACGTCTGGTATAAGACCAACTAGCATTTTCCCGGCGAGTCCTGTCCGGTGTACTCATAACCCAATGAGCACCTGTATACATCTTAGGTGAACCAACTGACACCAGTGGCTTGTGAGACCGGCCACCGCCCCTCGTCGGGGTCTCGACTGTATACACTAGCCTACTCTGGAGTATCGATGCCCTGTCTCGAAACTCCCTCGACTAGGGACCTTTTAAGGATGTGCTTATAGACCACCAGCTCCTACGTATATGATCACCATCATACTGCTGGCCGTCAAGCAAGAATCCTAAGAGCTCTATCAACGCGCAATAGTGACCTGTAAGGTCACCTGAAGCAGTACACGATGATAAAGGTAAACCAGATAGCATACTATCATCTTGAGTAAGACTGTCCTAACGGTATAGGTCCTCTATCAATCATTGTAATCACGTGCCTGTGATCCAATAATTGACTCTGAGGGCACTATCTCCAACAATCTCCCACTTGCACTCAAGGCTAATTATTGCGATGTCGCATACTCACAGCCCGTGTGATACCGAACACCCAACTCCTCTACTAATCAGTCTCACAAAACCCGCTTGCGAAACTAATGCGCTCAAGGAATAGCCTCAGTGAGTGGATCCGCTCTAATGTTTCTTTCTATGTCTCTCTTTATCTCAAGTTCATGGAAAAAGGCATCTCCCGAAATGAGCAATACCTGTCTTAGAATGTGTCTGGATATCTGATGGGACCTTGTTCATAAATGAACTCCAAATCCAAAGTTCTTAGACTGTATCGTCAACTGAACTTAATCAGTATCCTGCGCCATGCCTCCCTCAGTATCTGCCTGGACCACCTATCCATAGTACTGCCCCTCGTCAGAGGGAAAACTATAACTTTGACAACTTCTCTGTCATCCAGGTCACGTTGGAAGTCTGGAATGATAACTGTCTCCCGAATGAGGCTGTCGTTATCATATCCCTAGAACATCCACTTATGTTCTAAACCTGCTTCCGATTGTTTCTCTAGGATTGGATTAATATCCACTTATTGCATCTCGTGCAAAAAACAACCTCTGGTGTGGTACTTGATATCTCATGATTGACTCAATTGCCTAAGCAAGTGATCTGCCAATCTTGCACATCCCTCTCCCCTTTAATCTGTAAGACACCTTTAGAGAGGGTGACTCCATCACCTACAGGTATACTACCGTGCCAGGAGTCGTCCATTCTAAAACACCTTTAGAATGCTGTCTAAATACCCAGATTGGGAAACTACCCAAATCTAGATCTAAAACCATAGATCCGGTAACCAGAATGTCTTGATATTATATCCAAGTCCCATGTGGAGAAACCACTGTGTGACAACCAAAGTATAACCGACCGTAATATAGGATTTTCACTTCCTACTCTGTGTATGTCATCCAAATACCAGGACATCACGCCCTACTACCTTCTTAACAGATCCATCCCCTATTCTGATGAAGTCAAACCGATGACTGTCACATCAGAAATAGATGATCCATATCCGATATTTCTGCTTTAGTCTATAAATAGACATAAGCCACTTGTCCACCAATGCTTCCGCTGCTCCTACTGACTATGAGAACCCTCTGGCAGAGTCATATAGACATACACTTCTAAAGCTTGTTTAGAACGACGCTATACTTATCCTCCTGCCGCGTCTCATAGTCTAGAACAACAGCAATAACAAGTCTGAGTAAACAAGAACCTCCCTGTCACCGTCCTTGAGGCTACCGGAGTACCTCTCGGGTGCCTGAGGTTACCCACCTTATCTGCGGAGTGGCTAATGGAATGTCAAACCAGATTGAATCTTTAGGTTCTTATCAAATTTTCAGTAATCGTTTGCGGTTCTGGAATCACTTCCAGTTCTACCATACTCCCACTACTATTTTTTAAAAAATCCATTTTTATTAAAACTGTGGCGAGTCTAGAACAATATCACTATTGATCTTACAGATGGTAGAAAGTCAACCATCGTCATAGCCCGGGTCAACCCACAAACAACCATTACAGAAACGTGCCTTGAGTTATCCGGAGTCTGGTTTTAAGCATAAGCCGGACAACTCCCCGTACCTTAACATCGTTAAGATATGAACTGTTCTATATCCAATATAGAAACAGAGGCACTAATTTAATTGAACCAGATTCAAATCAAGCAGCTGTCTCCAGTGCATGTCAACTAAATGGAGAGAGGCCGATCAGTATTACTCAACTTAGGAGTACTTCCAATTATGAGTAATCTGAAAGAGAAGCAAGTTCTCTTAATCATTACTATCAACTGAATACCCTACACAAGTATCTGCATCTTCGATTATCTTGAAGAATCCCTATACTTGCAACACCTGGTTCTCTACATTATTCATATACCTATAACTTCTCAAAACTCAGACCTTGTGTTTCTACGAAACACTTGTCTAAGAACTGGAGAAGTCATAAGTAAACCGAATATAGTACGCGGACTAACCCCTCTGTCCTAATGGACACTGGACAACAAACAATACTCTGTATAAGTCCCTTGAGTCTGATAACTCAATCCCTGTATGTCGTAGGTTGAAAACTGTACTTATGGTTAAGAAGAATTACACCGCTGTTCAATGCTCCTTACCTAACCATCCACTGATATAGGTAAATGTCATAGACATAATTTCAAAAAGTTATATCTCACTCTATAAAAAATAGACGTACAGATATATCAATTTGAAATTGGTGCATAGCAAAGAATATTCAAAACCAAATATTTGCCCAGGCGATTTCCTCAAATATCACCAATTACAACGAATTCCGATATAATGAGGATGATCACCTAATTCCCAATAACTTACTCCCACTCATCATCTATAAAACCATACAGATGTGAGAATCATACCTGGTAAATACATACCCTGGAGCAAGTGTCTAATTGGGAAATCAGTTTTCTATTAACAGTACACAGTGAAACTGAAACATTGAAATGTTTCGTAAGGGTATCCGGGTATTCCTAGTAATGCCTCTTCCATTATCCAGATTCACAACTGTAACCGTATATTTCTTTGCCATCTCTCCACATCCCTTCATATGTGTTCAGTCATTACCTTCTGCACACCCCTTTAGGCCAAATGGTTTTCTTGCTTCCCTACCGTTCGACACCAGCCTATGGTTTGGAAGAAGACTATCCAATAAGCATTATGGGTGTACTGTCTTAATCCTAGGAGCACTCGCAATGCGAGAGAAGGTGAAGATAAAAGACAACCGAATAAACCTTATTCCTATTTCTCCTGAACCAGAATCCATCCCCGAACTGGAACAAGTTCCTTTCGAGTTCGTATATAACCATACGAGGGAGTATCTAATAAACTTTGGATCTTCGTAGTGATATGGAGTGTTCTGGAGAAATACAAAGGTGAAGTGGGAGTGGTAATGAAATACTTGGTTTTGGTCGTGAACAGCAGTCGCAATTTACTTTGCCCTCCTTCTAATCCCTTTATTTGTCTTAACTTAATACCTTCTGTACACCACACTTTGGCTAATCGGCTTTCTTCATTCCCTACCGGTCGGTACCAGCCTAAGGTTTGGAAGAAGACTATCCAATAGGCATAACGGGTGTACTATCCCCTAATCCAAGGAGCACTCGCAACCTAAGAGAATGTAAAAGGAAAAGACAACTGAATAGTCCTATTCGTTTTCTCCAGAACCAGAAACCAATCTCGAATAAATTCCTTCGAGTTCGTATATAACCATACGATGGTTTTATCCAATGGAAGTGGACGTTTGTAGTAATACGGGGTGTCCTGTAGAAAAGGGTAAAAGTAGGAGTGGCAATGAGGTTTGCAACTCTGACAATCCAAAAGCCAGTGTTTAAGAAGGTTCGGTTAATTTTGGTCACTGAGTCATAGTCTAGGTCGGGTCATGGTCGCTGCCAAAGAGAAAGAGAAAAGAAACACTCAGCGTGCACTCTAACATAGACCATAATGGTTATCACTTTATCTAATTAGGAAACCTCCCACTGTACCGTCAAATTCTCCTCCAAACCCGAAAGAAGAATTAGTCGGGATCACCCGAGGAGTAAACCAACTCATCAGTGGGAATCGGGATCCTACTATCATCGCATGATAACGTGACAGAATACTCTCTCGTTATCACACTCCAGAAGGTATGCGCATATCTGGCAAGTTTCAGTTTCTTTAGAAACTCACGATGTGATTTTTGCTCCATGCTCTTATGACCTTGACGTGGGCCAAAATATCATAAGTCACATGTCAAGTTCTACCGGTCATTGTCCAGGTTAATTTGAACCCACCCATACATACCCTTGACGTAGGCCAAAATAGTAGTACGACTGTCCCAAACTAACGCATTTATCTATGCAACAGATAAATATCTGGTAGCTACCAATCACTATGCCTTGGCGTAGGTCAAAATACATAGCTTGAATACTACCGAACATTTAACTGAAACGACGGAAGGCTACGAATGGTTTTTGGCGAAAAACCTTTAACGCAATGAACTTGATATCGTTAAAGGAACCAGATAGCTTTTATAAAAATATAGTGACGAAAACCTTTGCTAAAGAGGTCACTCCCGGTGAAGGGATCTCGGCTCTTTCCCCATAGAATGAGGTGCAGGATATTCCAACTGAATACCACAATACAAAGCAAAAGTAATCGGCTATAGTGAAGTTATTGCCCTGACGCAAACTTCTGTCCAAGGGGTCACTCCCGGTGAAGGGATCTCGGCCCTTGCCTCGTCGACTGAGGTGCTGGATATTCATAACCGAATACCACTGTGCAAAACAAAAGAGAACGCCCTTGCAATAACTGCTTTTTGAAAAATGTTCCAACAACATTAGAATAGGTTTGTTTAGCTTGCATTGATCCGAATCAATGCAGTCCCATCAATTAATCACACCAATAAAGAACGAAAATAATGATGTACGTATATGCCATCCGCATTCCACACTGGGTCCCGTCATCACCCGTTAGGTTACTTAACTAACGACAGAGCGGGGACTGGACTAGCGCGGATGCAAAACATAAACAACATCTACTAGTATATATATCAATATATAATTTTCGCTCAAGGCGTGATAAAATGCAATATCACAGAAATGTAATAAGCACCACAGAACAATAGAGATATCAGGGATCCCCGGGTTTCATAGAGTCGCTACTGAAACCCGACGTTCCCCTGGTCGTGTGGATAGCCTGTGCAATGAAATCCTAGACCCCTATGGGCGTGGCAAGTTACCCGCCAAAACCTGAAGCGAGGCAGCCCCCTTCAGCAACGTGAATGGACCACCCAACACTTCACGGAATCCGGTAACTTGGGCACCCCTCCTTAGGTCAACCTGTACCCCCTACGGGTGCGGCGAATAGCCCGCCAATTCTAGAGTGAAGCTCCCCCGTCTCAACGCCATGAGATGTGGGCCCGTTGACCTCTAGAACCCGACTATCCGTGCACCCCACCTTGGGGTAATCCTAGTACAAAAAGTAAAATATACATACAACGGGTACATCGACCTCAGCCCGGTCGTGCCCCAAAAGAATAATATACAAACGGGAAGTGACGGCAGTCCACATGTCGGACGCTCGCCCCGCAATATCAAATATACATAATAAACCAAAATGTACTAACATTGCATCCAGGATATCCCCACGACCAATCCGCAACATCACAGCACAACACAGAACATCAACGTGAATGTCACGTTCGCAAATCCGTCTAAAAGGGCTATAGCAGTTAGACAGGATTTACCGATCAAATGATATTCACGGTCGCAGATATAATGTAAATACTGTTAACTAACATGTTTAAAATTTTCGATCGATCAAATTTACCGAAGTGGGCCCCAAGCACTACTGTAGCACTCAAAGATAACCTGGGCCCAAAAAGAATATTCCAAAAACCCCCATTTTCAACTCAGAAGCCCACTGTAAAAATTTGATGCAATGAACAGTCAAAGTAGCGGTGGCACCGCGGCCAATGAGTTGGTTTGGTCGCTGTTCCGCGGTGGAAAAGAGACTTCACGCGACCAAATTTTCACAGAATGCTTAGAATTCCCAGCACGTATTTCTGCAATGTACTAAAAAAAATTTCGAGCCAAAAAAAAATTGACAGAAAACTGATGCATGAGAAACGCGGTTTTTGGAAAATCCGATCGATCGAACTTGTAAACATGTTAGAGAAAGCTAGACTAGATTAATGGCGTGGCTCTGATACCAGTGTAAGTGCACGGCGGCGCCCCGGCCGTCTGAACGAGGCCAAAATGCGGAAACGATACTTTTACGAAACTTGTAAACCGGCACCACCGCGCACTATAAACCCGGATCGGGCCATTAACCTAATCCTAGCTAACTAGAGAAGGGGTAAGGAGATATACCGAGCGATCCGTGTCCTTCGATCTTCTCGTCGTCGTCCCGATCTTCCCGCGGAATCTCCGGTCTTCATCTCCTCGTCGGAAAGGCACCACATCGCCGGGTTCTTTTACGGGCTCCCACCTCTGGACCGAGGCAACTCGGGCACGAAGTTGGCGAGTCGACGTGTCCAAGAATGCTGTAGGATAGTGTAAAACTATATGTCTCTTGGGGTTATTAGAAGTTGCCTTTCGGTGGAGGAATGAGATATATTCTTTTTGAGATGAACTAGAGGATTTTGTGGCAAGCAAAATGGATCAATTTCACTCCTCAAATTTTTGGACAGCCCCCTCACCAAGAATAGCCGACCACCACTTCATGAATGAGAATGGGAGTGAGCCAAGAGAGGGAATAATGCATGAGAGAGAAAAGTGATAATCATGAAGAATAATGATCACTACCAAATCCATATCAACTCCCATCACCATCTCATCTCCAAAAGTCAAGCAATCATGAGTAAAGAAGCCAATGGATGGTGCACAATCATGAAGCAACCATGTGCCACAAAAAGTCTTCTCCTTTGTTAATTGCACAATTGCAAATAACCCCCTCCACCAATTTTCAGCCAAAGAAAGGAAACAAAGGAAAATGGCCGAAACGGAATGCAAGTTGGCAACTTCAGAAAAACGATCCCGTAATAAATTACAGGAAAACCCCGCGACTGTATATACATACCCGCATTTGTATTCCGACCAAATAAAATTGCAATGAGACAAAATCTACACTGTACAATACTAGGATCCGGCTTAAACCAAAGCCCGCTAGTATTATCCGTCCGATCATGATCCGTGCAATACCGCACGTATAAGATCGAACCCTGCCATATCTCCATACGGCCTCTACAGCGTTTCGCCCAAAACTTGAGAAACGGTCTGTGGGGGACTCTAAAGACTCGTCAATACTTTGGTTGTGTATTTAACCACTAGCACGTCAGAGATATTAGCCATACGTAACGGGCTACCAGGTATTGACCAAAAGGGACGTCGATAAGAGAACTCATCCTGTCACCCTACTGAGCCGGTCAGTGACAATATCCGTACAGTCTGGTCCGTTCGTCTATGAGCATCGTATGGCGGGTCTAGGGGGTTGGTAAAAGTCGGACCCCCAAAAGCGGTACAAGTCGTGTCGGAGTGTAGCCCAGAACACCCTGAGATACTACTGGAATACCTACCAATAAATCTCCTGCATTGGCTAAGGACTTCGTGTAATGGCTCTCCTAGACACAGCGCGGCCTCACCCTAATACCGGGAGAGACGAATCCCTGCAGATCTGCTCACTGCCTTTATGTGGCTCGGGATTGTACCCAACTAAAACCTGTTTGCATGACTTCTTTGAGACGTGGTAGGGTAGTAATCAAAGTACAGTGGGAACTCACACGAGATAAATGACGATCTCAGGTCGATGAACTAACCTGTACACATGTCACCAGGGAACTGCTATCTGACGTCTAGTATAAGACCAACTAGCATGTTCCCGGTGAATCCTGTCCGGTGTACTCATAACCCAATGAGCACCTGTATACATCTTAGGTGAACCAACTGACACCAGTGGCTTGTGAGACCGGCCACCGCCCCTCGTCGGGGTCTCGACTGTATACACTAGCCTACTCTGGAGTATCGATGCCCTGTCTCGAAACTCCCTCGACTAGGGACCTTTTAAGGATGTGCTTATAGACCACCAGCTCCCACGTATATGATCGCCATCATACTGCTGGCTGTCAAGCAAGAATCCTAAGAGCTCTATCAACGCGCAATAGTGACCTGTAAGGTCACCTGAAGCAATACACGATGATAAAGGTAAACCAGATAGCATACTATCATCTTGACTAAGACTGTCCTAACGGTATAGGTCCTCTATCAATCATTATAATCATGTGCCTGTGATCCAATAATTGACACTAAGGGCACTATCTCCAACAGGGTATGTAATAATCATGCCAAAGTACTCTATCAGGTACTACGACAACAGGATGAGCTGCATAGCAATGAATGCTGAGCATGGGATAAAATATCATCTACACGGAATGTCAACGTGGAAAAATAACCGGTGTCCATCAATTACACCCAAATCCCAGTAAAAACTCAGGCGCCGTCACTCTAATCGGCCCTCAAATTCTGTAAATCTCATAGAATCGTGAGTGCCCAACATCGGCACTCGAAATATCATGAAATAATCGTGTCCAGCATCGACACGCAAATCCTCATGTATCGGGCTCCGTCAGTCCGGATCATCCCATGGGCTCCGTCTGCGGAATCGGCCCTCGGCCCCGGTAGTATGAGTCGTCCCGTATCCATCTCTCATCTCTGGTCAGTATCCTCCGGATAACCATCAGGTCCAACCAATCACCGGTAGATAGTAGTCCCTCTGCCAGGCTCATCGTCATCCACACGAAATCTCTCTCTCGCCCCGGGGTACCATACCGGGTCTACCATGTACCCGAAAACGGATCGTCCTCCTCCTCGAATCGGGTTTCACATGTCATACGTCTCAGAACCGAGAAAATGCATGGTGGACGCACTGAAATATCATATCAAGAGAAACCGGGTTTTCAAAACAGTGCACATTTTCTTAAAATAATGTCATGGTTCTCAAATCCAGAAATCAGAGGAAATCCAAAACTCAATGCGTAAATCCATGCAATGTGACGTATGCCACTAAGAGTAAAAAGGGAAACCGCATTTTTTAAATGGATCCAGTTTTTTTGAAAGTATCTCATGCGGTCCCCATTTTCTAGAAATCAAAGCCAGTATCATCCACGTATGTGAAACATGTATATATGTAGGTATGGATGTCCAAGTGGATATAAACGCAAGTATGTGTCTACCAATGTATATGTGCACCAATATGGATATACAGTGTGTATGTCCGCAGGTATGGATATATCAATGTATGTGTGGAGTAATATGGATATACAATGTGTATGTATGGATATATCAATGTATGTGTGCACCAATATGGATATAAAATATGTATGTGCGCAAGTATGGATATATCAATGTATGTGTGCACCAATGTGAATATACAATGTGTATGTGCGCAATATGGATATATCAATGTATGTATCCACCAATATGGATATACAATGTGTATATGCGCAAGTATATATATTTCAATGTATGTGTGCACCAATATGGATATACAATGTGTATGTGCACAAGTATGGATATATCAATGTATGTGTGCACCAATATGGATATACAATGTGTATGTGCGCAAGTATGGATATATCAATGTATGTGTGCACCAATATGGATATACAATGTGTATGTGCGCAAGTATGGATATATCATTATATATATATGCCAATATGTGACAGAGTCATGTCTAATCATCAATGATGCGGTAATCAAAATGATGTATAGTTTGTATGAATCCTATAGTGCGAGTGTCATGGTAATCACTAACGGTGTGAGTGTAACATACAAATAGTGCTCGTGCAGCTTGAACCGTTAGTGACAGTACGGTGTTATATAACTACCATTTCTATATGCAACAAAAGATAGGTATGCTACAATAGTACATATGCACGAGCAATATACATATAAATATATACGCGACTACAATATCCAATCACTCCCTGACGCTTAACGGCATATGGGCGATTTCCCCGTAGATGTTAAATGTACTCACTGTGGCCTCGTGCTAAGCGTAGCCGACTACTTGCTTCCCCTTCTTTGCGGCGTCCGACGTACCCGCCTGCGAACCTAGAATTTACACAAAGAATATACATAGGCTAAAATCCTGCAAAAACGCGATATTAAAACCAAACGAGAAACTCGCGTCGTGAACTAAACGTGTGTGCATCCGATACGCTAAAACGTGTGTACACGCATCGGAAACTACCCTGACACGTCGCGACACGCAGGAACACTATACCTACTCACATATCACACGTGTTGCGCAAGCTTAAGGTATTGAAAATACGGTAATTAGCTCCAGATTCTGACTCGGGTGAAAAAGTAAAAAGTTGCATATACCACAACCCTTAGATATACAGCAGACTCCCCCAAAACAAACCCTAGCACCTAACGCCCTCCACTGGCCGGAATTTGCGGCCAGAACGATTATTTCGGCGGCCAGGATGTAGAATTAGGGTTTCGTGCTCTGTGTATGTGGTCTAGATCTAGTGTACATGCCCCAGTAATATCAGTTTTTGTCTGAAGCAACCGGGTCAACAGCAGATTTTAAAAGCCTAAAAATTTACCTTAAAACGTTAATTTCGCACTAAATTGAAACCCTAAGGTATTTTATTGAAATCTGGGCAAGACTTGGTTTGCATGGCCTTAACAACACTTAGTCCAGCTATAATAGCCATGAAAACCCTAACTTGGCTAAATCTTCACCTAAAACACAAATCTAGCACTAATGACTACATTAAACACTAATTTAAGCTAACGACTACAAGTCTAGCAAACAAAGAAGTTGGGCTAAGAATTATACCTCACTTGACCCTAGGTGCAAGGAGAAGGAGGAGAAGAAGAGGAGGAGATGTGCTTGTTGTTGCTGGTGCTGCTGCTGCTTGGAGCTGCTGCTGCTTGTGTTGCTGCTGCTTGCAATTGCTGCTGCTGTGTGTGTGTGTGTGAGTGAAGGAGATGTGAGGAAATGAGTTTTGCCAAAAAGAAAAAGAAATGAGAGATATGAGATAGTCAAACCCCTCTCTCTCTCACCTCATTAAATGCAAGCATGGCCAAGCCCATCATGCGCTCTCTCTCTCTTACCCAAGTCAACCCACAAAACTAAATCATTTAAAAAAAACAATACACTTAATTAAATTCAAATTATCTTAATAAGAATGGGTTAGTCCACCATGGTTGCTAAACAAGGTTTAACCCTAACTTAACCCTAGTTTACATGCACATGTGTGTGCAAGACAAATAAAATTCTGATAAAATATTCATTAATTTTGATAAAATATTTGAAAATCGTTTTGGTAAACATTTTACTTAAAACCATATATTAATGTATAATTAACCACTAATCACATTCTAAGGCGTTACAATCTTCCCCCCTTAAGGAAATTCGTCGCCGAATTTAAAAATATAGCTACGCGTACCTTCAAAGAGATGAGAGAATTTCTAACGCATCTCGCCCTCGGCCTCCCAAGTGATCTCTTCACCATTTGGGCTGCGCCAAAGCACCTTCACAAATGGCAAGACCTTCGATCGAAGTTGTTGGAGATAGTGCCCTCAGAGTCAATTATTGGATCACAGGTACGTGATTGAAATGATTGAGGGGAGGACCTGTCCCAGTAGGACAGTCTTACTCACGATGATAGTATGCTATCTGGTTTACCTTTATCATCGTGTACTGCTTTAGGTGACCTTACAGGTCACTATTGCACATTGATAGAGCCCCTAGAATTCTTGCTTGACTACCAGCAGTATGAGGGCGATCATATAAGTGAGAGCTGGAGTCTATAAGCACATCCTTAAATGGTCCCTAGTCGTGGGAATTTCGAGACAGGGCATCGATACTCCAGAGTAGACTAGTGTATACAGTCGAGACCCCGACGAGGGGCGGTGGCCGGTCTCACAAGCCACTGGTGTCAGTTGGTTCACCTAAGATGTATACAGGTGCTCATTGGGTTATGAGTACACCGGACAGGACTCGCCGGGAACCTGCTAGTTGGGTTTTATACCAGACGTCAGATAGCAATTCCCTGGTGACATGTGTACAGGTTAGTTCATCGACCTGGGATCGTCATTTGTCTCGTGTGAGTTCCCACTGTGCTTTGATTACTATCCTACCACGGCTCAAAGGAGTCATGCAAACAGGTTTTAGTTGGGTACAGTCCCGAGCCACATGGAGGCAGTGAGCGGATCTGCAGGGGTTCGTCTCTCCCGGTATTGGGGGTGAGGTCGCGCTGTGTCGAAGAGAGCCAGAACATGAAAAGTCCTTGGCCAAGGCAGGAGATTTGCTTGTAGGTATTCAAGTAGTATCTCAGGGTGTTCTGGGCTACACTCCGACACGACTTGTACCGCTTTTGGGGGTCTGACTTTACCAACCCCCTAGGCCCGCCATGCGATGCTCATAGACGAACGGACCGGACTGTACGGATATTGTCACTGACAGGCTCAGTAGGGTGTCAGGATGAGTTCGCTCATCGACGTCCCTTTTGGTCAGTATCTGGTAGCCCGTTACGTATTGGCTTATACCTCTGACGTGCTAGTGGTTAAATCCACAACCAAGGTATTGACGATTCTTTAGAGTCCACCACACTCACTTACTCAGGTTTCGGGCGAAACGCTGTAGAGGCCGTATGGAGATATGGCAGGGTTCGATCAGATACGTGTGGTATTGCACGGATCGTGATCGGACGGATTTTACTAGCCGGCTTTGGCTTAAGCCGGATTCTAGTATTTGATAGTGTAGTTTTGTCTCTTTGCATTTGTGTTCAGTAGGAATACAAATGCGGGCATGTATTTACAGTAGCGGGGTTTTCCTGTAATTTATTACGGGATTAGTTTTCTGAAGTTGCCTGTTTGCTTCCGTTCCGGCCGGTTTTCTTTTATTCCTTCACGGCCGGACTTTTTGATGGAGGGGGTTAATTGCATGTTTGCAATTAACTTATATGTTGAGGGCTTTATTGCATTTGTGCTTTTGTCATCATGAGATTCCATTATGGTCTCATCACTTGCAATTATGAGATTAGAGTTGGAAAGGATTTGAAGTGGATTTGGATGAGAAAGGTTTTTGGATTTATCTTTTTTCCTTCTCTTGATAATTCCTTGGGTTTTTTCTCCACCATTCTTCATGGAGAGGCCGGCCACTTTTGTGAGGGAGGAGAGAGAGTTTTCATTTGAGTGAAGGAAAATGATTCATTACATTTCTAGCTTGGTACAAAATTCCTTATCACTCCAAAGTTCATTCCATACCTCCATCAAAGGCAACTTCCATAAACCCTAAAGAGACAACTCACTACACTATTCTATAGCAAGTCTTGGACGCGTCGGCTAGCCAACTTCGCGCCCGAGTTGCCTCGGCCAAGAGGCGGGAGCCCGTAAAAGATTCCGGCTACGTGGTGCCCTTTCCGACGAGACGATGATGGACGGAGATTCCGCGAGAGATCGGAGTGGAGACGAAGACCGAAGGTCACGGATCGCTTGGTATACTTCTCTACTCTTTTCTTGTTTGCTAGTTAGCTAGGTTAATGGCCCGATCCGGGTAAAAAGTCCGCGGTGGTGCCGGTTTGCAAAGTTCGCAAAGCTTTTGTTTCCGCGTTTCCGGCGTCGGATCGACGGCCGGGGCGCCCCCGCGGGCTTACATTAATCACATTAATGTAATCCCATCATTTAAGTCCTTAAGCCAATCACAGAAAAGAAATGAAAATAACACGTACGCTTATGCCATCCGCATTCGTCGCAATGTTCCGTTATGCACCGTTAGGTTACTTAACTAACGGCATACCGGGACGGGACTAGCGTGGGTGTAAAACATAAGCAACGTCTACTATATATCATATATATAATATGTCATTCGTCTCAGATATCACAGAACACAGGAAGCAGAAACATAGATATAACGTGGGATATCCTAGGACGTCCGTATTTAGTATTTAGCCAGAATAGAAAATACGGATTCCACAGTCGCGATGAATAGCCAAGCCCACACCCTGGACCCCTACAAGAGAGGCAAGTGACCCTACCAATCCTGGAGTTTAGGAGACCCGGTCTCGACTCCTCAAGATGGCCTCCCACTGAACCCCAGAACCCGGTCACCTGTGCTCCCCTCCTTGGGTCCATCCTAATGCGGAAAAGTAAATAATATACAACACTGGTGACACAACCGCAACCTGGAAGTGCCCCAAATAAAAGAATATTACATTATATTTGAATTTACATGAATGAAAATATAAACTCTCATCTCACAAAAACCCCCCGGCTATTCGATCACGAAAATCCTGCACATCATATCTCAGCAACACATAATATCACATATCATCAACGTAAGTAAGTATGCGTATCCCGATTGTCGTTGATGTATAGCAACGAAAACGGCGATAGCTAACATACTACACTTACGGTCACAGAAAAGAAAGTGTAAAACTACAATATTTGGAATCCAGATTCTCTTTAGACATCATAAATGCGAGATATCACATATTTCGTATTTCATGCCTAAATTATATGAATTCCACATATTGTATCACATTCCAGACAAACAGACAGTATTAAAGTTTTCGAACGAACGATCAAGTACCCAAGATTCACTAAAGCTCAACACTTGAGCAGGGTTCAAACATCCGGAGTGCGTGACACAGTAGTAGCGGTCCAGCCGTAGAAGGGTCAAGCCAACGCCTCACATGTGGCACGCCGTACTGCCCCAAACCCTAAGGTTCAAAGGGCAGTTCGAGACGGTCACATAATCGAGTTAAGGTTTGTTGTCTTCTAGAGGGACCACCGCAAAAAGACTTGCATGTATCTCCAAAGTATTTAAACACCGTGAATAGTGAGTAAATGATACTCGTCCAAACACTTCAATACTTTCTAATTTACCCGGAAAAGCTACGAAATAAAAATCCCGACCGAAATGACGAGTCCAAAAACATCTCCAGAATTTTTCAAAACTAAATACAGATTAAAAATACCCAAAAAATTATACTAGCAGATTCCTGAATTACTGTGAAACAATTATCCATTAATTCATATATACGGCCGCGGAACCGCGGCCTAACAAGCTTAGGCCGCGTTTCCGCGGCGAGAAGCACTGTTCATGGAATAATTTTTGTACCGTAACTCTTATATTGTCCTGCTGTATTTTTTTACATATTTTTAATTCTGCAAATTATCAAATTTTAGAAAATTTCCAGAGAGCATCCCAAAATATCGTATTTTTGTCCGATCGGGGTTTTCACTTCGTAAAAACGTCGCCTAATTTTCTAGGTCGGCTCTGATACCAATGTAAGGTTAGAATAGCACCCTATGAAGAGTTTTGAAGCATCACATGACCCAAAGTTATAATTTTTAAGGTGCTAAACTAACATGCAAGTGGATCGATCCTAGAAAATTAGGGTTATTAAACATTAAGCTAGAAAAGATTAGGGTTTTGAAGGCTACAATCTTTGTAGCTCCCCTTTGCTAGACTCTTTGGTGTCTTGGGTGTTGAGTCAAGTTCCTCTCGAAGTTCCCTTGCGTCCACGACGATCCACCACGGAGTACTCCGTCCAAGCTCGCTTCTTTGGAAAACCGAAGGAAACACTCTAATCAAGTCGGCTAGACTTGAGTAGAATGATGTTGTGGTTTGGAATCTCACTTCAAAAACCTATCTTTATGTGGTATTTGCTCACTAGGAAAATCAAGAGAGCAAAGGAGCTAGAGGAAGAAGATGGTGGCAATTTTAACAAGAGGTAAAAGATAACTCAAGTGAAGAAAAAGAAATATATCCAGATATATTTTATTCCTTCATGCTATGAACCATGGTTAAAGTGATGGAGACATTATTTAACTTTAGTTTGGAATGATAAAGAGAAGGATAACCTTAGGTTAGTGGTAGTTGAGCATGGTTAGGTCAAAGGAAGAATGTAGAAGCAAGAATGATTATCCTTCCCTTTTTCATTTTCTTTTAAATCCAAAATTAAATAATAATCCATAATATAATCCATGGTGTGAGTCTTATATTGCCACCATTTTCATATGCTAACAACTATGATGAATGGGTGTATGTATGTATGCATGTATGCACATCTTACATGTGCATGAAACTAAAAAAGAAGAAAGAAACACATGCATGCATGCATACATCCATCAAAACCCTAGAAAGGTTTCAAGTGAGAAAACTAATGGTTAGATGATAAATCAACACTTAATTTATCAATCCGGTCATATCTCATATGACCCCACCAAAAGCAGGCCACCCGATCAATGTTCGGTATCATATACGCACATTTCAATCGGGTGCATGCGCATATCGCATATGCGCACCACAACGTTTCGCCTGGACTGGGTAACTCCTTTGTGGGACTCTAAGACTCGTCAATACGCCGACAGAGGGTAATGATCATATCAAGTACCCTCAAGCCGCAAGCGGTCAGCTAAACGTAACGGCCACCCGGGTATTGAGCGATCAGAAGACAACAAGCGAACCTGCTACAACTCCCGTCGAGCCATCCGGCAACACTACCGTACAGTCCGGTCTCTTCGTCAGATATGCTGCATATCGAGCCTAGGGATGGTCACGTCGACCCTAATAACTCAATAAGTCGTGCCGGTGAATGGTCTATAACAGATCGAGAAACTACTGATAACACTTATCAGCAAATCTCAGCAGCCCTGGCCAGGGACTTGCTGTTATAACCAGTCGGGCACAGCACAGCATCAACTCCCAATACCGGGAGAGACGGAACCCCTCCTATCGCTCATCGTCTTCGTTTGTCTCGGGACTGTACCCAACGGCCACCTGTTTGCACGACTCAGTAGAGCCGTGGTAGGGTGGCAATCAAAGTACAGTGGGAGAACGCACAAGACTCCATGACGATCTCGGGCCTACAGACTAACCTGTACCAGTGTCACCTGAGAACTGCTATCCGACGATAGATATAATTCCATATAGGAGTTCTCGGTGAGTCCGTCCAGTGTACCCAGTCACCACTGAGCACCCGTATATGATCTTGATGTCAAACATCGATGAATGTGGGAACATTCATCGCCCATCGTATGGGTCTAGTATCATATACGCTAGTCTACTCTGGTATATCAATGCCCCGTCTCGATATACCTATGACTAGGGACGTTCCAGGATATGCTTATAGACTACAGATGTCCCACTAGTATGATCTGCATCATAATCAGAGTAGTCAAGCCGATATCCTCAGGGCTTTATCAGCATGTATGAATGAATAGAAGCATGATCAAATAAACATGTCAGATAAAGAAGAACCAGATGGCATACTATCATGTCGAGCAAGAATGCAAACTGAATATATATACATGTATAGATACATCCACTATCACATAATTGCCTCTAGGGCATACATATATCCAACACAAGTTGACCGAACCTTCTTTATACTGGCTTTTGGATTGTCAGAGTTGCAAACGTCATTGCCACTCCTACTTTTACCCTTTTCTCCAGGACACCCCGTATTACTACGAACGTCCACTTCCATTGGACAAAACCATCGTATGGTTATATACAAACTCGAAGGACTTCGAGGATGGTTTCTGGTTCTGGAGAAAACGGATAGGACTATTCAGTTGTCTTTTCTTTTCACCTTCTCTCAGGTTGCGAGTACTCCTTGGTTTAGGAGTAGTACACCTATTACGCAAATTGGATAGTCTTCTTCCAAACCATAGGCTGGTGCCGACCGGTAGGGAATGAAGAAAACCAGTTAGCCTAAACGGTGTACAGAAGTTATTAAGTTAAGACAAAGAAAGGGATTAGTAAGAGTGCAAAGTAAAGTGCGACTGCTATTCACGAACAAACCAAGTATTTCTTCGCCAATCCTAAATCACCTTTGTATTTCTCCAGGACACTCCGTATCACAACGAAGATCCCAGTTTATTGGATAATCCATCGTATGGTTATATACAAACTCGAAAGGAACTTGTTCCAGTTCGGGGATGGATCCTGGTTCAGGAGAAATAGGAATAAAGTACATTCAGGTGTCTTTTATCTTCACCTTCTCTCGCGTTGCGAGTGTTCCTAGGATTAGAACAGTACACCCATTATGCTTATTCAATAGTCTTCTTCCAAACCATAGGCTGGTGCCGAACGGTAGGGAAAGAAGAAAACCATTTGGCCTAAAGGGGTATACAGAAGGTAATGACTAAAGACATATAAAGTGATTTGGAGAGATGGCAAAGAATTATACGGTTATAGTTGTGAATCTGGAAAATGGAAGAGGCATTACTAGGAATACCAGGATACCCCATCGAAACATTTCAATGTTTCAGTTTCACTGTGTACTGTTAATAGAACACTGATTTCCCAATTAGACACTTACTCCAGGGTATGTATTTACCAGGTATGATTCTCACATCTGTATGGTTTTACAGATGGTGAGTGGGAGTAAGTTATTGGGAATTAGGTGATCATCCTCATTATATCGGGATTCGTTGTAATTGGTGATATTTGAGGAAGCCACCTGGGTTGTTTGCCGGTCGGCAAATATTTGGTTTTGAATATCCGTTGTTGTGCACCAATTTCAAATTGATATATCTGTACGTCTATTCTTATAGAGTGAGACATACCTTTTTGAAATTATGTCTATGACATTTACCTATACCAGTGGATGGTTAGGTAAGGAGCATTGAACAGCGGTGTAATTCTTCATAACCATAGTACAGTTTTCAACCTACGACACACAGTGAATGAGTCACTAGACTCAGGGGACTTATACAAAGTATTGTATATTGTCCAGTGTCCATGAGGACAGAGGGGTTGGTCCTTGTACTGTATTCTGTTTACTTATGACTTCTCTAGTTCTTAGACAGGTGTTTCGTAGAAACATAGGGTCGAAGTTTTGAGAAGTTATAGGTATAAGAATAAAGTAGAGAACCAGGTGTTGCAAGTATCGGGATTCTTCAAAGTAATCGAAGATGTAGATACTTGTATATGGTATTCAGTTGATAGTAATGGTTAAGAGAACTTGCTTCTCTTTCAGGTTACTCATAATTGGAAGTATTCCTAAGTTGAGTAATGCTGATCGGCCTCCTTCCATTTTCTTGACATGCACTGGAGACAGCTGCATGATTTGAATCTGGTTCAATTAAATCAGTGCCTCTGTTTCTAGATTGTATATAGAACAGTTCATATCTTGACATTGTTAAGGTACGGGGAGTTGTCCAGTTTATGCTTAAAACCAGACTCTGGATAACTCAAGGCACGTTTCTGTAATGGCTGTTTGTGGGTTGACCCGGGCTATGACGAGGGTTGATTTTCTACCATTTGGAAGATCAATAGTGATATTGTTTTTGACTCGCCACAGTTTTATTAAAAATGGATTTTTTCAAAAAACAGTAGTGGGAGTATGGTAGAACTGGAAGTGATTCCAGAACCGCAAACGATTACTGAAGATTTGACAAGAACCTAAAGATTCAATCTGGTTTGACATTCCATTGGCCATTCCGCAGATAAAATGGGTAACCTCAGGCGCTCGAGAGGTACTTAGGTATGCTCAAGGACGGTGGCAGGGAGGTTCTTGTTTACCCAGACTTGCTATTGCTGTTGTTCCAGACTGTGAGACCCGGCAGGAGGATGAGTATAACGTCGTTCTAAACTGGTTTTGGAAGTGCATGTCTATATGACTCTGCCAGAGGGTTGTCGTAGTCAGTGGGAGCAGCGGAAGCATTGGTGGACATCAGGCTTATGTCTATTTATAGACTAAAGCAGAGATAGCGGAGATAGATCATCTATTTCTGATGTGACAGTCATAGGTTTGACTTCATCAGAATAGGGGATGGATCTGTTGAGAAGGTAATAGGGTGTGATGTCCTGGTATTTGATGACATACACAGAGTAGGAAGTGATATTCCTATACTACGATCGGTTATACTTTGGTCGTCACACAGTAGTTTCTCCTCATAGGATTTGGATATTATATCAGACATTCTGGTTACTAAATCTACAGTTTTAGATCTAGATTTGGGTGGTTTCCCAATCTGGGTACTTTGACCGCATTCTATGTGTATTTAGAATGGACGACTCCTGGCACAGTAGTGTACCTGCAGGTAATGGAGTCACCCTCTCTAATGGTATCTTATAGACTAAAAAGGAGAGGGATGTTCATGATTGACAGATCACTTGCTTAGGCAGTTGAGTCAATCATGAGATGTCAAGTACCACACCAGATATTGTTCTTGCAGTAGGTGCAATAAGTTGATATTGATCCAATCCTGGAGAAACAGTCAGAAGCAGTTTTAGAACAATAAGTTGATGTTCTAGGGATATGATAATAGCAGCCTCCTTTAGGAGACGGTTATCATTCCAGGCTTCCAAGGTGACCTGGATGGCAGAGTGGCTGTCAGAGTTATAGTTTTCCCTCTGACGAGAGGCAGTATTTTGGACAGTTGGTCCAGGTGGATACGGAGGGAAGGTATGGCGCAGGATACTGATTAAGTTCAGTTGACGATACAGTCTAAGAAGTTTGGATTTGGAGTTCATTTATGAGCTAGGTCCCATCAGACATTCAGACATTCTAAGACAGGTATTGCTCATTTCGGGAGATGGCTTTCTCCGCGAAATTGAGATAAAGAGAGACATAGAAAGAAACACCAGAGCGGATCCACTCACTGAGACTATTCCTCGAACGTAATAGTTTCGCAAACGAGCTTTGTGAGACGGACTAGTAGAGGAGTTGGGTGTTCGGTATCACACGGGCTGTGAGTATGCGACATCGCAATAATTAGCCTTGAGTGCAAGTGGGAGATTGTTGGAGATAGTGCCCTCAGAGTCAATTATTGGATCACAGGCACGTGATTGCAATGATTGAGGGGAGGACCTGTCCCAGTAGGACAGTCTTACTCACGATGATAGTATGCTATCTGGTTTACCTTTATCATCGTGTACTGCTTTAGGTGACCTTACAGGTCACTATTGCACGTTGATAGAGCCCCTAGTATTCTTGCTTGACTACCAGCAGTATGAGGGCGATCATATAAGTGAGAGCTGGAGTCTATAAGCACATCCTTAAATAGTCCCTAGTCGTGGGAGTTTCGAGACAGGGCATCGATACTCCAGAGTAGACTAGTGTATACAGTCGAGACCCCGACGAGGGGCGGTGGCCGGTCTCACAAGCAACTGGTGTCAGTTGGTTCACCTAAGATGTATATAGGTGCTCATTGGGTTATGAGTACACCGGACAGGACTCGCCGGAAACCTGCTAGTTGGGTTTTATACCAGACGTCAGATAGCAGTTCCCTGGTGACATGTGTACAGGTTAGTTCATCGACCTGGGATCGTCATTTGTCTCGTGTGAGTTCCCACTGTGCTTTGATTACTACCCTACCATGGCTCAAAGGAGTCGTGCAAACAGGTTTTAGTTGGGTATAGTCCCGAGCCACATGGAGGCAGTGAGTGGATCTGCAGGGGTTCGTCTCTCCCGATATTGGGGGTGAGGTCGCGCTGTGTCGAGGAGAGCCAGAACATGAAAAGTCCTTGGCCAAGGCAGGAGATTTGCTGGTAGGTATTCCAGTAGTATCTCAGGGTGTTCTGGGCTACACTCCGACACGACTTGTACCGCTTTTGGGGGTCTGACTTTCACCAACCCCCTAGGCCCGCCATGCGATGCTCATAGACGAACGGACCGGACTGTACGGATATTGTCAATGACAGGCTCAGTAGGGTGTCAGGATGAGTTCACTCATCGACGTCCCTTTTGGTCAGTATCTGGTAGCCCGTTACGTATTAGCTTATACCTCTGACGTGCTAGTGGTTAAATCCACAACCAAGGTATTGACGAGTCTTTAGAGTCCACCACACTCACTTACTCAGGTTTCGGACGAAACGCTGTAGAGGCCGTATGGAGATATGGCAGGGTTCAATCAGATACGTGCGGTATTGCACGGATCGTGATCGGACGGATTTTACTAGCCGGCTTTGGCTTAAGCCGGATTCTAGTATTTGATAGTGTAGTTTTGTCTCTTTGCATTTTTGTTCAGTAGGAATACAAATGCGGGCATGTATTTGCAGTAGCGGGGTTTTCCTGTAATTTATTACGGGATCAGTTTTCTGAAGTTGCCAGTTTGCTTCCGTTCCGGCCGGTTTTCTTTTATTCCTTCACGGCCGGACTTTTTGATTGAGGGGGTTAATTGCATGTTTGCAATTAACTTATATGTTGAGGGCTTTATTGCATTTGTGATTTTGTCATCATGAGATTCCATTATGGTCTCATCACTTGCAATTATGAGATTAGAGTTGGAAAGGATTTGAAGTGGATTTGGATGAGAAAGGTTTTTGGATTTATCTTTTTTCCTTCTCTTGATAATTCCTTGGGTTTTTTCTCCACCATTCTTCATGGAGAGGCCGGCCACTTTTGTGAGGGAGGAGAGAGAGTTTTCATTTGAGTGAAGGAAAATGATTCATTACATTTCTAGCTTGGTACAAAATTCCTTATCACTCCAAAGTTCATTCCATACCTCCATCAAAGGCAACTTCCATAAACCCTAAAGAGACAACTCATTACACTATTCTATAGCAAGTCTTGGACGCGTCGGCTAGCCAACTTCGCGCCCGAGTTGCCTCGGCCAAGAGGCGGGAGCCCGTAAAAGATTCCGGCTACGTGGTGCCCTTTCCGACGAGACGATGATGGACGGAGATTCCGCGAGAGATCGGAGTGGAGACGAAGACCGAAGGACACGGATCGCTTGGTATACTTCTCTACTCTTTTCTTGTTTGCTAGTTAGCTAGGTTAATGGCCCGATCCGGGTAAAAAGTCCGCGGTGGTGCCGGTTTGCAAAGTTCGCAAAGCTTTTGTTTCCGCGTTTCCGGCGTCGGATCGACGGCCGGGGCGCCCCCGCGGGCTTACAGAAGTTTATTCACCTGCCGGTCCAATATCACTACTGGCTGCTCGGTGAACGAAAGATCGCGCTCGAGCTGAACGGTCTGATGCTGAATCATGTGAGAAGGGTCATGCAGGTATCTGTGAAGCATCGACACGTGGAAAACGGGGTGAACATTCGGGAAGTCGGGTGGAAGAGCCAAACGATATGCAACTGCGCCCACACTGTCGAGGATCTCGAAGGGACCTATAAATCTGGGGCTAAGCTTCCCCTTCCGTCCAAATCTCATCACGCCCTTCATCGGAGAGACCCTCAGAAAAACGTGATCGCCACCTATGAACTCTAATCTGCGGCGGCGTCTGTCAGCATACGATTTCTACCTTCTCTGAGCTGTCCTCATCCTATCTTGAATCAACAGTATCTTCTCGGTCGTCTCCTATAAGATCTACGGCCCCAAAATACTGCTCTCTCTAAGCTCTGTCCAACAGACGGGCGATCTACATCTCCTCCCATACAAGGCCTCGAAAGGTGCCATCTGAATAGTATCATAGAAACTATTGTTGTAAGAGAACTCCACCAAGGGTATATGATGATCCCAGCTACCACCAAAGTCTAAAACGCACGCTCGGAGCATGTCCTCGAGAGTCTGAATAGTCCGCTCTGACTGGCCGTCGGTCTGTGGATGAAATGCTGTGCTGAAACTCAAGCGGGTGCCCAAATCATCCTGAAGCTTCTGCCATAGTCGGCTGGTAAACTGGGTGCCTCGGTCGGAAACGATACATGTCGGGATTCCATGCAGTCGTACGATCTCGTCGATGTATATCTGGGAATACTGAGCAAATACGAAAGTGGTCTTCACCGGCAGGAAGGGAGCCGCTTTCGTCAATCGATCCATGATCACCCAAATTGAGTCATACCGTCGACTAGTCCTGGATAGACCCACAATGAAGACCATAGAAATCTGCTCCCATTTCCACTTCGGAATGGGCAACGGCTGTAGCTCTCCCGCTGGCCTCTGGTGCTCGGCCTTGACTTGCTGACAAGTCAGGCATCTCGACACGAAGTCTGCGGCGTCCCTCTTCATCCCGTCCCACCAGTAAACATATCTCATATCATGATACATCTTGGTGGAACCCGGATGAATACTATACACCGATCAATGTGCCTCCTCAAGAATCTCACGCCACAGTCCCTCAGCATCTGGTACGCGCAGTCTAGTCCCAAATCGCAGTATCCCCTAATCATCAATCACGAACTCGAAAAATCTACCTTGTCCAATCTGTGCCATGATCTCTGAACAACGATCATCACTGTAATGTGCCTTATGTATACGGTCAAGCAACTATCGGCGTGCACGAACATGCGCAAGCTGTCCCCCGATCGAAGTGAACTCGAACTGCACTCAGCTGTCGCATAAAATCTGCCAATCTGCCAACGACTGCCTCCGCACCACGCTCAAACAAGATAGACTACCCCCGGGCCTCCTACTCAAAGCATCCGCCACTATATTACCCTTGCCCGGGTGATACAAGATCTCGCAATCGTAGTCCTTTACTAGTTCCATCCAACGGCACTGTCTAAGATTCAGGTTTCGCAGCTGAAATATGTACTTCAAGCTCTTGTGATAAGTGAATATCTAGCACGACTCGCCTTATAGATAATGTTGCCAGATCTTGAGTGCAAAGACCGCTGCAGCCATCTCCAAATCGTGAGTGGGGTAGTTCTGTTCGTGTTTCTTCAGCTGCCGAGAAGCATACGCGATCACCCTGTCGTGCCGCATCAATACGCATCCTAGCACCACTCGAGAAGCATCACAATAGACTACAAATCCGCCCGATCCCGAAGGCAATGATAACACCGGCGCCGTAGTCAAACGAGTCCGCAACTGCTGAAAGCTATGCTCGCACTCCTCCGTCCAATCAAAAGGAACTCCCTTCCGGGTCAACCCGGTCAACGGTGCAGCAATACGGGAGAAGTCCTGTACAAATCGTCTGTAGTAGCCGGCCAGCCCTAGAAAGCTGCGGATCTCTGTAACTGATGCGGGTCTGGGCCAACGCTGAACGACCTCGATCTTCTTTGGGTCCACACATATACCATCTCGTGTAATCACGTGACCCAAGAATTCTATGTTATCAAGCCAAAACGCGCACTTGGAGAATTTTGTGAACAGCTGGTGCTCCCTCAAAGTCAACAGTGTGATCCGCAGGTGCTGCTCGTGCTCCTCTCGGCTCCGGGAATACACCAAAATATCGTCAATGAATACGATGATGAACAAATCAAGATACGGCCTGAAAATACGGTTCATCAAGTCCATAAACGCTACTGGGGCGTTGGTGAGCCCGAATGACATCACCAAAAACTCATAGTGGCTGTAATGCGTGCGGAAAGCCGTCCTCGGAATATCCTCCTATCGAACCCGCAGCTGATGGTAGCCTGATCGCAAGTCGATCCTCAAAAAGTATCCTGCACCCTGAAGCTGGTCGAACAAGTCGTCGATGCGTGGTAAAGGATATCTGTTCCGCACGGTAACCCTGTTCAGCTTGCGGTAGTCAATACACAAGCGCAAATTGCCGTCCTTCTTCTTGATAAACAGGACCGGAGCACCCCAAGGAGACACACTGGGTCAAATAAGCCCCTTATCCAGCAAATCTTGTAACTGATCTTTCAACTCTCTAAGTTCCGCCGGGGCCATCCGATAAGGCAGTATGGAAATAGGCCCCGTGCCGGGAATAAAGTCAATGCAAAAAACATATCGTGCTCAGGCGGTAGCCCAGAAGCTCATCAGGGAAAAAATCAGGGAACTCACAAATAATCGGAACCTGGTCCAATGGAACCTTTATAGCTTTAGTATCGAAAACATAGGCTAGAAATCCCTGACATCCCTTCCTCAAAAGATGTCCAGCGCGAAGAGAAGAAATCAAACTGTGAGGGGCGGCACCACGGTCCCCCTGCACAACAAAAGTCGACTCACCGGGAAAACAAAACCTAACTGTCTTCTCGCGGCAGTCCACAGACGCATAGAATGTGGCTAACCAATCCATGCCCAGAAGAACATCGAAGTCCAACATCTCAAGAAGGATCAAGTCGACAGGTAACTCTCTCTCGCCAATACGGACAACACACGATCGGAACATGTGCCTAGCAACAAATGACTCGCCCACAGGAGTGGTCGCAACAAGCGGCTGATCAAGCAAACCAGACTCTACCCAAACTCGGCACGAAGTGTGTGGAAACATACGAGTGCGTGGATCCCAGATCAAACAACACGTGTGCGTCAACAGAACATACTGAAAGGGTACCTAAGACCACTGCAATGGACACCTTCGCGTCCTGATGCGTCAAAGAGAAAACCCGTACCTGTCCTCTACCTGCGACCAGCGGTCCTCTACTAGCAACTGACTGTACTCTGCCGGCAGCTGGCTGCCCTCTGCCTCGGCTGCCTCGTCCTCTATGAGCTAACCCTCCGCGACCACGGCCTCTCTGTGCATGAGTCTGACGCGGAGCAACAGTAGGTACAATAGGCAACGCCTTCTGGGGTGGAGAAGGTGGAAGTGTGACATGTGGTATGACTTGTTAGTGTTTATGCCCTAGAAGGCCATTACTGTATCATACTAGTTTGTATATTACATAATGGAAGCTTGGGATATTCACATGTATATAACAGTCTTGCTAAACATGGTAGTATGCTACTTGGTTTTGCTATCTTAATATGTGAGTATACGTATTGATAGAGCTCTTAGGATCTTGCTTGACTACCAGCGTTGTGATGGCAGTCACACTAGTGGGGGCTGGGTAGTCTACAAGCACATCCTTATTCAGGTCCCTAGTCGTTGGATTATCGAGACAGGACATCGATACTCCGGAGTAGACTAGAGTGTATGCATCTCATCCCAGTTGGGGAGATGGTCTGTCCCACAGCCGTCAGTACGTCGTACTGGAGATAGTATGCAGGTGCTCGTTAGGCTACGGGTATACCGGACAGGACTCATAGGGAACTGTTGGTTAGTTTTATACCAGTCGTCAGTGAACAGTTCCCAGGTGACATGAGTATAGCATAGTTCCCAGGAGATTGTCACATCAGACTCAGTAGGAGTTCGGATGGGTTTCCTCATCGGCCTTCTTATCGACATCTACCTGGGGACCGTTACGTACAGCTAGTGCCGCTTGCGGTCTGTGGTTAAACCCACTGCCAGCGTAGTAGTCGAGTCTCTAGAGTCCCACACAGAGAGTTTCCCTACTCTAGGCGAAACGATATAGAGGTCGTATGGTTTTACGATAAGGTTCGGACGCATACGTGTGTTTACGCACGTACGACATCCGGACAGTTTTTACTAGTCGGCTTTGGTTTAAGCCAATTACTAGTATCTAGTTATTGGATTTATACAGTCTAAAGTTTTTCCGTGTTTTCACGGATAGGAGGGGCGTTCTCGTAATTGCGCGAGAAGCTTCTAGAAGATGGTGACTAAGGAGGTTAAGGTGGCATATATATTGAATGAAATTAGTGAGTCATATGAGTGATTCATCCATGTCATTAATGCATCATAAATGCTTAATGACTCATGGTAATGAATCACCATTAGATATTTATGATGCATGATTATTCATCATTTGATTTTCTTTTATTGATAAATCTTAATGCTTCATATATATTATGATAACTCATTTTCTCATATCAATGATCATTCTCACCTTCTTTCTCCTCAAGCTTCCTTTCTTCAAACCCTAATCCTCCCCTCTCATGTGTTGAGTACAAGGATTAGTTAGACTACTTAATCCATAACCCTCACTCTATATCATCTAGGTACTTTGATTAGCACTTAAAGAAACCTAGTTTTCTCAAGTTTAGAGGCAAAGCTTGGAGTAAAGCTCTCGTGGTGGATCGTCTACTACTTGGAGAAGGCCGAGGAGGAGGTGGAGTTCGTAAAGACGAAGGACACGGTTCTACAGGTATAATCACTTCACATAGTAGTTTAGAACTCCTATGTTAGTTTTTAGTTATAGTTTAGCTTCGATTCATGCGGTTAGTCGATGTTTAAGCAAACAACAAGATCGTTTTTCATATTTCCGCCTCCCCGCTATTCGTGGAGTGTTGTATATCGACTTACAGTGGTATCAGAGCCTCGCTAAACAATAATTAACTCATTAGCAAAGTCGTAAGTATTTCGAACGCAAAAAGGAACCGGAAAGATCATCGTTTTACACAGTTTCTGTCGAAATTTAAACAGGCCCTAAAAATTTTTCAGGGACCTACAGAATAACAAGCAGGAAATTATAGGGGTACTCAAGAAATTTGGTCGCGTAACTCGGCTAACTTGCCGAGGAACCGCGGCGGATCCATGCGATCCGCCGCGGATCCGCGGCCGAGTTAGGGCGAGTCGACCCAAATTTCTTCAGTGACTTTCTGGTGTTAACAGTGATATTTCTGGATATTTAGTTTTCTGCTCAAGTCTCAGGTGCACAGAGAAGTATTGGAGTAGAATCTATAGTGTTTTGCTCGATCGAAATTTTGCGATATTTGCTAATTTGATTATATTTGTGTTTGTATAATGTGTTCGTAAACCTCCCCTAACTGCTAGTATGTCGGTTGGCAGGGGGTTGCACATTTCTGTAATGGTTTTTATTGTTTGTGGATGTGAACTGTATTGGACTGTTGTGATGTTTAGCCGGGGTTTGTGATGGGTTATTATTTTAATTCATTCGATGTAATTGTAATATGTTGTAATATTATTTTGCGAGGCACATCCAGGTTGCAGTTGTAGCCACCGTTGTATTATTTCATTTTTACTGCTTTTGCTCCTAGGATAGACCCAAGGTGGGGTGCACAAACTACCGGGTACTTTGAAGTGTTTAATGGCCTACTCACTTTGTTGAGGGAGACCGCTTCACTTCGGGTATTTGGCGGGTAGTTTGTTGTACCCGTAGGGGTCTAGGGTGGGGTAATGGCTATTCATCACAACTGTGTAATCCGTCTTATGTTGCAGGCTCTAAACAAACACGGATTGCTTGCAAATCCAATAAAGTTCATATGAGATCTGGAATGCCTATTATTGCGTCTGACGAATGTACAATATCTATATATGATAGCTATTTAGACGTCACTTATATTTTACACCCGCGCTAGCCCAGCCCCCGCTCTGTCGTTAGTTAAGTAACCTAACGGGTGATGACGGGCCCCCGTGGCGAATGCGGATGGCATAAGAGGACGTTGTATTTTCGTTGTTTTCTGCAATGATAGGTTAATGATGGGACGCATTATTTATAATGCATAGAAAATAAACCAAAAGTTGAATCGTTGGAACAATTTAAAAGAAACCACTCAGTTATTTTAAAAGAGCAGAATTTTTAATTGCGGAGCTTTAACCACTCCTTTTAAAAAGCTATCAGGTTCTTTCGATTATATAAAAGTTCACTACGTTCACGGTTTCGCCAAAACCAGTCGTAGCCCTCCGTCATTTCTTATGGATGGTCAGTAGTATTCAAGCTATGTTTGTTGGCTTTCGTCAAGGCATAGTGTTTGGTAGCTGCTGGGGTATTCATTTGTTGCATAGATAGATGAGTTGGTTTGGGACAGTCGTATAACGTTGTTGGCTTTCATCAAGGGTATATACGGGTGGGTTCAAATTAACAAGATAATGATGGGCAGAACTTGACATGTGTTTTACGATTTGTTGGCTTTCGTCAAGGTCATAAGAACATGGGGCAAAAATATATATCGGGAATTTCTAAAGAAACTGAAATTTGCAAAGAGATGCATACCATTTGGAGTTTGATGAATGTTGGTAGGATTCCTTCAACATTATCATACGATGATATTTGGATCCCGACCTACTGTGAGTATATGCTACTTATCAGGAGATTCGTCAGTTAACGATCAATGCTATAAACCAAGTCGGTGTCAAGAAAGGTGTCAGCGGGGTTACGCCCCCAGAGAAAAGAGGTTATTTAATTAAGGAACTTCGCGAAAGCGTTGGAAAACCTCCCTCGAAGTACCGACACTAGCCTGGCTGAATGGTTAAGTATGTATTGTACAGTGAGAATAGTCCTGGCTAATTCTTCTTTTATGGTTTGAGGAAGGATTCGAGAAACAGTAGGAGCCATCCAGTTTAGATAAATTAAAAACCAATCTAAACTTGCAAGAGAATCATGCTAAAGTGTTTTCTTCTCTCTCTCTCATTGCAGCGACCTTGTGACCATAACTAGGTTACATCTAGATAACAAGTTGACTGAATCTAACTTATATGACTGGCAAAATTCTGTACAGATGACCATTGCCTATGTCAAGCTGGACCACCCTATTACTACTCAAGATCCTGCCGTCCCAGGTCCAGTTTCCACCGTCGCGGATATGAATATACGTCAGACAAAGGAAAAGGATAAAGCGAAAGCCAAGTGCCTCGTGTTGGCTTCAGTTGATGGTATATACCAGAAGCAGCACGAGAAGATGGACTATGTTTCCACCTTTTTCCATAACAAAGATTTATATGGAGAGCAATCTCATATCGCAAGATATGAGGCCTCGAACGAATTAATTCAAGCGAGGTCGGCTGACGGGTCATCTGTAAGGGACGACGTCCTTACGATGACTAGCTATATTGATGAGCTCAAGGACCTGGAGACCACGTTGGGAAACATGTCATATGCTGACTTATTTCCACAGTCCCTACCCTCTACTTATACCGTGAAAGAAACCAGGGAGACACAAGCTCTGCTTAATGGGGGACCTTCTTCTTCTACATCCAGGGCGAAAGCAAAGGATGAAAAGAAGAAGACCTCTGCAAAGCCGATATACAGTGTCAGTAAAGTAGGAGGAAAGGGAAGAGCAAAAGTTTTGGGACTTGGTGTAGGCAAGGAGGGATGTTCCTATTGTTATAGGAACGGACATTGGCAGAAGGATTGCAGGGCTTTGGAAGCCAGTAGCCAGGATACGAACCATGTTGTGGCTTCAGCCTCAAGTGTGTTTGTAATTGAGAACTGTTTGTCAATTAACTCTACTTCCTGGGTACTAGATACCGGAGCATGATCTCATATCTGTAATTCGTTACATGCTTTGAGAAACCGTAAAGTTATAAGGATAGGTGATTTGTCTCTCAGAGTTGCAAACGGAATGAGCGTGGACGCTGAATCCGTGGGAGAATATCGCCTAGGTTTGACAAGTGGGCAGATATTGATTCTATGTAACTGTCTGTATGTACCTAGTTTGACTTGTAATATCATATTAGTGTCCTCACATTCAAGAGAGGGATATGACTTTACATTCCTAAGCGGTGTAGTTCACATCCACCTAAATCAAGTTCTGATTGGGTTCGGTACATTAGATGACGGTATATACGTATTGAATCAAGCTCAAGTTTTCAATGTCCAGAACACACTTAAAAAGAAAGTCTCCAGAAATGAATCAGGCTTTCTTATGGCATTGTAGACTAGGTTACATCAATGAAACACGATTAACGAAGTTACATAGAGAAGGATATTTGAATCCGTTCGAATATCAATCTTATGCCACTTGTGAATCTTGTCTCATGGGAAAGATGACAAAGACTCCGTTTACTGGAAACAGAGTAAGAGCGAGCGAGCTCTTAGGACTCGTACACAGTGACGTGTGCGGTCCAATGTCTACACATGCGCGAGGTGGTTATTCCTACTTCATTACTTTTACGGATGATTTCTCTAGGTATGGACATGTCTTCTTGATGAAGCATAAATCCGAGGCCTTTGAGAAATTCCAGGAATACAAGAATGAAGTGGAAAACCAAACAGGCAAAAGTATTAAGACACTGAGATCTGATCGAGGTGGTGAATACTTAAGTGCCGAGTTTCTGGGTTACTTAAAAGAGAAAGGAATTCTCTCTCAGCTTACTCCTCCATACACACCACAACACAACGGTGTATCGGAAAGGAGGAATCGAACCCTATTGGATATGGTTCGTTCCATGATGAGTAAGGCTGAGTTACCACGATCATTCTGGGGTTATGCTCTAGAATCAGCGGCATATCTTTTGAACAAGGTTCCAACCAAGACTGTGCCTACCACACCATATCAGATGTGGAGTGGGAAGAAACCCTATCTTCAGTACCTGAAGACATGGGGATGTCCAGCTTTTGTAAAAAAGCAGCATCCGGACAAGCTCGAGGCACGTTCAGTAGAGTGTAAGTTTGTGGGATATCCAAAGAACTCCATGGGATATTGCTTCTACTACGCAGAGGAACAAAAGGTTTTTGTTTCTCGTCATGCCCGCTTCTTAGAAACTGAATTTTTAGAAAATCAGAAGAGTGGGAGCACAGTAGAACTGGAAGAAATTCCAAAACCACAAGCTGATACTGAAAGTTTGGTAGAACAAGAAGTTTCAGAAGAAAGGGACATACCGGCGCCTATCCGCAGAAGTAGTTGGCAGTCTCATCCGCCCGAGAGATACTACGTTTTTCTCATAGACGGGGATCGAGAAGATTGCGTCATTGATAATGACGACCCTACTAGCTTCCAGCAAGCCATTCAGAGCGGCGACTCGGTAAAATGGCTGGATGCAATGCGGACCGAAATGGAGTCCATGTACACTAACAAAGTATGGACTTTGGACACTGCTCCAGATGGGGTAAAACCCGTAGGATGCAAGTGGATCTTCAGAAAAAAGATTGGTGTAGATGGACAGGTTGAAACCTATAAGGCTAGACTTGTTGCAAAGGGTTTCCGTCAATGACCTGGTTTGGACTATTACGAAACCTTTTCTCCAGTGGCTATGCTGAAATCCATTCGGGTCCTTCTTGCTATTGCTGCCTTCCACGATTATGAGATCTGGCAGATGGACGTAAAGACGGCCTTTCTAAATGGAAATTTAGAAAAGAGCGTCTATATGGATCAGCCAGAGGGATTCATTCAATGTGGGAGCAGCGGTAAAGTATGCAAGCTGCTTAAGTCCATTTATGGACTAAAGCAGGCATCGCGGAGTTGGAACATCTGTTTTGATGATACTGTCAAAGAATTCGACTTTATCAAAAATCCAGATGAACCATGCATATACAGTAAGATTGTAGGGAGAGTTATTGTATTCCTCGTCTTGTACGTGGATGACATTCTCCTAATAGGAAATGATATTCCTATGCTACAGTCAGTCAAAAGATTCTTGTCACAGAAATTCTCCATGAAGGACCTGGGTGATGCCACCTACATTCTGGGGATCCAGATCTATCGTGATAGATCAAAGAGGATGTTGGGACTTTCACAGTCTAGGTACATAGACACTATATTGAAAAGATTCAGTATGGAAGATTCTAAGCGCGGTAACCTACCGGCTTGTCACGGAATCACCCTCTCCAAAGAGATGTCTCCCAAGACTGATTTGGAAAGGGAACGCATGTCGATTATACCCTAGGCTTCTGCGGTAGGATCTATAATGTATGCGATGTTATGTACCAGACCAGATGTAGCATACGCATTGAGCGTTGTAAGCCGGTATCAGGCAAACCCAGGGGAGAATCACAGGATAGCAGTAAAGAACATTCTCAAGTACCTGAGGAGGACTAAGGAGATGTTCTTGGTTTACGGCGGAAAAGACCTCAGGATGGAGGCCTATGCTGATTCCGGCTTCCAGAGTGACAAGGATGACTCCAAGTCCATGTCGGGTTATGTCTTTACCCTCAATGGAGGGGCGGTCTGTTGGAAGAGTTCCAAGCAGGACACCGTTGCTGACTCGACGATGGAAGCAGAGTACATAGCTGCTTGCGATGCCGCAAAAGAAGCTGTCTGGATGAAGAAGTTCCTCACAGAACTTCAGGTGGTTCCTACTAGTGTTGGTCCAATACCTCAGTATTGCGACAACAACGGCGCTATAGCTTTGGCGAAGGAACCCAGGTCCCATCAGAAGTCTAGACACATCTTAAGGCGGTATCACCTGATCAGGGAGATCGTAGATCGCCACGAGATCGAGGTAAAGAGAGTAAATACAGAGGATAACATTGCTAATCCATTCACTAAGGCCCTACCTCAGATTCAGTTCGAGAGGCTACCCGAGATCATCGGTCTTCGATACGCCAGTACATGGCCCTAGTGCAAGTGGAAGATTGTTAGTGTTTATGCCCTAGAAGGCCATTACTGTATCATACTAGTTTTATATTACTTAATGGAAGCTTGGGATATTCACATGTATATACAGTCTTGCTAAACATGGTAGTATGCTACTTGGTTTTTCTATCTTAATATGTGAGTATACGTATTGATAGAGCTCTTAGGATCTTGCTTGACTACCAGCGTTGTGATGGCAGTCACACTAGTGGGGGCTGGGTAGTCTACAAGCACATCCTTATTCAGGTCCCTAGGCGTTGGATTATCGAGACAGGGCATCGATACTCCGGAGTAGACTAGTGTGTACGCTTCTCATCCCAGTTGGGGAGATGGTCTGTCCCACAGCCGTCAGTACGTCGTACTGGAGATAGTATGCAGATGCTCGTTAGGCTACGGGTACACCGGACAGGACTCACAGGGAACTGTTGGTTGGTTTTATACCAGTCGTCAGTGAACAGTTCCCAGGTGACATGAGTACAGCATAGTCCGCAGACTTGACACTGCTACTTCGCCTCGAGTGTGTCCCACTGTTCTTAGATTGCTACCCTACCACGGCTCAAAGGAGTCGTGCAAACAGGTAGCAGTTGGGTGCAGTCCCGAGCACTTGGAGGCAGTAGCGGTTAGACAGGATTCGTCTCTCCCGGTATTGGGGGTTGATATCGCGCTGTGTCAGAGAGCCATTACGCAAAGTCCCTGGCCAGGGAAAGCGAGATTTACTGGTAGGTTCCAGTAGTTTCTCAGGGTGTAATGGGCTTCGCTTCGACACGACTTATACCGCTATTAAGGGTCTGACGCTTGCCGCCCCCCTAGGCCCGATATTCGATAGTCTTAGACGAACGGACCAAACTGTATGGAGATTGTCACATCAGACTCAGTAGGAGTTCGGATGGGTTTCCTCATCGGCCTTCTTATCGACATCTACCGGGGGACCGTTACGTACAGCTAGTGCCGCTTGCGGTCTGTGGTTAAACCCACTGCCAGTGTAGTAGTCGAGTCTCTAGAGTCCCACACAGAGAGTTTCCCTACTCCAGGCGAAACGATATAGAGGTCGTATGGTTTTACGACAAGGGTTCGGACGCATACGTGTGTTTACGCACGTACGACATCCGGACAGTTTTTACTAGTCGGCTTTGGTTTAAGCCAATTACTAGTATCCGGTTATTGGATTTATACAGTCTAAAGTTTTTCCGTGTTTTCACGGATAGGAGGGGCGTTCTCGTAATTGCGCGAGAAGCTTCAAGAAGATGGTGACTAAGGAGGTTAAGGTGGCATATATATTGAATGAGATTAGTGAGTCATATGAGTGATTCATCCATGTTATTAATGCATCATAAATGCTTAATGACTCATGGTAATGAATCACCATTAGATATTTATGAAGCATGATTATTCATCATTTGATTTTCTTTTATTGATAAATCTTAATGCTTCATATATATTATGATAACTCATTTTCTCATATCAATGATCATTCTCACCTTCTCTCTCCTCAAGCTTCCTCTCTTCAAACCCTAATCCTCCCCTCTCATGTGTTGAGTACAAGGATTAGTTAGACTACTTAATCCATAACCCTCACTCTATATCATCTAGGTACTTTGATTAGCACTTAAAGAAACCTAGTTGCCTCAAGTTTAGAGGCAAAGCTTGGAGTAAAGCTCTCGTGGTGGATCGTCTACTACTTGGAGAAGGACGAGGAGGAGGTGGAGTTCGTAAAGAAGAAGGACACGGTTCTACAGGTATAATCACTTCACATAGTAGTTTAAAACTCCTATGTAAGTTGTTAGTTATCGTTTAGCTTCGATTCATGCGGTTAGTCGATGTTTAAGCAAACAACAAGATCGTTTTTCATATTTCCGCCTCCCCGCTAGTCGTGGGGTGTTGTACATCGACTTACATGACTATCTCGCACACGATGATAAGTACTCCCGCATCTAAAACATCTAGATGGTGTCTGCTGACCCTGTGGATAGGTATTGTATAACCGTCCTTGTCTCGAACCTCTGTCATCATCACGGCCTGGAGGGGGTCTGCCTCGGCACCTACCTATATGCCTCTGGGGAGACGTATCTGTGCGAACTCTTTTCGGTTCCGGAACTACCAAAGTCTCGGCAAGGCGCTCCTCGACTAATAAAGCTGTGTCTACTGCTGCTGCATAGGTCTCGCAATGCTGTGCGCTGATCGTGAGAAACAACGGGGTAAGCAAGACTCGAACAAATCTCTTGACTCGCATTTCCTCAGTAGCCACTAAATATGGGGCATAAACAGATAGCTCGGTCAACAGTACTTCGTACTCTGCCACTGTCATCTCCGGAGTCTGATGTAAAGACTCGAACCTGTGCGCTCGCGCATCCCTGACACTCTGGGGAAGGAAACAGGCTAGAAATACAGTCACAAACTCGGTCCAGGTCATAGGAGGAAGACCTGCTGCTCTGCACTTCTCTACCGACTCACACCATTTCTGCGCAAGACCTTCCAGGCGAAAGCTCGCGAACTCTACCTATCACGCATCTGAGAATCTGAGTGAACGACATATCCGGGCCATCCTATCGATAAATGAATGTGTGTCCTCGGCTGCATCGGTGCTTGTGAAGACCGGAGGCTTCAGCCTCACAAACTCTGATAGAGATACTGTGATAACCTCTGTGGCTGCAGGAGCAACTGCATGTACTGTAGGTACCATCACGGTCCCCGTAACGGGTGGAACTACCTCTGGTCGCTGTGCTCGAAGTGTCTCAACTAACGACCCTATCATCTGGAGCATCTCCTGCATACCTTCCCCTAGCATATCGATCTGATCTGTCGAATGAGGAACAGTCTGCTCTGGTATAACGGGTGTACTGTCCGGGTGAGTCCTCGTCTCAGATGAGTTAACTCTAATCTCGGCTCTCACAGCCGCTCTCTACGCCCTCGTAGTCTTTGGCGGCATAATGGCTGAAAAGAAAGTAGGATTCGATGAAGATACGGAAATCGAATCACAAGAATGTATATAATCATGAAGGAATTTCAATCAATAAGTCCTAAGGTCAGTTAGGCGGAGTACCGTGTCGTGAGTATGCCGCGGAACATACACACGCTACGCCACTCTGCTTCAGCTACCTACTCCATCATACCAGGGTCATCCTACACTCTGAATGGTAAAACCTACGCTCTGATACCAACTTTGTCATGACCCAAAGTTCGACCCGTGACCGGCACTTAACGACGTAACGTCTACAGGCGTAACGCGACTAAGTAAGCCGAAACCCAGAATAAAAACCATTGAAAATGGTGAGTGAAAGAAAACATTAGTTTAAAACATTTCGAAAACCTTGAGTAATTGAGTAAAATTCTTTAAAGTTTAAGTTGTTTTCTTAAAAATTTCGGCAGCATCTCCTTTGTAAAAACTTGCCCGAAAACAGGTACAAAACATGATATAAGTAAAATGACATACAATAAGAATAAAGCATCCCCAAACGGGAGAAATCACGCTCAACGGCGGAAACAACCACCACAATAATAATATACAACGTCATAGCGAAGTATGAGCAAAATAAATGAAAAACAACATAAGAGATAAAATTGCATGAATAAGGCCGGCTCACACGAGCTCGACATCCAGAATACAAAATAATATACATCGTCCTCACAACTGGTCTCTAAGTCAATACATGAAATAGTAGATGGAGAGTACTAGAAACAATAGTGTGTACAACTGGAAAATAAACGGATACCGCAAAAACCCACCTATAAGCAAAAGGCCCACACCCCAACTGTAGTGGTATCTGTAGCAAAAGATACAAGGAAGTAGCCCTGCCGCAACTACTCTGAGGGTCGACCTGCAAACACTGTGGCATAATGGGGGTGAGTTGCCAACTCATGAATAGTAGAAAAAATATAAAGGTAATCGCGAGTAAGCACGTGCTGCGATACTCTAACATGTACAAACGGATAACATCTATATGATGAACTGGGTACGCAATAATCATGCATAACAAGTGCAATCTAATAGCATCTCTATATGATGAGCAGGGTATGCAATACTCATGCATAACAAGTGCAATCTAATAACATCTATATATGATGAGCAGGGTATGCAATAATCATGCATAACAAGTGCAATCTAATGACATCTCTATATGATGAGCAGGGTATGCAATAATCAAGCAAAAGTACTCTATCAGGTACTACGACTACAGAATGAGATGCATAACAATGAATGCTGAGCATGGGATAAAATATCATCTACACGGAATGTCAATGTGGAAAAATAACCGGTGTCCATCAAATACACCCAAATCCCAGTAAAAACTCAGGCGCCGTCACTCTAATCGGCCCTCAAATCTTGTAAATCTCATAGAATCATGAGTGCCCAACATCGGCACTCGAAATATCATGAAATAACCATGTCCAGCATCGACACGCAAATCCTCATGTATCGGGCACCGTCAGTCCGGATCGGCCCATGAGCTCCGTCTACGAAATAGGCCCTCGGCCCCGGCAGTACGGGTCGTCCCGTATCCATCAATCATTTCTGGTCAGTATCCTCCGGATAACCGCCAGGTCCAACCAATCACCGGTAGGTAGTAGTCCCTCTGCCAGGCTCATCGTCATCCACACGAAATCTCTCTGTCTCCCCGGGGTACCATACCGGGTCCACCATGTACCCGCAAACGAATCGTCCTCCTCCTCGAATCGGGTTTCACATGTCATACGTCTTAGAACCGAGAAAACGCATGGTGCACGCACTGAAATATCAAATCAAGAAAAACCGGGTTATCAAAACAGTGCACATTTTCTTAAAATAATGCCACAGTTCTCAAATCCAGAAATCAGAGGAAATCCAAAATTCAATGCGTTAATCCATGCTATGTGACGTATGCCACTAAGAGTAAAAAGGCAAAACCGCATTTTTTAAATGGATCCAGTTTTTTTGAAAGTATCTCATACGGTCCCCATTTTCTAGAAATCAAAGCCAGTATCTTCCATGTATGTGAAACATGTATATATGTAGGTATGGATGTGCAAGTGGATATATACGCAAGTATGAGTGTACCAATGTATATGTGCACCAATAAGGATATACAGTGTGTATGTGCGCAGGTATGGATATATCAATGTATGTGTGCACTAATATGGATATACAATGTGTATGTATGGATATATCAATGTATGTGTGTGTTAGTTATATGTATGCCCTAGAGGCCATTACTGTACATTGGATGTATATTGTAGTGGATGCTGGGACATATATAGGTAGGACTTTCTTGCTCGACATGATAGTACGCTATCTGGTTGCTCTTTATCTTAACATGTATACTTTCTGTCTCTCTGTTACATGTTGATAAATCCCTTAGGATGTGTACTCGACTTCCAGGACTGTGATGCAGATCATACTAGTGGGGCCTGGATAGTCCATGAGTACATCCTTCAATGTTCCTAGTCGTGGGAATATCGAGACGGGGCATCGATATTCCAGAGTAGACTAGCGTATATATTCTCGACCCATGCGATGGGCGATGGATGATCCCATATCCATTGGTGTTTGACATCGGAGATGGTATGCGGGTGCTCAGTGGAGACTGGGTACACTGAACGGAATCGCCGAGAACTCCCAGATGGTATTATACCTCACGTCAGATGGCAGTTCTCTGGTGACACTGGTACAGCTTAGTCTGTTGACCCGAGATCGTCATAGAGTCTTGTGTGTCTCCCACTGTGCTTTGATTTCCACCCTACCACGGCTCTACTGAGTTGTGCAAACAGGTGGTTTTTGGGTACAGTCCCGATTCACATGGTGGCAATGAGCGATAGGAGGGGATTCGTCTCTCCCGGTATTGGGGGTTGATGTTGTGCTATGCTCGACTGGCCATAACAGGAAATCCCTGGTCAGGGTTGCAGTGATATACTAGTAAGAGTTACCAGTAGTTTCACGAATGTTATGGACCTCACGTCGGCATGACTATCAAGCTACTGGGGTCTGACGTTTACCACCCCTAGGCAAGATATGCGACATATCAGACGAACAGACCGGACTGTACGGTAAGTGTTACTGGTTGGATTCACAAGAGTGTGAGGGGGCTTGCTTGTCGATCTTCTGATCGCTCAATACCCGGGTGGCCGTTACGTTTAGCAGACCGCTTGTGGCTTGTGGGTGTTTGATATGATCATCATCTACTGCCGGCGTATTGACGAGTCTTTAGAGTCCTACACAGAGGTTTTCTGGCTCAAGCAAAATGAAATAGGAGCGCATATGAGATATGTTCGGGACCGAGAATAATGCGTGTATGTGATACCGTATTCCATTCTCGCGATGAATGTATCGATTGGTTGTATGCGATATAACCTAGTTATCGAATCAAGGATTGATTCGATAAGCCGATACATTGGATACTAGTCGGTTATATACGATATGACCGGATCGTTAAATCAAGTGTTGATTTAATGATTTAATGTATAATTATATATTTGATATATTACTTTGCATTAACTAGTATTGGTTCACTTTAAATGGATTTTCTCACTTGAATTGTGCACATTGTATATGTGATATATTTTTTGTGCACATGATTGTATCATGTTTGATGATACATTCTAGCTTGGGTTTGTGTAAAGAATTGACCATGGTTATATGAATGGTTAGGGTTTCATTTTATTTACTTATTCATTTATTTATTCTTTTTGTTTATTTTGGCAAAAAGAAAATGATAAAGATAAATGAATGGTGGCTATGTTTGTTTTTAGTTGAAGATTCATGAAGCATTGACTTAGTCACCATTCTTGTCTCATGCCTAACCCTAACCACTCATCTAACCTTAGTTAAATCTCTACACTAAACCATGGTTGAAGAAATGATAAGTATTCATTTATTTTCATTTTTAAAATAACTTATCATATCTTCTTCTTCTTCTTCATCTTTTTCTTTCATGAAAAGAAGCTTGCTACATCAATGGTGATTGATGAAAAAGTGTGAGAAATCCAAATCTAAAGTCTACCCACTTCCTATTTCTTCATCCTTTACCTCTTGCCAAGTAGTATAGGGTGTTTCCTTCACAAGTTTTCTTGACTTGGTGAAGTTGGAGCCTGATCTAGCGATGCCTCGACGTAGATCATCTTCGGCATCGTCGTCGATGACCTAGCCCGCTTTTTCTCCGATGAAGCCGACGCTAGAGCCCAAGATTCAATTTGGACAGCGGAGGGAGATCAACGCGAAGCTTAGGAAGTGGTGGACCAGATCTACAAAGGTTGTAGTCACTTTCCTTTAGCATTTAATTCGATTACATGCTTGCATCGCCTAAATATCTAGTTAACGATCCGTAGTCTAGGGTTTCTCGGCACCGTAAAATTAGAAATTGGCATGTTTGATGCCTTGTGAGACCTATTGTGCGTGCCTAGGAACCCTACAGTGGTATCAGAGCCTAGCTAGAGCCTTAGGCGTCGCGTAGACGGAGTTTGAAGTCCGATCGAATCAAAACCCTAACCCGAATATGCTCTCTGGACTTTTTCTGAAATCGTGGTTTTTTGAGAATTAAAAATATGCAGGAAACTCAGTAGATTATTCTAAGAATTACTGTTTAAGACGGGACCCATGAATCGATAGAAGAGCGGCGGAATCGCGGCAATAGCATGCCTATTGCGGCGGTTCCGCGGCACTTTAGTCCAATCATTAAATTATATTTTCACAGTAATTCCTAGTTTTTAGTGCTGTTTTTCCTGGGAATTTTTAATATTTTTTCAAGAGTTGAATATTCTGGGTTGTATTGGGGACTCGGTGTATCGATCGGATTGTCTAATTCTGTCTATGTGCTTTTCCGGATAATCTTAGAATATGTTAAAAAGTTCGACCGGATATAAATACCCACTTTTTCCCCTGCCGGGAAATTTCCAATTGTTGGATTTTTCCGTAGTTTAACGACGTTCTAAGTAGTGCAAGTAACGTGATGGTCCCTCTAGAAGACAACAAACCTTAACTCGATTATATGACCGTCTTGAACTGACCTTTGAACCTTAGGGTTTGGGGCAGTACGGCATGCCACATGTGAGGCGTTGTCTTGACCCTTCTACGGCTGGACCGTTGGTACTGAGACACGAACTGAATGTTGTTAGACTTATTTAATGTGTTGAGCTGTATCGGGAAAACTTGGGTGTTCGATTGTTCGATCGAAAAGTTTAGCATTTTCTATTTATCCGGAATGTGATACAACATTTGGAATTCACAAGTAGTTACAAGTAACTGGATGAATGTTATAAACATAGCACTTTAGTCTCACTTGATCGGTTGCCACGAAATTTTGATGTGATCAAAAGTCCGTCGCAATCACGTAGCGTACGTCGATACTCGCCGGGTAAACTTAATAGACAGCCTCACCCCATAGCCCCGACCAAGTGACTGTAGGAGAACCCCGTCGCCGAAAGCATCCGTTCGGGTGCTCGCGGTAGCGGTGTTCCGCCTTGGTGCACTTCGTCGACGGCGTCGGGGGTGCGGCCGCCTACTGAAGTTTGCGACGAGCATTCGATCAGGATGTCGGGAATCCTGTTGAATTGCCCGACTTGATATTGAAAAGAGTTTTCGATAATGAGACTAAAATGCGGGGTTTATAATTGTTAGGCATGCGATGTCTAAAGAATTCATTTGATTAGGCATGCGATGTCTAAAGAGATTGCGGATTCAACTGTTGTAGTTTTACACTTTCTTTTCTGTGACCGTAAGTGTAATATGTGATATCGCCGGTTTCGTTGCTATATGTCAACGACAATTGGGATGCGCATATTTACGTACGTTGATGACATGTGATGTTATGTGTTGCAGGATATGTTATATTGGATCGTCGTGTTTGAATAGCCGGGGTTTTTTATGTGAGATGAGTGTTTTTCATTTTCATTCATGTAAAAACTTATATGTAATATTCTTTTATTGGGGCACTTCCAGGTAGCGGAAGTTGTCACCGTTGATGTATATTATTTACTTTTCTGCACTAGGATAGACCCAAGGAGGGGAGCACAAGTAACCGGGTTCTAGGGTCCAGTGGGAGACCATCTCGAGGAGTCGAGTCCGGGTCTCCTAACCCTAGAATTGGTAGGGTTGCTTGCCGCTCTCGTAGGGGTCTAGGGGTGTGGGATTGGCTATTCATCACGACCGTGGAATCCGTGTTTTATACTGGCTCGTATTGAAAACACGGACGTCCTAGTATATCCAATATTTCATATGATATTTTCTGCTGCGTTATCTGTGATGTGATCATGTGATGTTCTGTGACAGATATTATATATAGTATATATGATATATTATATAGACGTTGTTTATGTTTTACACCCGCGCTAGCCCTGCCCCGCTCTGCCGTTAGTTACCTAACCTAACGGTGCAGACGGGACATCGAGGCGAATGCGGATGGCATAAGCATACGTTATATTTATCTGTGATGTTTAGGTGGACTTAAATGATGGGATATTCATTAATGAGATTAATGAAAGAAAATAAACCTAATTGATGTTGTAGAACCGAATTTCAAAATAAAAACAGGTAGCTACAGTTCTTGCTTTGCATCGCGGTGTTCCTTGTAGAACATCCTGCACCTTATTCGATAGGGAAAGGACCGAGATCCCTTCACCGGGAGTGACTCCTTTAGCAATAACTGGAAGATGCTACATCACTCGGTTTGTCTTTTGATTGCTTCTATAGTTTCTGCTTTGCATAGTGATATATATGATATATCCCGCACCTCATTCGATGAGGAAAGGGCCGACGATCCCTTCACCGGGAGTGACCCCTTTAGCAAAACTAGAAAAGCCTCAAAAACATTCCATTTAAAAACCATTTGATTCCGCAACGAGATCAAGTTCAAAGCGTTAAAGGTTTTCATAAAAACCATTCGCAACCCTCCGTCATTTTAGGAAGTAGAGTACTTAGTATTCGTGCTGTGTTTGTTGACCATAGTTAAGGCACAGTGTACGGTAGCTAAGTGATGTCTTCATACACCGCATTTGATGCGATTAGTTAGGACAGTCGCGTGACTTTGTTGACCTTAGTTAAGGGTCATATGGCTGGGTCTAATTAATCACGAAATGACGGGTAGAACTTGACTAGTACTTATGATTTGTTGACCATAGTTAAGGTCATAGGTGCTAGGGGTAAAAACCTATATCGGGAGTTTCAAGTGTTGAAATTTGCAATGAGATTGCATACCTTCTATATAATAGTTGGATCCCGATACCCACTGCGAGTAATTGTTACTCCTGGGAGAGTTTTGCACTTTACAATTAGCCGATCAAGTAGGTGTCTAGAAAGGTGTCAATGGGGTTCCGCCTCTGGGAAAACGAGGTTTACTGTAATTAGGTCCGTGCGAAAGCACGGGGAACCTCCCTCAAAGTACCGACACTGGCTTGGCTGAAAGATCGGTGAACTTGTAGAGTGTAATTAATCCCGGCTAGTCTTTCCTTTTAAGGTTTGAAGGAAGATTTGATAAAAACAGTGTGAACCATCCTGATTAGATAAAATATATAACCAATCTGATCTTGCAAGAGCGCACGCAGAGTGTTTTCTTCTCTCTCTCTCAAGGTAGCGACCATATCACGCCTTAATCAAGATAATAATATGGATGTATTGACCGAACCCGCTTGTTATACTGAGCTGGGGAACGTTGGTCCCGCTCCAACTTATAATTGTTATAAGACAGAGCAGGAAATAGGGAATACCGGAATTCCTACGCCGCCCAAACGATGAAAGTGCATATGATGCATCTCCTTCGGGTGTGTTCATTATAAAGAACTGTTTCTCAGTATCCTCTGAATCCTGGGTATTTGATACCGCATCAGGATCCCAGATATGTAATCTGTTACATAGGGCTACAAAAAGGTAGAAAACTGAGAACGGGTGATAAGTTTCATGAGACAGAAAACGGGGCAAGTGTTGCAGCCAAGTCTGTTGGTCACTGTCACCCTGTATTACCAATACATTGATTCTGAATAAATGCTATTAGATACCGAACCTGATATACAAAATCATATCAGTCTCTTTATTAGTAAAGAAAGGATATAATTTTGTATTGTTGGATAATGTTTTGAACATTTCCTATATCAAAAGTTGATCAGTTCAGGCACGTTATCTAAAAGCATTGACGTTCTAAATCAAACTACAGTTCCAAGTATATAGAACAAACACAAGAAGAAAAGTTCAGAAATGAACGAATCCTTCTTGAGGCATTGTAGACTAGGTCACATCAATGCGACCCGACTGGCTGAAGTTACATTATAGATGCATATTTAAATCAGTTTGAATTTACATCTTGTGAAACTTGCCAGTCATGTCACAAAGATTAGATGACCATAGCTCTGTTTATTAGAAATAGAGAAAGAGTTAGTAAACTCTTGGGACTGATACATTATGATGTATGTAAGGTCTCCTGTCTACACATGCCAGGACTGGTTCTTTATACTTCATTATATTCTATGATAATCTCTCAAGATTCAGTCATATGTTTCTGTTGAAACATAAGTCTGAAGCTTTTGAGGTATTCACAGAATATAAGTTAGAAGTAGAGAACCTATAACCGGGTAGAAGTATTATGTCCTATGATGAGATCAGGGAGGAGAATATTTACGCATGGCATTCCTGGACCATTCTAAAGTAGAATGAGATTCTCTCTCCGTATTACTACTCTGAATACACCACAGCACAACGGTGTATCGGAGTGGAGCAATCACACAATATTAGATATGGTGTGCTCTATTATGAGTATTACTGAGTTACCTATTTCCTTTTGGGGTTATGCACTTGAGAAGCTGCATAGCTATTGAATTAGGTTCGAATCAAATCAGTGCCTACCATTCCATATGAGATATGGTATGGGAAGAGCCTATCTCTTAAGTAAGTTAAGATTTGGGATTGTCCGGCCTATGTCAAATGCAAAAACTGGACAAGCTCGAGGCAAGGTCAGTGTCACGACCCGAAAGAGCACGTGACTGGCCCTTGAACCATATGAAGTCTATAGGACTCCATCTGATCCAAGTAAGCCAAAGCCCAGAAATCTAAAACCATTTTTAAGAATAAGTAAAGAAACAGGTTTAAAGAAGTGAAGAAAAACATGTTTGAAATCAAGGTTTTTAAATAACTAAGCCGAATGTGCATTTTAAAAACAGTACAATCTTTTCTAAAAATTTCGGCAGAGTTTCTTTTGTAAAAATGGCCCCGAATGGGGTACAACAAGGATAACAATAAATACAGTGATAAAGGCATCCCCAAGCGGGAGCTAGCTCTTCGTCAATCGACGGTCACAACCACACATGCAACAATAATATACAACGCCAAGTGGCGAGGATCAAATCCATAGAAAATCTCAAAAGCAACAAGAAACAGCAATACCACTAAGCGCGACTCTAAGGTCGAAATATACTACACTAAAGTCTAGGTCTGAAACAATATACAAGTTTTGGTTGATGGAAATACTAGATACAATGAATAAAATAAGTACAATGGTGGTTCTTGATGCGAAAGAATCCACCTACCAAGGCAAATCAACCGCAAGAAGGTAGTGTGCCAGAAATGCCGCAAAGAAACCTGTACGGCAGGACCTGCAAGAACTGTGGCACAACGGGGGTGAGTTGCCAAATCGTGAATAGAAACATCTACAAGCAGAAACCGAATGCAAGACATAAACCTAAGTCAATACGATCAGTATATAAAATCCTCAATATAAAACATGCAGCCTATAGCAAGGCTAGGGTAAATATCTAACCCGAGTGCAATCTCCTGTGTCTGTGTCAGTGCCTCAGATAACAATATAGCATATGAATGAGATATGAATGCGAGAAAACCGAATACATTTACATGAAGCAACTGTTTTCATACTTTAGTGAGATTTCCCTTGTATTTTTAAAATGAGGTACCATAATGAAATCAGCATAAAACTGTGCCTAGCATCGGCACAAACGAAATCCCAATATCTCGATATCTCAAGGTCTCAACCACAATATCTAGGGCGCCGTCAGTCCAGACCGGCCCCTACCATCCATCTCAAGACCACGACGGTATCCTCCGGATATCCGACGCGTCGGGTAAAATCACCGGTAGGTAGTGCTCCCCTGCCAGGTTCACATCGTCATCACCACGCGCTTCTTGCCCCGGGGTACCTTACCGGGTCCACCATGTACCCGAAACGGTTCATCCGTCTCCTCGAATCGGGTTTCCAAATCCATCAGCAAACTCATGGTGGACGACTCATACATCATGGGAAAACCACACTTTTTATTTTAAAAGAGAGAATAAGATTATTTGTGCCTTTGCGGTTTTCCCCCAAATCCAGAAAATCTCATAGAAATCCAAAACCAAACCTCAATAGCACGTAAAATAATGAATATATGCATGGGAATCCATGAATGCGGCATAACAATGAATAACAGTGTGCAGGAAGTTGCAGGTAATAACTACAATGTCTAATCTAGCATATAAGGCGAGTACACTTACAACCTGTCTAAATTATTAGCTAACAACTTATATCAATGCAATAGTATATTTTCTAAGGTGTACGTGACATGGCAATTACCGATGAAGATGTGTGTGAGCCGGCGAGTAAGTGTACGTGGTACATACGCATCATCGGTAATGGTGCTGGTGTCCTATCAGCATGATATTAAAAATGGAGTATGAAGCATAAAATAAGAATGCGATGCAAACCGAACCACAAAAAGGGAGTGGGAGCTGAAATTAGACGTAACCAAAACTTATCTGCATAAATCTAATATAAGTCCTACGAATGGTGCCTTTTGAAATAACACGAATCATGGGGTTTTGAAAATATGAGCTACGGTGTTTTTATGAAAAGATACGTCGTTTTTGAAATAGCCGTAGATTCCCTTGAGCTGTCTTTAAAAATGCCCACGATTCGTTAGTTTTTGAAATAGGTAAAAAGTCTAATCTACTCTAACAACTACCCTAACTATACGGCTGAACTACAGGTAAGAAAACCGCCTAACATCTGAGTCGATATATATATGGATATATAGTCGGTGATCCCGCCTCAATGTCATATCGTAAGGTATCCTCGAGTTATGAGTGCGGATCTATCATCAATATTGGCTCGTACGGTAAATCATCGTACGGCATCCCCAATAGCTGGGTAGGGTTCAACATCTCACTGTCTCATCACATAATAGGTATCACTATCATCAGATCAAATAGTCTGGGGTACTACTCTATTTCTAGTACAACCGATACCATCAATGAAGTATGCATGCGGGGGTAAACACATATCCCAAGCCCGCAAGAATCACATTTCGTATCCCAAATACGAATCATATCAAATCACCGATCTCGCGGCACAAGCCCACATCATCGACTCATCTCTAAAGTCATCCCATAACATCAAGTACAGTGCAAGTATAAGAAACACACATGTGTATGCGCGTGGGTGCAAATCTATCCTGTGGTTCGCAACTAGGAACTACGCTAGGTATTTCTAGCCCTAACTAACCATAACACACTATAACTATCCCACACATAAATATACTACATACTACTAATCACGGACTGCGGGGGTGCTATACGCCATCCACCCGACTTCCCCCTGTAGATATAATCTACTCACCTGAATCCTGCGTGTCGGTGTCGATGTCACCGTCATCTTCCGCATCGCCTCAGATCGTCGCGGTGTACCTACACATATCACACGTATCGCATCGCATCAAAACCAAATCAACACTTGAAACGACACACTAAATCCAAAACGATACGCTAAAACCAACACGATACGCCAAAAGGCTTATAGGTTAGAACCTACGGTTAGCCTTCGCAAAACAACCCGAAATCACTCGATGCAGTCGTACAAACGTCACACGATCGAGATAACGTACAAACACCAAAATGTGGAAATCAAAATACGTAACACCAAATACTGAAAGTAAGGCAGCAACCCAAGAAAACGATCCCAGATTTCATCTCAGGCCAAATCAGGACAAATAAACAACTCTAGGGTGCTATATATGATGTATTTGAGCTACTGGACCAACCCCGAAGCATTCCCTCACCACTTGGCCGGCCACAACCCTCCCAAAACCGGCCTCGCCGGCCCCCCTATGTCCAATGGGCTCCGTTTGGTCAGGGTGGCCTCCTATGGTCTCAATTTGGTCCCTGGTATTGTTGATTTTCCCTGAAAAAGTCCCAGTGTGTTCCAGATTTCCCTGCACACTCTAAACTCTCACAAACCGACATGAAAGTCCCGTAATTCCGTATTTTTGGTTTCCAGTGGGTTTAGGCTGGGTTTCTAACACTAGGGTGCTCATATGATCTCTATTGAACTCAATTCCCCATCACAACTCACAATTTCCTCAAACCCTTACTAGTTTTTCCTAAAATCCACAATTCACCCGATTTCGATTCTAAACATGCATAGGGGTATAAGTAATGCTAAAACTAAGTTAATGGTTCAGAAATTACCTCGATTGGCAACTCAAGAATTTTCTTGAGTTGCCCCTAGTTGCCAAAATCCATGCTTTCTTGGTCCATCTTGTAGATCTCGGGCTCGTGCACACTTTTAATGAAACGGACATAGGGTTTTGGGGTTGTTTTTGAGATGTTTTTGGGCTTTGAAGAGGGGAGGATGATGGAGGGGAGGCAGCAGCAGCAAGAGGAGAAGGAGGAGGGAAGAAAATGATGGGGAGAAGAATGGTTAAGGGTAGAAGTCAAAGGTCCCCTCTCTCTCTCACCTACCCTCATTCCCCTTTCTTTTCTTTTTCCTTTTTCCCTTTTCTTTTAAACCAAAACCCTTCTCACAAGAATAGTGAACACAAAAATGAGAAATCATTGCAAGAGGAATGCACAAGTGTAGAAAAAAAAATGATATGTGCAAGTTTTGCACAAAATTGCCGAAAAACCCGATTAGCGATTTTAATCGCGATTTGCACTAAATTAGTGTCAAAATGATCACAACAACTTAAAAATGTCATAATTCACTAATTTATCCTATTTTAGAATTTTCCATAATTTTCCGTAATTTTTCTCCATTTATTTGCATTTAAATATTAATTTAATATTAAAATAATCAATAAAATAATATTAAATTATAAAAATTCCTAAAAAAAATATTTTATTATTTTGGAAATGTTACAATCTACCCCCCTTAAAGAAATTCGGTCCCCGAATTTAAATTTAAAACCCCCAAGTACTAAAACATTTCGATACAAATCCCAAGTCGTCGGGGCTCCGAAATCATCAACACATAGAACGTCACAGCGCAATGCATGTGCAAAGGTACTGAGCAGATAACTCAAAAACAACGCTCCATCAAGCATCCCGCAATCATCGGAGTCAGGGTAAAAACAAAATGTCAAATCCAATACAAAATCGATATGATATGGATCAGAACTACACATGTAGACATCCAATCTATACATGTAAATAGCTGATGCAAAAGCAAGCCAAATCTTTTTAAGTCGATGTGCGATGCACCTAACACTGCACAGTGGCGGACGTTTTTCATAAGAAAATAACCATATAGGTATATATATATCTTTTGTTTAATAAGCACGTTCCGCCATTTTGAAAACGATCAGAAGGGTTCCCTTGTTTTTAAAACGTTTCGTGTCATATCGGACACGTAAGTATATACTGAGACTATAGCTCGCTCTTTGGAAATCCCTTCAAACTATCAATGCATGCAAAATATATCCAGGTACCGTCCACTGACTAGTCCTGCTCAGTATGAAAACAAATATCCGAAATCATAAAAGTGCACTGCTCCAAAAGGAATAAATCCCAAAAATGCACATAACACAATCTTGTGCGTCTGGTGCGCACGGAAATCAAAAATCCATCTATGTGCTAAATAGGTGCACAAAACAACATCTAAGTGCAACGGGTGTGCACGAAGCATCTGTCGTAGGCAACGTGTGTGCCTGGCGGAAAAATAACTCAGGTGCATGTGACATGCAAGAAGAATCCCGATTTAGTGCATCTGGCGTGCACCAAAACCGTATATCAAAACACTAAAGGTGCAAGAAAACCACGCTGGAAGTGCAAATCAAATCACTGCATATTGTAGGCATGGAATCTCAATCAATATCTCAAATATAACAACTCAGCACAAAATATATAAATATCCAGTGGGTGCATGAAACCAATATCATGAAACTCAGTCATCAAAACTAAATCATGCAAACAGAACGCCCAAAATACCGAAATCCAAAATGACGGATATGTGATATCAAATCACAAAATCATAAATCATAAATACCGTCATCGGTAGTCCCTCCTTCGAGGTCGAGAAGGAGTCGGTGCATCCACTGCTAGCAGCGCAGGATATCTACTTGCCTCTTGCTCACGGTCTGGCGTCCTCTGACTCTGGGTCCTTATCTTCTCTGCGGATTACCAATCTCACAGTCAATCGGCTCATCGGCCCTGTCAGGTGGCTAACGGGGACGATTCCGTTCTGGCACTTCTCTGGTCATCTCTTGATCGATCCTCACGACCACTCGTAAGGCAGCATATCACTGACGTCGGCCTCTGGCTCTCTGAATGCACGTCACACATCTGATCCTGGGTGCAAACATCATTGCAGCAATATCCTGGAAGGAATCCTGCTCAAGGTCTCTTCCAATCATGCCTATGCCGATCTGTACAGAGGCTAGCTTTCCTGCATAACCTCTTCTCGCTCAAAGGGCATCTGTGTCCTCAGCACAACATTTCTCGGAAACCGGTCGCATCCCAACGTCTCGGTAAGCATATCAGGTCTCTGGTTTCGACGGAAAGTAATGACAGCTCGTCAGTGTCTCGCACGAACCTCTTGTTCCACCAGTTTCTATCGTTGTCCACTATGACGTCACGCCAAGCTACTATGCACTGCACTGTTCTCGGCCACGGTCAATCTGAAGTCTCTCACACGGACTCGAAATCGCGTATTCTGTAGCTTCGTCATTCTGTAGCAGATGTCAGGCCGAACAGGTCCTCGAGAACACGTCCCAACCATCGGAGGAATACTCATCACTCGTCCGTCCTTGATCAATTCGCAACGCATCTGGGTAAGTTCCTTTATCCGATCCTGGTCAACTACCTCGTCGACAATACCGAACTCTGGCCTGCTGGGTGTGCGCAACCATGACCACTCCTGGTCTAGGTCTTCTCGTATCGTACTCCAGAAAGGTCCTGTCGAGGTTCCTTTCTCAAATCTCAATCCTGCCGAAATGCCCGGAAGTCATCATCCAATGCTGAAACTAAAGTTTATTCCGGAACGGCTACATACTTATCGCGCTTCTTTCTGGAAGATATATCCATATACCATGCCTCGGGGTGCATATCACATCTCTAATGTCAGCGGAGTGGGACGTCATCTCGTCGAAATCTCGTACGAACTCTTTTCTTCACTCTGCTCAAATGCCGACTGATTCGGACTTATCTCATCGTGGCTACACGAACTGCGCTCCGACGGCTACGCTCGCATCTGGAGTCTATCAAGCAGTGTCCCATCACGATATCCAAAAGATGTCGAACCATCCGATCGACTCGTCAGATCCTCATAATCCCCCAAGAGCTCACATCTCGGGTACAGTTTAATAGTATCGAGTACATGCCACAGCGTCGGTGGTCCAGCAGTAGAAGGGCAAACCCAAGCCTCACTAATGGCGCCGCGGAACCGCCGTAAACCCTAAGGTTCAAAGGCTGTCACACGGTCATTAAGTCGAGTTAGGGTTTCATTCTTCTAGAGGGTCCATAGAATCACCTGCATGTCTTTCCGTATACTTTAAACTTGGAAAATAGGCTCCTGACATTCGATCGTCTCAATCGACTCTCAACGAATCTGCGTGAAGTCGTCTCTAGCTGGAATCAATTCACCTGATGACCTCGCATCGGGGTAAGCGAACTCACCACACGTCCTAGTCATTCATCCTCGGTGACTAGCAACTCGCTATCATCTCTCTAAGAACATGCTCATGCTGCAGTAGCTCCAATCATCTGGGCGATATCTCCTCATTTGCAGCAACAACTGGCTCATACGTCTGTACGCCGAACAACGCCTCAATCCTCCAGGAAAGGCAATACATAAGCGGTCATCTCTGAATCAGCCTGCTCTAGATCTGAGTAAGACTCTCCACACTGGAATCTTCAACTCAACTGGGCCCGCTCTGGCGCAAAATCGGACGAATAACCTTCGTCTCTCAAATCGGGTAGACTAACTATCATCTGTCGCATATCTGCCTGAAAGCTACGGCAATCTCAGCAACAGCTGGTCCATCTGTCTGCACGGTAGGCGACATCACAATCTCTGAGGTATGTTGTACATCAACAGTTCTCTCTCAACTGGCAGCTCTAACAATGGCCCGATCATCCGGTGCAAGACCAAGCACTCGCCTCCACTAGAGGTCACAATCACCAACACTAACTCGAGACGTCCCCATGTCACCGGAAAACACAATGGTCGGCTCTCGTACCAAACGAGCTCACACCGGCCGAAACCCTAGCAGCAGCCCAAACTGCGCTCAAACATGGTGACAGGAACCTCAATCGAGTATCAAAGAGAGCACATCAGTGGCAAGAAGGGAAACAACAGATCCAAAGTGGATACATGATCATAGGGAGGAACAGCATCAATGAAGGTATGATCATGAAACTAATAGAATCGGGGATCTCAAATGGATGTATAATCCAGGTTATAAAGAGAATCACTGATCTCGAAAAAAATATGCACATCCTAAGGTTCCTTAAGCGGAGTGGCGTGTCGTAAGTATGCCGCGGAACATACCAACGGTACGTCACTCTACTTTAGTCACCTATTCCATCAACCAAGGGTCATCCTACACGACGAAAGTTCGGGTCTAATACCCCCTCGACCAAGTCTAAGTTCCGTAAGGTCAAGCCTAAGTTCCGTATATAAACAACGCCCTAGGCTCCACATAGTCAAACTCAGACTCGAACCAAGGTCAACCTAGCGCTTTGATACCAACTTTCTCACGACCCGAAAGAGCACGTGACTGGCCCTTGAACCATATGAAGTCTATAGGACTCCATCTGATCCAAGTAAGCCAAAGCCCAGAAATCTAAAACCATTTTTAAGAATAAGTAAAGAAACTGGTTTAAAGAAGTGAAGAAAAACATGTTTGAAATCAAGGTTTTTAAATAACTAAGCCGAATGTGCATTTTAAAAACAGTACAATCTTTTCTAAAAATTTCGGCAGAGTTTCTTTTGTAAAAATGGCCCCGAATGGGGTACAACAAGGATAACAATAAATACAGTGATAAAGGCATCCCCAAGCGGGAGCTAGCTCTTCGTCAATCGACGGTCACAACCACACATGCAACAATAATATACAACGCCAAGTGGCGAGGATCAAATCCATAGAAAATCTCAAAAGCAACAAGAAACAGCAATACCACTAAGCGCGACTCTAAGGTCGAAATATACTACACTAAAGTCTAGGTCTGAAACAATATACAAGTTTTGGTTGATGGAAATACTAGATACAATGAATAAAATAAGTACAATGGTGGTTCTTGATGCGAAAGAATCCACCTACCAAGGCAAATCAACCGCAAGAAGGTAGTGTGCCAGAAATTCCGCAAAGAAACCTGTACGGCAGGACCTGCAAGAACTGTGGCACAACGGGGGTGAGTTGCCAACTCGTGAATAGAAACATCTACAAGCAGAAACCGAATGCAAGACATAAACCTAAGTCAATACGATCAGTATATAAAATCCTCAATATAAAACATGCAGCCTATAGCAAGGCTAGGGTAAATATCTAACCCGAGTGCAATCTCCTGTGTCTGTGTCAGTGCCTCAGATAACAATATAGCATATGAATGAGATATGAATGCGAGAAAACCGAATACATTTACATGAAGCAACTGTTTTCATACTTTAGTGAGATTTCCCTTGTATTTTTAAAATGAGGTACCATAATGAAATCAGCATAAAACTGTGCCTAGCATCGGCACAAACGAAATCCCAATATCTCGATATCTCAAGGTCTCAACCACAATATCTAGGGCGCCGTCAGTCCAGACCGGCCCCTACCATCCATCTCAAGACCACGACGGTATCCTCCGGATATCCGACGCGTCGGGTAAAATCACCGGTAGGTAGTGCTCCCCTGCCAGGCTCACATCGTCATCACCACGCGCTTCTTGCCCCGGGGTACCTTACCGGGTCCACCATGTACCCGAAACGGTTCATCCGTCTCCTCGAATCGGGTTTCCAAATCCATCAGCAAACTCATGGTGGACGACTCATACATCATGGGAAAACCACACTTTTTATTTTAAAAGAGAGAATAAGATTATTTGTGCCTTTGCGGTTTTCCCCCAAATCCAGAAAATCTCATAGAAATCCAAAACCAAACCTCAATAGCACGTAAAATAATGAATATATGCATGGGAATCCATGAATGCGGCATAACAATGAATAACAGTGTGCAGGAAGTTGCAGGTAATAACTACAATGTCTAATCTAGCATATAAGGCGAGTACACTTACAACCTGTCTAAATTATTAGCTAACAACTTATATCAATGCAATAGTATATTTTCTAAGGTGTACGTGACATGGCAATTACCGATGAAGATGTGTGTGAGCCGGCGAGTAAGTGTACGTGGTACATACGCATCATCGGTAATGGTGCTGGTGTCCTATCAGCATGATATTAAAAATGGAGTATGAAGCATAAAATAAGAATGCGATGCAAACCGAACCACAAAAAGGGAGTGGGAGCTGAAACTAGACGTAACCAAAACTTATCTGCATAAATCTAATATAAGTCCTACGAATGGTGCCTTTTGAAATAACACGAATCATGGGGTTTTGAAAATATGAGCTACGGTGTTTTTATGAAAAGATACGTCGTTTTTGAAATAGCCGTAGATTCCCTTGAGCTGTCTTTAAAAATGCCCACGATTCGTTAGTTTTTGAAATAGGTAAAAAGTCTAATCTACTCTAACAACTACCCTAACTATACGGCTGAACTACAGGTAAGAAAACCGCCTAACATCTGAGTCGATATATATATGGATATATAGTCGGTGATCCCGCCTCAATGTCATATCGTAAGGTATCCTCGAGTTATGAGTGCGGATCTATCATCAATATTGGCTCGTACGGTAAATCATCGTACGGCATCCCCAATAGCTGGGTAGGGTTCAACATCTCACTGTCTTATCACATAATAGGTATCACTATCATCAGATCAAATAGTCTGGGGTACTACTCTATGTCTAGTACAACCGATACCATCAATGAAGTATGCATGCGGGGGTAAACACATATCCCAAGCCCGCAAGAATCACATTTCGTATCCCAAATACGAATCATATCAAATCACCGATCTCGCGGCACAAGCCCACATCATCGACTCATCTCTAAAGTCATCCCATAACATCAAGTACAGTGCAAGTATAAGAAACACACATGTGTATGCGTGTGGGTGCAAATCTATCCTGTGGTTCGCAACTAGGAACTACGCTAGGTATTTCTAGCCCTAACTAACCATAACACACTATAACTATCCCACACATAAATATACTACATACTACTAATCACGGACTGCGGGGGTGCTATACGTCATCCACCCGACTTCCCCCTGTAGATATAATCTACTCACCTGAATCCTGCGTGTCGGTGTCGATGTCACCGTCATCTTCCGCATCGCCTCAGATCGTCGCGGTGTACCTACACATATCACACGTATCGCATCGCATCAAAACCAAATCAACACTTGAAACGACACACTAAATCCAAAACGATACGCTAAAACCAACACGATACGCCAAAAGGCTTATAGGTTAGAACCTACGGTTAGCCTTCGCAAAACAACCCGAAATCACTCGATGCAGTCGTACAAACGTCACACGATCGAGATAACGTACAAACACCAAAATGTGGAAATCAAAATACGTAACACCAAATACTGAAAGTAAGGCAGCAACCCAAGAAAACGATCCCAGATTTCATCTCAGGCCAAATCAGGACAAATAAACAACTCTAGGGTGCTATATATGATGTATTTGAGCTACTGGACCAACCCCGAAGCATTCCCTCACCACTTGGCCGGCCACAACCCTCCCAAAACCGGCCTCGCCGGCCCCCCTATGTCCAATGGGCTCCGTTTGGTCAGGGTGGCCTCCTATGGTCTCAATTTGGTCCCTGGTATTGTTGATTTTCCCTGAAAAAGTCCCAGTGTGTTCCAGATTTCCCTGCACACTCTAAACTCTCACAAACCGACATGAAAGTCCCGTAATTCCGTATTTTTGGTTTCCAGTGGGTTTAGGCTGGGTTTCTAACACTAGGGTGCTCATATGATCTCTATTGAACTCAATTCCCCATCACAACTCACAATTTCCTCAAACCCTTACTAGTTTTTCCTAAAATCCACAATTCACCCGATTTCGATTCTAAACATGCATAGGGGTATAAGTAATGCTAAAACTAAGTTAATGGTTCAGAAATTACCTCGATTGGCAACTCAAGAATTTTCTTGAGTTGCCCCTAGTTGCCAAAATCCATGCTTTCTTGGTCCATCTTGTAGATCTCGGGCTCGTGCACACTTTTAATGAAACGGACATAGGGTTTTGGGGTTGTTTTTGAGATGTTTTTGGGCTTTGAAGAGGGGAGGATGATGGAGGGGAGGCAGCAGCAGCAAGAGGAGAAGGAGGAGGGAAGAAAATGATGGGGAGAAGAATGGTTAAGGGTAGAAGTCAAAGATCCCCTCTCTCTCTCACCTACCCTCATTCCCCTTTCTTTTCTTTTTCCTTTTTCCCTTTTCTTTTAAACCAAAACCCTTCTCACAAGAATAGTGAACACAAAAATGAGAAATCATTGCAAGAGGAATGCACAAGTGTAGAAAAAAAAATGATATGTGCAAGTTTTGCACAAAATTGCCGAAAAACCCGATTAGTGATTTTAATCGCGATTTGCACTAAATTAGTGTCAAAATGATCACAACAACTTAAAAATGTCATAATTCACTAATTTATCCTATTTTAGAATTTTCCATAATTTTCCGTAATTTTTCTCCATTTATTTGCATTTAAATATTAATTTAATATTAAAATAATCAATAAAATAATATTAAATTATAAAAATTCCTAAAAAAAATATTTTATTATTTTGGAAATGTTACAGTCAGTTATATAGAACTGGAAATGTTCCAGCTATACAAACTGCAGCTGATGATTTGACAGAACCAAAGGATTCAATAGTTCCCGACGAACCTCAGCCTCTCCGCCGATCTAGCAGGGCTCCTCACCTGCTTGAGAGATACTTCGGTTTCTCGATGACAGTGGGAGCAAGGATTGCATCATGAGATGATGACCCAACTAGTTTCGAGCAGGCCATCAAGAGTAGGGACTCTGTAAGAATGGCTGGATGCTTAGCCATCTGAGATGGAATCCATATACACCAACAAAGTATGGACTTTGGTTGCGATATCTGAAGGGTTAAATCCCCATCAAGAGCAAGTATATCTTGAGAAGATTACTTGGTATAGATGGAAAAGTTGAGACTTTCAAAGCTAGACTTGTTAAAGGTTTTCGTCATCGACCAGGAACGGATAATGATGAAACCTTTTCCAGGGAATATGCTTAAGTCCATCCAGATCCTACTTGCCATGGCTACATACCATGACTACGATATCTGGTGGTTGGGTGCCATGACTACTTTTCTAAATAATGATTTAGAAGAGAACGTCTATAAGAACACAGCCAGAGGGCTTCGTAAACAGTGGGAGCAGCGGAAACGTGTGCAAGTTGCTTTACATAATGAAGCAGGCATCGCGGAGTTGGAACGTCTGTTTTGATGTGATAGTCAAAGTGTTTGACTTCATCAAAATGGTAGACGAACCTTGTATATACAAAAGGGTAGTAGAGAGTAAGGTGGTCATCTTCGTATTGTACGTAGACAACATACTCTTGATAGGAAAAGAGTTTCCTATACTACGATCGGTCAATCTCCTATTGTCACTAGGATTCTCCAAATAGGATCAAAGTGATACCTCCTAAATTCTGAGTTTTCAACTATGAGATAGATGTAATTGGATGCTAGGATTCTCACTAGATGTAGTGAGATGGTATCAATCGATCCTGGGGAGAATCACTGGAAGAGTTCCAGGGTGATAAAGACGACTGAATGTCAGTCACAGGCACTTTCTTTACCCTCAGTAAAGGGACGGTGTGTTGGAAGAGTTCCAAGCTAGATACCGTGGCAAACTAGACGATAAAGGCTGGTAACATCGCTATTAAAAATACTACCAAAGAGGCAGTTTGGGTGTATATTGGTTCATAGGATGAACTAGGTTCCTACCATTGTATGACAATGGAACTGTGGCTTTGGCCCTGGAACCCTGGTCCCATCAGTGACCCAGACAAATTCTGAGACAGCGTCACCTGATCATGGAGATAGTTGATCTCCAGGTTGATCGAGGTTAGGAGAGTAGATTCAGAGGACAACCCGGCGGATCCACCCACGAAGGCCTTTTCCCAAAGAGAGACTTTTAAGGGATGGTTGAGTATTAGATACTACAACTACTGCTACAGATGGCCCTAGTGCAAGTGGGAGATTGTTAGTTATATGTATGCCCTAGAGGCCATTACTGTACATTGGATGTATATTGTAGTGGATGCTGGGACATATATAGGTAGGACTTTCTTGCTCGACATGATAGTACGCTATCTGGTTGCTCTTTATCTTAACATGTATACTTTCTGTCTCTCTGTTACATGTTGATAAAGCCCTTAGGATGTGTACTCGACTTCCAGGACTGTGATGCAGATCATACTAGTGGGGCCTGGATAGTCCATGAGTACATCCTTCAATGTTCCTAGTCGTGGGAATATCGAGACGGGGCATCGATATTCCAGAGTAGACTAGCGTATATCTTCTCGACCAATGCGATGGGCGATGGATGATCCCATATCCATTGGTGTTTGACATCGGAGATGGTATGCGGGTGCTCAGTGGAGACTGGGTACACTGAACAGACTCGCCGAGAACTCCCAGATGGTATTATACCTCACGTCAGATGGCAGTTCTCTGGTGACACTGGTACAGCTTAGTCTGTTGACCCGAGATCGTCATAGAGTCTTGTGTGTCTCCCACTGTGCTTTGATTTCCACCCTACCACGGCTCTACTGAGTTGTGCAAACAGGTGGTTTTTGGATACAGTCCCGATTCACATGGAGGCAATGAGCGAAAGGAGGGGATTCGTCTCTCCCGGTATTGGGGGTTGATGTTGTGCTATGCTCGACTGGCCATAACAGGAAATCCCTGGCCAGGGTTGCAGTGATATACTGGTAAGAGTTACCAGTAGTTTCACGAATGTTATGGACCTCATGTCGGCATGACTTATCAAGCTACTGGGGTCTGACGTTTACCACCCCTAGGCGAGATATGCGACATATCAGACGAACAGACCGGACTGTACGGTAAGTGTTATTGGTTCGATTCATAGGAGTGTGAGCGGGCTTGCTCGTCGATCTTCTGATCGCTCAATACCCGGGTGGCCGTTACGTTTAGCAGACCGCTTGCGGCTTGTGGGTGTTTGATATGATCATCATCTGCTGCCGGCGTATTGACGAGTCTTTAGAGTCCTACACAGAGGTTTCCTGGCTCAAGCAAAACGAAATAGGAGCGCATATGAGATATGTGCGGGACCGAGAATAATGCGTGTATGTGATACCGTATTCCATTCTCGCGATAAATGTATCGATTGGTTGTATGCGATATAACCTAGTTATCGAATCAAGGATTGATTCGATAAGCCGATACATTGGATACTAGTCGGTTATATTCGATATGACCGGATCGTTAAATCAAGTGTTGATTTAATGATTTAATGTATAATTATGTATTTGATAAATTACTTTGCATTAACTAGTATTGGTTCACTTTAAATGGATTTTCTCACTTGAATTGTGCACATTGTATATGTGATATATTTTTTGTGCACATGATTGTATCATGTTTGATGATACATTCTAGCTTGGGTTTGTGTAAAGAATTGACCATGGTTATATGAATGGTTAGGGTTTCATTTTATTTACTTATTCATTTATTTATTCTTTTTGTTTATTTTGGCAAAAAAAAATGATAAAGATAAATGAATGGTGGCTATGTTTGTTTTTAGTTGAAGATTCATGAAGCATTGACTTAGTCACCATTCTTGTCTCATGCCTAACCCTAACCACTCATCTAACCTTAGTTAAATCTCTACACTAAACCATGGTTGAAGAAATGATAAGTATTCATTTATTTTCATTTTTAAAATAACTTATCATATCTTCTTCTTCTTCTTCATCTTCTTCTTTCATGAAAAGAAGCTTGCTACATCAATGGTGATTGATGAAAAAGTATGAGAAATCCAAATCTAAAGTCTACCCACTTCTTATTTCTTCATCCTCTACCTCTTGCCAAGTAGTATAGGGTGTTTCCTTCACAAGTTTTCTTGACTTGGTGAAGTTGGAGCTTGATCTAGCGATGCCTCAACGTAGATCATCTTCGGCATCGTCGTCGATGACCTAGCCCGCTTTTTCTCCGATGAAGCCGACGCTAGAGCCAAAGATTCAATTTGGACAGCGGAGGGAGATCATCGCGGAGCTTAGGAAGTGGTGGACCGGATCTACAAAGGTTGTAGTCACTTTCCCTTGGCATTTAATTCGATTACATGCTTGCATCGCCTAAATATCTAGTTAACGATCCGTAGTCTAGGGTTTCTCGGCACCGTAAAATTAGAAATTGGCATGTTTGATGCCTTGTGAGACCTATTGTGCGTGCCTAGGAACCCTACAGTGTGCACCCATATGGATATACAATGTGTATGTGCGCAAGTATGGATATATCAATGTATGTGTGTACCAATGTGGATATACAATGTGTATGTGCGCAATATGGATATATCAATGTATGTGTGCACCAATATGGATATACAATGTGTATGTGCGCAAGTATGGATATATCAATGTATGTGTGCACCAATATGGATATACAATGTGTATGTGCGCAAGTATGGATATATCAATGTATGTGTGCACCAATATGGATATACAATGTGTATGTGCGCAAGTATGGATATATCAATGAATGTGTGCACCAATATGGATATACAATGTGTATGTGCGCAAGTATGGATATATCAATGTATATATATGCCAATATGCGACAGAGTCATGTCTAATCATCAATGATGTGGTAATCAAAATGATGTATGGTTTATAGCAATCTTATAGTGCGAGTGTCATGGCAATCACTAACGGTGGGAGTGTAACATACAAATAGTGCTCGTGCAGCTTGAACCGTTAGTGACGGTGCGGTGTTATATAACTACCATTTCTATATGCAACAAAAGATGGGTATGCTACAATAATACATATGCACGAGAAATATACATATAAATATATACGCGACTACAATATCCTATCACGCCCCGACGCTTAACGCCATACGGGCGATTTCCCCGTAGATGTTAAATCTACTCACCGTGACCTCGTGCTAAGCGTAGCCGACTACTTGCTTCCTCTTCTTTGCGGCGTCCGACGTACCCGCCTGCGAACCTAGAATTTACACAAAGATTATACATAAGCTAAAATCCTGCAAAAACGCGATATTAAAACCAAACGAGAAACTCGCGTCCCGAACTAAACGCGTGTGCATCCGATACGCTAAAACGTGTATATACGCTTCGGAAACTACCCCGACACGTCGCGACACGCAGGAACACTAAACCCACTAACGTATCACACATGTCGCGCAAGCTTAAGGTATTTAAAATACGGTAAATAGCTCTAGATTATGACTTGGGTGAAAAAGTAAAAATTTGCGTATACCATAACCCTTAGATATACAGCAGACTCCCCCAGAACAAACCCTGGCACCTAACTCCCCCTTCTGCCAGCAATTTGCGGCCAGAACGATTATTTCGGCGGCCAGGGTGTGGAATTAGGTTTTTGTGCTCAGTGTGTGTGGTCTAGATCTAGTGTTCATGCTACAGTAATCTCAGTTTTTGTCTGAAGCAACCGGGTCAACAACAGATTTTAAAATCCTAAAAATTTACCTTAAAACGTTAATTTTGCACTAAATTGAAACCTTAAGGTATTTTAGTGAAATCTGGGCAAGACTTGGTTTGCATGGCCTTAACAACACTTAGTCCAGCTATAATAGCCATGAAAACCCTAACTTGGCTAAATCTTCACCTAAAACACAAATCTATCACTAATGACCACATTAAACACTAATTTAAGCTAACGACTACAAGTCTAGCAAACAAAGAAGTTGGGCTAAGAATTATACCTCACTTGACCCTAGGTGCAAGGAGAAGGAGGAGAAGAAGAGGAGGAGATGTGCTTGTTGTTGATGGTGCTGCTTGCTACTGCTGTTGCTGCCTATTGCTGCTGCTGCAGCCTGTTTCTGCTGCTGCTTGGAGCTGCTGCTGCTTGTGCTGCTGCTGCTGGGTGCTGCTGCTGCTTACAACTGCTGCTGCTGCTGTGTGAGTGTGAGTGAGAGAGAAGTGAGAAAATGAGTGTTGCCAAAAAGAAAAAGAAATGAGAGATATGAGAGAGTCAAACCCCCCCTCTCACCTCATTAAATGCAAGCATGGCCAAGCCCATCATGGCCTCTCTCTCTCTTTCTCTCTCTCTCTCTCTCATACCCAAGTCAACCCACAAAACTAAATCATTTTAAAAAAAAACAATACACTTAATTAAATTCAAATTAGCTTAATAAGAATGGGTTAGTCCACCATGGTTGCTAAACATGGTTTAACCCTAACTTAACCCTAGTTTACATGCACATGTGTGTGCAAGCCAAATAAAATTCTAATAAAAAATTCATTAATTTTGATAAAATATTTGAAAATCGTTTTGGTAAACTTTTTACTGAAAACTATATATTAAAGTATAATTAGCCACTAATCACATTCTAAGGTGTTACAGAAAGTGTTTCTTAGCACCTCCTACTTAGTTTCTACATGCATCAAGTATGCAATTTAAAATTTTAGAGGTCTAAGCTACACTAACCTAGAATCGAACTAGAGAATTAGTGTTTCTAAACTAGTAAACAAGCTTTACACTAAGTGAACAAGGAATAAAACCTTTGTAGAACGGCCCTTCGCTTCTAAATCTCCAAGTAGTGGTCCTTTCGCTCCAAGTAGTGGTACCCCGATCTCTTCATAGGCTCCACTAGGCGAAAAGAACAAGCTTGCTTAAGGATGTTCGAGGCCGAAGATGGTCCACCTTGAGGAATCTCTAACTCAAGCTACCTCTTCACTAACTAAGGAATAAGTGAAGAAAACAACCTACACTAATGGGCTAGATGAGAATAGGTTGATGAAGTAGGAATTTTGCTCACTTTAGAATTCTCTTTCTCTTTTTCTTTTATCACCTCACCAAAAGCTGGAGGGCAAAATGAGATGAAGAAGATGATGAATGAATCAACTAGGGTGAAAAAATCTTAAGAGATATATGAAGAGAGTTAATCATGGCTAAAGATAATGGTTGGGTTAATAAATATGTAGAGTAAAACAACATTAGTGGAACATGCTTCCTCAAGCATCTTAAGCCATGCTAATTTCCATCTAATTTTGGTTTTTCCCTTAATAATTAAATCACCCAAATTATTTTTAGTTTGGTGTGAGTCTCATACACCCATGTCCAGTGTATCATCTAGCATGACACAATAGTATATGTAATATATTATACAAATGTATATATATCACATAAATGTATATATCATCATATATACATACATCAAGAGGATAATTCATTAGTGAGCTAATATTAGTTAATATATATTAATATATCTAATATATAATTATATATAAAATTATTAAATCAACACTTGATTTAATAATCCGGCTATATCATATATAACCGACTAATATCATTTTTATGTATATCAAATATACATATAACAAATCATTGAATCAACACTTGATTTAATAATCCGGTTCTATCACATATAACCTATATCACAAGATTATCAGACGGTATCACATACACGTATTTAATCTCGGTCTCGCACATATCACATATGTGCCCTACTTCATTTCGCTTGGGCTAGGAAACCTCTGTGTGGGACTCTAAAGACTCGTCAATATGCCAGCAGTAGGTAATGATCATATCAGTTACCCACAAGCCGTCAGCGGTACTAGCTAGACGTAACGGCTACCCAGGTATTGAGCGAATAGAAGATCAACAAGCAAGCTTTTCCAAACTCGTATAAATCCTGTAAGTAACACTACCATACAGTCCGGTCTCTTCATCTGATATGTCGCATATCGAGTCTAGGGGTGGTAAACGTCAGACCCCAGTAACTTGATAAGCATGTTTATGTGAGGCTCATAACATATCGAGAAACTACTGATAAAAGTTACCTGTAAATCTCATCAGCCCTAGCCGGGGACTTTCTGTTATAGCCAATCGAGCATAGCGCAACATCAACTCCCAATACCGGGAGAGATGAAACCCTTCCTATCGCTCATTACCTCCATGTGACTCGGGACTGTACCTAAAATCCACCTGTTTGCACGACTCCTTTGAGCCGTGGTAGGGAGAAAATCAAAGCAAGGTAGGAACCATACAAGACTTTATGACGATCCCGGGTCTACAGACTAACCGTACCAGTATCACCAGAGAACTGCTATCTGACGATACGTATAATACCATCTAGGAGTTCTCGGCGAGTCATGTTCGGTGTACCCATTCTCCAATGAGCACCTGTGTACAATCTTTGATGTCAAACACCAATAGATGTAGGATCATCCATTGCCCCATACAGGTGTAATAAAACGTACACACTAGTCTACTCTGGAATATCGATGCCCTGTCTCGATACTCTCTCGACTAGGAACAATTAAAGGATGTGCTTATGGACTACATAAGCCCCACTAGTATGATCTGCATCATAGTCTTGGTAGTCAAGCTAACATCCCGATGGCTTTATCAACATGTATCAGAGAGAGACAATATAAAAATACTAGTATACATGTTAAGATAAGGAGCAACCAGATAGCATACTATCATGTCGAGCAAGAAATTCCTCTCTATATATGTCCAAGCATCCACTATAATGTACAATCATGTACAATAATGGCCCCCAGGGCATAGATATAACTAACAATATATATATATATATATATATATATATATATATAAAACTAATATCATGCTCACTTTATATTTCCTTCTCTTTTATAATATTTATATTTTATATAAATATTATTATATCACTTTGTCATGCGTGTTTACACATAAAAATTATATGTATAAGAATTACATAGAAAAAACATGAGAACAAAAAATATTTATTTATTTTTGAATAAAAAAATGACTCATTTCTTTAGCATTGTGTAGAAACTAATGACTCACTTTTTTTTATTCTTAAAGATAAATATGCTTATTTTTTATTTTCATCTTTATGCTTTAGCCATTCTTATCACTTCACTCTCTCTCTCTCTCTCTTTTGATTTTGAAAAATGAAGAGAAAGAAAAGAAATGGGAAGAAATTAGTGAGCTTAAATTGCTGCATCTCTTTCTAATTATAATTAGAAAATTTAATTAGCATGTTACTTCATTTGATATGATCATATGGAGTTGGAGCATGAATTGAAGGAATCACAAGATGGGTCATCTTCAAAAAGGCGGTCATCGAGCAAAGCTTGTTCGATCAACAAGGAGCTTAGATAGAGTTCATCCAAGAAGTACATGAAGATGCTACAATGGTTGTAGTTTTCTTTAACTCCTGGTTTAGTTCTTAGTTAGTTACTTTAGCAATTTGTAGTGGGTGTTATGATCTTGTTGTGAGATGTTGATGATATGACCTCTAAACTTTTGATTTTATAACTCTGTCGTGGTCATAAATGTTGCGACCCTAGTATCGACATCCTTCATAGTATCATTGCGAATCATCCACTACAATTGCATTTTTGGTAGCAAAATGATAAGTAAAATATTTTTCCAAAACATGATTCTCACTGTTTTCAAAATCAGCCCCAAAAACCACTTGTTGCATTTTCCAGAGCTCCGAGGGGTCTAAGGTCTGAACCGAGACTTCCTGTGGCTTGGAGGAGACCCCGGGGAAGTCCCCGGGGGCTACGGTGGGCCTACCTACCTATTTCCACACCGTGGTGGCCATGGGACGATGGCTGTCCGAGATCGGCCTTTAGGCTGATCTCGGCCATCCTCCCCAATCCAAGGCCACCATGGCATGGCCTTGGGTTGGAGGCCCCACCCATCCCCTCTTGTGACTCCACAGGTCTATCACAGGGTCCTCTATGTCATCTTTGGGGATTTTCGTGTCAACTAAAATTCGATATTTCGTGAAACAAGTGGACTGCCGGGTGAAATTGAAATTCGGTTTTGGAATTTCAAATTCGCGCCGATGTGGTTTATGATATAGTTTGCCATGGGTTTTCAAATTAGCTTTATGAAGTGTTCTATTAAGATTAATTTGATTGCATATGTGATATGCCATGTTTAACATCGCCGAATTGATTCAATCAATTCGACGGTGTTACATAAGTGAGTTTGTGCTTCTATGTATATTGTGTTGGATGTAGTGCCCTCAAACTCAATTATTGGATCGCAGGTACGTGATTGCAATGATTGAGGAGGATATATACCGGTAGGACAATCTTACTCGAGATGATAGTATGCTTTCTGGTTTGCCTTTTTCAGTCGTGTATAGGTTCAGGTGACTGATCACTATTACACGTTGATAGAGCCCTTAGGATCTTGCTTGACTACCAACAGTATAATGGCAATCATATACGTGAGAGTTGGGTAGTCTATAGGCACATCCTTAATAGTGGTCCCTAGTCGTGGAAGTTTCGAGACAGGGCATCGATACTCCGGAGTAGACTAGTGTATACTTTCGAGACCCCGACGAGGGGCGTTGGCCGGTCTCACAAGCCACTGGTGTCAGTTGGATCACCTAAGATGTATACAGGTGCTCATTGGGTTATGAGTACACCGGACAAGACTCGCCGGGAACCTGCTAGTTGGTATTATACCTTGCGTCAGATAGCAGTTCCCTGGAGACATGTGTACAGGTTAGTTCATCGACCTGAGGTCGTCATTTGTCTCGTGTGAGTTCCCATTGTGCTTTGACTTCTACCCTACCACGGCTCAAAGGAGTCGTACAAACGGGTCCTTTTTGGGTACAGTCCCGAGCCACATGGAGGCAAGTGAGCGGATCGGCAGGGGATTCGTCTCTCCCGGTATTGGGGGTGAGATCGCGCTGTGTCTAGGAAAGCCATTACACCAAGTCCTTGGCCAAGGCAGGTGCGAATTACTGGTAAGTATTCCAGTAGTTTCTCAGGGTGTTCAGGGCTTGTCTCTGACACGACTTATACCGCTATTGGGGTTCTGACGTTACCAGCCCCCTAGGTCCGATATGCGATACTCATAGACGAACGGACCGGACTGTATGTATATTGTCACTGTTACGCTCAGTAGGGTTCCAGGATGAGTTCGCTCATCGGCTTCCCTTGAGGTCAGTACATCGGCAGCTGTTACGCACAGCTAGTGCCCCTGACGTCTTATGGTTAAACCCACTGCCAGGGTACTGACGAGTCATTAGTGTCCCCCACAGATAGTTTCCCAAGTTCGGGCGAAACGTTGTAGAGGTCGTATGGTTTTATGGCAGGGTTCGGAAAATGCACGTACGTTTACGCAAGTGTCATATTCGGGCAGATAATACTGGTGGGCTTTGGTTTAAGCCGGATCCATGTATTATACTGTGAAGATATAATATCTTTGTCTCTGTTGCATTTGTATTCGGTCGTAATACAAATGCGGGTATGTTTATACTGTTACGGCGTTATCCTGAAATTCGTTTCGGGGTAGCTTTTGGAAGTTGCCAGTTTTCTATCACCCGTCTTAAACATTCGGTTTAATGCGGATTTATCTTTTTCTTGTGAGTCATGAGGGTGAGTCATGAGTGGAAGTTTCCAGAATGATGACTAGGTATATGTGACACCATTTGCATTAATGGTTTTGATGAGGTGTTTAAGTGAGGTGGCTTAGTTCAATTAATGTTTGCAAGGTGTTAATATGACTCATTCATTTCATTATTGCTTATGGTCGCCCCCCATCCTCCTACACTCACCCCCTCGTCATTTATATTGGCCGGCCATTGTTTGGAGGCAAGATGGTTGTTGATTAAAAAGATTATAGTTTTGGTTCATGAAAATTTGTATGCTCATTTCTCATTTACCCGATTCAAAAGGCAACTTCATTAACCGTTCATCCATGGCTTTGGATGAAGCGAGACAAAGTGTTCTACTCATTCTCTACATCAATCTTGGTCATCTCTTTTAGCAGACTTGATGACCGAGTTGCCTCGGTTCCGAGGTGAGAGCCCGTTTAAAGATCCGTAGATGTGGTGTCACCTCAACGAGTAGCCAGGAGATCGGTGCAGCCACAACGGAGCGTGGGATGATGGTTAAAGACCGAAGGACTCGGATCGTTCGGTATAACCTTTCTACCCACATTGTAGTTTGTTAGTTTAGCGTTAATGGCAGATCCGGGATATAGTATGCGATAGCGCCAGTTATAAAAGTTTTTGTTTCGCATTTGGCGTCAGATTGACGGCCGGGGCGCTACTGTAGACTTACATGGTATCAGAGCCACCCCATTAAGCTTTACTAACTTGTTCTAACACGTTTAAAACTTCGCTCGAACGGAATTTCGAAAACCACATTTTTCTGTGTAAAGTTTCTGTCGATTTTTAAAACAGGTCTAAATATCATTTTGAGCATCTCAGAAAATCGAGCAGGATTTTTTAAGAGTACTGAAGAAATTTGGTTGACTGAATCCACTGTGTTGCCGCGGAACCGCCGCGCAAACCATGGTTTGGCCGCGGTTCCGCTGTCAGTTAGTGGCTACAGTGCACCAAAATACTTCTGGGGCTCTTTCATGGGAAATTGTGGTTTCTGGAATATTTCTTTTGGGCCCAGATTTTGTTTGTGTACTGCAGATGTACGTGGGGCCCACTTCGGGAAGTTTTGTCGATCGGAATTTTAAACTTGTTGGTTTATAGTACTTTCATTATATCTCCGACCGTGAATGTCATTCGAGCGGTAAATTGCGTCTAATTGGTATAGTCCTTTTAGACGGGTTTGCGAACGTGACATTCGCGTTGATGTTCTGTGTTGTGCTGTGATGTTGCGGATTTGTCATGGTGGATAGTAGTGTGCAATGGTATTGTGGTTTGGATTTATTTGTACATTTGATATTGCATGGAGAGCGTCCAACATGTGGACTGCCGTCACTGCCTGTTTGTATAATATTCTTTTAGGGCACGACCGGGCTGAGGTCAATGTACCCGTTGTACATATTTTTCATTTCTGTACCAGGTTTACCCCGCGACGGAGTGCACGGATAGCCGGATTCTGGAAGGAAACGGGTCCGCATCTTATGGCTTTGAGAGGTAGAGGGGCCTCACTCTAGAATTGGCAGACTGTTCGCCGCACTCGTAGGGGGTATAGGTTGACCAAAGGAGGGGTGCTCAAGTTACCGAATTCCGTGAAGTACAGGGTGGTCCATTCACTTTGTTGTAGGGGGCTGCCTCGCTTCAGGTTTTGGCGGGTAACTTGCCGCACCCGTAGTGGTCTAGGTTTCATTGCACAGGCTATCCACACGACCAGCAGAACGTCGGGTTTCAGCAGCGGCTCTGTGAAACCCGGGAATCCTAGATTATCTGTATTGTTCTGTGATGCTTATTACTTTTCTGTAATGTTGCATTTATCACGCCTGGAGAGATTATCATATATTGGTATATATAGTAGTAGATGTTGTATATGTTTTACACCCGCGCTAGTCCAGTCCCCGCTCTGTCGTTAGTTAAGTAACCTAACGGGTGATGACGGGACCCAGTGACGAATGCGGATGGCATATACGTACATTTTATTTTCGTTCTTTTCTGGTGTGATTAAATGATGGGACTGCGTTGATTCTGATCAATGCAAAGGAAAACAAACCTGTTTGGATGTTGTTGGAACAGTTTTAAAAAGTGTTATTACAAAGACGTTTTCTTTTGTTTTGCATAGTGGTATTCAGTTGGAATATCCTGCACCTCATTCGATGAGGCAAGGGCCGAGATCCCTTCACCGGGAGTGACCCCTTGGGCAGAAGTTTACATCAGGGTAATAACTTCACTATAGTCGATTATATGTTGCTTTGCATCGCGGTATTCAGTTGGAATATCCTGCACCTCATTCCACGAGGAAAGAGCCGAGATCCCTTCACCGGTAGTGACCTCTTTAACAAAGGTTTTCGCCACTATATTTTTATAAAAAAGCTATCAGGTTCCTTCAGCGAGATCAAGTTCATTACGTTAAAGGTTTTTCGCCAAAAACCAGCTGTAGCCCTCCGTCGTTTCAGACGGTAGCACGTAGTATTCATGCTATGTTTGTTGGCTTTCGTCAAGGCATAGTGGATGGTAGCTGCTTGTTACTGTTCTGTTGCATAGATAGATGAGTTGGTTTGGGACAGTCGTATTACCTTGTTGGCTTTCGTCAAGGGTATATACAGGTGGGTTCGAATTAACAAGATAATGACGGGAAGAACTTTACATGTGACTTATGATTTGTTGTCTTTCGTCAAGGTCATAAGAACATGGGGCAAAAATCACATCGCGAGTTTCTAAAGAAACTGAAACTTGCCAGGCACACGCATACCTTCTGGAGTGTGATAACGTGAGTGGATTCCGTCACTTTATCATACGATGAGAGTTGGATCCCGATTACCACTGATGAGTTGGTTTACTCTTCGGGTGATCCCGATTGATTCTTCTTTCAGGTTTGGAGGAGAATTTGACAGTACAGTGGGAGGTTTCCTGATTAGATAAAGTGATAACCATTCTGATCTAGGTTAGAGTGCACGCAGAGTGTTTCTTTTCTCTCTCTCTTTGGCAGCGGCCTTTGACCGACCCTAGAATATGACTCAGTGGCCATGTTGACCGAACCTTCTTAAAATACTGGCTTTTGGATTTTCTAAGTTGCATAAGTCATTGCCGCTCCTTCTTTTACCCTTTGCATTTCTCAGAACACCCCGTATTACTACGGACATCCACTTCCATTTGATAGATCCATCGTATGGTTATATACGAACTTGAAGGGACTTATTCAAGGATGGATCCAGGTTCAGGAGAAATTGAATTGGTTTATTCGGTTGTCTTTTATTTTCACCTTCTCTCAGGTTGCTAGGGCTCCTTAGTTTAGCAGAGTACACCTATTACGCTTATTGGATAGTCTTCTTCTAAACCATAGGCAAGTGCCGAAAGGTAGGGAATGAAGAAAACCAATTAGCCTAAGTAGGGTGTACAGAAGATAATAAGTAAAGACAAAATAAAGGGATTAGAAAGAGGACAATGTAAATTGCGACTGCTATCATTCACGACCAAACCGCGTAGTTCATCGCCACTCCTACTTCACCTTTGCTTTTTTCCCCAGTTCGGGAGAAATAGAATAAGGTATTATTCAGTTGTCTTTTATCATCACTTTCTCTCATGTTGTGAGTACTCCTTGGTTTAGGAGGGTACACCTATTACGCTTATTGGATAGTCTTCTTCCAAAAAAAAGGCTGGTGCCGAACGGTAGGGAAAGAAGAAAACCACTTAGCCTAAAGGGGTGTACAGAAGGTAATGAATAAAGATAAATAAAGGGATTTTGAGAGATGGCAAAGAAATATACGGTTACAGTCATGAATAGGATTATGGAAGAGGCATTACTAGGAATACCAGGATACCCCTACGAAACATTTTCATGTTTCAGTTACACTGTGCATTGTTAAAGGAAAACTGATTTCCCGATTAGATACTTACTCCAGGGTATGTATTTACCAGGTATGATTCTCACATCTATATGGTTTTACAGATGATGAGTGGGAGTAAGTTATTGGGAATATGGTTATCATCCTCATTATATCGGAATTCGTTGTAATTGGTGATATTTGAGGAAGTCGCCTGGGTTTTTGCCGGAAGGCATGTATTTGGTTTTGAGTATCCATTGTTGTGCACCAATTTCAAAATGATATATCTGTACGTTTATTTTTATAAAGTGAGATATAACTTTTTGAAATTATGTCCATGACATTTACCTATATCAGTTGACGATTGGGTAAGGAGCATTGAACAACGGAGTAGTTCTTAACCCTAAGTACAGTTTTCAACCTACGATGCACAGGTTATGAGTTATTCAACTCAGCGGACTTATACAGAGTATTGTATGCTGTCCAGTGTCCATCAGGACAAAGGGGTTGGTCCTCGTACTATGTTCTGTTTACTTGTGACTTCTCTAGTTTTTAGACAAAAGTTTCGTAGAAATACAAGGTCGAAGTTTAGAAAAGTTATATGTATAAGAATAAAGTAGAGAACCAGGTATCGCAAGTATCGGGATTCTTCAAAGAGATCGATGATGTAGATACTTGTGATTGGTATTCAGTTGATAGTAATGGTTTTGAGAAACTTGTTTCTCTTTCAGGTTACTCATAATTGGATGTAATCCTAAGTTGAGTAATGCTGATTAGCCTCTCTCCATTAAGTTGATATGCACTGGAGACAGCTGCATGATTTGAATCTGGTTACAATTAAATAAGTGCAAAAGTTTCTATATTGGATATAGAATGGTTCATATCTTAACGATGTTAAGATACGGGGAGTTGTCCAGCTTATGCTTAAAACCAGACTCTGGATAACTCAAGGCACGTTTCTGTAATGGCAGTTTGTGGGTTGACCCGGGCTATGTCGAGGGTTGACTTTCTACCATCTGGAAGATCAATAGTGATATTGTTCTTGACTCACCACAGTTTTAGTAAAATGGATTTTTCAGAAAACAGTAGTGGGAGTATGGTAGAACTGGAAGTGATTCCAGAACCGCAAACGATTACGGAAAATTTAATAGGACCTAAAGATTCAATCAGGTTTGACATTCCAATATCCACTCCGCTGATATGGTAGGTAACCTCAGGCACCTGAGAGGTACTCCGGTAGCCTCAAGGACGGTGACAGGGAGGTTCTTGTTTACCGAGACTTGACACTACTATTGTTCCAGGCTATGAGACCCGGCAGGATGTTAAGTATAACGTCGTTCTAAACTAGCTTTAGAAGTGCACGTATATATTATTCTGCCAGAGGGTTGTTGCGGTCAGTGGGAGCAGCGGAAGCATAGTGGAAAAGTAGCTTATGTCTATTTATAGACTAAAGCAGTAATAGCGGAGAAAGATCATCTAATTTTGATATGAAAGTCATGGGTTTGACTTCATCAGAATAGGGGATGGATCTGTTGAGAAAGTAATAGGGTGTGATGTCCTGGTATTTGGATGACATAAACAGAGTTGGAAGTAAAATTCCTATACTACGATCGGTTATACTGTGGTCGTCACACAGTTGTTTCTCCACATAGGATATGGATATAATATCAGACATTCTGGTTTCTGGATATATGGTTTTAGATCTAGATTTGGGTTGTTTCCCAATGTGGGTACTTTGACAGTATTCTAAAAGTATTTGGAATAGATGACTCCTGGCATGGTAGTGTACCTGCAGGTGATGGAGTCACCCTCTCTAAAGGTGTCTTACAGACTAAATGGGAGAGGGATGTGCATGATTGGCAGATCACTTGCTTAGGCAATTGAGTCAATCATGAGATGTCAAGTACCACACCAGATGTTGTTTTTGCACTAGATGCGATAAGTTTATATTAATCCAATCCTGAAGAAACATAAGGAAGCAGTTTTAGAACATTAGTGGATGTTCTACGGATTTGATAACGGCAGTCTCCTTCGAAAGACGGTTATCATTCCAGGCTTCAAAGGTGACATGGATGATAGGGTGATTGTGAGAGTTATAGTTTTCTCTCTGATGAGGGACAGTGTTATGGAAAGGTGGTCCAAGGGGATACTGTGGTAGGCATGGTGCAGGATACTGATTAGGTTCAGTTGACGATACAGTCTAAGAGGTTTGGATTTGGAGTTCATTTATGAACTAGGTCCCATCAGATATCCAGACATACTCTAAGACAGGTATTACTCAATTCGGGAGATGGCTTTCTCCGCGAACTTGAGGTTAAGAGAGATATAGAAAGATACATCAGGGCGGATCCACTCACTGAGGCTATTTCTCGAACACAAGAGTTTTACAAACAGGCTTTGTGAAACTGATTAGTAGAGGAGTTGGATGTTCGGTATCACATGGGCTGTGAGTATGCGACATCGCAATAATTAGCCTTAAGTGCAAGTGGGAGATTATTGGATGTAGTGCCCTCAAAGTCAATTATTGGATCGCACGTACGTGATTGCAATGATTGAGGAGGACCTATACCGGTAGGACAGTCTTACTCGAGATGATAGTATGCTATCTGGTTTTCCTTTATCAGTCATGTACATGTTTAGGTGACTGATCACTATTACACGTTGATAGAGACCTTAGGATCTTGCTTGACTACCAACAGTATGATAGCGATCATGTACGTGAGAGTTGGGTAGTCTATAAGCACATCCTTAATAGTGGTCCCTAGTCGTGGGAGTTTCGATACATGGCATCGATACTCCGGAGTAGACTAGTGTATACAGTCGAGACCCGACGAGGGGCAGTGGCTGGTCTCATAAGCCACTGGAGTCAGTTGGATCGCCTAAGATGTATACAGGTGGTCATTGGGTTATGAGTACACTGGACAGGACTCGCCGGGAACCTGCTAGTTGGTATTATACCTTGCGTCAGATAGCAGTTCCCTTGTGACATGTGTAAGTCCATGTTGCTCACCACGGTTCTTACGGTGAGGCGGAAACGGTAAAAAAATGATTTTTGGCGCAAAGGCAACATGGACTAAAAGAACGATCTTTGCTAAACTACAAACTAGAAAACTATAAGAGGTGCTATCTACTATGCCATAGAGATTATACCTCACGATACCGGTCCTTCGGGTCTTCTCTCCGCTGTCCTGCTCATCCATCCAAGCTCCGAGGATCGATCCGAATCTTGATCACCTCCGCGGCCTTCTTGAGTCGAAGACGATCCACCCGAGAGTTGTGCTCCGAGCTCCACCTCGAGCCAAGGCAACTAGGGCAACAAGATCGCTAGTCTTGATGTCCTAGGTAGTGTAGAAGAGATAGATGGATGTTTTTGTCAACTAGGATCCTTTTTCTCTCAACACATGAGATCAAAGGAAATTTTCAAGAGGAGGAAGATGAAGATAGAAACCATGGAGCTTTCTCATTTCTTTTTCAAAAGAGAAAATGAGAAAAGAATTATGAGCTAAAGAAAATGAACCATGGTTACAATAATACACAAACATCATCATTATTAATCCTTTCATGATAAAGTTGATGGCAACAATTGACTTGACCATTTTCATATCCAAAAAATAAAAAGAAAACCAAAGAAAACTCTAGACCTCTCATGAAGGTCCAAGTCAACTTTGGTCAAAAAGTCAACAAAGTCAAGTATGGTCAAATGGTCAAAGTAATTAGTCATCACATAATTATCACTAAAAAGATTAGTAAATAATGTCTCCGGCTCATAATTGTTTTGACCGAACGAACTGCCAAAACCCTAATGAGTCCGCCTCATTATGGTTTTGACCGAATCAACTGTCAAAACCCTAATGAGGCACCTCCTTCCTCTTCGCTCCTCACAACTGTGCATACACACCCGCATCCGCGTTCCGTAGAATGCGAATGCACAGAAGACAAAAAAAATCCATCCGTGCAATATTAGGATCCGACTTAAACCAAAGCCTACTAGTATTGCCTGCCCGAACAGCATACGCACACAAGTGTACGTAAGTGATCGTAGCCCTGCCGTAAAACCATACAGCCTCTACACCTTTCGCTCAGTGCAGGAAAACTCTCTGCGTGGGACTCTAAAGACTCGATACTACGCTGGCAGTGGGTTTAACCACAGACTGCAAGCGGCACTAGCTGTACGTAACAGTCCCCAGGTAGATGTCGATAAGAAGGCCGATGAGGTAAACCCATCCGAACTCCTACTAAGCCTGAATGTGACAATCTCCGTACAGTCCGGTCTGTTCGTCTAAGAATATCGCATGGCGGGCCTAGGGGGTGGCGAACGTCAGTCCCCTAATAGCGGTACAAGTCGTGTCGGAGTGTAGCCCAGAACACCCTGAGACAACACTGGAAACCTACTAGTATATCTAGCTTGCCCTGGCCAGGGACGACTATGTGTAATGGCTCTCCTAGACACAGCGCGATATCAACCCCTAATACCGGGAGAGACGAATCCTGTCTAACCGTCACTGCCTCCAAGTGCTTCGGGACTGCACCCAACTACTACCTGTTTGCACGACTCCTTTGAGCCGTGGTAGGGTAGTAATCAAAGAACAGTGGGAACACACTCGAGGCGAAGTGACAGTGTCAAGTCAACGGACTAAGCTGTACTCATGTCACCTGGGAACTGATAACTGACGATAGGTATAATACCAACCAACAGTTCCCGACGAGTCCTGTCCAGTGTACTCGTAACCTAACGAGCACCTGCATACTATCTCCAGTACGACGTACTGATGGATGTGGGACAGACCATCTCCCCTGCTTGGATGAGAAGCGCATACGCTAGTCTACTCTGGAGTATCGATGCCCTGTCTCGATAATCCTACGACTAGGGACCTGTATAAGGATGTGCTTATAGATTACCCAGCCCCCACAAGTGCGGCTGCCATCACAACGCTGGTAATCAAGCAAAGATCGTAAGGGCTCCACTAATATGTATAAGAAATATGCTAAAAGAAACACATACACATATTAAAGTAGAAACAAACCAAGTAGCATACTACCATTTTGAGCAAGATTGTCTATACAACTGTGAATATCCCAAGCTTCCATTAAGTAATATACAAACTAGTATGATACAGTAATGGCCTCTAAGGCATATACACTAACAATCTCCCACTTGCACTAGGGCCATGTACTGGAATATCGAAGACCTATCATCTCGATTAGCCGCTCGAACTGAGTCTAGGGTATGGCCTTCGTGAATGGATCTGCAGTGTTATTCTCCGAATTTACTCTCTTCACCTCGATCTCCCGGCGATCTACGATCTCCCTGATCAGGTGGTACCGCCTCAAAATGTGCCTGGACTTCTGATGGGACCTGGGTTCCTTCGCTAAAGCTATAGCTCCGTTGTTGTCACAATACAGCGGTATTGGATCAACAATGGTAAGAACCACCTGAAGCTCCATGAGGAACTTCTTCATCCAGACAGCTTCCTTTGCGGCATCGCAAGCAGATATGTACTCCGCTTCCATAATTGAGTCAGCAACGGTTTCCTGCTTGGAACTCTTCCAGCAAACCGCCCCTCCATTGAGGGTAAAGACATAACCCTACATGGACTTGGAGTCATCCTTGTCACTCTGGAAGCTGGAGTCAGCAAATGCCTCGATCTGGAGGTCTTTTCCGCCATACACCAAGAACATCTCCTTAGTCCTTCTCAGGTACTTGAGAATGTTCTTTTCTGCTATCCAGTGTTTCTCCCCTGGGTCCGATTGATACCGGCTTACAACGCTCAATGCGTATGCTACATCTGGTCTGGTACATAACATCGCATACATTATAGAGCCTACCGCAGATGCGTAGGGTATAGATGACATGCGAGCCCTTTCCAAATCAGTCTTGGGAGACATCTCTTTGGAGAGGGTGATTCCGTGAAAAGACGGTAGATTACCGCGCTTGGAATCTTCCATTCTGAATCGTTTCAGTATGGTGTCGATGTACCTGGACTGTGAAAGTCCCAACATCCTCTTAGATCTTTCACGATAGATCTGGATCCCCAGAATATAGTTGGCATCCCCAGGTCCTTCATGGAGAACCTCTGTGACAAGAATCCTTTGACTGACTGTAGCATAGGAATATCATTTCCTATTAGGAGAATGTCATCCACGTACAAGACGAGGAATACCACAGTTCTCCCTACAATCTTACTGTAAATGCATGGTTCATCTGGGTTTTTGATAAAGTCGAATTCCTTGACAGTATCATCAAAGCAGATGTTCCAACTCCGCGATGCCTGCTTCAGTCCATAGATGGACTTGAGCAACTTACACACTTTACTGCTACTCCCACTCTGAATGAATCCCTCCGGCTGATCCATATAGACGCACTCTTCCAAATTTCCATTTAAGAAAGCCGTCTTTACGTCCATCTGCCAGATCTCATAATCGTGGAAGGCAGCAATGGCAAGAAGGATCCGAATGGATTGGAGCATAGCCACTGGAGAAAAGGTCTCGTCATAGTCCAAACCAGGTCTTTGACGAAAACCCTTTGCAACAAGTCTAGCTTTACATGTTTCAACCTGCCCATCTACACCAATCTTCTTTCTGAAGATCCATTTGCAGCCAACAGGTTTTACCCCTTCTGGAGCAAAGTCCAAAGTCCAAACTTTGTTGGTGTACATGGACTCCATCTCGGTCCGCATTGCATCCAGCCATTTTACTGAGTCATCGCTCTGAATGGCTTGCTGGAAGCTAGTAGGCTCATCATAGTCAATGGTGCAATCCTCTCTATCCCCGTCTATAAGAAAACCGTACTATCTCTCCGGCGGATGAGACTGCCTACTACTCTTGAGGAGTGGCGCTGGGATGTCCGGTTCTCCTGAAACTTCTGGTTCTTCCAAGCTTTCAGTAATAGCTTGTGGTTCTGGAATATCTTCCAGTTCTACTACGCTCCCACTAGTTCCTTTTTCTAAAAACTGATGTTCCAGAAAGTGGGCATGACGAGAAACAAAAACCTTTTGTTCCTCTACGTAATAGAAAAAATACTCCCTGGAGTTCTTTGGGTATCCCACAAACTTACACAGTACTGAGCGTGCCTCAAGTTTGTCCGCATGCTGCTTTTTAACAAAAGCTGGACATCCCCATATCTTTAGATATTGAAGATGGGGTTTCTTCCCACACCACATCTGATATGGTGTGGTAGGCACAGTCTTGGAAGGAACCTTGTTCAAAAGATATGCAGCTGATTCTAGTGCATAACCCCAGAAAGATCGTTGTAACTCAGCCTTACTCATCATGGAACGAACCATATCCAATAGAGTTCGATTCCACCTTTCCGATACACCGTTATGCTGTGGTGTGTATGGAGGAGTAAGCTGAGAGAGATTTCCATTCTCTTTTAAGTAGTCCAGAAACTCGGCACTCAAGTATTCACCACCTCGATCAGATCTAAGTGTCTTGATACTTTTGCCTGTTTTTTTTTCAAATTCATTCTTGTATTCCCGAAATTTCTCAAAGGCCTCGGATTTATGCTTCATTAGGAAGACATGTCCATACCTAGAGAAATGATCTGTGAAAGTAATGAAGTATGAATAACCACTTCGCGCATGTGTTGACATTGGACCACACACGTCACTATGTATGACTCCCAAGAGCTCGCTCGCTCTTACTCCGTGTCCAGTGAACAGAGTCTTTGTCATCTATCCCATGAGACCTGATTCACAAGTGGCATAAGACTGGTACTCGAACGGATTCAAGTATTCCTCTTTATGTAACTTTGTCAACCGTGTCTCATTAATGTGACCCAGTCTACAATGCCATAAGAAAGCCTGATTTAATTCCGGAAAATTTCTTTTAAGTGTGTTCTGGACACTGAAAATCTGAGCTTGATTTAATACGTATATCCCGTTTTCTAATGTACCTGACCCAATCAGAACTTGATTTAGGTGGATGTGGACCACATCGCTTACAAAAGTAAAATCATATCCTTCTTTAGAAAGTAAGGATACAGATATGATATTACAAGTCGCACCTGGTACATACAAACAGTTACGCAAAATCAATATCTTCCCAGTTGTCAGTCCAAGATGATATTCCCCTACGGATTCAGCGTTCATACTCATTCCGTCAGTAACCCAGAGAGTCATATAACCTATCCTGATAACGCTACGGTTTTTCAGAGCCTGTAACGAATTACAGATGTGAGATCCTGACCCGGTATCCAATACCCAGGAAGTAGGGTTAACTGACATACAGTTCTCTATTACAAACACACCCGAAGCCGAAACCACAACATGCTTCGAATCCTGGCTACTGGCTTTACTAGCCCTGCAATCTTTCTGCCAATGTTCATTCCCGTAACAATAGGAATGTCCCTCTTTTATTATATCCAGCCCCGAAACTTTTGCCCTTCTCTTTCCTTCCACTTCCCTGGTTTCCTTCAGGGTAGAAGGTAGAGACTGTAGAATCAAGTCAGCATCTGACCCGTTCTTCAACGTGGTCTTCAGGTCCGTGAGCTTAAAGCAGCTGGTCTCTGTAAGGACGTTGCCCCCTACAGATGACCCGATAGCCAACCTCGTTGGAAGCAATTCGTTAAAGGTCTCATATCTTGCGATACGAGATTGCTCTCCATATAAATCTTTGTTATGGAGGAAGATAGAAACTAAGTCCATCTTCTCGGGCTGCTTCTGGTATGCACCATCAACTAAGGCTAACACGAGGCACTTGGCTTTCGCACAGTCTTTTTCCGATGTCTTACGGATATCAATATCCGTGACAGGGGAAACTGGTCCTGATACGGAAGGGGTTGGATTAGTTAAGAAGTGTCCCAGCTTGTCATGGGCAATGGACATCTGGACAGACCTTTGCCAGTCATAACAGTCAGATTCAGTCATTTTATTATCTAGATGTAACCTATGTCTGGTCACTGGGTCGCTGCAATTAAGAGAGAGAGAAGAAAACACTTAGCATGATGCTCTTGCAAGTTTAGATTGGTTTTTAATTTATCTAAACAGGATGGCTCCCACTGTCTCTCGAATCCCTCCTCAAACCATAAAGGAAGAATTAGTCGCGATCAATCTCACCGTACAATACTTGCTTAACCGTTCAGCCCGGCTGGTGTCGGTACTTCGAGGGAGGTTTTCCAACGCTTTCGCGAAGTTCCTTAATTAAGTAACCTCTTTTCCCTATGGGCATAGCCCCACTAACACCTTTCTAGACACCTACTTGGTTTATAGGATTGATCGTTAAGCGAGAAAGTTCCCGAGTAGTAGCATATACTCATAGTAGGATCGGGATCCAAATATCATCGTGTGATAAAACTGAAGGAATCCTACCAGAATCATCACACTCCAAATGGTATGCAGCACTAGCAAGTTTCAGTTTCTTTAGAAACTCCCGATGTGGATTTTTTCCCCATGCTCTTATGACCTTGACGAAGGCCAACATATCATAAGTCACATGTCAAGTTCTACCCGTCATTATCCAGGTTAATTTGAACCCACCCGTACATATCCTTGACGAAGGCCAAAATAGGAGTACGACTGTCCCAAACCAATGCATCTATCTATGCTACAGATAAATATTCAGCAGCTACCAATCACTATGCCTTCGCGAAGGTCAAAATACATAGCTTGAATACTACTGAATATTTAACTGAAATGACGGAGGGCTACGAATGGTTTTGGCGAAACCGTGAACGTAGTGAACTTGATATAATCGAAGGAACCTGATAGCTTTTTAAAAGGAGGGGCTTAAGCTCCGCATTTTTAAAAGTTTTCTGTTTTGAAAAGAAACCGAGTGGTTTTGAAATTGTTCCAACGACTTTAACTTTGGTTTATTTTCTTGCATTAATTTAATGAGTCCCATCATTTAATCCTACCATTGCAGCAAACAACGAAAATATGACGTACGCTTATGCCATCCGCATTTGCCATGGGGTCCTGTCATCACCCGTTAGGTTACTTAACTAACGACAGAGCGGGGGCTGGACTAACGCGGATGCAAAATATAAGCAATGCCTAAATAGATATCATATATATAGATATATACATTCGTCAGATGCAATGATAGCCATTCCAGATCACAGATGAACACATTGGATATACTAGGAATCCGCATTTCGTTCGAGCCTGCAACGAAAAACGGATTACACGGTCGTGATGAATAGCCAAACCCCACCCTAGACCCCTACGGGTGCGGCAAACTACCCGCCAAGTACCCGAAGTGAAGCAACCTCCCTCAACAACGTGAGTAGGCCATTCGGCACTTCGAGATACCCGGTAGTTTGTGCACCCCACCTTGGGTCTATCCTAGGAGCAAAAACAGTAAAAAGAAATAATATACAATGGCGGCTACAACCTCATACCGTATGTGCGGCCATAAAATAATATTACATCAATTACAAAATTTTACATTGAATGAAAGAAAAAGAAACTCTCATCTCACATCCCGCGGCTATTCATCCGCGACAATCCACCGAGTTCATATACACAAACCATCAACATTACAGATCACAGATATGTATAACCCCCACTAATCGACGTATAGCGATTAGCAGACGTTCAATACATATATCACATCCCAGATAATATCCATTAGCCAAAGTCTACGGAATTTCGATCAAAATACGGATTTGTAACCACCCCAAAAACAAATTTGTTCTCTGGAAAATATAGGCAGAAACAAACCATACTAATAATCCCAAAACATCCAACTAATAACACTGCACAAAAAATGGTCCACGGCCGAGTCAACTCGGCTGCGGATCCGCGGCAAGAAGCATGTTCTTGCCGCGGTTCCGCGGCGCTTTGACCGAGTCACTGGATCGTTTTTGGTGGGTGTCTTTAGAAAATCCTGAGCCAAGTTTTCATGTATGTTAAATAATTTTTGGAGCTGTTTTGAAAATCGGCAGAAAGTTGATTTTTTCGGACATGTTTTGCGAATTTTTTCCGATCGAAATTCTAAATACTTTCCTAACATGCTAGTTTATGTTTATCTAGGCTCTGATACCACTGTAAGTCTACGTTGCTCACCCCGGTTCTTACGAGGAGGCGAAAACGGTAAAAAAACGATTTTTGGCGCAAAGGCAACATGGACTAAAAGAAGGATCTTTACTAAACTACAAACTAGAAGACTGCAAGAGGTGTTATCTACTATGCCATAGAGATTATACCTCACGATACCGGTCCTTCGGGTCTTCTCTCCGCTGTCCTGCTCGTCCATCCAAGCTCCGAGGATCGATCCGGATCTTGATCACCTCCGCGGTCTTCTTGAGTCGAAGACGATCCACCCGAGAGTTGTGCTCCGAGCTACGCCTCGAGCCGAGGCAACTAGGGCAACATGATCGCTAGTCTTGATGTCCTAGGTAGTGTAGAAGAGATAGATGGATGTTTTTGTCAACTAGGATCCTTTTTCTCTCAACACATGAGATCAAAGGAAATTTTCAAGAGGGGGAAGATGAAGCTAGCAACCATGGAGCTTTCTCATTTCTTTTTTAAGAGAGAAAATGAGAAAAGAATTATGAGCTAAAGAAAATGAACCATGGTTGCAATAATACACAATCATCATCATTACTAATCCTTTCATGATAAAGTTGATGGCAACAATTGACTTGACCATTTTCATATCCAAAAAATAAAAAGAAAACCAAAGAAAACTCTAGACCTCTCATGAAGGTCCAAGTCAACTTTGGTCAAATGGTCAACAAAGTCAAGTATGGTCAAATGGTCAAAGCAATTAGCCATCACATAATTATCACTAAAAAGATTAGTAAATAATGTCCCCGGCTAATAATGTTTTTGACCGACCGAACTGCCAAAACCCTAATGAGTCCGCCTCATTATGGTTTTGACCGAATCAACTGTCAAAACCCTAATGAGGCACCTCCTTCCTCTTCGCTCCTCACAACTGTGCATACACACCCGCATCCGCATTCCGTAGAATGCGAATGCACAGAAGACAAAACAAATCCATCCGTGAAATACTAGGATCCGGCTTAAACCAAAGCCCACTAGTATTTCCTGCCCGAACAGCATACGCACATAAGTGTACGTAAGTGATCGTAGCCCTGCCGTAAAACCATACGGCCTCTACACCTTTCGCTCAGTGCAGGGAAACTCTCTGTGTGGGACTCTAAAGACTCGACACTACGCTGGCAGTGGGTTAAACCACAGACCACAAGCGGCACTAGCTGTACGTAACGGTCCCTAGGTAGATGTCGATAAGAAGGCTGATGAGGTAAACCCATCCGAACTCCTACTGAGCCTGAATGTGACAATCTTCGTACAGTCCGGTCTGTTCGTCTAAGAATATCGCATGGCGGGCCTAGGGGGTGGCGAACGTCAGTCCCCTAATAGCGGTACAAGTCGTGTCGGAATGTATCCCAGAACACCCTGAGATAACACTGGAAACCTACCAGTATATCTCGCTTGCCTTGGCCAGGGACGACTATGTGTAATGGTTCTCCTAGACACAGCGCGATATCAACCCCCAACACCGGGAGAGACGAATCCTGTCTAACCGTCACTGCCCCCAAGTGCTTCGGGATTGCACCCAACTACTACCTGTTTGCAAGACTCCTTTGAGCCGTGGTAGGGTAGTAATCAAAGAACAATGGGAACACACTCGAGGCGAAGTGACAGTGTCAAGTCAACGGACTAAGCTGTACTCATGTCACCTGGGAACTGATAACTGACGATAGGTATAATACCAACCAACAGTTCCCGACGAGTCATGTCCAGTGTACTCGTAATCTAACGAGCACCCGCATACTATCTCTAGTATGACGTACTGATGGCTGTGGGACAGACCTTCTCACCTGCTGGGATGAGAAGCGCATACGCTAGCCTATTCCGGAGTATCGATGCCCTGTCTCGATAATCCTACGACTAGGGACCTGTATAAGGATGTGCTTATAGATTAGCCAGCCCCCACAAGTGCGACTGCCATCACAACGCTGGTAATCAAACAAAGATCTTAAGGGCTCCACTAATATGTATAAGCAATATGCTAAAAGAAACACATGCACATATTAAAGTAGAAACAAACCAAGTAGCATACTACCATTTTGAGCAAGATTGTCTATACAGCTGTGAATATCCCAAGCTTCCATTAAGTAATATACAAACTAGTATGATACAGTAATGGCCTCTAGGGCATATACATTAACAACATGTGTACAGGTTAGTTTATCGACCTGAGGTCTTCATTTGTCTCGTGTGAGTTCCCACTATGCTTTGATTTCTACCCTACCACGGCTCAAAGGAGTCGTGCAAACAGGTCCTTTTTGGGTACAGTCCCGAGCCACATGGAGGCAAGTGAGCGGATCGGCAGGGGATTCGTCTCTCCCGGTATTGGGGGTGAGATCGCGCTGTGTCTAGGAAATCCATTACACCAAGTCCTTGGCCAAGGCAGGTGAGAATTACTGGTAAGTATTCCAGTAGTTTCTCAGGGTGTTCAGGGCTTGTCTCCGACACGACTTATACCGCTATTGGGGGTCTGACGTTACCAGACCCATAAGCCCGATATGCGATACTCATAGACGAACGGACCGGACTGTATGTATATTGTCACTGTTAGGCTCGGTAGGGTTCCAGGATGAGTTCGCTCATCGGCTTCCCTTGAGGTCAGTACATGGGCAGCCGTTACGCACAGCTAGTGCCGCTGACGGCTTGTGGTTAAACCCACTGCCAGGGTACTGACGAGTCATTCGAGTCCCCCAAAGATAGTTTCCCAAGTTCAGGCGAAACGTTGTAGAGGTCGTATGGTTTTATGGCAGGGTTCGAAAAATGCACGTATGTTTACGCACGTGTCATAGTCGAGCAGATAATACTGGTGGGCTTTGGTTTAAGCCGGATCCATGTATTATACTGTGTAGATATAATATCTTTGTCTCTGTTGCATTTGTATTCGGTCGTAAAACAAATGCAGGTATGTTTATACTGTTATGGGGTTATCCTGAAATTCGTTTCGGGATCGCTTTTGGAAATTGCCAGTTTTCTATCACCCGTCTTAAACATTCGGTTTAATGCGGATTTATCTTTTTCTTGTGAGTCATGAGGGTGAGTCATGAGTGGAAGTTTCTAGAATGGTGACTAGGTTTATGTGTCACCATTTGCATTAATTGTTTTGATGAGGTGTTTAAGTGAGGTGGCTTAGTTCAATTAATGTTTGCAAGGTGTTAATATGACTCATTCATTTCATTATTGCTTATGGTCACCCCCCTTCCTCCTACACTGACCCCCTCCTCATTTATATTGGCCGGCCATTGTTCGGAAGCAAGATGGTTGTTGATTAAAAAGATTAAAGTTTTGGTTCATGAAAATTTGTATGCTCATTTCTCATTTACCCGATTCAAAAGGCAACTTCATTAACCGTTCATCCATGGTTTTGGATGAAGCGAGACAAAGTGTTCTACTCATTCTCTACATCAATCTTGGTTATCTCTTTTAGCAGACTTGATGACCGAGTTGCCTCGGTTCAGAGGCGGGAGCCCGTTTAAAGATCCGTAGATATGGTGCCACCTCGACGAGGAGCCAGGAGATCAGAGCAGTCGCAACGGAGCGTGGGATGATGGTTAAAGACCGAAGGACTCGGATCGTTCGGTATAACTTTTCTACCCACTTTGTAGTTTGTTAGTTTAGCGTTAATGGCAGATCCGGGATATAGTATGCGATAGCGCCAGTTATAAAAGTTTTTGTTCCGCATTTGGCGTCAGATTGACGGCCGGGGTGCTACCGTAGACTTACTTATTGTGATATATTGTGTTGCTTGTTTAGAATGTGTAGCATTGTCACGAAATGAATAGCCCTGTATGTTAAAGTGTGATGTGTTATACGTATCATTTTCATTCATGTAGCTAAAATATATAATATTTTATTCGGGACGTAGCGATTCCCATGTAGCCGTAGTCACCACTATTTGTATTATTATTTGTCGGGACTAGACTTGGTTGCGGTCGGACTCTCCGTTGTATTAATACAGGTTTAGGATTACCCTGAGTAGAAGCGCACGGGCATCTAGGGTCCTAGATTGCAGCGAGTAGCCATCTCAAGGAGTTGAGACTGGGTCACTCAATTCTAGAATTTGCGGGTTTCTTGCCGCGCTTGTAGGTGTTTAGGATAGATCCGCGGAGGAGTGCTCGAGTCACCGGGTTCGAGAAAGTGCTGGGTAGCCCCCTCATGGTGATGATGCTGGGTTGCCTTGTTTTTCGGACTGACGGGTGACTTACAACACTCGTAGGGAGTCTACTTTTGGCTACGCATGGGCTATTCAGGCGACCGGGAAATTTAGCTTATCGTTTGAATCTCGAACGAAATATGTGTTGGCTGTAGTGCCCTCAAGGCAATTATCGTAATCGCAGGCAGGTGATTATGATGATTAAGGGAGGACCTATACCGGTAGAACAGTCTTACTCGAGATGATAGTATGCTATCTTGTTTGTCTTTATCATCATGTACATGTTGATAGAGCCCATAGGATTCTTGCCTAACTACCAACATTATGATGGCGATCATATACGTGGGAGCTGGGCGTCTATAAGTACATCCTTAAATGTCCCTAGTCATGGGATTATCGAGACTGGACATCGATACTCCATTGTAGGCTAGTGTATACTGATCGAGACCTCGACGAGGGGCGGTGGCCAGGTCTCACAAGCCATTGGTGTTAGTTTGTTCACCTAAGATAGTATACAGGTGCTCATTGGGTTATGAGTACATTGGACGGACTCGCCGGGAACCTGCTAGTTGGTATTATACCTATTGTCAGATAGCAGTTCCCAGGTGACATCTGTACAGGTTAGTCTGTCGACCTAAGATCGTCATTTTTCTCATGTGAGTTCCCACTGTGCTTTGATTACTACCTTACCATGGCTCAAAGGAGTCGTGCAAACAGGTTTTAGTTGGGTACAGTCCCGAGCCACATGGAGGCAGTGATCGGATCGTCGGGGATTCGTCTCTCCCGGTATTGGGGGTTGATGTCGCGTTATGCACGAGTGGCCATCACCAGAAATCCATGGCCATGGTGGACGAGAATTACCGATCCAGGATCAATAGTTTCTCAGGTGGTGATGGGTATCATGCCGACACTAAATGTCGCTTTGTTAGGGGTCTGACTTTATCCACCCCCTAGACTCGATATGCGATACTCTTAGATGAACAGACCGGACTGTACGGATATTGTCACTGTCGGGCTCAGTAGGGGTTCAGGATGAGTTTGCTCGTCGGCCTCCCTATCGCCCAATAACTGGGTAGCCGTTACGTACAGCTAGTATTGCTGACGTGCTTGTGGTTAAACCCACTGCCAGCGTATTGACGAGTCTTTAGAGTCCCACACAGAGGTTTTTCACAGTTCAGGCGATATGATGTATATGACGTATGTTGGTACATACTGGTGTCCGATTAAATATGTGCACATGCTGCACAGACTTTAATCGGACGGTTGATAATACCAGCGGCTTAAGATTAAGACGGATTATTAAATCATGTTTTGATTTAATAATTTATATATGTATATATATATATATATATATATATATATTCTAGTATTATTGTTCACTATTCATTTTCTCTCTTGGCTATTCCTATTTTTGTACGAATACGCATATATGTATTTCGATACATGTACCGGGTTGTATTCCGTATTTTTATGGAATAGATTCTAGAAGTGGACACTTCATTTGTATGATTTTCCTTTTATGGAAATTCATTTGTTTCACAAATGAGTTGGAGGAGTGAGGTGGCATGAGCATGGGTCTTGGACATGTAGAGAGGCATGTGTCTTAATTGTTTATTGGAAAATTGTGAAAAGATAATTTTTAGTGTGTGCATTATTGTGAGGGGGAGTGAAGGCAGCCACCATTCTAGGCTTGGGCTTGCTCATTTTTCTCTACTTGGTTTTCTACACTTGCTTCATGGTTCACTCTTCACACTCTCATTCTCACTAGGAGACTTAGCCATTCTTGAGTTGCTCATGTCATTGCTTCCTCACCTCCTTCATCTTCTATGGTTGCTCCCTTGAGCAATTGTGATTAGAGAAAAATATAGTGACACATTCCTACACCTCCACTCTCCATTGCTAGCAACCTTGGAGCATCGGTTGCCTCGTTTCGTGAGGCTGAAGCTTGCGCCGTTTCCGTCAGGTGTATCATCGTAGATGGAGGATGACCGGCAACCAAACTAGATCAAGGAGCCGCTTGGAGCTTGGGGATGATGGTTGAAGACCGAAGGACACGGATCAACTCGGTATAACTATTCTAACTTCTTTATAAAGCTTGCTAGTTTAGGGTTTAAGGTAGATCCGGGCATCGGGTATTGGTAGCGCCGGTTTAGTAAATTTTTGTTCCGCATTTGGCCACGGTTTGATGGCCGGGGCGCTGCCGTAACCCAACATGGTATCAGAGCTAACCCGTAAACCCCTTACTAGCTTGTTTAGACAATGTTAAAGTATCGAAATCGAAACAACCCCATAACTGTGCACTGCTGATTCCAGTCTCTGTCGATTTTCAAAGTCTTCAAAAAAAATTTTAGCAACTGCAGAAGACTATTTGCATGAACACAAGAGCACAGACCAAATATGTACCTATTCCACCTGTTTTGGGCCGAGCACATTGCCACATTTTCTGAGCTGCCCGACCATTCTGGGGAATTAGGAGTTCGTATTTGTGTGTGGTCTGGTCTCTGGAATATTGGTTCAGTGGTATTGCTAGTTTAACCCAGTTTTGATATTGTTTTATCTAGTTGTTTGGGGCTATTCGGGGTGTTTCGAAGTCGATAATTTAGCACTGTTTAAATGTTTATCAGTACATGCATTACTATCTGCGACCGTGAATGTCATTAGAGCGGTACAACTCGTTTAATTGCTTTATGTTCTTTTGGACGAGTTTGCGAACGTGACATTCATGTTGATGTTCTGTGTTTTGCTGTGTTGTGGTTGGATCGTCGTGGTGGATAGCTTTGGTGCAATGGTAGTACAGTTTAGTCTCATTTGTACATTTGATATTGCGGGACGAGTGTCCGACATGTGGACAGCCTTCACTGCCAGTTTGTATATTATTTATTTGGGCACGACCGGGTTGAGGTCGATGTCACCGTTGTACATATTATTTTCTATTTTGTACTAGGATTACCCCGAGGTGGAGTGCACGAATAGCCGGGTTCTAGAGGGCAACAGGTCCGCATCTTATAGCGTTGAGACGGAGGGGACCTTACTCAAGAATTGGCGGGCTATTCGCCGCAGTCGTAGAGGGCATAGGTATGACCCACGGAAGGGTGCCCAAGTTACCGGATTCCATAAAGTGCTGGGTGGCCCATTCATGTTGATGAAGTGGGGTTGCCTCACTTCTGGTTTTGGTGGGTAACTTGCCGCGCTCGTAGGGGTCTAGGTTTCATTGCACAGGCTATCCACACGACAGAGAACGCCGGGTCTCATTTGCGGCTCAAGTGAAATCCGGGTGTAACACCTTAGAATGCGATTAGTGTTAATTAAGCGATAATGCAGATTTTTAGTAAAAAGTTAACCAAAATAGTTTTCACATATTTTATAAAAATTAATTAATATTTTATTATTATTTATTTCAGGCTTGCACACACATGTGCATGTTAACCTAGGGTTAATTAAGGTTAACCATGCTTAAGTAGCCAAGGCACCTTAACACCATATCAATTAAGTGTATTTGATTTATTTAAATTGTTTAGTTTAAAAAATATGGTTTGAATTTGGTTGACTTGGGAGAGAGAGAGAGAGAGACGATTGACAATGGAATCATGAGCATGAGGCAAGCATTGCTTGCATTTAATGAGGAGAGAGAAGAGTGGGGCATGACTCGTACTAAACTCACACCCTCATTTCCCTCACCCTCATTCATACACTCACTCACATTCTCTCATTCACACTCTCATTCTCTCTTTCTCAATTATTTCCTCATCTTATTTCCTCATCCCCCTATAACTGAAACCCTAATCCAAATCCTTACAAACCCAAACCAAATCTCCACTAAACCCTACTAAAACCCTTCACAACTCAAGATTAAGCCACTAAGATCACTTGGAGCATGGAAAGCTAGGGTTTTTGAGCAAGTGTGGATAGGTAACGATCTCTAACTGTTAATTAGGTGCTTATATTGTTATATTGCTTAGTAGTCGTCGTTTAGAACCCTAAAGATGTAGTCTTGAGCACATATCGTATTTTTAGTGTCATATTAGGGTCACTGTGATCTGCTATGACCACGAATTGTTACTCGAAAAACTAGCAGTGTAGTAGTGTTGTACTAGAGGCCCTGAGTGTTCACCTGAAACCCTGACCCCACCATGCATTGTTCATCCGGGCGAGACATGGGGAAAATCCGGCGAGCTCGGCCGTGTAGGGGACTGGGGAGTTGTGGATTTTAGGGTAGCTATCTGCAGTTGTTTTAGGGTGTTTGGTACTGCTAGATTTTTAGGTTTTGACAGTGGGTAAAATCTGGGAGCACTTAGCTAAATTTAGGCATTTCGGCAAAGTGCGATAGGATTGATCCGACGTAGTTTTAGTATTCTAGGTAGCTTGCTGTGGTGGGCTTGTTTTGGTGATGTCGCTATATACGTTAGCCGCTAAGCGAACCCTTTTGTAGCTTAAGGGAACCGATTCGTTAAATTGGTGTTGTGTTCGTTATTATTGCGTAGTTTGCTAAATCAACGCGTTATTGTGTTTTATGTTAATAGGATCGCAGGCGGGGACTTCAGATGCTACGAAGAAAGGAAAGCAGGCGGTCGGATTTACCTAGCTCGAGATCATCGGTGAGTAGATTTAACATCTATAGGAATATCGCCCGTATGGCGTTAAGCGTCAGGACTAGATATGATATTATAGCCGCATGTTTATATCCATATATGTTGATTGTGCATGAGCATCATTGCATACCATTACTTGTTGTGCCTTGACTTAGTACCTAGTGGACACGGCACCATTACGGACGGTTCATGTTGCACGAGCTCTAAATTGTATGCTACACCCACACCGTCGGTAATTGCGATGACACACACAACATATACACATATGTAGTATTGTATTTGTTATTGACATTGAGACGTTGATTCTTGTTCTATTGCGCATATGAAATGCATCGTGCATACATAGCTACATGTACACCTTTATATGATGTTGCATTTGACTTTGGAGGAATTGGGAACCGCATGATATATTTAAAAACTGGATTCATTTAAAAGAGCGGTTTTCTCTTGATATGCTCATATTACTGCTTTATGTTGCATATATCATATTTCATGGATTTACGCATTAAGTTACGGATTTCATGTGATTTATGGATTTGAGAACCGTGGGGATATTTCAAGAAGGTATGCATTGTTTTGAAAACCCGGTTTCTCTTGATATGATATTTCAGTGCGTCCAATATGAGTTTTCTCAGTTCTGAGATTGAGTTAGAAACCCGATTCGAGTAGCTGGATGATCCAATTGCGGGTTCATGGTAGACCCAGTATGGTACCCTAGAGAAAGAAAGGGATGTTGTGCAGTAGACGATGAGCCTGGCAGAGGGACTACTGCCTACCGGTGATTGGTTGGACCTGGTGGTTATCCGGAGGATAACGACCGGAGTTGTGAGATGGATATGGGCCGATCCAGATTGACGGAGCCCGTGGGCCGATTCGGACTGACGGAGCCCGAGTTATGTGGATTTTCGTGTCGATGTTGGACACGGATTTTCATGATGTTTTGAGTGTCGATGTTGAGCACTCAGGTTCCATAAGATTTACATATAAGAGGGCCGATCAGAGTGACGACGCCTGAGGCATTGGGATTTGGGGTGTCGTTGATGGACACCGGTTTTTCCACAATGATGATTCATTGATGATGATATGTTTTATCCCATACTCAGTAGTTATTTGATATGCATTGCTTCATGTATTTATAGTACCTGATAAAGTACCAGATTGATCGTTCTTTTGCGTGTGTTTTAAAATCAAAGTTAAGAATATACCGCAATCAATAACGGTGTCGCTTGGTAGCTAGCCGGTTGAGTACGGGTCGGTCTACAGGGAGAAGGATTCCTTTTCTTTATGTTTTAACGAGTTAAGTCAAAAAAATTGGTGGTTTTGTTTTAAGATCTAAGAATGAGATAAAAGTTGATAAAAAGCTTGCTAGGGTTAGGATTAAGTTAGTTCGAGATAGGGATTTTCTCGCTTTGATCAATGCCTTAGTTATGAATAAAGGTGTTAGGGTAATCGGCAACAACGGGGATTAGCACGACTGGGAAGAAACTAAGTTTCTTCCATTTGGTCCTTGTCCGTACGTTCTTGGCTCTTAGCCCTAACCTCCAATTAATTCAATCACACCCGGTCTAACTAGGAAATCACCGCTATTACGTAGGATAGGGTGCCGTAGTTTGCGGTGTGTCGTTGATTTAAAAAGAGTCCTTTTAATAAAATTATATGGGCAAAGAAAGGAGTGATATAGATTTCCATCTCTCAAACCTTCCCTATCCAAACCCTAACAAGTGAGGGATTACTCACTAATTAGGAAAGTTATGATCAATGAAATTCATTTTTTTAATAATTTTTATATTAGAAAACTAAATTGCAGATATTAAAAGAACGGATAAAAATTGCAAGAATTAAATTCAGATAATAAAAGAATACGAGATAAAAATAAAAACTCTTACTTTATTGATGATCTCAAGAACGCATTACAATTGAATTTAGATCTAGAAAAAAGGCAAAGAGAGGCATCCTAAGAAAGGCACCCTAGAAGAGGCACACTTTATTTGGCTTTGAGCCCTCCTATTTATAGATGGGAAAAACCCTAGGTTTACATTCTGATCCATACATCAAATTACAAAACAACCCTAAAGACCGAGTCAAAGCACCGACACCCCCACCGACACGTGCATTGCATGGCCGCGGAACCGCGGCAGAATAGCCTGTTTGGCCGCGGATCCGCGGCCATTTGGTGGGCTCATGGGCCCAATTCTTTAAGGTTTCTTCAAGTTGCTTATATCTTCTGTTTTTCTTCACTTGGTCTCTTAGAATCTATTCAATTCTCTTCCACATATTAAACAGTAGACTTTTTACCGTGAGCTTCACGTTGAAATCTTGAATCTTGTGCTGCCCTTGAACTTTGTGCATTGAACTATCTAATGAGTTTCAGTTGTTCTTTGAAATGGTGGGCGGCATCATACGGATTCATCTATTATTGGTCGTAGTCTCATATTTGTAGCGTATTTTCATGAATTTCACTGTAATGATCTGAGAACCTGTAACCTGCAACTATATAGCAGACATGGATCGAAAACACCTATTTATTTGTAATATGATTAAGAATGGGCGATATAACAATGCAAAATTCTGATATGAACAAATACTCCCAAACTTATCTTTTGCTCGTCCCGAGCAAAGCCAATTTTATTCTCGAAAAAACCTAACCTCACTTTCGCAAGGAATCGCGATTGGACCGAGCTCGTGCAACAATCCGTTAAACCCCTAGGTGTCCCTAGTAAGAAGAGTGTTGTCTCCTGAGGGTTTTCAGCGGATACTAGCCACAAAATCTAATCAATTTGGCCTGTTGACTTTCATTCTTCAATTCGGTATTCTAGCAAGAAGTTCTATTATCTTCAACATAGAAACCATCAACTCATATTTTTCACACTCACTTATCATTTAACTTAAGATCGTATATGTTCTGCAAATTTATTAAGCTTTCAACATCTTTTGAATTTTCCTTCGAAGGTTCCATCTCAACTTAGGAATTTTTATCTTCTCTACTAAAGGTATAAGCCCTATCTTTCATTCCTATCTCTCATCCAAACCCCTACATATGTGTATGTATCACCCCTACACTTGGAAATTCAATTCTAGCTATCATACTCTTGTCCATCTTCCAAAATACTTTTAGTTGGTGAATTTTAGATGAACGACTGATTACAAAATGTGTTTGCGCATTTAGGCATAATTCCTCATCTTGTAATACCTAAGGCTTAGAAGTGACTCCCAAACCAATTGGTCTAAGGCACTTGGTGATAAAGCACCCTCGCTATTTTTTTATTTATGCAGCCTTAAGTAATTACAAAACCAGTGTTCATTTTTTTTATACCTCTTTATTCACTCTTGTACTTTTATATTATTTTTCCTTCATACTAAGGACTTTAGACAAGAGCATTTCAAGGTATCCTCTACTATCCCAAGTTTCAAGATGTGTGTAATTGTGTAAAGTAGGGTATATACTTTCAGAATTTAGACTAAAGGTTCATATTTTATTTTTCAGACTTATACTTCAAATAGAGCTTTCAATACTCTTCCCTTATTTAGATTTAGCCTAAGAACTGAACTCAAAATTTGTCTATTTATAAATAAATTACAAAGACGTATATTTTCTATAATTAAACTTTAAGAAAGGTTATTTCTAGGCATTTTAATTTACTAAGTTTAGGATCTAGTTTTTCCTAACTAGTCAACCATCATGTTGAACTTAAGTCAAATATGGCCAAAATTGAACTTTTCTATTTTTATAATTTTAAATTTTTTTCAATTTTTATGGGTTTTGAAATAAGTATGCAAATGCAAAAATATACACATGAATGCGAAGGAAGAAAGCTTACCGAGCACACCCCCAAACTTAACCTTGACAGTGCCCTCACTGTCAGGCTACACCAAGAGGGTCAAAATTGTCGGCACTCCCCCCTTTTTTTTTATTATTAACAGAAAAAGAATATATATACACAAAAAGGTTCCCCCCAAATTTAAGTGAAACATTGATTCTACTGTTTCCATTTTTAAAATCTCATAAACTTGTAAACTTGGGAGGAAAAATTTATTAACGGGGAAATGAAATATGATCGTGAAAATCTCCCCCAAACTTATTTTTGGCTCACTACTTTGAGATTTTTTTTTTCGAGAGCCAAATTATACCCCTCCAAACTTGAGTTAAACAATGTTAAGCTTTTAAAGAGGGGGCTCAAAGTTATTGGTGAATACCAAGCATTGCAAAGACCAAAAGTCAACACCAAATATTTGAAGAATTTATCAATGTAACGTATAGGTCGGTGGAAGAACATGTTATATAGAGCCAAGAAGAAGTGGGGAAGAGATAAGTGGTGGTATGGAAAGGGGTTGCGTGAATGTGAATGTGAGGAGATAAGAGGTGATGATAAATAAAAACGAGAATGTGAATGATTAGAAATGAATTGAATATTGGCATTCTTGTATTTTATAAGAAGAAAGGGTGGTGGTTCAACTTCTATAGGTGGAGGTTGATTAATCACAAAATCGTTGTTGTTTAGGAATGCAAGTTCGTCAGCGCAAAGTTCTTCAAAACTCTCATCGATGTAATTGAACATTTTACTGTCAGTAAGTTTTGTGCCATAATTTATCATACTTGATTTGACAAAAATTATAGAGGTAGGAGACTCAAAAAACTCATCTACCTCATTTTCAAAAATATCCAAATTAAGTTGCCTTTCTGGAATGATCAAACTTGAATTATCGGATTGTGATTCATCAACACTTACTGAAATTATAGGAAGAATGGAAGAAGAACCTGAGAAAGTGGGAGAAAGAAGTTGAATACGAACTTGAGGGTGGTAATGGAGTGTATAAATTAGCACAATTTTTAATGACCGATGTGTAAAAAGCGATTGTGCTAATCTATCAACCCACTGATAAATGAGGTGAAATCCATTAAGATTCGTGAGAAAACATGGGTACGTCGGACTTGGTAAACCAGACATTGAAAATGGAAGTGTAATGGTTTCTTGCAAAGTCAGAGCGAGGATGGAGGGAAGTGATTGAGGAAGGGTATCGGTTAAAGATTCAGGAGGGTGTGCGCAGTCAATGAAAGGGATAGAATGAATTAGAAAATCTGACTCCTCAAGTAAAACTGCTTCATCCTCAATAATTTCCTCAATACTCTCTTCAAAATTTAGCTTATCCATGCAATTCTCATCCAAATCAAGACGCATATGAAGTTCGGGAAAAACAGTTAATGACTCGGGATGATGAATTGGAGAGAGAAACTCATCCAAATCTGTGGGTTCATCATCCAAAATATTCCCAGTGTCTATATTCTCAATCAAGTGAAAATCAATTTTTTCAGACACCTTATCAAAAGCATGGATATTAATCAATTCAGGTTCTAGAGTGGAGGTGTAGAGGTCAAAAGGATTGGTGATGGTTTCACTCGAAAGGGACCCTTCACAATCAGGTAAATCAAACACTACAAAGTCGCACAACTCATTAAACGTTTTACTTTCAACTGGTGAATCATTTGGAACACTTGATAGACATTCAAAACCAGAATTGTGGGATTCAATTGGGGGTGGGTAGGTTTGATTTGGAAGGGTGCACAGCTCACTCTCTCCACACAAATTATCAATCTTTCCAACCGCCTCATCATACATTGGAAAATTTGGAGCTAGTTGGAAACTAGCTACCGGGTCACTAGGTTGTATAAGGGCGGCCATGGACGCATTCAAATCCCTCATCTGTTGGCATGAAGCTACCATAAAGTCTTCCAACGACTATTCCAGACTAGACATGGGTTGTGACAGGGTTTCAGTAAAAGATTCAAAGTTGTTTGGATACGTGAAACTCCCAAATGGCTGTGCAGAAGCAATGTCTAGGGAAGGTGCAAAAGTCGGGTAGGACTGGTAGGAATTGAATGGTTGGACAGAGTAGGATCAATATTTGGATAAGAAGGTGGATGGAATTGTTGATCCAAAGAATTCGCAGTGGTGAAAGGAGTGAAAGATCGATTATGAGATTGTTCAATATGTTCAGCAATAGACATGGGTTTCGGAGTTACAACAGCACTCGAAAAAAAGGGAATCAACGTAAGAAGGTGGTGAAGATTGAAATGGTTGATATAAGGTGGATTACGGAGTCCAACTGGTTGTCCTAGACGCGTCTATTCGATCTTTCAAAGAAATATTGGGCACGGACGGGTCGTTCGAAATTCGACCAAAACAAGAAGCGTTGGTAGTAATGTCTGGTTGAGGGTACCAAAATTCGGCAAGAGTTTTGCGAGGTGGGGTACCCATGATGTGATGAGAGAAAGGAGAAGAAAATGAATGTGATTTTTTATTTATTTATTTATTTATATTTTTTTGTTTTTAAAAAAAATTGTTTGTTTTTTGGAGTTTTGAAAATTTTGAAAGTGTTCTTTTTAGAACGAGTTTTTGCAAAATTTGTACGGAACTACGGCACAATTTCAAACAACCACAGTTTAAACATGCACAATCAAACCTAGAACTAGGGTCTCCTAAGTCAACTAGACTGCTCCTAACTATTCCAAAGTGACAAGTTGTGAGATATCCCTCAAATCGCCTCTTCACCGCCAATTGTGGCCAGGTAAGCACAAATGAAGAAATGAGGGATCCGCTCACGAATCACCGTGAGACAGGCCTTTTAAAGTTACCTTTCTCACTTGTCTAGCCTAGGCACAACAAAGTCAGGTTTAGATAAACGACTGAATGCCCATGACCTTCCTTTGTCCTAATGAGCGCGACAGTCCTTAATTGGCTGAGTCTGGATATTTTTTTAATTAGCTCAAGGGTGATGCATATGCTTTTAGTGATTTTTGGGGTCTTAGGAAAGGTAATGAAATCCCCACCCAATCTGAATTGGTTTTATAGCCCCTTAAAAGTCCGTATTAATTATGCAATGCAGTTAACACGCTAAAAAATTTAAAACACTTGGAATTTTTTTTTTATTTGGTAGCGCAAAGAATCCTGCACAAAAACAAATTATTGGAGAGGGAGAAGAAGTTTTGCGCAAAGAACCCTGCAGGAAAATTTTTCAGTGGAGTTCTGGGGGTAGGAGATAGAAAAAATATACTCACAGAGAAATTTGGGGTGCTGACGTCACAGGTTCCGCGGTCAACTGCTTGAATCTGCCGTGGTTCCGCGGCGGTTTAGTTGGTTTAGATCTCCAAAATTTTTCTCTGTGTTGTTTTGATTCTCCCCAGTCTGTTCAGATCCTCTGTTTCTTGATTTGTTCACTGGGCTTGCTCAAGATTTGAAACAGAGTTTTCTCCAAGCCTGCACATTTGCACAAAAACCTTTCAAAAAGAACAAGATGATTTTTATTTTTATTATTTTACTATTTTTGTTTTAAAATTTTTTAATTTTTTTTATTAACCCGAAATTACAAAGAAAGAGACTACCGTCTCCCCAACAATGGCGCCATTTGATTGATCGTTCTTTTTCGTGCGTTTTAAAATCAAAGTTAAGAATATACCGCAATCAATAACGGTGTCGCTTGGTAGCTAGTCGGTTGAGTACGGGTCGGTCCACAGGGAGTAGGGTTCCTTTTCTTTATGTTTTAACGAGTTAAGTCAAAAAATTGGTGGTTTTGTTTTAAGATCTAAGAATGAGATAAAAGTTGATAAAAAGCTTGCTAGGGTTTGGATTAGGTTAGTTCGAGATAGGGATCTTCTCGCTTCTATCAATGCCTTAGTTATGAATAAAGGTGTTAGGGTAATCGGCAGCAACGGGGATTAGAACGACTAGGAAGAAACTAAGTTTCTTCCTTCTGGTCCTTGTCCGTCCGTTCTTGGCTCTTAGCCCTAACCTCCAGTTAATTCAATCACACCCGGTCTAACTTGGGAATCACCACTATCACGTAGGATAGGGTGCCGTAGTGAGCGGTGCGTGGTTGATTTAAAAAGAGTCCTTTTAATAAAATTATATGGGCAAAGAAAGGAGTGAGATAGATTTCCATCTCTCAAACCATCCCTATCCTAACCCTAACAAGTGAGGGATTACTCACTCATTAGGAATGTTATGATCAATGAAATTCATTTTTTTTATAATTTTTATATTAGAAAACTAAATTGAAGATATTAAAAGAACAGATAAAAATTGCAAGAGTTAAATTCAGATAATAAAAGAATGCGAGATAAAAATAAAAACTCTTACTTTATTGATGACCTCAAGAACGCATTACAATTGAATTTAGATCTAGAAAAAAGGCAAAGAGAGGCATCCTAAGAGAGGCACCCTAGAAGAGGCACACTTTATTTGGCTTTGAGCCCTCCTATTTATAGATGGAAAAACCCTAGGTTTACATCTGATCCATACATGAAATTACAAAACAACCCCAAAGACCGAGTCAAAGCACCGACACCCCACTGACACGTGCATTGCACGGCCGCGGAACCGCGGCAGAATAGCCTGTTTGGCCGCGGATCCACGGCCATTTGGTGGGCTCATGGGACCAATTCTTTAGGGTTTCTTCAAGTTGCTTTTATCTTCTATTTTCTTCACTTGGTCTCTCAGAATCTCTTCAATTCTCTTCCAGATATTCAACAGTGGACTTTTTACCGTGAGCTTCATGTTGAAGTCTTGAATCTTGTGCTGCCCTTGAATCTTGTGCATTGAACTGTCTAATGATTTTCAGTTGTTCTTTGAAATGGTGGGCCGCATCTTACGGATTCATCTATTGTTGGTTGTAATCTCACATTTGTAGCGTATTTTCATGAATTTCACTGTAATGATCTGAGAACCTGTAACCTGCAACTATTTAGCAGACATGGATCAAAAGCACCTATTTATTTGTAATATGATTAAGAATGGGCGATATAATAATGCAAAATTCTGATATGAACAGTACCTTTCATGATTGTTGCATTTCCTTATTGCCATACTTATTCTATCAGATTGCATGTGATAGATTATCGCTGTAGATGCATACCTGCGATTATTTGTATGATGTTACTTAGTATTCATGAGTTGGCAACTCACCCCCGTTGGTCCATAGTATTTTGCAGGCTTGACCCTCAGAGTAGCCACGGCAGGGCTTCTTATGGTATCTTCTTCTGCGGATACCGCTACGGTTGGCTATGAGCCGTTTTGCTGTAGGTGGGTTTGCGGTTATCCGATTTTATATCCATTGTATATCTCATTGTATCTAGTACTCTCCATCTACCACTTTCATGTATTGACTTAGAGACGAGTTGTGAGGACGATATGGTATATTTTGTGACTCTGGGTGTCGTGCTCATGTGAACCGGCTTTTATTATGTAGTTTTAACTCTTTATGCTGTTTTTTTTCATTTATATTGTCTACTTCTTCGCTACGGCGTCGTATATTTATGCTTGTGGTGGTTGTTTCAGCCTTTGGGCAGATTTGCTGCCGTTTGGGGATGCTTTACCTATATCCTATGTTTGTACCCGTTTCGGGGCTAGTTTTTACAAAGGAGGTGCAGCCGAAATTTTTAAGAAAATGAAACTTAAGTTTAAAGATTTTTACTTGATATTTCTAAATGTTTTTAACAATGTTTTTATCACTTACTTCTTTGATGATTTAGATTTATGGGTTTTCGGCTTACTTAAATTGCATTACGCCTGTTGACGTCACATGGTTTAAGTGCCGGTCACGTGCCTAAATTTGGGTCGTGACAAAGTTGGTATCAGAGCGCTAGGTTTTACCTTTCGGAGTGTAAGATGACCTTGGTATGATGGAGTAGGTAGCTTAAGAAGAGTGACGTAGCGTGTGTATGTTCCACGGCATACTAAAGACACGTTACTTCGCCTAAGTGACCTTAGACTTGTTGGTTGAAATTCCTTCCGTGATTATATACATCCTTATGATTCGATTTCCGTGTTCTTATAGAATCCTATTGTCATTTCCATCCATTATGCCGCCGAAGACTATAAGGGCGCAGAGAGCGGCCACGAGAGCCGAGGTCAGAGTAGGCTCGTCGGAGACGAGGACTGATCAGGGAGGTACGCCCGTTGTACAGGAGCAGGTTGATCCACCTTCACTAGATCGTATTACTAGGATAGAGGCCGGTATGCAGGATTTGTGCCAGATGATGGGATCGTTGGTTGAGGCCAGTCGAGCACAGCGACAGAATGTTGTCCCACCTGTCATGGGGACCGCGATGGTGCCTACAATTCAGGAAGTCGTACCTACCGCTACGGAGGTTATCACCGTATCGTTATCTGAGTTCATGAGGCTGAAGCCTCCGGTTTTCATCGGCACTGATGCAGCTGAGGATCCCCAGTCATTTATCGATATGATGGCCAGGACATGTCGTTCGCTGAGATGCTCCGACGTGAGATGGGTAGAGTTTGCGAGTTTTTGTCTGGAGGGTCTTGCCCAGACCTGGTGCGAGTCTTTAGAGAGGGGCAGAGCCGCAGGTCTTTCTCCTATGACCTTGGTTGAGTTGGTGACGGTTTTTCTAGCTCGTTTTCTTCCGCAGAGCGTCAGGGATGCTCGAGCGCGCAGTTTTGAGTCGTTACGCCAGACTCCGGATATGACGGTGGCAGAGTACGATATGCAGTTTACCAAGCTATCTGTGTATGCTCCTTATTTGGTGGACACAGAGGAGATGCGGATCAAGAGATTTGTACGAGGCATGGTTACCCAGTTGTTCCTCGCTATCAGCGCCCAGCATTGTGACACATTTACAGCCATGGTGGACGCATCCCTATTGGTTGAAGAGCGTCTTTCCGAGACTTCGGTCGTTCCGGAACCGAAGAAGGTTCGTACTGGTATATCAGCCCAGAGACAAATGTTTATACGCTGCGATAGATTTCGTTCAGGTCGTGGGAGTAACAGAGGCTTAGGATGAGGCCAGTTGTTTAGCTCTTATCCCCAGGAGGGTCAGCAGTCATCGTATGGATGTTTCCGGTGCGGGAGTTTCTATCATCGCGTTCGAGATCGTGAGGATGAGGCAGCCGTAGCACATGTTACCTTACCACCTTCTAGACCTCATAGAGAGTTGCTTCTTGCGCCTGTTGTTTCTCCTTGCGCCTGTTGTTGCTCCGCGTCAGACTTATGCTCAGAGAGGTCATGGTCGTGGAGGGTTTGTTCAGAGAGGATGGGGTGGCAGAGGCGGAGGACAACCAGTTGCCGGTAGAGGGCTGGCACGAGTATTTGCTTTGACTCATCAGGACACGCAGGCGTCCAATGCAGTGCTTTCAGGTACTCTTTTAGTATGTTCCTTTGATGCACATGTTTTGTTTGATCCGAGATCTACGCACTCATTTGTTTCTAAACACTTCGTACCGAGGTTAGGCCGAGAGTCATGATTGCTAGATCAGCCACTTGTCATGACCACTCCTATTGGAGAGTCGTTTGTTGCGCGACATGTGTTTCGGTCGTGTGTCATTCGTATTGGAGATAGTGATTTATCCGTCGACTTGATCCTTCTTGAGATGTTGGACTTCGACGTTCTCCTAGGCTTGGACTGGTTAGTTACTTGCTACGCGTCCGTGGACTGCCGTGAGAAGACAGTCAAGTTTTGTTTTCCTGGCGAGTCAGTTGTTCTTTTGCAGGGGGACCGTGGTGCCGCCCCTCACAGTTTGATTTCATCCCATTGCGCTAGTTGGCTTTTGAGGAGGGGATGTCGGGGATTCTTATCTTTCGTACGAGATACTAGAGCCATAGTAGATTCGTTGGACCAGGTTCCTATTATGAGAAATTTTCCCGATGTTTTTCCCGATGAGTTACCTGGATTGTCGCCAGAGCGTGAGATTGAGTTTTGCATTGATCTGATCCCCGGCACGGGGCCTATTTCTATACCACCTTACCGGATGGCCCCGGCAGAGCTTAGGAAGCTTAAGGATTAGCTGCAAGAGTTGCTTGATAGGGGACTTGTGCGCCCGAGTGTTTCTCCTTGGGGAGCTCCTGGTCTGTTCGTCAAGAAGAAGGACGACAGTTTGAGGTTGTGCAATGATTATCGTCAATTAAACTGAGTTATGGTGCGGAATAGGTATCCTTTACCCTGCATTGACTATTTGTTTGATCAGCTCTAGGATGCGGGACATTTTTCAAAGATTGATTTGAGATCAGGTTATCATCAGTTGCGGGTTCGGAATGATGACATTCCGAAGACTAATTTTCGTACGCGCTACGGGCATTATGAGTTTTTGGTGATGTCGTTCGAACTCACCAATGCCCCAGCAGCGTTCATGGATTTGATGAACCGGATTTTTAGGCCGTTCCTCGACCAGTTTATTATTGTGTTTATTGATGACATTCTGGTTTATTCCAAGAGTTGAGAGGAGCATGAGCAACACTTGAGGATTGCTTTGCAGACATTGAGAGAGCACCAGCTGTTTGCTAAATTCTCGAAGTTTGCCTTCTGGCTTGATAGTGTTGACTTCCTTGGTCATGTGGTTACGGGAGATGGTATTCGTGTAGACCCGAGGAAGATCGAGGCCAAACAGTTTTGGCCCCGACCTGTATCAGCGGCAGAGGTCTGCAGCTTTTTGGGCTTAGCCGGTTGTTACCGTCGTTTCGTGCAGGACTTCTCGAGTATCGCTGCACCGCTGACCGGACTGACCAGGAAGGGGGTTCCTTTTCGTTGGACTGAGGCATGCAAGTTGAGTTTTCAGCAGTTGAAGACTCGGTTGACGGCTGCACCAGTTTTATCTTTGCCTTCTGGATCGGGCGGCTTTGTCGTTTACTGTGATGCTTCTCGAGTGGGGCTCGGTTGTGTATTGATGCAGCATGATAGAGTTATTGCTTATGCTTCCCGGCAGTTGAAGAAGCACGAGCAGAATTATCCCATTCACGATATTGAGAGAGCCGCAGTGGTCTTTGCGCTTAAGATTTGGAGACACTACTTCTACGGAGAGTCGTGTCAGATTTTCACAGACCACCAGAGCTTGAAGTACATCTTCCAGCAGTGGGATTTGAATTTAGGACAACGACGTTGGATGGAGCTTGTGAAGGTTTATGATTGTGAGACCCTTTATCACCCGGGCAAGGCGAATGTGGTAGCCGATGCTTTGAGTCGTAGGCCCGGGGGTAGCTTGTCCCAATTGAGCGCAGTTCAGAGACAGCCTTCTGCAGATTGGAAGATCTTGTGTGACAGTAGAGTATAGTTTGAGTTCACATCCACTGGGTACAGCTTGCTCATGTTCGCGCCCGTCCACTTCTACTTGATCGTATTCGTGAGGCACAGCCCGCCGATGCCCTTTTGTCTGAGATTCTTGAGCATGTTCGGCAGGGTAGAGATTCGGAGTTCTTGGTTGATAACCAAGGTGTGCTACGTTTTGGGCTCGTTTGTGTGTACCTGATACCGATGGATTGAGACGCAATATCCTAGAGCAGGCACATCAGTCAGCTTATAGTGTTCACCCAGGTTCCACCAATATGTATCGTGACTTGAGAGATATCTACTGGTGGTGTAACATTTCAGGAAATCAAATATTATTTTAGAATTCAAGTAATTAAAAGAATAAATTTCAGTAGTATTATTAAGTGCAAGGATTGGTTTTAACGATAGGGTATGATTATATACTGATAACTTGGGAAATATTTGGAAATTTATATCAATTATTGATTTTAAAAGAATTTATGAAAAATTTGGGAATTATACAACTTAGCATGCGATTAATTGTGTATAGATTATTACTAAACTAGATTAGTGTTTACTAATTTTCCATTAAGTATGATATGTGCATGACATGAAAAAAATCATGTTCCAAATACTTGTTACATTTTTTAAAGCATGACTTCAAGTCTTCATTTGTGCATGGCTTCATATTGGTTTTTACAAATGTGTTATAAAAACAAAGGAAAAGGATAAAGAATAGAAAAGAAAAGAAAAGAAAATGAATAAAGAAAGAGGTATGGGCAAGAGAGAGAGGGTGATGGGTATTTGACCTTGGTCTCATTCCTCCATTCCCTTCATTTTCGTAATCATTTTCCTCTCTTCTCCTCTCCCATGGCTGCCCTGTCCCTCCACCACCTCTACTTCCTCACAACACCCTCAATCACACATCAAAACCATACATCCCCTTCACAAAATTCTTGCACAAGCTCACTACAAGCAAGGTGGACCAAGAAAGTTGGGATTTTGAGCACTTGGGGCAACTCAAGAAAATTCTTGAGTTGCCAAATAAGGTAAAACCCATGCCCTTAGTTCATCTTGTAGTTTCTATAGCATCTTAATGTAGTTTAGAATGGTTTAAGTGTTATTTTGTGACCTTTGAAAATTCCAAGATGTGGGTTAGGGCTTTTTATGAGTTGTCATTAGGCAAGTGAGTGTAATTGGTGATTAAACCCCCCTAGTGTTAAAAAATTAGATCAAACAGAGCCGAGAACCCGAAACATGAAATGTAGAACTTCCGTGTCGGTTTTGTGTTAAATTTGTGCTACAGGGAATCTAGAGTAATCTGGAACCTTTACTAGAAAAACTAGCAACCCCAGAGACCTATATGGACCACTAGGAGAACACCCTGAGAAGAAGAGACCCCAACTCCCTCCTTTGGCCGAGCAGGCCGGTTTTGGTATGCATGTGGAAGGACTCATGGTGGGTAATGGTGTCAAGGTTGGTAGTGTAGCTCACTCACCTTATAGACTAACCCTCTGCATTGCTTGTTTACCCTATTTCACCTGAACCAAAATCTGTGACCATTTTCCTTAGTTGCTGTTTTGATTTGTAGCTTTTGCATGACTTGAAGTTTTGATATTTGTATTTTGTATCGGTCACATGACGTTTGTATGTCGCTATCAGGTGTTGTTTGGTTCTTTTGCATGAGTAGACCATAGGTTTTAACCTATGTGTGATACGTTTGTTGTTTTGGTTTTCGTGCGCGATTTCGGTTTACGATACTGTGTGTATGTGATATATAGGTACCGCCACGTGGATTTCATACGACAAAGGAAGGGCATGGCGACATCGACTTCGGCAAGCAAGGATCAGAGTGAGTTGTATATCTACGGGGGAAGTCGGGTGGATGGTGTATAGCACCCCCGCAGTTTCGTAGTGTTGTACGTGAACATATTATATTTATATATTTAAGTTTTTTGTGATACATGGATAATTAGCATGAACGGTTTAAGGAGAGCATAGGTTAGTTTTAGTGTAGTTGGAAGAAAACATTTTTAGTTTAATTTCTTAGTCGCGAAACCCTAGAGTATATGTTGATATACATACACACACATGCACACACGTGATATGTATTTGGTGTATATTGTTATATGTATATATATATGTGTGTGTGTGTGTGGATGTGTTGATACACACACACACACACATACACACATATATGTATACACGTGTGATGAGGATAGTAGATGATACTCGGAGGAAAGTCGATATGATCGGGCATGATGCCGTGAGATCGGTTATGTGATTTGGGTCGTGTTATGATATACGACATGATATTGTAGTGGATCGATGGACGATGTGTTTTCATACACACGCGGATATATGTTGATGGTATTGGAATGTATTAGACCATAGATCAGTACCCTAGTTCTTGATATTATGATAAAGATACCAGATGAATAATGAAGTATATGTGATATTTGACCCATACCCCGATTTGGGATGCCGTACGATGGATTTTTACCGTACGATGTATAAATATGATGATTGATCCACACTCTTGAATCGAGAATGTCGTATTATATATTTTATCATACGTGACGCTATTGAGGCGGGATCACCGACTACTAGATATATCGACTCGGACTTAGGTGGACTTCCTTACTCTTTCATTTAGTCTCTTAGCTTCGTCCTATAGTTTACTTGCTAGAGGTTAGACTGGGCTCGAGTCATACTTATTTTCAAACTAACGAATCGTGAGTATTTTAAAGATAGGCCGAGGGATACTACGGATTTTCCAAAGGACGTACCTTTTCTTAAAAGCACCGTAGCCCCTATTTTCAAAACAAAACCACGATTCGTGTTATTTCAAATGCTAAATCTGTATGACTCGTGTATAGAAATGCATATTCTTCAGTGTTGCGTTTACTATTCATTTTCCGTATGTTCATGCTGTTCACATCGCATTGTAGGCTTATAATGTGTTTTCTTGTTATTATGAACCCATGTTGTCAGGACACCAGCACCATTACCGATGATGCGTATGCTCCATGTACACTTGCTGCCGGCTCACACACATCATCATCGGTAATTTGCATGTCCTGTACACATTAGAAAAACATTACTTCATTGGTATAAATTGCTAGCCGGTAGTTTCAATATAATACTAGTACACAAGCTGCATATGCTAATTTAAATATTGCACTCCTTATTTAGATATTTCATGCACTTATAAATTCTTTCTGTTATGCAATATCATGGGGCTTTATGCCGGTATTCACTGTCTATTGACTCTTGATTTTGGGATTCGGATTTTCCATGAGATTTTGGATTTGGAGAAACCACAGGGATTTATAACCTCATTATCATTTTAAATGCAAGTTGCGGTTTTCTCGTGATATGATATATGTGTCGTCCACCATGAGTTTTCTCGTCTCTTGAGCGATATTATACACCCGATTCGAGGAGGAGGATGAACCGTCTGCCGGTGCATGGTGGATCCGGTACGGTACCCCAGGGTGAGAGTGGTTTTGTAGGGATGATGATGAGCCTGGCAGGGCAGACTACTATACCGGTCTGTCGGGCGCGTCGCATATCCGGAGGATACCGATGTAGTCGAGATGTGATGGGCCAGTCCGGATTTACCGGAGCCCGGGGCCAGTCCGGATTTACCGGAGCCCGAGATATTGAGACATTTAGATATTCAGGTATATTTTTGTGTCGATTCTTGACACGGATTCCCTGTTGATTTCATTGATGATACTTCGGGTTTTATACAAAAATCTCAATGAGATAAGAAAACAGTTTTCTCGTACATGATGTACTCTTCATTCCTTTTTGATGCATTCACACATCATATGTGTGACATGTTACTACCTAAGGCACTGACACGTGCACTTGGTATTTCACTTATGTTTAGATGATTACCGTTGCCATTAATAGATGTTTCGGGTTATACTTTTTGAGAATATTATTCTATGACCTAGGAGAGAGTCTTACATGCAATTTCTTCTCGGTGATGTTTTTTACTCACGAGTTGGCAACTCACCCCCGTTGTGCCACAGTTTCTTGCAGGTTTGGCCGTACAGGTTTCGTTGCGGCTTGTTGGCATACTGCTTCCTTCCGGGTGATTGCTTGGGTAGGTGGGTTCACTTGTATCGTGACCACCATAATACTTTTATTTATATTCAGTTGTATCTAGTAAACTCCATCAACCATACTTGTATTATTTGAGAGACTTAGAAAACCAGTTGTTATTCTTTCGACCTTAGAGTCACGCGTTGTACTATTATGGTTTTCTGGCTTCCTTGATGATGTGAGCTCCTAACTTTTTTGAGTTATGATCCTCGCCCTTCGGCGTTGTATATTTTACTGTTTGCGTGGTTGTTTCCGCCAATTGGCGAAAAGCTAGCTCCCACTTGGGGATGCCTTTATTCATTACTTGTATATTCCTGTTTTTACCCATTTGGGGCCAGTATTTACAAAGGAGACTTCTCCGAAATTTTCGGGAAAATATGATGTCGCCTTTAAATGTTTAATGCCACTTATTTTATTAAAACCACTTGCCTTAAAGCAAGTTTTATGTCACTTCTTCTTTAAAATAGTTTAGATTTCTGGGTTTTGGCTTACTCGAATTAGGTGGGGTCCTATAGACTTCACATGATTCAAGTGCCAGTCATGTGCTATTTCGAGTCGTGACAAAGTTGGTATTAGAGCGCTATGTTTAACCTTGGTTCGAGTCTAGTTTTGACTATGCGGAGTCTAGGGCGTATTTATATATATATATATTCGGAACCTAGGCTTGACCTTACGGAACTTAGACTTGGTCAAGGGGCTATTAGACCCGAATTTTCATCGCATAGGTTGAACTTGGTTGATGGAGTAGGTGACTTAAGTAGAGTGACGTACTATATGTATGTTCCGCGGCATACTTACGATATGCTACTCTGCTTAAGAAACCTTAGGATGTACATTTCTTATGCATTGTATATCTATTCATTCCTATGATCTATCCTTATCGATATCGGGTTGTGGTTTTTGTTACCACGGTTGGACGGGCAGAGAGAGCTGCGGCTAGAGTTGCGGTCAGCATGTGCTCATCTTGGACGAGGACTGACCAGGGTGAATTCTAGTGATACACGTTTGCATAGATATGTCATTTTATTGTGTTTTTCGCGACATGAGCGTTTTGATGGATTGTTTTTACTAAGAATTTTCAAACGTTCAGATAAGCACAAGTGGATCGGGCCACTGCTAGAGGCCGGTTAAAATGTGATGTCTGTTGATGTATCCTCTATTCTTAAGGATTGAGGAATTGTTTAGCGTGCGGACGAATGAGCCAGCTGTTGCTGCGAATGACAAGAGATCGCCCTAGATGTTTGAAGTTTTTGCAGCACGAGTTGTACTTAGGGATATGATAGAAGATCGCTAGTCACCAATGGATGAATGTCTAGGACAAGTGGTTCGTTTGCGTACCCCGATGCGAGGTCATCAGATTGTTGGATTTCAGTTAGAGAAGATTTCACACAGGCACGTTGAGAGTCGATAGAAAACAGACGAATGAAGGGTATTCCTCCGGCAAATTGGAAGAGTTTCCGAGGGCGTAGTTGGCCAGATGCCTACTACAGGATATTGAGATGTCGAGTTTGTAGTTTTGGAAGGGAGACTCTAGATACGAGTATAGCCGTTTATAGCGCTGTCCATACAGCTACGATGAGACGAGTCTGAATCAGTTGTCATTAGAGAAAAGTGGAGTAAAAGGTTCGTACGAGATTTTGACGAAATGGCGTTCCACTACGTTGATATTAGGGATGTGATACGCATGCAGAGGCGTTGAATATGGGCATACCTTTTAGAAGAAGTCGTGATGAGTATGCAGCTGATCCGGAACAAGAAATGGATTTAGTAAAGGGTGATAAATTCTGGGCAGTTCAGCAGAAACGAGATTTGGGAGAGACCCCGACAGAATCCTTCTGGAGTACTACACGGGAAGATTTGGACCCAGGATCGGTCGAATTACGCATACCCAGTAGGCCAGAGTTCGGCATCATCGACGAGACATGTTACGAGTGACCATGATAGTTGGCCGGAGATCTTTAGAGGATATGCCAGAGCGGAACTGTTTCTGTCGTCATTCCATATTGGGTCGTTGAGCTGATGAGCTATGAAACTGACAATCCGCAGTGAGAGACGAGAGCCTAAGGGCATAAGGAGTCGGACCATGAACAGGAAGCAAGTCGATATCTTGCTCTGTGAGCTTTGGATGCACCGACACCTTCTTGACTTTGAAGGAAGGACACATCGATGTCAGTGTATATGATTTGCGATTTGGTGATTCGAATATCACGTGTCCGTCATTTTGGATTTCGGTGTTTTGGGCGGTTTATTTGCATGATTGAGTTTTCGTGCACCACAGTTGCACTCGATTTCGATTTGATGTCATTCGAGATGTTTGATTTTTATTTCATGCCGATTGTATGTATGTGATTTGACTTGTGCCTTCGGTGTTGTTTTCATGCACTTTTAGTACTTTGATTGGATTTTATGCACGCTGATGCACGTAGTTATGAGATTATATACCGCGGTATACCTGATTTGGATTGAGGTTTGTTGTATACCGCCGATTTCAATTGTGATATTCGATATTTGTTTTCGTGCACCATGTGCACTTGATTGGATTCTTGCGCATACTTGGTGCGCTTGAGGCGATTTTGGTGCACACCAGATGCACTAAATCGAGCTTCTTCATGCATATCAGATGCACCTGATATTGTTGTCAGGCACACTCGTTGCCCTTGACAGGTGTCTTCGTGCACACCTGTTGCACTTAGATTTTGTTCTGTGCACATGTATAGCACCTTCTTTGATTTCGATTTCTGTGCGCACCAGACGCACGTGGCATCCTTATACACATTTTGGGATTGGTTTCTTTTAGAGTAGTATGTTTTATGATATTTACTATTTGTTATAGTAACTAAGCAAGACTAGTCAGAGGACAGTACCTGAATATGTTTTTGCATGCATCGGTAGTTACCGAAGGGATTTCCAAAAAGGAACTATAGTCTCAGTATTTTCCTATGTGTCCGAGATGACATGAAACCTATTACAAAGCAAACCCTTCTAAATTATTTTAAAAACGGCTGGACGTGTATCACTACTACTATATGGGGTTGCCCTACAGGAATCCGTAGTGGCAACTTTTTATTGCCCCTACGGATTAATCCGTAGGTCCCCATGGTTGTCCCTATGGTGACCTATGATTTAATTTAAAAATATTAAATCGTAATTTGTTGTTTGGCTCTACGGAGCCACAAACAAATGACCTACGGTTAAGTCAGCAGGGGCATATATATGGGTTATAAATAATAAAATGCACAGAATAGCCCTCCCCGTTCCCAAAAATTCTCTCTCTCACTCTCCCGTGCCTCGATCCCGCGCCTCGTCGCCACCGCCCTCCGCCCACGGCCCGCCACTGTCCTCAATCTTTCCCAAAACTTCCTCATCGACTTCCTCGTTGCCACCGTCCGTGACTCGTCGCCGATTACGTCGTCGACCACCGGTCTCTACCGTCGTCTCCTCCATCGCCCGCTACAGGTTAGTAAATCGCAAATTTTTACTTCTAATAATGCTTTTATTAAAAATTTTGATGATGTTAGGGCTAGGGTTCAAGGTTCAGGGTTCGGGTAGGGGTGAGGGTTAGGGTTAGGCATCGGGTTCAGTTTAGTGTAGGGTTAGGGTTAGGGATCGGTTGGGGTTAGGGTTGGGGTTGGGGTTCGGTTGGGGTTAGGGTTAGGGTTAATTAGTTGGTCTTAGGGTTAGGGTAATTGGGGTTAGGGTTAGGGTTTGGTTCAGGTTTAGGGTTAGAGGCAAGGGTTAATTAAAGGGTAGGGTTAATTTGAGTTTATTAGTGATAATTTGAAAGGGTTAGGGTGTTGATTAGGGTTAATTAGCTTAATTTGGGTAAATTGGGTTAAGTTTGGGTTGTTAGGGTTAATTAGGTTAATTTGGGTAAATTGGGTTAAGTTTGGGTTAATTAGGGATAATTTGTGTTAGGGTAACGATTACGGTTAATTAGGTTAATTTGGGTTATTTAGGGTTAGGGTTTAGGGTGCACTAGTTCATTCAGTAGGATACTCGATGATAACATAAACGTAAAACTTTACCTTAAACGCAAGAAAAATTTACCCTAAACTTGAAATTTTGAACCCTTAATAACAAAACGTAAACGAAAAACCTATTCATGTTAAATGTTCATGTTAAAACCAATATATGATACTCGATGATAATATGAAACTTTCATATTCTCATCGATACTCATATATGAAACTCAAAGCGCCACTTAGTCCCTGTCTATCGGTTAACATACGTTCGATGTTTGTCGTGACATAGAACTATACGAAGGTTGTTAAATATCGGACGGTATAGCTCAGAACTAACAACCGTCGTGTAGTCTATGTGACGAGAAGATTCAATCGTATGATAACCGATAGATTTGTCCCGTGTGGTCAAGTTAGGAATGTATAAAGCAAACACCTGCATTCACTTGTGTTTTCATCCGTTTCGAGATAATTCGTCGGTACTTTTCCGCTGGTTCTCCGTGTACAAAGATAGATTAGATGTTCATTTCAACGTTGTTTCACAGCTTTGAAATGATTATCTATTCTATTACAGTGTACTCGGAGAACAGCGAGGAGGTGCTGCCGAAATTTACTCAAAACGGTTGAAAGCACAAGCGAATGGGTGTCTGCTCTATACATTCTTAATGGGATAGAAGTCGTACCCCCAACAGCCGAAACACACACATACAACACGAATACACAACAAACGCGTCATTAGAGAGTGATTCAAGATGTTCAAGTTAAAACCAATATATGATACTCGATGATAATATGAAACTTTCATATTCTCATCGTTACTCATATATGAAACTCAAAGCGCCACTTAGTCCCGTTTATCGGTTAACATACGTTTGATGTTCGTCGTGACATAGAACTATACGAAGGTTTTTAAATATCGGACGGTATAGCTCGGTACTACAGCCGTCGTGTAGTCTATATGACGAGAAGATTCAATCGTATGATAACCGATAGATTTTTCCCGTGTGGAGAAGTTAGGAATGTATAAAGCAAACACCTGCATTCACTTGTGTTTTCATCCGTTTCGAGTTATTTTATTGGTACTTTTCCGCTGGTTCTCCGTGTACAATGATAGATTAGATGTTCATTTCAACGTTGTTTCACAGCTTTCAAATGATTATCTATTATATTATAGTGTACTCGGAGAATAGCGGGGAGGTGCTTCCGAAATTTACTCGAAACGGTTGAATGCACAAGCGAATGGGTGTCTGCTCTATACATTCTTAATGGGATAGAAGCCTTACCCCCGACAGCCGAAACACACACATACAACATGAATACACAACAAACACACACACAACACATACACACTAACAACCCTACACTTAAGCGAAATCATAAATTGAAACACACATATATAGAATACATCTCATACATGGGTATCCTCAAATCTAACTTTGATTATCGATAATTTATTCTTTTCAACGACAAACGCACACACAAAGCATATACACGGATTTTCACCTTTGTCAGTAACCATCCCGTTTTTAGATTTCTCAATATAGTCATCATAACCTACAATTTATATGTTATACAGTCCAACATGGCCCATGAGTACGTCAGAGTTAAGGACTGGATGTATGTGGATTGACAACAACATATGCAACCTAAGTTTGTCGCAGGAGTTGCTACTTTTATTGAATTTGCACGCGCACATAATAAGATCGTGATAGAGAAGATTCTCTGCCCGTGTGATAGATGTGGGAATAAGTACCGACAGAAGGTGGAATTTGCAGAGCTTCATATCGTTAAACATGATTTTAGTAGACTTTTTACAACTTGGCTATATCACGGGGAAGGAGAAGAACACAGTAATACGGCAGAAGAAGAAGGAAAAGACGATAATGCGGCAGAAGAAGAAGGATATGACGGTAATGCTGCAGAAGAAGAAGACGGTAATTTCTTTCCATCAGAAGAAATGGACGATATGGTAGAGGCTGCCCTAGGTGAATCTATTCGTACCGAATATGACATTCCTTCCGGTCAAAGGCCGCGTGCGGATAAGTATGAAAATTTCATGAATGATGCTAGAAAACCAATTTATGAGAATGCAATGTATTCCACCTTCTGATGGTTTGTCCAACTTTTCCAGATTAAGTGCCTAAATGGATGGAGCAACAAGTCATTCACAATGCTTCTTTCGTTCTTGAAAGATTCTATGCCCCCGGGAAATAACGTGCCCGACAGCTGGTACGGAGCCCAGAAGATGATGTCTGATTTGGGTCTGAAGTGTGAGAAGATTCAAGCATGTCCTAAAAATTGCGTGTTGTACCGGAAAGAGAATTCAGATTTGAAAGAGTGTACAACATGCAGAGAGGCTAGGTATAAGCCGAAAAATTCTGATAAGAAGCCCGATATACCTGTCAAGATAGCACGATACTTTCCCATAACACAGAGGCTGCAGAGGCTATTCATGTGCAAGAAAACAGCTGAGGCAATGATTGGGCATCACCGTGCTCCTCCAAGTGAAGATGGAAAAATGAGTCATCCAAGCGATTCACCGGCATGGAAAGATTTCGATAGGATGCACGCAATATTCAGTAGCGATCCTCGCAATGTCAGGCTCGGACTGGCTAGTGATGGCTTCTGCCCATTCAACTATATGGCTGGAAGCCACAGCACATGGCCCATTGTAATGATAGTTTATAATCTGTCGCCTTGGTTGGCTATGTACCATTCATACTTTATGATGCCTCTTCTTATCGACGGACCAAACTCACCGGGAAACAATATCGACGTCTATCTCCGACTTCTGACTGGGGAGTTAAAATCTTTATTCATTAATGGTGTAGAGACTTACGATGCAAACACAAATACAACCTTCATACTGCGTGCGGCTTTAATGTAGACAATTAATGACTTTCCTGCGTATGGAATGCCATCAGGTTGGTCCATACATGGTCACAAAGCATGTCCTCTTTTCCATCAACATACAACATCGAAATTCTTGAATTTTAGCAGGAAGGTTTGTTATTGCGGCCATCGATGTTTCCTGCCTCTAGACCACCCCTACAGGTTAGACGTTGTTCACTTTGATGGTCATCAGGAGCTTCTTGGACCACCAGCCCCATTGTCCGGAGAGGACGTGACTACTCAGTGGGATGGTTACAATAATGTGACCTTCTGGATGGATCCGACAAAACAGGTCAAACCACCATTCTGGAACAAGTTAAGCATTTCCTTCGAGCTTCCGTACTGGTCAACAAATTTAGTATGTCATTTTCTGGACGTCATGCACATAGAGAAGGGAGTACCCGAGCACGTACTCAACTTGCTTCTTTGTAAAGACGGGAAATCGAAAGACAACATCAATGCTCGGATGGACCTACAGGACTGGGAAATTATAAGTGAATTGTATCCTAAACCGGTAGCGGGTAAACCAGGCAAGTTTGTACTTCCCAATGCCGCGTATCATATGTCACAACCGGAGCAGAAAATATTCCTGCAAGTGTTGCATGATTTGAAAGTTCCCACAGGTTTCTCAGGATCATTCAGCAAGAAGATAAAAATTGTAAAAGGCAAGATCGATGGGCTCAAAAGTCATGATCACCATGTTATTATGGAGCACCTTCTCCCATTATCCCTCAGGACTTCCCTCCCTGAATCGGTTGGTCTAGTAATCAGCGACCTATGTTGATTTTTCAGAGAATTATGCGCTAAAACACTGGATGTTATGACGCTGGAGAAACTAGAAAATTCTATTGCATTGATACTGTGCATGTTTGAGGGTATTTTCCCACCGTCATTCTTCGATATCATAATACACCTGACGGTTCATTTTGCAACTGAGGCTATGTTAGCCGGACAGGTACAATATCGATGGATGTATCCCGTCGAGAGGTACGTAGAATTTTTCGTTTCGCGCAATTTGTAAAATTATTGTTGTCATGAATGTCGGTATTTATTTATTTAACATATTTTTCTTTAGGTACCTCTACACTCTTAAAAAGTATATACGCAATAGAAATCGACCGGAGGGTTCTATCATGCAAGGTTATCTTTGGATCATGTATGAAATGATATAATATTAATGTCATAATTTATTGTCGAGAACAGAATTCATTTTAACGAGGTACGTGAGGGGTATCCTGATTGGAACAATGAACGATTGGAAAAATATCTTTAGGATAATTTTTGCGATTGGGTTGCAGATCATGTAAGTTATTTGAATAACATGTTATTGCTATCAGTTAATCTAAACTTATATCGTTATGTATTTGTCGTAAAATTTGTTTTGTTAGATACACGATCCGAACTTTTCTGCATCATTAAAGAGTGATTCAAGATGTTTAGCTCATTTTCCTAGTATGGAGGTTGCATATTATAAAGGATTCGGTGTCCTTGGATACAAATTCAAAGTTAAGGACATAGAAACATCTAGAACCACTCAGAATAGTGGGATCACGACTGTAGGATCGGATGGTGTGATTTATTATGGATACTTAAATTCTATACTTGGCATCCAATATCCCGGACGATCAGAACCTTTTTATATATTTCAGTGTACTTGGTACGATACATGAACCGATACGGATAAGTGGAGAAGCAATCTCGGGACTTGGAAAGATGAATATGGATTGACCAGTGTGAAAACACTTCGATTTTATGGTCAGGAAGATCCGTTTATCTTTCCTAACCAAGCGTTCCAAGTATACTACTCACAGTGTTTGAAGCATCCGGGATGGAGTGTCGTATGTCGTTGGAAATCCAGGGATGTTTACGATGTCCCAGAATTCGAGGACTGCGATGAGGATGAAGAAAGGAGAAGACTTAGAGTGCTCCGATCGTCTGTTTTGAAAGACGGGTTATCTTCGGCTGATGATGAAGTTACGTGGGTTAGAAATGATATCGATGATGAAATCCAAGTAGATATGTCTAATGCGTCCATGAAACGAAAAAGGTTATCAGTAATGTTATATTATTACTTCACATTTTACAATCTATACATATATAGCATGCATATGTAATGATTGTCTAATGCGTACACGAACCGTTTTATCTAGATTTGATGACGACGACGGGACCAGCAAGGGGCGGCAGGAGCTCCAGCCGCGGCACCGACAAAGGCAGAGGTAGAGGCAGAGGCGGAGCGGTTCTGCCGCCCGGAGAGCTGCATAGGGAGCTTCAGAGGGCCAGTCTTGCACCCCGATCGGAGACCCCTTCGGATGCCTCCTTCCGTGTGGACTTTGCCACATCTCCAGGTATATTGCACGCATATTCATTTTGAATGTAATATTATAGATATACATGCATATTCATGTCAAAATTACTTACATAGTCAATGTTTGATTGTCTAGTTGTTGGTGGTGCATCCACATCAGAGACAGATGCCACACCCGCACCTCCAGGTATGTTGCACGTATATTCATTTTGAATGTAATATTATAGATATACATGCATATTCATGTCAAAATTACTTACATAGTCAATGTTTGATTGTCTAGTTGTTAGTGGTGTGTCCTGTTCATATCAGAATTTTGCATTATTATATTCCCCATTCTTAATCATATTGCAAATAAATAGGTGCATTTAATCCATGTCTGCTTAATAGTTGCAGGTTACAGGTTCTAAGAACAATACAGTGAAATTCAAGAAAATATGTTACAAAAGCAAGACTACGACCAACAATAGATCAATCCATATGATGTCGCCTACCAGTTCAAAGAACAAAAGAAGATCAGTAAACAGTTCCATGCACAAGACAGTTCAAGGGCAGCACTGGATTAAAGACCTCAACGTGAAGCTCACGGCAAAAAGTCCACAACATTCTGCACTGTAGAAATCTGGAAGAAAATAGAAGATATTCTATGGAACCAAGTGAAGTAGACAGAAGTAAAAGGCAACATGAAGCAACCCTAGAAATTTGAGCCCAAGAACCCATCAAATGGCTGCGGAACCGTAGCCAAACTGGCCTTTCTGCCGTGGTTCGGCGGCCGTGCAATGCACGTGTCGGTGGATAAGTCGGTGCTTTGACTCGGTCTTTGTGGTAGTATTATAAATTCAGATGTGGATCAGATGTAAACCCTAGGGTTTTTCCTATCTGTAAATAGGAGGGCTCAAAGCCAAATAAAGTGTGCCTCTTTTGGGTGCCTCTTTTGATGTGCCTCTTTTTAATTCTAGTCTAAATTTCATTTCCATTGTAACCGTTCAAGAGTGCATCAATAAAGAAAGGTATTTTTATTTTTATCTCGCATTTCTTTTCTGAATTTAATTCTTGCATTTTTTTTATCTGTTCCCTCAATATTTGCAATTTAGTTTTCTAATATAAAAATTATAAAAAAATGAATTCTATTGTTAATATCCTAATGAGTGAGTAATTCCTCACTTGTTAGGGTTAGGATCGGGAAGGTTTGAGAGAAGGAAATCTCTCTCACTCCTTTCTTCTCCCCCATAATTTTAATCAATACGGACTCTATTTAAATGAATCACACACCGCTTACTACGGCACCCTATCCCACGAGGTAGCGGTGATTCCTTAGTTAGACCGGTTGTGATTGATTTAAATAGAGGTTAGGGCTAAGAGTTAAGAAAGGACTGACAAGGACCAAAGAGAAGAAACTTAGTTTCTTCCTAGCCGTGCTAATCCCTTTTGTTAACTATTACCCTAACACCTAAAATCCTAACTAGGGTAAAGAAGGCAGTGAGTAGAATTCTTTTTCCAAACTAACCTAATCCTAACCCTAGCAAGCTTTTTTATTAACTTTGATCTCATTCTTAGATCTTAAAACAAAACCACCAATTTTTTTGAACTTAACTCGTTAAAACATAAAGAAAAGGAATCCTTCTCCCTGTGGATTGACCCTGTCACGACCCAAAGTTTGGCCCGTGACCGGCTCTCAACCACGTAACGTCTACAGGCGTAACGCAACTAAGTAAGCCGAAAACCCAGAAATCAAACCAGTAAAAGTATAGAGTGATTAAAGCAATTTATAGAACCAATTACTAAGATAACAATATATGACGCCGTAGCGAAGAAAATGAGCAACAAGCGGGAAACATCACAGATAGAATAAACTGCATAAGTAAAGTCGGCTCACAACGAGCTCGACGCCAGAATACAAAATAATATACATCATCCTCACAACTGGTCTCTAAGTCAAAACATAAGTGGTATATGAAGAGTACTAGATACAATAATGTACATAACTGAAAGATAACAAAATACCCCACAAAACCCACCTATTAGCAAAAGAGCTAGTACACCAACCGTAGGGGTATCTGTGTCAAAAGATGCAAGAATTCAGCCTGCCGCGACTACTCCGAAGGGCAACCTGCAAACACTGTGGCACAACGGGGGTGAGTTGCCAACTCGTGAATAGAAGATAACATATAAAGGTAATCGCGAGTATGCACGCGCTACGATACTCTAACCTATATCAACAGATAACATCTATATGATGAACTGGATGCTCAATCATGCAACAAGTGCGATCTAATAACATCTCCATTTGATGAGCAAGTATAACAATGCAATCTAACAACCCTATATAGAATGAACAGGGTATGCAATGATCAGGTATAGCAATGCAATCTAACAACCCTATATAGAATGAACAGGGTATGCAATGATCAGGTATAGCAATGCAATCTAACAACCCTATATAGAATGAACAGGGTATGCAATGATCAGGTATAGCAATGCAATCTAACAACCCTATATAGAATGAACAGGGTATGCAATGATCAGGTATAGCAATGCAATCTAACAACCCTATATAGAATGAACAGATTATGCAATGATCAGGTATAGCAATGTGTACTCTATCAGGCATAATAGATACAGGATGAGATATCAATTACTACATACTGAGTATGGGAAATATAACATCTACACTGAATGTCATCGTGGAAAGTATAATCGGTACCCATCAATGTACCCAAATCCCAATACTACTCAGGCATCGTCATCCTCCTCGGTCCTCCAATCCTGTGGATCTCATATAACCGTGAGTGCCCTACATCGGCACCCAAAATATCAAGAAATACTCGTGCCAAGCATCGACACGCAAATCCTCCTGTATAGGGCATCCGTCAGTCCGGATCAGCCCACGGGCTCTGTCTGCGGTATCGGCCCTCGGCCCCGGCAGTACGAGTCGTCCTGTATCCATCCATCAACCCTGGTCGGTATCCTCCGGATAACCGCTAGGTTCAACCAATCACCGGTAGGTAGTAGTCCCTCTGCCAGGCTCACCGTCTACTACACAGCGAAACCGTTCTCGCCCCGGGGTACCATACCGGGTCCACCATGTACCCGTAATCGGCCTCATCCAACTCCTTGATTCGGGTTCACATATATCACTCTAGTACCGAGAAAACACATGGTGGACGCACCGAAATATCATATCAAGGGAAACCGGGGTTTTAAATAATTAACTATTCTCTTTGAAATATCCACGGTTCCCCAAATCCAGAATTTACATGGAAACAACATATCTCAATGCGTAATCTAAGAAAGTAGAAGACATCAATATATGTGTGCACTGGCATGAATATACAGTGTGCATGTGCGCAGGTATGAAGATATCAATATATGCGTGCACTGGTATGAATATACAGTGTGCATGTGCGCAGGTATGAAGATATCAATATATGTGTGCACTGGTATGAATATACAGTGTGCATGTGCGCAGGTATGAAGATATCAATATATGTGTGCACTGGTATGAATATACAGTGTGCATGTGCGCAGGTATGAAGATATCAATATATGTGTGTGCACGTAGTACCAGTAGGGGTATGTGATTTATCTGTGCCCGAATATGGATATAACATATGACGTCATGCGGCAAATCATGACAACATCAATAAGGTAGAATCAGTATGATATTTGATTTATAGGAATCCTATAGTGTGAGTGTCATGGCAATCACTAACGGTGTGAGTGTAGCATATCAATCGTGCTCGTGCGACTTGAACCGTTAGTGACAGTGCAGTGTCCTATGCTATCATTCCTATATGCAACAATAAGGTATGCTACTACATACCATATGAACATCTTCAATCTAACATCCTGACTCGCCCAGACGCTTAACGCCATACGGGCGATTTCCCCGTAGATGTTAAATCTACTCACCTGGTCGTGCGCTACTCGTAGCCGACCACCTGCTTCCCTTTCTTAGCTTCGTCCGACGTACCCGCCTACGAACCTGGAATTACACAAGAATCCATATATAAGCAACTATCTCGCAAAATGCGATATCGAAGTCAAACGATACGCTCGCGTCGCGAACTAAACGCGCTTGGGTACGATACGCTAAACGTGTGCACGCGTCTAAAACTAACCCCGATACGCCGTGATACGCTGAATCATGGAATCCTCTCGCGTATCGCGCGTATCGCGCCAACCAAACGTACTAGAAATACGATATAACGTCCCAGATTCTACCCAGGCCAATAACTTACAAAACTATACATACCACTGGCCTAGAAAGAACAACAGACTTCTACCCATCCAAACACCAACCAAAACCTGCCCTATCTGGCCGCAAATTGCGGCCAGAAAGAATAAATTGGCGGCCTCTCTATGGGGTGGGGGTCTCGGGCTCTGGTGGTGTGTTCTATGCCTTGTATACAAGCTCCAGTTAACTCAATTTCAACCTGAACCACTCGGGCCTATAGCAGATCACAGAAAACCAAAAAGTTCACTTAAAAACACTAAATTTGCACAATTTGAAACCCTATGGTATTTTGGCGTAATCTGGGGTCTAACTAGGTTTACATGGTCTTAATAACACCTAATTAGGCTAGGTTAACCAATATTAACAGCACCAAACAACAAGTCCACACAAATCACCATTTCAAGCACAAAATCTCACTTTTTAACACTAATTTAGCTTAACAATCACTAGTTTAGCAAGCAAGGAAGTTAGGCTCAGATCGTACCTCATTTAAAGATCTTAGAGTGCATGAAGGAGAGGAAGGAGAAGGTTTGGAGCTGCTACAGAGGCTGCTGAAGCTGTTACTGCTCCTGTTGCTGCTGCTGCCCCATGCTGCTGCTGATGTTGCTGCTTGCTGCTACTTCTTCTGATGTTGCTGCTGCTGCTAATTGCTTCCTCTGCTGCTGCTGCTTGTATGAGGGTGTGTGTGTGTGTTGGGAGTGAGAGGAGTGTGATAGAGGAGGAAAGAAATGAGAACACCTTAGTCAACCCCCTCTCTCTCTCTCTCTCATTAAATTAGCATGGGTCAAGCCATGTTGCCCATACTCTCCTTCTCTCTCCAAGTCAACAAAATCCAAACCATTTCTCATAATGAGAATAAAGAAAACAACCACCATAATAAAACCCAAATACACCTAACACAAAACTTAAAATGGCTTAGGAATTGGTTAGCCCACCATGGTTGTCAATCATGGTTTAACCCCATCTCCTGACCCTGGATAACATGCACAAGTGTGTGTGTGCCTTGAAAAATCCTTAAAAAATATTCATTAATTAGAATAAAACATCAGAAACTTAATTTGGTAAACTTTTTACCAAAAACTATCTAGTAAACTATAATTAACCCCTAAACACGACCTAAGGTGTTACAATCTTCCCCCCTTAAAGAAAATTCGTCCCCGAATTTTTAAAATACAAAGCTACGCATACCTTCAGAGGGATGAGGGAACTTCTGCCGCACCTCGCCCTCAGCCTCCTAGGTGACCTCTTCACTGTTTGGGATGCACCCAAAAATCTTCACTGACGGCAAGACCTTCGATCGAAGTTTCTTCACCTGCCGGCCCAAAATTACGGCTGGCTGTTGGGTGAACAAAGGATCACACTCGAACTTAATTGGTCTGGCACTGAATCCAATGAGAAAGGTCATGAAGGTAATTGCAAGTATCGACATAGGAAATACGGGGTGAATATTCAATAATCTGGGTGGAAGTGCCCAACTTAAGGCAACGAACCAACTCGCCTTAGGGATCCTAAAAAGACTTACTATCCTGGAAAACTTCCCAAAACTCAACATGTCATTTATCGGAAATTTTCCGTGGGAATACATGATCTGCCATTGCGAACTTGAATCTGCGACCATCTTGGTCAGCATCTGATCTCTATCCGCAATATACCGTTCTCATCCTGACCCAAAACAACCGAGTCATTTCCGAAATTTCTAAACTAGCTGAGGTCCAATAATCCTATAACACGGAGTAAGGAAAAACAGACTGGTGATCTACATGACCTAACCTCTAATCCTAAAGGTTACCAATTGGAGTGTCTCCTGATAACTCCTATCAAAGGAGAACCCTATCGATTGCAAACAATGATCCCCAACTGCCGACAACAATATTTACATACGCACAACTTAACAAGAACAACTGAGTATCACCGGATGACAAGCATCCGAATGGAGTCACATCCTGACAATTCCTTGGTGGACACCATAACGAATTTCGGGAAGATCTGCTCTCGTTCCCTCTTCGGAACGGTTAAAGGTTGCAACTCTCCCGTCAGTCTCAGTTGCTCAACTCAAGCACACAACAAGACAGACACCTTGAAACGAATCCCAAGACTCCTCTTTCTATCCCTGCCCACCCGTAACTACCTTACAAGTCACGTTAACAGTTGGTGGGGCTTAAATGAGTACAGAGAGTTGACCGATGTGCCTGCCCTAGGATTCCTCGTCTCTTCCCTATAATACTAGGTACTCAAGTGTCTCTCTAGCCTAGCCCACCCTTGCCACAAGTCAAGGATTCCAAAACATTACCCAGCCGGGTAGGCTCCAATATCCCTGACGAACGAGCGTCAGCGGCCAGTGTCTCGCGAAAGCGATTTAAGAAAAAGTGGTCGGGCGAGACATGAGCAAGCTGTCTCCTCAGAAGAGACAAACTTATGCCGTACTCAACGATCGCACAAGAACTGTGAATCTGCGGAGGATTATCACAACAATCAATTTCCGTCGCAGGAAGATGTACCTTTAACTCTGGTGGTCCGTGAAAATCTAACACGACTCTCAAACAAGTGGTGTCTCTGATCTCCAACGCAAAACCATCGCGGCCATCTCCAGATCATGAGTGGGATATCCATCTCGTACTTCCTCCAAATGTAAGGAAGCAAAAACGATTAACTTCATTGTGTCACCTCAGTACACATTCAAGTCCTACTCACGAAACATCACAGTTAAACCACAAAGTCGCCCGAACCAAAAGCAAATAAGGAGTCGATGCAGTTGTTAACCTAGTCCTCAACTGCTGAAACTCCGAACACAAGCCTCAGTCTACAGAAAAGAAACCTCCATTCCAGTCAAATTAGTCAACGGGGCAGCATTACACTAGCAATCCTGCATGAGACGGCTGTAACACCTGCTAAGACAAAAATCTGCGGACCTCCGTCCTGCTCACAAATTGGGCCTAAGCTGTACGGCCACGATCTTCCTCGGAACCATACCAATTCGTCTCCGTAACTACACAACCTAGGAGTCAACACAACAAGCCAGAAGGGAACACTCCGAAAATCTAGTAAACCGTTGGGCTCTCCCAGTATCCGTATAACAGATCCTCGAGTGCTACTCCTAACCCTCAAGACAAACTAAAGAGACCAGGATGTCGTAAATAACACAACAATAACTGGTCGAGGAACGGCCCGAAGAAAACCAGTTCATCACACCTACTAATGCTGCTAGAGCATTGGTGAGTCCAGTGACACACCCAAAACACACAAAGCCCGAAGCACGCACAAGGCAGTCTTCGGAATGTCATCACTCCGGACCCGCAACAATGATGACCTGATCCCTAACGAACTTAGACAAGGTCTCGCACTCTGGTGCTGATCGAAGAAATCGTCAATGCGAGGTACAGGATACTTATCTGCACCGTAAGCCGATTCAAGTGACGATCCATCAATACACAACCTCAATCTGTCGTTTTCCTCCTGGACGAACAGAAATAGGAGCTTCCTAAATGCGAAACACTCAGACGCATAACACCCTCAACAACTACTCTGCAAAAGATCCTTAGCTCCTTAAGCTTCGCCGGCTTATCTTGGAACAACGTCGGAAAAATTCTCGCACGAAAGAAAACCGGTCCAACAACCCAACTGTGGCTACAGCATCACGAAAAACGCCAAGAATCCACGACATCTCCTCAGAGCCGACTAGCAAATAAGGCTGAATTCAAGCTGAAAGAGGTGGCACCACTATCCACCTGCACCACAAGATCTGACTTGCCCGGAAAAACAAAACCTAACTGTTTCCTCACGGTAGCCCACAATGCCTAGCACGTAGCTAACCAGTCCGTGCCTCGGAGATTGCCAAATCCAACAACTTTAGGAGGTTCAAAATGACAGACGAATCTCTATCTCCTATCCGATGGGCACACGACCGAAGTACGTGTCGCGCAACAAAAGGATTTGCTGACAGAAGTTAACACAACAAACGGCTAATCTACCCAGCACGACTCTCGTCCTAAACTCGGCACGAAGTGTGTAAACATACGAGTGCAACAAAAGGACATACTGAAAGAGTACCTGTAGGCTCCGCATTGGACGCCCACGCGTCCCGATGAGTCGAAGCGAAAACGTGTGCCTATCCTTCATCTGCGACTGATCGAACTCCTCCTCTACTATCCTGACCCCTCTGTGCAAACCCTCCGCGTCCACGACGTCTCAGAACACGACACTGACGTTCTGTGAAGGAACACTGCCTGATGAGGTGTTGAAGGCTTCCGCATCGTAAACACCTACGCACTGAATGCTGTCCTGCCTGGGGATGGAAGCCAAACGACTGTCCTCGTCCTAAGCCTCTGCTCTGGGCTGGTACACCAGTACGATTCCACAACTGTTCCGGAACTCTCATGGTCTCTGGAAGATGTGTCCCGTAAACGGGGGCTGCCTCCACCGGTGCTATGTAGGGGACGGAATACTGCATGATGATCGCAAGGAACAACTGGGTAACAAGGGTGGCAACCATCTGTCGCTGCGCTCGAACGACCTCTACTAATGAGCTCATCGTCTGGCGCAAGCTCTGCATCTCTGCCACTAGTCTAGCGATCTGATCTGTCGTAGGAGAAACAATCTGTCCTGGTACAACAAGGGTACTACTCGGATCAGTCCTCGTCTCAAATAAATCAACTCGAACCTCGGCTCTCCCGGCCTCTCTCTACACCCTCGTAGTCCTTGGCGGCATAATCGCAGGAAAGAAGGTAGGATTCGATGAGGATACGAAACTCGAATCACAAGGATATATACGATCATAAAGGAAATTCAATCAAAAAGTCCTAAGGTCGCTTAGGCAGAGTACCGTGTCGTGAGTATGCCGCGGAACATACGCACGCTACGCCACTCTGCTGCAGCTATCTACTCCATCATACCAGGGTCATCCTACACTCCGAAGGTAAAACCTACGCTCTGATACCAACTTTATCACGACCCAAAGTTTGGCCCGTGACCGGCACTCAACCACGTAACGTCTACAGGCGTAACGCAACTAAGTAAGCCGAAAACCCAGAAATCAAACCAGTAAAAGTATAGAGTGATTAAAGCAATTTATAGAACCAATTACTAAGATAACAATATACGACGTCGTAGCGAAGAAAATGAGCAACAAGCGGGAAACATCACAGATAGAATAAACAGCATAAGTAAAGTCGGCTCACAACGAGCTCGACGCCAGAATACAAAATAATATACATCGTCCTCACAACTGGTCTCTAAGTCAATACATAAGTGGTAGATGGAGGGTACTAGATACAACAATGTACATAACTGAAAGATAACAAGATACCGCACAAAACCCACCTATTAGAAAAAGAGCTAGTACACCAACCGTAGGTGTATCTGTGTCAAAAGATACAAGAATGCAGCCTGCCGCGACTACTCCGAAGGGCAACCTACAAACACTGTGGCACAACGGGGGTGAGTTGCCAACTCGTGAATAGAAGATAACATATAAAGTTAATCGCGAGTATGCACGCGCTACGATACTCTAACCTATATCAACAGATAACATCTATATGATGAACTGGATGCTCAATCATGCAACAAGTGCGATCTAATAACATCTCCATGTGATGAGCAAGTATAACAATGCAATCTAACAACCCTATATAGAATGAACATGGTATGCAATGATCAGGTATAGCAATGCAATCTAACAACCCTATATAGAATGAACAGGGTATGCAATGATCAGGTATAGTAATGCAATCTAACAACCCTATATAGAATGAACAGGGTATGCAATGATCAGGTATAGCAATGCAATCTAACAACCCTATATAGAATGAACAGGGTATGCAATGATCAGGTATAGCAATGTGTACTATATCAGGCATAATAGATACAGGATGAGATATCAATTACTATATACTGAGCATGGGAAATATAACATCTACACGGAATGTCATCATGGAAAGTATAATCGGTACCCATCAATGTACCTAAATCCCTATACTACTCAGGCGTCGTCATCCTCCTCGGTCCTCCAATCCTGTGGATCTCATATAACCGTGAGTGCCCAACATCGGCACCCAAAATATCAAGAAATACTCGTACCAAGCATCGACACGCAAATCCTCCAGTATAGGGGATCCGTCAGTCCGGATCAGCCCACGGGCTCTGTCTGCGGTATCGGCCCTCGGCCCCGGCAGTATGAGTCATCCCGTATCCATCCATCAACCCTGGTCGGTATCCTCCGGATAACCGCCAGGTTCAACCAATCACCGGTAGGTAGTAGTCCCTCTGCCAGGCTCACCGTCTACTACACAGCGAAACCGTTCTCGCCCCGGGGTACCATACCGGGTCCACCATGTACCCGTAATCGGCCTCATCCAACTCCTCGATTCGGGTTCACATATATCACTCTAGTACCGAGAAAACACATGGTGGACACACCGAAATATCATATCAAGGGAAACCGGGTTTTTAAATAATTAACTATTCTCTTTGAAATATCCACGGTTCCCCAAATCCAGAATTTACATGGAAACAACATATCTCAATGCGTAATCTAAGCAAGTATGAAGACATCAATATATGTGTGCACTGGCATGAATATACAGTGTGCATGTGCGCAGGTATGAAGATATCAATATATGTGTGCACTGGTATGAATATACAGTGTGCATGTGGGCAGGTATGAAGATATCAATATATGTGTGCACTGGTATGAATATACAGTGTGCATGTGCGCAGGTATGAAGATATCAATATATGTGTGCACTGGTATGAATATACAGTGTGCATGTGCGCAAGTATGAAGATATCAAAATATGTGTGTGCACGTAGTACCAGTAGGGGTATGTGATGCATCTGTGCCCGAATATGGATATAACATATGACGTCATGCGACAAATCATGACAACATCAATAAGGTAGAATCAGTATGATATATGATTTATAGCGATCCTATAGTGTGAGTGTCATGGCAATCACTAACGGTGTGAGTGTAGCATATCAATCGTGCTCGTCCGACTTGAACCGTTAGTGACAGTGCAGTGTCCTATGCTATCATTCCTATATGCAACAATAAGGTATGCTACTACATACCATATGAACATCTACAATCTAACATCCTGACTCGCCCTGACGCTTAACGTCATACGGGCGATTTCCCCGTAGATGTTAAATCTACTCACCTGGTCGTGCGCTACTCGTAGCCGACCACCTGCTTCCCTTTCTTAGCTTCGTCCGACGTACCCACCTGCGAACCTGGAATTACACAAGAATCCATATATAAGCAACTATCTCGCAAAATGTGATATCGAAGTCAAACGATACGCTCGCGTCGTGAACTAAACGCGCGTGGGTACGATACGCTAAACGTGTGCACGCGTCTAAAACTAACCCCGATACGCCGCGATACGCTGAATCATGGAACCCTCTCGCGTATCGCGCGTATCGCGCGAACCAAACGTACTAGAAATATGATATAACGTCCCAGATTCTACCTAGGCTAACAACTTACAAAACTATACATACCACTGGCCTGGAAATAACAACAGACTCCTACCCATCCAAACACCAACCAAAACCTCCCCTATCTGGACGCAAATTGCGGCTAGAAAGAATAAATTGGCAACCTCTCTATGGGGTGGGGGTCTCGGGCTCTGGTGGTGTGTTCTATGCCTTTTATACAAGCTCCAGTTAACTCAATTTCAACCTGAACCACTCGGGCCTATAGCAGATCACAGAAAACCAAAAAGTTCACTTAAAAACACTAAATTTGCACAATTTGAAACCCTATGGTATTTTCGCGTAATCTGGGGTCTAACTAGGTTTACATGGTCTTAATAACACCTAATTAGGCTAGGTTAACTAATATTAACAGCACTAAACCACAAGTCCACACAAATCACCATTTCAAGCACAAAATCTCACTTTTTAACACTAATTTAGCTTAACAATCACTAGTTTAGCAAGCAAGGAAGTTAGGCTCAGATCGTACCTCATTTAAAGATCTTAGAGTGCATGAAGGAGAGGAAGGAGAAGGTTTGGAGCTGCTACAGAGGCTGTTGAAGCTGTTACTGCTCCTGTTGCTGCTGCTGCCCCATGCTGCTGCTGCTGCTTGCTGCAACTTCTTCTGATGTTGTTGCTGCTGCTAATTGCTTCCTCTGCTGCTGCTGCTGCTTGTATGAGGGTGTGTGTGTGTGTTGGGAGTGAGAGGAGTGAGATAGAGGAGGAAAGAAATGAGAACACCCTAGTCAACCCCCTCTCTCTCTCTCATTAAATGAGCATGGGTCAAGCCATGTTGCCCATACTCTCCTTCTCTCTCCAAGTCAACAAAATCCAAACCATTTCTCATAATGAGAATAAAGAAAACAACCACCATAATAAAACCCAAATACACCTAACACAAAACTTAAAATGGCTTAGGAATTGGTTAACCCACCATGGTTGTCAATCATGGTTTAACCCCATCTCATAACCCTAGATAACATGCACAAGTGTGTGTGTGCCTAGAAAAATCCTAAAAAAAATATTCATTAATTAGAATAAAACATCAGAAACTTAATTTGGTAAAATTTTTACCAAAAACTATCTAGTAAACTATAATTAACCCCTAAATACGACCTAAGGTGTTACAGACCCGTACTCAACCGGCTAGCTACCAAGCGACACCGTTATTGATTGCGGTGTTCGTAATTTTTGATCTATCTTTTAAAACGCTCGCAAGCACGCAAAAGATCAACCAATCACCTCCACATCAGGGACAGAGGCCACTCCCGCACCTCCAGGTATGTTGCACGCATATTTATTTTGAATGTAATATTATAGATATACATGCATATTCGTGTCAAAATTACTTACATAGTCAATGTTTGATGGTCTAGCTGTTGGTGCGTCCACATCAGGGACAGAGGCCACTCCCGCACCTCCAGGTATGTTTATATATCATATAGTGCATGTATATTGATTTAGAATGCTGTATCATAAATATACATACATTCTTTTTGCTCTTACGTACTTACATCTCGGGCTGTAGGTGGTGCCTCCACATCTCCGGCGGAGCCCACCACCGCACCTGCGGGTATGTTTATATATCCTATAGTGTATACATGTTGATTTAGAATGTTATATTATTGATATACACATTCTTTTTGCAATTACTTATATATTCAATGTTTGATTATCTAATTATAGGTGGTGCGTCCACGTCTGGTGCAGGGGCCACTCTCGTTACTTCCATACCCTCCGCTCAGTCTGCAGGTTTGTATGAATAAATATAAAATATTTATTCATTTTACATATCCTTTAAGAATAAACATGAACTTCATGTAATTTTATCAATGTTTATTTTCTAGTTGGAGACGCGTCCACGTCCGGGTCACCGGCTGTTCCTCACCGGAGGAACTATCATCCCGCTCCTGCTGCTGCCCGGGCCCAGGCTCATGCTTATGTCGCCGGAGGTATATATTACACTTTAATTTTCGTTAAACCTTTATTTCTTATTACTACTTTGTCTTAATATTGTTTGTCTTGATATTTCTTATAGACGCAGGGCATCCCCATCCCGAGAGGGGGACTCGAGGCCCGAATCAGTCCCACAGGCTGAGGCCCGACAGAGCTAGGGGGGAGGAAGCATTCCCCCTTTTATTTACCCTTGATTATCGCTATACCGACGATTATGCTGAGAGCTTTGGCCGGTATATAGGGGATGAGAGCCGCCTCATGAAGAATTATCCACTTCACGTTGAGTGGGGCGACCGGCACCGACGCTCATTCGCCCTCTTCTAGGATCAGGCTCAGGTATTATTATATATTTTCATTTGATTTATCCAATATATTTATTATTAACACTTGCAATTTAATGACATTGTTTTTTTTGTATTTGCAGTTGGATTACGATTTTCATCCTGTACCCGAACCTGATCACCCTGGGAGGGTGCTCGATCTTCATGCTATGTACAATGGCCTGATGAAGAACATGCAATCAAAGGTCCGATACAATAGGAACGAGATAAAGATCGACTGCTATTCCCTGTGGATGGCGACCCTCGAGGCAGAGAGAGTGGCCCTCCTACATACTCCGGCCTTTGCGAGAGTTGACGTAGAAACATGGCCTCTATTGTGCTAATATATCGACTCTCGGCACAAACAGGTATGTATTTTAAATGTAATTCATTGTTTAGTATATAATTTATTTTTTTGTGTTGCTTAATTAGAAAACTATATCTGAATGTGTTGTGCAGAAACAGGCCAATAAAAATAAAGAGAATAAGAAGTCGGCGAAGAGGGGTCGCCCCACTTATACAGGTGGCTCGAGGAATATTACTCGTGCCATGGAGTTATCGGTAAATTACAATAGACCAACTGTGATATAATGTAATATTAAGAGTTATTTTCTAATACATGTAAATTTTTGGCGAATTGCAGAGAGCTCAGACCCTGGCGTAGGGTGGTACACCGAGCGTGCTGTCCGCGTATCTTGCCGTCCACGGCACCTCGACAGATCCCGCCACGAGCGAGCTTCGATACCTCGACACCACTACCCAGGAGTATTGCGTAAGTGTTAATATTTATTCAATCCCTATTTGAAAATTTTGTTTTTAAAGGTTCAAATTTAAATGATATAATTTTATTTTACTGGTTAATGTGGGTGTAGGAGCGGGTGATTGAGCAGGCGGAGGCATCGGGGATCGATTTTACTGGACAGAACAATCTGATGCTGCTGACCCCAGTCCTAGACGCCGCACACGGAGGGCACCACGGAGGTTGGGAGAGAGGCCGGGGACTGGGTCCTAGCAGGGCCCATATGAGGTTGGACTCCACTCCGGCGGTTACTTCATCTATCTCACGTGACCGACGTCTCGAGCAAAAAATTGACACCTTGAAGGCCACCATCCAAGAGTTGATGGAGATGATGTTATGTATACTACTTAAAAGTAAAATATTATATCATATTATAGATAGCAACATATCCAATATTAGTACGTAGCCTGAGCTTATTTGGTTGTAGACTTAGCTTTGATTAATCATACATACATAGAACTGTCTAATTAAAATAAATTACGGTTTTCCAAACTAGATATCCAAACGAGGCCTAAGTCCCTAAGTATTCATAGATTGGGGTTTCGCAATAACCTGATAATGATACAAATTCGACTAATACACAGTTCTTACTCATTTATTACAAACAAAATTGAACAGACACGACAGGGTACTTCGACTGAGACTCCACATGCATCTTCTTTGGCTGCGGCTCCGCAAGCTACTACCTCGGTTGCGGTTGCGCAGACCACTCCTACAGCTCCACAGCCCGCTCAGACTCCCGCAGCGGCGGCTCCGCAAGCCACTACCTCAGCCGCGGTTGCGCAAACTACTCCTACAGCTCCATAGCCCGATCAGACTCCCGCACAGTCCGCATTGCTCGAGATGTTGACTCAGGGTTTATACGAGGAGCAGATGCGCCAGATTACGGCGATTATCAGAGGTGGAGCTGGACCGAGCTAGGGTAGCTTTTTGATTTTTATATTTTAAACATGTATTTACTTATATGATACATATTGTATATATTTTGGACGATATTGGTGGTGTTTGCGTGTTCATATTGATTTAGATTGATATTGTATCATGCTTGTTGATTTCTTTTATATATTATGCGTGAGATGTTGATTATGAATACTGCGGTATATATTATGCTTGTTGATTACTTTCAAATATGATGTATATATTATTATGCACGGGCCGAGGAAAAAATAGGCAGCCCTTTTTTTAAAAAAAAACCCTAACAATCTGTTCCTATGGATTAATCCGTAGGGACACATGTTGCACATACCGTTTAATCCGTAGGGTCCAACTTTGCCCCTACACAGTTCACCATAGAGACAAAATATGAGGATACCTGATATTTTTACCCTATGGACTCAGTAACAGGTGTTAGGCTTGTCCCTATGGAGTAATCCATAGGGGCCATTACCTTTACCCCTTCACATTTACCCGGTGGGACAAAATATCAGGATACCTAATATTTTGCCCCTACACATTTATCCCTACACATTTATTCATAGGGGCTTAACTATGGACGTATAGAGTGTTATATCGGGCCCTACGTATTACACCGTAAGGAAAACTATTTTATTTTATAAAACGATAAATTAAATAAATATTTTGTCCCTACTGTTTAATCCATAGGGCCATATGGACCTATGTATTAAACCGTAGGGGCAATGATTACTCAGTAGGGGCAAGTTTGAGGCTAAGACATGCACCTGCGGCCTGTGCACCTACGGTGTATTTTTGTGCCCATACGAATATATCAGTAGGGGCAGTGGTTTGCGCCTACGGATTTATCCGTAGGGGCAACCCCTATTTGTAGTAGTGTATGATAAACAAAGGATATATATATATATATATATATATATATATATATATGTATATATAGTTATTTTCTTACAATAAACGTCCGCTACTTGCGTTGTGATACACGCATCGCACAACGACTTGAAAAAGATTTTGCATGTATTTCTTTCCAGATGTTTTGACGAGTGTACAACGATACGTATTATGTACATGTTATAGTTTTGAGTATATCATGTTAGTTTTTATATTGGATTTTGGCATTGGTATCTTCCCCATAACTCCGATGATTGCGTGATACTTGACGGAGTTTTGATTTTGAGTTATATACTCGTTTTCATACGCTTACATTGCGCTAAGATGTGTTTAAAGTATTGATGATTTCGGAGCCCCGACGACTTGATTGTTTTGCTGAAATGTTTTAGTAATTGGGGGGATTAAATTTAAATTCAGGGACCAAATTTATTTGAGGGGGGAAGACTGTAACATTTCAAGAAATAAAATATTTTTTTAGAATTTAAATAATTAAAAGAATAAATTTCAGGAGTATTATTAAGTGCAAGGATTGGTTTTAACGATAGGGTATGATTATATACCGATAACTTGGGAAATATTTAGAAATTTATATCAATTATGGATTTTAAAAGAATTTATGAAACATTTAGGAATTTTACAACTTAGTATGCAATTAATTATGTATGGATTATTACTAAACCCGATTAGTGTTTACTAATTTTCCATTAAGTATGATATGTGCATGACATGCAACAAATCATGTTGCAAATACTTGTTACATTTTTTGAAGCATGACTTCAAGTCTTCATTTGTGCATGGCTTCATATTGGTTTTTACAAATGTGTTATAAAAATAAAAGAAAAGGATAAAGAATAGAAAAGAAAAGAAAATGAATAAAGAAAGAGGTATGGGCAAGAGAGAGACGGTGAGGGGTCTTTGACCTTGGTCTCATTCCTATATTCCCTTCATTTTCTTCATCATTTTCCTCTTTTCTTCTCTCCCATGACTGCCCTCTCCCTCTACCTCCTCTACTTCCTCACAACACCCTCAATCCCACATCAATACCATACACCCCCTTCACAAAATTCATGCACAAGCTCACTACAAGCAAGGTGGACCAAGAAAGTTGGGATTTTGAGCACTTGGGGCAACTCAAGAAAATTCTTGAGTTGCCAAATGAGGTAAAACCCATGCCCTAAGTTCAGTTTTTAGTTTCTCTAGCATCTTAATGTAGTTTAGAATGGTTTAAGTGTCGTTTTGTGACCTTTGAAAAGTCCAAGATGAGGGTTAGGGCTTTTTATGAGTTGTGATGGTGCAAGTGAGTGTAATTGGTGATCAAAACTCCCTAGTGTTAAAAACGTAGATCAAACAGAGCCGAGAACCTGAAACTTGAAATGTAGAACTTCTGTGTCGGTTTTGTGTTAAATTTGTCCTTACAGGGAATCTGGAGTAATCTGGAATCTTTACTAGAAAGACTAGCAACCCCAGAGACTTATATGGACCACTAGAAAACCACCCTGAGAAGACGAGACCCCAACTTCCTCCTTTGGCCGAGCAGGCGGGTTTTGGTGTGCATGTGGCCGGCCTCATGGTGGGTAATGGTGTCAAGGTTGGTAGTGTAGCTCACTCACCTCATAGACTGACCCTCTGCATTGCTTGTTTACCCCTATTTCACCTAAACCAAAATCTGTGACCATTTTCCTTAGTTGCTGTTTTGATTTATAGCTTTTGCATGACTTGAAGTTTTGATATTTATGTTTTGTATCGGTCACTTGACGTTTGTATGTCGATATCGGGTGTTGTTTATTCCTTTCGCATGAGTAGACCAATGGTTTTAACCTATGTGTGATACGTGTGCCGTTTTAGTTTTGGTGCGCGATTTCGGTTTACGATACTATGTGTATGTGATATGTGGGTACCGTCACGTGGATTTCATATGACAAAGGAAGAGCATAATGACATCGACTTCGGCAAGAAAGGATCAAAGTGAGTAGATGTATATCAACGGGGGAAGTCGGGTGCATGGCGTATAGCACCTCCGCAGTTTCGTAGTGTAGTATGTGAACATATTATATTTATATATTTAAGTGTTTTGTGATACGTGGATAATTAGCACGAATGGTTTAAGGGAAGCATGGGTTAGTTTTAGTGTAGATGAAAGAAAACATTTTTAGTTTAATTTCTTAGTCATGAAACCCTAGAGTATAGGTTGATACACACACACATGCACACACGTGATATGTATTTGGTGTATTTGGTTATATGTATATGTGTGTGTGTGTGTGTGTGTGTCTGTGTGTTTGTGTGTGTGCGTGTGTGGATGTGTTGATACACACACACACACACACTCATATACGTATACACGGGCGATGAGGATAGTAAATGATACTCGGACGAGAGTCGATATGATCGAGCATGATGCCGTGAGATCGATTATGTGATTTGGGTCGTGTTATGATATGCGACATGATATTATAGTAGATCGATGGGCTATGTGTTTTCATACACACGCGGATATATGTTGATGGTATCGGAATGTACTAGACCTTAGATCAGTATCCTAGTTCTTGATATTCTGATAAAGATACCAGATGAATAATGAAGTATATATGATATTTGACCCGTACCCCTATTTGGGATGCCGTACGATGGAATTTTACCATACGATGTATAAATATGATGATTGATCCGCACTCTTGACTCGAGAATATCGTATTATATATTTTATCGTACGTGACGCTATTGAGGCGGGATCACCGACTACTAGATATATCGACTCGGACTTAGGTCGACTTCCTTACCCTTTCTTTTAGTCTCTTAGCTTCGTCCTGTAATTTACTTGGTAGAGGTCAGACTGGGCTCGAGTCATACTTATTTTCAAACTAACGAATCGTGAGTATTTTAAAGACAGGCTGAGGGATACTACATATTTTCCAAAGGACGTAGCATTTCTTAAAAGAACCGTAGCCCCTATTTTCAAAACAAAACCATGATTCGTGCTATTTCAAATGACAAAACTGTATGACTCGTGTATAGAAATACATATTCTTCAGTATTGCGTTTACAATTCATTTTCCGTATGTTCATGCTGTTCACATCGCATTGTAGCCTTATAATGTGTTTTCTTGTTATTATGAACCCATGTTGTCAGGACACCAGCACCATTACCAATGATGCGTATGCTCCACGTACACTTGCTGCAGGCTCACACACATCATCATCAGTAATTTGCATGTCATGTACACATTAGAAAAACATTACTTCATTGGTATAAATTGCTAGCTTGTAGTTTCAATATAGTACTAGTACGCTGGCTGCATATGCTAATTTAGATATTGCTTCCTTATTTAGATATTTCATGCACTTATACATTCTTTCTGTTATGCAATATCGTGGGGCTTTATGCCGGTATTCACTCTCTATTGACTTTTGATTTTAGGATTCGGATTTTCCATAAGATTTTGGATTTGGAGAAACCGCAAGGATTTTATAAACACATTATCATTTTAAATGCAAGTTGCGGTTTTCTCGTGATATGATGTATGTGTCGTCCGCCATGAGTTTTCTCGGCTCTTGAGCGATATTATACACCCGATTCGAGGAGTAGGATGAACCGTCTACGGGTGCATGGTGGATCCGGTACGGTACCCGGGGCGAGAGTGGTTTTGTAGCGATGACGATGAGCCTGGCAGGGGCGGAATACCATACCGGTGTGTCGGGCGCGGCAGATATCCGGAGGATACCAACTTAGTCGAGAGATTTGATGTGATGGGCCAGTCCGGATTGCCGGAGCCTGGGGCCAGTCCGGATTCGCCAGAGCCGGAGATATTAAGACATTAAGATATTGAGGTATATGTTTTGTGTCGATGCTTGACATGGATTCCCTGTTGATTTCATTGATGATACTTCGGGTTTTATACAAAAATCTCAATGAGATAAGAAAATAGTTTTCTCGTACAAGATGTATTCTACTTTCCTTTTTGATGCATTCGTACATCATATGTCTGACAAGTTGCTACCTGAGGCACTGACACGAGCACTTGATATTTCACTTATGTTTAGATGATTACTTTTGCCATTATTAGATGTTTCGGGTTATGCTTTTTGAGGATATTATAGTATGACCTAGGAGAGAGTCATACATGCGATTTCTTCTCGGTGATGTTTTCTACTCACAAGTTGGCAACTCACCCCCGTTGTGCCATAGTTTCTTGCAGGTTTGGCCGTACAGGTTTCGTTGCGGCTTGCTGGCACACTGCTTCCTTCCGTGTGATTGCATGGGTAGGTAGGTTTACTTGTATCATGACCACCGTTGTACTTTTATTTATATTCAGTTGTATCTAGTAAACTCCATCAACCAGACTTGTATTATTTGAAAGACTTAGAAAATCAGTTGTTATTCTTTCGACCTTAGAGTCTCGCGTTGTACGATTATGGTTTTCTGGCTTCCTTGATGATGTGAGCTCCTTACTTTTTGTGAGTTATGATCCTCGCCCTTCGGCATTGTATATTTTACTGTTTGCGTGGTTGTTTCCGCCAATTGGCGAAGAGCTAGCTCCCGCTTAGGATGCCTTTATTCATTACTTGTATATTCCTATTTGTACCCGTTTGGGGCCAGTATTTACAAAGGTGACTCTGCCAAAATTTTTGGGAAAATATGATGTTGCTTTTAAATGTTTAATGCCAATTATTTTATTAAAACCACTTTCCTTAAAACAAGTTTTTCATCACTTCTTCTTTAAAATGGTTTAGATTTCTGGGTTTTTGGCTTATTTGAATTAGGTGGGGTCCTATAGACATCACATGATTAAAGTGCCAGTCACGCGGTATTTCGGGTTATGATAGGTGGGAGGGATGAAGAGTGATGTTTCGGATTTCGTTTCGAGGTGCATGACTTGTCAGCAAGTCAAGGCTGAGCATCAGAAACCGGCAGGAGAGTTGCAGCCTTTACCCGTTCCGGAGTGGAAATGGGAACAAATCTCAATGGATTTCATTGTGGGTCTATCCAGGTCCAATAGAGGGTATGACTCCATTTGGGTGATTGTTGACCTGTTGACGAAAGCGGCTCACTTCCTTCCAGTAAAGAACACTTTCGGTTATGCTCAGTATGCTCAGTTGTACATTGATGAGATTGTGCATTTGCACGGCGGTCCCACATTCATTGTATCGGATAGGGGCACCCAGTTCACTAGCCGTCTTTGTCAGAAGCTTCAGGAAGCCGTGGGTACCCGATTGAGTTTTAGCACCGCTTTCCATCCGCTGACCGAGGTTCAGTTAGAGCGAACTATACAGACTTTGGAGGATATGCTTCGTGCGTGCGTACTTGATTTTGGTGGCAGTTGGGATCGTCACTTGCTATTGATAGAGTTCTCCTATAATAACAGTTATTAGGAGACGATTCAGATGGCACCTTTTGAGGCTTTGTATGGTAGAAAGTGTCGATCGCCAGTCTGTTGGCCCGAACATAGCGAGGGCAGGATTTTAGGACCCCTGCTTGTTCAAGAGACTACGGAGAAGATCCAGTTGATTCAGGATAGGATGAGAGCAGCTCAGTGCAGACAGAAGTCTTATGCCAACCGTCGTTATCGCAGGCTCGAGTTCGTAGTGGGGGATCATGTATTCCTACGGATTTCTCCGATAAAGGGCGATGAGATTTGGGAAGAAAATTAAGCTTAGTCCCAGATTTGTAGGTCCTTTTGAGATTCTTGAGCGAGTTGGTACCGTTGCCTATCGTTTTGCACTTCCGCCCAGTTTTCCGGATGTTCACCCCGTATTCCATTTATTGATTCTTCGCAAGTACCTTCATAACCCTTCTCACATGATTCAGCACCAGACCGTTCAGCTAGAGCGCGATCTTTTGTTCACCGAGAAGCCGGTAGTTATATTGGATCGGCAGGTGAAGAAACTTCGGTCAAAGGTCTTTCCATCTCTGAAGGTTCTTTGGCGTGGCCTGAATAGTGAAGAGGTCACTTGGGAGGCCGAGAGCGAGATGCGTAAGAAATTCCTTCATCTCCTTGAAGGTACGCATAGTAAGATTTTTAAATTCGGGGACGAATTTCTTTATGGGGGGAAGATTGTAACACCATAGAATGCGATTAGTGTTAATTAAGCGATAATGCAGATTTTTTGTAAAAAGTTTACCAAAATAGTTTTCACAAATTTAATAAAAATTAATTAATATTTTATTATTATTTATTTCGGGCTTGCATACACATGTACATGTTAACCTAGGGTTAACCATGCTTAAGTAGCCATGGCACCTTAACCCCATATCAATTAAGTGTATGTATTTATTTAAATTGTTTTGTTTAAAATTAAGGTTTGAATTTAGTTGACTTGGGAGAGAGAGAGAGGGTTGACAATGGCATCATGAGCATGGGGCAAGCATGGTTTGCATTTAATGAGGAGAGAGAAGAGGGGGGCATGGCTCATACTAAACTCACACCCTCATTTCCCTCACCCTCACTCATACACTTACCCACATTCACTCATTCACACTCTCATTCTCTCCTTCTCAATTATTTCCTCATCTCATTCCCTCATCCTGTAACATTTTCAAAAATATAAAATATAAATTTTGGGAATTTTTATAATTTAATATTATTTTATTGATTATTTTAATATTAAATGCAAATAAATGGGAAAAATGTTAGAAAAATTATGAAAAATTATGGAAAATTCTAAAATAGGGTAAATTAGTGAATTATGACATTTTTAAGTTTTTGTGATTAGTTTGACACTAATTTAGTGCTAATCGCGATTAAAATCGCTAATCGGGTTTTTTTGGCAATTTTGTGCACAACTTGCACATACCACGTTTTTCTACACTTGTGCATTTTTAGCCATGGTTTTCTTTTGGGATTACTATTGATGTGAGAAGGTTTGGATTTTAAAAGAAAAGGAAAAGAAAAGAAATTGAGGGTAGGTGAGAGAGAGAGGTGGACTTTGACTACATACCCTTGGCCATTCCTCATCATTCTCCCCCTCTTCCTCCTTGTTGCTGCTGCTGCCCTAGCCTCATCCTTCCTCCACCTTCAACCCCTTTCTTCATCTCAAAAACTTCCCCAAAACCACATGTCCATTTCATTAAAATTGTGCAAAATCCCTAGATCTACACATGGAGCTAAAGAAGCAAGGATTTTGGCCACTAGGGGCAACTCAAGAATTTTCTTGAGTTGCTAATGGAGGTAATTACTGAACCATTAGCTTAATCATAGCTTTTCCTATAACCCCATGTTAAGATTTAATCGATATTGTGTGATATTATGGATTTGATGAAAACCTAGTTAGGGTTTGAGAGAAACTTGGGTTGTATTGTGAAATTGAGTTCAATTGAGGATACACCAACACCCTAGTGTTTGAATTGAAACCCAAAACCTGAAGCAAACACCAGAATACGGATTTTAGAAACCGATATCGGGGAAATTGTGTAATCTGCCACTGTTAAATTGAATCTGCTAACACCCCGAAAACCCTAAAATAATATTGAGTGGGAATTGAGATGTGCAGGCAACATAGAGGCAACACCCCAAACCCTAGCCCCTAACTCTTCTTCCCGGCCGCCAAAACCTCCTTTCTGGCCGCAAATTGCGGCCAGACCAGAGAGGAATGTCCTCGTTTTGCGTGCCTGGCGCCATTTCATCAATTCTTGGCCCTGGGTACTTCTAGTTTTGACAGATTCTTTCTAGGGTGAAATCTGGGACATATATTCTAAGTTGCTGTTTTGGATTCGTATTTCCGTATTCCGTATTTTTGATTCTGAAATGGTGGAATGTGTTTTGCCTCGACTATTTGTCGTTTATACGACGGTATAGAGGATTTATTGATGGTTTTGAAGGCGTGCCATAGGTTCTCACCTATAGGCCCCCTTATCGTATCGTTTTGGATTTCATGCGCCGTTTTAGTTTGGATTTGTTTTTAATGCGCATATACGATATTTGATGTGTAGGTACCCATGAAGACTTCGGGACGACAAGCAAATACGTGGTGACGTCCGCAATTGGTGATGCAAGGTGAGTAGATTATATCTACAGGGGGAAGTCGGGTGGATGGCGTATAGCACCCCCGCAGTCCGTAGATAGATTATTATGTAGTTATTGTGATATTAGGTGTATTATGGATAGTATAGGGTTAGAAGTGACTAGTGTAGTTCATAGTCGCGAACCCTAGGATAGAATTATACCTATACACACACCCTTGCTTATCACTTATACTTGCACTGTGATCGATGATATGTGATGACTTTGGAGATGAGTTGATGATGTGGGCGTGGTGCCCTGAGATCGGTGATTTGATATGATTCATATTTGGGATATGACTTGTGATTTCTTGCGGGCTTGGGATATGTGTTTACCCCCGCATGCATACTTCTCTGATGGTATCAACTTGTACTAGATATGGAGTAGTACCCCCAGACTGTTTGATCTGATGATAGTGATACCTGTTATGTGACGAGTTAGTGAGATGTTAACCTGTACCCAGCTTTTGGGGATGCCGTGCGATGATTTACCGTACGAGCCGATATTGATGATAGATCCGCACTCATAACTCGAGGATATCTTACGATATGACATTGAGGCGAGATCACCGACTATATATCTATATATATATATATATATTGACTCAGTTTTAGGTGGTTTCAACACCTACCCCTCCTGATTGACCTGTTACTTAGATGTAGTTGCATAGTAGATACTTCACTGTTGTGTTGACTACTAGATTTCTGCATTTTCATGCTATTCGCATTGCTGGCATATGTTCATTGCTATATTATCATCATGCTGTTAGGACACCAGCACCATTATCGATGATGCGTATGTTCCACGTACACTATTTGCCGGCTCACACACTTCATCATCGATAATTGCCATGTCACTACACAGTAGTATTATTGCATCAGGATATGACCTTGTATGTGCATACCATTATTCCATGTGGCATGATATGTTGTTATACTTGCACTTCATTTATATGTCACATACATCATGCTTTCTGATTATGCGCATTGGGATGTTTGTTTCCATGATATTTCTGGATTTGGGAAACCGTGGGTATTTCAAGTGATTATGTAAATGTTTTGAAACCCGGTTACCCTTGATATGATATTTCAGCTTCCACCATGAGTTTTATCGGTTCTGATTTATATACCCCTACGAGGAGGCGTCGAGGCCGTACGAGGGTACATGGTGGGGCCCGGAGTACCCCGGGGCAAGAAAGAGATGTCGATGTGCTATGAGCCGATGAGCCCGGCTGGGGAACCATACTGTCCGGTGATATTACCTTTTACTCGGCGGTTATCTTGGGGATACCGCCTGGAGCCGAGAGATGGGCGTACTGCCGGGGCCGACGGGCCGATACCGCAGACGGAGCCCAGAGATGGACATGGGTTGACTCGTACTGCCGGGGGCCGAGGGCCGATACCGCAGACGGAGCCCCATATGGATGAGGATTTACGTGTCGATGCTAGGCACGGGTTTCATGATGCTTTTCCTTGATTTGTTTATATCCCCACATTGCATACATGATGCTTACTGTCAGTGGGTGACAGGTGGACGGGTTCCACATATATACAGACATGGATCATATACAGACTGGATTTACACTTATCGTACTTCTTTTGTATATATAACAGTGTATGAGGGCGCAGTTATATATACCCTTACACCAATATTAGTGGTATGGGACACTAATATATGTGTATTGACATCTTTGATATTTCATATCTACCTTATGCAGACATACCTTATACTGATGACATGTTATTACCTGAGTACCTGGCACTACATGCATGATTAGATGTTACCTTGCCACCTTATCACACTCAGATGTACTCTTGTGGATTATATTACTGATTGTTGACTTAGGTTTATGTCTTGCATTCGGTTTCTGCTTGTAGATGTTTCTATTCACGAGTTGGCAACTCACCCCCGTTGTGCCACAGTTCTTGCAGGTTTTGCCGTACAGGTTCTATTGCGGCATTTCTGGCACACTACCTTCTTGCGGGTGACTTGCTTTGGTAGGTGGATTCTTTCGTATCAGGAATCACCTTTGTATTTATTTATTCCATTGTATCTAGAAATTGTCCATCAACCAAAACTTGTATATTCTTTCAGACTTAGAGACAGTATTGTATTATTTCGACCTTAGAGTCGCGCTTAGAAGTATTGCGGTTTTCTTGCTACTTTTGGAGCTTTCTTTTGGTTTTGATCCTCGCCACTTGGCGTTGTATATTATCATATCATTGCGTGGTTGTTACCGTCGTTTGACGAAGAGCTAGCTCCCGCTTGGGGATGCCTTTATCATTTTATATATTGTTATTCATATTGTACCCCATTCGGGGCCAGTTTTACAAGAGAAACTCTGCCGAAATTTTTAGAAAAGACTTTATTGTTTTCAAAACGTACCTTCGGCTTAGTTATTTAAAAACCTTGATTTCAAACCTGTATTTCTTCACTTCTTTAAACCAGTTTTCTTTATTTATCCTTCAAAATGGTTTTAGATTTCTGGGCTTTTGGCTTACTTGGATCAGATGGAGTCCTATAGGCTTCATATGGTTCAAGTGCCAGTCACGTGCTCTTTCGGGTCGTGACAAAGTTGGTATCAGAGCGCTAGGTTGACCTTGGTTCGAGTCTGAGTTTGACTATGTAGAGCCTAGGGCGTTGTTTATATACGGAACTTAGGCTTGACCTTACGGAACTTAGACTTGGTCGAGGGGGTATTAGACCCGAACTTTCGTCGTGTAGGATGACCCTTGGTTGATGGATTAGGTGACTAAAGTAGAGTGACGTACCGTTGGTATGTTCCGCGGCATACTTACGACACGCCACTCCGCTTAAGGAACCTTAGGATGTACATACTTTCGAGATCAGTGATTCTCTTCATATCCTGGATTTTACATCCATTTGAGATCCCCGAATCTATTAGTTTCATGATCATACCTCCATTGATGCTGTTCCTTCCTATGATCATGTATCCACTTTGGATCTGTTGTTTCCTTTCTTGCCATTCATGTGCTCTCTTTGATACTCGACTGAGGTTCCTGTCACCATGTTTGAGCGCAGTTTGGGCTGCTGCTAGGGTTATGGCCGGTGTGAGCTCGTTTGGTACGAGGGCCGACCCTTGTGTTTTCTGCTGACATGGGAACATCTCGAGTTAGCGTTGTGGATTGTGACCTCTAGTGGAGGCGAGTGCTTGGTCTTGCACCGGATGATCGGGCCACTGTTAGAGCTGCCAGTTGAGAGAGAACTGTTGATGTACAGCATACCTCAGAGGTTGTGATGTCGCCTACCGTGCAGACAGATGGACCAGCTGTTGCTGAGATTGACAGGATGTTGCTTTCGGAGCTTACGAGCTGAGATTGCCAGAGCTTTCAGGCAGATATGCGACAGATGTGAGCTAGTCTACCCGATTTGAGAGACGAGGGTGATTCGTCCGATTTTGCGCCAGAGCGGGCCCAGTTGAGTTGAAGATTTCCAGTGTGGAGAGTCTTACTCAGATCTAGAGCAGACCGACTCAGAGATGACCGCTTATGTATTGCCTTTCCTGGAGGATTGAGGCGTTGTTCGGCGTACAGGCGTATGAGCCAGTTGCTGCTGCAAATGATGAGATATCGCCCAGATGGTTGGAGCTACTGCAGCATGAGCATGTCCTTAGAGAGTTGTTAGCGGGTTGCTAGTCACCGAGGATGGATGACTAGGACGTGTGGTGAGTTCGCTTACCCCGAGGCGAGGTCATCAGGTGGATTGATTCCAGCTAGAGATGACTTCACGCAGGTTCGTTGAGAGTCGATAGAGACGATCGAATGTCAGGAGCCTATTTTCCAAGTTTAAAGTATACGGAAAGACATGCAGGTGATTCTATGAACCCTCTAGAAGAATGAAACCCTAACTCGACTTAATGACCGTGTGACAGCCTTTGAACCTTAGGGTTTACGGCGGTTCCGCGGCGCCATTAGTGAGGCTTGGGTTTGCCCTTCTACGGCTGGACCAACGACGCTGTGGCATGTACTCGATACTATTAAACTGTACCCGAGATGTGAGCTCTTGGGGGATTATGAGGATCTGACGAGTCGATCGGATGGTTCGACATCTTTCGGATATCGTGATGGGACACTGCTTGGGAGACTCCAGATGCGAGCGTAGCCGTCGGAGCGCAGTTCGTGTAGCCATGATGAGACGAGTCCGAATCAGTCGACATTGACGCAGAGCGAAGAAAAGAGTTCGTACGAGATCTCGACGAGATGACGACCCACTCCGCTGATATTAGAGATGTGATACGCACCCAGAGGTGTTGTATATGGATATATCTTCCAGAAAGAAGCGCGATAAGTATGCAACCGTTCCGGAGTAAGCTTTAGCTTCACCATTGGATGATGACTTCCGGGCATTTCGGCAGGATGGGGATTTGAGAAAGAAACCTCGACAGGACTTTTCTGGAGTACGATACGAGAAGATCTAGACCAGGAGTGGTCGTTTTGCGCACAACCAGCAAGATAGAGTTCAGCATTGTCGACGAGGTAGTTGACCAAGTCGGATAAAGGAACTTACCCAGATGTGTTGCGAGTTGATCAAGGACGGACGAGTGATGAGTATTCCTCCGATGGTTGGGACGTGTTCCCGAGGACCAGTTCGGCCTGACATCTGCTACAGAGTGATGAAGCTACAGAATACGCGATTTCGAGTCCGTGCGAGAGACTTCAGATTGACCGTGGCCGAGAACAGTGCAGTGCATAGTAGCTTGGCATGACGTTATAGTGGACGATGATAGAGACAGTTGAAACCAGAGGTTCGTGTAAGACACTGACGAGCTGTCATTGCTTCCCGTCGAGACTGGAGACCTGATTTGCTTACAGAGACGTTGGGATGTGACCAGTTTCTGAGAAATGTTGTTCTGAGGACACAGGTGTCTTTTGAGCGAGAAGAGGTTGTGCAGGAAAGCCAGCCTCTGTACAGATCGGCATAGGCATGATCGGAAGAGACCTTGAGCAGGATTCCTTCCAGGACACTGCTGCAATGATGTTTGCACCCAGGATCAGATGTGTGACGTGCATTCAGAGAGCCAGAGGCCGACGCCAGTGATATGCTGCCTTACGAGTAGTCGTGAGGTTTGACCGAGAGGCGACCAGAGAAGTGCCAGAACGGAATCGTCCCCGTTAGCGCATCTGACAGGGCCGATGAGCCGATTGACTGTGAGATTGGTAACCCACAGGGAAGATAAGGACCCAGAGTCAGAGGACGCCAGACCGTGAGCAAGAGGCACGTAGATATCCTGCGCTGCTAGCAGTGGATTGCACCGACTCCTTCTCGACCTTGAAGGAGGGACTACCAAGGACGGTATTTATGATTTGTGATTTTGTGATTCGATTATCACGTATCCATCATTTTGGATTTCGGTATTTTGGGCGTTCTGTTTGCATGATTTAGTTTTGATGACTGAGTTTCATGATTTTGGTTTCACGCACCCACTGGATATTTATATATTTTGCACAGAGTTATTACATGTGAGATATTGATTGAGATTTCATGCCTGCTGTATTCAGTGATTTGATTTACACTTCCAGCGTGGTTTTCATGCACCTTTAGTGTTTTGTTTTACGATTTTGGTGCACGCCAGATGCACTAAATCGGGATTCTTCGTGCATGTCACATGCACCTGATTTTTTTTTTCTGTCCGGCACACACGTTGCCTACGACAGATGTTTCGTGCACACCAGTTGCACCTAGGTGCTGCTTTCTACACCTGTTTGACACATATATGGATTTTGATTCCTTGCGCACCAGGCGCATAGGATATTCTTATATATGCATTTTGGGGATTTATTTCTAGTAGAGCAGTATATTTTTATGATATTCTTATGTGTTGATATTTTCGGAGCCCCGACAAATTGGATTATTACTGAAATTGTTTTTAGTATTGGGGGTTTAAATTTAAATTCGGGGACCGAATTTCTTTAAGGGGGGTAGATTGTAACATTTTCAAAAATATAAAATATAAATTTTGGGAATTTTTATAATTTAATATTATTTTATTGATTATTTTAATATTAAATGCAAATAAATGGGAAAAATGTTAGAAAAATTATGAAAAATTATGGAAAATTCTAAAATAGGGTAAATTAGTGAATTATGACATTTTTAAGTTTTTGTGATTAGTTTGACACTAATTTAGTGCTAATCGCGATTAAAATCGCTAATCGGGTTTTTTTGGCAATTTTGTGCAAAACTTGCACATACCACGTTTTTCTACACTTGTGCATTTTTAGCCATGGTTTTCTTTTGGGATTACTATTGATGTGAGAAGGTTTGGATTTTAAAAGAAAAGGAAAAGAAAAGAAATTGAGGGTAGGTGAGAGAGAGAGGTGGACTTTGACTACATACCCTTGGCCATACCCCTTCATTCCTCATCATTCTCCCCCTCTTCCTCCTTGTTGCTGCTGCTACCCTAGCCTCATCCTTCCTCCACCTTCAACCCCTTTCTTCATCTCAAAAACTTCCCCAAAACCACATGTCCATTTCATTAAAATTGTGCAAAATCCCTAGATCTACACATGGAGCTAAAGAAGCAAGGATTTTGGCCACTAGGGGCAACTCAAGAATTTTCTTGAGTTGCTAATGGAGGTAATTACTGAACCATTAGCTTAATCATAGCTTTTCCTATAACCCCATGTTAAGATTTAATCGATATTGTGTGATATTATGGATTTGATGAAAACCTAGTTAGGGTTTGAGAGGAACTTGGGTTGTATTGTGAAATTGAGTTCAATTGAGGATACACCAACACCCTAGTGTTTGAATTGAAACCCAAAACCTGAAGCAAACACCAGAATACGGATTTTAGAAACCGATATCGGGGAAATTGTGTAATCTGCCACTGTTAAATTGAATCTGCTAACACCCCGAAAACCCTAAAATAATATTGAGTGGGAATTGAGATGTGCAGGCAACATAGAGGCAACACCCCAAACCCTAGCCCCTAACACTTCTTCCCGGCCGCCAAAACCTCCTTTCTGGCCGCAAATTGCGGCCAGACCAGAGAGGAATGTCCTCGTTTTGCGTGCCTGGCCCCATTTCATCAATTCTTGGCCCTGGGTACTTCTAGTTTTGACAGATTCTTTCTAGGGTGAAATCTGGGACATATATTCTAAGTTGCTGTTTTGGATTCGTATTTCCGTATTCCGTATTTTTGATTCTGAAATGGTGGAATGTGTTTTGCCTCGACTATTTGTCGTTTATACGACGGTATAGAGGATTTATTGATGGTTTTGAAGGCGTGCCATAGGTTCTCACCTATAGGCCCCCTTATCGTATCGTTTTGGATTTCATGCGCCGTTTTAGTTTGGATTTGGTTTTAATGCGCATATACGATATTTGATGTGTAGGTACCCATGAAGACTTCGGGACGACAAGCAAATACGTGGTGACGTCCGCAATTGGTGATGCAAGGTGAGTAGATTATATCTACAGGGGGAAGTCGGGTGGATGGCGTATAGCACCCCCGCAGTCCGTAGATAGATTATTATGTAGTTATTGTGATATTAGGTGTATTATGGATAGTATAGGGTTAGAAGTGACTAGTGTAGTTCATAGTCGCGAACCCTAGGATAGAATTATACCTATACACACACCCTTGCTTATCACTTATACTTGCACTGTGATCGATGCTATGTGATGACTTTGGAGATGAGTTGATGATGTGGGCGTGGTGCCCTGAGATCGGTGATTTGATATGATTCATATTTGGGATATGACTTGTGATTTCTTGCGGGCTTGGGATATGTGTTTACCCCCGCATGCATACTTCTCTGATGGTATCAACTTGTACTAGATATGGAGTAGTACCCCCAGACTGTTTGATCTGATGATAGTGATACCTGTTATGTGACGAGTTAGTGAGATGTTAACCTGTACCCAGCTTTTGGGGATGCCGTGCGATGATTTACCGTACGAGCCGATATTGATGATAGATCCGCACTCATAACTCGAGGATATCTTACGATATGACATTGAGGCGAGATCAACGACTATATATCTATATATATATATATGACTCAGTTTTAGGTGGTTTCCACACCTACCCCTCCTGATTGACCTGTTACTTAGATGTAGTTGCATAGTAGATACTTCACTGTGGTGTTGACTACTAGATTTCTGCATTTTCATGCTATTCGCATTGCTGGCATATGTTCATTGCTATATTATCATCATGCTGTTAGGACACCAGCACCATTATCGATGATGCGTATGTTCCACGTACACTATTTGCCGGCTCACACACTTCATCATCGATAATTGCCATGTCACTACACAGTAGTATTATTGCATCAGGATATGACCTTGTATGTGCATACCATTATTCCATGTGGCATGATATGTTGTTATACTTGCACTTCATTTATATGTCACATACATCATGCTTTCTGATTATGCGCATTGGGATGTTTGTTTCCATGATATTTCTGGATTTGGGGAACCGTGGGTATTTCAAGTGATTATGTAAATGTTTTGAAACCCGGTTACCCTTGATATGATATTTCAGCTTCCACCATGAGTTTTATCGGTTCTGATTTATATACCCCTACGAGGAGGCGTCGAGGCCGTACGAGGGTACATGGTGGGGCCCGGAGTACCCCGGGGCAAGAAAGAGATGTCGATGTGCTATGAGCCGATGAGCCCGGCTGGGGAACCATACTGTCCGGTGATATTACCTTTTACTCGGCGGTTATCTTGGGGATACCGCCTGGAACCGAGAGATGGGCGTACTGCCGTGGCCGACGGGCCGATACCGCAGACGGAGCCCAGAGATGGACATGGGTTGACTCGTACTGCCGGGGGCCGAGGGCCGATACCGCAGACGGAGCCCCATATGGATGAGGATTTACGTGTCGATGCTAGGCACGGGTTTCATGATGCTTTTACATGATTTGTTTATATCCTCACATTGCATACATGATGCTTACTGTCAGTGGGTGACAGGTGGACGGGTTCCACATATATACAGACATGGATCATATACAGACTGGATTTACACTTATCGTACTTCTTTTGTATATATAACAGGGTATGAGGGCGCTGTTATATATACCCTTACACCAATATTAGTGGTATGGGACACTAATATATGTGTATTGACATCTTTGATATTTCATATCTACCTTATGCAGACATACCTTATACTGATGACATGTTATTACCTGAGTACCTGGCACTACATGCATGATTAGATGTTACCTTGCCACCTTATCACACTCAGATGTACTCTTGTGGATTATATTACTGATCGTTGACTTAGGTTTATGTCTTGCATTCGGTTTCTGCTTGTAGATGTTTCTATTCACGAGTTGGCAACTCACCCCCGTTGTGCCACAGTTCTTGCAGGTTTTGCCGTACAGGTTCTATTGCGGCATTTCTGGCACACTACCTTCTTGCGGGTACTTGCTTTGGTAGGTGGATTCTTTCGTATCAGGAATCACCTTTGTATTTATTTATTCCATTGTATCTAGAAATTGTCCATCAACCAAAACTTGTATATTCTTTCAGACTTAGAGACAGTATTGTATTATTTCGACCTTAGAGTCGCGCTTAGAAGTATTGCGGTTTTCTTGCTACTTTTGGAGCTTTCTTTTGGTTTTGATCCTCGCCACTTGGCGTTGTATATTATCATATCATTGCGTGGTTGTGACCGTCGTTTGACGAAGAGCTAGCTCCCGCTTGGGGATGCCTTTATCATTTTATATATTGTTATTCATATTGTACCCCATTCGGGGCCAGTTTTACAAGAGAAACTCTGCCGAAATTTTTAGAAAAGACTTTATTGTTTTCAAAACGTACCTTCGGCTTAGTTATTTAAAAACCTTGATTTCAAACCTGTATTTCTTCACTTCTTTAAACCAGTTTTCTTTATTTATCCTTCAAAATGGTTTTAGATTTCTGGGCTTTTGGCTTACTTGGATCAGATGGAGTCCTATAGGCTTCATATGGTTCAAGTGCCAGTCACGTGCTCTTTCGGGTCGTGACACATCCCCCTCAAACTGAAACCCTAACCCAAATCCTTACAAACCCAAACCAAATCTCCACTAAACCCCACTAAAACCCTTCTCAAGTCAAGATTAAGCCACTAAGATCACTTGGAGCATGGAATAATATGGTTTTTGAGCAAGCGTGGATAGGTAACGATCTCTAACTGTTAATTTGGTGCTTATATTGTTATGTTGCTTAGTAGTCATCGTTTAAAACCCTAAAGATGTAGTTTTGAGCACATATCGTATTTTTAGATTCATATTAGGGTCACTGTGATCTTCTACGACCACGAATTGTCACTGGAAAAACTAGCAGTGTAGTAGTGTTGTACTAGAGGCCCGGAGTTTTCACCTGAAACCCTGAACCCACCATGCACTGTTCATCCGGTGAGACATGGGGAAAATCCGGCGAGCTCGGCCGCGTAGGGGACTGGGGAGTTGTGGTTTTTAGGGTAGCTATCTACAGTTGTTTTAGGGTGCTTGGTACTGTAAGTCGACGTTACACACCCCACATGATGCGAGGAGGCGGAATAGGTAAAACGATCATTTTTCAATCAAGGTACTAAGCATAAGGATCTTTGCTAAACTATATCTAACAAAACTAACTAGAGGTATTATCTACTCGGTAAGAAGATTACACCTAAAGATTCAAGTACTTCTTCTCCTCTTGCTTCCTCCTTGGAGTGAAAAGAATGGCACCTCCTCTTCGGTTTCTCGATGTAGTAGAAGATCCACCCGAGAGTTCCAACTACAAGCTTCAACCTCTAACTTGAGGTAACTAAGTGACTTAGAGTGCAAATCCAAGTGACCTAGAGTATATAGAGATTGATTAAGGATTTAATAGTCTTATTAACCTTAGGGTTCTCAACTCATGAGAGGATTAGGGATAAGAAGAAGAAGAGAGAGGTTGAGGAGAGAGAGAGAGAGAGTATGTTTGTGACAATGAAATGAATCTTGACTCAATTTGAATATTATGAAGCATGAAAATATCTCACTGAAACATCTAGAATAAATATCAACCATACTTCATTTAATTCCTTAAGATGAATCATATCATGAGTCATGGTTCATTTAATGATAATTACACCTCATCTCCTCCACCTCATTTAAAGATTAAATCAAAAGATAAAGCCCTAAATGAGTCATCCCCTTCTAGAAGCATCTCGACAAATTACGAGAATGCATCTCCCATCCGTATTTACGAAAAACATGGATATACTGAGACTAAATCAAATCTAATAATCTAATACTAGGATCTGGCTTAAACCAAAGCCCAGTACTATAATCTGTCCGAATATCATACGTGCACAAGTACACGTATATGTTCGAACCCTGTCGTAAAACCATACGACCTCTATATCGTTTCGCCCGAAGCAGGGAAAGCCTCTGTGTGGGACTCTAAAGACTCGACAATACGCTGGCAGTGGGCTTAACCACAAGTCGCAAGCGGTACTAGCTGTACGTAACGATCCCCAGGTAGATGTCGATAAGAAGGCCGATGAGGAAACCCATCTGAACTCTTACTGAGCCTGATGTGACAATCTCTGTACATTCCGGTCTGTTCGTCTAAGAACGTCACATATCGAGCCTAGGGGGCGGCAAGAGTCAGACCCCGAATAGCGGTATAAGTCATGTCGGAGTACTATCCAAAACACCCTGAGAAACTACTGGAGCACCTACCAGCAAATCTCGCTTGCCCTGGCCAGGGACCTTTCGTAATGGAGTTCCGAACACAGCGCGACATCAACCCCAATACCGGGAGAGACGAATCCTATCTAACTGCCACATCCTCCAAGCACTTCGGGACTGCACCCAACTGCTACCTGTTTGCACGACTCAATAGAGCCGTGGTAGGGTAGCAATCTAAGATTAGTGGGAACACACTTGAGGCAAAGAAGTAGTGTCAAGTCAACGGACTATGCTGTACGCATGTCGCCTGGAAACTGTTACTTGATGATAGGTATAGTACCAACCAACAGTTTCCGACGAGTCCTGTCCGGTGTACTCGTAACCCAACGAGCATCTGCATACTATCTCCAATACAACGTACTAATAGATGTGGGACAGACCATCTCCCCTGCTGGGACGAGAAACGTATACACTAGTCTACTCCGGAGTATCGATGCCCAGTCTCGATAATCCTGCGACTAGGGACCTGGAAAAGGATGTGCTTGTAGACTACCCAGCCCCCACTAGTGTGACTGCCTTCACAACGCCGGTAGTCAAGCAAGATCCTAAGGGCTCTATCAATATGTATTCGCGATATGCTAAAATAAACATATACACATATTAAGATAGATACAAACCAAGTAGCATACTACTATGTCGAGCAAGACTGTTATAAACCCGTGTATATGTCCCAAGCTTCCAAAATGTAATATACAAGCTAGTACTATACAATAATTGCCTCTAGGGCATATAACACTAACAATCTCCGACTTGCACTAAGGCCATGTGCTGGCGTATCGCAGACCTATCATATCGAATAGCCTCTCGAACTGCGTCTGAGGCATGGCCTTTGTTAATGGATCTGCAGTGTTCTCCTCTATAGCAACTCTCCGGACCTCGATCTCCCGGCGATCTATGATCTCCCTGATCAGGTGATACCGCCTCAAGATGTGTCTGGACTTTTGATGGGACTTGGGTTCCTTCGCTTAAGCTATAGCCCCGTTGTTGTCATAATACAGAGGTATTATATCAACAATGGATGGAACCACATGAAGTTCTATTAAGAACTTCCTCATCCAGACTGCTTGTTTTGCGGCATCAGAAGTTACGATATACTGCGCTTCCATCGTCGTGTCAGCAACGGTGTCCTGCTTGGAACTCTTCCAGCACACCGCCCCTCCATTGAGGGTAAAGACATAACCTGACATGAACTTGGAGTCATCCTTGTCACTCTGGAAGATGGAGTCAGCAAATGCCTCGATCTGGAGGTCTTTTCAGCCGTAAACCAAGAACATATCCTTAGTCCTTCTTAGGTACTTGAGAATGTTCTTTACTGCTATCTAGTGCTTCTCCCTTGGGTCTGACTGATACCGGATTATCACGCTTAGTGCGTAAGCTACATCTAGTCTGGTACACAACATCACATACATTATAGAGCCTACCGCAGAAGCATTGGGTATAATCAACACGCGATCCCTTTCCAAATCAGTCTTGGGAGACATCTCTTTGGAAAGGGTGATTCCGTGACAAGCCGATAAATTACCGCGCTTTGAATCTTCCATACTGAATCTTTTCAGTACAGTGTTGATGTACCTAGACTGCGAAAGTCCCAACATCCTCTTAGATCTATCACGATAGATCTAGATCCCCAGAATGTAAGAGGCATCACCCAGGTCTTTCATGGAGAACCTGTGTGACAAGAATCCTTTGACAGATTGTAGCATAGGAATATCATTTCCTATCAAGAGAATGTCATCCACGTACAAGACGAGGAATAAGACAGTTCGTGCTACAATCTTACTATAAAAACATGTCTCATCTGGATTTTTGATAAAGTCATATCCATTAACTGTTTCATCAAAACAGATGTTCCAACTCCACGATGCCTGCTTTAGTCCATAAATGGACTTAAGCAATTTGCTCACTTTCCCGCTGCTCCCACTCTGAATGAAACCTTCTTGCTGATCCATTTAGACACACTCTTCCAAATTTCCATTTAGAAAAGTCGTCTTTACGTCCATCTGCCAGATCTCATAATTGTGGAAGGCAGCAATGGCAAGAAGGATCCGAATGGATTTGAGCATAGCCACTAGAGAAAAGGTTTCGTCATAATCCAAACCAGGCCTTTGATGAAAAACCTTTGCAACAAGTCTGGCCTTATAGGTTTCAACCTGTCCATCTACACCAATTTTCTTTCTGAAGATCCATTTGCATCCTATAGGTTTTACCCCATCTGGAGCAAAGTTCAAAGTCCATACTTTGTTGGTGTATATGGATTCCATCTCGGTCCGCATTGCATCCAGCCATCTTACCAACTCGCCGCTCTGAATGGCTTGATGGAAGCTAGTAGGTTCATCATTATCAATGATGCAATCCTCTCTATCCCCGTCTATGAGAAAACCGTAATATCTCTCAGGAAGATGAGATGGCCTACTACTCCTGCGGAGTGGTGCGGGAATGTCCTGTTCTTTTGAGACTTCTGGTTCCATCAAGCTTTCAGTAATAGCTTATGGTTCTGGAATTTCTTCCAGCTCTATTGCGCTCCCACTTGTTTCCTTTTCTAAAAACTGATGTTCCAGAAAATGGGCATTACGAGAAACAAAAACCTTTTGTTCCTCTGCCTAATAGGAAAAATACCCCTTGGAGTTCTTTGGGTTTCCCACAAACTTACACTGTACTGAGCGTGCCTCGAGTTTGTCCATATGCTGCTTTTTACCAAAAGCTGGACATCCCCACATCTTGAGATACTGAAGATAGGGTTTTTCCCACTCCACATCTGATATGGTGTGGTATGCACATTCTTGGTAGGAACCCTGTTCAAAAGATATGCAGCTGATTCTAGTGTATAACCCCGGAAAGATCACGGCAAATCAATATTACTCATCACGGAACATACCATATCTAATAGGGTTCAGTTCCGTCTCTCCGATACACCGTTGTGTTGTGGAGTATATGGAGGAGTAATCTAAGAGAGAATTCCATTCTCTTTTAAGTAATCCAGGAACTCGGCACTCAAGTATTCACCACCTCGATCAGATCTCGGTGTCTTGATACTTTTGCCGGTTTGTTTTTCTCCATCATTCTTATATTCTCGGAATTTCTCAAAAGCCTCGGATTTATGTTTCATCAAGAAAATATATCCATACCTAGAGAAATAATCCGTAAAAGTAATGAAATATGAAAAACCACTTCTTGCATGTGTAGACATTGGACCACATACATCGTTGTGTATGAGGCCTAAGAGCTCGCTCGCTCTTACTCCGTGTCCAGTGAATGGAGTCTTTGTCATCTTTTCTTTGGACATGATTGACAAGTGGCATAAGATTGATATTCGAACGGATCCAAATATCCTTCTTTATGTAACTTAGTTAGCCTATGTCTCATTGATGTGACTCAGTCTACAATGCCATAAGAAAGCCTGATTTATTTCCGGACACTTTCTTTTAAGTGTGTTCTGGACATTGAAAATCTGCAATTGGTTCCACACGTATATACCGTTATCTAGTGTACCGGACCCAATCAAACCATGATTAAGGTGGATGTTGACAACATCGCTTACAAATGTAAAATCATAACCTTCTTTTGATAACAAGGATACTGATATGATATTACACATAAACTAGGTACACAAAAACAGTTGCGCAAAACCAAAATATGTCCACTCGTCAATCCAAAGTGATAATGCCCTGCAGACACAGCATCTACGCTCGCTCCGTTAGCAACCTGAGGGTCATATCACCAGTCTTCAGTACTCTACGGCTTCTCAGTGCCTGCAATGAATTGTATATATGAGATCCTGATCCGGTATCTAATACCCAGGAAGTAGAGTTGATTGACAGACAATTTTCAATTACAAACACACCTGAAGCCGAAGCCACAACTTGCCTCGGGTCCTGGTTCTTGGCATTCCAAGCTTTGCAATCCTTCTTTCAATGGCCCTTTCTATGACAGTGGAAGCACTCGTCCTTTGCTACTATCGGCACAGCAATCTTTTCCTTTCCCCTGGCTTCCACCTTACCAACACCACCTCTCGGTTTGGTAGGGGCCTTCTTCTTCCTTCCTTTGGCTTTTTCCTTGGACCTGGAAGAGGAAGCACCACGAGAAAATAGAGCAGGTGTTTACCTTGCTTTCTGCAAGGCGCCCCCTGCACTCCTCAACATGTTGAGGAGTTCCGGAAGTTTAACTTCTTTACCTAGAATTTTGAAAATCAAGATAAACTGGGCGTAGGTGGAATGATGGGATTGGAGATTCAAGTCTGTATACAGCTCATTCTCTAACGTTGTCCCGAAGTCCGCGAGCTCCTCAATGTAGCCAATCATCTTAAGGACATGTTGCCCTACAGATGATCCGAAGGCCAGCCTCGACTGAAATAGCTTCTTCGAGGTCTCATATCTTGCGATACGAGATTGCTCTCCATACAGTTCCTTGGTGTGGAGAAATATGGATTCAAGATCCATATTCTCGTGCCTCCTCTGATGTTCATTCTCATGTTGCACGAGCACTAAATTGTATGCTACACCCACACCGTCGGTAATTGCCATGACACGCACAACTTATACACATATGTGGTATTGACATTGAGACGTTGATTCTTATTCTATTGCGCATATAAAATGTTAGATATGTATGCCCTAGAGGCCATTATTGTATAGTACTAGTTTGTATAATACATTTTGGAGGCTTGGGATATATATACGGGTTTACGACAGTCTTTCTCGATATAGTAGTATGCTACTTGGTTTGTTTCTATCTTAATATGTGTATATGTTTCTTTTAACATATCGCTGAAAACAAATTGGTAGAGCCCTTAGGATTTTTGTTTGACTACCGGCGTTGTGATGGCGATCACACTAGTGGGGGCTGGGTAGTCTATAAGTACATCCTTATTTTGGTCCCTAGTCGTAGGATTATCGAGACAGGGCATCGATACTCCAGAGTAGACTAGTGCATACGCTTCTCTTCCCAGCAGGGGAGATGGTCTGTCCCACAGCCATCAGTACGTCGTACTGGAAATAGTATGCAGGTGCTCGTTAGGTTACGAGTACACTAGACAGGACTCGTCGGGAACTGTTGGTTTGTATTATACCTATCGTCAGTTAACAGTGTTAGTGTTTATGCCCTAGAAGGCCATTACTGTATCATACTAGCTTGTATATTACTTAATGGAAGCTTGGGATATTCACATGTATATAACAGTCTTGCTAAATATGGTAGTATGCTACTTGGTTTTTCTATCTTAATATGTGAGTGTACGTATTGATAGAGCTCTTGGGATCTTGCTTGTCTACCAGCGTTGTGATGGCAGTCACACTAGTGGGGGCTGGGTAGTCTACAAGCACATCCTCATTCAGGTCCCTGGTCGTTGGATTATCGAGACAGAGCATCGATACTCCGGAGTAGACTAGTGTGTACGCTTCTCATCCCAGTTGGGGAGATGGTCTGTCCCACAGCCGTCAGTACGTCGTACTGGAGATAGTATACAGGTGCTCGTTAGGTTACGGGTACACCGGACATGACTCACAGGGAACTGTTGGTTGGTTTGATACCAGTCGTCAGTGAACAGTTCCCAGGTGACATGAGTACAGCGTAGTCCGCAGACTTGACACTGCTACTTCGCCTCGAGTGTGTCCCACTGTTCTTAGATTGCTACCCTACCACGGCTCAAAGGAGTCGTGCAAACAGGTAGCAGTTGGGTGCTGTCCCGAGCACTTGGAGGCAGTGGCGGTTAGACAGGATTCGTCCCTCCCGGTATTGGGAGTAGATATCGTGCTATGTCAGAGAGCCATTACGCAAAGTCCCTGGCCAGGGCAAGCGAGATTTGCTGGTTGGTTCCAGTAGTTTCTCAGGGTGTAATGGGCTTCCCTCTGACACGACTTATAACGCTATTAGGGGACTGACGCTTGCCGCCCCCCTAGGCCCGATATGCGATAGTCTTGGACGAACGGACAGGACTGTATGGAGATTGTCACATCAGACTCAGTAGGAGTTCGGATGGGTTTTCTCATCGGCCTTCTTATCGACAACTACCTGGGGACCGTTACGTACAGCTAGTGCCGCTTGCGGTCTGTGGTTAAATCCACTGCCAGCGTAGTAGTCGAGTCTCTAGAGTCCCACACAGAGAGTTTCCTACTCCAGGCGAAACGATATAGAGGTCGCATGGTTTTGCGACAAAGGGTTCGGACGCAAACGTGCGTTTACGCACGTACGACTTTCGGACAGTTTTTACCAGTCGGCTTTGGTTTAAGCCAGTTACTGGTATCCGGTTATTGGATTTTTACAGTCTAAAGTTTTTCCGTATTTTTGCGGATTGGAGGGGCGTTCTCGTATTTGTACGAGAAGCTTCTAGAAGATGTGACTAAGGAGGTTACTTATGGATAAGAAAGTGAGTCATGAGGTGATTCATCATTATCATTAATTGCACCATAAATGATAATGACACATGCTTAATGAATCACCATTAGATATTTGTGAAGCATGCTTATTCATCACTCATTTTCTTTTGTTGATAAATGAGAATGCTTCATAATATATTATGATACACTCTCTCTCTTCTCATTATCTTATCTCACATTCTCTCTCCTCAAGCTCTCATCTTCAAACCCTAATCCTTACACCTCATGAGTTGAGATCAAAGGATTAGTTAGACTAAACAATCCATAACCATCACTCTATCTCATCCTAACTTCTTTGATTAGCAATCCAAGAAGGTTAGTTGCCTCAAGTTTAGAGGTTTAGCTTGGAGTTTCGCTCTCGGGTGGATCGTCTACTACCTAGAGAAGGCCGAGGAGAACAAGGAGATCGTAAAGACGAAGGACTAGTTTCGATAGGTATAATCCCTAATCACAAGTGATAAGAAAATCATTGTGTACGGTTATTTATAGTTTAGCTTCGATTTAAGCGGTTAGTCGATGTTCGTTCCTTAAACTTGATTGTTTTTGTAATTTCCGCCTCCCCACAAGTACTGGGGTGTACTACATCGACTTACAGTGGTATCAGAGCCTCGCTAAACAATAAATAACTTAATCGCAAATTTGTACGAATTTCGAACGGAAAAACGCAGCCGGAAAACCCTAAAAAATGCAAGTTTCTGTCGAATTTAAAACGATGTCAGAAAATTTTTCAGGTGAGTTCAGAGAGCTTGATATGACACCAGTAGAGCACCCAAGAAAAACAGTCGCCTGAATCGTCCAACTCGCCGCGGAACCGCGGCCTCAGCCTACTGAGTCACCGCGCTTCCGCCGCCGAGTTGGCGAGTCAGCCGCCGAGTTTTCTTCTGTTGCTTCTGTGTAATATTTGGGGTTTTCTGGAATATTTAATATTTGCTCAGGTTACTGTTTAACGGAGCAGATTTTGGAGCAATATTGATGTTGTTTAATCGATCGAAATTGTACAGTATTTGCATGTTGGATTATATCTGTGATTGTTTAATGTGTTCGTAAACCTCCCCTAACTGCTAGTATGTCGGTTGGCAGGGGTTGCACATTTCTGAAATGGTTATATCTGTTTGTGTATATAAACTGTATTGGACTGTTGTGGTGTATAGCCGGGGTTTGCAATGGGTTATTGTTAATTCATTTGTTGTAAATGTAATTTGTTGTAATATTATTTTTGCGGGGCACTTCCAGGTTGCGGTCGTAGCCACCGTTGTATTATTTCATTTTACTGTTTTTGCTCCTAGGACTGACCCAAGGTGGGGTACACAGACTGCCGGGTGGGTAGTTTGCTGTACCCGTAGGGGTCGAGGGTGGGGTAACGGCCATTCATCACAACTGTGTAATCTGTCTTTTCTTGCAGGCTCAAAAGAAATACAGATTGCTTGCAAATCCAATATTGTTTATCTGTGTTCTGGAATGAATATCATTGCGTCAGACGAATGTAAAATATCTATATTTATGATAGCTATTTAGACGCCACTTATGTTTTACACCCGCGCTAGCCCAGCCCCCGCTCTGTCGTTAGTTAAGTAACCTAACGAGTGATGACGGGACCCCGTGGCGAATGCGGATGGCATAAGAGGACGTTTTATTTTCGTTGTTTTCTGCAATGATAGGTTAATGATGGGACGCATTATCTATAATGCAAAGTAAAACAAACCAAAGTTTAATCGTTGGAACAATTTAAAAGAAACCACTCGGTTATTTTTAAAACAGATATTTTTAAATGCGGAGATTTAACCACTCCTTTTAAAAGCTATCAGGTTCCTTCGGTTATATCAAGTTCACTACGTTCACGGTTTCGCCAAAACCATTCGTAGCCCTCCGTCATTTCATCTGAGTATTCAGTAGTATTCAAGCTATGTATTTTGACCTAACGCCAAGGCATAGTGTTTGGTAGCTGCTGGATATTCATTTGTTGCATAGATAGATGAGTTAGTTTGGGATAGTCGTATTATCATTTTGGCCGAACGTCAAGGATATATACGGATGGGTTCAAATTGACAAGATAATGATGGGTAGAACTTGACATGTGACTTATGACATTTTGACCTAACGCCAAGGTCATAAGAGCATGGGGCAAAAACTTATATCGGGAATTTCTAAAGAAACTGAAATTTGCAAAGAGCTGCATACCATTTGGAGTTTGATGAATGTTGGTAGCATTCCTTCAACATTATCATACGATGATATTTGGATCCCGATCCTACTGTGAGTATATGCTACTTATCAGGATATTCGTCACTTAACGATCAATGCTATAAACCTAGTAGGTGTCCAGAAAAGTGTCAGCGGGGTTACGCCCCCAGAGAAAAGAGGTTATTTAATTAAGGAACTTCGCGAAAGCGTTGGAAAACCTCCCTCGAAGTATCGACACCGGCCTGGCTGAACGGTTAAGCAAGTATTGTACGGTGAGAATAGTCTTGGCTAATTCTTCTTTTATGGTTTGAGGAAGGATTCGAGAAACAGTGGGAACCATCCAGTTTAGATAAATTAAAAACCACTCTAAACTTGCAAGAGCATCATGCTAAAGAGTTTTCTTCTCTCTCTCCTAATTGCAGCGACCCTGAAAATGACTGGACTTAAGTTACTTTTAGAGAAAAATATACTGACGGGGCCAAACTATAAAGATTGGCTGCGGAATGTCAAAATGGCTTTGACCTATGACAAACTGGGGTACGTCCTCACCGCTACGGCACCTGCTGTCCTTGGTCCCAAATCCAGCAATGCGGATAAGGAAATCCGAAAAACCTGGGATTTAGATTGCGTGAGAGCCAAGTGCATCGTGCTTGCCTCGATGAACAATGAACATCAGAGGTGGCACGAGGATATGGACCTTGATGGCATATTTCTCCATACAAAGAAACTTTATGGAGAGCAATCTCGTATAGCAAGATACGAGACCTCAAAGAACTTGTTTCGAGCGAGGTTGGCTGCCGGGTCATCGGTAGGTGAACATGTCCTACAGATGATCGGCTATATTGAAGAGCTCGCAGACCTTGGGACGACTTTGGATAATGAGCTCTATACAGACCTTATTCTCCAGTCCCTTCCTCACACCTACGCCCAGTTTATCCTGAACTTCAACCTTCAAAGAAAAGAAGTTGAACTTCCGGAACTCCTGAACATGTTAAGGAGTGCAGAGGGCACCTTGAAGACATCAAGGGAAACACCCGCTATGTTTGTTGGCGGTGCATCTTCTTCCGGGTCCAAGGCTAGGGCCAAAGGAAGGAAGAAGAAGGCCGCACCCAGACCTAGAGGAGGTGTTAGTAAGGTGGGAGGGAAGGGAAAGAAAAAGAAAGCAGTACCGATAGTTGGCCAGGATGAGTGCTTCCATTGTCACAGGAAAGGGCACTGGAAGAAGGATTGCAAGGCGTGGAACGCCAAGAACCAGGAACCGAAGCAAGCTGTGGCTTCGACTTCAGGTGTGTTTGTAATTGAGAATTGTTTGTCGATCAACTCTACTTCCTGGGTATTGGATACCGGATCAGGATCTCATATTTGCAATTCATTGCAGGCACTGAGAAACCGTAGAGTGCTGAAGGAAGGTGATATGATCCTCAGGGTTGCTAACGGAGCTAGCGTGGGAGCTGCGTCCGTCGGGGATTATCACCTAGGATTGACGAGTGGACACATTTTGGTTTTACATAACTGTTATTTTGTACCCAGCTTAACGTGTAATATCATATCAGTTTCCTTGTTATCAAATAAAGGTTATGATTTCACGTTTGTAAGAGATGTTGTCAACATCCACCTTAATCATGGTTTGATTGGGTCCGGTACTCTAAATAACGGAATATATGTTTTAAACCAACTCCAAATTTTCAATGTCCAGAACACACTAAAAAGAAAGTCTCCAGATTTAAATAAAGCTTTCTTATGGCATTGTAGACTGGGTCACATCAATGAGAGAAGGTTGACTAAGTTGCATAGAGAAGGATATTTGGACTCGTTCGAATATCAATCTTATGATACTTGTCAATCTTGTCTCAAAGGAAAGATGACAAAGACTCCATTTACTGGACAAGGAGTAAGAGCGAGCGAGCTCTTAGGACTCATACACAGCGATGTATGTGGTCCAATGTCTACACATGCGAGAGGTGGTTTTTCCTATTTCATTACTTTCACGGATGATTACTCAAGATACGGATTCATTTATCTGATGAAACATAAATCCGAGGCTTTTGAGAAATTCCAAGAGTATAAGAATGAAGTAGAAAACCAAACCGGCAAAAGTATAAAGACACTTAGATCTGATCGAGGTGGAGAATACTTGAGTGCCGAGTTCCTAGGTTACCTAAAAGAGAAAGGAATTCTCTCTCAGCTTACTCCTCCGTACACTCCACAACATAACGGTGTATCGGAGAGACGGAATCGAACCCTATTGGATATGGTACGATCCATGATGAGTAATACTGAGTTACCGCGATCTTTCTGGGGACTTCTGGGGACATGCGCTAGAATCAGCGGCATATCTTTTGAACATGGTACCTACCAAGACTGTGCCTACCACTCCATATCAGATGTGGAGTGGGAAGAAACCCCATCTACAGTATATAAAGATTTGGGGATGTCCCGCTTTTGTTAAAAAGCAGCATGTGGACAAGCTCGAGGCACGATCAGTAAAGTGTTTGTTTGTGGGATATCCAAAGCACTCCAGGGGATATCTATTCTATTACGCAGAGGAACAAAAGGTATTTGTTTCTCGTAATGCCCATTTTCTAGAACATCAGTTTTTAGAAAAGGAATCAAGTGGGAGCGAAATAGAACTGGAAGAAATTCCAGAACCACAAACTGCTACTGAAAGTTTGGTAGAACCAGAGGTTCAAGAAGAACAGAACATTCCCGCACCCCTCCGCAGGAGTAGTAGGCCGTCTCATCCACCTGAGAGATACTACGGTTTTCTCATAGACGGGGATAGAGAGGATTGCATCATAGATGATGATGAACCTACTGACTTCCAGCAGGCCATCCAGAGCGGCGACTCGGTACGATGGCTAGATGCAATGCGGACCGAAATGGAGTCCATGTACACCAACAAAGTATGGACTTTGGACTTTGCTCCAGATGGGGTAAAACCCATATGATGCAAATGGATCTTCAAGAAAAAGATTGGTGTAGATGGACAGGTGGAAACCTATAAGGCTAGACTTGTTGCAAAGGGTTTTCGTCAAAGACCTGGTTTGGACTATGACGAAACTTTTTCTCCAGTGGCTATGCTCAAATCCATTCGGGTCCTTCTTGCTATTGCTGCCTTCCATGATTATGAAATCTGGCAGATGGACGTAAAGACGGCTTTTCTGAATGGGAATTTAGAAGAGAGCGTCTATATGGATCAGCCAGAGGGTTTCAATCAGAGTGGGAGCAGCGGGAAAGTATGCAAGCTGCTTAAGTCTATTTATGGACTAAAGCAGGCATCGCGGAGTTGGAACATCTGTTTTGATGAGACAGTCAAAGAATATGACTTTATCAAAAATCCAGATGAACCGTGCATATATAGTAAAGTTGTGGCCAGAAGTGTCGTATTCCTCGTCTTGTACGTGGATGACATTCTATTGATAGGAAATGACATTCCTATGCTACAATCTGTCAAAGGATTCTTGTCACACAGGTTCTCCATGAAAGACCTGGGTGATGCCTCTTACATTCTGGGGATCCGGATCTATCGTGATAGATCCAAGAGGATGTTGGGACTTTCGCAGTCAAGGTATATCGACACTGTACTGAAAAGATTCAGTATGGAAGATTCTAAGCGCGGTAATCTACCGGCTTGTCACGGAATCACCCTCTCCAAAGAGATGTCTCCCAAGACTGATTTGGAAAGGGAACGCATGTCTATTATACCCTACGCTTCTGCAGTAGGCTCTATAATGTATGCGATGTTGTGTACCAGACCAGATGTAGCTTACGCACTAAGCGTGGTAAGCCGGTATCAGTCAGACCCAGGGGAGAAGCACTAGATAGCAGTAAAGAACATTCTCAAGTACCTGAGGAGGACTAAGGAGATGTTCTTGGTTTACGGCGGAAAAGACCTCAGGTTGGAGGCCTTTGCTGATTCCGGCTTCCAGAGTGATAAGGACGATTCCAAGTCCATGTCGGGTTATGTCTTTACCCTGAATGGAGGGGCGGTGTGCTGGAAGAGCTCCAAGCAGGACACCGTTGCTGACTCGACGATGGAAGCGGAGTATATAGCTGCTTGCGATGCCGCAAAAGAAGCAGTCTGGATGAAGAAGTTCCTAACAGAACTTCAGGTGGTTCCTACCATAGTTGATCCAATACCCCTGTTTTGCGACAACAACGGAGCTATAGCTTTAGCGAAGGAACCAAGGTCCCATCAGAAGTCCAGACACATCTTGAGGCGGTATCACCTGATCAGGGAGATCATTGATCGTCAGGAGATCGAGGTTCGGAGAGTTGCTTCAGAAGAGAACATTGCTGATCCATTCACAAAGGCCCTTCCTCAGATTCAGTTCGAGCGGCTACTCGAGATCATCGGTCTTCGATACGCCAGTACATGGCCCTAGTGCAAGTGGGAGATTGTTAGTGTTTATGCCCTAGAAGGCCATTACTGTATCATACTAGCTTGTATATTACTTAATGGAAGCTTGGGATATTCACATGTATATAACAGTCTTGCTAAACATGGTAGTATGCTACTTGGTTTTTCTATCTTAATATGTGAGTGTACGTATTGATAGAGCTCTTGGGATCTTGCTTGTCTACCAGCGTTGTGATGGCAGTCACACTAGTGGGGGCTGGGTAGTCTACAAGCACATCCTCATTCAGGTCCCTGGTCGTTGGATTATCGAGACAGAGCATCGATACTCCGGAGTAGACTTGTGTGTACGCTTCTCATCCCAGTTGGGGAGATGGTCTGTCCCACAGCCGTCAGTACGTCGTACTGGAGATAGTATACAGGTGCTCGTTAGGTTACGGGTACACCGGACAGGACTCACAGGGAACTGTTGGTTGGTTTGATACCAGTCGTCAGTGAACAGTTCCCAGGTGACATGAGTACAGCGTAGTCCGCAGACTTGACACTGCTACTTCGCCTCGAGTGTGTCCCACTGTTCATAGATTGCTACCCTACCACGGCTCAAAGGAGTCGTGCAAACAGGTAGCAGTTGGGTGCAGTCCCGAGCACTTGGAGGCAGTGGCGGTTAGACAGGATTCGTCCCTCCCGGTATTGGGAGTAGATATCGTGCTGTGTCAGAGAGCCATTACGCAAAGTCCCTGGCCAGGGCAAGCGAGATTTGCTGGTTGGTTCCAGTAGTTTCTCAGGGTGTAATGGGCTTCCCTCTGACACGACTTATACCGCTATTAGGGGACTGACGCTTGCCGCCCCCCTAGGCCCGATATGCGATAGTCTTGGACGAACGGACCGGACTGTATGGAGATTGTCACATCAGACTCAGTAGGAGTTCGGATGGGTTTTCTCATCGGCCTTCTTATCGCCAACTACCTGGGGACCGTTACGTACAGCTAGTGCCGCTTGCGGTCTGTGGTTAAACCCACTGCCAGCGTAGTAGTCGAGTCTCTAGAGTCCCACACAGAGAGTTTCCTACTCCAGGCGAAACGATATAGAGGTCGCATGGTTTTGCGACAAAGGGTTCGGACGCATACGTGCGTTTACGCACGTACGACTTTCGGACAGTTTTTACCAGTCGGCTTTGGTTTAAGCCAGTTACTGGTATCCGGTTATTAGATTTTTACAGTCTAAAGTTTTTCCGTATTTTTGCGGATTGGAGGGGCGTTCTCGTATTTGTACGAGAAGCTTCTAGAAGATGTGACTAAGGAGGTTACTTATGGATAAGAAAGTGAGTCATGAGGTGATTCATCATTATCATTAATTGCACCATAAATGATAATGACACATGCTTAAGGAATCACCATTAGATATTTGTGAAGCATGCTTATTCATCACTCATTTTCTTTTGTTGATAAATGAGAATGCTTCATAATATATTATGATACACTCTCTCTCTTCTCATTATCTTATCTCACATTCTCTCTCCTCAAGCTCTCATCTTCAAACCCTAATCCTTACACCTCATGAGTTGAGATCAAAGGATTAGTTAGACTAAACAATCCATAACCATCACTCTATCTCATCCTAACTTCTTTGATTAGCAATCCAAGAAGGTTAGTTGCCTCAAGTTTAGAGGTTTAGCTTGGAGTTTCGCTCTCGGGTGGATCGTCTACTACCTAGAGAAGGCCGAGGAGAACAAGGAGATCGTAAAGACGAAGGACTAGTTTCGATAGGTATAATCCCTAATCACAAGTGATAAGAAAATCATTGTGTACGGTTATTTATAGTTTAGCTTCGATTTAAGCGGTTAGTCTATGTTCGTTCCTTAAACTTGATTGTTTTTGTAATTTCCGCCTCCCCACAAGTACTGGGGTGTACTACATCGACTTACAAACAGTTTCCAGGTGACATGAGTACAACTTAGTCCGCTGTCACTTCGCCTCGAGTGTGTTCCCACTGTTCTTAGATTACTACCCTACCACGGCTCTACTGAGTCGTGCAAACAAGTAGTAGTTGGGTGCAGTCCCGAAGCACTTGGAGGCAGTGACGGTTATACAGGATTCGTCTCTCCCGGTATTGGGGGTTGATATCGCGCTGTGTCTAGGAGAGCCATTACACAAAGTCCCTGGCCAGGGCAAGCGAGATATACTGGTAGGTTTCCAGTGTTATCTCAGGGTGTTCTGGGCTACACTCCGACACGACTTTTACCGCTATTAGGGGACTGACGTTTACCGCCCCCTAGGCCCGCCATGCCATATTCTCAGACGAACAGACCGGACTGTACGGAGACTGTCACATTCAGGCCCAGTAGGAGTTCAGATGGGTTTCACCTCGTCCGTCTTCTTATCGGTATCTACATGGGGGCCGTTACGTACAGCTAGTGCCGCTTGCGGTCTGTGGTTAAACCCACTGCCAGCGTAGTGTCGAGTCTTTAGAGTCCCACACAGAGAGCTATTCGCCTTTAGGCAAAAGAGTAGAGGTCGCATGGTTTTGCGACAGGGATCGGTCACATCCGTGCACGTTTAGTGTCCGGGCAGTTATTACTAGCGGGCTTTGGTTTAAGCCAGATCCTATTATACGTTTTGGGATTGGTTTTATCTCGTTTGTATTCGTGTTCCTCGGAACGCGGATGCGGGTGTGTATGCACGGTTGACAGAGACAGAGGCAGAGGATTCTCATTAGGGTTGTTGACTGTTGACTTTTGCTAAACCCTAATGAGAATTAGAAATATGATTAATGATAATTTTAATTAAGTATTATTGTGCCATGGTTGGGTTGAAAGGTTGACTTTGTTGACTTTGTTGACCGGTTGACTAGGTTGGACTTGTTGACCATCATCATTACAATGGCTATCATTTCATGGCAAAGACTTTTGCTTGCTTGTTATACTTTACAAAATGAGTGCATGAAATGATATTACCATTTGATATGATATGAACCATCACATAATACTCAAATACTATTATTGTTATGATTATTTTTGTGTTATGAGAGGATGGTGGGAAAAAGGCTTACTCATTCTATCATTCTCATTCTCTCTCATCCTCAAGCTCTCCTTCTTCCTCTTGCTCTCTCTCTAGTTCATGGTTCTATTGTCTCATGTGTTGAGAAACAAGAACTATAGAGATAAAATCCAAAACACTTCTCTACTCATCCTAGTATACAAGGTCTAGCAAGCCAAGTGTTCTAGATTCCTCTAGATTGAGGTTGGAGCCAAAGGTAGAAGCTTTCGGGTGGATCCATCTTCGGCACAAGGAGACGACGAGGTGAGGCATATCCGACCACCACAAGGAGTTAAAGAGAAGGAGTTCAAGTTAAGGTATTACCATTCTACATAGTAGTTAGAACTTGTAGAATATTTGTTAGTTCTTGTTTAGCAACGATCCTTCTTGTACGGTCCATGTTACCTAGTTAGGAAAAATTTTCGTTTTACCTATTCCGCCTCCTCGAAAGGACCGGGGTGGGTAACGTGGACCTAACAGTGGTATCAGAGCCTAGCTAAACACTTTCTAGCATGTTAGCAAAGTAACTAGAAGTTCGATCGGAGAAAAAATCACAAAACATGCCCGAAATATCAACTTTCTGCCGATTTTGTTTTCTGTTCAAAAATTAATAAATCATACACTAAAAATCGGCTCAGGGTATTTATAGCAAACCCAAGAAAAATGGTCCAGCGACTCGGTAAAAGCACCGCGGAACCGCGGCAGGAGCATGCTCTCGCCGCGGATCCGCGGTGAGTTGACTCGGCCGTGGGCAATTTTTCCTGTAGTTTGCTCAGTGGGGTGTTTTGGGATTTTTACAATATGTTTTTCCTGCCCAGACTTTCCAGAAAACAAATTTGTGTTTTGGGGTGGTTACAAATCCGTATTTTGATAGAACTTCTATAGACTTTAGCTAACAGGTTATATCTGTGATGTGGTATATGTATTGAAAGTCTGCTAATCGCTCTACGTCGATTAGTGGGGGTTATACATATCTGTGATCTGTAATGTTGATGGTTTGTGTATATGAATTCGTTGGATTGTCGCGGATGAATAGCCGGGGGGTTGTGAGATGAGAGTTTTCTTTACCTTTCAATTCATGTAATTTGTAATTGATGTAATATTATTTGTATGGCCGCACATCCGGGATGAGGTTGTAGCCGCCATTGTATATTATTTCTTTTACTGTTTTTGCTCCTAGGATAGACCCAAGGTGGGGTGCACAAACTACCGGGTACGTTGAAGTGCTGAGTGGCCTACTCACGGTGTTAAGGGAGGCTGCTTCACTTCGGGTATTTGGCGGGTAGTTTGCCGCACCCGTAGGGGTCTAGGGTGGGGTTTTTGGCTATTCATCGCGACCGTGTAATCCTTCTTTCATTGCAGGCTCGAACGAAATGCGGATTCCTAGTATATCCAATGTGTTCATATGTGATCTGGAATGGCTATCATTGCATCTGACGAATGTGTATATATCTATATGATATCTATTTAGGCGTTGCTTATGTTTTTCATCCGCGCTAGTCCAGCCCCCGCTCTGTCGTTAGTTAAGTAACCTAACGGGTAATGACGGGGACCCGTGGCGAATGTGGATGGCATAAGCGTACGTCATATTTTCGTTGTTTTCTGCAATGGTAGGATTAATTGATGGGACACATTAAATTAATGCAAGAAAATAAACCTAAAAGACGTTGTTGGAACAATTTTCAAAAAGCTGTTATTGCAAGGACGTTCTCTTTTGTTTTGCATAGAGGTATTCGGTTATGAATGCCCAGCACCTCATTCGACGAGGCAAGGGCCGAGATCCCTTCATCGGGAGTGACCCCTTGGACAAAAAGTTTGCGTCAGGGTAATAACTTCACTATAGTCGATTATTCTTGCTTTGCATCGAGGTAATCAGTTTGGAATATCCTGTACCTCATTCGACGAGGAAAGAGCTGAGATCCCTTCACAGGGAGTGACCTCTTTAGCAAAAGTTTTTGTCACTATAATTTTAAAAAAGGTCATCAGGTTTCTTCAATGATATCAAGTTCATTACGTTAACGGGTTTTTCGCCAAAAACCCAGCCGTAGCCCTCCGTCATTTCCTTCAAGCACTACTTAGTATTCGAGCTACGTATTTTGGCATTGTCAAGGCATAGTGATCGATAGCTAAGTATTGCTTGTTCGCAGTTTTATTTTTCAGATTATTTAGAACAGTCGTATAGCTATGTTGGCATTGCTAAGAAGTATGCGGATGGGTCTGAGTTAATCAAGATAATGACGGGCCGAACATGACCAGCGGTTTATGATATGTTGGCATTGTCAAGGTCATAAACTGTTAGGGGCAAAAATCCTCATCGGGGGTTTCTAAAGAAACTGAAACTTGCAGATTTAGCATACCTTCTGAAGTGTAGTGACTAGAGTGGATTCCATCTAGGTCATCACACAATGATAGTTGGATCCCGATCCCACTGATGAGTTGGATTACTCTCGGGAGATTATTTCACTTAACAATCAATGTTATAAACCAAGTAGGTGTCTAGAACGGTGTTAGCGGGGCTACGCCTCCAGGGAAAAGAGGTTATTTAATTAAGGAACTTCGCGAAAGCGTTGGAAAACCTCCCTCGAAGTACCAACACTAGCCTGGCTGAAAGGTTAAGCAAGTATTGTGACGTGCGATTAATCCTGACTAGTTCTTCTTTTAGGGTTTGAAGAAGAATTTGAGGAAACAGTAGGAGCCATCCTGGTTAGATAAATTAATAAACCAATCTTATCTTGCAAGAGCACACGCTGAGTGTTTCTTTTCTCTCTCTCCAGGTAGAAACCATTTCACGCCCTCATCAAGATAATAAAATGTATCGCTTGACCGATCCGAATTCTTATTCGGGGCTGGGGAACGTTGGTTCGGCTCTAACTTACGACAACAGTCATAAGTATGAGAAAGGGAAAGAGGATTGTATGGATTCCAAGGATACCCAGTTGAAGAAGAAGTATGGTTTTGCATCTACTTCAGGTGTTCTTGTAATTGAGAACTGCTTTACGGTCAGCCCTACCTCCTAGGTACTTGATACCGGATCAGGATCTCATATCTGTAATTTATTGCAGGGAATGAGAAAAAGTAGGAGAGTTGCACCTGGTGATATGTCGCTCAGGGTAGCGAACGGAGCACAAGTTAATGCTGCAGCCGTCGGTGAATATCACCTAGTATTACCAAATGGCAATACTATGATTTTGAACGATTGCTACTATGTACCTTCCATGGTTTGCAACATCATATCAGTTTCTTTACTCGATAAAGATGGATATAACTTTGTTCTTGATAGAAATATCATGAACATTTACCTTCATAAGGTACTGGTTGCAGAAGATACACTGTGTAATGGTATCTACGTTCTAAATCAGAATACAGTTCTCAATATACAAAACACACGCTGTTAGTTATATGTATGCCCTAGAGGCCATTACTGTACATATGATGTATATTGTAATTGATGCTTGGACGTTTATAGGGAGGACTTTCTTGCTCGACATGATAGTATGCTATCTGGTTGTACTTTATCTTAACATGTACTCTGATTGTCTCTATGTTACATATTGATAAAGCCCTTAGGATATGTACTCGACTACTGGGACTATGATGAGATCATACTAGTGGGGCCACGGTAGTCGACGAGTACATCCTATAACTGTTCCTAGTCGAGGGTGTATTGAGACAGGGCATCGATACACCAGAGTAGACTAGCGTATACGCATCTTGACCTATATGATGGGCGATGGATGATCCCATATCCATTGGTGTTTGACATTAAGGATGGTGTACGGGTGCTCAGTAGAAACTGGGTACACTAGACGGACTCGCCGAGAACTCCCAGATGGTATTATACCTCACGTCAGATGGCAGTTGTCCGGTGACACTGGTACAGAGTAGTCTGTTGACCCGAGATCATCATAGAGTCTTGTGTGATTCCCACTGTGCTTTGATTTCCATCATACCACGTCCAATAGGGCGTGCAAAAAGATGGCTTTTGGGTACACTCCCGAATCACATAGAGGCAATGAGCGATAGGAGGGGATTCGACTCTCCCGGTATAGGGAGTTGATGTTGCGTTGTGTTCGATTGGCTATAACCGGAAATCCTTGGCCAAGGTAGCTGAGATTTACTAGTAAGTGTTATCACTAGTTTCTCGAACTGTTATAGACCTCATATCGACATGACTTATCGAGCTACTTGGGTCTGACGTTTACCACCCCTAGGCGAGATATGCGACATATAAGACGACGAGACCGGACTGTACGGGAGTGTTAATGATTGGATTCATAGGAGAATGTACAGGCTTACTTGTTGATCTTCTGATCGCTCAATACCCGGGTGGCCGTTACGTTTAGCAGACCGCTTACGGCTTGTGGGTGTTTAATATGATCATCACCTACTGCCGGCGTATTGACGAGTCTTTAGAGTCCTACACAGGGGTTTCCTGGCTCAAGCGAAATGGAGTAGGAGCACATATGTGATATGTGCGGGACCGAGATTAATACGATATGAGATACCGTATTCTATTCTCGCGATTCGTGACATTGATCGGTTGTATGAGATATAGCCGGGTTATCGGATCAAGTGTTGATTCGATAAGTTGTTACACATGATATTAGTCGGTTATAGCCGGGTTACTAAATCAAGAGTTGATTTAGTAATTTAATGTATAATTATATATTTGATATATTACATTACATTAACTAGTATTATCTCACTTATGATTTATTTTCTCACTAGATTGTGCACATTGTTTATATGTGATATATGCAAGTGTACATGTTTGTATCAGCTTGATGATACATACAAGATGGGTGTATGAGACTTATATCAAGTTTAGGTTAAATTAGGGTTTACTTATTTCCTTAAGAATAACAAAAGATAGGATACTTTAGTCAATGTTATCAAGCTTGTAGAAGCTTGTATGCAACATCGACAAAGTCAACTCTTTTGTCATTTCTTAGGATATTAGTTAACCCAACCCTTAACCTCATACTATGGTTAATTCTCTACATGAGTTAAGCATGAGGGCTTAACTCAACCATGGTGCAATAATTCAAAGGATATGTTTTCATTTGGATGAATTATTCACTTCTTCTTCTTCATCAAGCTCCTTGAAAAAGCTTTTAAGATCTAATGGTGTTATGAGGAAAAATGTGAGAAAATCAATTCTAAAGTGAGCCCACCTCCTACTTATTCATCCTCTACCACTTGCCATGTAGTAGAGTGTGTTCTCTTCACAAAGTTCATGGCCTAGTGAAGGAATAGCTTGAGTTAGTGTCTCCCCGACGTAGATCATCTTCGGCCTCGAAGTCATCGAAGCAAGCATGTTCGTTCTTCTTGTGGAGCTTCTCTAGAGTCCGGAGTTCATGATCGCAGCGAAGGGGACATCTACACGGAGCTATTGAAGTGAAGGACCGGATCTACAAAGGTTGTAATCCCTCTCACTTAGTGTTAAAGTGTTTAACATGTTAGTTTTCGCATAAACTCTAGTTTAAAGATCCGGCTTCGGGTTGTTCGGCACGGCTAAAATTTTAATCGGGCATGGTTGATACCTCGTAGACCCTTGTGCGCGTGCCTAGAAACCCTACAGTGGTATCAGAGCCAAGCTAGAGCTTTAGGCAAAGTCTGAGCGAAGTTTAAAGTCCGAACGAACCTGGAAAATCCCGATTTTACCCCTCTCTGTACATTTTCAAAAATGTTGATTTTTTCCTAATTAAAAATGCTCAGAAAAACAAGCAGGAAAAACTAAGAATTACTGTGAAGTACGGTCCACTAAGTCGTTCATATGACCGTGGAACCGCGGCCAAACCAAGGGTTTGGCGGCGGTTCCGCGGCCAAAATTTAGACTTAGTCCCTCATATTTCATATATTTATTCTTAGGTCCTTTCTTGTCACTTTTTTCTCGGAATTTTTTAATTCCACTCAAGTGTTGAGTTTTCTAGGGTTGTATTGGGGACTTGTTGATTCGATCGGATAATTTAACTTTGTTTAGTTTTTCCGGATAATTTTAGAAACTGTTAAAAAGTTCGAACGGATATCAATAACTAACATTTTCCCAAGTCGGAAATTTTTTCAAAAGTTGGATTTTTTTTCTCGAGTTTGAAACTTTCTAAGTCGTGCAAGTAATGCGGTGGACCCTCTAGAAGACAACAAACCTTAACTCGATTATGGGGCCGTCTTGAACTGCCTCTGAACCTTAGGGTTTGTGGCAGTACGACGTGCCACATGTGAGGCGTTGGCTTGACCCTTCTACGGCTGGACCATTGGTACTGTAGCATGTGATGGATGTTTTTAAACTGATTTCATGTGTTGAGATATATTGGGGAAATCTTGGGTGTTTGATTATTCGATCGGAAAGTTTAACACTGTCTTTTTATCTGGAATGTGATACAATATTAGGAATCCACAAATAGTTATGAGATAACTGATTTTATTATTATAAACATAGCAATTTAGTCTCAGATGATCGGTTGCCACGGAATTTTGATGTGATCAAAAGTCCATCGCAATCACGTAGCGTACGCAGATACTCGCCGGGTAAACTTAATAGACAGCCACGCCCCAAATCCCCGACCAAGTGACTGTAGGAGAATCCCGTCGGCAAAAGCATCCGTTCGGGTGCTCACGGCAGCGGTGTTCCGCCTTAGTGCACTTCGTCGACGGCATCCGGGGGTGCGGCCTTCTTCTAAAGTTTGCGACGAGCATTCGATCAAGATGTCGGGAATCTTGTTGAATTACCCGACTAGATATTGAAAAGAGTTTTCGATAATGATACTAAAATGCGGGGTTTATAATTGTTAGGCATGCGATGTCTAAGTAATTCATTTGGTTAGGCAAGCGATGTCTAAGAAGGTTGCGGATCCCAACTGTTGTAGTTTTACACTTTCTTTTCTGTAACCGTAAGCGTAGTATGTGGTGTATCGCCGGCTTCGTTGCTATACATCAACGACAATCGGGATACGCATATTTGGTTACGTTGATGATATGAGATATTTTGTGTTGTTGTGATATGTTATATTGGATCGTCGCGTTTTGAATAGCCGGGGGTTTTATGTGAGATGAGAGTTTTTCTTTTTCATTCATGTAAAATTCATTTGTATGTAATATTCTTTTATTGGGGCACTTCCGGGCTGAGGATGATGTCACCATTGTATATTATTTACTTTTCCGCATTAGGTAGACCCAAGGCGGGGAGCACAAGTAACCGGGTTCTAGGGTCCAGTGGGAGACCATCTCGAGGAGTCGAGACCGGGTCTCCTAACCCTCGAATTGGCAGTGTTGCTTGCCGCTCTCGTAGGGGTCTAGGGATATGGGTTTGGCTATTCATCGCGACCGTGGAATCCTTGTTTTATACAGGCTCGTATTGAAAACACGGACGTCCTAGTATATCCAATATTTCATATATGTTCTTCTGCTGCAATGTTCTGTGATGAGATCATATTACTGCCTGAGATGAATGTTTATATTATATATATGAGATATATGTTATATTGTAGATTTCGTTTCAAATGTGATGCTTGTGAAGCATAATTAAAAATGGGACTTCATTAATGAGATTAATGAAACTAAAATAAACCTAAGATGTTGTAGAAACTTGTTTAAAAACTGGTAGCTCTAGTTCTTGCTTTGCATAGCGGTGTTCCTTGTAGAACATCCAGCACCTTATTCGATAAGGAAAGAGCCGAGATCTCTTCACCGGGAGTGACCTCTTTAGTGAAACTAGCAGATGCTACAAACTCGGTTTTTCTTTTGATTGTTTCTATAGTTTTTGCTTTGCATAGTGGTATATATGATATACCCTGCACCTTATTCGATGAGGAAAGGGTCGACGATCCCTTAACCGGGAGTGACCTCTTTAGCAAAACTAGAAAAGGCCTCAAAAACATTCCATTTAAAATCACTCGATTCTACAACGATATCAAGTTCATTACGCAAAGGGTTTTCTTAAAAACCAGTCGTAGCCCTCCGTCATTTCAGATAAGTACTAGTTAGTATTCGTGCTACGTTTGTTGACTATGTTAAGGCGTAGTGTGCGGTAGCTGATTAGTGCTTATCTGTATAAGCATATGATGCGATTGGATTAGGGTAGTCGTGCGACTTTGTTGACTATGTTAAGAGTCGTGCGGGTGGGTTTAATTCAATCGGGAAATGACGGGTTGAACTTGACTAGCACTTATGATTTGTTGACTATGTTAAGGTTATATAGCTGTTAGGGGTAAAATATTATTGGGAGTTTCAAGTGTTGAAATTTGCAATGAGATTGCATACCTTCTATGAGATAGTTGGATCCCGATACCCGCTGCGAGTAAGAGTTACTCCTGGGAGAGTTTTACACATTACAATTAGCCGATCAAGTAGGTGTCTAGAAAGGTGTTAACGGGGTTACGCCCCTGGGAAAACGAGGTTTACATTAATTAGGTTCGTGCGAAAGCACGGGGGACCTCCCTCAAAGTACCGACACTGGCCTGGCTGAAAGATTAGCGAACTTGTAGCGTGTAATTAATCCCGGCTAGTCTTTCCTTTTAGGGTTTGAAGGAAAATTTGATTAAAACAGTGGGAGACATCCTCATTAGATATATTAGATAACCAATATAATCTTGCAAGAGCATACGCTGAGTGTTTTCTTCTCTCTCTCTCTAGGTAGCGACCATATCATGCCTTAATCAAGATAAGAATACGGATATATTGACCGAACCCGCTTATTATACTGAGCTGTGGAACGTTGGTCCCGCTCCAACTTATAATTGTTATAAGACAGAGCAGGAAATTAGGGAATACCAGATTTCCCGTGCCGCCCAAACGAAGAAAGTGCATGCTGATGCATCTTCTTCGGGTGTGTTCATTACAGAGAACTGTTTCTCAGTATCCTTTACGTCCTGGGTATGAGATACCGGATCAGGATCCCGCATATGTAATCTGTTACATGGGCTAGAGAACTGAGAAAGGGTGATAAGTTTCATGAGACAGAAAATGGTGCAAATGTTGCAGCCAAGTCTGTTGGTCACTATCACTCTGTATTACCAGAATACATTGATTCTGAACGAATGTTATTAGATACCGAACCTGATATACAACATCATATCAGTCTCTTTATTAGTAAAGAAAGGATATAATTTTGTATTGTTGGATAATGTTTTGAACATTTTCTATATCAAGAGTTGATCGGTTCAGGCACGTTTTCTAAAAGCATTGACGTTCTAAATCAAACTATAGTTCTTAGTATACAGAACACACACGAGAGGAAGAGTTTAGAAATGAACGAATCCTTCTTGAGGCATTGTAGATTAGGTCATATCAATGCGACCCGACTAGCTGAAGTTACATTAAGATTCATATTTAAATTTGTTTGAATTTACATCTTGTGAAACTTGTCGGTCATGTCACAAAGATAAGATGACCACATCTCTGTTTTTTGGAAACAGAGAAAGAGTTAGTGAACTCTTGGGATTGATACATGCTGATGTATGAAGGTCCCCTGTCTACACATGCCAAGACCGGTTCTTTGTACTTCATTACATTCTCTAAAGATCTCTCAAGATTCAGACATATGTTCCTGTTGAAACACAAGTCCGAAGCTTTTGAGATATTCACAGAATATAAATTAGGAGTAGAGAACCAACAACGGGTATAAGTATTATGTCCTTTGATGAGATCAAGGAGGAGATTACTTGAGCACGGAATTCCTGGACTATTCTATAGGAGAATGAGATTCTCTCTCAGCATTACTCCTCCGTATACACCACAGCACGTCGGTGTATCGGGACGGAGCAATAGCACCCTATGTGATATGGTGTGCTCTATGATGAGTACTACTGAGTATCCTATTTCCTTTTAGGAGTTATGCACTTGAGAAGCTGCATACCTATTGAATAGGGTTCAAATCAAATCAGTTGCCTACCACTTCATATGTGATATGGAATGGGAAGAGCCCATATCTTAAGTATGTTAAGATTTGGAGTTGTCCGGCCTATGTCTAAAAAGCAAAATCCGGGCAAGCTCGAGGCAAAGTAAGTTATGTGGAAGTTTATTGGATATCCCAAGCATTCGCAAGGGAATATCTTCTACCAAACAGAGGAACAAAAGACGTTTTGTTTCTCAGCATGCCACCTTTGTGAAAGGGAATTTCTTGTGAAGAAATTAGTGGTCATGAGGTAGAACTGGAAGGAGTTCCAGCTATACAAACTACAGCAGATGATTTGGTAGAACCAAAGGATTCAATAGTTTCCAACGAACCTCGGCCTCTCCGCCGATCTAGTAGGGTTCCTCACCCACCTGAGAGATACCTTGGTTTCTCTATGACAGTGGGAGCGAGGATTGCATCATGAGATGATGACCCAACTTATTTCGAGCTGGCCATCAGGAGTGGGACTTGTAAGAATGGCTGGATGCTTATCGATCTGAGATGGAATCCTTATACACCAACAAAGTATGGACTTTGGTTGCTTTATCTGAAGGGTTAAATCCCCATCAGGAGCGAGTATATCTTGAGAAGATTACTTGGTGTACATGGAAAAGTTTAGACTTTCAAATCTATGCTTAAGTCCATCCAGATCCTACTTGCCACGGCTACATACCATGACTACGATATCTGGCGGTTGGGTGTCATGACTGCTTTTCTAAATGATGTTTTAGAAAAGAGCGTCTATAAGTACACAGCCAGAGGGCTTCGTAGAAAGTGGGAGCAGCGGAAACGTGTGCAAGATGTTTTATGTGATAAAGGAGGCATCGCGGAGTTGGAACGTCTATTTTGATGTGGTAGTCAAAGAGTTTGACTTCATCAAAATGGTAGATGAACCTTGTATATACAAAAAGGTAGTAAGGAGTATGGTGGTGATCCTCGTAGAGTATGTGGATGACATACTCTTGATAGGGAAGGAGTTTCCTATGCTACGCTCGGTCAATCTTCGCTTATCACAAGGATTCTCCATATACGATCAAAGTGATACCTCTTAAATCCTGGGTTTTGGATCTATGAGATAGATCTAATTGGATGTTAGGATTCTCACTAGATGTAGTGAGATGGTATCAATCGATCCTAGGGAGAATCACTGGAAAAGTTCCAGGGTGATAAGGACGACTGAATGTCAGTCGCACTCATTGACTTTACCCTCAGTGGAGGGACGATATGTTGGAAGAGTTCCAAGCTAGATACCGTGACTTACTAGACGATTAAAGGCAAGATACATCGTTACCAAGGATGCTACCAAAGAGGCAGTCTGGATATATATAAGTTCATGAGATGAATTTCGTTCCTACCATTATGTGACAATGGAGTTGTGGCTTTTGCCAAGGAACCCCCCGTCCCATCAGAAATCCAGATATAATTCTTAGGCAGTATCACGTGATCATGGAGATGGTTAATCTCCAGGGAGATCGAGGTTAGGAGAGTAGACACAGAGGAAAACAGCGCGGATCCACTCACAAAGACATTTTTCCCAGTAGAGACTTTTATGGGATGGTTGAGTATGAGATACTTCAACCGCAGATAATTGTTGGGTATGTGATACCACAACAGATGGCCCTAGTGCAAGTGGGAGATTATTAGTTATATGTATTCCCTAGAGGCCATTACTGTACATATGATGTATATTGTAATGGATGCGTGGACGTATATAGGGAGGACTTTCTTGATCGACATGATAGTATGCTATCTGGTTGTACTTTATCGTAACATGTACTCTGATTGTCTCTATGTTACATGTTGATAAAGCCCTTAGGATATGTACTTGACTACTGGGACTATGATGAGATCATACTAGTGGGGCCACGGTAGTCAACGAGTACATCCTATAACTGTTCCTAGTCGACGGTGTATTGAGACAGGGCATCGATACACCAGAGTAGACTAGCGTATACGCATCTTGACCCATATGATGGGCGATGGATGATCCCATATCCATCGGTGTTTGACATCAAGGATGGTGTACGGGTGCTCATTAGAGACTGGGTACACTGGACGGACTCGCCGAGAACTCCCAGATGGTATTATACCTCACGTCAGATGGCAGTTCTCCGGTGACACTGGTACAGAGTAGTATGTTGACCCGAGATCGTCATAGAGTCTTGTGTGATTCCCACTGTGATTTGATTTCCATCATACCACGTCCAAGAGGGCGTGCAAAAAGATGGCTTTTGAGTACAGTCCCAAATCATATGGAGGCAATGAGCGATAGGAGGGGATTCGTCTCTCCCGGTATAGGGAATTGATGTTGCGTTGTGTTCGATTGGATATAACCGGAAATCTCTGGCTAAGGTTGCTGAGATTTACTGGTAAGTGTTATCAGTAGTTTCTCGAACTGTTATAGACCTCATATCGACACGACTTATCGAGCTACTAGGTCTGACATTTACCACCCATAGGCGAGATATGCGACATATCAGACAACGAGACCGGACTGTACGGGAGTGTTACTGATTGGATTCACAGGAGAATGTACAGGCTTGCTTGTTGATCTTCTGATCGCTCAATACCCGGGTGGCCGTTACGTTTAGCAGACCGCTTGTGGCTTGTGGGTGTTTGATATGATCATCACCTACTGCCGGCGTATTGACGAGTCTTTAGAGTCCTACACAGGGATTTTCTGGCTCAAGCGAAATGGAGTTGGAGCACATATGTGATATGTGCGGGACCGAGATTAATACGATATGAGATACCGTATTCTATTCTCGCGATTCGTGACATTGATCGATTGTATGCGATATAGCCATGTTATCGGATCAAGTGTTGATTCGATAAGTTGTTACACATGATATTAGTCGCTTATAGCCAGGTTATTAAATCAAGAGTTGATTTAGTAATTTAATGTATAATTATATATTTGATATATTACATTACATTAACTAGTATTATCTCACTTATGATTTATTTTCTCACTAGATTGTGCACATTGTTTATATGTGATTTATTCAAGTGTACATGTTTGTATCATGCTTGATGATAAATACAAGAAGGGTGTATGAGACTTATATCAAGTTTAGGTTAAATTAGGGTTTACTTATTTCCTTAAGAATAACAAAAGAGAGGAGACTTTAGTCAATGTTATCAAGCTTGTAGAAGCTTGTATGCAACAATGACAAAGTCAACTCTTTTGTCATTCCTTAGGATATTAGTTAACCTAACCCTTAACCTCATACTATGGTTAATTCTCTACATGAGTTAAGCACGAGGGATTAACTCAACCATGGTGCAATAATTCAAAGGATAAGTTTTCATTTGGATGAATTATTCACTTCTTCTTCTTCATCAAGCTCCTTGAAAAAGCTTTCAAGCTCTAATGGTGCTTTGAGGAAAAAAGTGAGAAAATCAATTCTAAAGTGAGCCCACCTCCTACTTCTTCATCCTCTACCACTTACCATGTAGTAGAGTGTGTTCTCTTCACAAAGTTCATGACCTAGTGAAGGAATAGCATGAGTTAGTGTCTCCCAGACGTAGATCATCTTCGGCCTCGAAGTCATCGAAGCAAGCACGTTCGTTCTTCTTGTGGAGCTTCTGTAGAGTCCGGAGTTCACGATCGCAGCGAAGGGGACATCTACACGGAGCTATTGAAGTGAAGGACCGGATCTACAAAGGTTGTAATCCCTCTCACTTAGTGTTAAAGTGTTTAACATGTTAGTTTTCGCATAAACTCTAGTTTAAAGATCCGGTTTTGGGTTGTTCGGCACGGCTAAAATTTTAATGGGGCATGGTTGATGCCTCGTAGACCCTTGTGCGCGTGCTTAGCAACCCTACACACGCAAGAGGAAGAATTCAGATACGAATGAATCCTACTTGTGGCTTTGTAGACTTGGTCATATCGGAGAGAAAAGACTAAGTAAGTTGCATAAAGATGGACTCTTGAACACGTTCGAATTTTCATCTTATGAAACTTGTCAGTCTTGTCTCAAAGGAAAGATGACCAAATCTCCGTTCACCGGACATGGAGAAAGGGCAGCAGAGCTCTTGGGGCTCATACACAATGATGTATGTGGTCCAATGTCTATACATGCAAGGGGTGGGTTCTCGTAATTCAACACATTCACTGACGATCTCTCTAGGTTCGGATATGTGTATCTGATGAAACACAAATCTGAAACTTTTGAGAAATTCAAGGAATTCAGAAGCGAAGTAGAGAACCAGATAGGCAAAAGTATCAAGATCCTCCGGTCTTATAGAGGAGGGGAGTAATTAAGCACGGAATTCCGAGATTACTTAAAAGAGAATGGTATTCTCTCTCAGCTTACCCCTCCTTATACACCACAGCACAACGGTGTATCGGAGAGAAGGAATCGTACCCTATTGGATATGGTTAGATCCATGATGAGTAATGCTGAGTTACCTCTTTCATTCTGGGGACTTGCGCTAGAAACAACGGCATACTTACTTAATCAGGTTCCGTCTAAATCTGTGCCTAAGACTCCATATGAAATATGGAGTGTTAAAAAAACCATATCTTGAACGTATTAAGATATGGGGTTGTCCGGCCTATGTAAAAGTACAAAATCCAGACAAGCTTAAGGAACGGTCAGTTTTGTGCAAGTTTGTGGGATATCCTAGAAATTCTCTGGGATATTTGTTCTACCACACTGAGGAACAGAAGGTATTCGTTGCTCGTCGCGCCACTTTTTTAGAGTGGCAATTTCTTGCAAGAGAAATAAGTGGGAGCACGGTAGAACTGGATGAAATATCTGATCCACAAACTCAAACTGAGGATTTAGTAGAACAAGAAAATTCAATAGTCCCAGACGAACCTCAGCCACTCCGCAGATCTGGTAGGATTTCTCATCCACCCGAGAGATACTACGGTTTTCTCGTAGACGGGGATCGAGAGGATTGCATCTTGGAAGAAGATGACCCTACCAGTTTCAGGCAGGCCATTATCAGTAGGGACTCTGGTAAGTGGCTGGAAGCAATGCAATCCGAAATGGAGTCCATGTACACCAATAAACTGTGGACCTTGGATATTGCTCCACCTGGGGTAAAACCCGTTGGATGCAAATGGATCTACAAAAGGAAACTTGGTGTAGATGGGCAGGTGGAAACCTATAAAGCTAGACTCGTTGCAAAAGGTTTTCGTCAAAGACCTGGTTTGGACTATGACGAAACTTTTTATCCAGTTGCTATGCTTAAATCCATTCGGATCCTACTTGCTATTGCTGCCTTCCATGACTATGAAATCTGGCAGTTGGACGTTAAAACGGCTTTTCTAAACGGCTGTTTGGAAGAGTGCGTTTACATGGATCAACCAGAAGGTTTCGTAGACAGTGGGAGCAGCGGGAAGGTGTGAAAGTTGCTTAAATCCATTTATGGATTAAAGCAGGCTTCGCGGAGCTGGAACATCTGTTTTGATGAGGCAATCAAGGAATTTGATTTCATCAAGAACGAAGATGAACCTTGTGTCTATAAGAAGATTGTAGGACGAACTGTCGCGTTCTTAGTCTTATACGTGGATCACATTCTTTTGATAGGAAATGACATTCCTATGCTACAATCGGTCAAGCTATTTTTGTCACAACGGTTCTCCATGAAGGACCTGGGTGATGCCTCGTACATTCTGGGGATCAAGATTTACAGAGATAGATCCAAGAGACAACTGGGACTTTCGCAGTCCAGGTACATAGAGACCGTACTAAAGAGATTTAGTATGGAAGATTCCAAGCGCGGTAATATACCCGCATTGCACGGAATCACCCTCTCCAAGAAGATGTCTCCTAAGACTGACGAGGAGAGGGTTCGCATGAGCACTATACCCTACGCTTCGGCGGTAGGATCTATAATATATGCAATGCTATGTACAAGACCAGATGTAGCTTACGCGCTGAGCGTGGTGAGCCAGTATCAGTCAGACCCAGGTGAGGACCACTGGACGACAATGAAGATTATCCTCAAGTACCTAAGAAGGACTTAGGAGATGTTCCTGGTTTACGGTAATGGAGACCTCGGGGTCGAGTCCTTTACCGATTCAAGCTTCCAGAGTGACAAAGATGACAGCAAGTCTGTCTCGGGTTTTGTGTTTACCCTCAACGGAGGGGCGGTGTGTTGGAGGAGTTCCAAACAGGATACCGTCGCAGACTCGACGATGGAGGCTGAATACATTGCTGCAAGCGATGCCGCAAAAGAGGCGGTCTGGATGAAGAAGTTCATTAGTGAACTTCAGGTGGTTTCATCCATTGTTGACCCAATACCTTTGTATTGCGATAACAATGGGGCTATAGCTTTAGCGAAGGAACCAAGGTCCGATCAGAAATCCAGACACATCTTAAGGCGGTATCACCTGATCAGGGACATCATTGATCGCCGGGAGATCGAGGTACGTAGAGTGGACAGAAAAGACAACACGGCGGATCCATTCACAAAGGCCCTCCCTCAAACACAGTTCGAGCGACTTTTTGAGCTATTGGGTAGCGGTACGCCAGCAGCTGGCCTTAATGCATACGTTGGGTATGTGGTACACCAATAACTGGCCTTTAGTGCAAGTGGGAGATTGTTAGATATGTATGCCCGAGAGGCCATTATTGTATAGTACTAGTTTGTATAATACATTTTGGAGGCTTGGGATATATATACGGGTTTACGACAGTCTTTCTCGATATAGTAGTATGCTACTTGGTTTGTTTCTATCTTAATATGTGTATATGTTTCTTTTAACATATCGCTGAAAACATATTGGTAGAGCCCTTAGAATTTTTGCTTGACTACCGGCGTTGTGATGGTGATCACACTAGTGGGGGCTGGGTAGTCTATAAGCACATCCGTATTTTGGTCCCTAGTCGTAGGATTATAGAGACAGGGCATCGATACTCCAGAGTAGACTGGTGCATACGCTTCTCTTACCAGCAGGGGAGATGGTCTGTCCCACAGCCATCAGTACGTCGTACTGGAGATAGTATGCAGGTGCTCGTTAGGTTACGAGTACACAGGACAGGACTCGTCGGGAACTGTTGGTTGGTATTATACCTATCGTCAGTTAACAGTTCCCAGGTGACATGAGTACAGCTTAGTCTGCTGACTTGACACTGTCACTTCGCCTCGAGTGTATTCCCACCGTTCTTAGATTACTACCCTACCACGGCTCTACTGAGTCGTGCAAACAGGTAGTAGTTGGGTGCAGTCCCGAAGCACTTGGAGGCAGTGACGGTTAGACAGGATTCGTCTCTCCCGGTATTGGGGGTCGATATCGCGCTGTGTCTAGGAGAGCCATTACACAAAGTCCCTGGCCAGGGCAAGCGAGATATACTGGTAGGTTTCCAGGGTTATCTCAGGGTGTTCTGGGCTACACTCCGACACGACTTGTACCACTATTAGGGGACTGACGTTTACCGCCCCCTAGGCCCGCCATGCGATATTCTCAGACGAACAAACCAGGCTGTACGGAGACTGTCACATTCTGGCTCAGTAGGAGTTCAGATGGGTTTCACCTCGTTCGTTTTCTTATCGGCATCTACCTGGGGGCCGTTACGCACAGCTAGTGCCGCTTGCGGTCTGTGGTTAAACCCACTGCCAGCATAGTGTCGAATCTTTAGAGTCCCACACAGAGAGCTATTCGCCTTTAGGCAAAGGAGTAGAGGTCGCATGGTTTTGCGACAGGGTTCGGTCACATCCATGCACTTGTGCATGTTTAGTGTCCGGGCAGTTATTACTAGCGGTCTTTGGTTTAAGCCAGATCCTAGTATACGTTTTGGGATTAGTTTTATCTCGTTTGTATTCGTGTTCCTCGGAACTCGGATGCGGGTGTGTTTGCACGGTTGACAACAACAGAGGCAGAGGATTCTCATTAGGGTTGTTGACTGTTGACTTTTGCTAAACCCTAATGAGAATTAGAAATATGATTAATGATAATATTAATTAAGTATTATTGTGCCATGGTTGGGTTGAAAGGTTGACTTTGTTGACTTTTTGACTTTGTTGACCGGTTGACTAGGTTAGACTTGTTGACCATCATCATTACAATGGCTATCATTTCATGGCAAAGACTTTTGCTTGCTTGTTATACTTTACAAAATGAGTGCATGAAATGATATTGCCATTTGATATGATATGAACCATCACATAATACTCAATTACTTTTATTGTTATGATTATTTTTGTGTTATGAGAGGATGGTGGGAAAAAGACTTACTCATTCTATCATTCTTATTCTCTCTCATCCTCAAGCTCTCCCTCTTCCTCTTGCTCTCTCTCTAGTTCATGGTTCTATTGTCTCATGTGATGAGAAACAAGAACCATAGAGATAAAATCCAAAACACTTCTCTACTCATCCTAGTATACAAGGTCTAGCAAGCCAAGTGTTCTGGTTTCCTCTAGATTGAGGTTGGAGCCAAAGGTAGAAGCTTTCAGGTGGATCCATCTTCGGCACAAGGAGACGACGAGGTGAGGCCGATCCGACCACCACAAGGAGTTGAAGAGAAGGAGTTCAAGTTAAGGTATAACCATTCTACATAGTAGTTAGAACTTGTAGAATATTTGTTAGTTCTTGTTTAGCAACGATCCTTCTTGTACGGTCCATGTTACCTAGTTAGGAAAAAAATTTGTTTTACCTATTCCGCCTCCCCGAAAGGATCGGGGTGGGTAACGTGGACCCAAATAAAATGGATCGTGCATACATAGCTACATGTACACCTTTATATGATGTTGCATTTGACTTTGGAGGAATTGGGAACAGCATGATATATTTAAAAACTGGATTCATTTAAAAGAGCGGTTTTCACTTGATATGCTCATATTCCTGTTTTATGTTGCATATATCATATTTCATGGATTTGCACATTTAGATACGGATTTCATGTGATTTATGGATTTAAGAACCGTAGGGATATTTCAAGAAAGTATGCATCGTTTTGAAAACCCGGTTTCTCTTGATATGATATTTCAGTGCGTCCGCCATGAGTTTTCTCGGTTATGAGATTGTGTTAGAAACCCGATTCTAGAAGCTTGATGATCCGTTTGCGGGTTCATGGTGGACCCGGTATGGTACCCCGGGGCAAGAAAGGGATGTTGTGCAGTAGACGATGTGCCTGGCAGAGGGACTACTACCTACCGAAGATTGGTTCGACCTGGAGGTTATCCGAAGGATACCGACCGGAGTCATGAGATGGATATGGGCCGATCCGGACTGACGGAGCCCGTGGGCTGATCCGGACTGACGGAAACCGAGTTATGTGGATTTACATGTTGATGTTGGACACGGGTTTCCATGATGTTTCGAGTGCCGATGTTGGGCACTCAGGTTCCATGAGATTTACAGATATGAGGGCCGATCAGAGCGACGGCGCCTGAGGCATTGGGATTTAGCGTGTCGTTGATGGACACCGGTTTTTCCACAATGATGATTCATTGATACTGGAATGTTTTATCCCATACTCAGTAGTTATTTGATATGCATTGCTTCTGTAAGTCCACGTTGCCCACCCCGGTGCTTGCGGCGAGGCGGAAACGTTATGAAAATTCCGATTTTTACAACACTAGGCAACATGGACTATGTAAAGGAGGGATCTTTGCTAAACAAAACTAACTACAAAGCTAAAGAGAGTTAGCTACTCGGAAAGTTGGTTATACCTAGGTCTTCAAGTCCTTCTCTCCTTGCTCCTTGGAGTGAAAGAAAGGGTTCTCCTTGTCGCCTTCTCTTGCCGAAGAAAGATCCACCCGAGGTCCTCAACCTTTGGCTCCAACCTCAAACTAGAAGTAACTAAGGTGCTTGGTGTGCTAGACCTAGGTCCTTAGAAAGAGTAGAGAGTGTTTTTGAAGGGATTATCTCAAGCTCAAATGGTTCTCAACTCATGAGAGGTGAGAGCTAAAGAGAGAGGAAGAGGAGAGAGAATGAAAATGATAAAGTGAGAAGAATATCTCAAACTTCTCACATATATGTGAATTATGGAAATTAGATAATTAGCAAAAGATAATAGTCATGGTTAATCAAGAAATGACGATTATCATTTCACATTAAATGCTTTTGCAAGGATCAAATAGCATCTTTCATATGGAATGATGATGGTTAAGTTGTCAACCTAGGTCAACAAGTCAAGTATAGTCAAATGGTCAACAACCCTAACCATGCACAATTATAATTAACTAATATCAATAAATCATAATTCACACATAAACATTAGGGTTAAGAAAATGACAATGGTCATCAACCCTAATCAAAGTCCTCTGCCTCTGTCTTAGTCAACTGTGCATACACACCCGTATCCGTGTTCCGAGGAATACGAATACAATGAGATAAAACCAATCCCAATTCATATTCTAGGATCCGGCTTAAACCAAAGCCCGCTAGTATAAGCTGTCCGGACACCAAACGTGCACAAGTGCGCGGATGTGAACGAACCCTGTCGCAAAACCATGCAACCTCTACTCATTTTGCCTAAAGGCGAATAACCCTCTGTGTGGGACTCTAAAGACTCGACACTACGCTGGCAGTGGGTTTAACCACAGACCGCAAGCGGCACTAGCTGTACGTAACGGTCCCCAGGTAGATGCCGATAAGAAGACTGACGAGGTAAACCCCATCTGAACTCCTACTGGGCCTGAATGTGACAGTATCCGTACAGTCCGGTCTGTTCGTCTAAGAACATCGCATGGCGGGCCTAGAGGGCAGTAAACGTCAGTCCTCTACTAGCGGTACAAGTCATGCCGGAGTGTAGCCCAGAACACCCGAGATAACACTGGAAACCTACCAGTCTATCTCGCTTGCCCTGGCCCGGGACATTGTGTTATGGCTCTCCTAGACACAGCGCGATATCAACCCCCAATACCAGGAGAGGCGAATCCTGTCTAACCGTCACTGCCTCCAAGTGCTTCGGGACTGCACCCAAAAACTACCTGTTTGCACGACTCTTTTGAGCCGTGGTAGGGTAGTAATCAAAGTACAGTGGGAACACACTCGAGGCGAAGTGACAGTGTCAAGTCAACGGACTAAGCTGTACTCATTTCACCGGGGAACTGATAACTGACGATAGGTATAGTACCAACCAACTGTTCCCGATGAGTCCTGTCCAGTGTACTCATAACCTAACGAGCACCCGCATACTATCCCAAGTACGACGTACTGACGGCTGTGGGACAGGCCGTCTCCCAAGCTGGGATGAGAAGCGCATACGCTAGTCTACTCCGGAGTATCGATGCCCTGTCTCGATAGTCCTGCGACTAGGGACCTGCATAAGGATGTGCTTATAGATTACCCATCCCCCACGAGTGTGACTGCCATCACAACGCTGGTAATCAAGCAAAGATCCTAAGGGCTCCACTAATGTGTAAAGGCGATATGCTAAAAGAAACACATGCACACATTAAAGAAGAAACAAACCAAGTAGCATACTACCATTTTGAGCAAGAATGTCAATACAAGGTGAATATCCCAAGCTTCCATCAAGTAATATACAATCTAGTATGATACAGTAATGGCTTGTAGGGCATATACACTAACAATCTCCCACTTGCACTAAGGCCATGTACTGGCGTATCGAAGACCTATCATCTCGATCAGCCGCTCGAACTGAGTCTGGGGTAAGGCCTTCGTGAATGGATCAGCAGTGTTATCTTCTGTAGAAACTCTCCGAACCTCGATCTCCTGGCGACCCACGATCTCCCTGATCAGGTGATACCGCCTCAAGATGTGCCTGGACTTCTGATGGGACCTGGGTTCCTTCGCTAAAGCTATAGCTCCGTTGTTGTCTCAATACAGCGGTATTGGATCAACAATGGTAGGTGTAAGTCTACGCTAGCGCCCCGGCAGTCTACAGACGCCAAAATGCGGAACAAAACTTTTAAACTGGCGCTATCGTATACTTTAACCCGGATCTGCCATTATTGCTAAACTAACAAACTGTAAAGAGTGTAGAATGGTTATACCGAACGATCCGAGTCCTTCGTTCTTCAACCATCATCCCACGCTCCGTTGCGGCTGCTCCGATCTCCTCGTCGAGGTGGCACCACATGATCGGTTCTTTAAACGGGCTCCCGCCTCTGACTCGAGGCAACTCGATCGTCAAGTTTGCTAAAAGAGACGACCAAGATTGATGTAGAGAATGAGTAGATAACTTTGTCTCGTTCCGTCCAAAGCTATGGACGGACGGTTAATGAAGTTGCCGAAGGAATCGGGTGATGGAATGAAATGGACTGTGAAATTCCATACACCGATAAAACCTATCATAATCTTTTCTCTCTAAAATGAAACCAACAAGTGAGAGTGAATGAGAGAGAGAGGAGGCTTTTCATATATATAAAATGAGGAGGGTGAGTGTAGGAGCAAAGGTGGTGACTATAAGAGAAAAGCTTCTCACAAAAGATCTTAACCAAAACAAGAATCATTAAAGAAAACAATGACTCACTAATAACACCTCATCAAGTAATAAATTCAACCAATTAGAACACAACACCAATTAGCCTCATCATCACTTCTAGAAGCTTCTAGAATGATGACTCACTCATATCTGAAGAAAAGATAAATCCGTCTTTAACAGAATGTTAAAAGACGGCTGATAGAAAACTGGAAACTGGCAACTTCCAAAAGTGATCCTGAAACGACTTTCAGGAAAACCCCGAAACTGTATAAATATACCCGCATTTGTATTACGACCGAATACAAATGCAACTGAGACAAAGATATTATACCTACTCAATATAATACTCGGATCCGGCTTAAACCAAAGCCGACCAGTATCATCTGCCCGAAAACTGACACGTGCGTAAACGCACGTGCATTTTCCGAACCCTGCCATAAAACCATACGGCCTCTACAACGTTTCGCCCGAACTTGGGAAACTGTCTGTGGGGAACTCTAATGACTTGTCAGCACCCTGGCAGTGGGTTTAACCACAAACCGTCAGCGGCACTAGCAATGCATAACGGCTGCCCATGGACTGACCTCAAGGGATGCCTATGAGCGCACTCATCCGGAAAACCCTACTGAGCCTAAAAGTGACAATGTATATACAGTCCGGTCCGTTCGTCAATGAGTATCGCATATCTGCCTAGGGGGCTAGCAACGTCAGACCCCCAATAGCAGTATAAGTCATGTCGGAGTGAAGCCCAATACACCCTGAGATACTACTGGAGTACCTACCAGTAAATCTCCTACCATGGCCCTGGATTTGTGTAATGGCTCTCCTAGACACAGCACGACCTCGCCCCCAATACCGGGAGAGACGAATCCCCTGCCGATCCGCTCACGTGCCTCCATGTGGCTCGGGACTGTACCCAAAAGCTACCTGTTTGCACGACTCCTTTGAGCCGTGGTAGGGTAGAAATCAAAGCACAGTGGGAACTCACACGAGACAAATGACGACCTCAGGTCGATGAACTAACCTGTACACATGTCACCAGGGAACTGCTATCCGACGATAGGTATAGTACTAACTAGCAGATTCCCGGCGAGTCCTGTCCGGTGTACTCATAACCCAATGAGCACCTGTATACATCTTAGGTGATCCAACTGACACCAGTGGCTTGTGAGACCGGCCACCGCCCCTCGTCGGGGTCTCGACTGTACACACTAGTCTACTCCGGAGTATCGATGCCCTGTCTCGAAACTCCCACGACTAGGGACCACAATTAAGGATATGCATATAAACTACCCAACTCTCACGTATATGATCGCCATCATACTGTTGGTAGTAAAGCAAGATCCTAAGGGCTCTATCAAAGTGTAACATGCAATCAGTCACCTGAACATGTACACGACTGATAAAGGCAAACCAGATAGCATACTATCATCTCGAGTAAGACTGTCCTACTGGGATAGGTCCTCCGCAATCATTGCAATCACGTACCTGCGATCCAATAATTGACTATGAGGGCACTATCTCCAACAATCTCCCACTTGCACTCAAGGCTAATATTGCGATGTCGACTACTCACAGCCCGTGTGAAACCGAACATCCAACTCCTCTACTAATCAGTTTCACAAAGCCCGTTTGTAAAACTATTGTGTTCGAGAAATAGCCTCGGTGAGTGGATCCGCCTAGAAGTTTCTTTCTGAATCTCTCTTAATCTTAAGTTCGCGGAGAAAGCCATCTCCCGAATTGAGTAGTACATGTCTTAGAATATTTCTGGATATCTGATGGGACCTTAGTTCATAAATGAACTCCATATCCAAACTTCTTAGACTGAATCGATCACTGAACCTAATCAGTATCGGGCACCATGCCACCCACAGTATCCTCTGGAACCACATGTCCACAATACTGTCCCTCGTCAGAGGGAAAACTAAAACTCTGACAATCACTCTGTCATCCATGTCACCTTTGAAGCCTGGAATGATAACCGTCTCCCGAAAGAGGCTGCCGTTATCAAATCCATATAACATGTACTAATGTTCTAAAACTGCTTCCTTATGTTTCTCCAGGATTGGATTAATACAAACTTATTGCATCTAGTGCAAAAACAACATTTGGTGCGGTACTTGATATCTCATGATTGACTCAATTGCCTAAGCAAGTGATCTGCCAATCATGCACATCCCTCTCCCCTTTAGTCTATACGACACCTTTAGAGAGGGTGACTCCATCACCAGCAGGTACACCACCATGCTAGGAGTCAACTATTCCAAAAACCATTAGAATATTTGTCAAAGCACCCACATTGGGAAACTACCCAAATCCAGATCTAAAACCATAGATCCAGAAACCAAAATGTCAAATATTATACCCATATCCTGTCTGGAGAAACAACTGTGTGACGACCACAGTATAACCGATCGTAGTATAGGAATTTTACTTCCTACTCTGTGTATGTCATCCAGATACCATGACATCACACCCTACTACCTTCTTAACTGATCCATCCCCTATTCTGACTGAAGTCAAACCCATGACTATCACATCAAAATTAGATGATCTATCTCCGCTATAACTGCTCAAGTCTATAAATAGATATAAGCATCTTGCCCACTATGCTTCCGCTGCTTCCACTGACTACGACAACCCTCCTACCGGGTCTCATAACCTGGAACAACAGCAGTGTCAAGTCTTGGTAGATAAGAACCTCCCTGTCACCGTCCTTGAGGCTACCGAAGTACCTCTCGGGCGTTTGAGGTTACCTACCATACCTGCGGAGTGGCTATTGGAATGTCAAACCTGATTGAATGTATAGGTCCTATTAAATTTTTCCGTAATCGTTCGCGGTTCTGGAATCACTTCCAGTTCTACCATACTCCCACTACTGTTTTCTGAAAAAGATCCATTTTTTACTAAAACTGTAGCGAGTCAAGAACAATATCACTATTGATCTTCCAAATGGTAGAATATCAACCCTCGTCATAGCCAGGGTCAACCCACAAACAGCCATTACAGAAACGTGCCCTGAGTTATCCAGTGTCTGGTTTTAATCATAAGCTGGACAACTCCCCGTACCTTAATTTCTTTTAAGGTACGATCCATTCTATATCCAATACAGAAACTTTGGCACTTATTTAATTTGAACCATATTCAAACCATGCAGCTGTCTCCAGTGCACATCAACTTAATGGAAAGAGGCTAATCAGCATTACTCAACTTAGGAATCCATCCAATTATGAGTAACCTGAAAGAGAAACACGTTTCTCAAAACCATCACTATCATCTGAATACCAATCACAAGAATCTACATCTTCGATCTCTTTGAAGAATCCCGATACTTGTGATACCTGGTTCTCTACTTTATTCTTATACCCACAACTTCTCAAAACTTAGACCTTGTATTTCTACGAAACACTCGTCTAAATGCTAGAGAAGTTATAAGTAAATAGAACATAGTACTAGGACCTACCCCTTTGTCCTGATGGACACTTGGACAACATACAATACTCTGTATAAGTCCACTGAGTTGAACAACTCAAAACCTGTGCGTTGTAGGTGGAAAACTGTACCCTGGCGATTTCCTCCAATATCACCAATTACAACGAATTCCGATATAATGAGGATGATCACCTAATTCCCAATATCTTACTCCCACTCATCATCTGTAAAACCATACAGATATGAGAATGAAACCTGGTAAATACATACCCTTGGAGTAAGTGTCTAATCGGGAAAAACAGTTTTTCCTTTAACAATGCACTGAAACATGAAAATGTTTCGTAGGGGTATCCTGGTATTCATAGCAATGCCTCTTCCATAATCCAATTCATGACTTCAACCGTATATTTTATTGCAATCTCTCCAAATCCCTTTATTTGTCTTTAGTCGTTACCTTCTGTACACCATCGTTAGGCTAAATGGTTTTCTTCCTTCCCTACCGTTCGGCACCAGCCTATGGTTTGGAAGAAGACTATCCAGTAAGCATAATAGGTGTACCCTCCTAAACCAAGGAGTACTCGCATCTCGAGAGAAGGTGACGATAAAAGACAATTGAATAATACCTTATTCTTTTAAAGGTGAAATAGGAGTGGCGATGAAGTACGCGGTTTTGGTCGTGAATGATATCAGTCGCAACTTACTTTGCCCTCTTTCTAATGCCTTTATTTTGTCTTTACATATTACCTTCTGCACACCCTACTTAGGCTAATTGGTTTTCTTCATTCCCTACCTTTCGGCACCAGCCTATGGTTTGGAATAAGACTATCCAATAGGCGTAATTGGTGTACTCTCCTAAACCAAGGAGCCATCGCAACCTGAGAGAAGGTGATAATAAAAGACAACTGAATAAACCAATTCTTTTCCTCCTGAACCTGGATCCATCCTCGAAGAAGTTCCTTCGAGTTCGTATATAACCATACGATGGATCTATCCAATGGAAGTGGATATCCGTAGTATACGGGTGTTCTGAGAAATTCAAAGGGTAAAAGAAGGAGTGGCAATGACTTATGCAACTCAGACAATCCAAAAGCCAGTATTTTAAGAAGGTTCGGTCAACCTGGTCACTGAGTCATAGTCTAGGGTCGGTCAAAGGTCGCTGCCAAAGAGAGAGAGAGAAAAGAAACACTCTGCGTGCATTCTAACATAGATCAGAATGGTCATCATTTTATCTAATCCGGAAACCTCCCACTGTCCTGTCAAATTCTCCTCCAAACCTAAAGAAGAATCAATCGGGATCACCCGAAGAGTAAACCAACTCATCAGTGGGAATCAGGATCCAACTCTCATCGCATGATAACGTGATGGAATGCATCCACGTTACTCATACTCCAGAAGGTATGCGCATACTCGGCAAGTTTCAGTTTCTTTAGAAACTCCTGATATAGTTTTTGCCCCATGCTCTTATGATCGTGACTAAGGGCCACCAAACCATAAGTCACATGTCAAGTTCTTCCCATCATTATCTTGTTAATTTGAACCCACCCATACTCGCCCTTGACTAAGGGCCAACAAGGCTGTACGACTGTCCCAAACCAACTCATCTATCTATGCAACATGTGAACACCCCAGCAGCTACCAATCACTATGTCCAAGCTAAGGGCTAGACCAACATAGCTTGAATACTACTGACCATCCATATGAAATGACGGAGGGCTACGGCTGGTTTTTGGCGAAAAACCTTTAGCATAGTGAACTTGATATCGCTGAAGGAACCTGATAGCTTTTTAAAATATAGTGGCGAAAACCTTTTGCTAAAGAGGTCACTCTCGGTAAAGGGATCTCGGCTCTTTCCTCGTGGAATGAGGTGCAGGATATTCCACTGAATACCGCTATGCAAAGCAACTTGTAATCGACTATAGTGAAGTTATTACTCTGACGCAAACTTCTGCCCAAGGGGGGTCAGTCCCGGTGAAGGGATATCATCCCTTGCCCCGTCGAATGAGGTGCAGGATATTCCACTGAATACCGCTATGCATAACAAAAGAAAACGTCTTTGCAATAACACTTTTTAAATTGTTCCAACAACTCAAATAGGTTTGTTTTACTTTGCATTGATCAGAATCAACGCAGTCCCATCAATCAATCACACCAGAAAAGAACGAAAATAAAATGTACGTATATGCCATCCGCATTCGTCACTGGGTCCCGTCATTACCCGTTAGGTTACTTAACTAACGACAGAGCGGGGACTGGACTAGCGCGGGTGTAAAACATATACAACATCTAATAGTATATAAACCAATATACAATAATCGCTCCAGGCGTGATAGTATGCAACATTACAGAAAAGTAATAAGCATCACAGAACAATATAGATATCTGGGATCCCCGAGTTTCACAGAGCCGCTGCTGAAACTCGACGTTCCCCTGTCGTGTGGATAGCCTGTGCAATGAAACCTAGACCCCTACGGGTGCGGCAAGTTACCCGCCAAAACCTGAAGCGAGGCAGTCCTCCACAGCATAGTGAATGGAACACCCGGCACTTCACGGAATCCGGTAAATTGAGCACCCCTCCTTGGGTCAACCTGTACCCCCTACGAGTGCGGCGAATAGTCTGCCAATTCTGAAGTGGGGTCCCTCTGCCTCTCAAAGCCATGAGATGCGGACCCGTTTCTTTCCCGAACCCGGCTATCCGTGCACTCCGTCGCGGGGTAAAACCTAGTACAGTAATGAAAAATAGTACAATAGGTACATCGACCGCAACCTGGTCGTGCCCCAAAAGAATATTATACAACAGGCAGTGACGGCAGTCCACAAGTTGGACGCTCGCCCCGCAATATCAAATGTACAATTAAACTCAAACTGTACTACCATTGCACACTGCTATCCACCACGACAAATCCGCAACATCACAGCACAAAACAGAACATCAACGCGAATGTCACGTTCGCAAACCCATCTAAAAGATCTATAGCAATCGGACGCGGTTTACCGATCAAATGACATTCCCGGTCGGAGATATAATGTAAGCACTGTAAACTAACGTGTTTAAATTTCGATCGACCAAAGACCAAATTTCAAAAAGTAGGCCCCACTGCTTACTGGTGAACAGTAACAAAACCTGGGCCAAAAATATATATACCAAAAATCACAAAACCCAACACAGAACCCACTGAGAAAATTTGGGAGCACGTGCTCCCCACGTGGCCGCGGTTGCGCGGCCAAACCATGGGTTTGGCCGCCCTTCCGCGGCAGCTTGGAGGGATCACAGTTCCAAATTTTATCGTGGTTCTTAGAATTCCCTGCACGGATTTTTAAGACATCCAGAAATGAATTTTGAGACCGTTTAAAATTAACAGAACTGTCGGGCATGGATTTTGTGTTTTTCGATTTTCGGTCGGATCGATGTTTTAAACGCGTTAGCACAAGTTAGTATAGCAAAATGGTGAGGCTCTGATACCACTGTAAGTCTACGCTAGCGCCCCGGCAGTCTACAGACGCCAAAATGCGGAACAAAACTTTTAAACTGGCGCTATCGTATACTTTAACCCGGATCTGCCATTATTGCTAAACTAACAAACTGTAAAGAGTGTAGAATGGTTATACCGAACGATCCGAGTCCTTCGTTCTTCAACCATCATCCCACGCTCCGTTGCGGCTGCTCCGATCTCGTCGATCTCCGATCACCTCGTCGAGGTGGCACCACATGATCGGTTCTTTAAACGGGCTCCCGCCTCTGACTCGAGGCAACTCGATCGTCAAGTTTGCTAAAAGAGACGACCAAGATTGATGTAGAGAATGAGTAGATGACTTTGTCTCGTTCCGTCCAAAGCTATGGACGGACGGTTAATGAAGTTGCCGAAGGAATCGGGTGATGGAATGAAATGGACTGTGAAATTCCATACACCGATAAAACCTATCATAATCTTTTCTCTCTAAAATGAAACCAACAAGTGAGAGTGAATGAGAGAGAGAGGAGGCTTTTCATATATATAGAATGAGGAGGGTGAGTGTAGGAGCAAAGGTGCTGACTATAAGAGAAAAGCTTCTCACAAAAGATCTTAACCAAAACAAGAATCATTAAAGAAAACAATGACTCACTAATAACACCTCATCAAGTAATAAATGCAACCAATTAGAACACAACACCAATTAGCCTCATCATCACTTCTAGAAGCTTCTAGAATGATGACTCACTCATATCTGAAGAAAAGATAAATCCGTCTTTAACAGAATGTTAAAAGACGGCTGATAGAAAACTGGAAACTGGCAACTTCCAAAAGTGATCCTGAAACGACTTTCTGGAAAACCCCGAAACTGTATAAATATACCCGCATTTGTATTACAACCGAATACAAATGCAACTGAGACAAAGATATTATACCTACTCAATATAATACTCGGATCCGGCTTAAACCAAAGCCGACCAGTATCATCTGCCCGAAAACTGACACGTGCGTAAACGCACGTGCATTTTCCGAACCCTGCCATAAAACCATACGGCCTCTACAACGTTTCGCCCGAACTTGGGAAACTGTCTGTGGGGAACTCTAATGACTTGTCAGCACCCTGGCAGTGGGTTTAACCACAAACCGTCAGCGGCACTAGCAATGCATAACGGCTGCCCATGGACTGACCTCAAGGGATGCCGATGAGCGCACTCATCCGGAAAACCCTACTGAGCCTAACAGTGACAATGTATATACAGTCTGGTCCGTTCGTCAATGAGTATCGCATATCTGCCTAGGGGGCTAGCAACGTCAGACCCCCAATAGCAGTATAAGTCATGTCGGAGTGAAGCCCAATACACCCTGAGATACTACTGGAGTACCTACCAGTAAATCTCCTACCATGGCCATGGATTTGTGTAATGGCTCTCCTAGACACAGCACGACCTCGCCCCCAATACCGGGAGAGACGAATCCCCTGCCGATCCGCTCACGTGCCTCCATGTGGCTCGGGACTGTACCCAAAAGCTACCTGTTTGCACGACTCCTTTGAGCCATGGTAGGGTAGAAATCAAAGCACAGTGGGAACTCACACGAGACAAATGACGACCTCAGGTCGATGAACTAACCTGTACACATGTCACCAGGGAACTGCTATCCGACGATAGGTATAGTACTAACTAGCAGATTCCCGGCGAGTCCTGTCCGGTGTACTCATAACCCAATGAGCACCTGTATACATCTTAGGTGATCCAACTGACACCAGTGGCTTGTGAGACCGGCCAACGCCCCTCGTCGGGGTCTCGACTGTACACATTAGTCTACTCCGGAGTATCGATGCCCTGTCTCGAAACTCCCACGACTAGGGACCACAATTAAGGATATGCATATAAACTACCCAACTCTCACGTATATGATCGCCATCATACTGTTGGTAGTAAAGCAAGATCCTAAGGGCTCTATCAAAGTGTAACATGCAATCAGTCACCTGAACATGTACACGACTGATAAAGGCAAACCAGATAGCATACTATCATCTCGAGTAAGACTGTCCTACCGGGATAGGTCCTCCGCAATCATTGCAATCACGTACCTGCGATCCAATAATTGACTATGAGGGCACTATCTCCAACAGTAGGAACCACCTGAAGCTCCGTGAGGAACTTCTTTATCCAGACAGCTTCCTTTCCGGCATGTGCAGCAGCGATATATTCCGCTTCCATCGTCGAGTCAGCAACGGTTTCCTATTTGGAACTCTTCCAACACACCGCCCCTCCATAGAGGGTAAAGACATAACCCGACATGGACTTGGAATCATCCTTGTCACTCTGGAAGCTGGAGTCAGCAAAGGCCTCGATCTGGAGGTCTTTTCCGCCATACACCAAGAACATCTCCTTAGTCCTTCTCAGGTACTTGAGAATGTTCTTTACCGCTATCCAGTGTTTCTCCCCAGGGTTTGACTGATACCGGCTTACCACACTCAGTGCATAAGCTACATCTGGTCTGGTACACAACATCGCATACATTATAGAGCCTACCGCAGAAGCGTAGGGTATAATAGACATGCGATCCCTTTCCAAATCAGTCTTGGGAGACATCTTTTTGGAGAGGGTGATCCCGTGACAAGCCGGTAGATTACCGCGCTTGGAATCTTCCATACTGAATCTTTTCAGTATGGTGTCGATGTACCTGGACTGTGATAGTCCTAATATCCTCTTGGATCTGTCACGGTACATCCGGATCCCCAGAATGTACGAGGCATCACCCAGGTCTTTCATGGAGAATCTGTGTGATAAGAACCCTTTGACAGATTGTAGCATAGGAATGTCATTTCCTATCAAGAGAATGTCATCCACGTATAAAACGAGGAATACTACAGTTCTCGCTACAAATCTATTATAGATGCATGGTTCATCTGGATTTTTGATAAAGCCAAATTCTTTGACCGTCTCATCAAAACAGATGTTCCAACTCCGCGATGCCTGCTTTAGTCCATAGATGGACTTAAGCAACATGCACACCTTTCCGCTGCTCCCACTCTGAATGAAACCCTCTGGATGATCCATATAGACACACTCCTCTAAATTTCCATTTAGAAAAGCGGTCTTTACGTCCATCTGCCAGATCTCATAATCGTGGAAGGCAACAACGGCAAGAAGGATCCGAATGGATTTCAGCATAGCCACTGGAGAAAAGGTTTCGTCATAGTCCAAGCCAGGTCTTTGACGAAAACCCTTTGCAACAAGTCTAGCTTTATATGTCTTAACCTGTCCATCTACAAAAATCTTCCTTTTGAAGATCCACTTGCATCCTACGGGTTTTACCTCATCTGGAGCAATGTCCAACGTCCATACTTTGTTGGTGTACATGGACTCCATTTCGGTCCGCATTGCATCCATCCATTTTACCGAGTCAACGCTCTGAATGGCCTGCTGGAAGCTAGTAGGCTCATCACTATCAATGATGCAATCCTCTCTATCCCCGTCTATGATAAAACCGTAGTATCTCTCGGGCGGATGAGACTGCCTACTACTTCTGCGGAGCGGCGTAGGAATGTCCTGATCTTTCGAACCCTCTGGTTCTACTAAGCTTTCAGTAATAGCTCGTGGTTCTGGAATTTCTTCCTGTTCTATTGCGATCCCACTTATCTTATTTTCCAAAAACTCAGTTTCCAAGAAGTGGGCATGACGAGAAACAAAAACCTTTTGTTCCTCTTCGCAATAGAAGAAATATCCCTTGGAGTTCTTTGGATATCCCACGAACTTGCACTATACTAAGCATGCATTGAGCTTGTCCGCATGCTGCTTTTTGACAAAAGCTGGACATCCCCATGTCTTAATGTGATTAAGATAGGGTCTCTTCCAACACCACATCTGATATGGTGTAGTAGGCACAGTCTTAGTTGGAACTCGGTTCAAAAGGTATGCAACTGATTCTAGTGCATATCCCCAGAATGATCGCGGTAACTCAGCGTTACTCATCATGGACCGTACCATATCCAATAGGGTTTGGTTCCGTCTCTCCGATACACCGTTATGTTGCGGAGTGTATGGAGGAGTAAGCTGAGAGAGAATTCCATTCTCTTTTAAGTAATCCAGGAACTCGGCACTCAAGTATTCACCACCTCGATCAGATCTCAGTGTCTTGATACTTTTGCCTGTTTGTTTTTCTACTTCATTCTTATATTCCTGGAATTTTCCTAAGGCTTCGGATTTATGTTTCATTAAGAAGACATAACCGTACCTTGAAAAGTCATCCGTAAAAGTAATGAAGTAAGAATAACCGCTTCGTGCATTCGTAGACATTGGACCGCACACGTCGCTGTGTACGAGTCCCAAGAGCTCGCTCGCTCTCACTCCGTGTCCATTGAACGGAGTCTTTGTCATCTTTCCTTTGAGACAGGATTGACAAGTTGCATATGATTGATATTCGAACGGATCCAAATATCCTTTTGTATGTAACTTCGTCAACCTTCTCTCATTGATGTAACCCAGTCTACAATGCCATAAGAAAGTCTGATTTGTTTCCGGAGACATTCTTTTGTGTTCTATTCTGGAGATTGAAAATCTGTGGTTGGTTTAATTCGTATATACCATTTCTCAATGTACCTGATCCAATCAGAACTTGATTAAGGTGAATGTTTACAACATTACTTACAAACGCAAATTCATAACCTCCTTTAGAAACTAAAGATACAGAAATGATATTACAAGTTGCATTGGGTACAAAAAAGCAATTACGTAAAACCAAAACATGTCCATCTGACATTCCCAAGTGATAGTCCCCCACGGCCTCAGCATCCATGCTAGCTCCGTTTGCAACTTTGAGGGTCATGTCACCTGCTTTCAAAAACCTACGCTTTCTCAACTCCTGCAAAGAATTACAGATATGAGATCCTGATCCAGTATCCAATACCCAGGACGTAGAGTTTATTGATAGACAGTTTTCAATAACATACACACCAGAAGCTGAAGCCGCAACCTTCTTCAGAGCCTGTGTTCTGGATTTCCAAGCTCTGCAATTTTTCTTCCAGTGTCCACTCTTGTGACAGTAAAAGCATTCTTCCTTATCCACAAGCTTCCCCGCTACCTTTGTTGCTTTTTCCTTTCCCTTCGTATCCACTTTACTAACACCGCCCCTTGGTTTGGCGGGGGTTTTCTTCTTCTTTCCCTTGGCTTTCGCCCTGGACCTAGAAGAGGAAGATCCTCCTAGAAACAAAGTGGATGTTTCCCTAACTTTCTGTAGGGTGCCCTCTGCACTCCTCAGCATGTTGAGGAGCTCTCAAAGTTCAACTTCCTTTTCCTGCAAGTTGAAGTTCAGGATGAACTGGGCGTAAGTGGAAGGAAGGGGCTGGAGAATCAAGTCCGTATAGAGCCCATTCTCCAACGTGGTCCCAAGGTCCGCGAGCTCCTCTATGTAGCCAATCATCTTAAGCATGTGTTCCTCTACCGATGATCCGACGGCCAATCTTGCCGAAAATAACTTCTTCGACACTTCGTATCTTGCGATACGAGATTGCTCTCCATACAGTTCTTTTGTATGGAGAAATATGGATTCGAGGTCCATATTCTCGTGCCTCCTCTGATGTTCGTTGTCCATAGAGGCAAGCACGGGGCACTTGGCCTTCGCGCAGTCGATTTCCCAGGTCTTACGGATTTCCTTATCCGCGGCGCTGGATTTGGGACCTGGGATAGGGGGGAGCTTTGGTGGTAAGAAGATACCCCAACTTATCATAAGTGATTGCCAATTTGACATTCCTGAGCCAATCTTTGTAGTTTGGCCCTGTCAGTATGTTTTTATCTAGAAGTAACTTAAGTCCAGTCATGATAAATGGTCGTTGCAATTAGGAGAGAGAGAAGAAACACTTTAGCATGATGCTCTTGCAAGTTTAGAGTGGTTTTTAATTGGTCTAAAGAGGATGGCTCCCATTGTCTCTCGAATCCCTCCTCAAACCATAAAGGAAGAACAAGTCGGGATCAATCTCACCGTACAATACTTGCTTAACCGTTCAGCCAGGCCAGTGTCGGTACTTCGAGGGAGGTTTTCCAACGCTTTCGCGAAGTTCCTTAATTAAGTAACCTCTTTTCCCTGTGGGCGTAGCCCCGCTAACACCATTCTAGACACCTACTTGGTTTATAGCATTGATCGTTAAGTGAGAAAGTTCCGGAGGAGTAGCATATACTCACAGTAGGATCGGGATCCAAATATCATCGCGTGACAAAACTGAAAGAATCCTACCAGAATCATCACACTCCAAATGGTATGCAGCGCTAGCAAGTTTCAGTTCCTTTGAAACTCCCGATGTAGATTTTTGCCCCATGCTCTTATGACCTTGACTTTGGCCAACAAATCATAAGTCACATGTCAAGTTCTACCCGTCATTCTCCAGGTTAATTTGAGCCCACCAGCACATACCCTTGATTTTGGCCAACAAGGTAGAATGACTCCCCCAAACCAACCCATCTATCTATGCTGCATATGAATACCCAATAGCTACCAATCACTATGCCTTGACTTTTGCCAACAAACATAGCTTGAATACTTATTGACCATTCATGTGAAACGACGGAGGGCTACGAATGGTTTTGGTGAAACCGTGAACGTAGTGAACTTGATATAATCGAAGGAACGAGATAGCTTTCAAAAGGAGTGGTTCAAGCTCCGCATTTAAAAGTTTGGTTTTGAAAAGAACCGAGTTGTTTTCAAAGTGTTCCAACGACTTTTACTTGGTTTATTTTATTTCTTGCATTAATTCCAATGCGTCCCATCATTTAATCTTACCATTGCAGAAAACAACGAAAATATGACGTATGCTTATGCCATCCGCATTCGCCACGGGGTCCCGTCATCACCCGTTAGGTTACTTAACTAACGACAGAGCGGGGTCTGGACTAGCGCGGATTCAAAACATAAGCAACGCCTAAATAGATATCATATAGATATATATAAACATTCATCACACGCAATGATAGCCATTCCAGATCATAGATAAATACATTGGATATACTAGGAATCCGCAATTCGTACGAGCCTGTAACGAAGAACGGATTACACGGTCGCGATGAATAGCCAAACCCCACCCTAGACCCCTACGGGTGCGGCAAACTACCCGCCAAGTACCCGAAGCGAAGCAACCTCCCTCAACACGGTGAGTAGGCCACTCGGCACTTCGAGATAACCCGGTAGTTTGTGCACCCTACCTTGGGTCTATCCTAGGAGCAAAAACAGTAAAATGAAATTTTACAATGACGGCTACAACCCCGACCCGGTTGTGCGGCCATACAAATAATTATTACATCAATTTACATATTACAAGAATTGAAATTAAGAATAAGAAAACTCTCATCTCACAACCCCCGGCTACTCATCTGCGACAATCCAACGAATTCATATACACATACCATCAACATTACAGATCACAGATATGTATAACCCTAACAAATCGACGTATAGCGATTAGTGGACGTTCAATACATATATCACATCACAGATATAACCCATTAGCCAAAGTGTAAAGAAGTTCGATCAAAAATACGGATTTGTGACCACCCCAAAAACCAACTTGTTCTCTAGAAAATCTGGGTGGAAACAAACTACATTAAAAATCACAAAACAGTAGCAGAAGAACACTGCAGGAAAAACGACCCACGGCCGAGTCAACTCGGTCGCGGATCCGCGACAAGAGCATGCTCTTGCCGCGGTTCCGCGGTGAGTTGGTCGACTCGCTGGCTCGTTTTCTTCTGTGTTCTGTAAAAACCCTGAGCCAATTTTTAAAGTATGATTTATTATTTTTAGAGCAGATTTAAAAATTGGCAGAAACTTAGGGTTTTGAAAAATTGTTTTGCGATTTTTTCCAATCGAAGTTCTAAATACTTTGCTAACTAGTTAGTTTGTGTTTATCTAGGCTCTGATACCACTGTAACTCCACGTTGCCCACCCCGATGCTTGCGGGGAGGCAGAAACGTTATGAAAAATCCGATTTTTACAACACTAGGCAACATGGACTACGTAAAGGAGGGATCTTTGCAAAACAAAACTAACTACAAAGCTAAAGAGAGTTAGCTACTCGGAAAGTGGGTTATACCTAGGTCTTCAAGTCCTTCTCTCCTTGCTCCTTGGAGTGAAAGAAAGGGTTCTCCTTGTCGCCTTCTCTTGCCGAAGAAAGATCCACCCGAGGGCCTCAACCTTTGGCTCCAACCTCAAACTAGAAGTAACTAAGATGCTTGGTGTGCTAGACCTAGGACCTTAGAAAGAGTAGAGAGTGTTTTTGAAGGGATTATCTCAAGCTCAAATGGTTCTCAACTTATGAGAGGGGAGAGCTAGAGAGAGAGAGGAAGAGGAGGAGAGAGAATGAAAATGATAAAGTGAGAAGAATATCTCAACATTCTCACATATATGTGAATTATGGAAATTAGATAATTAGCAAAAGATAATTGTCATGGTTAATCAAGAAATGACCATTATCATTTCACATTAAATGCTTTTGCAAGGATCAAAGAGCATCTTTCATATGGAATGATGATGGTCAACTTGTGAACCTAGGTCAACAAGTCAAGTATAGTCAAAAGGTCAACAACCCTAACCATGCACAATTATAATTAAAAAATATCAATAAATCATAATTCACACATAAACATTAGGGTTAGAAAAATGACAATGGTCATCAACCCTAATCAAATTCCTCTGCCTCTGGCTCAGTCAACTGTGCATACACACCCGTATCCGTGTTCCGAGGAACACGAATACAATGAGATAAAACCAATCCCAAATCATATACTAGGATCCGGCTTAAACCAAAGCCCACTAGTATAAGATGTCCGGACACCAAACGTGCACAAGTGCGTGGATGTGAACGAACCCTGTCGCAAAACCAAGCGACCTCTACTCGTTTTGCCTAAAGGCGAATAACCTTCTGTGTGGGACTCTAAAGACTCGACACTACGCTGGCAGTGGGTTTAACCACAGACCGCAAGCGGCACTAGCTGTACGTAACGGTCCCCAGGTAGATACCGATAAGAATGCTGACGAGGTAAACCCCATCTGAACTCCTACTGAGCCTGAATGTGACAGTCTCCGTACAGTCCGGTCTGTTCGTCTAAGAACATCGCATGGCGGGCCTAGGTGGCGATAAACGTCATTCCTACTAGCGGTACAAGTCGTGCCGGAGTGTAGCCCAGAACACCCGAGATAACACTGGAAACCTACCAGTCTATCTCGCTTGCCATGGCCAGGGACTTTGTGTAATGGCACTCCTGGACACAACGCGATATCAACCCCCAATACCGGGAGAGACGAATCCTGTCTAACCGTCACTGCCTCCAAGTGCTTCGGGATTGCACCCAAAAACTACCTGTTTACACGACTCCTTTGTGCCATGGTAGGGTAGTAATCAAAGTACAGTTGGAACACACTCGAGGCGAAGTGACAGTGTCAAGTCAACGGACTAAGCTGTACTGATGTCACCTGGGAACTGATAACTGACGATAGGTATAATACCAACCAACAGTTCCCGACGAGTCCTGTCCAGTGTACTCGTAACCTAACGAGCACCCGCATACTATCCTAAGTACGACGTACTGACGGCTGTGGGACAGGCTGTCTCCCAAGCTGGGATGAGAAGCGCATACCTAGTCTACTCCGGAGTATCGATGCCCTGTCTCGATAGTCCTGCGACTAGGGACCTGCATAATGATGTGCTTATAGATTACCCAGCCCCCACGAGTGTGACTTCCATCACAACGCTGGTAATCGAGCAAAGATCCTAAGGGCTCCACTAATGTGTAAAGGCAATATGCTAAAAGAAACACATGCACACATTAAAGCAGAAACAAACCAAGTAGCAAACTACCATTTTGAGCAAGAATGTCAATACAAGGTGAATATCCCAAGCTTCTATCAAGTAATATACAATCCAGTATGATACAATAATGGCCTCTAGGGCATATACACTAACAGCTTCATGTATTTATAGTACCTGATAGAGTACCTTTCATGATTGTTGCATATCCTTATTGCCATACTTATGCTATCAGATTGCATGTGCATGTGATAGATTATCATTGTACGTGCATACCTGCGATTATCTATATGATGTTACTTACTATTCAAGAGTTGGCAACTCACCCCCGTTGTGCTATAGTGTTTTGCAGGATTGACCTTCAGAGTAGCCGCGGCAGGGCTTCTTATTGTATCTTTTTCAGCGGATACCGCTACGGTTGGCTGTGAGCCGTTTTGTTGTAGGTGGGTTTGTGGTTATCCGATTTTATATCCCATTGTATCTAGTACTCTCCATTTACCACTTTCATGTATTGACTTAGAGACGAGTTGTGAGGACGATATGGTATATTTTGTGACTCTGGGTGTAGTGCTCGTGTGAGCCGGCCTTTATTATGTAGTTTTACCTCTTTATGCTATTTTTTTCATTTATATTGTTTACTTCTTTGCTACGACGTCGTATATTTATGCTTGTGGTGGTTGTTTCCGCCTTTGGGCGTGATTTTCTCCCATTTGGGGATGCTTTACTTATACCATATGTTTGTACCCGTTTCGGGGCTTGTTTTTACAAAGGAGGTGCTGCCAAAATTTTTAAGATAATGAAACTTAAGTTTAAAGATTTTTACTTGAGATTTCCAAACGTTTTTAACAATGTTTTTATCACTTACTTCTTTGATGTTTAGATTTCTAGGTTTTCGGTTTACATAAATTGTGTTACGCCTGTTGACGTCACATGGTTCAAGTGTCAGTCACGTTCCTAAATTTGGGTCGTGAAACCGGGGCTCTAGGATTATCCACCATTCTGTGTTACTTTTGTGATTATTCTGTGATGTTGCTTTATATCATTCCTGTGAGGATTGTTATATATATTTATATATATACTAGTAGATGTTGTATATATTTTTCACCCGCGCTAGTCCAGTCCCCGCTCTGTCGTTAGTTAAGAAACTTAACGAGTGATGACGGGACCCAGTGGTGAATGCGGATGGCATTTACGTACATTTTATTTTCGTTCTTTTCTGGTGTGATTAATTGATGGGACTGCGTTGGTTTTGATCAATGCAAGGATAAAACAAACCTATATATGATGTTATTAGAACCAGTTTTTAAAAACTGACATTATAGACATTCTCTTTTGCTTTGCACAGTGGTATTCGGTTATGAATATCCAGCACCTCATTCTACGAGGCAACGGCCGAGATCCCTTCACCGGGAGTGACCCCTTAGGCAGAAGTTTGCATAAGCATAATAACTTCACTATAGTCGATTCTTTTTCTTTGCATCGTAGTATTCAGTTTGGAATATCCTGCACCTCATTCGATGAGGAAAGAGCCGAGATCCCTTCACCGGGAGTGAACTCTTTAACAAAAGTTTTCGCCACTATACATTTAAAAACCGCTCTCTTCCTTCAATGATATCATGTTCATTACGTTAAAGGTTTTTTCGCCAAAAACCAGCCGTAGCCCTCTATCATTTCAGATTAGTATTGCTTAGTATTCGTGCTGCGTATGTTGAATGTGTCAAGGCGTAGTGTGCGGTAGCTCTGTAATGCTTTTCTGTCGCATGAATATGTGGATTGGTTAGAACAGTCGTACGGTCATGTTGACTGTGTCAAGGAATCATACGGGTGGGTTTAATGTAATCAAGATAATGACAGGTTGAACTTGACTAGGACCCTTTGATATGTTGACTGTGTCAAGGTCACTTGGGTCCTAGGGGTAAAAATCATATCGGTAGTTTCAAACATACAGGAAACTTGCCACGCATGTGCATACCTTCTGGAGTGTGGTGACTTGAGTGGCTTCCATCAGGTTATCAAGCGATGATAGTTGGATCCCGATTTCCACTGATGAGTAGGTTTACTACTCGGGTGATTCCGACTAATTCTCCTTTTAGGTTTGGAGGAGAATTCAAGGAAACAGTGGGAGCCATCCAGATTAGATAAAAGTGATTAACCATTCTGATCTAGGTTAGATTGCACGCTGAGTGTCCTTACAATCCACCCTCGCAAGGACAGGATCAGGTTAATGCTGCCTTCCAGCAAAGACCGAGGAATGATCCATACTCTTCCACCTACAATCCCGGTTGGAGGAACCACCCCAATTTCTCCTGGAATCAGAATCAGAATCAGTTCCAGGGCAACAATTTCCAAAGGGCCCCTCCACCGCAACAACAAGCGCAACAACAAACTCAGTATCAGCAGCCCTTCCAACCCCAACCTTACCAAAACAAGACGAACAACTTTGCACCCAACAACTCTTTTCCACCAAACAACTTTGTTCCGTCAAACAACGATAAGGTTTCCTCGCTCGAGCGAAGTCTGGAGGCGTTTGTTAAACAATCGACTCAATCCACCGCCAACATCCAGTCTTCGATTCAATCTTTAGTGCAACACACCGCCGCACACGGGCAAAGCATCAAGACCATCGAGGCCCAGATTGCACAGCTGAACGCGGCCTTAAGCGAGCGAGAGAAGGGGAAGCTCCCGTCCCAGCCACTTCCAAATCCCGGTCACCCACATAATGCACATGTTGCTCTTGAACAACAAAACCATAATGTGAGTGCCGTGACTACACTGAGATCGGGGAGGATGCTGCAAAACAACATTGGCAAACAGATCAACGATGACACCCCGGCCGCCGCTTCTTCTTCTTCTTCTTCTTCTTCTTCGTCTTCCGAGCCTATTCTCCGTTCTTCACAAGGCACCTCTTCCTCTTCTTCTGCTCTGAACGGACCCACTTCTCACTCCACGAAAACACCTATTCTGGGATCCGTTCCAACTCCAAAATCTCCTCCTCCAGCATTAGACTCAACCAATTTTCAAAATGTTCCATTTCCAAACCGGTTGAGGTCTAACAAACAAAATCCTCAAATGGAGAAGATTCTGGAGTTATTCAAGCAAGTTAACATTAACATTCCTCTTTTAGATGCTGTCCAACAAGTCCCGTCTTACGCGAAAATCTTAAAGGACTTGTGCACGAAAAAGAGGAAGTCGCAGGTACCCAAGAAAGTTTTCTTGGCTAGGGCTGTGAGTGATGCCCTTACCCAATCTTTACCATAAAAACGGAAGGACCCTGGCTGTCCTACGATTTCAATTACCATTGGGGATAAGAACATCAACCGCGCACTATTAGATCTTGGTGCCAGTGTTAACTTGCTTCCGTATTCAGTATACGAGCAATTAGGCGTCGGAGAGTTGAAACCCACACACTGCACTCTCCAAATGGCCGACCGATCGATCACCCATCCTAAGGGTGAGCTAAAGGATGTGTTAATAAAAGTCGGGGACTTCATATTCCCCGTTGACTTCATTGTCTTAGATACACAACCTGTAGCTAACCCCCGGAATCAAATTCCGGTGATACTCGGTCGCCCATTTCTCGCAACCTCAAATGCTGTGATCAATTGTCGCAACGGTTCGATGAACCTCTCTTTTGGAAATATGACGATTGAACTCAACATTTTTAGGTTGGGGAATCAGCCCGCCGAACCTAATGCTCATATACTGGACGTCTGCTTGATTCAGGAGATCACACCAGAAGAGTGTGAATTCGAGGAGTTTCTGTTTGATCACGATAATCTTGAAGCCACTAGTGCGTTTCTCTTCGAACCTGCTGCTGTTTCTGCGCCCGACAACGACTACGAGTGTTTCACGTTCTCGAACGATCTTAGCCGCGCACAACCCGAGTTTGAATCTTTCAAATTTTCGGATGAGTTACCTGAACCATCCAATTCGGTTGCTTACACTCGCTTTGAACCTTTGCTGGAGTCCTTTGAGTTCGAGACCTTTGCACCAATCTTGCCTTCTATCGTTTCACCTCCGACGCTCGAACTCAAGCCTTTGCCGTCTCAACTTAAGTACGCTTACTTAGGTGAGAACGAGACCCTTCCTGTCATCATCTCGGCTTCTCTAGCTCCCGAGCAAGAGAAAGCCCTTCTCGTGGTCTTGCACAGCAACCGGCAAGCTTTTGGCTGGTCCATGGCGGACATCAAGGGGATTAGTCCCCTCATCGTTGAGCATCACATTCATCTGATGGATGATGCCAAACCAGCCCGGGATCCACAAAGACGTCTTAATCCAGTCATGAAGGAGGCTGTGAAGAAGGAGATCGTCAAATGTCTAGATAGTGGTATCATTTACCCTATCTCTGATAGCCAGTGGGTTAGCCCCATTCACGTTGTCCCCAAGAAGTCGGGCATCACGGTCATAACCAACGAGGCGAACGAGTTAATCCCTACTCGCACACAAACTGGGTGGCGAGTTTGCATTGATTACCGAAAACTCAACGCCGCAACGCGGAAAGAACACTTTCCGCTACCTTTCATTGACCAGATGCTCGAACGATTGGCCGGACACGAGTACTACTGCTTTCTTGATGGCTACTCCGGCTATAATCAGATTCCCATCACCGAAAAAGACCAAGACAAGACCACTTTCACTTGTCCTTTCGGCACGTTTGCATATCGACGCATGCCCTTTGGGTTATGCAATGCGCCCGCTACCTTCCAGCGGTGTATGATGGGTATCTTCTCTGACATGGTGGAAAAATTTCTGGAGATTTTCATGGATGACTTCTCCATATTCGGCGACTCCTTCGACGAGTGTTTGCTGCATCTTGACGCTGTCCTTACCCGATGTAAGGACAAGAATCTCACTTTGAACTGGGAGAAATGCCACTTCATGGTGCGCGAAGGTATTGTCTTAGGACATATCATCTCGCAAAATGGCATAGAGGTTGACATGGCAAAGATTGAGGTCATTTCCAATCTGCCTCCTCCCCGATGCGTCAGAGATATCCGAGCCTTCCATGGCCATGCCGGTTTTTATAGACGGTTTATCAAGGACTTTAGCAAGATTGCTAGGCCCTTGACTCTTTTGCTGGCCAAGGACACGCCTTTCGACTTCAACTCGAGCTGTGTGACTGCATTCGAGTCACTGAAATGCTCACTCACTTCTGCTCCCGTTCTTTCTTCCCCTGACTGGACGCACCCATTCGAGATTATGTGCGATGCATCCGACTTTGCCATCGGTGCTGTCCTTAGACAGCACATCAACAAGATGCCGCACGTCATCTATTACGCGAGCCGAACCCTGAACGACGCCCAACTCAATTATACAACAACTGAGAAGGAATTCTTAGCTGTTGTATTTGCTTTAGAAAAGTTCAGGCCCTACCTCATCGGCTCTCCAGTCATTGTCTACACGGACCATTCAGCTTTGCGCCATCTTTTTGCGAAGAAAGATGCCAAGTCTCGGTTAATACGTTGGATCCTCTTGCTTCAAGAGTTTGACCTTGTCATTAAGGACAAACGAGGATGTGAAAACGTAGTTGCCGACCATCTCTCACGACATCCTTCTTCGCCTTCGCTTCCAATTCCGATTAATGACGTTTTCCCGGATGAACAACTCTTGACAGTATCATGCGAACCCTGGTTCGCAGATATTGTGAACTATTTGGCCACGGGATTACTACCGACCGAATGGTCGAGTCAGGACAGATTTCGCTTCTTATCCCAAGTAAAACACTTTTACTGGGACGAACCCTACTTGTTCAAGTACTGTCCCGACCAGATTATTCGTCGGTGTGTCCCTGACGAAGAATTCAAGAGTGTGCTGTCATTTTGCCACGATCAAGCGTGTGGCGGGAATTTTGGGCCCAGAAAGACAGCTGAGAAGATCTTGCAATGTGGTTTCTACTGGCCACAACTTTTCAAAGACGCTCACGACTATTGCAAGACTTGCTCCCGGTGCCAACACATGGGCCGGATATCCCGGAGGAACGAGATGCCGCTTCAACCGATCTTGGTTGTGGAGATTTTCGATGTTTGGGGGATAGACTTCATGGGGCCGTTTCCCAGCTCTTTTGGGAACTTGTACATCCTTCTAGCTGTTGATTACGTCTCTAAATGGGTCGAGGCTGTGCCCAGCCGAACTAACGACAACAAGGTTGTCGTTAGGTTCCTTAAAGAAAACATTTTCTCACGATTTGGGCACCCCCGAGCGATCATTAGTGACAATGGAAGTCATTTCTGCAACAAAACCTTCGAGGCCTTGATGCGGAAATACTCCATTAATCATAAGCTTTCTACGCCCTACCACCCCCAAACCTGCGGGCAGGCCGAAGTTTCAAATCGGCAAATCAAGCAGATAATGGAGAAGACGGTTTCCAAGAACCGTAAGGATTGGTCGCTGAAACTCACTGATGCCCTTTGGGTATTTAGAACCGCTTATAAGACCGACCTTGGCATGTCTCCCTATCGGCTTGTGTACGGAAAAGCCTGCCACCTACCTGTCGAAATCGAGCATCGCGCATTTTGGGCGATTAAGGAGCTGAATCTGTCTCTGGAGGACGCGGGCAGCCATCGGAAGCTGCAGTTGAACGAACTGAACGAGCTTAGGGATGAGGCTTACGATAACGCGGTTGTCGTTAAGAATCGAACGAAGGTGTTTCATGATAAACACCTTTTGCGCAAAACCTTCGTACCTGGTCAGCAGGTACTGCTTTACGACACCAGACTTCACTTCCATCCTGGAAAGCTCAGATCTCGTTGGAAAGGGCCGTATTTTGTGCGGAATGTGTATCCGCAGGGCGCTTTGGATTTGGAGAATCCAAAGGACGGTTCAATTTTCAAAGTGAACGGACACCGATGCAAACCGTACCTTAGCACCGAACCAACAGAGGAGCTCCTGTTCTTACAGGAGCCGGTTTACCCTGCCTAATCTTCCTCTGCCTACCTCCAAACTTCGGTTATCCAGCCAAGAATAGTAGACACTGTTCCAAATAAGTTTGGGGGTATGTACAAACCATTTTTGTTTATATTTGTGTATATTCTTTTTCTTTTCTTTAAAAACAAAAACAAATAAAAATTGTGTATCACTAACCGACAATTTTGAACCTTTCAACTACTCTCTTCATGCAACAACAGTGAGGACACTGTCCAGTTTAAGTTTGGGGGTACGCTCGGTACGCATTTCTTACCTTCGCATTCATATGTATATTTTGCATCTGCATAAAAATCCATAAATTCCATAAAAATCGGAAAAATTTCTAAAAAATATAAAAACCTTTTTGTCAAGTTAGCTTGTGGAAGAACTTTGATTCAACATTTCGACGGTTTTTGTTTGAAAAAATAGGAATAACTAGATCTTATGTTTGGATTTTGAAAACCTGAAAGATAACTCTTCTTTGAAGTTAACTATAGCTGATATACGTCTTTACATCACACTACACGTGTCGTAAGATTTTGGGAATTAGATAACAAGTCTTTCATGTTTAAACTTTTAAACAGATAAATGATTTTCTGAGAATCAAATAGGTTTGTTCTGAAATAAGTAATGTCAAGAATAGTTTATGAAGTAAAGCGAATATGAAGGAATGTTATTGATGCCGTAATTGGAGCTAAGTCTGAAAAATAACCCATCTAAAACTTGATTGGAATGATTACACACCAAACCCACTAAACACGTCTTTTATCCAAAAAAATATTTGAACTGCCGGTTATATCTCCGTTCGTATTAAATCATCTGATTTTCACGACAAACTGTCTTTTGTTTTTGGACCTAGGTAACTTGAGTAATTAAGTCCGCTGGGGTGTTTCTACACCTAATGCCCTAAAACCAACTGGTTTGGGTGCATTGGCCCAAAGCTCGCTAAGAAGCCTAGAAAGTCCAGTTTAAAATAAAGTCAAGCAAGTGTTCTCTCCGAGTTAAAATTCCTAACGGTTCTTTGTGTGAGAATAATCTTGATAAAAGACAAGCTTTTAAAAAAAATTTTAACGGAGATATGAAGGTTTTACTCTTTGATAAAGACTATTGCACGTTCACAGAGGTGTGTATGAAATGAAAACAAGAAAAAGGTGGAGTGAAAAATACGACTAAGTTTCCTGTTATGGAAGATAGAAATTCTGAAGTTGAAACCTTACTGGAAAACGAAACTTGAAAAATGCTTAACTCTTTATAAAACTTATGTGATCCTTTTAAAATTGTTATCTGGGCTTTATTGTGCGACATGATGACTTTATTCGACCTTTCGGGAACTTAACGACACTATTTGCACTGCACGTAAAGACATATAAAATCTGTAGTTAAATAAGAAGCGAGGTGTGAAAAATAAAGGTTCGTTGGTCTAGACTTAGGATTATAGAATTGTTATTTTCTAAAACAAAACTTTAGGGTTTGAAGCTTAGTTATTTTACAAAACCAACTTGACCGGATTTTGTGGGTAGTATCCGCTGAAAACCCTCAGGAGACAACACTCCTCCTACTAGGGACACCTAGAGGTTTAACAGCTTGTTGTACATGCTCAGTGCAACGCGTTCCCTGCGAAAGTGAGGTTAGGAAATTTTTTGTGAATAAATGGGCTTTACTCGGGACGAGCAAATGATAAGTTTGGGGGTGTTTGTTCATATCAGATTTTTGCATTTTCATACCGCCCAATTTTTGTCACATTGCATATCAGTAGATACTCTTGAGCCGTGTTTTCTAGTCAATTGCAGGATACAGGTTCTCGGTTCTAAAACGGTGAAATTCATGGAAAACACGACAAAATCCGGGTTCCTGCCAATCACAGATAAAACACAGTCTCCGCTCGTCATCCGTATGTTGCCAGATACCAGTTTAGGAAGACAAAATGTCAAATCAATGTCACCTTCATGCACAAGGCTCAATGGCAACAACAACTTCCAAGAAATCTACGCGGAGCTCGAGGCAATCATGACAAAATCTTGACAAAAAGTCCACCTTTCCCTCAACAGAAATTCTGGAAAATTCGTGAAGAAATTATGAGAAAATACATATACCAGAATAATGTACACATCAAACCAGGGAACCACAGCAAATTTGGGGGCCCAACTCAACTAAACGGCCGTGGATCCGCGGCCAAAGTGGGGTCCAGGCCGCGGATCCGCGGCCGTATAGTGGCGGCATGCAAAAAGTTTCCAGGGGTATTTTGGTCATTGCATGTGTGGTCTGGTGGTTGCCCTAGGGTTTCATTCTCTGGCCTATAAATAGCCCAGAACTTTGTGAAGGAAAGGGTCCATTCTTGTATTTTCATTTTGCCTAGTTTTAGTGTTGTTCTTCTTCCTCTTCTCACCTCTTCTCCATTAAACTTGTAGTGAGCTTTTGAGTGAAGAGTGATGAATAAAGAAGACCATTTTTTATCATTCTTGTCTCTTTCTTTACTTGTTGTAATTTGTAGTAATTTTAATTGTTAAGTAGTTGTTGTTATTTGCTTGATTGTTTCTTTCTTCTCTCTTTTTCTTTATCATTCATACGACAATGATACTTACGCTTGATCCTCGCCAAGTTGAGGTCGCAAATAGTTAGTCGTATTCTTCTAGTCTCCTTCTTTCTATCTTCCACTTTTGTTTGTTTTATTTTTCCGTATTATGAAGTGTGAGTAGTTTTATACTTGTTAGGGTAGGATAAGGGAAGTTTGGGAGAAGGAAATCTCTCTCACTCTTTCCTTGCCCAACAACTTAAATCGACTCCCGTTAATTGAACCACAATCCGCTCCTTACGGCACCCTATCCTACATGATAGCGGTGATTCCGTAGTGAGACCGGTTGTGGTTGAATTAACCGGAGGTTATGGATAAGAGCCAAGAACGGACGGACAAGCACCAAAAGGAAGGACTCTGCGTTGGAAAGCCTAGCTTATACTCGCAAGTTCCTTCCTAGTCGTGCTAATCCCCGTTGTTGCCGATTACCGTAACACCGATATTAAGTGGGGCAACGAAAGATGTGGAGACCCCTAACTCAAACTAACCTAATCCTAACCCTAACAAGCTCTCTTTAAATATCAACTCAACACTTAGATAGTTACAAACAAAATCTGAACTTTCGGACTTAACTCGTTAAAACACTTTGAAAAAGACTCCCATCTCCCTGCGGACGACCCGTACTCAACCGGCTAGCTACAAGCGAAACCGTCTTGATTGCGGTATTTAAACTAGAACTTGAACACGCACGTATCCTAACAATCATTACGCCAAAGGACCTTGACGGTTGGTATAATCTTCGACCTCAACTTCTTCACCTGCCGATCCAGGATGGCCACCGGCTGCTCTGCAAAAGAAAGGTCGTGCTCTAGCTGGACTGTCAGGTGCTGAATCGCATATGAAGGGTCGTGAAGGTACTTGCGGAGCATCGAAACATGGAAGACGGGGTGAACATCGGGAAAGCAGGGAGGAAGAGCCAAACGATATGCAACTGCGCCGACACGCTCGAGGATCTCGAAGGGACCTACGAATCTAGGGCTAAGCTTCCCCTTTTGCCCAAAACGCATCACGCCCTTCATCGGAGAGACTTTCAGAAAAACATGGTCGCCAACTGCGAACTCTAATCTGCGACGGCGCCTGTCTGCATAGGATTTCTGTCTGCTCTGAGCTGCCCTTATCCGGTCTCGAATCAACTGTATCTTTGCTGTCATCTCCTCAACAAGCTGCGGCCCCAAAATGCTGCTCTCGCTGAGCTCTGTCCAACAGACGGGCGATCTGCATCTCCTCCCATACAAAGTCTCGAAAGGTGCCATCTGAATAGTATCCTGGAAGCTGTTGTTGTAGGAGAACTCCACTAGAGGTAAATGACGATCCCAGCTGCCACCAACGTCTAAAACGCACGCTCTGAGCATGTCCTCGAGAGTCTGAATGGTCCGCTCTGACTGTCCGTCGGTCTGCGGATGAAATGCTGTGCTGAAGCTGAAACGAGTACCCAAAGCCTCCTGAAGTCTCTGCCAAAGTCGGCTGGTGAACTGGGTGCCTCGATCTGACACGATACAAGTCGGTACGCCATGTAGTCGCACGATCTCGTCAATATAGAGCTGAGCATACTGAGCGAAGCTGAAAGTGGTCTTCACCGGTAGGAAGTGAGCCGCTTTCGTCAATCTATCCACGATCGCCCAGATGGAGTCGTACCCTCGACTGGTCCTGGGTAGACCCACAACGAAGTCCATCGAAATCTGCTCCCATTTCCACTCAGGAATGGGTAACGGATGTAGCTCTCCTGCGGGCCTCTGTTGCTCGGCCTTGACTTGCTGACAAGTCAGGCATCTCGATACAAACTCCGCAATGTCCCTCTTCATCCCATCCCACCAGTAGGTCTCTCTCATATCATGGTACATCTTGGTGGAACCGGGGTGGACACTATACACTGATCGGTGTGCCTCCTCAAGAATGTCGCGCCGCAATCCATCAGCATCTGGTACGCACAGTCTAGATCCATATCGTAAAATCCCCTGATCATCAATCACGAACTCAGAAAATCTGCCCTGTCCCATCTGTGCCATGATCTCTGAGCAACGGTCGTCACTGCGATGTGCCTCATATATACGGTCAAGCAATTGTGGGCGTGCACGAACATGCGCGAGCTGTCCCCCTGTCTGAGAGAACTCGAACTCAACTTGGCTGTCGCATAACATCTGCCAATCTGCTGACGACTGCCTCTGCACTGCGCAAAAAGGATAGACTACCCCCAGGCCTCCTACTCAACGCATCTGCCACCACATTCGCCTTGCCTGGGTGATATAAGATCTCGCAGTCGTAGACTTTCACCAACTCCATCCAACGACACTGTCTGAGGTTCAGGTCTCGCTGCTGAAATATGTACTTTAAGCTCTTGTGATCGGTGAATATCTGACACGACTCGCCGTACAGGTAATGTCGCCAAATCTTCAGTGCAAAGACCACTGCAGCCATCTCCAAATCATGAGTGGGGTAGTTCTGTTCATGCTTCTTCAACTGCCGAGAAGCATAAGCGATCACCCGGCCATGCTGCATCAATACGCATCCTAATCCCACTCGCGAAGCATCACAGTAGACAACAAATCCGCCTGATCCCGAAGGCAAAGATAATACCGGCGCCGTAGTCAAACAAGTCCGTAGCTGCTGAAAACTGCACTCGCACTCCTCTGTCCAAACGAAAGGATCTCCCTTCCGGGTCAAACCGGTCAAAGGTGCATCTATACGGGAGAAGTCCTGAACAAAACGCCTGTAGTAGCCTGCCAGGCCTAGAAAACTACGGATCTCAGTAACCGATGTAGGTCGGGGCCACTGCTGAACAGCCTCAATCTTCTTCGGGTCCATACAAATGCCGTCTCTCGTAACCACGTGACCCAAGAATCCGACGCTGTCCAGCCAGAAAGCACACTTGGAGAACTTTGCAAACAGCTGGTGCTCCCTTAGAGTCTGTAACGTAATCCGCAAGTGCTGCTCGTGCTCCTCTCTGCTCCGGGAGTATACCAAGATATCGTCGATAAACACGATGATGAACAAGTCAAGATACGGCCTGAATGTACGGTTCATCAAATCCATGAATGCTGCTGGGGCGTTGGTGAGACCGAACGACATCACCAAAAACACGTAGTGGCCATAGCGCGTGCGGAAAGTTGTCCTCGGTATATCCTTCTGTCGAACCCGCAGCTGATGGTATCCTGATCGCAAGTCGATCCTCGAAAAATACCCCGCACCCTGAAGCTGGTCGAACAAATCATCAATGCGCGGCAACGGATACCTGTTCCGAACGGTAACTTTGTTCAGCTGGCGGTAGTCGATACATAAGCGCAAACATCCATCCTTCTTCTTGACAAACAGGACCGGAGCACCCCACGGAGAAACACTAGGTCGAATAAGCCCCTTATCTAACAAATCCTGCAACTGATCCTTCAGCTCTCGAAGCTCTGCCGGGGCCATCCGATAAGGCGGTATAGAAATAGGCCCCGAGCCGGGAATCAAATCAATGCAGAACTCAATATCGCGCTCAGGTGGTAGCCCAGGTAGCTCATCAGGGAAAACATCAGGGAACTCACAAACAACCGGGACCCGGTCCAACGGGACCTCTGCAGCTCGAGTATCACAAATATACGCTAAGAATCCCTGAAATCCCTTCCGCAAGAGCTGACTAGCGCGAAGAGACGAAATCAAGCTGGGAAGGGTGACGCTGCGGTCTCCCTGAATAACAAGGACTGGCTCTCCCGGAAAGCTAAATATGACTACCTTCTCACGGCAGTCCACCGAAGCATAACAAGTGGCTAGCCAATCCATGCCCAGAAGCACATCAAAGTCCAACATATCGAGGAGAATCAAATCAACCGATGAATCCCTCTCCCCGATACGAACGGAACACAATCGAAATACAAAACGAGCGACAAACGACTCGCCTACTGGAGTAACAACAACAAGCGGATGATCTAACGACGACGACTCACGGCCCAACATCGGTGCAAAGTGTGTAGAGACGTACGAATGTGTGGAACCCGGGTCAAATAATACCCGGGCGTCGAAAGAACAAACTGGCAAGGTACCTGTCACAACGGCATTGGATGCCTGCGCATCCTGCGGTGTCAAAGCAAAAACTCGGGCCTGTCCTCCACCGATAGCGGGCTGACCTCAACCTCTGCCTCTGCCTCCTCGTCCTCTCTGAACAGGACCGCCGCGTCCACGACCTCTGGGTGCACCTAACTGGCGTGGAGCATCGCCTGTGGTAGGAAGTAGGGCACTCTGAGGAGGGGGTGGTGATGGTGGTAGGGTCACGTGCGGAACTGTCGCTGCTCCCTGTCGTCTCGCCGGACAGTCTCTGACAAGATGGTGCAAACTCCCGCACCCAAAACACCCTGGCGACGGCTGCTGCCCCTGGGGATAAGAACCATATAACTGTCCCCGTCCAAATCTTCTGCCAGGCCTATCTCTCGGAAAGAATCTGGCGCGCTGCCTCTGAGACGGTACATCGGTGCGAATCCTCTTCGGCCCAGAAACGGCCGAAGTCTGTGATATGCGTGCCTCCATCCGCAATGCCGTATCCATAGCAGCTGAATAAGTGTCGTAGTGCTGGGCGCCAATGGCAAGATATAGCTGGGCATCAAGTCCCTGTACGAACCTCTTCACCATCTTCTCCTCGGTATCCACCAAATACTGAGCATATCGGGATAACTGCGTAAACTGGACGTCATACTCAGACACCGTCATCCCAGGTGTCTTGACTAAGGCCTCGAAGCTACGAGCTCTGGCATCACGAACGCTCTCTGGAAGGAAACGGGCTAGAAAGACCGCTGTAAACTCGACCCAAGTCACAGGCGGTAGACCTGCAGCTCGACCTCTCAAGACTGACTCCCACCATGTCTGTGCGAGACCCTCTAGCCAGAAACTCGCAAGCTCTACCCATCGATCATCCGAACATCTCAGCGAACGGCAGATCCTGGCTAAACTGTCAAGGAACGTCTGTGGGTCCTCCGCTGTCTCGGTGCCGGTGAATACTGGAGGTCTCAGCCTCATGAAATCCTGTAGCGAAACCGGAATGGCCATGGTGGTAGTAGTAGGAGCAGGTATCATGGTCGTCTGTGATGTAGTAGGTACGTCATCCGGCCTCGGTGTACGACTGGCTGCAACTAGGGATCCTACCATCTGACGTAGCTCCTGCATGCCTCCCATCATCTGTCGCAACTCCTCCATACCAGTCTCGAGCCTATCCATACGGCCTGGGGAAGGTGGATCGGTCTGTCCCTGCGGCGTAGGCATACCACCCTGCTCAGTCCTAGTCTCGGACGAGCCAGCTCGAATCTCGTCTCTGGCGGCAGCCCTCTGTGCCCTCGTAGCCTTCGACGGCATAGTGGCTGTTACAGGAAAACGGATAGTAAGAACAGTGCAATAGGATCATAGGATACACGGAATTGAAGAAGGAATTTTCAAGCAAGTACATCCTAAAGTCACTTAGGCGGAGTACCGTATCGCAAGTATGCCGTGGACATACGCACGCTACGTTACCCTGCTTAAGTCACTTACTCCATCTACCAAGGGTCATCCTACACTCAAAAAGGTAAAACCTATCGCTCTGATACCAACTTTGTCAGGACCCGCAGGGTACGGAACGTGACTGGCACTTAAGTTTACGAAACGTCTAAAGACATCCGTAAAATAAGTAAGCCAAAGCCCAGAAAACAAAACCAATTAAGCAAAAGAGTGAAGAAAACCGAATCAATCGAAAGCGAGTTTATCAATAAGTCATGTAAAACCCTTTTTAAAAACAGTACCAATTTTTACGAAAATTTCGGCAGAGTCTCCCTTGTAAATACTGGCCCCCAAAATGGGTACAACAAGAATAAATATGAATCCAACAAAATAGGGCATCCCCAAGCGGGAGCTAGCTCTTCGCCACAAGGCGGTCACAAATCCCACGCAATATAAAACGACAGCATGCAAAATAATCATAAGGAAGCATGAGAAAAGCAGCATGTCGGCTCAAGTGAGCTCGACCCCAAAATACAGCATAAAAAGTCCACAAACCTCACAGTCTCATCTCTAGGTCAATATACAATAATACTGGTAGATACAGTGATGGAGTACACTAGATACAAAGAATATACAAGGTGGTACAAAAATAATGATATAACCCACCTAGGAGCAAAACCTCGAGTCCAGGCAAAGGAGGCAAAAGAACAAGTGTGCCCGCCGCTACTGTACTGACGGAGCGGACCTGAAAAAGGCTGTGGCACAACGGGGGTGAGTTGCCAACTCGTGAGTAATAAATAACATCTACAAAGGCTATCGTATGCATGCACACAAGCATCCTAGCATCTAAAATACAGGTATGACTGGATGCACTAGCAGGTGTGTATACAACATCAGTGTACTAATATGTATGCAACATGAATATCTGAGGTCTCAATAGGTATATATAAGAAACATTTTATCTCTTTTTGTTTTTGAAACTCTTTTAGAATGCCAGCATAATACTCAAAGAATCGACGAGAACCGGTGTCCAGCAACGACACCCAAAAGCTGTCTCAAATCTCATAAATCCATGTCATAGTGTCTCTGGCCTCAGCCATCCGGCTGACCCATCTCAATATCAATATCTCATCCTCTCGCGGCCCCGGTCGGTATTCTCTGGATATCCGCCGTGCCCAATGAAGTCACCGGTAGGTAATCCGTCCCCTGCCAGGCTCATCATCAGCACCACGAGCTTCTTGCCCCGGGTACCCTACCGGGCCCACCATGTACCCGAGACGGTTCATCCAACTCCTCGAAACGGGTCTCAAAAACCACAGCAAACTCATGGTGGACGACACTTACATCACTAGAAAACCGCAATTTACATGTTTTAAAAATATAATAAGTTTAGAAATTTTGCGGCTTTCCCCCGAAATCCAGAAATATCATAAAATCTCAAGAAATCCTCATAAGTGCATATATCAATGATAATGAATGCATATGGTATCAATAATCAAGTTGCGATGTGTGATTAATAGATTAGGCATGAACAATTAATATGATGAAGTACCTGCACATGAATAGCAATCCTACGGTTTCATTTTAAGGAATTAAAGGCAATAGCACAAGTTTAAGTATCAATTAGTAAAAGGTTTAAATTTAAAGGTTATCTAGTGTGGTGGGATGGCAATTACCAGGGTGTGTGTGTAAGCATGAATAGTGCTCGTGCTGCATATAAAAACCTGGCAATGGTGCAGGTGTCCTATAAAATGGTTTCACATATGTATGTCAATATAATGCATAGATGCAGCAAATAATCATATACGTATTTCACCCCAAATTACTAACATCACTAAGAATCTTGTAAGTTACTAAAACTATCGGGCGGCTTGCGCCATCCAACGATAGTCCCCCGTAGATGTTACATCTACTCACCGGAATCCCTGGCTAGCTGTGTCCAATCACCGCTTTCCCCTTTCGTGCCGCGTCTGACGTCTCCGCGACCGAACCTGGAATTTACATCAATACCAAACATAAGGTTACATATCAAGAACGACGCAAAACCCAAACGAAACTACTAATGTTCACTAGCTAGGTACAGCGTGCACAAGGTGCGCGGAACATACGCGAAAATCGCAAAAACTGCCAAAAATCGCCGATTTGGTCGCCCGGCAAAACTAAAACCCGACTACTCAAAAATCCGCACTCACGCATCGTAAACGTCATAGGATAAGCCAACACAATCATCAAGATGTCCAAAATAATCAATCACATAATTTTATAACAAAACTAGTAAGCAGTTACATTCCAAAAAATCGGTGCAACATCGCCGATTTGCTACAAAGACTACTATCAAGCTTGAACAACCAACCACACTACAAGCAATCTACAAACACTATAATTACAACACATTAGAAATGATTCAAAACCTATTTTCCATAAACAACCATTACTTGAATTTATAACCTAGCAAATCTTAATCCAAACTATATATGAAAAACCTTAAATTAACACTAATTTATAGCCCAATTAGCAAGTTAACCTCCTAGATTAGGTTAGCAAAACAACTAGATAACAAATTATATTTAATTAACCTAATAATGGATTTCTAAACCCTAATTCAATTCAAACCATTCACTTTAAAAAAACAAGATTAGAAATTAGCAATGAAATTTAACACTAAAACAATTTCATTCAAGGAATCAAACCATAAGTATTTAAATGGGTAAAAAATTATACCTCAATTTTCATGGATCAAGCATGGTGATTTGCCTTTAAAAAATGCCTCATTTCCACATGTTTTCAACTATAATAGGCTTGAGAAGAGATAGCACAAGGATTTATTTTGGTTTTGTGAAGAAATTTGTGGATTTTTGATGGTTTTTAATGGATTTTGATGGAAATTTTGAAGCAAAAGAGAAGGAAAATTTGGGGGAAAAGAATGGGCTGTGAGCAGGTGGGGTTTCGGCCTAGGGGGAAAGGGGGAGGAGTGGGGGAGAGTTATGTGTAATTTTCCAAGGTCAAAGCTCTCACATCTCACAAAAAACCCACATGCAAATTACAATATTTAAATCCTACTCCAAACAATTCATTAACTTGATTTAAAAGTCAAAAAGAGAGGTATGGGGGCAGCTGCAGCAGTGGTGGGGCAGGCCTTGGGGAGTGGGGGTGAGTGGGAGTGAATACAAAGAGGTTTTATGCAAAAAGACCCCCCACAAGTCCAAAATTGCAAGTTTTAGCTTAAAATTCAATAAATTTCGTTTTCTATAACAAAAATTAGTTAAAAATTAAAATAAAATACTAAAAATTTATGTTACAACTAGATTTTAATTAACATGATTTTAAAGCTTAATTTTAGCCCATTTAAATTTGTATTTATCGCTAATTTAATGTATTTTCTTACCGGCTTAAAATAATATTAAAAAATTGAAAAATAGGGAAAAAATTTGAAATGACCAAAATTTAATAAGTAACTCATTAGCTACTAAAAACAAGCAATTACCTATCCATTTTAGGTATAATTAGTCCTAAACTGCAAAATAACGAGAAAGACGGTTTTCGGAAAAATACCAATTTTTCACTGATTATCAGGAAAACACCAAAATGACTTTTCAAGACGCTACAACCCTAATCAAAGTCCTCTCCCTCTTTCTCAGTCAACTGTGCATACGCACCCGTATTCGTGATCCGAGGAACACAAATACAATGAGATAAAACCAATCCCAAATCATATACTAGGATCTGGCTTAAACCAAAGCCCGCTAGTATAAGCTGTCCGGACAGCAAACGTGCACAAGTGCACGGATGTGAACGAACCCTGTCGCAAAACCATGCGACCTCTACTCATTTTGCCAAAAGGAGAATAACCCTCTGTGTGGGACTCTAAAGACTCGACACTACGCTGGCAGTGGGTTTAACCACATACCGTAAGCGGCACAAGCTGTAAGTAACGGTCCCCAGGTAGATGCCGATAAGAAGACTGACGAGGTGAAGCCATCTGAACTCCTACTGAGCCTGAATGTGACAGTCTCCGTACAGTCCGGTCTATTCGTTTGATACATCGCATGGCGGGCCTAGGGGGGTGGTAAACGTCAGTCCCCTAATAGCGGTACAAGTCGTGTCGGAGTGTAGCCCAGAACACCCCGAGATAACACTGGAAACCTACCAGTATATCTCGCTTGCCCTGGCCAGGGATTACTTGTGTAATGGCTCTCCTGGACACAGCGCGTTGTCAACCCCCAATACCGGGAGAGACGAATCCTGTCTAACCGTCACTGCCTCTAAGTGCTTCGGGACTGCACCCAACTACTACCTGTTTGCATGACTCCTTTGAGCCGTGGTAGGGTAGTAATCAAAGTACAGTGGGAACACACTTGAGGCGAAGCGACAGTGTCAAGTCAGCGGATTAAGCTGTACTCATGTCACCTGGGAACTGATAACTGACGATAGGTATAATACCAACCAACAGTTTCCGACGAGTCCTGTCCAGTGTACTCGTAACCTAATGAGCACCCGCATACTATCTCAAGTACGACGTACTGACGGCTGTGGGACAGACTGTATCCCACGCTGGGATGAGAAGCGCATACGCTAGTCTACTCCGGAGTATCGATGCCCTGTCTCGATAGTTCTATGACTAGGGACTTGTATAAGGATGTGCTTATGGATTACCCAGCCCCCACGAGTGTGAGCGCCATCACAACGCTGGTAATCAAGCAAAGATCCGAAGGGCTCCACTAATGCGTATAGGTGATATAATAAAAGAAACACATGTACACATTAAAGCAGAGACAAACCAAGTAGCATACTACCATTTCGAGCAAGATTGTCTATACAACAGTGAATATCCCAAGTTTCCATTAAGTAATATACATACTAGTATGATACAGTAATGGCCTCTAGGGCATATACACTAACAATCTCCTACTTGCACTAAGGCGATGTACTGGCGTATCGAAGACCTATCATCTCGATCAGCCGCTCGAACTGTGTCTGGGGTAAGGCCTTCGTGAATGGATCTGCAGTGTTATCTTCTGAAGCAACCCTCCGAACCTCGATCTCCTGGCGATCCACGATCTCCCTGATCAGGTGATACCTCCTCAAGATGTGTCTGGATTTCTGATGGGACCTGGATTCCTTCGCTAAAGCTATAGCCCCGTTGTTGTCGCAATACAGAGGTATTGGATCAACAATGGACGGAACCACCTGAAGTTCTTTCAAGAACTTCCTCATCCAGACAGCTTCTTTTGCGGCATCATATGCAACGATGTATTCCGATTCCATAGTCGAGTCAGCAACGGTTTCCTATTTGGAAATCTTCCAACACACCGCCCCTCCATTGAGGGTAAAGACAAAACCCGACATGGACTTGGAATCATCCTTGTCACTCTGGAAGCTGGAGTCAGCAAAGGCCTCAATCTGGAGGTCTTTTCCACCATACACCAAGAACATCTCCTTAGTCCTTCTCAGGTACTTGAGAATGTTCTTTACCGCTATCCAATGTTTCTCCCCAGGGTTTGACTGATACCTGCTTACCACACTCAGTGCATAAGCTACATCTGGTCTGGTACACAACATCGCATACATTATAAAGCCTACCGCAGAAGTGTAGGGTATAATAGACATGTGATCCCTCTCCAAATCAGTCTTGGGAGACATCTCTTTGGAGAGGGTGATCCCGTGACAAGCCGGTAGATTACCGCGCTTGGAATCTTCCATACTGAATCTTTTCAGTATGGTGTCGATGTACCTGGACTGTAAGAGTCCTAAAATCCTCTTGGATCTGTCACGGTAGATCCGGATCCCCAGAATGTATGAGGCATCACCCAGGTCTTTCATGGAGAACCTGTGTGACAAGAACCCTTTGACAGATTGTAGCATAGGAATGTCATTTCCTATTAAGAGAATGTCATCCACGTATAAAATGAGGAATACTACAGTTCTCGCTACAAATCTACTATAGATGCATGGTTCATCTGGATTTTTGATAAAGACAAATTCCTTGACCGTCTCATCAAAACAGATGTTCCAACTCCGCGATGCCTGCTTTAGTCCATAAATGGACTTAAGCAACTTGCACACCTTTCCGCTGCTCCCACTCAGAATGTAACCCTCTGGCTGGTCCATATAGACACACTGCTCTAAATTTCCATTTAGAAAAGCGGTCTTTACGTCCATCTTCCAAATCTCATAATCGTGGAAGGCAGCAATGGCAAGAAGGATCCGAATGGATTTCAGCATAGCTACTGGAGAAAAGGTTTCGTCATAGTCCAAACTAGGTCGCTGACGAAAACCCTTTGCAACCAGTCTAGCTTTATAGGTCTCAACCTGTCCATCTATACCAATCTTCCTTTTGAAGATCCACTTGCATCCTACGGGTTTTACCCCATCTGGAGCAATGTCCAACGTCCATACTTTGTTGGTGTACATGGACTCCAATTCGGTCCGCATTGCATCCAGCCATTTTACCGAGCCAACGCTCTGAATGGCTTGCTGGAAGCTAGTAGGCTCATCACAATCTATGATGCAATCCTCTCTATCCCTGTCCAAGAGAAAACCGTAGTATCTCTCGGGCGGATGAGACTGCCTACTACTCCTGCGGATTGGCGTGGGAATGTCCTGATCTTTTGAACCCTCTGGTTCTACTAAGCTTTCAGTAATAGCTCATGGTTCTGAAATTTCTTCCAGTTCTATTGCGCTCCCACTAATTTCCTTTTCCAAGAACTGGTGTTCTAAAAAGTGGGCATGACGAGAAACAAAAACCTTTTGTTCCTCTTCGCAATACAAGAAATATCCCTTGGAGTTCTTTGGATATCCCACAAACGTGCACTGTACTGAGCGTGCCTCGAGCTTGTCCGCATGCTGCTTTTTGACAAAAGCTGGACATCCCCATGTCTTAATGTGATTAAGATAGGTTCTTTTCCCACACCATATCTGATATGGTGTAGTAGGCACAGTCTTAGTTGGAACTCGGTTCAAAAGGTATGCAGCTGATTCTAGCGCATATCCCCAGAACGATCGCGGTAACTCAGCGTTACTCATCATGGACCGTACCATATCCAATAAGGTTCGGTTTCGTCTCTCCGATACACCGTTATGTTGCGGAGTGTATGGAGGAGTAAGCTGAGAGAGAATTCCATTCTCTTTTAAGTAATCCAGGAACTCGGCACTCAAGTATTCACCACCTCGATCAGATCTCAGTGCCTTGAAACTTTTGCCTGTTTGTTTTTCTACTTCATTCTTGTATTCCTGGAATTTTTCAAAGGCCTCGGATTTATGTTTCATTAAGAAGACATATCCGTACCTTGAAAAGTCATCCGTAAAAGTAATGAAGTAAGAATAACCGCTTCGTGCATGCATAGACATTGGACCGCACACGTCGCTGTGTACGAGTCCTAAGAGCTCGCTCGCTCTTACTCCGTGTCCAGTGAACGGAGTCTTTGTCATCTTTCCTTTGAGACAGGATTGACAAGTTGCATACGACTGATATTCGAACGGATCCAAATATCCTTCAGTATGTAACTTAGTCAACCTTCTCTCATTGATGTGACCCAGTCTACAATGCCACAAGAAAGTTTTATTGATTTCTGGAGACTTTCTTTTGTGTGTATTCTGGACATTGAAAATCTGTGGTTGGTTTAATACGTATATACCGTTGTTTAATGTACCTGACCCAATCAAAACTTGATTAAGGTGAATGTTCACAATATTACTTACAAATGCAAATTCATAACCTTCTTTAGACAATAAAGATACAGAAATGATATTACAGGTTGCATTTGGTACAAAATAACAACTATGCAAAACCAAAAAGTGTCCATCTAACAATCCCAGGTGATAGTCCCCCACAGCCTCAGCATCCATGCTAGCTCCGTTTGCAACTCTGAGGGTTATATCACATGCCTTCAAAACCCTACGCTTTCTCAACGCCTGCAAAGAATTACAGATATGAGATCCTGATCCGGTATCCAATACCCAGGAAGTAGAGTTTATTGATAGACAGTTTTCAATAACATACACACCTGAAGCTGAAGCTGCAACTCGCTTCAGATCCTGGGTTCTGGCCTTCCAAGCCTTGCAATCCTGTTTCCAGTGTCCACTTTTGTGACAGTAGAAGCATTCTTCCTTTCCCACCAGCTTTCCCGCTACCTTTGTTGCCTTTCCCTTTCCCTTCGTATCCACTTTACTGACACCGCCCCTTGGTTTGGCGGGGGTTTTCTTCTTCTTTCCCTTGGCTTTCGCCCTGGACCTAGAAGAGGAAGATCCTCCTACAAACAAAGTGGATGTCTCCCTACCTTTCTGTAGGGTGCCCTCAGCACTCCTCAACATGTTCAGAAGTTCGGAAAGTTCTACCTTCTTTCCTTGCATGTTGAAGTTTAGGACAAACTGGGCATAAGTGGAAGGAAGGGACTGGAGAATCAAGTCAGTATAGAGTTCATTCTCCAACGTGGTCCCAAGGTCCGCGAGCTCCTCTATGTAGCCAATCATCTTAAGCACGTGTTCCGCTACCGATGATCCGACGGCCAATCATGCCGAAAATAGCTTCTTCGACACTTCGTATCTTGCGATACGAGACTGCTCTCCATACAGTTCTTTTGTATGAAGAAATATGGACTCTAGGTCCATATTCTCGTGCCTCCTCTGATGTTCGTTGTCCATAGAGGCAAGCACGAGGCATTTGGCCTTCGCGCAATCGATCTCCCATGCCTTACGGATTTCTACATCCGCGACGCTGGAGGTGGGACCTGGGACGGGGGGAGCTTTGGTGGTAAGGACATACCCCAACTTGTCGTAAGTGATTGCCATCTTGACATTCCTGAGCCAATCTTTGTAGTTTGGCCCTGTCAGTATGTTTTTATCTAGTAATAACTTAAGTCCGGTCATGTTGAATGGTCGCTGCAATTAGGAGAGAGAAAAGAAACACTTTAGCATGATGCTCTTGCAAGTTTAGAGTGGTTTTTAGTTTGTCTAAACAGGATGGCTCCCACTGTCTCTCGAATCCCTCCTCAAACCATAAAGGAAGAATTAGTCGGGATCAATCTCACCATATAATACTTGCTTAACCGTTCAGCCAGGCCAGTGTCGGTAGTTCGAGGGAGGTTTTCCAACGCTTTCGCGAAGTTCCTTAATTAAGTAACCTCTTTTCCATGTGGGCGTAGCCCCGCTAACACCTTTCTAGACACCTACTAGGTTTATAGCATTGATCGTTAAGTGAGAGATTTCCCGAGGAGAAGCATATACTCACAGTAGGATCGGGATCCAAATATCATCGCGTGATAAAACCGAAGGAATCCTACCAGAATCATCACACTCCAAATGGTATGCAGCGCTAGCAAGTTTCAGTACTTATGAAACTCCCGATGTGGATTTTTTCCCTATGCTCTTATGACCTTGACTTTGGCCAAAATATCATAAGTCACATGTCAAGTTCTACCCGTCATTCTCCTGGTTAATTTGGACCCACCCGTGCCTACCCTTGACTTTGGCCAAAATGGCAGCACGACTGTCCCAAACCAACGCATCTACCTATGCTGCACATGAATACGCAATAGCTACCAATCACTATGCCTTGACTTTGGCCAACATACATAGCTTGAATACTTTTTGACCATTAATGTACAATGACGGAGGGCTACGAATGGTTTTGGCGAAACCGTGAACGTAGTGAACTTGATATAATCGATGGAACGAGATAGCTTTTAAAAGGAGTGGTTCAAGCTCCGCATTTAAAAGTTTAGTTTTGAAAAGAACCGAGTGGTTTTCAAAGTGTTCCAATCGACTTTTACTTAGTTTATTTTCTTGCATTAATCTTAATGCGTCCCATCTTTTAATCCTACCATTGCAGAAAATAACCAAAATATGGTGAACGCTTATGCCATCCGCATTCGCCACGGGGCCCCGTCATCACCCGTTAGGTTACTTAACTAACGACAGAGCGGGGGCTGGACTAGCGCGGATGCAAAACATAAGCAACACCTAAATAGTTATCATATATAAATATATAGCAATGATAGTCAATCCAGATCACAGATGAACACTTTGGATATACTAGGAATCCGCGATTCGTTCGAGCCTGCAACGAAAAGCGGATTACACGGTCGCGATGAATAGACAATACCCCACCCAAGACCCTTATGGGTGCGGCAAACTACCTGCCAAGTATCCGAAGCGAAGCAACCTCCCTCAACGACGAGAGTAGGCCACTCGGCACTTCGAGATACCCGGTAGTTTGTGCACCCCACTATGGTTCTATCCTAGGAGCAAAAACAGTAAAAAGAAATTATACAATGACGGCTACAACCCCGACCCGGTTGTGCGGCCAAATAAATAATATTACATCAATTTACATATTACACGAATGAAAGAAAAAAGAAACTCTCATCTCACATCCACCCCGGCTATTCATCCGCGACAATCCACCGAGTTCATATACACAAACCAATAAGCATTACAGATCAAAGATATGTATAACCCCCACTAATCGACGTATAGCGATTAGCAGACGTTAAATACATATAAACATCACAGATATAACCCAATAGTCAAAATACAGTGAAGTTCGATCAAAAATACGGATTTATAGCCACCCCAAATACAAATTTCTATTCTAGAAAATCTGGGCAGAAATAAAATATCTTAAAAATCCCAAAACCCTGACAGTAGAACATTGCACCAAGCCCGATCCACGACCGAGTCAACTCGGCCGCGGATCCGCGGCAAGAAGCATGTTCTTGCCGCGGAACCGCGGTGAGTTGAACGGTTCACTGGATCGTGTTTGGTGTGGTTGTTAACAAAACCCTGAGCCGATTTTTGAAGTGTGATTTATTATTTTTAGAGCAGAAAAAAAATCAACAGAAACAAAGGGTTTTGAAATTTTAGTTTTGCGATTTTTACCGATCGAACTTCTATTCACTTTACTACCTAACTAGTTTATGTTTAATTAGGCTCTGATACCACTGTAAGTCCACGTTGCCCATCCCGGTGCTTGCGGGGAGGCGGAAACGGTATAAAAATTGGATTTTTATGGTACAAGGCAACATGGACTATCAAAAGGAGGATCTTTGCTTAACTACAAGCTAACTAGTTTTAGCTACATGGAAGAAAGGTTATACCTAGGGCTTTATGTCCTTCTCTCCTTGCTCCTTGGAGTGAACGGAAGTGATCTCCTTGTCGTCTTCTCTAGTCGAAGAAGGATCCACCCGAGAGCCTCAACCTTTGGCTTCAACTTCAAGATAGAAGTAACTAAGATGCTAGAAGTGCTAATCCTAGAACCTTAGAAGAGAGTAGAGATTATTTTAGAGAGGTTTATCTCAAGCTCAAGTGTTTCTCAAATCATGAAAGGGGAGAGCTAGAGAGAGAGGAAGAGGAGGAGAGAGAATCTATATGATAGAATGAGGAGAATAATGAACCATTCTCTCATATATGTGTGAATTATGTAAAGTAGATAATTAGCAAGATAATTGTCATGGTTAATCAAGACTTGACCATTATCATTTCACATTAAATGCAAATTGCAAGGATCAAAGAGCATCTTTCATATGGAATGATGATGGTCAACATGTCAACCTAAGTCAACAAGTCAAGATAGTCAAATGGTCAACAACCCTAACCATGCACAATTATATTTAACTAATATCAATTAATCATAATACACACATAAGCATTAGGGTTGTGAAATTGACAATGGTCATCAACCCTAATCAAAGTCCTCTCCCTCTGTCTCAGTCAACTGTGCATATGGACCCATATTCGTGATCCGAGGAACACGAATACAATGAGATAAAACCAATCCCAAATCATATACTAGGATCTGGCTTAAACTTAAGCCCGCTAGTATAAGCTGTCCGTACAGCAAACGTGCACAAGTGCACGGATGTGAACGAACCCTGTCAAAAAACCATGCGACCTCTACTCATTTTTCCTAAAGGAGAATAACCCTCTGTGTGGGACTCTAAAGACTCGACACTACGCTGGCAATGGGTTTAACCACATACCGCAAGCGGCACTAGCTGTACGTAACGGTCCCCAGGTAGATGCCGATAAGAAGACTGACGAGGTGAACCCATCTGAACTCCTACTGAGCCTGAATGTGACAGTCTCCGTACAGTCCGGTCTGTTCGTCTGATACATCTCATGGTGGGCCTAGGGGGGCGGTAAACGTCAGTCCCCTAATAGCGGTACAATTCGTGTCGGAGTGTAGCCCAGAAAACCCTGAGATAACACTGGAAACCTACCAGTATATCTCGCTTGCCCTGGCCAGGGACTACTTGTGTAATGGCTCTCCTGGACACAGCGCGATGTCCACCCCCAATACCGGGAGAGACGAATCCTGTCTAACCGTCACTGCCTCCAAGTGCTTCGGACTGCACCCAACTACTACCTGTTTGCACGACTCCTTTGAGCCGTGGTAGGGTAGTAATCAAAGTACAGTGGGAACACACTTGAGGCGAAGTGACAATGTCAAGTCAGCGGACTAAGCTGTACTCATGTCACCTGGGAACTGATAACTGACGATAGGTATAATACCAACCAACAGTTCCCGATGAGTCATGTCCAGTGTACTCGTAACCTAACGAGCACCCGGATACTATCTCAAGTACGACGTACTGACGGCTGTGGGACAGACCATATCCCACGCTGGGATGAGAAGCGCATACGCTAGTCTACTCCGGAGTATCGATAGTCCTACGACTAGGGACCTGTATAAGGATGTGCTTATGGATTACCCAGCCCCCACGAGTGTGAGCGCCATCACAACGCTAGTAATCAAGCAAAGATCCTAAGGGCTCCACTAATGCGTATAGGTGATATAATAAAAGAAACACATGTACACATTAAAGCAGAGACAAACCAAGTAGCATACTACCATTACGAGCAAGATTGTCTATACAACTGTGAATATCCCAAGCTTCCATTAAGTAATATACATACTAGTATGATACAGTAATGGCCTCTAGGGCATATACACTAACATATTGAACGTCCGCTAATCGCTATACGTCGATTAGTGGGGGTTATACATATCTGTGATCTGTAATGTTGATGGTATGTGTATATGAATTCATTGGATTGTCGCAGATGAATAGCCGGGGGTTGTGAGATAAGAGTTTTCTTTTTCTTTCAATTCATGTAATATGTAAATTGATGTAATATTATTTTTGGCCGCACAACCGGGTCGGGGTTGTAGCCGTCATTGTATAATTTCTTTTTACTGTTTTTGCTTCTAGGATAGACCCAAGTTGGGGTGCACAAACTACCGGGTATCTCGAAGTGCCGAGTGGCCTACTCACGTCGTTGAGGGAGGTTGCTCCGCTTCGGATATTTGGCGGGTAGTTTGCCGCACCCGTAGGGGTCTAGGGTGCGGTATTGGGTATTCATCGCGACCGTGTAATCCGCTTTTCGTTACAGGCTCGTACGAATTGTGTATTCCTAATATATCCAATGTGTTCCTCTGTGATCTGGAATGGCTATCATTGCATGTGACAAATGAGTATATCTATATATGATATTATTTAGGCGTTGCTTATGTTTTGCACTCGCGCTAGTCCAGCCCCCGCTCTGTCGTTAGTTAAGTAACCTAACGGGTAATGACGGGGCCCCGTGGCGAATGCAGATGGCATAAGCGTACGTTATATTTTCGTTGTTTTCTGCAATGGTAGGATTAATTGATGGGACGCATTAAAATTAATGCAAGAAAAATAAACCAAGTAAAAGTCGTTGGAACAATTTCAAAAACCACTCGGTTTCTTTTCAAAAAGAACTTTTAAAGGAGGAGCTTAAGCCACTCCTTTTAAAAGCTATCTCGTTCCATCGATCATATCATGTTCACTACGTTCACGGTTTTTCCAAAACCATCCGTAGCCCTCCATCATTTCAGTTAAATATTCGGTAGTATTCATGCTATGTATTTTGACCTCACGCCAAGGCATAGTGATTGGTAGCTGCTGGATATTTATCTGTTGCATAGATAGAATGCGTTGGTTTGAGACAGTCGTACTGCCATTTTGGCCTACGTCAAGGGTAGGTACGGGTGGGTTCAAATTAACCTGGATAATGATGGGAAGAACTTGACATGTGACTTATGACATTTTGACCTCACGCCAAGGTCATAAGAGCATGGGGCAAAAATCCACATCGGGAGTTTCAAAGGAACTGAAACTTGCTAGCGCTGTATACCATTTGGAATGTGATGATTCTGGTAGGATTCCTTCAGTTTTGTCACGCAATGATATTTGGATCCCGATCCTACTGTGAGTATATGCTACTCCTCGGGAAATTTCTCACTTAACGATCAATGCTATAAACCAAGTAGGTGTCTAGAAAGGTGTTAGCGGAGCTACGCCCATAGGGAAAAGAGGTTATTTAATTAAGGAACTTCGCGAAAGCGTTGGAAAACCACCCTCGAAGTACCGACACCAGCCTGGCCGAACGGTTAAGCAAGTATTGTACGGTGAGATTGATCCTGACTAATTCTTCCTTTTTGGTTTGAGGATGGATTCGAGAGACAGTGGGAGCCATCCTGTTTAGACAAATTAAAAACCACTCTAAACTTGCAAGAGCATCATGCTAAAGTGTTTCTTCTCTCTCTCCTAATTGCAGCGACCAAACATCATGACCGGACTTAAGTTACTACTAGATAAAAACATACTGACGGGGCCAAACTACAAAGATTGGCTCAGGAATGTCAAAATGGCAATCACTTATGACAAATTGGGGTATCTTCTTACCACCAAAGCTCCCTCTGTCCCAGGTCCCACCTCCAGCATCGCGGATAAGGAAATCCGTAAGACTTGGGAGATCGACTGCGCGAAGGCCAAGTGCCTCGTGCTTGCCTCTATGGACAATGAACATCAGAGGAGGCACGAGAATATGGACCTCGAATCCATATTTCTCCATACAAAAGAACTGTATGGAGAGCAATCTCGTATCGCCAGATACGAAGTGTCGAAGAAGTTGTTTTCGGCAAGATTGGTCGTCGGATCATCGGTAGCGGAACACATTCTTAAGATGATTGGCTTCATAGACGAGCTCGCGGACCTTGGGACCACGTTAGAGAACGAGCTCTATACTAACTTGATTCTCCAGTCCCTTCCTTCCACTTACACCCAGTTTATCCTGAACTTCAACTTGCAAGAAAAAGAAGTTTAACTTTCAGAACTCCTCAACATGCTGAGGAGTGCAGAGGGCACCCTATAGAAAGGTAGGGAAACATCCACTTTGTTTGTAGGAGGATCTTCCTCTTCTAGGTCCAAGGCGAAAGCCAAAGGAAAGAAGAAGAAAGCCCCCGCCAAACCAAAGGGCGGTGTTAGTAAAGTGGATACGAAGGGAAATGCAAAAGCAACAAAGATAGCGGGGAAACTTGTGGGGAAGGAAGAGTGCTTTTACTGTCATAAGAGTGGGCACTGGAAGAAAGATTGCAGGGCTTGGAAAGCCAGAACACAGGATCTGAAGCAAGTTGCGGCTTCAGCTTTAGGTGTGTATATTATTGAAAACTGTCTATCGATAAACTCTACTTCCTGGGTATTGGATACCGGATCAGGATCCCATATCTGTAATTCTTTGCAGGCGTTGAGAAAGCGTAGGGTTTTGAAGGCAGGTGATATGACCCTCAGAGTTGCAAATGGAGCTAGCATGGATGCTGAGTCCGTGGGGGACTATCACCTGAGGTTGTCAGATGGACACGTTTTGGTTTTGCGTAATTTCAGTTGCAAACGGAGCCAGCGTAGTGTCGAGTCTTTAGAGTCCCATACAGAAAATTATTCGCATTTAGGCAAAAGAGTAGAGGTCGCATGGTTTTGCGACAGGTCGCATGGTTTTGCGACAGGGTTCGGTCACATCCGTGCACTTGTGCACGTTTGGTATCCGGACAGTTAACACTAGCGGGCTTTGGTTTAAGCCAGATCCTAGTGTACATTTTGGGATTGGTTTTATCTCGTTTGTATTCGTGTTCCTCAGAACGCAGATGCGGGTGTGTATGCACAGTTGACAGAGAGACAGAGGCAGAGGATTCTCATTGGGGTTGTTGACTGTTGACTGTTCACTGTTGACCATTGACTTTTGCTGAACCCTAATGAGAATAAGAAATATGATTAATGATAATATTAATTAAGTATTATTGTGTCATGGTTGAGATGAGGGGTTGACTTTGTTGACCTGTTGACTTTGTTGACCGGTTGACTAGGTTGGACTAGTTGACCATCATCATTACAATGGCTATCATTTCATGGCAAAGACTTTTTCTTGCTTGTTTGTTTTTGCAAAATGAGTGCATGAAATGATATGGCCATTTTGACTTGAACCATCACATAATACTCAATTACTATTATGAGTAATCATGTTTTTGGATTATGAGAGCTTGGATGGCAAAATACTTTCTCATTCTCTCATTTCATTTCTCTCTTTTGCTTGAGCTCTCCCTCTTGCTCTTCCTCTTGCTCTCTCTCTAGCTCAAGGCAACACCCTCTCATGAGTTGAGAAACATTGCCTTAGAGATAAAAGAAAACCCATATCACTTCTCTACTCATTCTAGTTCACAAGGTTTAACAAACCAAGTGTTCTAGTTTCTTCAAGTTCGAAGAAGAAGCCAAAGGTAGAAGCTTTCAGGTGGATCCATCTTCGGCGCAAGGAGACGACGAGGTAAGGCCGATCCGTACACTGGAAAGAGTTGAAGACGAAGGAGTTCAAGAAAGGTATAGCCCCCTAACCGAGTAGGCAAAACTCTAGTTAGGTTGTTAGGTAGTTGTTTAACAAAGATCCGTATTTTGAGTCCATGTTACCACCTCTTGAAAAATCGTTTTTCACCAATTCCGCAACCCCGTAAGTACCGGGGAAGGGTAGCATAGACTTACAGCTATAACCGGAAATCCCTAGCCAGGGTTGCTGAGATTTACTGGTAAGTGTTATCAGTAGTTTCTCGAACTGTTATAGAGCTCATATCGACACGACTTATCGAGCTACTGGGGTCTGACGTTTACCACCCCTAGGCGAGATATGCGACATATCAGACGACGAGACCGGACTGTACAGGAGTGTTACTGATTGGATTCACAGGAGAATGTACAGGCTTGCTTGTTGATCTTCTGAACGCTCAATACTTGGGTGGCTGTTACGTTTAGCTGACCGCTTGCAGCTTGTGGGTGATTGATATGATCATCACCTATTGCCGGCGTATTGACGATTCTTTAGAGTCCTACACAGAGGTTTATTGACTCAGGAAAAATGGAGTAGGAGCACATATGTGATATGTGCGGGACCGAGGATAATACGATATGAGATACCGTATTCTATTCTCGCGATATTTGATATCAGCCGGGTCATCGAATCAAGTGTTGATTCGATGAATCGGTACGGATAAATATTAGTCGGTTATATGCGATATAGCTGGATTGTCGGATCAAGTGTTGATTCGATAATTTAATTTATAATAATATATATGATATATTAAATTACATTAACTAATATTTTCTCACTAAAAGATTCTTTTTCTCACTCGGGTAATACATTGATATATATGCGATATATGTTAATTGTATTATTTTATTTTGTTACAATAAATATTATATATGTGATATATAATATTGTAACATGATATGATTACTAATGCAACATGTTTAGTGGAGATTAAACAAGATTAGGGTTTGATTTGTGTTAGTGCATTCATGAACCTTCTAGAAGGTTTCTTTTTGTTTTGTGTTAAGATATTTTGTTATGACTCATTCTTAACCCAACCCAAACCCTAGCCCTAGTTAAATCTCTACAAAGGTTTAGTCAACCATGGTTGCATTATTCATCATTATCATCTTTTAATTATTCATCACAAAAGGTTTCATGTTGATTATTCATCTTCTTCTTCCTTCTTCTTTCTTTCATGAAAAAGCTTTCTAGCTTTTTCTAAGTGATGAAAAATGAGTGAGAATAAGAAAACAAATGAGAGCAAAAATCCTACTTCATCATCCTCATCTATCCTTACCATTTAGATGAGGGTGTTCACTTCATATTATGAGTGTTAGCTTGTGTTAACGAAACTTCAAGGTAGATCATCTTTGTATCGAAGATCGGAAGCAAGACTGCATCTTTCTCTTCGTGGAACCTCTCGAGAGTCCGGAACACGATGATCGCAGCGAAGGGACTTCAACACGGAGCTTTAGAAGTGAAGGACCGGATCTACAAAGGTTGTAATCCCTCTCACTTAGTGTTAAAGTATTTAACATGCTTGTTTTCGCCTAAACTCTAGTTTAAAGATCCGGTTCGGGTTGTTCGGCATGGCTAATTTTTAAATCGGGTATGGTTGATGCCTCGTAGAACCTTGTATGCGTGCCTAGGAACCCTACATCATGCTTGATGATACATGCAAGAAAAGTGTGTGTATGACTTACACCATGCTTGGTTTAATTGCTAGGGTTTTATTTATTTTGCTAATTACAAAAGGTGGCATTTTGTCATGGATGAAAACTTGTAGAAGCTTGTATTGATCTTTGACTAAGTCCACTCTTTTGTTTTGGCTAAGATATTAGTTAACCCAACCAATTAAACCTAGCCTTGGTTAACTCTCTACAAATGTTAATATATGATATTAACTCACCATGGTTGCCAATTATCCTTTGGAAAATCATTCATGAGAGATATTTCTTCTTCATCTTCTTCTTCTTCCTCAAAGCATACTAGCTTCAATGGAGATGTGAGAAAATGAGTGAGAAAATGAAATCTAAAGTGAGCCCACTTCCTACTTCATCATCCTATACTACTTGTTATTTAGTATAGGGTGTTTGCTTCACTAATTCCATGATTAGTGAAGATATAGCTTGTGTTAGTGTCTCCTCGACATAGATCATCTTCGGCCTCGAAGTATTCGAAGCAAGCCTGTTCGTTTTTTCATTGGAGCCTCTCAACAGTCCGGAGTACACGATCGCAGCGAAAGGGACTACTACACGGAGCTATTGAAGTGAAGGACCGGTTTACAAATGTTGTATTCCTTGCTTACTAGACTTGCAAAGTGTTTGCATATACTTTTCCGTCGATTTCTAGTTAACGATTCTTAGTTAGGGTAACCTAAAACGGCAAATTTTTGAATTTGGCATGGACGATGCCTCCCGAAACATTGCTGTCATCTTAGGTAATCCTACAGTGGTATCAAAGCCATGCTAGAAATTTATACGGATTTTATTAGGATTAAGAAACCGAAATACTCCGAAACTTGAAACAGAAAAATGAAGTTTCTGTCGTTTGTTAAAAGTTGTCAATTTTTTTTTAAATAAGAACAGAGTGCTATATGGGATATAACATGAACACTGTGAAAATTTCAGGGGGTTTCATGAATATTTGGCCTGCCACCATACCCTAGATCTCGGCCAAATCCGAGCCCCCTCCCCTGAAAATTTTTGTGTGTTCCAGTGACTTGGTTTTGATGTTTCAGGTGTTGTTTGTTTTTGCTAATTTTGCATGTGATGTAATCATACACTATAAACAATTCAGAGTGTTTCGTATTCATAGTTTTAACAATGTTTCGGGTTATTCACATATTGTCTAGGCGAGGTTAAAAAGTTCGATCGAATGTCAAAAGCCCATTTTTCCAAGTTTAACGTATTCGGAAAAACATGCAAGTAATCCTATGAACCCTCTAGAAGAATGAAACCCTAACACATCTTTTGGGATCACGGAACCGCGATCATATCCTAGGGTTTATCGTAGTTCCGTGGCGACATGAGTGAGGCTTTGGTTTTGTCACGACCCGAAAGTATCGAGCGTGACTGGTACTTAAATTATGAAACGTCTCGAGGCGTACGTAATCTAAGTAAGCTAAAACCCAGAAATCAAAACCAATGAAGCAGAAGAGTGAAGGGAGAACCAATTTAAAGCAAGTAGTTTAACAACATAAGCCGAAGTATTGCATCTTTAAAAAAACCTAAAGTCTTTTATAAAAATTTCGGCAGAGTTTCCTTTGTAAATACTGACCCCAAACGGGTACAAACCTGATAAAACATATATATCATGAATAAAGGCATCCCCAAGCGGGAGCTAGCTCATCGCCAAAACGGCGAACAAAACCACGCAAGCAATATAATATACAACGCAGAAGGGCGAGATTCAAAACTCAAAAGAAAGCCCATATCCACCAGAAAACCATAATAATACAAGCGTGACTCTAAGGTCGAAAGAATAAACACTGGTCTTCTAGTTCTATCAAATATACAAGTCTGGTTGATGGAGTTTACTAGATATAACAGAAATAATAAATGTACAATGGTGGTCACGATACAAGTGAACCCACCTACCAAAGCAATCACCCGAAAGCAACTGTATGCCAACAAAGCCGTCAAGAAACCAGTACGGCAAAACCTGCAAGAAACTGTGGCACAACGGGGTTGAGTTGCCAACTCGTGAGTAGAAAACATCACAGAGCAGAAATTAAATGTATGACGCTATTATAAATCGACGATAGACACCCCACATGATGCGGGGAGGCGGAATAGGTAAAACAATCATTTTGTTTAAGTTAACTTTACGGATCTTTGCTAAACCCTAACTAACAACTATCTAGAAGTGATTAACTACTATGATAGATGGTTATACCTCAAGATACTAGTCCTTCTTTTTCTTGTTGTTCACCTCCTCGTCGCCTTCCTTGATGTGATAGAAGATCCACCCGAGAGTTCCTCCTTCAAGCTTCAACCTCTAACTTGAGGTAACTAAGTGGCTAGGATTGCTAATCCAAGTGACCTAGAAGATATAGAAGTGGACTAAGGATCTATTAGTCTTTCTAACCCTTAGGATCTCAACACATGAGGGGATTATGGTTAGAGTGAAGAAGAGAGAGAGCTTGAGGAGAGAGAATGTGTTTGTTATTATTGAAATGAAAAATAACTCATTTGTGTATTTATTATGAAGTATAAAATATCTTGCACAAATATCTTGCACAAATATCTTCATGCTTCATTTAATACAAATGAATGAATCATCAAATGAGTCATTAAGCAATAAATGCTTCATTAACTCATTTGGATGAATCATCTCATGAGTCACTAAATCATTTAATGCAAATTACACATAAGCTCTCCACCTCACCTTTCTTGTAGAAGCTTCTCGACTAATTACGAGAACGCCCTCCCATCCGTAAAAATACGGATATACTCAGATTGTATAAATCCAATAATCCAATACTAGAATCTGGCTTAAACTAAAACCCGCTAGTATAATCTGTCCGAACATCGTACGTGCATAAATACACGTATATGTCCGAACCCTGTTGTAAAACCATACGACCTCTATATCGTTTCGCTTGAAGTAGGGAAACTCTCTGTGTGGGACTCTAAAGACTCGACACTACGCTGGCAGTGGGTTTAACCACAGGCCGCAAGCGGTACTAGCTGTACGTAACGGTCCCCAGGTAGATATCGATAAGAAGGCCGATGAGGAAACCCATCCGAACTCCTACTGAGCCTGATGTGACAATCTCCGTACGGTCCGGTCAGTTCGTCTAATACTATCGCATATCGGGCCAAGGGGGGCGGCAAGCGTCAGTCCCCTAAAAGCGGTATAAGTCGTGTCGGAGTGAAGCCCATTACACCATGAGAAGCTACTGGAAATCCTGGTAGTAAATCTCGTTTGCCCTGGCCAGGGACTTTGCGTAATGGCTCTCCAAATACAGTGCGATATCAACTCCCAAAATCGGGAGATGCGAATCCTTTCTAACTGCCACTGCCTCCAAGTGCTTCAGGACGGCACCTAACTGCTACTTGTTTGCACGACTCCTTTGAGCCGTGGTAGGGTAGCAATCTAAGAACAGTGGGAATGTCACGACCCAAAATTTGGCACGTGACGGCCCTAATACTACGCAACGTCTACAGGCATAACGCAGTAAAAGAAAACAAAAACCAAGAAATCTAAACCATTAAAAGTGGTAATAGCATTTTCAAAACCTTTGAAATCTCAACTCAAATTCTTTAAAGTACAACTTTTCTTCCTTTAAAATTTTGACAGCACCTCCTTTGTAAAACAAGCCCCCAAAAATGGGTACAACATAATATAAAAGTAAAAGCATCTCAAACGGGAGCAAAATCCACGCCCAACGGCGGAAAACAATCACCACAACAGATATACGACGCCGTAGCGAAGAAAGAGACGATATAAATAAAACTCTATAAGAACCTCCATGTCACAAAAAAATATACAATACCGTCCTCACATCAAGTCTCTAAGTCATACAAGATAATGGTAGATGGAGAGTACATGATACAACAAGCAACATTGGATAACCGCAAAACCTACCTAAGCAAAACTGCACACTGTCAGGCGAAGCGGTATCCGCAACAAAAGATTATACGATGGATGGAAATAGCCCTGCCTATGACTATCCTGAGGAACACCTGCAAGACACTGTGGCACAACGGGGGTGAGTTGCCAACTCGTGAATAGTAAAATAACATATGCAGGTAATCGGGAGTATGTACGTACAGCGCGGATCTAACATAAGCATCTTATAGCAATGAATGGTCATTTGTAATGCATCAGTCATGAAAGTACACTAGCAGGTACAATTACTACATGAAACAATAATACGAAGATATATATGTAACAGTCATGTAAGGTACTTTATCAGGTACTTCAAGTACATGAAGTAATGATATGACAGTCGGTATGCAATAATCATGCAATAATGATATGAAAAGATATATATACAACAGTCATGAAAGGTACTCTAACAGGTACCACTAATACATGAAGCAGTGCATATAAATAAAGGTATGTAAATGCAACAGTCATGAAAGGTACTCTAACATGTACTACTAATACATGAAGCAGTGCATAACAATAAATATGGAGTATGGAAAGAAAAATGTTATTTCCACGGAATCCTGACATCGTGGTAGGATCAAAATCCATCAAGACAATCCAAATCCCAATTCCTCAAATCAGCCCCCAAATTGGCTATCATATCAAGTAAGTCTCACATATCCTTAATGTACAGCATCTAGTAAATCTCATATATCCCAAATGTAGAATATCAAGTATATCTCGTATATCCCGAATGTACAATATCAAGTAGATCTCACATATCCCGTATGTACAATATCAAGTATATCTCGCATATCCTGAATGTACAATATCAAGTAGATCTCATATATTCCGTATGTACAATATCAAGTATATCTCGCATATCCTATGTGTTTTCATGAATAACTATGATGAAGTATGTAAATCAATATGGATACAAAAATATTAGCGTCCCATTCCACTAATATATATATATATATATATATATATACTTAGGAGTAAAATATCATGAAAACAATGTGTTAAGCATCGACACAGAAAGGCTGATCTATCAGGTGTTGTCTCCATGACTGGCCCTGTGATAGGTACGTATCATACGCTATCCCGAAAGCTCGATTTCCTACCTCTGACCATCGCCTCTCGACGTATCCATACACACATGACTCCCGTCGGTATCTCCATGATAACCGCCGAGTCATTGGTAATGTCACCGGAAAGTATGTTTCCCCTACTAACTCATCTCCTCACTGAGATTCTTGCTCCGGGGTACCTCCGGGCCCCACCATTTACCCACACACGGCTCCCTCCGTTCCTCGCGTGTGGTATATATATATCCGAATTGATAAATCTCATGGTGCCTGCTGAAATATCATATCAAGGAAAACCATGTTTTTCAAATAATGCATAATTTCATGAAACTACCACAGTCCCCAAATTCAGAAAAAATCATGAAAAATCCATATCTTAATGCGAAAATCCATGAATATAATATACGCATCATAAATCTGAAATGCGAGCATATAAAAGAAAAGCCGCTATTTATCATATAAATCATGCGGTTCCTAATTCTCCAAGTCCAATATAACATCAAGTAAAGGTAAACATATATCTATAACCAGATATATACGTAAACATAAAGGTGTAGCAATGTATATGTATCTACCTATGTGTAATGATGTAATATACCCCCTGGGTATAAGCGAAGTATGTGTGCAAGGTATACCCGTAGGTATGTCAGGGTGTGTATGTACCTATTGCTAATATTACAATATCCTATGGGTAAATACAGGTAACTAGTATGTAATCAAATCATGGCATATGTGTAAGCATGTAGGTATACAGGTATGCAATAAGTCATATGCATAAAGAAATATGAATCAATGTCTCAATGTCCCTAACCAACAATATCATATCTATCAATGGGTTGTGCGTGACATGGCAATTATTGATGGTGTGTGTGGCATACAATCAGTTCTCGTGCAATATGAGCCGTCAATAATATGTGCTGTGTCCTAAGGATACTAGTCCAAGCACAACGGTTACTAAGCAGTAGGGTAAATGCGCAATTCTAAATATAACATAGAATATGCGACAAGATTAACATATCTAGCCCAGACACAAAACGTCATGCAGGCGATTCCCCTGTAGATGTTAAATCTACTCACCAACGCTCCTGGCTAAGTGAAGCCAACCACTTGTTTTCCTCTTGTAGTAGTGTCCGAAGTCCCCGTCTGCGAACCTACCACAATAAAACAAGTATATATATTAATAATAGACCCAAAACACGCACAAACTACAATTAACCGACGCAACAGCACAAAACACATTCTCAAGTGTTCGTATTGTGGATAACGTGCGTAGCGACACGACGAAAACAACCTAAGAGCAAAAATCACACAAAGTGCACGATCCGTGTCGTATAACGTATCGCGCGAACACAAAACACTAGATTATAGGAAAACGATCCCAGATTTTGCATACAGCAAATACTAAAAAAGTAAACAGTACCAAACACCCCTAACCAACAGCAGACAACTACCCAAAAAAATCCAAACCCCATCACCTCCCCTCATAGCCGGCGTCGACGGAATTTTCCAAAGGGTCGCCGGCCCGTTCCGGTGGGGTGGGTCTCGTGTCTCAGGTGGTGCTCCAGGGTCACTAGTACATCACTACAATTTTTTTTGATTTTTCTGTACGAATTCCAGGTCATAGCAGTTCACAGAGGTTCAAAAAGGACATTAAAAAACACGATATTGCACTAATTGATATTTAAAGTGTTCTATGCTACAACCAACGAGCTACACAACATAAAAACTCCTAATTAACAGATTGGTGATAATACTTATAAACCTTGCTTCCAAGATCCAAGCTTTCCTAGCTCCAAGTGATCAAGAAGGAAAAAACCAAGACTTGAGGTATTTTTGTGATATTTTGGGATTTTGGGGATTTATTGAGCTAGGATTGATGCAAATAGTGAAATAAGTGATCAAGGGCAGAAGGGGGAAGAGGGATTTCGGCCAATTTAGGAAGTTGGGAAAGTTGTGTGGAGTGCTCTAGCTAAATTCATCAATAAATGCAATTTAATGCATTCACACACACATGCATGCATGAAGCCACCTATTGCATTCTTATCTTAAAAAAAAACTTAATTCTAATACCCAAACAAAATATCTAGATACTAAGTGAAGGTTTGGTTTTACTAAACTTGATCTATTTGCAAAAATTTCAATGAAGGAAATTTCCCAAAATGTGAATACCGCATTAAAATAATATTAAATTTGGGAAAATTTCTATCTGAACCAAAACGTGCCATATACCCCCAAAGCTTGCGCACTAGCTTTATTTTATCTAAACTAGGTGCTGGCAAGTCTATATGGCCGTTTGATCATAGTCGGGTTAAAACGGAAAAATTCGCATAACGATTTCTAAAACGTTACAATCTCCCCCCTTATAAAAATTCGTCCCCGAATTTAAAATTCTCACTAAGCGTACCTTCAAAGAGATGAGTGCAAAACTCCCAAATCTCGCTCGTAGCCTCCCAAGTGATCATCTCACTATACGGCTACGTCCAAGAAAACTCTCCACAGATGGCAAGACCCTTGACCGAAGTTTCTCCATCTGCCGAGCCATTAACACAATTGGCCCGCTGGTGAACGAATAGATCTAGTCCAAACTATATGGTCTGATGCCGAATCATGTGATAAAGTCATGAAGGTATTTGCAAAGTATCGACACAAGGAATACTGGGTGAAAACTCTATAATCTGGGCGGAAGTGCCAATTTAAAGGCAACGGAACTAACTTGCTAAAAGGATCTCAAAAGGAACTACAATCCTGGGATAAGCTCCCCAAAACTCAACACGTCATTCATCGGAAAATCCTTAGGAATACACGATCTCCCACTGCGAACTCAAGCCTGCGAACACCATGGTCGGCATAAGACCTCTGTCCGCACAAGACTGTCATCATCCTGACCTGAACCAACTGGATCATTTCCGAAGCCTCTAGACTAGCTGGGGTCCAAAATCCTATTCGCGCAGAGTCAGAAAAACAGAATGGTGATCGACATAACCGAACAACAAAACATAAAGGTTGCCAATTGGAGTGTCTCCTGATAACAGCTATCGAAGGAGAACTCTAACAATGGCAAGTGACGATCCCAACTGTCGATAACAACAAGTACGTACGCACAAGCATAACAAAGAACAACTAAGCAAACTGAGAATAACCGGACAAAAAACACCCGAATGGAGTCACACCCTGTCTAGACCTGGGTAGACACCCCGACAAAAATCATGGAGATCTGCTCCCATTTCCACTCCGGAACGGTTAAAGATTGCAACTCTCCAGCCGGTCTGAAATGCTCAACCTTAGCACACAACAAGACAGACACCTTGAAACGAAACCCGAAACTTCTCTTTACATCCCTGCCCACCCATAACTATCTCACAAGTCACGTCAATTGTTGGTGGAACTTGGATGAACACAGAGAGTGGACAGATGCGCCTGCTCTAGGATTTCGCGTCTCTACCCATCACACCAGGTACACACAAACGCGTCCTTAAACGTAGCACACCGTAGTCATAAATCAAGGACTCCGAATCTTTACCCTGCCGAGTATGCTCAAGAATCTCTGACGAACGAGCGTCGGCGGGCGGTGCCTCATGAAAACGATTAAGTAAAAATGGTCGGCCGCGGACATGAGAATGCTGTCCCCTCAGTAGAGGCGAAGAAAAGCTATACTCAACGATCGCACAAGAACTGTAAATCTGCAGAAGACTGTCTCAACAATCTAAAACCCGCTGCAGGAAGATGTACATTAAGCTCTGGTGGTCCGTGAAAATCTGACACGACTCTCCGAACAAGTAGTGTCCTCAGATCTTCAACTCACGACCACCGCGGCCATCTCCAGATCATGAGTGGGATACCCTGCTCGTACTTCCTCCAAATGTAGGGAAGCAAAAGAGATAACTCTATAATGCCACATTAGCGCAAAAATCGAGCCCCACTCGCGAAACATCACAGTTAAACAACAAAGTTGCCCGAACCAGAAATCAAAGAAAGAACTGGTGCGGTTGTCAACCGAATCTCCAACTACTGAAAACTCCACACATATGCCTCAGTCCAGAGAAAGAACCTCCTATCCGGTCAGTCCAGTCAACGGTGCAGCGATACACAAGCAATCCTGCACAAAACGGCGGTAAAAACCTGCTAAGCCTAAAAACCTGCGGACCTTTGACCCGGACATACATGTGGGTCAAAGCTGTACAGCCTCAATCCTCCTCGGGTCCATACAAAAACCGTCTCCCGTAACTACTAGATCTAGGAGTCAACTTAATAAAGCCTAAAGGAACACTCCGAGAATTTAGCAAACAGCTGCTGCTCTCCCAGTATCTGCAAAATAAATCCTCATGTGCTGCTCGCGTTCCTCACGACTCATTAGAATAGACCAGAATGTCATCAATGACACAACAATAATCTGGTCGAGGAACGGCTTGAAGAAATACGGTTCATCACATCACGAATGCTGCTGGTGCATTGGTGAGTCCAACGACACCACCAAAACACATACTTCCCGTAGCACGCACAAAAGCAGTCTTCAGAATGTCATCACTCCGAACCTGCAAACAATGATGACCTGATCCCAAATCAAACTTAGAAAAATGTCTCGCACCCTGGAGCTGATCGAAGAAATCGTCAATGCGAGGTAAAGGATACCTATCCGCACCGTAAGCCGGTTCAATTGACGATCCATCAATACTCAACCTCAAACTGCCACCCTCCTCCTGACGAACAGAATAGAAGATCCCCAAAGTGAAACACTTGGACGAACAAATCCCTCGGCAAAGCAACTCTGCAGCTGATCCTCAAGCTCCCTAAGCTCCACCGACTCATCTGGAACAACGTCGACAAACTCTCGCAAGAAAGGAACCCGGTCTAACAACTCACTATGGTTCCGGTATCACGAATGAACGCCAAGAATCCACGACATCCTCTCCTCAAAAGCCGACTAGCGAAAAGGCTGAATTCAAGCTGTGAGAGGCGGCTCCACTGTCCCACTGCACAACAAGAACTGACTTGCCGGGAAAACAAAACTTGACTGTTTTCTCACGGCAGTCCACAGACGCCTAGCACGTAGCTAACCAGTCCATGCCTAGGAGAACGTCAAATCCAACATCTCTAGAAGGACCACAATGACGGACGAATCTCTATCTCCTTTCCGATTGGCACACAACTGAACACGTGTCGCGCAACAAAAGAATTGCTGACAAAAGTTAACACAACAACGGCTGATCTAGCATACACAGCTCTCAGTCCAACCAAGGCACAAAGTGTGTAAAACAACAAGTGCATAGATCCTGAACAAAACCAACCTATGAATCAAAAGAATATACACCACAGAAAACTCGAAAACTCTGCATTGGACGCCCGCGCATCCCGATGTGTAGAAGCAAACTCTCGTGTCTGCCTCCTACCCGGAACTGTCAAAACTCTTCCTCTGCCAGACTGTCCTGTCGGAATCAACCCTCTGCGACCACGACCTCTCTGAACGTGGGTCTGACGCGGGTACCAAGGAACAACCCCTAATGTGGTGATGAAGGCTCCCGCATCGAAAACATCTATACGATGGTTGCTGACCCTCCTTGGGATGAGAGCAGAACGACTGTCCTGTAGGGATCCTAGGCACACTAATGAGGTCTCACAAGGCATCAACCATGCCAATTTCAAATTTTACAAGTGCCGAGAAACCCTAATACAGATCGTTGACTAGAGTTTAGACGAAAACGATAACTAGTTAACAACTTAACTAAGAGTGAACAGAAAATAAAACCTTTGTAGATCCGGTCCTCCACCTCCATAGCTCCGTGATGATGTTTCCTCGCTGTGATCATCGGATCCCGGGCTCTAGCGTCGGCTTCATCGGAGAAATGGTTGGGCTAGGTCGTCGACTTCGATGTCGAAGATGATCTACGTCGAGGCAACTCAAGATCAAGCTCTAACTTCACCAAGTTATGAAACTTGTGAAGAAAACACCCTATACTACTTGGCAAGTGGTAGAGGATGAAGAAATAGGAAGTGGGTTCACTTCAGAATTGGATTTCTTATTCTTTTTCTCAAGTTGCCATTGAAGGAGGCAAGCTTTTCTTCTTGTTGATGAAGAAGAAGAAGAAGAAAGAATATGATAAGTATATCTCAAAAAGAAAATCAAATGAATACTTATCATATAGCAACCATAGTTAGGTGTAGAGAATAAACTATAGTTAGGTTGAATGGTTAAGGTTAAGTCAACAAACAAAATGGTCAAGCTTTCAACACTTCATGAAGCTTCATGAAAGAAACAAAATAAGCCACCATTCTATTTATCTTTCAAAGATGAATAAATAAATAAATAAATGAATAAGTAAATAAAATCAAAACCCTAACCATTACATAACCATGGTTTAATCTTAACATACACCCAAACTATCATGTATCATCAAACATGATACAATCAAATGTACAAAAGTATATCACATATACAATGTGCACATCACATTTAAAGTGAACCAATACTAGTTAATGAAAAGTAATATATCAAATATATAATTATGCATTAAATCATTAAATCAACACTTGATTTAACGATCCGGTCATATCTCATATAACCGACTAATATCCAATGTATCGGCTTATCGAATCAATCCTTGAATCGATAACTAGGTTATATCGCATACAACCAATCGATACATTCATCGCGAGAATGGAATACGGTATCACATACACGCATTATTCTCGGTCCCGCACATATCTCATATGCGCTCCTATTTCGTTTCGCTTGAGCCAGGAAACCTCTGTGTAGGACTCTAAAGACTCGTCAATACGACGGCAGTAGGTGATGATTATATCAAACACCCACAAGCCGCAAGCGGTCTGCTAAACGTAACGGCCACCCGGGTATTGAGCGATCAGAAGATCGATGAGCAAGCCCGCTCACACTCCTCTGAATCCAACCAGTAACACTTACCGTACAGTCCGGTCTATTCGTCTGATATGTCGTTTATCTCGTCTAGGGGTGGTAAACGTCAGACCCCAATAGGTCGATAAGTCGTGTCGATATGAGGTCTATAACAGTTCGAGAAACTACTGATAACTCTTACCAGTACATCTCAGCAACCCTGGCCAGGGATTTCCGGTTATAGCCAATCGAACACAGCGCAACATCAACTCCCTATACCGGGAGAGATAAATCCCCTCCTATCGCTCATTGCCTCCATGTGATTCGGGACTGTACCCAAAAGCCACCGTTTTGCACGCCCTCTTGGACGTGGTAAGGTGGAAATCAAAGCACAGTGGGAATCACACAAGACTCTATGACGATCTCGGGTCAACAGACTACTCTGTAGCAGTGTCACCAGAGAACTGCCATCTGACGTAGGGTATAATACCATCTGGGAGTTCTCGGCGAGTCCGTCCAGTGTACCCAGTCTCTACTGAGCACCCGTATATCATCTCTGATATCAAACACCAATGGATATGGGATCATCCATCGCCCATCTGTATGGGTCGAGAAGGTATACGCTAGTCTACTCTGGTATATCGATGCCCCGTCTCGATACACCCACAACTAGGGACCTTGAAGGATGTACTTATGGACTACCATGTCCCCACTAGTATGATCCGCATCATAGTCCAGGTAGTCAAGTACACATCCTAAGGGCTTTACCAACATGTAACAGAGAGACAATCAGTATACACGTTAAGGCAAAGAGTAACCAGATAGAATACTATCATGTCGAGCAAGAAAGTCCTCCCTATATATGTCCCAGGATCCACTACAATATACATCCTATGTACAGTAATGGCCTCTAGGGCATACATATAACTAACAATCTCCCACTTGCACTAGGGCCATCTGTAGCAGTGGTTGTAGTATCTCATACTCAACCATCCCATAAAAGTCTCTCTCTGGGAAGAGGCCTTCGTGAGTGGATCCGCCGTGTTATCCTCTGAGTCTACTCTCTTAACCTCGATCACCTTGGAGATCAGCCATCTCCATGATCAGGTGATACTGCCTTAGAATATGTCTGGATCACTGATGGGACGGACGTTCCTTGGCATAAGCCACAACTCCATTGTCACACAATGGGAGGAACTAAGTTCATCTCATGAACAAATATACATCCAGACTGCCTCTTTGGTAGCATCTTAAGTAGCTATGTATCCAGCCTTTATCGTCTAGTATGCCACGGTATCTAGCTTGGAACTCTTCCAACATATTGTCCCTTTACTGAGGGTAAAGACAATGCCTGTGACTGACATTCAGTCGTCTTTATCACCCTGGAACCTTTCCAGTGATTCTCCTCAGGATCGATTGATACCATCTCACTACAACTAGTGAGTACCCTAATATCCAATTAGATCTATCTCATAGATCCAAAACCCAGGATTTAGGAGGTATCACTTTGATCCTATATGGAGAATCATTGTGATAAGCGGAGATTGACCGATCGTAGCATAGGAAACTACTTCTCCATCAAGAGTATGTCATCCACGTACTCTACGAGGATCACCACCATACTCCCTACAACCTTTTTGTATATATAAGGTTCGTCTACCATTTTGATGAAGTCAAACTCTTTGACTAACTCATCAAAATAGATGTTCCAACTCCGCGATACCTGCTTCATCACATAAAACATCTTGCACATGTTTCCGCTGCTCCCACTGTCTATGAAGCCCTCTGGCTGTGTACTTATAGACGCTCTCTTCCAAAACATCATTTTAGAAGAGCTGTCATGACACCCAACCACCAGATATCGTAGTCATGGTATGTAGCCGTGGCAAGTAGGATCTGGATGGACTTAAGCATAGATCCTTAGAAAAGGTTTCAACATAATCCATACCTGGTCAATGATGCAAACCTTTAACAAGTCTAGCTTTGAAAGTCTCAACTTTTCCATGTACACCAAGTAATCTTCTCAAGATATACTTGCTCCTAATGGGGATTTAACCCTTCAGATATAGCAACTAAAGTCCATACTTTGTTGGTGTATAAGGATTCCATCTCAGATCGCTAAGCATCCAGCCATTCTTACAGAGTCCCACTCTTGATGGCCAGCTCGAAACTAGTTGGGTCATCATCTCATGATGCATTCCTCGCTCCCATTGTCATAGAGAAACCGAAGTATCTCTCAGGTGGGTGAGGAACCCTGCTAGATCGGCGGAGAGGCTGAGGTTCGTTGGTTACTATTGAATCCTTCGGTTCTACCAAATCATCAGCTGTAGTTTGTATAGCTGGAACATTTCCAGTTCTACATAACAGATCTTGCCTCGAGCTTGTCCGGATTTGACTTTTCAGACATAGGCTGGACAACCCTAAATCTTAACTAATTTAAGATATGGGCTCTTCCCTTTCCATATCATATATGAAGTGGTAGGCAACTGATTTGATTTGAACCCTATTCAATAGGTATGCAACTTCCCAAGTGCATAACCCCCAAAAAGGAAAAAGGTAACTCAGTAGCACTCATCATAGAGCACACCATATCAAATAGGTTGTATCTGCTCCGCCCCGATATACCATCGTGCTATGGTGTATATGGTGTATTCGGAGGAGTAATGCTGAGAGAGGATCTCATTCTCCTTTAGAATAATCCAGGAATTCCGTGCTCAAGTATTCTCCTCCTTGATCACATCAAAGGACATAATACTTATTCCCGTATTTTGGTTCTCTACTTCTAACTTATATTCTATGAATATCTCAAAAGGTTCGGACTTGTGTTTCAACAGGAACATATGTCTGAATCTTGAGAGATCATCAGAGAATGTAATGAAGTACAAAGAACCGGTCTTGGCATGTGTAGACAGGGGACTTACATACATCAACATGTATCATCCCAAGAGTTTTCTAACTCTTTCTCTGTTTCCTGTAAACGGATCTATGGTCTTCTTATCTCTGTGACATGACTGGAAAGTTTCACAAGATGTAAATTAAAACTAATTTAAATATGCATCTTTATGTAACTCAAGCTAGTCGGGTCGTATTGATATGACCTAGTCTACAATACCTCAAGAAGGATCCGTTCATTTATGAACTCTTCCTCTTGTGTGTGTTCTATATACTAAGAACTGTAGTTTGATTTAGAACATCAATGCTTTTAGATAACGTGCCTGAACCGATCAACTTTTGATATAGGAAATGTTCAAAACATTATCCATCAATACAAAATTTTATCATTTCTTTACTAATAAAGAGACTTATATGATTTTGTATATCAGGTTCGGTATCTAATAACATTCGTTCAGAATCAATGTATTGGTAATACAGGGTGACAGTGACCGACAGACTTGGCTGCAACTCTTGCCCCGTTTTCTGCCTCATGAAACTTATCACCCGTTCTCAATTCTTTACCTATCTGTAGCCCATGTAACATATTACATATGCGGGATCCTGATCCGGTATCATATACCCAGGACATAAAGGACACTGAGAAACAGTTCTATGTAACGAACACACCCGAAGAAGATGAATCATATGCACTTTCTTCGTTTGGGCGGCATGGGAAATCTGGTATTCCCCAATTTCCTGCTCTGTCTTATAACAATTATAAGTTGGAGCGGGACCAACGTTCCCCAGCTCAGTATAACAAGTGGGTTCGGTCAATATATCCGTATTATTATCTTGATTAAGGCGTGATATGGTGGCTACCAGGAGAGAGAGAGAAGAAAACACTCAGCGTATGCTCTTGTAAGATCAGATTGGTTATTATTTTATCTAATAAGGATGGCTCCCACTGTTTTTATTAAATCTTCCTTCAAAACCTAAAAGGAAAGACTAGCCGGGATTAATTACACGCTACAAGTTCGCCAATCTTTCAGCCAGGCCAGTGTCGGTACTTTGAGGGCGGTCCCCCGTGCTTTCGCACGAACCTAATTAATGTAAACCTCGTTTTCCTAGAGGCGTAACCCCGTTGACACCTTTCTAGACACCTACTTAATCTGCTAATTGTAATATGTAAAACTCTCCTAGGAGTAACAATTACTCGCAGTGGGTATCGGGATCCAACTATCTCATAGAAGGTATGCAATCTCATTGCAAATTTCAACACTTGAAATTCCCGATAATATTTTTCCCCAAGCGATCTATGACCTTGACTGAGTCAACAAACCATAGACCGCAAGTAAAGTTCAACCCGTCATTTCCCGATTGAATTAAACCCACCCGCACGACCCTTGACTGAGTCAACAAGGCCGCACGACTACCCTAATCCAATCGCATCATATGCCTTGCAGATAAGCACTAATCAGCTACCACACAATACGCCTTGACTGAGTCAACAAACGCAGCACGAATACTAACTGTTACTTATCTGAAATGACGGAGGGCTGCGACAGGTTTTTAAGAAAACCATTTGCGCAATGAACTTTATATCGTTGTAGAATCAAATGATTTTAAAATGGAGTGTTTTTTAGGCTTTTCTAGTTCTGCTAAAGGAGTCACTCCCGGTGAAGGGATCGTCGGTCCTTTCCTCGTCAAATGAGGTGCGGGATATATCATATATATCACTGTGCAAAGCAGAAACTATAAAAGCAATCAAAAGACAAACCGAAAGTTGTAGCATCTGCCAGTTATTGCTAAAGGAATCACTCCCGGTGAAGGGATCTCGGTCCTTTCCTTATCGAATAAGGTGCAGGATGTTCTATAAGGAACACCGCGATGCAAAGCAAGAACTGTAGCTACCTGTTTTATTTAGAAATTCGATTCCACAACATCTTAGGTTTCTTTTATTTTCATTAATCACATTAATGAAGTCCCATCATTTAAGCACCTAAACATCACAGATAAATACGACGTACACTTATGCCATCCGCATTCGCCTCGATGTCCCCTCATGCACCGTTAGGTTAGGTAACTAACGACAGAGCGGGGCAGGGCTAGCGCGGGTGTAAAACATAAGTAACGTCTATATAATATATCATATATACTATATATGGTATTTATCACAGAACATATCAAATGATCACATCACAAATATCGCAGCAGAAGAAACATATTAAATAATGGATATACTAGGACGTCCGTGTTTTCAATACGAGCCAGTATAAAACACGGATTCCATGGTCGTGATGAATAGCCAAACCCACACCCCTAGACCCCTATGAGAGCGGCAAGCAACCCTACCAATCCTAGAGTTAGGAGACCCGGACACGACTCCTCGAGTTGGTCTCCCACTGGACTCCAGAACCCGGTTACTTGTGCCCTCCTCCTTGGCTCTATCCTAGTGCGGAAAAGTAAATAATATACAAACGGTGACATATTCCGCAACCTGGAAGTGCCCAAATAAAAGAATATTACATACAAGTTTTTACATGAATGAAAAAGAAAAACACTCATCTCACATAAAAAAAAACCGGCTATTCAAACACGACGATCCAATATAACATTTCCAGCAACACATAACATCACATGTCATCAACGTAAGTAAATATGCGCATCCTAATTATCGTTGACATATAGCACCAAAACCGGCGATATCACATATTACACTTACGGTCACAGAAAAGAAAGTGTAAAACTACAACAGTTGGAATCCGCAACCTCTTTAGACATCGCATGCCTAACCAAATGAATTCCTTAGACATCGCATGCCTAACAATTATAAACCCCGCATTTTAGTCTCATTATCGAAAACACTTTTCAATACAAAGTCGGGCAATTCAACAAGATTCCCGACATCCTGATCGAATGCTCATCGCAAACTTCAGTAGACGGCCGCACCCCCGATGCCGTCGACGAAGTGCACCAAGGCGGAACACCGCTGCCGCGAGCACCAGAACGGATGCTTTCAGCGACGGGGTTCTCCTACAGTCACCTGGTCGGGGCTATGGGGCATGGCTATCTATTAAGTTTTACCGGCGAGTATCCGCGTACGCTACGAGATTGCGACGGACTTTTGATCGCATCAAAATTCCGTGGCAACCGATCAAGTGAGACAAAAGTGGTATGTTTATAACATCCATTCAGTTATCTCATAACTACTTGTGAATTCCAATTGTTGTATCACATTCCAGATAAACAGAAAATGATAAACTTTCCGATCGAACAGTCAAACACCCAAGTTTTCCAAAACAGCTCAACACATGAAATAAGTTCAAAGACATTCTCTTCATGCCTCAGTACCAACGGTCCAGCCGTAGAAGGGTCAAGCCAACGCCTCACATGTGGCACGCCGTACTGCCCCAAACCCGAAGGTTCAAAGGGCAGTTCAAGACGGTCACATAATCGAGTTAAGGTTTGTTGTCTTCTAGAGGGACCATCGCGTTACTTGCACTACTTAGAACGTCATTAAACTACGGAAAGATCCAACACTTGGAAATTTCCCGACAGGGGAAAAATTGGGTATTTATATCCTGTCGAACTTTTTAACATATTCTAAAATTATCCGGAAAAACACAGACGAAGTTAAACTACCCGATCGAAACACGGAGTCCCCAATACCACCCAGAAAACTCAACTGTTGAGTATACATTAAAATTACCCAGAAAACACAGGAGTTAATTATAAATATTACTGTGCAAAGTGGGGTCAAAGATTCAACAGTATGGCCGCGGAACCGCCGCGCCACGTGGGGTACGGCCGCGGTTCCGCGGCAGTTTGACGGAGTTAGGACCCCGTTTTGCACAGTAATTCATAAAAAACCCTGCTTATTTTTCTGCATATTTTTAATATGGAAAATTCCCAGTTTTGGAAAAAAGTACAGAGAAGAAGGCTTACAATTAGGGTTTCGGGGTTCGATCGGGTTTCTAACATCATCTACGCATCGCCTAAGGCTCTAGCTAGGCTCTGATACCACTGTAGGGTTCCTAGGCACACTAATGAGGTCTCACAAGACATCAACCATGCCAATTTCAAATTTTACAAGTGTCGAGAAACCCTAATACGGATCGTTGACTAGAGTTTAGACGAAAACGATAACTAGTTAACAACTTAACTAAGAGTGAACGGAAAATACAACCTTTGTAAATCCGGTCCTCCACCTCCATAGCTCCGTGATGATGTTTCCTCGCTGCGATCATCGGATCCCGGGCTCTAGCGTCGGCTTCATCGGAGAAATGGTCGGGCTAGGTCGTCGACTTCGATGCCGAAGATGATCTACGTCGAGGCAACTCAAGATCAAGCTCCAACTTCATCAAGTTATGAAACTTGTGAAGAAAACACCCTATACTACTTGGCAAGTGGTAGAGGATGAAGAAATAGGAAGTGGGTTCACTTCAGAATTGGATTTCTCACTCTTTTTCTCAAGTTGCCTTTGATGGAGGCAAGCTTTTCTTCCTGTTAATGAAGAAGAAGAAGAAGAAAGAATATGATAAGTATATCTCAAAAATAAAATCAAATGAATACTTATCATATAGCAACCATAGTTAGGTGTAGAGAATAAACTATAGTTAGGTTGAATGGTTAGGGTTAAGTCAACAAACAAAATAGTCAAGCTTTCAACACTTCATGAAGCTTCATGAAAGAAACAAAATAAGCCACCATTCTATTTATCTTTCAAAGATGAATAAATAAATAAATAAATGAATAAGTAAATAAAATCAAAACCCTAACCATTACATAACCATGGTTTAATCTTAGCATACACCCAAACTATCATGTATCATCAAACATGATACAATCAAATGTACAAAAGTATATCACATATACAATGTGCACATCAAGTGAGAAAATCCATTTAAAGTGAACCAATAATAGTTAATGCAAAGTAATATATCAAATATATAATTATGCATTAAATCATTAAATCAACACTTGATTTAACGATCCGGTCATATCTCATATAACCGACTAATATCCAATGTATCGGCTTATCGAATCAATCCTTGAATCGATAACTAGGTTATATCGCATACAACCAATCGATACATTCATCGCGAGAATGGAATACGGTATCACATACACGCATTATTCTCGGTCCCGCACATATCTCTTATGCGCTCCTATTTCGTTTCGCTTGAGCCAGGAAACCTCTGTGTAGGACTCTAGAGACTCGTCAATACGCCGACAGCAGGCGATGATCATATCAAACACCCACAAGCCGCAAGCGGTTTGCTAAACGTAACGGCCACCCGGGTATTGAGCGATCAGAAGATCGACGAGCAAGCCCGCTCACACTGCTGTGAATCCAACCAGTAACACTTACCGTACAGTCCGGTCTGTTCGTTTGATATGTCGCATATCTCGTCTAGGGGTGGTAAACGTCTGACCCCAATAGCTCGATAACTCGTGTCGATATGAGGTCTATAACAGTTCGAGAAACTACTGATAACTCTTACCAGTACATCTCAGCAACCCTGGCCAGGGATTTCCGATTATAGCCAATCGAACGCAGCGCAACATCAACTCCCTATACCGGGGAGACGAATCCCCTCCAATCGCTCGTTGCCTCCATGTGATTCGGGACTGTACCCAAAAGCCACCGTTTTGCATGCCCTCTTGGACGTGGTAAGGTGGAAATCAAAGCACAGTGGGAATCACACAAGACTCTATGACGATCTCGGGTCAACAGACTACTCTGTACCAGTGTCACCAGAGAACTGCCATCTGACGTAGGGTATAATACCATCTGGGAGTTCTCGGCGAGTCCGTCCAGTGTACCCAGTCTCTACGGAGCACCCGTATATCATCTCTGATGTCAAACACCAATGGATATGGGATCATCCATCGCCCATCTGTATGGGTCGAGAAGGTATACGCTAGTCTACTCTGGTATATCGATGCCCCGTCTCGATACACCTACGACTAGGGACCTTGAAGGATGTACTTATGGACTACTATGTCCCCACTAGTATGATCCGCATCATTGTCCAGGTAGTCAAGTACACATCCTAAGGGCTTTACCAACATGTAATAGTGAGACAATCAGTATACACGTTAAGGCAAAGAGTAACCAGATAGCATACTATCATGTCGAGCAAGAAAGTCCTCCCTATATATGTCCCAGCATCCACTAAAATATACATCCTATGTACAGTAATGGCCTCTAGGGCATACATATAACTAACATGTCCTCGTCCCAAGACTCTGCTACTCCCACGACGGTCACGAACTCTGTTTCGACTCCTACGCCTCAGTCTCTGGGCTGGTACACCTGTACGAGCCCTCCTCTGTTCCAGAACTCCCAAAGTCTCGGAAAGACGCTCCTCGTAAAAACGGGCTGCATCTACAGGTGCTGTATAAGTAACACAAGGCTGAGTGCTTACTGCAAGGATCAACTGGGTAACAGGGGTGTCAACCTCCAGTCGCTGCGCTCGAATGGCCTCAACCAAAGAACTCATCGTCTGGCGCAAACCCTGCATCTCTTCCACAAGCCTATCAATATGATCTATCGAAAGCGGATCCATCTGCTCCGGTGCAACGAGCATGCCATCCTGGTCAGTCCTCGTCCCACACGAGTCAACTCTGACCTCGGCTCTCGCTGCATCACTCTGAGTCCTCATAGTCATCGGCGACAAAGGCTATAAATGGAAGAAGGATTCGATATGAACACGGAAATCATATCACAAGGATATGTATCATCAAGGAAGGAATTTCAAGCAATTAGTACTTAGGTCTCTTTAGGTGGAGTACCGCGTCGTGAGTATGCCGCGGACATACACACACTACGCTACTTTGCTTAAGCTACCTACACCATCATACCAAGGTCATCCTACACTCCGAAAGGTAAAACCTAGCGCTCTGATACCAACTTTGTCATGACCCGAAATTTGGCATGTGACGGCCCTAATACTACGCAACGTCTACAGGCGTAACGCAGTAAAAGAAAGCCAAAACCCAGAAATCTAAACCATTAAAAGTGGTCATAGCATTTTCAAAACCTTAGAAATCTCAACTCAAATTCTTTAAAGTACAACTTTTCTTCCTTTAAAATTTTGACAGCACCTCCTTTGTAAAACAAGCCCCTAAAAATGGGTACAACATAATATAAAAGTAAAAGCATCCTAAATGGGAGCAAAATCCACGACCAACGGCGGAAAACAATCACCACAACAGATATATGACGCCGTACCGAAGAAAGAGACGATATAAATAAAACTCTATAAAAACCTCCAAGTCACAAAATAATATACAATACCGTCCTTACATCAAGTCTCTAAGTCCTAAAAGATAATGGTAGATGGAGAGTACATGATACAACAAGCAACATTGGATAATCGCCAAACCTACCTAAGCAAAACTACACACTGTCAGGCGAAGCGGTATCCGCAGCAAAAGATGATACGATGGATGGAAATAGCCCGGCCTCTGACTATCATGAGGAACACCTGCAAGACACTGTGGCAAAACGGGGGTGACTTGCTAACTCGTGAATAGTAAAATAACATATCCATTTAATCGCGAGTATGTACGTACAGCGCGAATCTAACATAAGCATCTAATAGCAATGAATGGTCATATGTAATGCATCAGTCATGAAAGTACACTAGCAGGTACAATTAATACATGAAACAAAAATACGACGATATATATGTAACAGTCATGTAAGATACTCTATCAGGTACTACAAGTACATGAAGTAATTGTTAGTTGTATGTATGCCCTAGAGGCCAGTATTGTACAGATGCAGTATATTATATTGGATGCTTGGACATATATAGAGATGACTTTCTTGCTCGATATGATAGTATGCTATCTGGTTACTCTTTATCTTAACATGTATACTAGTCTCTTTAAACTGTCTTATGGTTACATGTTGGAAAAGCCCTTAGGATGTGTACTTGACTGCCTGGACTATGATGCAGATCATACTAGTGGGGACATGGTAGTCCATAAGTACATCCTTCAAGGTCCCTAGTCGTAGGTGTATCGAGACAGGGCATCGATATACCAGTGTAGACTAGCGTATACGCTTCTCGACCCATGAGATGGGCGATGGATGATCCCCTATCCATTGGTGTTTGACATCAGAGATGGTGTACGGGTGCTCAGTGGAGACTGGGTACACTGGACGGACTCGCCGAGAACTCCCAGATGGTATTATACCTCACGTCAGATGGCAGTTCTCAGGTGACACTTGTGCAGGTTAGTCTGTAGACCCGAGATCGTCATAGAGTCTTGTGTGATTCCCACTGTGCTTTGATCTCCAACTTACCACGTCCATGAGGGCGTGCAAAACGGTGGTCTTTGGGTACAGTCCCGAGTCACATGGAGGCAATGAGCGATAGGAGGGGTTTCGTCTCTCCCGGTATTGGGGGTTGATGTTGCGCTGTGCTTGATTGGCCGTAATAGGGAAGTCCTTGGCCAGGGCTGATCAGAGATTTGCTGGTAAGTGTTACCAGTAGTTTCTCGACCCGTTATGAGCCTCACATCGGCATGACTTATCGGTTATTGGGGTCTGACGTTTACCACCCCTAGACTTGATATGCGACGTATCAGACGAACAGACCGGACTGTACGGTAAGTGTTACTGGTTGGATTCACAGGAGTGTGAGCGGGCTAGCTCGTCAATCTTCTGATCGCTCAATACCCGGGTGGCCGTTACGTTTAGCAGACCGCTTGCGGCTTGTGGGTGCTTGATATGATCATCATCTGCTACCGGCGTATTGACGAGTCTTTAGAGTCCTACACAGAGGTTTCCTGGTTCAAGCGAAACGAAATAGGAGCGCATATGAGATATGTGTGGGACCGAGAATAATGCGAGTATGTGATACCGTATTTCATTCTCGCGATGGATGTATCGATTGGTTATATTCGATATGACCTAGTTATCGAATCATTGATTCGATAAATCGATACATTGGATACTAGTCGGTTATGTGCGACATGACCGGATCATTGAATCAAATGTTGATTTAATGATTTAATGTATAATTATATATTTGATATATTACTTTGCATTAGCTAGTATTGGTTCACTTTATATGGATTTTCTCACTTGATGTGCAAGTTGTATATGTGATATATTTTCGTGCACATACATGTATCATGTTTGATGATACTTGATCATTTGGTTAAGTGTGAAGAATTAAGCCATGGTTAAATGATAATTAGGGTTTTGCCTTATCATTTATTTATTCATTTCTTTATTTATTTCAATGGATAAATGAAAATAAAGTGGTTTATTTTTGTCATGAAGCTTGTTGAAGCTTCATGAAGCTTTGACCAAAGAGACCATTTTGTCTTCATGCTTAACCCTAACCCATCCACTTACCATGGTTTATTCTCTACACTTAACCCTTGTTAGATTATGATAAGTATGTATTTTTCTTTTCATTTTAAAATAACTTATCATAAAACTAGCTTCTTCTTGACCTTCTTCTTCAAGAAAGAAACCTTGATGCCATCAATGGCAACTTCAGATCCAAAGTGAGAAATCCAATTCTAAAGTGAACCCACCTCCTATTTCTTCACCCTCTACCTCTTTCCAAGTTGTTTTGGGTGTTTTCTTCACAAGTTTCACAACTTGGTGAAGTTGGAGCTTGAACTTGCGCAACCTCGACGTAGATCATCTTCGGCACGAAGCCGACGACATTGCCCGCTCTTTTTCCCGATGAAGCCGACGATCGAGTTTAGGATTCGAGATGGACAGCGAGAGGACACCCACGTGGAGCTAAGCAAGTGGAAATCCGGATCTACAAAGGTTGTAGCATCTAACTTTTAGTTAAGTAGTTAACTAGTTTATCTTTTCGCCTAAACATCTAATCTACGATCCGTATTAGGGTCTCTCGGCACCCATAAATTTTTATATTGGCATGTTCGATGCCTTGTGAGACCTCTATAGGGTGCCTAGGAACCTTTCACTGGTATCAGAGACTAGCTAGAGCCTTAGGAGAAGTCCTGACGACGTTTGAAGTCCGAACGAACCCGAAACCCTAAAACCCAAGTGCTCTCTGGATTTTTTCTAAAATCTGGGATTTTTCAATATTAAAATTGCTTAAAAAATTCAGCAGGGAATTCTAAGAATTACGGTGCAATTTTTATTCCATGAACAGTGAAATGCGCGGCGGAACAGCGGCCTAAGCCAGCTTAGGCGGCGGTTCCGCGGCGGCTTGATGACGTCATCCCTATCTTTTTGCACAGTAATTCTTATTTAACAGTGCTGAGTTCTCTGGGTGTTTTTAATAATTATTCCAGAGTTTAAGTTTCTGCGGTGTTTTAGAGCTTCGATATTTCGATCGGATTATCAAATTTCGTCTTTGTGTTTTTCCGGATAATTTTTAGAATATGTTAAAAAGTTCGATCGTATATAAATACCCAATTTTTCCCCTATCGGGAAATTTCCAAGTGTTGGATTTTTCCGTAGTTTAACGACGTTCTAAGTAGTGCAAGTAACGCGATGGACCTTCTAGAAGACAACAAACCTTAACTCGATTATGTGACCGTCTTGAACTGCCCTTTGAACCTTCGGGTTTGGGGCAGTACGGCGTGCCACATGTGAGGCGTTGGCTTGACCCTTCTACGGCTGAACCGTTGGTACTGAAGCACGAACTGAATGTTGTTAGACTTATTTCATGTGTTGGACTGTATCGGGAAAACTTGGGTATTCGACTGTTCGATCGGAAAGTTTAACATTTTCTGTTTATCTGGAATGTGATACAATAATTGGAATTCACAAACAGTTATGAGATAACTGAATGAATGTTATAAATCTAGCAGTTTAGTCCCACATGATATTGAAAAGAGTTTTCGATAATGAGACTAAAATGCGGGATTTATATCTGTTAGGCATGTGATGTCTAAGTATTTCATTTGATTAGGCATGCGATGTCTAAAGAAGTTGCGGATTCCAATTGTTGTAGTTTTACACTTTTTTTTCTATGACCGTAAGTGTAATATGTGATATCGCCGGTTTCGTTGCTATATGTCAACGACAATTGGGATGCGCATATTTACTTACGTTGATGACATGTGATGTTATGTGTTGCTGGATATGTTATATTGGATCGTCGTGTTCGAATAGCCGGGGTTTTTTTATGTGAGATGAGTGTTTTTCATTTTCATTCATGTAAAAACTTGTATGTAATATTCTTTTATTTGGGGCACTTCCAGGTAGCGGAAGTTGTCCCCCTTTGTATATTATTTACTTTTCAGCATTAGGATAGACCCAAGGAGGGGAGCACAAGTAACCGGGTTCTAGGGTCCAGTGGGAGACCAACTCGAGGAGTCGAGTCCGGGTCTCCTAACCCTAGAATTGGCAGGGTTGCTTGCCGCTCTCGTAGAGGTCTAGGGGTGTGGGATTGGCTATTCATCACGACCGTGGAATCCGTGTTTTATACTGGCTCGTATTGAAAACACGGACGTCCTAGTATATCCAATATTTCATATGTTTCTTCTGCTGCGATTTCTGTGATGTGATTCTGTGATGGATATAGTATATAGTATATATGATATATTATATAGACGTTACTTATGTTTTACACCCGCGCTAGCCCTGCCCTGCTCTGTCGTTAGTTACCTAACCTAACGGTGCACGAGGGGACATCGAGGCGAATGCGGATGGCATAAGTGTACGTCATATCTATCTGTGATGTTTAGGTATTTAAATGATGGGACTTCATTAATGTGATTAATGAAAGATAAGAAACCTAAGATGTTGTGGAATCGAATTTTAAAATAAAATAGGTAGCTACAGTTCTTGCTTTGCACAGCGGTATATATGATATACCCTGCACCTTATTCGATGAGGAAAGGACCGAGATCCCTTCACCGGGAGTGACTCCTTTAGCAATAACTGGCAGATGCTACACACTCGGTTTGCTTTTGATTGCTTCTATAGTTTATGCTTTACACAGTGATATATATGATATATCCCGCACCTCATTCGACGAGGAAAGGGTCGACGATCCCTTCACTGGGAGTGACCCCTTTAGCAAAACTAGAAAAGCCTCAAAATCACTCCATTTTAAAACTTCATTTGATTCTACAACGATATCAAGTTCATTACGCAATAGGTTTTCAGAAAAACCTGACGTAGCCCTCCGTCATTTCAGATAAATCCTACTTAATATTCGTGCTACGTTTGTTGACCTCCGTCAAGGCGTAGTGTGCGGTAGCTAACTAGTATTTGTCTGCTTATGCATATGATGCAGATTGGATTAGGGTAGTCGTACGACCTTGTTGACCTCTGTCAAGGGTCGTGCGGGTGGGTTTGATTCAATCAAGAAATGACGGGTTGAACTTGACTTGCACCCTGTGGTTTGTTGACCTCCGTCAAGGTCATAGGATGCTTGGGGCAAAATATTATCGAGAATTTCAAGTGTTGAAATTTGCAATGAGATTGCATACCTTCTATGAGATAGTTGGATCCCGATACCCACTGCGAGTAAGAGTTACTCCTGGGAGAGTTTTACACATTGCAATTAGCTGATCAAGTAGGTGTCTAGAAAGGTGTCAACGGGGTTACGCCTCTGGGAAAACGAGGTTTACATTAATTAGGTTCGTGCGAAAGCACGGGGGACCTCCCTCAAAGTACCGACACTGGCCTGGCTGAAAGATTGGCGAACTTGTAGTGTGTAATTAATCCCGGCTAGTCTTTCTTTTTAGGGTTTGAAGGAAGATTTGATAAAAAGCAGTGGGAGCCATCCTGATTAGATAAGATAATAACCAATCTGATCTTGCACGAGCATACGCTAAAGTGTTTTCTTCTCTCTCTCTCTAGGTAGCGACCATTTCATGCCCTAATGAAGATAATAATATGGATGTATTGACCGAACCCGCATGTTATACTGTGCTGGGGAACGTTGGTTCCGTTCTTTCTTATAAGAGTTATAGGAATGAACAGGATATAGGGGAATGCCAGGATTCCCATGCCACCCGAATGAAGAAATTACATGTTGATGCATTTTCTTCGGGTGTGTTCGTTACTGAGAACTGTTTCTCCATTTGCTCTACGTCTTGGGTATTAGATACCGGATCAGGATCCCATATATGTAATCAGTTACATGGGCTCAGGAAAGGTAGAGAACTTGGAGAAGGTGATAAAGACATTAGAGTTGGAAATGGTGCAATTGTTGCAGCTAAGACTGTCGGGGAATATCACCTTGTATTACCAACTGGTAATACATTGGTTCTGAACGAATGCTATTACATGCCGAACCTGATATGCAACATTATATCGGTTTCTTTATTAAGTAAAGAGGGATATAATTTTGTATTACAGGACAATGTTATGAACATTTTCCGTAACCAAAAGTTGGTTGGATCAGGCACGTTGTGCAATGGCATTTATGTTCTAAATCAATCAACGGTTCTGAGCATAACAAACACACACAAGAGGAAGAGTTCTGAACTCAACGAATCCTTCTTGTGGCATTGTAGACTGGGTCACATCAATGCGGCACGACTAGCTAAGTTGCATAAAGATGGATATTTAAATCCGTTTGAATTTTCATCTTATGACACTTGCCAGTCATGTCTCAAAGGCAAGATGACCAAAACTCCGTTTACGGGACACGGAGAAAGAGTTACTGAACTCTTGGGACTTATACATAGTGATGTATGCGGTCCCATGTCTACACATGCCAGGGATAGTTCTTCGTACTTCATTACATTCACTGACGATCTCTCTAGATTCGGATATGTGTTCCTGATTAAACACAAATCAGAAGCTTTTGAGAAATTTAGAGAATATAAACAAGAAGTTGAGAACCAAACCGGAAAAAGTATTAAAATCCTACGATCTGATCGAGGAGGAGAATACTCGAGCATTGAATTCCTGGACTTCCTAAAAGAGAATATGATTCTCTCTCAGCTAACTCATCCATATACACCACAGCACAACGGTGTATCGGAGCGGAGAAACCGCACCCTATTAGATATGGTGCGCTCTATGATGAGTGTAGCTGAGTTACCTGTTTCCTTCTGGGGATATGCACTGGAAACGGCAGCATACCTACTGAACAGGGTTCCCACCAAATCTGTGCCTACCACACCATATGAGATATGGGAAGGAAAGAGACCATATCTTAATTTTATAAAGATATGGGGTTGCCCGGCCTATGTCAAAAGACAAAAACCGGACAAACTCGAGGCAAGATCTGTTTTGTGTAAGTTTGTTGGATATCCCAAACATTCGCGAGGGTATATCTTCTACCACAGTGAGGAACAAAGAGTATTTGTTGCTCAACATGCCACCTTTTTAGAAAAGGAATTTCTTGCAAAAGAAATTAGTGGCTCTGAGGTAGAACTGGAAGAGGTTCCAGCTGAACAAAACACAACAGAAGATTTAGTGGAACCAGAGCATTCAGTAGCTTCCGACGAACCTCAGCCTCTCCGCCGATCTAGTAGGGTTCCTCGCCCACCTGAGAGATACTACGGTTTTCTCATGGATGGTGCGAGCGAGGATTGCATCATGGAGGATGATGACCCAACTAGCTTCGAGCAGGCCATCATAAGTGGGGACTCAGTGAAATGGCTGGATGCTATGCGGTCCGAGATGGAATCCATGTACACCAACAAAGTATGGACTTTGGACGTTGCTCCTGAAGGGGTAAAACCCATTGGGAGCAAGTGGATCTTCAAGAAGAAACTTGGTGTAGATAGGAAAGTGGAGACTTTCAAAGCTAGACTTGTAGCAAAGGGTTTTCGTCAAAGACCAAGTGTGGACTATGACGAAACCTTTTCTCCAGTGGCTATGCTTAAATCCATCCGGATCATGCTTGCCATCGCTGCATATCATGATTACGAAATATGGCAAATGGATGTTAAGACCGCCTTTCTAAACGGTGATTTAGAAGAGTGCGTGTACATGACTCAGCCAGAGGGCTTCGTAGACAGTGGGAGCAGCGGGAAGGTGTGCAAGCTGCTTAAATCCATTTATGGATTAATGCAAGCATCGCGGAGTTGGAACATCTGCTTTGACGTCGTTATCAAAGAGTTTGATTTCGTCAAAAACCCAGATGAACCTTGTATCTACAAGAAGGTGGCAGAGAGTAAGGTTGTCTTCCTCGTATTGTACGTGGACGACATACTCTTGATAGGAAATGATATTCCTATGCTGCAATCGGTCAAGCTCTTCTTATCACAAAGATTCTCAATGAAAGATCTTGGTGATGCCTCCTGCATATTGGGAATTAGGATCTATAGAGATAGATCCAAACGGATTTTGGGATTGTCCCAATCCAGGTACATTGACACCATACTAAAGAGGTTTAGTATGAAAGAGTCCAAGCGTGGGAACTTACCCACGATCTCTGGAGTCACTCTCTCCAAAGAGATGTCTCCCAAGACTGAGTTGGAGAGAGCTCGCATGCAAGGGATACCCTATGCTTCGGCAGTAGGCTCTATCATGTATGCGATGCTATGTACCAGACTCGATGTAGCATACTCACTAAGTATAGTGAGCAGGTATCAAGCTGATCCTGGAGAGAGTCACTGGACAGCTGTGAAGAGCATTCTCAAGTACTTGCGAAGGACTAGAGATATGTTCTTGGTGTATGGTAACGGAGAGCTCCAAGTGGAGTCCTTTACCGATTCGAGCTTCCAGAGTGATAAGGACGACTCTAAGTCGCAGTCGGGCTTTGTCTTTACCCTTTACGGAGGGGCGGTTAGCTGGAAGAGTTCCAAGCAGGAAACCATGGCAGACTCGACGATGGAGGCTGAATACATCGCTGCCAACGATGCTGCCAAAGAGGCTGTCTGGATCAAGAAGTTAATTACTGAACTTGGAGTGGTTCCATCCATTGAGCATCCAATACCTTTGTATTGCGATAACAATGGAGCGGTGGCTTTGGCCAAGGAACCCAGGTCCCATCAGCGATCCAGGCATATTCTGAGGCGATATCACCTGATCCGGGAGATAGTTGATCGCCGGGAGATCGAGGTCAGGAGGGTTGACACGAAGAACAACACGGCGGATCCACTCACGAAGGCCATTCTCCAGATACAGTTTGAGAGACTCTTCGGGATGCTCGGTATGCGATACTACAGCAGCTGGCCATACTGCAAGTGGGAGATTGTAAGTTGTATGTATGCCCTAGAGGCCAGTATTGTACAGATGCAGTATATTATATTGGATGCTTGGACATATATAGAGATGACTTTCTTGCTCGATATGATAGTATGCTATCTGGTTACTCTTTATCTTAACATTTATACTAGTCTCTTTAAACTGTCTTATGGTTACATGTTGGTAAAGCCCTTAGGATGTGTACTTGACTGCCTGGACTATGATGCAGATCATACTAGTGGGGACATGGTAGTCCATAAGTACATCCTTCAAGGTCCCTAGTCGTAGGTGTATCGAGACGGGGCATCGATATACCAGTGTAGACTAGCATATACGCTTCTCGACCCATGAGATGGGCGATGGATGATCCCATATCCATTGGTGTTTGACATCAGAGATGGTGTACGGGTGCTCAGTGGAGACTGGGTACACTGGACGGACTCGCCGAGAACTCCCAGATGGTATTATACCTCACGTCAGATGGCAGTTCTCAGGTGACACTTGTGCTGGTTAGTCTGTAGACCCGAGACCGTCATAGAGTCTTGTGTGATTCCCACTGTGCTTTGATCTCTACCTTACCACGTCCATGAGGGCGTGCAAAACGGTGGTCTTTGGGTACAGTCCCGAGTCACATGGAGGCAATGAGCGATAGGAGGGGTTTCGTCTCTCCCGGTATTGGGGGTTGATGTTGCGCTGTGCTCGATTGGCCGTAACAGGGAAGTCCCTGGCCAGGGATGATCAGAGATTTGCTGGTAAGTGTTACCAGTAGTTTCTCGACCCGTTATGAGCCTCACATCGGCACGACTTATCGGTTATTGGGGCCTGACGTTTACCACCCCTAGACTTGATATGCGACGTATCAGACGAACAGACCGGACTGTACGGTAAGTGTTACTGGTTGGATTCACAGGAGTGTGAGCGGGCTAGCTCGTCGATCTTCTGATCGCTCAATACCCGGGTGGCCGTTACGTTTAGCAGACCGCTTGCGGCTTGTGGGTGCTTGATATGATCATCATCTGCTACCGGCGTATTGACGAGTCTTTAGAGTCCTACACAGAGGTTTCCTGGTTCAAGCGAAACGAAATAGGAGCACATATGAGATATGTGCGGGACCGAGAATAATGCGAGTATGTGATACCGTATTTCATTCTCGCGATGGATGTATCGATTGGTTATATTCGATATGACCTAGTTATCGAATCATTGATTCGATAAATCGATACATTGGATACTAGTCGGTTATGTGCGACATGACCGGATCATCGAATCAAATGTTGATTTAATGATTTAATGTATAATTATATATTTGATATATTACTTTGCATTAGCTAGTATTGGTTCACTTTATATGGATTTTCTCACTTGATGTGCAAGTTGTATATGTGATATATTTTCGTGCACATACATGTATCATGTTTGATGATACTTGATCATTTGGTTAAGTGTGAAGAATTAAGCCATGGTTAAATGATAATTAGGGTTTTGCCTTATCATTTATTTATTCATTTCTTTATTTATTTCAATGGATAAATGAAAATAAAGTGGTTTATTTTTGTCATGAAGCTTGTTGAAGCTTCATGAAGCTTTGACCAAAGAGACCATTTTGTCTTCATGCTTAACCCTAACCCATCCACTTACCATGGTTTATTCTCTACGCTTAACCCTTGTTAGATTATGATAGGTATGTATTTTTCTTTTCATTTTAAAATAACTTATCATAAAACTAGCTTCTTCTTGACCTTCTTCTTCAAGAAAGAAACCTTTATGCCATCAATGGCAACTTGAGATCCAAAGTGAGAAATCCAATTCTAAAGTGAACCCACCTCCTATTTCTTCACCCTATACCTCTTGCCAAGTTGTTTTGGGTGTTTTCTTCACAAGTTTCACAACTTGGTGAAGTTGGAGCTTGAACTTGCGCAACCTCGACGTAGATCATCTTCGGCACGAAGCCGACGACATTGCCCGCTCGTTTTCCCGATGAAGCCGACGATCGAGTTTAGGATTCGAGATGGACAGCGAGAGGACACCCACGTGGAGCTAAGCAAGTGGAAATCCGGATCTACAAAGGTTGTAGCATCTAACTTTTAGTTAAGTAGTTAACTAGTTTATCTTTTCGCCTAAACATCTAGTCTACGATCCGTATTAGGGTCTCTCGGCACCCATAAATTTTTATATTGGCATGTTCGATGCCTTGTGAGACCTCTATAGGGTGCCTAGGAACCTTTCAGTAATGATATGACAGTCGGTATGCAATAATCATGCAATAATGATATGAAAAGGTTTATATGCAACAGTCATGAATGGTGCTCTAATAGGTTCTACTAATACATGAAGCAGTGCATATAAATAAAGGTATGTAAATGCAACAGTCATGAAAGGTACTCTAACAGGTACTACTAATACATGAAGCAGTGCATCAACAATAAATGTGGAGTATGGAAAGAAATATGTCATTTCCACGGAATCCTGACATCGTGGTAGGATCAATATCCATCAAGAAAATCCAAATCCCAATTCCTCAAATCAGCCCCCAAATTGGCTATCATATCAAGTAAGTCTCACATATCCTTAATGTACAGCATCCAGTAAATCTCATATATCCCGAATGTAGAATATCAAGTATATCTCGTATATCCCGAATGTACAACATCAAGTAGATCTCACATATTCCGTATGTACAATATCAAGTATATCTCGCATATCCTGAATGTACAATATCAAGTAGATCTCATATATTCCGTACGTACAATATCAAGTATATCTCGCATATCCTGTGTGTTTTCATGAATAACTATGATGAAGTATGTAAATTAATATGGATACATATATATTAGCATTCCACTCCACTAATATATATATATATATATATATATATATATATATATATACTTAGGAGTAAAATATCAAGAAAACAATGTGTCAAGCATCGACACAGAAAGGCCGATTTATCTGGTGCTGACTCCATGACTGGCCCCCTGATAGGTACGTATCATACGCTATCCCGAATGCTCGAGTGCCTAGCTCTGACCCTCGCCTCTCGACGTATCCATACACACATGACTCCCGTCGGTATCCCCATGATAACCGCCGAGTCATTTATAATGTCATCGAAAAGTATAGTTCCCCCACTAACTCATCTCCTCACTGAGATTCTTGCCCCGGGGTACCTCCGGGCCCGACCATGTACCCGCACACGGCTCCCTCCGTTCCTCGTGTGGGGTATATATATATCTGAACCGATAAATCTCATGGTGGCTGCTGAAATATCATATCAAGGGAAACCTGGTTTGTCAAATAATGCATAATTTCATGAAACTACCACGGTCCCCAAATCCAGAAAACATCATGAAAATCCATATCTCAATGCGAAAATCCATGAATATAATATACGTGTCATAATCTGAAATGCGAGCATATAAAAGAAAAGCCGCTATTTAACTGCAACAGGTTAACATATAAATCATGCGGTTCCTAATTCTCCAAGTCCAATATAACATCAAGTAAAGGTAAACATATATCTATAACCAGATATATACGTAAACATAAAGGTGTAGCAAGGTATATGTATCTACCTATGAGTAATAATGTAATATACCCCCTGGGTATAAGCGAAGTATGTGTGCAAGGTATACCCGTAGGTATGTCAGGGTGTGTATGCACCTATTTGTAACATTTCAAAAAGATAAAATATTAATTTTGGGAATTTTTATAATTTAATATTATTTTATTGACTATTTTAATATTTTGGAATTATTAAATACAAATAAATGGGGAAAAAATTATGGAAAATTATGGAAAATTCTAAAATAGGGTAAATTAGAGAATTATGCCATTTCTAAGTTTAATTGATTAGTTATATGCTAATTTAGTGCTAATCGCGATTAAAAATCGCTAATCGGTTTTTTAGCATTTTTGTGCAAAACATGCACATATCATTCTTTTTCACACTTGTGCATTTTCACCATGGTTTGCTTTGGGGTTACTATTTATGTGAGAAAGGAATTTTGAAGATAGGAAAAGAGAAAGAAAAGAAAAGGAAAAGAAAGGGAATATAATATGAGGTTTGGTGAGAGAGAGGTATGGTATCATTTGACTTAACACTTAGCCATTTTTTCCCTTCCCTCATTTTCCTCCCTCTCCTCCTTTCTCCTGCTGCTGCTCCTCCCTCACTTCCCTCCCCTCTTCAACCCCTCTAAACACATCCAAAACAACTCCAAAACCCAATCTCCATTTCATTAAATGTGTGCACAAGCTCAAGATCTATGCATTGGACCAAGAAAGCAAGGATTTTGGCCACTAGGGGCAACTCAAGAAAATTCTTGAGTTGCCAAATGAGGTATTTACTGAACCCTTAGCTTAGTTTTAGCATTACTTTCACCCCCATGTTGTGATAGAACTGATATTGTTTGATATTGTGGATTTGAGGATAACCAAGTTAGGGTTTGAGGGAAACTTGTGTTGTATGTGAAATTGAGTTCAATAGAGGCTACACCAACACCCTAGTGTATGAATTGAGACCCTAACCTGAAGCTTAAACCCAGAATACGGATTTTAGAAACCGATTTCGGGGAATTTGTGAAAACTATGAAGGTTGTATTGAATCTGCTATCACCCGAGACATCCTAAATTAAAATTGATTGGACAGTGGTATGTGCAGGCACCCAGGAAGCTACCACCAAGACCCCAGCCCCTACTTCCTTTTCCCGGCCGCAAATTTTACCCATTTGGCCGCAATTTGCGGCCTTGGTCCCACCACTTTCTCACGACCCGAAAGAGCACGTGACTGGCCCTTGAACCATATGAAGTCTATAGGACCCCATCTGATCCAAGTAAGCCAAAAGCCTAGAAATCTAAAACCATTTTTAAGAGTAAGTAAAGAAAACTGGTTTAAAGAAGTGAAGGAAAACATGTTGAAGTCAAGGTTTTTAAATAACTAAGCCGAATGTGCATTTTTAAAAGGTAAAGTCTTTTCTAAAAAATTCGGCAGAGTTTCTTTTGTAAATACTGGCCCCGAACGGGGTATAACAAGAACAACATATATACAATGGTAAAAGGCATCCCCAAGCGGGAGCTAGCTCTTCGGCAATTGACGGTCACAACCACACATGCAATATAATATACAACGCCGAAAGGCGAGGATCAAATCCAAAAGAAACTCAGTAAGCATGAAAACCGCAATACTACTAAGCGCGACTCTAAGGCCGAATAATACATCACAAATGTCTAAGTCTGAAACAATATACAAGTTTTGGTTGATGGAAATTCTAGATACAATGAATAATATAAGTACAATGGTGGTTCTTGATGCAAAAGAAACGACGCTAATATATGTGTATTGATATCCTTTGATACTTCATCATATTTACTTCATGCAGACATACCTTATACTGATGACATGTTATTACCTGAGTACTTGGCACTACATACAGGTTTAGATGTTGCTTTGCCACCTTATCATGTATCAGGCTTATTCTTTGAGGTTTATATACTGATCGTATTGACTTAGGATCATGTCTTGCATTCGGTTTCTGCTTGTAGATATTCTCTATTCACGAGTTGGCAACTCACCCCCGTTGTGCCACAGTTCTTGCAGGTTTTGCCGTACAGGTTTCATTGCGGCATTTCTGGCACATTGCTTCCTTGCGGGTGAATTGCATTTGGTAGGTGGTTTCTTTTGCATCAAGAACCACCATTGTACTTATATTATTCATTGTATCTAGAATTTCCATCAACCAAAACTTGTATATTGTTTCAGACTTAGACATTTGTGATGTATTATTCGGCCTTAGAGTCGCGCTTAGTAGTATTGCGGTTTTCATGCTTACTGAGTTTCTTTTGGATTTGATCCTCGCCTTTCGGCGTTGTATATTATATTGCATGTGTAGTTGTGACCGTAAATTGACGAAGAGCTAGCTCCTGCTTGGGGATGCCTTTTACCATTGTATATATGTTGTTCTTGTTGTACCCCGTTCGGGGCCAGTATTTACAAAAGAAACTTTGCCGAATTTTTTAGAAAAGACTTTACGTTTTAAAAATGCACATTCGGCTTAGTTATTTAAAAACCTTGACCTCAACATGTTTTCCTTCACTTCTTTAAACCAGTTTTCTTTACTTACTCTTAAAAATGGTTTTAGATTTCTAGGCTTTTGGCATATTTGGATCAGATGGGGTCTTATAGACTTCATATGGTTCAAGAGCCAGTCACGTGCTCTTTCGGGTCGTGACAAAGTTGGTATCAGAGCGCTAGGTTGACCTTGGTTCGAGTCTAAGTTTGACTATGTGGAGCCTAGGGCGTTTATATATATATACGGAATTTAGGCTTGACTTACGGAACTTAGACTTAGTCGAGGTGGTATTAGACCCGAACTTTCGTCGTATAGGATGACCCTTGGTTGATGGAATAGGTGACTAAAGTAGAGTGACGTACCGTGGGTATGTTCCTCGGCATACTTACGACACGCCACTCCGCTTAAGGAACCTTAGGATGTACATATTTTCGAGATCAGTGGTTCTCTTCATATCCATGATTATACATCCATTTGAGATCCCCGATTCTATTAGTTCATGATCATACCTTTATTGATGATGTTCCTTCTTATGATCGTGTATCAGCTCTGGATCTGTTGTTCTCTTTCTTGCCATTGATCTGCTCTCTTCGATACTCGATTGAGGTTCCTGTCGCCATGTTTGAGCGCAGTTTGGGCTGCTGCTAGGGTTACGGTCAGGGCAAGCTCGTCTGGTACGAGGGCCGACCATTGTGTTTTCTGGTGACATGGGAACGTCTCGAGTTAGTATTGGTGACTGTGACCTCTAGTGGAGGCGAGTGCTTGGTTTTGCACCGGATGATCGGGCCATTGTTAGAGCTGCCAGTTGAGAGAAGACTGTTGATGTACGGCATACCTCAGAGATTATGATGTCGCCTACCGTGCAGACAGATGGACCAGCTGTTGCTGAGATTGATAGGATGTCGCTTCCGGAGCTTACGAGCTGAGATTATCGGAGCTTCCAGGCAGATATGAGACAGATGATAGCTAGTCTACCCGATTTGAGAGACGGAGGTGATTCGTCCGATCTATGCATCGGAGCGGGCCCAGTTGAGTTGAAGATTTCCAGTATGGAGAGTCTTACTCAGATCTAGAGCAGACCGATTCAGAGATGACCGCCAATGTGTCGCCTTTCCTGGAGGATTGAGGCGCTGTTCAGTATACAGACGAATGAGCCAGTGGTTGCTGCAAACGACGAGATATCGCCCATATGGTTGGAGCTACTGCAGCATGAGCAAATACTAAGAGAGATGATAGCGAGTTGCCAGTCACCTGAGGATGAATGACTAGGATATGTGGTTCGTTCGTTTACCGATGCGAGGTCATCAGATAGATTGTTTCCAGCTAGAGACGACTTCACGCAGGTTCGTTGAGAGTCGATAGAGACGATCGAATGTCAGGAGCCCATTTTCCAAGTTTAAAGTATACGGAAGGACATGCAGGTGATTCTATGGACCCTCTAGAAGAATGAAACCCTAACTCGACTTAATTACCGTGTGAAAGCCTTTGAACCTTCGGGTTTGCGGCAGTTCCGCGGCGCCATTAGTGAGGCTTGGGTTTGCCCTTCTACGGCTGGACCACCGACGCTGTGGCATGTACTCGATACTATTAAACTGTACCCATGAGGTTGATCTCTTGGGGGATTATGAGGTTCTGACGAGTCGATCGGATTGTTCGACATCATTCGGATATCATGTGATGGGATGCATTGCTTGGGAGACTCCAGATACGAGTATAGCCGTTGGAGCACAGTCCATGCAGCCACGATGAGACAAGTCCGAATCAGTCGACATTGAAGCAGAGTGAAGAAAAGAGTTCGCAAGATATTTCGACGAGATGACGTCCCACTCCATTGACATCAGAGATGTGATACGCACCCAGAGGCGTTGTATATGGATAAATCTTCCAGAAAGAAGCGCGATAAGTATGCAGCCGTTCCGGAATAAGAATTTGCTTCAGCAATGGATGATGACTTCCGGGCAATCCGGCAGGAATGAGATTTGAGAGAGAAATCTCGACAGGACCTTTCTGGAATACGATACGAGAAGACCTAGACCCAGGGGTGGTCATATTGCGCACACCCAGCAGGACAGGGTTCGGCATTATCGACAAGGTCGTTGACCAGGTTCGGATAAAGGAACTTACCCAGATGCGTTGCGAATTGATCAAGGATGGACGAGTATTGAGTATTCCTCCGATGGTTGGGACATGTTCCCGAGGACCTGTTCGGCCAGACATATTCTATAGAATGATGAAGCTACAGAGTACGCGATTTCGAGTCCGTGCGAGAGACTTCAGATTGACCGTGGACGAGAACAGTGCACTGCGTAGATAGCATGGCGTGACGTCATAGTGGACGACGATAGAGACAGGTGGAACCAGAGGTTCGGGCGAGACGCTGACGAGCTGTCATTACTTCCCGTCGAGACTAGAGACCTGATATGCTTACAGAGACGTTGGGATGCGACCAATTTCCGAGAAAATATTGTGCTGAGGACACAGATGTCTATCGAGTGAGAAGAGATTATGTAAGAGAGCCAGCCTCCGTACAGTTCGGCATAGGCAAGATTGGAAGAGACCTTGAGCAGGATTCCTTCCAGGACATTGCTGCAATGATGTTTGCACCTAGGATCAGATGTGTGACGTGCATTTAGAGTGCCAGAGGCCGACGCCAGTAATATGCTGCTTTATGAGTGGTCGTGAGGATCGACCGAGTGATGACCAGAGAAGTGCCAGAACGGAATCGTCCCCGTTAGCACACCTGACAGGGCCGATGAGCCGATTGACTGCGAGATAGGTAATCAACAGAGAAGATAAGGACCCAGAGTCAGAGGACGCCAGACCGTGAGCAAGAGGCAAGTAGATATCTTGCGCAGCTAGCATTGGATGCACCGACTCCTTCTCGACCTTGAAGGAGGAACTACCGACGACGGCATTTATAATTTGTGATTTTGTGATTTGATTATCACGTATCCGTCATCTTGGATTTTGGTATTTTGGGCGTTCTATTGCATGATTTAGTTTTGGTGACTGAGTTTCATGATATTGTTTCATGCACCCACTGGATATTTATATTTTGTGCATAAGTTATTACATTTGAGCTATTGATTGTGATTTCATGCCTATTTTATGCCGGTGATTTGATTTACACTTCCAGCATAGTTTTCATGCACCTTTAGTGTTTTGATATACGATTTTGGTGCACGCCAGAGGCACTAAATCGGGATTCTTCGTGCATGTTACATGCACCTGATTTTTTTTACTGTCAGGCACACACGTTGCCTACGACAGATGTTTCGTGCACACCAGTTGCACCTAGATGTTGTTTTGTACACCTGTTTGACACATATATGGATTTTGATTCCTTGCACACCAGACGCATAGGATATTCTTATATATGCATTTTGGTGATTGATTTCTAGTAGAGCAGTACATTTTTATAATACTCGCTATGTATGGATGTTTTCGGAGCCCCGACAAATTGGATTTTTACTGAAATGTTTTAGTATTGGGGGTTTAAATTTAAATTCGGGGACCGAATTTCTTTAAGGGGGGTAGATTGTAACATTTCAAAAAGATAAAATATTAATTTTGGGAATTTTTATAATTTAATATTATTTTATTGAATATTTTAATATTTTGGAATTATTAAATAAAATAAATGGGGAAAAAATTATGGAAAATTATGGAAAATTCTAAAATAGGGTAAATTAGAGAATTATGCCATTTCTAAGTTTAATTGATTAGTTATATGCTAATTTAGTGCTAATCGCGAGTAAAAATCGCTAATCGGTTTTTTAGCATTTTTGTGCAAAACATGCATATATCATTCGTTTTCACACTTGTGCATTTTCACCATGGTTTGCTTTGGGGTTGCTATTTATGTTAGAAAGGAATTTTGAAGATAAGAAAAGAGAAAGAAAAGAAAAGGAAAAGAAAGGGAATATAATATGAGGTTTGGTGAGAGAGAGGTATGGTCTCATTTGACTTAACACTTAGCCATTTTTTCCCTTCCCTCATTTTCCTCCCTCTCCTCCTTTCTCCTGCTGCTGCTCCTCCCTCACTTCCCTCCCCTCTTCAACCCCTCTAAACACATCCAAAACAACTCCAAAACCCAATCTCCATTTCATTAAATGTGTGCACAAGCTCAAGATCTATACATTGGACCAAGAAAGCAAGGATTTTGGCCACTAGGGGCAACTCAAGAAAATTCTTGAGTTGCCAAATGAGGTATTTACTGAACCCTTAGCTTAGTTTTAGCATTACTTTCACCCCCATGTTGTGATAGAACCGATATTGTTTGATATTGTGGATTTGAGGATAACCAAGTTAGGGTTTGAGGGAAACTTGTGTTGTATGTGAAATTGAGTTCAATAGAGGCTACACCAACACCCTAGTGTATGAATTGAGACCCTAACCTGAAGCTTAAACCCAGAATACGGATTTTAGAAACCGATATCGGGGAATTTGTGAAATCTGTGAAGGTTGTATTGAATCTGCTATCACCCGAGACATCCTAAATTAAAATTGATTGGACAGTGGTATGTGCAGGCACCCAGGAAGCTACCACCAAGACCCCAGCCCCTACTTGCTTTTCCCGGCCGCAAATTTTACCCATTTGGCCGCAATTTGCGGCCTTGGTCCCACCATTTTGTCTCGTGTTTGTTCTGTAGCTCCTACATGTATATTTTAGACCACTGGTATATATAGATTTGTCTAATTGGACCTAGGGTGAAATCTGGAACATATTTCCTAAGTTGCTGTTTTGGATTCGTGTTTCCGTATTCCGTATTTTTAAGTCTGAATTAGTGTCTTGTGTTTTACCTCGACTATTTGGCATTTATACGATGATATAGAAGATTTATTGATGGTTTTGAAGGCGTGCCATAGGTTCTAACCTATAGGCCTCTTATCGTATCGTTTTGGGTTTCGTGTGCCGTGTTAGCTTTGATTTGGTTTTAATGCGCATATACGACACTTTGATGTGTCGGTACCCCATGAAGACTACGGGACGACAAGCAAACGCGTGGTGACATCGAAAGATGGAGACGCAAGGTGAGTAGATTATATCTACTGGGGGAAGTCGGGTGGATGGCGTATAGCACCCCCGCAGTCCGTAGTTGTGATATTATTTATATGATAGTTAGGTGTACTATGTACAGTGTAGGGTTAGAAGTAACTGGTGTAGTTCATCGTCGCGAACCCTAGAATAGATTTACACCTACATGCACATCCTTGCATATTCATTATACTTGCACTGTATTTGACGATATTGGGTGACATTGGAGATGAGTCGATGATGCTGGGCATTGTGCCGTGAGATCGGTGATTTGATGTGATTCGTATTTGGGATACGATACATGATCTCTAGCGGGCCTTGGGATGTGTGCTTGCACACGTAGTATATTGATGGTATCAGTTGTACTAGACTTAGATCAGTAACCCAGATTATGTGATATGATGATAGTGATACCTGAGATGTGATGAGATAGTGTGATATTGACCCGTACCCAGCTATTGGGATGTCGTACGACGATTTACCGTACGAGCTTTACATTGATGATAGATCCGCACTCATGACTTGAGGATGTCATATGATATACTGTATCGTACGCGATACTATTGAGGCGGGATCACCGAAAATTATATATATATATATATATATATATATATATATATATATATATCGACTCAGATTTAGGTGGTTTCCATACCCCTCCCGATTTACTTGATACTTAGATCTGTAGTTTGCATAGTAGATGTTAGACTAGACCCGAGTCATACCTATTTCAAAAACTACGAATCAGGAATATCTTAAAAGACAAGTAAAGAGATTCTACGGGTATTTTTCAAAGGACGTATCTTTCTTAAAATATACGGTAGCCCTTATTTTACTAAAAATCCTGATTCGTCTTACTTCAAATGACATAACTGCATGATATATACATATTGATGTAGATTCTTCACTGTGGTGTTGATTATTTGATTTCCGCATATTCATGTTATTCACATTGCTTTGCATATGATTATTGCTATATTATTATCGTGCTGTTAGGACACCAGCACCATTATCGATGATGCGTATGTTCCACGTACACTATTTGCCGGCTCACACACTTCATCATCGATAATTGCCTTGCCACTACACTGTAGTACTGTTGCGTTCATGATATGATTCTTGCATGGCATATTGTACACTTATACCTGTACACAAACATAGATGATTATGACTTGATTAGAGATTTGGAAACCGCAAGATGTTCTTCAAAACTGATTCGTTTTAAAAGAGCGGTTTCCCTCGACATGTGCACATTACTATTCCATGTTGCATGACTTATGATATGCTTACCTTTCTTACATATCGCATACATCATGTTTTGATTATACGCATTGAGATATGTTGTTTCCATGATATTTCTGGATTTGGGAACCGTGGGTATTTCAAAAGAGAATATATAATTATGTTAAAAAACCCGGTTACCCTTGATATGATATTTCAGTGCGTCTACCATGTGTTTTCTCGGTGCTGAGAGCGACATGTGAAACCCGATTCGAGGAGGCGGATGAGGCCGATTGCGGGTACATGGTGGACCCGGTATGGTACCCCGGGGCGAGAACGGTTTCGCTGTGTAGTAGACGGTGAGCCTGGCAGAGGGACTACTACCTACCGGTGATTGTATTTGAGCTCGGCGGATATCCGAAGGATACCGACCGGAGTTGAGAGATGGATATGGGCTGACCCGTACTGCCGGGGCCGAGGGCCGATACCGCAGACGGAGCCCCATATGGATGAGGATATGGGCTGACCCGTACTGCCGGGGGCCGAGGGCCGATAACGCAGACGGAGCCCCATATGGACGAGGATTTACGTGTCGATGCTAGGCACGGGTTTCATGATGTTTTTCTATGATTTTGTTTATATCCTCATATTTGCATACATGATGCTTATTGTCATTGGGTGACGGGTGGACGGGTTCCACGTTTATTGTCATTGGGTGACGGGTGGATGGGTTCCACGTATATACAGACATGGATCATATACAGACTGGATTACATTGATTATACTTCATTTGTATATATAACAGAGTATGAGTGCGCTGTTATATATACCCTTACACCAATATTAGTGGTATGGGACGCTAATATATGTGTATTGATATCCTTTGATACTTCATCATATTTACTTCATGCAGACATACCTTATACTGATGACATGTTATTACCTGAGTACTTGGCACTACATACCGGTTTAGATGTTGCTTTGCCACCTTATCATGTATCAGGCTTATTCTTTGAGGTTTATATACTGATCGTATTGACTTAGGATCATGTCTTGCATTCGGTTTCTGCTTGTAGATATTTTCTATTCACGAGTAGGCAACTCACCCCCGTTGTGCCACAGTTCTTGCAGGTTTTGCCGTACAGGTTTCATTGCGGCATTTCTGGCACATTGCTTCCTTGCGGGTGAATTGCATTTGGTAGGTGGTTTCTTTTGCATCAAGAACCACCATTGTACTTATTCATTGTATCTAGAATTTCCATCAACCAAAACTTGTATATTGTTTCAGACTTAGACATTTGTGATGTATTATTCGGCCTTAGAGTCGCGCTTAGAAGTATTGCGGTTTTCATGCTTACCGAGTTTCTTTTGGATTTGATCCTCGCCTTTCGGCGTTGTATATTATATTGCATGTGTGGTTGTGACCGTCAATTGACGAAGAGCTAGCTCCCGCTTGGGGATGCCTTTTACCATTGTATATATGTTGTTCTTGTTGTACCCCGTTCGGGGCCAGTATTTACAAAAGAAACTCTGCCGAATTTTTTAGAAAAGACTTTACCTTTTAAATATGCACATTCGGCTTAGTTATTTAAAAACCTTGACTTGAACATGTTTTCCTTCACTTCTTTAAACCAGTTTTCTTTACTTACTCTTAAAAATGGTTTTAGATTTCTGGGCTTTTGGCTTACTTGGATCAGATGGGGTCCTATAGACTTCATATGGTTCAAGGGCCAGTCACGTGCTCTTTCGGGTCGTGACACTATTGCTAATATTACAATATCCTATGGGTAAATACAGGTAACTAGTATGTAATAAAATCATGGCATATGTGTAAGCATGTAGGTATACAGGTATGCTATAAGTCATATGCATAAAGAAATATGAATCAATGTCTCAATGTCCCTAACAAACAATATCATATCTATCAATGGGTTGTGCGTGACATGGCAATTATTCATGGTGTGTGTGGCATACAATCAGTGCTCGTGCAACATGAGCCGTCAATAATATGTGTTGTGTCCTAAGGATACTAGTCCAAGCACAACGATTTACTAAGCAGTAGGGTAAATGCGCAATTCTTAATATGACATAGAATATGCGACAAGATTAACATATCTAGCCCAGACGCATAACGCCATGCGGGAGATTCCCCTGTAGATGTTAAATCTACTTACCAACGCTCCTGGCTAAGTGAAGGCAACCACTTGTTTTCCCCTTGTAGCAGTGTCCGAAGTCCCCGCCCGTGAACCTACAACAATAAAACAAGTTGTTATATTAATAATAGACCCAAAACACGCATAAACTACAATTAACCGATGCAACAACACAAAACATACTCTCAAGTGTTCGTATTGTGGCTAACGTGCGTAGCGACACGACGAAAACAACCTAAGAGCAAAAATCACACAAAGTGCACGATCCGTGTCATATAACGTATCGTGCGGACACAAAACACTAGATTATAGGAAACGATCCCAGATTTTTCATACAGCAAATACTAAAAAAGTAAACAGTACCAAACACCCCTAACCAACAGTAGACAACTACCCAAAAAAATCTAAACCCCATCACCTCCCCCCATAGCCGGCGTCGCCGGAATTTTGCCAAAGGGTCGCCGGCCCTTTCCGGTGGGGTGGGTCTTGTGTCTCAGGTGGTGCTCCAGGGTCACTAGTACATCACTACAATTTTGTTTGATTTTTCTGTACGAATTCCAGATCATAGCAGTTCACAGAGGTTCAAAAAGGACATTAAAAAACACGATATTGCACTAATTGATATTTAAAGTGTTCTACGCTACAACCAACGAGCTACACAACATAAAAACTCCTAATTAACAGATTGGTGATAATACCTATAAACCTTGCTTCTAAGATCCAAGCTTTCCTTGCTCCAAGTGATCAAGAAGGAAAAAACCAAGACTTGAGGTATTTTTGTGATATTTTGGGATTTTGGGGATTTATTGAGCTAGGATTGATGCAAATAGTGAAAGAAGTGATCAAGGGCAGAAATGGGAAGAGGGATCTCGGCCAATTTTGGAAGTTGGGAGAGTTGTGTGGAGTGCTCTAGCTAAATCCATCAATAAATGCAATTTAATGCATTCACACACACATGCATGCATGAAGCCATCTATTGCATTCTTTTCTTTAAAAAAAACTTAATTCAAATACTCAAACAAAATATCTAGATACTAAGTGAAGGTTTGGTTTTACTAAACTTGATCTATTTGCAAAAATTTCAATGAAGGAAATTTCCCAAAATGTGAATACCGCATTAAAATAATATTAAATATTGGAAAATTTCTATCTGAACCAAAACGCGCCATATACCCCCAAAGCTTGCGCACTAGCTTTATTTTAGCTAAACTAGGTGCTGGCAAGTCTATATGGCCGTTTGATCATAGTCGGGTTAAAACTGAAAAATTCGCATAACGATTTCTAAAACGTTACAATCTCCCCCCTTATAAAAATTCGTCCCCGAATTTAAAATTCTCACTAAGCGTATCTTCAAAGAGATGAGTACAAAACTCCCAAATCTCGCTCGTAGCCTCCCAAGTGATCACCTCACTATACGGCTACGTCCAAGAAAACTCTCCACATATGGCAAGACCCTTGACCGAAGTTTCTCCACCTGCCGAGCAATTAACACAATTGGCTGCTGGTGAACGAATAGATCTAGTCCAAACTATATGGTCTGATGTTGAATCATGTGATAAAGTCATGAAGGTATTTGCAAGGTATCGACACAAGGAATACTGGGTGAAAACTCAATAATCTGGGTGGAAGTGCCAATTTAAAGGCAACGGAACTAACTTGCTAAAAGGATCTCAAAAGGAACTACAATCCTGGGATAAGCTCCCCAAAACTCAACACGTCATTCATCGGAAAATCCTTAGGAATACATGTTCTCCCACTGCGAACTCAAGCCTGCGACCACCATGGTCGGCTTAAGACCTCTGTCCGCACAGGACTGTCATCATCCTGACATGAACCAACTGGATCATTTCCGAAGCCTCTAGACTAGCTGGGGTCCAAAATCCTATTCGCGCAGAGTCAGAAAAATAGAATGGCGATCGACATAACCGAACAACAAAACTTAAAGGTTGCCAATTAGAGTGTCTCCTGATAACAGCTATCGAAGGAGAACTCTAACAATGGCAAGTGACGATCCCAACTGTCGATAACAACAAGTACGTACGCACAAGCATAACAAAGAACAACTAAGCAAACTGAGAATAACCGGACAACAAACACCCGAATGGAGTCACACCCTGTCTAGACCTGGGTAGACACCCCAACGAAAATCATGGAGATCTGCTCCCATTCCACTCCGGAACGGTTAAAGATTGCAACTCTCCAGCCGGTCTCAAATGCTCAACCTTAGCACACAACGAGACAGACACCTTGAAACAAAACCCGAAACTTCTCTTTACATCCCTGCCCACCCATAACTATCTCACAAGTCACGTCAATTGTTGGTGGAACTTGGATGAACACAGAGAGTGGACAGATGCGCCTGCTCTAGGATTTCGCGTCACTACCCATCACACCAGGTACACACAAACGCGTCCTTAAACGTAGCACGCCCTAGTCATAAATCAAAGACTCTGAATCTTTACCCTGCCGAGTATGCTCAAGAATCTCTGACGAACGAGCGTTGGCGGGCGGTGCCTCATGCAAACGATTAAGTAAAAATGGTCGGGCGCGGACATGAGCAAGCTGTCCCCTCAGTAGAGGCGAAGAAAAGCTGTACTCAACGATCGCACAAGAACTGTAAATTTGCAGAAGACCGTCTCAACAATCCAAAACCCGCTGCAGGAAGATGTACATTAAGCTCAGGTGGTCCGTGAAAATCTGACACGACTCTCCGAACAAGTAGGGTCCTCAGATCTTCAACTCACGACCACCGCGGCCATCTCTAGATCATGAGTGGGATACCCTACTCGTACTTCCTCCAAATATAAGGAAGCAAAAGAGATAACTCTATAATGCCACATTAGCGCAAAAATCGAGCCCCACTCACGAAACATCAAAGTTAAACAACAAAGTCGCCCGAACCAGAAAGCAAAGAAAGAACTGGTGCGGTTATCAACCGAATCTCCAACTACTGAAAACTCCGCACATATGCCTCAGTCCAAAGAAAGAACCTCCTATCCGGTCAGTCCAGTCAACGGTGCAGCGATACACAAGCAATCCTGCACAAAACGGCGGTAAAAACCTGCTAAGCCTGAAAACCTGCGGACCTTTGACCCGGACATACATGTGGGTCAAAGCTGTACGGCCTCGATCCTCCTCGGGTCCATACTAAAACCGTCTCCCGTAACTACTAGACCTAGGAGTCAACACAATCAAGCCTGAAGGAACACTCCGAGAATTTAGCAAACAGCTGGTGCTCTCCCAGTATATGGAAAATAAATCCTCAAGTGCTGCTCACGTTCCTCACGACTCATTAGAATAGACCAGAATGTCATCAATGACACAACAATAATCTGGTCGAGGAACGGCTTGAAGAAATACGGTTCATCACATCACGAATGCTGCTAGGGCATTGGTGAGTCCAACGACACCACCAAAACACATACTGCCCGCAGCACGTACAAAAGCAGTCTTCAGAATGTCATCACTCCGAACATGCAACCAATGATGACCTGATCCCAAAGCAAACTTACAAAAATGTCTCGCACCCTGGAGCTGATCGAAGAAATCGTCAATGCGAGGTAAAGGATACCTATCCGCACCGTAAGCCGGTTCAATTGACGATCCATCAATACTCAACCTCAAACTGCCACCCTCCTCCTGACGAACAGAATAGAAGATCCCCAAAGTGAAACACTTGGACGAACAAGTCCCTCGACAAAGCAACTCTGCAGCTGATCCTCAAGCTCCCTAAGCTCCGCCGGCTCATCTGGAACAACATCTACAAACTCTCGCACGAAAGGAACCCGGTCTAACAACTCACTGTGGTTCCGGTATCACGAATGAACGCCAAGAATCCACGACATCCTCTCCTCAAAAGCCGACTTGCGAAAAGGCTGAATTCAAGCTGGAGACACGGCTCCACTGTCCCACTGCACAACAAGAACTGACTTGCCGGGAAAACAAAACCTGACTGTTTTCTCACGGCAGTCCACAGACGCCTAGCACGTAGCTAATCAGTCCGTGCCCAGGAGAACGTCAAATCCAACATCTCTAGAAGGACCACAACGACGGACGAATCTCTATCTCCTTTCCGATTGGCACACGACTGAACACGTGTCGCGCAACAAACGAATCGCTGACAGAAGTTAACACAACAACGGCTGATCTAGCATACACAGCTCTCAGTCCAACCAAGGCACAAAGTGTGTAAAACAACAAGTGCATAGATCCTGAACAAAACCAACCTATGAATCAAAAGAATATACACCACAGAAAACTCGAAAACTCTGCATTGGACGCCCGCGCGTCCCGATGTGTAGAAGCAAACTCTTGTGTCTGCCTCCTACCCGGAACTGTCAAAACTCTTCCTCTGCCATACCGTCCTCTCGGAATCAACCCTCCGCGACCACGACCTCTCTGAACGTGGGTCTGACGTGGTACCAAGGAACAACCCCTGATGTGGTGATGAAGGCTCCCGCATCGAAAACATCTATACGATGGTTGCTGACCCTCCTTGGGATGAGAGCAGAACGACTGTCCTCGTCCCAAGACTCTGCTACTCCCGCGACGGTCACGAACTCTATTTCGACGCCTACGCCTCAGTCTTTAGGTTGGTACACCTGTACGAGCCCTCCTCTGTTCCAGAACTCCCAAAGTCTCGGAAAGACGCTCCTCGTAAAAATGGGCTGCATCTACAGGTGATGTATAAGTAACACAAGGCTGAGTGCTTACTGCAAGGATCAACTGGGTAACAGGGGTGACAACCTCCTGTCGCTGCGCTCGAATGGCCTTAACCAAAGAACTCATCGTCTGGCGCAAATCCTGCATCTCTTCCACAAGCCTATCAATATGATCTATCGAAAGCAGATCCATCTGCTCCGGTGCAACGAGCGTGCCATCCTGGTCTGTCCTCATCCCACATGAGTCAACTCTGGCCTCGGCTCTCGCTGCATCACTCTGAGTCCACATAGTCATCGGCGACAAAGGCTATAAATGGAAGAAGGATTCGATATGAACACGGAAATCATATCACAAGGATATGTATCATCAAGGAAGGAATTTCAAGCAATTAGTACATAGGTCGCTTTTGGTGGAGTACCGCGTCGTGAGTATGCCGCGGACATACACACATTACGCTACGCTGCTTAAGCTACCTACACCATCATACCAAGGTCATCCTACACTCCGAAAGGTAAGACCTAGCGCTCTGATACCATCTTTGTCATGACCCGAAATTTGGCACGTGACGGCCCTAATACTACGCAACGTCTACAGGCGTAACGCAGTAAAAGAAAGCCAAAACCCAGAAATCTAAACCATTAAAAGTGGTCATAGCATTTTCAAAACCTTTGAAATCTCAACTCAAATTCTTTAAAGTACAACTTTTCTTCCTTTATAATTTTGACAGCACCTCCTTTGTAAAACAAGCCCCCAAAAATGGGTACAACATAATATAAAATTAAAAGCATCCCAAATGGGAGCAAAATCCACGCCCAACGGCCGAAAACAATCACCACAACAGATATATGACACCGTACCGAAGAAAGAGACGATATAAATAAAACTCTATAAAAACCTCCAAGTCACAAAATAATATACAATACCGTCCTCACATCAAGTCTCTAAGTCCTAAAAGATAATGGTAGATGGAGAGTGCATGATACAACAAGCAACATTGGATTAACGCAAAACCTACCTAAGCAAAACTACACACTGTCAGGCGAAGCGGTATCCGCAGCAAAAGATGATACGATGGATGGAAATAGCCCTACCTCTGACTATCCTGAGGAACACCTGCAAGACACTGTGGCACAACGGGGGTGAGTTGCCAACTCGTGAATAGTAAAATAACATATGCATGTAATCGCGAGTATGTACGTACAACGTGGATCTAACATAAGCATCTAATAGCAACGAATGGTCATATGTAATGCATCAGTCATGAAAGTACACTAGCAGGTGCAATTAATACATGAAACAAAAATACGACGATATATATGTAACAGTCATGTAAGGTACTCTATCAGGTACTACAAGTACATGAAGTAATGATATGACAGTCGGTATGCAATAATCATGTAATAATGATATGAAAAGGTTTATATGCAACAGTCATGAATGGTGCTCTAACAGGTACTACTAATACATGAAGCAGTGCATATAAATAAAGGTATGTAAATGCAACAATCATGAAAAGTACTCTAACAGGTACTACTAATACATGAAGCAGTGCATCAACAATAAATGTGGAGTATGGAAAGAAATATGTCATTTCCACGGAATCCTGACATCGTGGTAGGATCAAAATCCATCAAGACAATCCAAATCTCAATTCCTCAAATCAGCCCCCAAATTGGCTATCATATCAAGTAAGTCTCACATATCCTTAATGTACAGCATCCAGTAAATCTCATATATCCCGAATGTAGAATATCAAGTATATCTCGTATATCCCGAATGTACAACATCAAGTAGATCTCACATATCCCGTATGTACAATATCAAGTATATCTCGCATATCCTGAATGTACAATATCAAGTAGATATCACATATTCCGTATGTACAATATCAAGTATATCTCGCATATCCTGTATGTTTTCATGAATAACTATGATGAAGTATGTAAATCAATATGGATACATGTATATTAGCGTCCCACTCCACTAATATATATATATATATATATATATATATATACTTAGGAGTAAAATATCTTGAAAACAATGCGTCAAGCATCGACATAGAAAGGCCGATCTATCAGGTGATTTCTCCATGACTGGCCCCCTGATAGGTACGTATCATACGCTATCCCGAAAGCTCGAGTGCCTAGCTCTGACCCTCGCCTCTCGACGTATCCATACACACATGACTCCCGTCGGTATCCCCATGATAACCGCCGAGTCATTTGTAATGTCACCGGAAAGTATAGTTCCCCCACTAACTCATCTCCTCACTGAGATTCTTGCCCCGGGGTACCTCCGGGCCCCACCATGTACCCGCACACGGCTCCCTCCGTTCCTCATGGTGGCTGCCGAAATATCATATCAAGGGAAACCAGGTTTTTCAAATAATGCATAATTTCATGAAACTACCACGGTCCCCAAATCCAGAAAACATCATGAAAAATCCATATCTCAATGCGAAAATCCATGAATATAATATACGTATCATAATCTGAAATGCGAGCATATAAAAGAAAATCCGCTATTTAACTGCAACAAGTTAACATATAAATCATGCGGTTCCTAATTCTCCAAGTCCAATATAACATCAAGTAAAGATAAACATATATTTATAACCAAATATATACGTAAACATAAAGGTGTAGAAAGGTATATGTATCTACCAATGAGTAATGATGTAATATACCCCCTGGGTATAAGTGAAGTATGTGTGCAAGGTATACCCGTAGGTATGTCAGGGTGTGTATGCACCTATTGCTAATATTACAATATCGTATGGGTAAATACAGGTAACTAGTATGTAATAAAATCATGGCATATGTGTAAGCATGTAGGTATACAGTTATGCAATAAGTCTTATGCATAAAGAAATATGAATCAATGTCTCAAAATCCCTAACAAACAATATCAAATCTATCAAAGGGTTGTGCGTGACATGGCAATTATTCACGGTGTGTGTGGCATACAATCAGTGCTCGTGCAACATGAGCCGTCAATAATAAGTGTTGTGTCCTAAGGATACTAGTCCAAGCACAACGATTTACTAAGCAGTAGGGTAAATGCGCAATTCTTAATATGACTTAGAATATGCGACAAGATTAACATATCTTGCCCAGACGCATAACGCCATGCGGGCGATTCCCCTGTAGATGTTAAATCTACTCACCAACGCTCCTGGCTAAGTGAAGCCAACCACTTGTTTTCCCCTTGTAGCAGTTTCCGAAGTCCCCGCCTGTGAACCTACAACAATAAAACAAGTATATATATTAATAATAGACCCAAAACATGCACAAACTACAATTAACCGATGCAACAACACAAAACATACTCTCAAGTGTTCGTATTGCGGCTAACGTGCGTAGCGACACGACGAAAACCACCTAAGAGCAAAAATCACACAATGTGCACGATCCGTGTCATATAACGTATCGCGCGGACACAAAACACTAGATTATAGGAAACGATCCCAGATTTTGCATACAGCAAATACTAAAAAAGTAAACGGTACCAAACACCCCTAACCAACAGCAGACAAGTACCTAAAAAAATCCAAACCCCGTCACCTCCCCCCATAGCCGGCGTCGCCGGAATTTGCCAAAGGGTCGCCGGCCCGTGCCGGTGGGGTGGGTCTCGTATCTCAGGTGGTGCTCTAGGGTCACTAGTACATCACTATAATTTTGTTTGATTTTTCTGTACGAATTCCAGGTCAAGCAGTTCACAAAGGTTCAAAAAGGACACTAAAAAACACGATATTGCACTAATCGATATTTAAAGTGTTCTATGCTACAACCAACGAGCTACACAACATAAAAACTCCTAATTAACAGATTATGTATTATACCTATCAACCTTGCTTCCAAGATCCAAGCTTTCGTAGCTCCAAGTGATCAAGAAGGCAAAAACCAAGACTTGAGGTATTTTTGTGATATATTTAAGGATTTTGGGGATTTATTGAGCTAGGATTGATGCAAATAGTGAAAGAAGTGATCAAGGGCAGAAGGGGGAAGAGGGATTTCGGCCAAGTGAGGAAGTGGGGAGAGTTGTGTGGAGTGTTCTAGCTAAATTCATCAATAAATGCAATTTAATGCATTCACACACACATGCATGCATGAAGCCACCTATTGCATTCTTTTCTTAAAAAAAAACCTTAATTCTAATACCCAAACAAAATATCTAGATACTAAGTGAAGGTTTGGTTTTACTAAACTTGATCTATTTGCAAAAATTTCAAAGAAGGAAATTTCCCAAAATGTGAATACCGCATTAAAATAATATTAAAATTGGGAAAATTTCTATCTGAACCAAAACATCCCATATACCCCCAAACTTACGCACTAGCTTTATTTTAGCTAAACTAGGTGCTGTAAAGTCTATATGGCCGTTTGATCACAGTCGGGTTAAAACGGAAAAATTCGCATAACGATTTCTAAAACGTTACAGGGAACACACTCGAGATGAAGCAGCAGTGTCAAGTCTATGGACTATGCTGTACTCATGTCACCTGGGAACTGTTAACTGACGATGGGTATAATACCAACCAACAGTTCCCTGCGAGTCCTGTCCGGTGTACTCATAACCCAACGAGCACCTTCATACTATCTCCAGTACAACGTACTAATGGCTGTGGACAGACCATTTCCCCTGCTGGGATGAGAAGCGTACACACTAGTCTACTCTAGAGTATCGATGCCCTGTCTCGATATTCCTATGACTTAGGACCTGAAAAAGGATGTGCTTGTAGACTACCCAGCCCCCACTAGTGTGACTGCCATCACAACGCTGGTAGTCAAGCAAGATTCTATGGTCTCTATCAATTTGTATTCGTGATATGCTAAAAGAAACATAGACACATATTAAGATAGATATAAACCAAGTAGCATACTTTATGTTGAGCAAGACTGTTAATACAACTGTGAATATCTCAAGCTTCCATTAAGTAATATACAAACTAGTATGATACAATAATGGCCCCTAGGGCATATACACTAACAATCTCCCACTTGCACTGGGGCCATATACTGGCATATCGAAGACCTATCATCTCGAGTAGCCTTTCGAACTGTATCTGAGGTAAGGCCTTTATGAATGGATCTGCAGTGTTCTCCTCTATAGCAACTCTCTGGACCTCGATATCCTGGCGATCTATGATCTCCCTGATCAGGGGATACCGCCTTAAGATGTGTCTGAACTTCTGATGGGACCTGGGTTCCTTAGCTAAAGCTATAGCGCCGTTGTTGTCACAATACAGCGGTATTGGATTAACAATGGTAGGAACCACCTAAAGTTCTGTTAGGAACTTCTTCATCCAGACTGCTTCTTTAGTGGCATCGCAAGCAGCTATGTACTCCGCTTCCATCGTCGAGTCAGCAACGGTGTCCTACTTGGAACTTTTCCAGCACACCGCCCCACCATTGAGGGTAAAGACATAACCTGACATAGACTTGAAGTCATCCTTTTCACTCTGGAAGCTGGAGTTAGTAAAAGCCTCGATCTGGAGGTCTTTTCCGCCGTAAACCAAGAACATATCCTTAGTCCTTCTCAGATACTTGAGAATCTTCCATACTGAATCTTTTCAGTATAGTGTTGATATACCTGGACTGTGAAAATCCCAACATCCTCTTGGATCTATCATGATAGATCTGGATCCCCGGAATGTAAGAGGCGTCACCCAGGTCTTTCATGGAGAACCTGTGTGACAGATTGTAGCATATGAATGTCATTTCCTATCAAGAGAATGTCATCCACGTACAAGACGAGGAATACGACAGTTCGTGCTACAATTTTACTATATATACACGGTTCATCTGGATTTTTGAGAAAGTCATATTCTTTGACTGTTTCATCAAAACAGATGTTCCAATCCGTGATGCCTGCTTTAGTCCATAAATAGACTTAAGCAACTTGCATACTTTCCCGCTGCTCCAACTCTGATTGAAACCTTCTGGCTAATCTATATAGACGCACTGTTCTAAATTACCATTTAGAAAAGCTATTTTTACGTCCATTTGCCAGCTCTCATAATCATGGAAGGCGACAATGGCAAGAAGGACACGAATGGATTTGAGCATAGCCACTAGAGAAAAAGTTTCGTCATAGTCCAAACCAGGTCATTGACGAAAACCATTTGCAACAAGTCTAGCCTTATAGGTTTCGACCTGTCCATCTACACCAATCTTCTTTCTGAAGATCCACTTGCATCCTGTTAGTTATATGTATGCCCTAGAGTCCATTACTGTACATTGGATGTATATTGTAGTGGATGCTGGGACATATATAGGTAGGACTTTCTTGCTCGACATGATAGTACGCTATCTGGTTGCTCTTTATCTTAACGTGTATACTTTCTGTCTCTCTGTTACATGTTGATAAAGCCCTTAGGATGTCTACTCGACTTCCAGGAATATGATGTAGATCATACTAGTGGGGCCTGGGTGGTCCATGAGTACATCCTTCAATGTTCCTAGTCGTGAGAATATCGAGACGGGGCATCGATATTCCAGAGTAGACTAGCGTATATCTTCTCGATCCATGTGATGGGCGATGGATGATCCCATATCCATTGGTGTTTGACATCAGAGATGGTATGCGGGTGCTCAGTGATGACTGGGTACACTGAACGGACTCGCCGAGAACTCCCAGATGGTATTATACCCCACGTCAGATGGCAGTTCTCTGGTGACACTGGTACAGCTTAGTCTGTTGACCCGAGATCGATATAGAGTCTTATGTGTCTCCCACTATGCTTTGATTTCCACCCTACCACGGTTCTACTGAGTCATGCAAACAGGTGGTTTTTGGGTACAGTCCCGATTCACATGGAGGCAATGAGCGATAGGATGGGATTAGTCTCTCCCGGTATTGGGGGTTGATGTTGCGCTATGCTTGACTGGCCATAATGGGAAATTCCTGGCCAGGGTTGCACTGATTTACTGGTAAGTGTTATCAGTAGTTTCATGCTTGTTATAGACCTTACATCGGCATGACTTATCGAGCTACCGGGGTCTGACGTTTACCACCCCTAGGCGAGATATGCGACATATCAGACGAACAGACCGGACTGTACGGTAAGTGTTGCTGGTTGGATTCACAGGAGTGTGAGCGGGCTTGCTCGTTGATCTTCTGATCGCTCAATACCCGGGTGGCCGTTACGTTTAGTAGACCGCTTGCGGCTTGTGGGTGTTTGATATGATCATCACCTGCTGCCGGCGTATTAACGAGTCTTTAGAGTCCTACACAGTGGTTTCCTGGCTCAAGCGAAACGAAATAGGAGCGCATATGAGATATGTGTGGGACCGAGAATAATACCAGTATGTGATATTGTATTCTATTCTCGTGATATGTATCATTGGACGGTTATATAGGATATAGCCGGGTTACCGAATCAAGTGTTGATTCGTTACAATGATACACTTGATATTAGTCGGTTATTTGCTATATGACCGGATCATTAAATCAAGTGTTGATTTAATGATTTAATGTATAATTATATATTTGATATATTACTTTACATTAACTAGTATTAGTTCACTTAAGATGGATTTTCTCACTTGATATGCACATTGTATATATGATATAGTTTTGTGCACTTGTTTGTATCATGTTTGATGATACATGCAAACTTGGGTGAGTGTATGCTATACACCATGTTTGGGTTAATGGTTAGGGTTTTAAATTATTCACTTATTCATTTTATTTCTTTTATTTATTCCTTTTGGCAAAAATGAAATGGTGGCTAACTTTGTTTCTTGCTTAAGCTTCATGAAGCTTCTTAGCTTTATCTACCATTTTGTTTTTTCCTTAACCCTAACCATTCACCTAAACCCTAGTTTAGTCTCTACACTAGTTACACTAACCCATGGTTGCTATATGATAAGATCACTTGATTTATTATTATTAATCAATTGATTTTATTATGCTTATCATATTCTTTTTCTTCTTCTTCTTCTTCTTCAAGAAGAAGAAACCTTGCTACCTCCAATGGTGCCATGATCAAAAGAGTGAGAAATCCAAATCCAAAGTGAACCCACTTCCTATTTCTTCATCCTCTACCACTTGCCATGTAGTAGAGTGTGTTATCTTCACAAGTTCTATGACCAAGTGGAGATGGAGCTTGATCTTGAGTTTCCTCAACGTACATCATCTTCGGCATCGAAGTCGACGACCTAGCCCGATCATTTCTCCGACGAAACCATTGCCAGAGTCCAGGATCCGATGATCGCAGCGGAGGGACGTCATCACGGAGCTAAAGTGGTGGAGGACCGGATCTACAAAGGTTGTAGTCACTTTCACTTTCTAGTTAAGTTGTTAACTTGCATGTTTCGCCTTGCCTCTAGTCAACGATCTAGTTTAGGGTTCTTTGGCACATGAATTTTTTTTTGATTTTGCCATGGTTGATCTGTTGTAGAACCTCATGGGTATGCCTAGGAACCCTACAGTGGTATCAGAGCTAAGCTAGAGCCTTAGGCGATGAGTAGACGAAGTTAGAAACCCGATCGAACCCAAAACCCTAATTCAAAACCATTCTCTGTACAATTTTTGAAATCGGGGATTTTTGTGAATTAAAAATATGCAGAAAATTCAGCAGGGTTTTCTAAGAAAAACTGTGAAGCACGTGCGCCTGTGTCCACTAAAGCGCCGCGGAAACGCGGCACGAGCATGGCTCGTGCGGCGGTTCCGCGGCCATACAGTACCATTGTGTTGTGAATTGTGCACAGTAATTTCTTTCTTTAGTTGCTGAGTTTTCTGGGAATTTTTAAATTGCACTCAAGAGTTGAGTTTTCTGGGTTGTATTGGGAGTTCGTAAATTCGATCGGATTGTCTAATTTTGTCTATGTGTTTTTCCGGGTATTTTAGAACATGTTAAAAAGTTCGACCGGATATAAATACCCAATTTTTCCCCTGCAGGAAAATTTCCAAGTGTTGGATTTTTCCGTGGTTTAAAGACGTTCTAAGTAGTGCAAGTAACGCGATGGACCCTCTAGAAGACAACAAACCTTAACTCGATTATTTGACCGTCTTGAACTGCCCTTTGAACCTTAGGGTTTGGGGCAGTACGGCGTGCCACATGTGAGGCGTTGGCTTGACCCTTCTACGGCTGGACCGTTGGTACTGTGGCATGAAGTGAATGTTCTTAAACTTATTTCATGTGTTGAGCTGTTTCGGGAAAACTTGGGTGTTTGTTGTTCGATCGAAAAGTTTAACATTTTCTATTTATCTGGAATGTGATACAATATTTGGAATCCACAAGTAGTTATGAGATAACTGATTTGGATGTTGTAAACATAGCAGTTTAGCCTCACTTGATTGGTTGCCACGGGATTTTGATGTGATCAAAAGTCCGTCGCAATCACGTTGATTACACGGATACTCGCTGGTAAACTTAATAGACAGCTAGCGGTGTTCCGCCTTGGTGCACTTCGTCGACGGTATCGTGGGTGCGGCCGTCCACTAAAGTTTGCGACGAGCATTCGTTCTGGATGCCGGGAATCTTGTTGAATTGCCCGACTTTATATTGAAAAGTGTTTTCGATATTGAGACTAAAATGCGGGGTTTATAACTGTTAGGCATGCGATGTCTAAGGAATTCATTTGGTTAGGCATGCGATGTCTAAAGAGTTTGCGGATTCCAACTGTTGTAGTTTTACACTTTCTTTTCTGCGACCGTAAGTGTAATATGTGATATCGCCGGTTTCGTTGTTATATGTCAACGACAATTGGGATGCGCATATTTACTTACGTTGATGACATGTGATGTTATGTGTTGCTGGATATGTTATATTGGATCGTCGTGTTTGAATAGCCGGGGTTTTTTATGTGAAATGAGTGTTTTTCATTTTCATTCATGTAAAAAAACTTGTATGTAATATTCTTTTATTGGGGCACTTCCAGGTTGCGGAAGATGTCACCATTTGTATATTATTTACTTTTCCGCATTAGGATAGACCCAAGGAGGGGAGCACAAGTAACCGGGTTCTAGGGTACAGTGGGAGACCATCTCGGGGAGTCGAGTTCGGGTCTCCTAACCCTAGAATTGGTAGGGTTGCTTGCCGCTCTCGTAGGGGTCTAGGGGTGTGGGATTGGCTATTCATCACGACCGTGGAATTCGTGTTTTATTCAGGCTCAAAATAAAACACGGACGTCCTAGTATATCCAATATTTCATATGATATTTTCTGCTGCGTTATCTATGATGTGATCATGTGATTTGTTCAGATGGATACTGTATATAGTATATATGATATATTATATAGACGTTGCTTATGTTTTACACCCGCGCTAGCCCTGCCCCGCTCTGCCGTTAGTTACCTAACATAACGGTGCAGACGGGACATCGAGGCGAATGCAGATGGCATAAGCGTACGTTATACTTATCTGTGATGATTAGGTGGACTTAAATGATGGGACATTCATTAATGAGATTAATGAACGAAAATAAACCTAAAAGATGTTGTGGAATCGAATTTCAAAATAAAACAGGTAGCTACAGTTCTTGCTTTGCATCGCGGTGTTCCTTGTAAAACATCCTGCACCTTATTCGATAAGGAAAGGACCGAGATCCCTTCACCGGGAGTGACCCCTTTAGCAATAACTGGCAGATGCTACAACCATCGGTTTGTCTTTTGATTGCTTCTATAGTTTTTTCTTTGCACAGCGGTATATATGATATATCCTGCACCTTATTCGATGAGGAAAGGGCCGACGATCCCTTCACCGGGAGTGACCCCTTTAGCAAAACTAGAAAGGCCTCAAAAACACTCCATTTAAAAACCATTTGATTCTGCAGCAAGATCAAGTTCAAAGCGTTAAAGGTTTTCATAAAAACAATCCGCAACCCTCCGTCATTTTAGGAAGTAGAGTACTTAGTATTCGTGCTGTGTTTGTTGACCATAGTCAAGGCATAATGTACGGTAGCTAAGTGATGTCTTCCTACACTGCATATGATGCGATTCGTTAGGACAGTCATGTGGCTTTGTTGACCTTAGCCAAGGGTCATGTGGGTGGGTCTAATTAATCACGAAATGACGGGTAGAACTTGACTAGTGCTTATGATTTGTTGACCGTAGCCAAGGTCATAGGTGCTGGGGGTAAAAACCTTTATCGGGAGTTTCAAGTGTTGAAATTTGCAATGAGATTGCATACCTTCTATATGATAGTTGGATCCCGATACCCACTGCGAGTAATTGTTACTCCTGGGAGAGTTTTGCACTTTGCAATTAGCCGATCAAATAGGTGCCTAGAAAGGTGTCAACGGGGTTACGCCTCTGGGAAAACGAGGTTTACTTTAATTAGGTCCGTGCGAAAGCATGGGGAACCTCCCTCAAAGTACCGACACTGGCCTGGCCGAAAGATTGGCGAACTTGTAGAGTGTAATTAATCCCGGCTAGTCTTTCCTTTTAGGGCTTGAAGGAAGATTTGATAAAAACAGTGGGAGCCATCCTGATTAGATAATATATATAACCAATCTAATCTTGCAAGAGCGCACGCAGAGTGTTTTCTTTTCTCTCTCTCCAGGTAGCGACCATATCACGCCTTAATCAAGATAATAATATGGATGAATTAACCGAACCCGCTTGTTATACTTAGCTGGGGAACGTTGGTCCCGCTCCAACTTATAATTGTTATAAGACAGAGCAGGAAATAGGGGAATACCAAGATTCCCATGCCGCCCAAAAGAAGAAAGTGCATATGATGCATCTTCTTCGGGTGTGTTCGTTACACAGAACTGTTTCTCAGTATCCTCTGCGTCCTGGGTATCTGATACCGGATCAGGATTCCAGATATGTAATCTGTTACATAGGGCCACAGAAAGGCAGAGAACTGAGTACGGGTGATAAGTTTCATGAGACAGAAAATGGGGCAAGTGTTGCAGCCAAGTCTGTTGGTCACTGTCACCCTGTATTACCAATACATTGATTCTGAGCAAATGCTATTAGATACCGAACCTAATATACAAAATCATATCAATCTCTTTATTTATTAAAGAAGGATATAATTTTGTATTGTTGTATATTGTTTTGAACATTTCAAAAGTTAATCGGTTCAGGCACGTTATCTAAAAGCATTGACGTTCTAAATCAAACTACAGTTCCTAGTATACAGAACACACACAAGAGGAAGAGTTCAGATATGAACGATTCCTTCTTAAGGTATTGTAGACTAGGTCATATCAATGCGACCCGACTAACTTAAGTTACATTCTAGATGCATATTTAAATCAGTTTGAATTTACATCTTGTGAAACTTGCCAGTCATGTCACAAAGATTAGATGACCATAGCTCTGTTTATTGGAAACAGAGAAAGAGTTAGTAACTCTTGGGACTGATACATGATGATATATGTAAGGTCCCCTGTCTACACATGCCAGGACCGGTTCTTTGTAGTTCATTACATTCTCTGATGATCTCTGAAGATTCAGCCATATGTTCCTGTTGAAACATAAGTCCGAAGTTTTTTGAGATATTCACAGAATATAAGTTAGAAGTAGAGAACCAAAAACCGGGTATAAGTATTATGTCCTATGATGGGATCAGGGAGGAGAATACTTGAGCATGGAATTCTTGGACTATTCTAAAGGAGAATGAGATTCTCTCTCAGTGTTACTCCTCTGTATACACCACAGCACAAAGGTGTATCAGGGAGGAGCAATCACACCATATTAGATACGGTGCACTCTATGATGAGTACTGCTGAGTTACCTATTTCCTTTTGGGGGTTATGCACTTGAGAAGCTGCATACCTATTTGAATTAGGTTCGAATCAAATCAGTGCCTACCACTCCATATAAGATATGGTATGGGAAGAACCTATCTCTTAAGTAAGTTAAGATTTGGGATTGTCCGGCCTATGTCAAAAGCAAAATCCGGACAAGATCGAGGCAAGGTCAGTTCTGTAGAACTGGAAAGGTTCCAGCTATACAAAACTGCAGCTGATTTGACAGAACCAAAGGATTCAATAGTCCCCGACGAACCACAGCCTCTCCGTCGATCTGGTAGGGTTCCTCATCCGCCTGAGAGACACTTCGGTTTCTCGATGACAGTGGGAGCGAGGAATGCATCATGAGATGATGACCCAACTAGATTCGAGCAGGCCATCGAGAGTGGTGACTCTGTAAGAATGGCTGGATGCTTAGCGATCTGAGATGGAATCCATGTACACCAACAAAGTATGGACTTTGGTTGCTATATCTGAAGGGTTAAATCCCCATCAGGAGCAAGTATATCTTGAGAAGATTACTTAGCGTAGATGAAAAAGTTGAGACTTTCAAAGCTAGACTTGTTAATGGTTTTCGTCATCGACCAGGCGTGGATAATGATGAAACCTTTTCCAGGGACGATGCTTAAGTCCATCCAGATCCTACTTGCCATTGCTACATACCATGACTATGATATTTGGTGGTTGGGTGCCATGACTACTTTTCTAAATATTGATTTAGAAGAGAACGTCTATAAGAACACAGCCAGAGGGCTTTGTAAATATTGGGAGCAGCGGAAACATATGCAAGTTGCTTTACAGGATAAAGCAAGCATCACAGAGTTGGAACGTCTGTTTTGATGTGGTAGTCAAAGAGTTTGACTTCATCAAAATGGTAGACGAACCTTGTATATACAAAAAGGTAGTAGAGAGTAAGGTGGCCATCCTCGTATTGTACATGGACAACATACTCTTGATAAGAAAAGAGTTTCCTATGCTACGATCGGTCAATCTCCTCTTATCACATAGATTCTCCATATAGGATCAAAATGATACCTCCTAAATCCTGGGTTTTGGATCTATGAGATAGATCTAAATGGATGTTAGGATTCTCACTAGTTGTAGTGATATAGTATCAGTTGATCCTGGGGAGAATCACTGGAAAGGTTCCAGGGTGATAAGGACGACTGAATGTCAGTCGCAGGCATTGTCTTTACCCTCGGTGGAGGGACGGTATGTTGGAAGAGTTCCAAGCGTGATACCGTGGCAAACTAGACGATAAAGGCTGGTGACATCGCTATTAAAGATACTACCAAAGAGGAAGTTTGGGTGTATATTGGTTCATAAGATGAACTAGGTTCCTACCATTGTGCGACAATGGAAGTGTGGCTTTGGCCCAGGAACCCCGGTCCCAGACATATTCTGAGGCATCATTGCCTGATCAAGGAGATAGTTGATCTCTAAGGTGATCAAGGTTAGGAGGGTAGACTCAGAGGACAACACGGCGGATCCACTCACAAAGGCCTTTTCCCAAAGAGAGACTTTTATGGAATGGTTGAGTATTAGATACTACAACCACTGCTACAGATTGCCCTAGTGCAAGTGGGAGATTGTTAGTTATATGTATGCCCTAGAGACCATTACTGTACATTGGATGTACATTGTAGTGGATGCTGGGACATATATAGGTAGGACTTTCTTGCTCGACATGATAGTACGCTATCCGGTTGCTCTTTATCTTAACGTGTATACTTTCTGTCTCTCTGTTACATGTTGATAAAGCCCTTAGGATGTGTACTCGACTTCCAGGAATATGATGTAGATCATACTAGTGGGGCCTGGGTGGTCCATGAGTACATCCTTCAATGTTCCTAGTCGTGGGAATATCGAGACGGTGCATCGATATTCCAGAGTAGACTAGCGTATATCTTCTCGATCCATTTGATGGGCGTTGGATGATCCCATATCCATTGGCATTTGACATCAGAGATGGTATGCGTGTGCTCAGTGATGACTGGGTACACTGAACGGACTCGCCGAGAACTCCCAGATGGTATTATACCTCACGCCAGATGGCAGTTCTCTGGTGACACTGGTAAAACTTAGTCTGTTGACCCAAGATCATCATAGAGTCTTGTATGTATCCCACTGTGCTTTGATTTCCACCCTACCACGTCTCTACTGAGTCGTGCAAACAGGTGGTTTTTGGGTACAGTCCCGATTCACATGGAGGCAATGAGCGATAGGAGGGGATTCGTCTCTCCCGGTATTAGGGGTTGATGTTGCGCTATGCTTGACTGGCCATAACTGGAAATCCCTGGCCAGGGTTGCACTGATTTACTGGTAAGTGTTATCAGTAGTTTCATGCTTGTTATGGACCTTACATCGGCATGACTTATCGAGCTACTAGGGTCTGACGTTTACCACCCCTAGGCGAGATATGCGACATATCAGACGAACAGACCGGACTGTACGGTAAGTGTTGCTAGTTGGATTCACAGGAGTGTGAGCGGGCTTGCTCGTTGATCTTCTGATCGCTCAATACCCGGGTGGCCGTTACGTTTAGTAGACCGCTTGCGGCTTGTGGGTGTTTGATATGATCATCACCTGTTGCCGGCGTATTGACGAGTCTTTATAGTCTTACACAGAGGTTTCGTGGCTCAAGCGAAACGAAATAGGAGCGCATATGAGATATGTGCGGGACCGAGAATAATACCAGTATGTGATACTCTATTCTATTCTCGTGATATGTATCATTGGACGGTTATATAGGATATAGCCGGGTTACCAAATCAAGTGTTGATTCGATACAATGATACACTTGATATTAGTCGGTTATATGCTATATGACCGGATCATTAAATCAAGTGTTGATTTAATGATTTAATGTATAATTATATATTTGATATATTACTTTACATTAACTAGTATTAGTTCACTTAAGATGGATTTTCTCACTTGATATGCACATTGTATATATGATATAGTTTTGTGCACTTGTTTGTATCATGTTTGATAATACATGCAAACTTGGGTGAGTGTATGCTATACACCATGTTTGGGTTAATGGTTAGGGTTTTAAATTATTCACTTATTCATTTTATTTATTTTCTTTATTCCTTTTAGCAAAAATGAAATTGTGGCTAACTTTGTTTCTTGCTTAAGCTTCATGAAGCTTCTTAGTTTTATCTACCATTTTGTTTTTTCCTTAACCCTAACCATTCACCTAAACCCTAGTTTAGTCTCTACACTAGTTACACTAACCCATGGTTTCTATATGATAAGATCACTTGATTTATTATTATTAATCAATTGATTTTATTATGCTTATCATATTCTTTTTCTTCTTCTTCTTCAAGAAGAAAAAACCTTGCTACCTCCAATGGTGCCATGATCAAAAGAGTGAGAAATCCAAATTCAAAGTGACCCCACTTCCTATTTCTTCATCCTCTACCACTTGCCATGTAGTAGAGTGTGTTATCTTCACAAGTTCTATGACCAAGTGAAGATGGAGCTTGATCTTGAGTTGCCTCGACGTAGATCATCTTCGGCATCGAAGTCGATGACCTAGCCCGATCATTTCTCCGACGAAACCATCGCCAGAGTCCAGGATCCCTTGATCGCAGCGGAAGGACGTCATCACGGAGCTAAAAAGGTGGAGGACCAGATCTACACAGGTTGTAGTCACTTTCACTTTCTAGTTAAGTTGTTAACTTGCATGTTTCGCCTTACCTCTAGTCAACGATCTAGTTTAGGGTTCTTTGGCACATGAATTGTTTTTGGATTTTGCCATGGTTGATCTGTTGTAGAACCTCATAGGTATGCCTAGGAACCTTACACATCCTATGGGTTTTATCCCATCTGGAGCAAAGTCCAAAGTCCATACTTTGTTGGTGTACATGGACTCCATCTCGGTCCGCATTGCATCCAGCCATCTTACTGAGTCGCCTCTCTGGATGGCCTGCTAGAAGCTAGTAGGTTCATCATTATCAATTACGCAATCTTCTCTATCCCCGTCTATAAGAAAACTGTTGGATATAGTGCCCTCAGAGTCAATTATTGGATCGCAGGCACGTGATTGCAATGATTGAGAGAGGACCTATACCGGTAGGACAGTCTTACTCGAAAGGTTTGTATACTATCTGGTTTGTTTTTATCATCGTGTGCATACTTTAAATGACTTTGCGGTTCACTTTTACACGTTGATAGAAAATAGTATACTATCTGGTTTATCTTTATCATCGTGTACTGCTTTAGGTGATGGTACAGATCACTATTGCACGTTGATAGAGCCCTTAGGATTCTTGCTTGACTACCAGCAGTATGATGGCGATCATATACGTGGGAGCTGGGGTCAATAAGCACATCCTTAATGTAAGTCGATGTACAACACCCCACGACTTGCGGGGAGGCGGAATAATGAAAAACGATCTTGTTTAAAGCGTAAACATCGACTAACCGAGAATCTTTGCATAAACAATAACTAACGACAAACATAGGAGTTAACAACTACTATGAAAATTGATTATACTTGTAGAACCGAGTCCTTCGTCTGGTCATTCTCCATGTCCTCTTCGGCCTTCTCTAAGTAGTAGAAAATCCACCCGAGAGCTTTACTACAAGCTTCACCTCAAACTAGAGGTAACTAGGTTTCTTAAATCGCTAATCTAATCAACCTAGGTGATATAGAGAATGGTTAAGGATTAAGTAGTCTAATCTAATCCTTGTACTCAACACATGAGAGGGGAGGATTAGGGTTTTAAGAGGGAGAGCTTGAGGAGAGAGAAAGCGAGCAAGAGAATGGAATGAGATCATGATATCTCATAATATATATGAAGCATAAATAATAACAAGATAAATCAAATAAATTATTTAACAACCATGCTCCATAAATATATAATGGGTGATTCATTTCCATGAGTCATTAAGCATTTATGATGCATTAATGACATGGATGAATCACTCAAATGAGTCACTAATCTCATTTAATGCATATGCCACCTTAACCCCCAAGTCACCATCTTCTAGAAGCTTCTCACGCAATTACGAGAACGCCCCTCCTATCCGTGAAAACACGGAAAAACTTTAGACTGTATAAATCCAATAACCGGATACTAGAAACTGCCTTGAACCAAAGCCGACTAGTAAAAACTGTCCGGATGTCGTACGTGCGTAAACACATGTATGCCTCTGAACCCTTGTCGTAAAACCATACGACCTCTATATCGTTTCGCCTGGAGTAGGGAAACTCTCTGTGTGGGACTCTAGAGACTCGACTACTACGCTGGCAGTGGGTTTAACTAGAGACCGCAAGCGGCACTAGCTGTACGTAACGGTCCCCAGGTAGATGTCGATAAGAAGGCCGATGAGGAAACCCATCCAAACTCCTACTGAGTCTGATGTGACAATCTCCGTACAGTCCGGTCTGTTCGTCTAAGACTATCGCATATCGGGCCTAGGGGGCGGCATGCGTCAGTCCCCTAATAGCGGTATAAGTCGTGTCGGAGTGAAGCCCATTACACCATGAGAAACTACTCGAACCTACCAGCAAATCTCTCTTGCCCTAGCCAGGGACTTTTTGTAATGGCTCTCTGAAACAGCGCGATATCATCCCCCAATACCGGGAGAGACGAATCCTGTCTAACTGCCACTGCCTCCAAGTGCTCGGGACTGCACCCAACTGCTACCTGTTTGAACGACTCCTTTGAGCCGTGGTAGGGTAGCAATCTAAGAACAGTGGGACACACTCGAGGCGAAGTAGCAGTGTCAAGTCTGCGGACTATGCTGTACTCATGTCACCTGGGAACTGTTCACTGACGACTGGTATAAAACCAACCAACAGTTCCCTGTGAGTCCTGTCCAGTGTACCCGTAACCTAACGAGCACCTGCATACTATCTCCAGTACGACGTACTGATGGCTGTGGGACAGACCATCTCCCCAACTGGGATGAGAAGTGTACACACTAGTCTACTCCGGAGTATCGATGCCCTGTCTCGATAATCCTGCGACCAGGGACCTGAATAAGGATGTGCTTGTAGACTACCCAGCCCCCACTAGTGTGACTGCCATCACAACGCTGGTACTCAAGAAAGATCCTAAGAGCTCTATCAATATGTATACTCACATATTAAGATAGAAAAACCAAGTAGCATACTACCATGTTTAGCAAGACTGTTATATACATGTGATTATCCCAAGCTTCCATTAAGTAATATACAAACTAGTATGATACAATAATGGCCCATAGGGCATATACACTAACAATCTCCCACTTCCACTAGGGCCATGTACTGGCATATCGAAGATCGATGATCTCGAGTAATCTCTCGAACTGAATCTGAGGTAGGGCCTTTGTGAATGGATCAGCTGTTGGATATATATGCCCTAGAGGCCTACATTGTATAGGATGCTTGGGATATGTATGTACATGACAGTCTTGCTTGATATGATAGTACGCTATTTGGTTTGACTTTGTCTTAACGTATGATATATTTTACTTGGTATTTATATATATATGTTGATAAAGCCCATAGGGTGTTTTGTCTGACTACCGGCGTTGTGATGGCAGTTATACTAGTGGGAGCTGGATAGTCAATAGGCACACCCTTAAGATGTCCCTGGTCGCAGGAGTATCGAGATTGGGCATCAATACTCCGGAGTAGACTAGTGTATACATATCTAGACCCTGACGAGGGGCAATGGATTGGTCCCGCAACCATTAGTGGTGTTCACCTAAGATTGTATACAGATGCTCACTGGGTGTGAGTACACCGGACAGGACTCGCCGAGAACTGACTGGATGGTATTATACCTAATGTCAGATAGCAGTTCTCAGGTGACATGTGTGCAGATAGTCTGTTGACTTAAGGTCATCATTTGTCTCGTGTGAGTTCCCACTGTGCTTTGATTATTACCCTACCACGGCTCAAAGGAGTCGTGCAAACAGGTTTCAGTTGGGCACAGTCCCGAGCCACGTGGAGGCAGAGAGTGACTGTTAGGGATTCGTCTCTCCCGGTATAGGGAGTTGATATCGCACGGTGATCGGTTGGTCATTACCATAAGTCCCTGGCCAGGGCTGATTGAGAATTACTGATAGGTTGATCAGTAGATTCTCGGATGGTGATAGAGCCATACCGACACGACTTGTATGGTTATTAGGGGTCTGACGTCCACCACCTCCCTAGACCGTACATGTGATACTCTTAGACGAACAGACCGGACTGCGCGGATATTGTCACAGAGAGGCTCAGTAGGATTTCAGATGAGTTACCTCATCAGCTTTCTTATCGACAACTACCTGGGGACCGTTACGTACAGCTAGTGCCGCTTGCGGTCTGTGGTTAAACCCACTGCCAGCGTAGTAGTCGAGTCTTTAGAGTCCCACACAGAGATTTCCCAAACCCAGGAGAAAAGATATAGAGGTCGTATGGTTTTACGACAAAGGTTCGGACGCATACGTGTTTGAACGCACGTACGACATTCGGACAGTTTTTACTAGTCGGCTTTGGTTTAAGCCAGATTCTAGTATCAGGTTATTGGATTTATACAGTCTAAAGTTTTTCCGTGTTTTCACGGATAAGAAGGGCGTTCTCGTAATTTTCCGAGAAGCTTCTAGAAGGATGTGACATTAAGAGAGAGGTGGCATTTTCATTTATTGAATTAGTGACTCATTGTGAGTGATTCATCATGTCATTAAAGCATCATTTATTGCTTAATGACTCACATGATGAATCACCCACTTGAATTATTGAAACATGGTGAATAATCTCATATTATTCATTTCTTTATAATTCATTATGTTTCATATATCAAGTGAGAAGCTTTTTCTTTATCATTATTATTATCATTATCATCTTCTCACTCTCTCTCTTCAAGTTCTCTCTCCTTCACCAAACCCTAATCCTACCCTCATGAGTTGAGAACAAGGATTAGGAAAGACTAATTACTCCATAACCTATCTCTACATCACCTTAGCTACTCTATTTAGCAACTAGAGAAACTAAGTAACCTCAAGTTTAGAGGTTATAGCTTGGATTAGGGTTCTCGGGTGGATCGTCTATCACGGGAGAAAGCCGAAGAGGACGTGGAGATCCAAAGAGGCCGTAGACAACATCAAGATGAAGGACTAGAACCGTTTGGTATAATCTCTTAGCATAGTAGTTTAAAACTCTATAGCTTTTGTTAAAACTTGTTTAGCAAACGATTCGTACGGTTAATCGATGTTTGATCATAGAACATGATTGTTATTCATATTTCCGCCTCCCCACAAGTATTGGGGTGTTGAACATCGACTTACAGTGGTATCAGAGCCTAGCTAAACAATATTTAACTTAATTGCAAATTTGTACGAATTTCGAACGGAAAAACGAAGCCGGAAAACCCTAAAAATATCAAGTTTCTGTCGAAATTTAAATGAAGTCCAAAATTTTTTCAGGCAAGTTCAGAAAGCTTGACAAGACCCCAGAAGAACACCCAAGAAATTTGGGCTCCTGAATCGGCAACGCGGCCGCGGAACCGCGGCGGATCGCACCGATCCGCCGCGCTTCCGCCGCCGAGTTGCCGAGTCAGGAACTCAAATTTCCTGTGCTGCTTCTCTGTGTTATTTGGGATTTTCTGGGATATTTAATATTTGCTCAGGTTTCAGTTTTACAGAGCAGTTTTTGGAGCAATATCAAAGATGTTTAATCGATCGAAATTGTACAGTATTTGCATATTAGATTATATCTGTGATTGTTTAATGTGTTCGTAAACCTCCCCTAACTGCTAGTATGTCAGTTGGCAGGGGGTTGCACATTTCTGAAATGGTTTTTTAACTGTTTGTGCATATAAACTGTATTGGACTGTTGTGGTGATTAGCCGGGTTTTGTGATGGGTTATTGTTTTAATTCATTTGATGTAAATGTAACAAGTTGTAATATTATTTTGCGGGGCACATCCAGGTTGCGGTTGTAGCCACCGTTGTATTATTTCTTTTTACTGTTTTTGCTCCTAGGATAGACCCAAGGTGGGGTGCACAAACTACCGGGTATTTTGAAGTGTTGGGGCAGACCACTTCACTTCTGGTACTTGGCGGGTAGTTTGCCGTACCCGTAGGGGTCTGGGGTGGGAAAATGGCTATTCATCACAACTGTGTAATCTGTCTTTCATTGCAGGCTCAAATGAAATGCAGATTGCTTGCAAATCCAATATTGTTTATCTGTGATCTGGAATGCCTATTATTGCGTCTGACGAATGTATAATATCTATATATGATAGCTATTTAGACGTCGCTTATGTTTTACACCCGCGCTAGCCCAGCCCCCGCTCTGTCGTTAGTTAAGTAACCTAACGGGTGATGACGGGACCCCGTGGCGAATGCGGATGGCATAAGAGGACGTTGTATTTTCGTTGTTATCTGTAATGATAGGTTAAAGATGGGACGCATTATTATTAATGCAAAGAAAATAAAACCTAAACTGAATCGTTGGAACAATTTCTAAAAACCACTCGGTTTTCTTGAAAAAGCAAATTTTAAATGCGGAGCTTAAACCACTCCTTTTAATAAAAGCTATCTTAGTTCCTTCGATCAAATCAGGTTCATTACGTTAACGGTTTTTTTCCAAAAACCAGCCGTAACCCTCCGTCGTTTCAGATAGACAGCACATCGTATTCATGCTATGCTTGTTGGCCTACGTCAAGGCATAGTGTATGGCAGCAGTGTGTGTGCCTATTTGTTGCATAGATAGATGCATTAGTTTAATACAGACGTACACCTTGTTGGCCTACGTCAAGGGCTTGTACGATGTATTTAAATTGATCAGGACAACGACGGGTAGAACTTGACTTGCGTCTTATGACTTGTTGGCCTACGTCAAGGTCTATAAGAGCTTGGGGTAAAAATCACATCGGGAGTTTCAAACATAAAGGAAACTTGCAGATTTAGCTTACATTCTGGAGTGTGGTGACTAGAGTGGCTTCCATCTAGGGCATCATGCAATGATAGTTGGATCCCGATCCCACTGATGAGTAGGATTACTCTCGGGAATTTCTCTCACTTAACAATCAATGCTATAAACCAAGTAGGTGCCTAGAAAGGTGTTAGAGGGGCTACGCCTCCAGGGAAAAGAGGTTCTTTAATTAAGGAACTTTGCAAAAGCGTTGGAAAACCTCCCTCGAAGTACCAACACCAGCCTGGCTGAAAGGTTAAGCAAGTATTGTGACGTGTGATTAAAACCTGACTAGTTCTTCTTTTAGGTTTTGAAGAAGGATTTGAGGAAACAGTGGGAGCCATCCTGTTTAGATAAATTAATAAACCAATCTAAACTTGCAAGAGCATATGCTGAGTGTTTTCTTTTCTCTCTCTCTGGCAGCTACCATGACTGGACTAAAACTATTAGTTGAAAAGAATATACTGACCGGGCAGAACTATAAAGATTGGCTAAGAAACGTCAATATTGCGCTGACTTATGACAAAGTCGCATATGTTACCACCGCTGTTATTCCCCTTATCCCAGGACCAGATTCCTCAGTTACGGACAAGGAAGTTCGTAAAACCTGGGATCTAGACTGTGAGCGAGCTAAGTGTATCGTGCTGGCGTCCATGAATAATGAACTCCAGAAACAGCACGAGAGTATGGATATTGCATCCATATTCCTCCATTGCAAGGAATTGTATGGTGAACACTCCCGTATCGCAAGGTACGAAACCTCAAGGAAACTCTTCCAGATGAGGTTAGCTCCAGGATCGCCTGTTGGAGAGCACGTCCTCAAAATGATCATCCTCATTGAGGAACTCGCAAACCTGGGATGCGTGCTAGAGAATGATTTGTATATCGACTTGATTTTGCAGTCCCTTCCCCACACCTTCTCTCAGTTCGTGCTGAACTTCAATATGCACGAAATGGAAGCGGATCTTCCAAAGCTCCTCAATATGTTAAGGGTAGCAGAGACCTCCTTGAAAAAGGAGAAGACCCTCGTTCTGTATGTTGGCCAATCATCTTCTTCTAAAACTAAAGCGAAAGCTAAAGGAAAGAAGAAGATGAAAACCACCAAACCGAAGGGTGGGGTCAAGAAGGTGCAGGGAACGAACAAGGCAGGAAGGGTGAAGGCAGAAAAGAACGAATGCTTCTATTGTCACAAGCAGGGGCACTGGAAGAAGGATTGTCAGGCCTTCAAAGCCAAGGACATGAAGCAAGCAGTTGCTTCTATTTCAGGTGTGTTCGTAATCGAAAATTGTCTTTCAGTAAACTCTACTTCATGGCTACTTGACACCGGTTCTGGTTCTCACATCTGTAATTCTTTGCAGGATCTGAGAAATAGTAGAGTACTGTGGGCAGGTGATATGACTCTCCGGATGGGCAATGGAATGCATGTAGATGCAGTTGCAATAGGGGAATATCACCTAGGGTTGAATAGTGGAAACATTTTGGTATTGTATAACTGTTTTTGTATTCCCAGTATGTTGTGTAATATTATATCAGTATCTTTATTGTCTAATAAAGGATATAATTTTGTGCTTGAAAGAAATGTCATGAACATTCTCCTAAATCAAGAACTGATTGGGTTTGGCACACTGGAAAACGGCATATACATACTTAATCAACCACAAATTTTCAATATTCAAAACACGCGTAAAAGAAAGGCTCCAGATTCGAATCAAGCCTTCCTATGGCATTGTAGACTTGGTCATATAAATGAAACAAGGTTGACTAAGTTACATAAAGATGGATATCTAGATCCGTTTGAATATTCATCATATGCAACTTGTCAATCATGTATCAAAGGAAAAATGACCAAATCTCCGTTCACCGGACACGGAGAAAGAGCCACCGAACTCTTGGGACTAGTACACAGTGATGTATGTGGTCCGATGTCTATACATGCACGAAGTGGTCACTCCTACTTCATCACTTTTACTGATAACTTCTCTAGGTATGGACATGTGTTCTTAATAAAGCATAAATCCGAGGCTTTTGAGAAGTTTAAGGAGTATAAAAATGAAGTAGAGAAACAAACTGGTAAAAGCATCAAGACACTTCGATCTGATCGAGGTGGAGAATACTTAAGTACCAGTTTCCTTGAATACTTGAAAGCAAATGGAATTCTCTCTCAGCTTACTCCACCTTATACACCTCAGCATAATGGTGTATCAGAAAGAAGGAATCGCAGGCTATTAGATATGGTGCGTTCAATGATGAGTAGTGCTGAGTTACCACTTTCCTTCTGGGGATTTGCTCTAGAATCAGCCGCATATCTATTAAATAGAGTTCCAACTAAGTCTGTACCTACCACTCCATATGAAATGTGGTGTGGGAAGAGACCATATCTCAAGTATATCAAGATATGGGGGTGTCCGGTATATGTTAAAAAGCATAATCCAGACAAGCTCGAAGCACGATCGGTTTTATGCAAGTTTGTAGGATACCCCAAGCATTCAAGGGGGTACATGGTCTACCACACTGAAGAACAAAAGGTGTTTGTCGCTCGTCACATTGTCTTCTTAGAAAGCGAATTTCTTGCAAAAGAAATTAGTGGGAGCGCGGTAGAACTGGAAGAAATTCCAGAACCTCAAACTGCAACCGAAGACTTAAAAGAATCTCAGATTTCAATAGAACATGACGAACCAACGCCACTCCGCAGATCTAGTAGGCTTTCTCATCCTCCTGAAAGATACTATGGTTTTCTTCTTGATGGGGATCGAGAGGATTGCATCATCGATGATGATGAGCCTACTAGTTTTCAGCAGGCTATCACAAGTAGCGACTCAGTAAAGTGGCTGGATGCAATGAGATCCGAAATGGAATCCATGTACACCAATAAAGTATGGACTTTAGAAGTTGCTCCTCCTAGGGTAAAACCAGTTGGGTGCAAATGGATCTTCAAAAAGAATATTGGTGCATTTGGACAAGTGGAAACCTACAAAGCTAGACTAGTAGCAAAAGGTTTTCGTCAAAGACCAGGATTGGACTATGATGAAACCTTTTCACCAATAGCTATGCTTAAATCCATTCGGATCATGCTTGCCATTGCTGCCTTCCATGACTATGAAATCTGGCAAATGGATGTAAAAACAGCTTTTCTAAATGGACATCTAGAAGAGAGTGTTTACATGGATCAACCAGAAGGTTTCCTAGACAGTGGGAGCAGCGGAAGAGTGTGCACATTGCTTAAATCCATTTATGAGTTAAAGCAAGCATCGCGGAGTTGGAACATCTGCTTTGATGAAACAGTCAAGGAATTTGACTTCATCAAAAATATAGATGAACCATGTATTTATAGGAAGATTGTAGAAGGAGCAGTAGTCTTCCTCGTTTTATACGTCGACGACATACTACTGATAGGGAATGATATCCCTATACTACAATCAGTAAAGCTCTTCTTGTCACAGAAATTCTCTATGAAAGATTTGGGAGATGCATCATACATTCTGGGCATTAAGATCTATCGAGATAGATGTAATAGAATATTGGGACTTTCACAGTCCAGGTATATAGACACTATACTAAAGAGATTTAGTATGAAGATTCCAAGCGCGGCAATATGCCCGCTTGTCACGGAATCACCCTCTCCAAAGACTGATGAAGAGAGGGCTCGCATGGGCATTATACCCTACGCTTCGGCGGTAGGATCAATAATGTATGCGATGTTATGTACCAGACCAGATGTGGCTTACGCACTTAGTGTGGTAAGCAGGTATCAATCGGACCCAGGTGAGAAACATTGGATAGCGGTGAAGAACATTCTCAAGTACCTGAGAAGGACTAAGGAGATGTTCTTGATTTACGGAAATAAGGACCTCCAGGTAGAGGCTTTTACCGACTCTGGCTTCCAAAGTGACAAGGATGATTCTAAATCTATTTCGGGTTTTGTGTTTACCCTCAATGGAGGAGCGGTATGTTGGAAGAGTTCCAAACAAGATACCGTCGCAGACTCAACTATGGAGGCTGAGTATATAGCTGCTAGTGAAGCCGCAAAAGAGGCTGTCTGGATAAGGAAGTTCATTTCTGAACTTCAGGTGGTTCCGTCCAATGCCAATCCAATACCGTTGTATTGCGATAACAATGGCGCTGTAGCTTTAGCGAAGGAACCAAGGTCCCATGAGAAATCCAGGCATAACTTAAGGCGTTTTCACCTGATCAGGGAGATCGTGGATCGTCGGGAGATCGAGATACGGAGAGTAGACACAAAAGACAACACGGCAGATCCATTCACCAAGGCCATTCCTCAAGTACAGTTCGAGAGGCTTTTTGAGATGTTGGGCTGTTGGAGATAATGCCCTCAGAGTCAATTATTGGATCACAGGTACGTGATTGCGGTGATTGAGGGAGGACCTATCCCGGTAGGACAGTCTTACTCGAGATGATAGTATGCTATCTGGTTTACCTTTATCATCGTGTACTGTTTTAGGTGACCTGACACGTCGCTATTACACGTTGATAGAGCCCCTAGGATTCTTGCTTGACCACCAGCAGTATGAGGGCGATCATATAAGTGGGAGCTGGGGTCTATAAGCATATCCTGAAATGGTCCCTAGTCGTGTGAGTTTCGAGACAGGGCATCGATACTCCATAGTAGACTAGTGTATACAGTCGAGACCCCGACGAGGGGCGGTGGCCGGTCTCACAAGCCACTGGTGTCAGTTGGATCACCTAAGATGTATACAGGTGCTCATTGGGTTATGAGTACACCGGACAGGACTCGCCGGGAACATGCTAGTTGGTCATATACCAGACGTCAGATGGCAGTTCCCTGGTGACATGTGTGCAGGTTAGTTCATCGACCTGGAGATCGTCATTTGTCTCGTGTGAGTTCCCACTGTACTTTGATTACTACCCTACCACGGCTCAAAGGAGTCGTGCAAACAGGTTTTAGTTGGGTACAGTCCCGAGCCACATGGAGGCAGTGAGCGTATCTTCAGGGGTTTGTCTCTCCCGGTATTGGGGGTGAGGTCGTGCTGTGTCTAGGAGAGCCATTACACAAAGCCCTCGGCCGAGGCAAGGAGATTTACTGGTAGGTATTCCAGTAGTATCTCAGGGTGTTCTGGGCTACACTCCGACACGACTTGTACCGCTTTTGGGGGTCTGACTTTTACCAACCCCCTAGGCCCGCCATGCGATGCTCATAGACGAACGGACCGGACTGCACGGATATTGTCACTGACAGGCTCAGTTGGGTGTCGGGGTGAGCTTCCTCATCGACGTCCCTTTTGGTCAATTGCTGGTGGCCCGTCACGTATTGGCTTATACCTCTGACGTGCTAGTGGTTAAATCCACAGCCATAGTATTGACGAGTCTTTAGAGTCCACCACACTTTCAGTTACTCAGCTTTCGGGCGAAAGGTTGTAGAGGCCGTATGGAGATATGGCAAGGTCCGATCAGATACGTGCGGTATTGCACAAATCAGGATCGGACAGTCTGTACTATAGGCCGTATGGTTATATGGCAGGGTTCGATCAGATACGTGCGGTATTGCACGGATCAGGATCGAACAGATATTACTAGCCGGTTTTGGTATAAGCCGGATTCTAGTATAGTACAGTGGAGATTTTGTCTCATTGCATTTGTATTTCGGTCGAAATACAGATGCGGGTGTGTATGCACAGTATTGGGGTTTTCCTGTAATTTATTACGGGACCAGTTTTTTTTTTTGGAGTTGCCAGTTTGCTTTCCGTTTCGGCCAATTTCCATTGTTCCGTTCATTGGCCGAAGATTGGTGGAGGAGGGTTTATTTGCATTGTTGCAAATAGGCATTTGTGGAGGGGGTTCTTTGCATCTTGTAGCATCATGATAGTCTTCATGATGGTGCACCATCCATTGACTTGCTTGACTTTCCATGCTCATGATGGCTTGACCTTTTTGGAGCCATCATGCATGAGTTGATGGTTGTGTGGAGTGTTGGATTTGTTGCTATCATTTCTTTTGCATGATACTTTTCCTCTCTCTCTCTTTTTTTTTTTTGGCATGAGATGAGAATGGCTCCTTTTTGATTCTCTCTCCCACTCACTCCATTCTCTCCTCTTACCATTGTGGCCGGCCAAGCATGGGATGGGGCTGTCCCAATTTTGTGGAGTGGGGTTTTTGCTCATTTGATGTTCCAAAATCCCCAAAGTCCCTCCATTTAAGTTCTTGTATCATTCCTCCATCAAAATGGCACCTCCTACAACCCCAAAAAGAGACACAAGTTCTACTACACATTCTACAGCGAATCTTGGGCACGTCGAGTAGCCGGCTTCGTGCCCGAGTTGCCTCGGCATTGAGGTGGGAGCCCGTAAACAAAGTAGGCGATGTGGTGCACTTCCGGCGACGAGGAGGAGACCGGAGCTTCCGCAGGAAATCGGGACGATGACGAGAAGACCGGAGGACTTGGATCGTCGGTATATCTCTAACCCATCTTCTAGTAGCTTAGACTTGTTAATGGTAACGATCCGGGTGTTTAGTGCGCGGTGGTGCCGGTTTGCTAAGTCCGCAAAAATTTAAGTTTTTCACCGCTTCCGCATTCCGGCGTCGGATTGACGGCCGGGGCGCCGCCGTGAACTTACAGTGGTATCAGAGCCTCGCCATTAACTTAGTCTAGCTTGGTGTAATGTGTTTTTCTGTTTCGATCGATCGAATGTTCCAAAACTGCATTTTAGTTCGAATCAGTTTCTGTTGAAAATATTTGGTCTCGAAAAATTTTTCAGGTTGTAAAATATTGATGTACTGGAAAATCTAAGAGCTCTGTAAAAATTCGATGAAGTGACTCCACAGTTGGAGCGCGGAACCGCCGCGAAAACCCCATTCCCGCGGCCCTTCCGCCGCGCACTATTCACATCACTTCACCAAATTTTTTCAGAGGCCTTCTGGGCTTAAAATTTGGGTTTTGGAATATTAAAATTGGGCCCAGGATTTCTGTGAGTGCTACAGTTTTGATTGAGGGCCCACTTGTTAATTTTTGATCGATCGGATATTTTAAACACATTTTTCACAGTATTTACATTATATCTGCGACCGTGAATGTCACTCGATCGGTAAATCCTGTCTAACTGCTATAGCCCGGTTAGACGGATTTGCGAACGTGATTTTCACGTTGATGTTCTATGTTTATGCTGTGATGTTGCGGATCGGTCGTGGGGGATAGCCTGGATGCAATGCTAGTACTGTATTGTTGTTTTATGTACATTTGATATTGCGGGGCGAGCGTCCGACATGTGGACTGCCGTCACTGCCTGATTGTATTATTGTTTTGGGGCACGACCTGGTTGCGGTCGATGTACCCGGTGTATGTATATTTTACATTATGTACTAGGATTACCCCGCGGTGGGGTGCACGGATAGCCGGGTTCTAGAGGGCAACAAGCCCGCATCTCATGGCATTGAGACGGAGGGGGCTTCACTCTAGGATTGGCGGGCTATTCGCCGCACTCGTAGGGGGTACAGGTTGACCCAGGAGGGGTGCCCAAGTTGCCGGATTCCGTGGAGTGCTGGGTGGTCCATTCACGGAGCTGAAGGGGGCTGCCTCGCTTCAGGTTTTGGCGGGTGACTTGCCGCGCCCGTAGGGGTCTAGGTTTTTCATTGCACAGGCTATCCACACGACCAGGGGAACGTCGGGTTTCAGTAGTGGCTCTGTGAAACCCGGGGGTCCCAGATATCTGTATTGTTTCTGTGATGCTGTACATTTCTGTGATGTTGCATATTATTCACGCCTTGAGCGAAATATAATATATTGGTGTATATATTAGTAGATGTTGTATATGTTTTTCATCCGCGCTAGTCCAGTCCCCGCTCTGTCGTTAGTAAGCTAACCTAACGGGTAATGACGGGACCCAGTGGCGAATGCGGATGGCATATACGTACATCAGTATATTTTCGTTCTTTTTGGTGTGATCAAATGATGGGACTGCATTGATTCGGATCAATGCAAGTTTAAAAACAAACCTAATCTGATGTTGTTGGAACACTTTTTCAAAAAACTGTTATTGCAAGGACGTTCACTTTTGTTTTGCATCGTGATATTCAGTTGGAATATCCTGCTCCTCAGTCGACGAGGCAAGGGCCGAGATCCCTTCACCGGGAGTGACCCCTTGGACAGAAGTTTGCGTCAGGGCATTAACTTCACTATAGCCGATTACTTTTGCTTTGCACCGTGGTATTCATTTGGAATATCCTGCACCCCATTCTACGGGGAAAGAGCCGAGATCCCTTCACCGGGAGTGACCTCTTTAGTAAAGGTTTTCGTCACTATATTTTATAAAAAGCTATCCGTTCCTTCGACGATATCAAGTTCTTTACGTTAAAGGTTTTCGCCAGAAACCATTCGTAGCCCTCCATCATTTCAGTTAAATATTCGGTAGTATTCAAGCTATGTATTTTGACCTCACGCCAAGGCATAGTGATTGGTAGCTGCCGGGTATTTATCTGTTGCATAGATAGATGCGTTGGTTTGGGACAGTCGTACTACTATTTTGGCCTACGTCAAGGGTATGTACGGGTGGATTCAAATTAACCTGGATAATGATGGGTAGAACTTGACATGTGACTTATGATATTTTGACCTCACGCCAAGGTCATAAGAGCATGGGGCAGAAATCACATCGGGAGTTTCAAAAGAACTGAAACTTGCCAGATATGCGCATACCTTCTGGAGTGTGATACCGTGAGCGGATTCCGTCACGTTATCATGCGATGAGAGTTGGATCCCGATTCCCACTGATGAGTTAGTTTACTCCTCGGGTAACCCCGACTAATTCTTCTTTCAGGTTTGGAGGAGAATTTGAGGTACAGTGGGAGGATTCCAGATTAGATAAATTGGTAACCATTCTGATCTAGGTTAGAGTGCACGCTGAGTGTTTCTTTTCTCTCTCTCTTTGGCAGCGACCATTGACCCGACCCTAAGACTATGACTCAGTGACCAAGTTGACCGAACCTTCTTAACACTGGCTTTTGGATTGTCAGAGTTGCGAACCTCATTGCCACTCCTACTTTTACCCTTTTCTCCAGGACACCCCGTATTACTACGAACGTCCACTTCCAATGGACAAAACCATCGTATGGTTATATACGAACTCGAAGGACTTCGAGGATGGTTTCCGGTTCTGGAGAAAACGGATAGGATTATTCAGTTGTATTTTCCTTTTACCTTCTCTCAGGTTGCGAGTACTCCTTGGTTTAGGAGATAGTACACCTATTATGCAAATTGGATAGTCTTCTTCCAAACCTTAGGCTGGTGCCGAACGATGGGGAATGAAGAAAGCCAATTAGCCTAAACGGTGTACAGAAGGTATTAAGTTAAGACAAAGTAAGGGATTAGTAAGAGGGCAAAGTAAATTGCAACAGATATTCACGACCAAACCATGTATTCCTTCGCCAATCCTAAATCACCTTTGTATTTCTCCAGGACACTCCGTATCACTACGAAGATCCACAGTTTATTTGGATACTCCATCGTATGGTTATATACGAACTCGAAAGGAACTTGTTCCTGTTCGGGGATGGATTCTGGTTCAGGAGAAATAGGAATAAGAGTTATTCAGGTGTCTTTTATCTTCACCTTCTCTCGCATTGCGAGTGTTCCTAGGATTGGGACAGTACACCCATTATGCTTATTGGATAGTCTTCTTCCAAACCATAGGCTGGTGCCGAACGGTAGGGAAGGAAGAAAACCATTTGGCCTAAGGGGGTGTGCAGAAGGTAATGACTAAAGACATATGAAGGGATTTGGAGAGGTGGCAAAGAACTATACGGTTACAGTTGTGAATCTGGATAATGGAAGAGGCATTACTAGGAATACCAGGAAACCCCATCGAAACATTTCGATGTTTCAGTTTCACTGTGTAATGTTAAAAGAAAACTGATTTCCCGATTAGATACTTACTCCAGGGTATGTATTTACCAAGTATGATTCTCACATCTGTATGGTTTTACAGATGATGAGTGGGAGTAGGTTATTGGGAATTGGGTGATCATCCTCATTATATCGGGATTCGTTGTAATTGGTGATATTTGAGGAAATCACCTGGGTTGTTTGCCGGTCGGCAAATATTTGGTTTTGAATATCCGCTTTTATGCACCAATTTCAAATTGATATATCTGTACGTCTATTTTCATAGAGTGAGATATACCTTTCTGAAATTATGTCTACGACATTTACCTATATCAGTGGATGGTTAGGTAAGGAGCATTAAACAGCGGTGTAATTCTTCTTAACCATAAGTACAGTTTTCAACCTACGACACACAGTGAATGAGTTATCAGGCTCAAGGGACTTATACAGAGTATTGTATGTTGTCCAGGGTCCATCAGGACAGAGGGGTTGGTCCTCGTACTATATTCGGTTTACTTATGACTTCTCTAGTTTTTAGACAAGTGTTTCATGGAAACACAGGGTCCGAATTCTGAGAAGTTATAGGTATTTGAATAGAGTAGAGAACCAGGTATAGCAAGTATCGGGATTCTTCAAAGTGATCGAAGATGTAGATACTTGTCAATGGTATTCAGTTGCTAGTAATGATAAAGAGAACTTGCTTCTCTTTCAGGTTACTCATAATTGGAAGCATTCCTAAGTTGAGTAACGCTGATCGGCCTCCTTCCATTTAGTTGACATGCACTGGAGACAGCTGCATGATTTGAATCTGGTTCAATTAAATCAGTGCCTCTGGTCCTATATGGGATATAGAACAGTTCGTATCTTGACGTTGTTAAGGTACGGGGAGTTGTCCAGCTTATGATTAAAACCAGACTCTGGATAACTCAAGGCACGTTTCTGTAATGGCTGTTTGTGGGTTGACCCAGGCTATGACGAGGGTTGACTTTCTACCATCTGGATGAACAATAGCAATATTGTTCTAGACTCGCCACAGTTTTATCAAAAATGGATTTTTTCAGAAAACCGTAGTGGGAGTATGGTAGAACTGGAAGTGATTCCAGAACCACAAACGATTACTGAAGATTTGATAAGGAACCTAAAGATTCAATCTGGATTGACATTCCATTAGCCACTCCGCAGATAAGGTGGGTAACTTCAGGCACCCGAGAGGTACTACGGTAGCCTCAAGGACGGTGACAGGGAAGTTCTTGTTTACCCACAATTACCATTGCTGTTGTTCCAGGCTGCGAAACCCGGCAGGAGGATGAGTATAGCATCGTTCTGAACTCGCTTCAGAAGTGTACGTGTATATGACTCTGCCAGAGGGTTGTCGTAGTCAGTGGGAGCAGCGGAAGCATTGGTGGACAGGTAGCTTATGTCTATTTATAGACTAAAGCAGATGTAGCGGAGATAGATCATCTATTTCTGACGTGACAGTCATAGGTTTGGCTTCATCAGAATAGAAGATGGATCTGTTGAGAAGGTAGTAGGGTGTGATATCCTGGTATTTGGATGACATACACAGAGTAGGAAAGGAAACTCCTATACTACAATCGGTTATCCTTTGGTCGTCACACATTGTTTTCTCCATATGGGATTTGGACATTATATCAGACATACTGGTTACTAGATCTATGGTTTTAGATCTAGATTTGGTTGGTTTCCCAATCAGGGTACTTTGACAGCATTCTAAGAGTATTTAGAATGGACGACTCCTGGCATGGTAGTATACCTGCAGGCGATGGAGTCACCCTCTCTAAAGGTGTCTTACAGACTAAAGGGGAGAGGGACGTGCATGATTGGCAGATCACTTGCTCAGGCAATTGAGTCAATCATGAGATGTCAAGTACCACACCAGATGTTGTTCTTGCACTAGATGCAATAAGTTGACATTGATCCAATCATGGAGAAGCAGTCGGAAGCAGTTTTAGAACATAAGTGGATGTTCTAGGGATATGATAACGACAGCCTCATTCAGGAGACAGTTATCATTCCAGGCTTCCAAGGTGACATGGACGACAAGGAGGTTGTCAGAGCTATAGTTTTTCCCTCTGACGAGGGGCAGTGTCTTGGACAGGTGGTCCAAGGCAATACTGAGGGAGGCATGGCGCAGGATACTGATTAAGTTCAGTTGTCGATACAGTCTAAGAAGTTTGGATTTGGAGTTCATTTATGAGCTATGTCCCATCAGACATCCAGACACATTCTAAGACAGGTATTGCTCATTTCGGGAGATGGATTTCTCCGCGAACTTGAGATATAGAGAGACATAGAAAGAGACATCAAGGCGGATCCACTCACTGAGGCTATTCCTCGAACGCAATAGTTTCGCAAACGAGCTTTGTGAGACTGACTAGTAGAGGAGTTGGGTGTTCGGTATCACACGGGCTGTGAGTATGCGACATCGCAATAATTAGCCTTGAGTGCAAGTGGGAGATTGTTGGAGATAATGCCCTCAGAGTCAATTATTGGATCACAGGTACGTGATTGCGGTGATTGAGGGAGGACCTATCCCGGTAGGACAGTCTTACTCGAGATGATAGTATGCTATCTGGTTTACCTTTATCATCGTGTACTGTTTTAGGTGACCTGACACGTCGCTATTACACGTTGATAGAGCCCCTAGGATTCTTGCTTGACCACCAGCAGTATGAGGGCGATCATATAAGTGGGAGCTGGGGTCTATAAGCATATCCTGAAATGGTCCCTAGTCGTGTGAGTTTCGAGACAGGGCATCGATACTCCATAGTAGACTAGTGTATACAGTCGAGACCCCGACGAGGGGCGGTGGCCGGTCTCACAAGCCACTGGTGTCAGTTGGATCACCTAAGATGTATACAGGTGCTCATTGGGTTATGAGTACACCGGACAGGACTCGCCGGGAACATGCTAGTTGGTCATATACCAGACGTCAGATGGCAGTTCCCTGGTGACATGTGTGCAGGTTAGTTCATCGACCTGGAGATCGTCATTTGTCTCGTGTGAGTTCCCACTGTACTTTGATTACTACCCTACCACGGCTCAAAGGAGTCGTGCAAACAGGTTTTAGTTGGGTACAGTCCCGAGCCACATGGAGGCAGTGAGCGTATCTTCAGGGGTTTGTCTCTCCCGGTATTGGGGGTGAGGTCGTGCTGTGTCTAGGAGAGCCATTACACAAAGCCCTCGGCCGAGGCAAGGAGATTTACTGGTAGGTATTCCAGTAGTATCTCAGGGTGTTCTGGGCTACACTCCGACACGACTTGTACCGCTTTTGGGGGTCTGACTTTTACCAACCCCCTAGGCCCGCCATGCGATGCTCATAGACGAACGGACCGGACTGCACGGATATTGTCACTGACAGGCTCAGTTGGGTGTCGGGGTGAGCTTCCTCATCGACGTCCCTTTTGGTCAATTGCTGGTGGCCCGTCACGTATTGGCTTATACCTCTGACGTGCTAGTGGTTAAATCCACAGCCATAGTATTGACGAGTCTTTAGAGTCCACCACACTTTCAGTTACTCAGCTTTCGGGCGAAAGGTTGTAGAGGCCGTATGGAGATATGGCAAGGTCCGATCAGATACGTGCGGTATTGCACAAATCAGGATCGGACAGTCTGTACTATAGGCCGTATGGTTATATGGCAGGGTTCGATCAGATACGTGCGGTATTGCACGGATCAGGATCGAACAGATATTACTAGCCGGTTTTGGTATAAGCCGGATTCTAGTATAGTACAGTGGAGATTTTGTCTCATTGCATTTGTATTTCGGTCGAAATACAGATGCGGGTGTGTATGCACAGTATTGGGGTTTTCCTGTAATTTATTACGGGACCAGTTTTTTTTTTTGGAGTTGCCAGTTTGCTTTCCGTTTCGGCCAATTTCCATTGTTCCGTTCATTGGCCGAAGATTGGTGGAGGAGGGTTTATTTGCATTGTTGCAAATAGGCATTTGTGGAGGGGGTTCTTTGCATCTTGTAGCATCATGATAGTCTTCATGATGGTGCACCATCCATTGACTTGCTTGACTTTCCATGCTCATGATGGCTTGACCTTTTTGGAGCCATCATGCATGAGTTGATGGTTGTGTGGAGTGTTGGATTTGTTGCTATCATTTCTTTTGCATGATACTTTTCCTCTCTCTCTCTTTTTTTTTTTGGCATGAGATGAGAATGGCTCCTTTTTGATTCTCTCTCCCACTCACTCCATTCTCTCCTCTTACCATTGTGGCCGGCCAAGCATGGGATGGGGCTGTCCCAATTTTGTGGAGTGGGGTTTTTGCTCATTTGATGTTCCAAAATCCCCAAAGTCCCTCCATTTAAGTTCTTGTATCATTCCTCCATCAAAATGGCACCTCCTACAACCCCAAAAAGAGACACAAGTTCTACTACACATTCTACAGCGAATCTTGGGCACGTCGAGTAGCCGGCTTCGTGCCCGAGTTGCCTCGGCATTGAGGTGGGAGCCCGTAAACAAAGTAGGCGATGTGGTGCACTTCCGGCGACGAGGAGGAGACCGGAGCTTCCGCAGGAAATCGGGACGATGACGAGAAGACCGGAGGACTTGGATCGTCGGTATATCTCTAACCCATCTTCTAGTAGCTTAGACTTGTTAATGGTAACGATCCGGGTGTTTAGTGCGCGGTGGTGCCGGTTTGCTAAGTCCGCAAAAATTTAAGTTTTTCACCGCTTCCGCATTCCGGCGTCGGATTGACGGCCGGGGCGCCGCCGTGAACTTACATGGGCATGCGGTACGCAAGCAACTGGATCTGGTAGAGACAGTGGGTACTCATTGCGCCAATTATAGGCCTTAGTGCAAGTGGGAGATTGTTGGATATATATGCCCTAGAGGCCTACATTGTATAGGATGCTTGGGATATGTATGTACATGACAGTCTTGCTTGATATGATAGTACGCTATTTGGTTTGACTTTGTCTAAACGTATGATATATTTTACTGGGTATTTATATATATATGTTGATAAAGCCCATAGGGTGTTTTGTCTGACTACCGGCGTTGTGATGGCAGTCATACTAGTGGGAGCTGGATAGTCAATAGGCACACCCTTAAGATGTCCCTGGTCGCAGGAGTATCGAGATTGGGCATCAATACTCCGGAGTAGACTAGTGTATACATATCTAGACCCTGACGAGGGGCAATGGATTGGTCCCGCAACCATTAGTGGTGTTCACCTAAGATTGTATACAGATGCTCACTGGGTGTGAGTACACCGGACAGGACTCGCCGAGAACTGACTGGATGGTATTATACCTAATGTCAGATAGCAGTTCTCAGGTGACATGTGTGCAGATAGTCTATTGACTTAAGGTCATCATTTGTCTCGTGTGAGTTCCCACTGTGCTTTGATTATTACCCTACCACGGCTCAAAGGAGTCGTGCAAACAGGTTTCAGTTGGGCACAGTCCCGAGCCCCGTGGAGGCAGTGAGTGACTGTTAGGGATTCGTCTCTCCCGGTATAGGGAGTTGATATCGCACGGTGATCGGTTGGTCATTACCATAAGTCCCTGGCCAGGGCTGATTGAGAATTACTGATAGGTTGATCAGTAGATTCTCGGATGGTGATAGAGCCATACCGACACGACTTGTATGTTTATTAGGGGTCTGACGTCCACCACCTCCCTAGACCGTACATGTGATACTCTTAGACGAACAGACCGGACTGCGCGGATATTGTCACAGACAGGCTCAGTAGGATTTCAGATGAGTTACCTCATCAGCTTTCTTATCGACAACTACCTGGGGACCGTTACGTACAGCTAGTGCCGCTTGCGGTCTGTGGTTAAACCCACTGCCAGCGTAGTAGTCGAGTCTTTAGAGTCCCACACAGAGATTTCCCAAACCCAGGCGAAAAGATATAGAGGTCGTATGGTTTTACGACAAAGGTTCGGACGCATACGTGTTTGAACGCACGTACGACATTCGGACAGTTTTTACTAGTCGGCTTTGGTTTAAGCCAGATTCTAGTATCAGGTTATTGGATTTATACAGTCTAAAGTTTTTCCGTGTTTTCACGGATAAGAGGGGCGTTCTCGTAATTTTCCGAGAAGCTTCTAGAAGGATGTGATATTAAGAGAGAGGTGGCATTTTCATTTATTGAATTAGTGACTCATTGTGAGTGATTCATCATGTCATTAAAGCATCATTTATTGCTTAATGACTCACATGATGAATCACCCACTTGAATTACTGAAACATGGTGAATAATCTCATATTATTCATTTCTTTATAATTCATTATGTTTCATATATCAAGTGAGAAGCTTTTTCGTTATCATTATTATTATCATTATCATCTTCTCACTCTCTCTCTTCAAGTTCTCTCTCCTTCACCAAACCCTAATCCTACCCTCATGAGTTGAGAACAAGGATTAGGAAAGACTAATTACTCCATAACCTATCTCTACATCACCTTAGCTACTCTATTTAGCAACTAGAGAAACTAAGTAACCTCAAGTTTAGAGGTTATAGCTTGGATTAGGGTTCTCGGGTGGATCGTCTATCACGGGAGAAAGCCGAAGAGGACGTGGAGATCCAAAGAGGCCGTAGACAACATCAAAACGAAGGACTAGAACCGTTTGGTATAATCTCTTAGCATAGTAGTTTAAAACTCTATAGCTTTTGTTAAAACTTGTTTAGCAAACGATTCGTACGGTTAATCGATGTTTGATCATAGAACTTGATTGTTATTCATATTTCCTCCTCCTCACAAGTATTGGGGTGTTGAACATCGACTTACATCAGCAATGTTCTCTTCAGTAGCAACTCTCCGAACCTCGATCTTCCGACGATCAATGATCTCCCTGATCAGGTGATACCACCTTAAGATGTGTCTGGACTTCTGATGGGACCTTGGTTCCTTCGCTAAAGCTATAGCTCCGTTGTTGTCGCAATACAGAGGTATTGGATCAACAATGGTAGGAACCACCTGAAGTTCTGTTCGGAACTTCTTCATCCAGACTGCTTCTTTTGCGGTATCGCAAGCAGCAATATACTCCGCTTCCATCGTCGAGTCAGCAACGGTGTCCTGCTTGGAGCTCTTCCAGCACACCGCCCCTCCATTGAGGGTAAAGACATGACCTGACATGGACTTGGAATCGTCCTTATCACTCTGGAAGCCGGAATCAGCATAGGCCTCCATCTTGAGGTCTTTTCCGCCGTAAACCAAGAACATCTCCTTAGTCCTCCTCAGGTACTTGAGAATGTTCTTTACTGTTATCCAGTGCTTCTCCCCTGGGTCTGACTGATACCAGCTTACCACGCTCAGTGCGTAAGCTACATCTGGTCTGGTGCACAACATCGCATACATTATAGAGCCTACCGCAGAAGCGTAGGGTATAATAGACATCCGTTCCCTTTCCAAATCAGTCTTGGGAGACATCTCTTTGGATAGGGTGATTCCGTGACAAGCCGGTAGATTACCGCGCTTAGAATCTTCCATACTGAATCTTTTCAGTACAGTGTCGATATACCTGGACTGTGAAAGTCCCAACATCCTCTTGGATTTATCACGATAGATCCGGATCCCCAGAATGTAAGAGGCATAACCCAGGTCTTTCATGGAGAACCTGTGTGACAAGAATCCTTTGACAGATTGTAGCATAGGAATGTCATTTCCTATCAATAAAATGTCATCCACGTACAAGACGAGAAATACGACAGTTCTTGCTACAACTTTACTATATATGCACGGTTCATCTGGATTTTTGATAAAGTCATATTCTTTGACTGTTTCATCAAAACAGATGTTCCAACTCCGCGATGCCTGCTTTAGTCCATAAATGGACTTAAGCAAGTTGCATACTTTCCCGCTGCTCCCACTCTGGCTGATCCATATAGACGCACTCTTCTAAATTTCCATTCAGGAAAGCCGTCTTTACGTCCATCTGCCAGATTTCATAATCATGGAAGGCAGCAATAGAAAGAAGGACCCAAATGGATTTGAGCATAGCCACTGGAGAAAAGTTTCGTCATAGTCCAAACCAGGACTTTGACGAAAACCCCTTTTCAACAAGTCTAGCCTTATAGGTTTCCACCTGTCCATCTACACCAATCTTTTTCTTGAAGATCCATTTGCATCCTATGGGTTTTACCCCATTTGGAGCAAAGTCCAAAGTTCATACTTTGTTGGTGTACATAGACTCCATTTCGGTCCGCACTGCATCTAGCCATCGTACTGAGTCGCCGCTCTGGATGGCCTGCTGGAAGCCAGTAGGTTCATTATCATCTATGATGCAATCCTCTCTATCCCCATCTATGAGAAAACCGTAGTATCTCTCAGGCGGATGAGACGGCCTACTACTCCTGCGGAGGGGTGCGGGAATGTCATGTTCTTCTTGAACTACTTGTTCTACCAAACTTTCAGTATTAGTTTGTGGTTCTGGAATTTCTTCTAGTTCTATTTCGCTCCCACTTATTTTCTTTTCTAAAAACTGCTGTTCCAGAAAATGGGCATTACGAGAAACAAAAACCTTTTGTTCCTCTGCGTAATAGAATTAATATCCCTTGGAGTCTTTGGATATCCCACAAACTTACATTTTACTGATCGTGCCTCGAGCTTGTCCACATGCTGCTTTTTAACAAAAGCTGGACATCCCCAAATCTTCATATGCTGAAGATGGGGTTTCTTTATACTCCACATCTGATATGGGGTGGTTGGCACAGTCTTGGTAGGAGCCCTGTTCAGAAGATATGCCGTTGAATCTAGCGCATAACCCCAAAAAGATCGCGGTAACTCAGGATTACTCATCATGGAACGTACCATATCCAATAGGGTTCGATTCCGTCTCTCCGATACACCGTTATGCTGTGAAGTGTATGGAGGAGTAAGCTGAGAGAGAATTCCTTTCTCTTTTAGGTAACCTAGTAACTCGGCACTCAAGTATTCACCACCTCGATCAGATCTTAGTGTCTTGATACTTTTGCCGGTTTGGTTTTCTACATCATTCTTAAACTCTTGGAATTTCTCAAAAGCCTCGGATTTATGTTTTATCAGATAAATGAATCCGTACCTTGAGTAATCATCCGTGAAAGTAATGAAATAGGAAAAACCACCTCTTGCATGTCTAGACATTGGACCACATACATCGCTGTGTATGAGTCCTAAGAGCTCGCTCGCTCTTACTCCATGTCCAGTAAATGGAGTCTTTGTCATCTTTCTTTGAGACAAGATTGACAAGTGTCATAAGTTTGATATTCGAACGAGTCCAAATATCCTTCTCTATGCAACTTAGTCAACCTTCTCTCATTGATGTGACCCAGTCTACAATGCCATAAGAAAGCTTTATTTAAATCTGGAGACTTTCTTTTTAGTGTGTTCTGGACATTGAAAATTTGGAGTTGGTTTAACACATATATACCGTTTTCCAGTGTACCGGACCCAATCAAACTATGATTAAGGTGGATGTTAACAATACCACTTCCAAACGTGAAATCATAACCTTAATTTGATAACAAGGAAACAGATATGATATTACGCGTTAAGCTGGGTACACAAAAACTGTTATGTAAAACCAAAATGTGTCCACTCGTCAATCCCAGGTGATAATCCCCTACAGACACAGCTCCCACGCTTGCACCGTTAGCAACCATCAGGGTCATATCACCTTCCTTCAGCACTCTACGGTTTCTCAGTGCCTGCAATGAATTGCGAATATGAGATCCTGATACGGTATCCAATACCCAGGAAGTAGAGTTGATTGACACACAATTCTCAATTACAAACACACCTGAAGTCGAAGCCATAACTTGCTTCGGTTTCTGGTTCTAGGCATTCCACGCCTTGCAATCCTTTTTCCAGTGCCCTTTCCTGTGACAATGGAAGCACTCATCCTGGCCCACTACCGGTACCACAAACTTTTTCTTTCCCTTCCCTCCCACCTTACTTACACCTCCTCTAGGTCTAGGGGCGGCCTTCTTTTTCCTTCCTTTGGCCCTAGCCTTGGACCCGGAAGAAGAAGCACCGCTAACAAACATAGCGGGTGTTTCCCTTGCCTTCTGCAAGGTGCCCTCTGCACTCCTTAACATGTTCAGGAGTTCTGGAAGTTCAACTTCGTTTCTTTGAATGTTGAAGTTCAGGATAAACTGGGCGTAGGTGGAAGGAAGGGACTGGAGAATAAGGTCTGTATAGAGCTCATTATCCAAAGCCGTCCCAAGGTCTGCGAGCTCTTCTTTATAGCCGATCATCTTTAGGACATGTTCTCCTACCGATGACCCGACAGCCAACCTTGCTAGAAACAATTTCTTAGAGGTCTCGTATCTTGCTATACGAGATTGCTCTCCATAAAGTTCCTTTGTATGGAGAAATATGGCATCTAGTTCCATATCCTCGTGCCTCCTCTGATGTTCATTGTTCATCGAGGCAAGCACGATGCACTTGGCTTTCGCGCAATCGAAATCCCAGGTTTTGCGGATTTCCTTATCCGCATTACTGGATTTGGGACCAGGGACAGCAGGTGCCTTAGCGGTGAGGACGTACCCCAATTTGTCATAGGTCAAAGACATTTTGACATTCAGCAGCCAATCTTTATAGTTTGGCCCTGTCAGTATATTTTTCTCTAAAAGTAACTTTAGTCCAGTCATTTTCAGGGTCGCTGCAATTATGGAAGAGAGAAGAAAACTCTTTAGCATGATGCTCTTGCAAGTTTAGAATGGTTTTTAATTTATCTAAACTGGATGGCTCCCACTGTTTCTCGAATCCTTCCCCAAACCATAAAAGAAGAATTAGCCAGGGCTATTCTCACTGTACAATACTTGCTTAACCGTTCAGCCAGGCTGGTGTTGGTACTTCGAGGGAGGTTTTTCCAACGCTTTCGCGAAGTTCCTTAATTAAATAACCTCTTTTCTCTGGGGGCATAACCCCGCTGACACCTTTCTTGACACCTACTTGGTTTATAGCATTGATCGTTAAGCGACGAATATCCTGAGGAGTATCATATACTCACAGTAAGATCGGGATCCAAATATCATCGTATGATAAGTTGAAGGAATGCTACCAACATTCATCAAACTCCAAATGGTATGCATCTCTTTGCAAATTTCAGTTTCTTTAGAAATTCCCGATAAAAGTTTTTGCCCCATGCTCTTATGACCTTGGCTTAAGTCACATGTCAAGTTCTACCCGTCATTATCTTGTCAATTTGAACCCATCCGTACATACCCCTGACTTTGGTCAAATGATAATACGACTGTCCCAAACTAACTCATCTATCTATGCAACAAATGAATACCCAGCAGCTACCAAACACTATGCCCTGACTTTGGCCAAAATGCATAGCTTGAATACTACTGAATACCCAAATGAAATGACGGAGGGCTATGAATGGTTTTGGCGAAACCGTCAACGTAGTGAACTTGATATGACCGAAGGAACCTGATAGCTTTTAAAAGGAGTGGTTAAAGCTCCGCAATTAAAAATATCATCTGTTTTAAAATAACCGATTGGTTTCTTTTAAATTATTCCAACGATTCAACTTTTTGGTTTATTTTCTTTGCATTATAAATAATGTGTCCCGTCATTAACCAATCATTGCAGAAAACAACGAAAATACAACGTCCTCTTATGCCATCCGCATTCGCCACGGGGTCCCGTCATCACCCGTTAGGTTACTTAACTAACGGCAGAGCGGGGGCTGGGCTAGCGCCGGTGTAAAACATAAGTGACGTCTAAATAGCTATCATATATAGATATTGTACATTCGTCAGACGCAATAATAGGCATTCCAGATCTCATATGAACTTTATTGGATTTGCAAGCAATCCGCGTTTGTTTAGAGCCTGAAACAAAAGACGGATTACACAGTTGTGATGAATAGACATTACCCCATCCTAGACCCCTACGGGTACGGAAAACTACCCGTCAAATACCCGAAGTGAAGCGGTCTCCCTCAACAAAGTGAGTAGGCCACTAAACACTTCAAAGTACCCGGTAGTTTGTGCACCCCATCTTGGGTCTATCCTAGGAGCAAAAAACAGTAAAATGAAATAATACAACGGTGGCACCAACCGCAACCTGGATATGCCCCGCAAAATAATATTACAACATATTACAATTACATTGAATGAATGAATATAACAACCCATCTCAAACACCGGCTAATCATCACAACAGTCCAATACAGTTCATAACCACAAACAGTAAAAACCATTACAGAAATATGCAACCCCCTGCCAACCGACATACTAGCAGTTAGGGGAGGTTTACGAACACATTATACAAGCACAGATATAATCATATTAGCAAACATCGTAAAATTTCGATCGAGCAAAACACTTTAGATTCTACTGAAAAACTTCTCTGTGCACCTGAGATCTTAGCAGAAAATAAAATATCCAGAAATATCACTGTTAACACAAAGGGGTTACTGAAAAAATTTGGGCCGACTCGGCCCTAACTCGGCCGCGGATCCGCGGCGGATCGCATGGATCCGCCGCGGTTCCGCGGTGAGTTAGCCGAGTTGGGAGTCCAAATTTCTTCAGTAGCCCTATAATTTCATGCTTGTTATTCTGAAAGTCCCTGAAAAATTTTTAGGGCCTGTTTAAAATTCGACAGAAACTGTGTTAAAACGATGATCTTTCCGGTTCTTTTTGCGTTCGAAATACTTACGACTTTGATAATGAGTTAATTATTGTTTACCGAGGCTCTGATACCACTGTAAGTCGATGTACAACAACCCACGACTTGCGGGGAGGCAGAATAATGAAAAACGATCTTGTTTAAAGCATAAACATCGACTAACCGAGAATCTTTGCATAAACAATAACTAACGACAAACATAGGAGTTAACAACTACTATGAAAAGTGATTATACCTGTAGAACCGAGTCCTTTGTCTGGTCGTTCTCCACGTCCTCTCCGTCCTTCTCTAAGTAGTAGAAGATCTACCCGAGAGCTTTACTACAAGCTTCACCTCAAACTAGAGGTAACTAGGTTTCTTAAATCGCTAATCAAAGCAACCTAGGTGATATAGAGAATGGTTAAGGATTAAGTAGTCTAATCTAATCCTTGTACTCAACACATGAGAGGGGAGGATTAAGGTTTGAAGAGGGAGAGCTTGAGGAGAGAGAAAGTGAGCAAGAGAATGGAATGAGATCATGATCTCTCATAATATATATGAAGCATAAATAATAACAAGATAAATCAAATAAATGATTTAACAACCATGCTCCATAAATATCTAATGGGTGATTCATCTCCATGAGTCATTAAGCATTTATGATGTATTAATGACATGGATGAATCACTCAAATGAGTCACTAATCTCATTTAATGCATATGCCACCTTAACCCCCAAGTCACCATCTTCTAGAAGCTTCTCGCGCAATTACGAGAACGCCCCTCCTATCCGTGAAAACACGGAAAAACTTTAGACTGTATAAATCCAATAACCGGAGACTAGAAACTGGCTTAAACCAAAGCCGACTGGTAAAAACTGTCCGAAAGTCGTACGTGTGTAAACACACGTATGCGTCCGAACCCTTGTCGTAAAACCATACGACCTCTATATCGTTTCGCCTGGAGTAGGGAAACTCTCTGTGTGGGACTCTAGAGACTCGACTACTACGCTGGCAGTGGGTTTAACCATAGACCGCAAGCGGCACTAGCTGTACGTAACGGTCCCAAAGTAGATGTCGATAAAAAGGCCGATGAGGAAACCCAACCGAACTCCTATTGAGTCTGATGTGACAATCTCCGTACAGTCCGGTCTGTTCGTCTAAGACTATCGCATATCGGGCCTAGGGGGCGGCAAGCGTCAGTCCTCTAATAGCGGTATAAGTCGTGTCGGAGCGAAGCCCATTACACCCTGAGAAACTACTGGAACCTACCAGCAAATCTCGCTTGCCCTGGCCAGGGACTTTGCGTAATGGCTCTCTGACACAGCGCGATATCATCACCAAATACCGGGAGAGACGAATGCTGTCTAACCACCACTGCCTCCAAGTGCTCGGGACTGCACCCAACTGCTACCTGTTTGCACGACTCCTTTGAGCCGTGGTAGGGTAGCAATATAAGAACAGTGGGACACACTCGAGGCGAAGTAGCAGTGTCAAGTCTGCGGACTATGCTGTACTCATGTCACCTGGGAACTGTTCACTGACGACTGGTATAAAACCAACCAACAGTTCCCTGTGAGTCCTGTCCGGTGTACCCGTAACCTAACGAACACCTGCATACTATCTCCAGTACGATGTACTGACGGCTGTGGTACAGACCATCTCCCCAACTGGGATGAGAAGCGTACACACTAGTCTACTCCGGAGTATCGATGCCCTGTCTCGATAATCCTACGACTAGGGACCTGAATAAGGATGTGCTTGTAGACTACCCAGCCCCCACTAGTGTGACTGCCATCACACTGGTAGTGAAGCAAGATCCTAAGAGCTCTATCAATACGTATACTCACATATTAAGATAGAAAAACCAAGTAGCATACAACCATGTTTAGCAAGACTGTTATATACATGTGAATTTCCCAAGCTTCCATTAAGTAATATACAAACTAGTATGATACAATAATGGCCCCTAGGGGCATATACACTAACACTTAATAGGTCCCTAGTCGTGGGAGTTTCGAGACTGGGCATCGATACGCCATTCGTAGACTAGTGTATACAGTCGAGACCCCGACGAGGGGCGGTGGCCGGTCTCACAAGCTATTGGTGTCAGTTGGTTCACCTAAGATGTATACAGGTGCTCATTGGGTTATGAGTACACCGGACAGGACTCGCCGGGAACATGCTAGTTGGTATTGTACCTGACGTCAGATAGCAGTTCCCTGGTGACATGTGTACAGGTTAGTTCATCGACCTGAGATCGTCATTTGTCTCCTGTGAGTTCCCACTGTACTTTGATTACTACCCTACCACGGCTCAAAGAGTCGTGCAAACAGGTTTTAGTTGGGTACAGTCTCGAGCCACATGGAGTCAAGTGAGCGTATCGGCAGGGGTTTCGTCTCTCCCGGTATTTGGGGTGAGATCGGTGCTGTGTCTAGGAGAGCTATTACACGAAGCCCTCGTCCGAGGCAGGAGATTTACTAGTAGGTATTCCAGTAGTATCTCAGGGTGTTCTGGGCTACACTCCGACACGACTTGTACCTCTTTTGGGGGTCTGACTTTTACCAGCCCCTTAGGCCCGCCATGCGATGCTCATAGACGAACGGACCGGACTGTACGGATATTGTCACTGACAGGCTCAGTAGGGTGTCAGGATGAGTTCGCTCATCGACCTCCCTTTTGGTCAATACCTGGTAACCCGTTACGTACGGCTAATACCTCTGACGTGCTAGTGGTTAAATCCACAGCCAAAGTATTGACGAGTCTTTAGAGTCCCCCACAGACAGTTCCTCAAGTTTCGGGCGAAACGCTGTAGAGGCCGTAAGGATTTATGGCAGGGTTCGAACGTACGCGTGCACTTGTGCACGTGTAGTGTTTCGGACGGATAATACTAGCGGGCTTTGGTTTAAGCCGGATCCTAGTATTGCACAGTGTAGATTTTGTCTCATTGCTTTTGTATTCGGTCGGAATTCAAATGCGGGTATGTATATACAGTCGCGGGGTTTTCCTGTAATTTATTACGGGATCGCTTTTTGTAGTTGCCAGTTTGCATTCCGTTTCGGCCATTTTTCTTTATTCCTTCTTGGCTGAAATTCCTTTGATGGGAGAGGCTTATTTGCAAAAGATGCAATTTGTAAAGGAGGGTGTTTTTTGTGGTGGAGGGTTCATAATGGTTCTAGCATCCTTTGACTTCTTTTTGTTAATCATTACTTGCTTGATGTGAATAGATTGATTAGGAAATGGGTGTGACAATACTTCCTCGTCATCATCACACTTTTTCTTTATGCTCACCCATTCTTTTTCCTTGTGCTCACCCCCTTTGATTTTCCCATTGCCATATACATGGCCGGCCACATTTTGGAGGGATGGGGAATTCATTTTGTGTGTAGGAAATTATTCATCTCATTTTTGCTTGCAACAAAATTTCTTAGCCATCACAAAAGTTCATATCTTCTTCTCCTCACTACAAATGGCAACTTCATTAACCCCTTGAGACAAAGAGTTCTGCACTGTTCTACAGCAATCTTGGACACGTCGGCTTGCCAACTTCGTGTCCGAGTTGCCTTGGTTCAGAGGTGGGAGCCCGTAAAAAGAATTCTCGATGTGGTGCCCTTCCGATGAGGAGACCGGAGATCAGTGATGCCGCGAGGAGCTTGGGAAGGTGGCCGAAGACCGAAGGACACGGATCGCTCGGTATAGCCTCTCTAGCCTTTATCTAGTTAGCTAGTAGTAGGTTAGTGGTCCGATCCGGGTTTATAGTCCGCGGTGGCGCTGGTTTCTACTTAAAGAAAAGTTTTGTTTCCGCATTTTGGCCTCGGACAGATGGCCGGGGCGCTACCGTAGACTTACATGGTATCAGAGCCACGCCATTAACCCTTTCTAGCTTGCTCTAACATGTTTAGAACTCGATCGAATGAAATTTCCAAAAACCACAATTTCAAAAGCATCAGTTTCTGTCGATTCTGTTTTGTTGTCAAAAAATTATTTTGTATATTGCAGAAATATGTGCAGGCTTTTTTAAGAGAACTGAGAAAATTTGGTGGGCTGATTTCACTGTAGCGCGGCGGATACGCGGCCGTAACCACGTTTTGGCCGCGGATCCGCGGCCGTACTGTATCCACAGTGCACCAAATTTCTTCAGTAGGTGTCTGTGTTGGTATTGGGGTTTTTGGTATATTCTGTTTGGACCCAGATTTATTTTGAGTCCAACAGTTGTGCTTGGGGCCCACTTCGGGAAATTTTGTCGATCGAAAATTTTAAAACATGTTAGTTCACAGTATTTACATTATATCTGCGACCGTGAATGTCATTTGATCGGTAAATCCTGTCTAATTGCTATAGTCCTTTTAGACGGATTTGCGAACGTGACATTCACGTTGATGTTCTGTGTTGTGCTGTGATATTGCGGATTTGTCATGGTGGATAGCCTGGATGCAATGAAAGTGCAGTTTGGTTGTATATGTACATTTGATATTGCGGGGAGAGCTTCCGACATGTGGACTGTTGTTACTACCTGTTTGTATATTATTCTTTTGGGGCACGACCGGGTTGAGGTCGATGTACCCGTTGTATATTTTACTTTCTGTACTAGGATTACCCCGCAGAGGGGTGCACGAGTAGCCAGGTTCTAGAGTGTAACGAGCCCGCATCTCATGGCTTTGAGACGGAGGAGGCTTCACTCTAGAATTGGTGGGCTATTCGCCGCACTCGTAGGGGGTACAGGTTGACCCAAGGAGGGGTACCCAAGTTACCGGATTCCGTGAAGTGCTGGGTGGTCCATTCACTTTGTTGAAGGGGGCTGCACAGCTTCAGGTTTTGGCGGGTAACTTTCCGCGCCCGTAGGGGTCTAGGTTCTCATTGCACAGGCTATCCACACGACCAGGGGAACGTCGGGTTTCAGTAGCGGCTCTATGAAACCCGGGGATCCCAGATTATCTGTATTGTTCTATGATGCTTATTACATTTCTGTAATGTTGCATTTTATTACGCCTTGAGCGATTATTATATATTGATATATATACTAGTAGAAGTTGTATATGTTTTGCATCCGCGCTAGTCCAATCCCCGCTCTGTCGTTAGTTAAGTAACCTAACGGGTAATGACGGGACCTAGTGGCGAATGCGGATGGCATATACGTATATCGTATTTTCATTCTTTATTGGTGTGATCAATTGATGGGACTGCATTGATTCAGATCAATGCAAGCTAAACAAACATATTTTGATGTTGTTGGAACATTTTTCAAAAAGCTGTTATTGCAAGGACATTCTCTTTTGTTTTGCATAGTAGTATTCGGTTATGAATATCCAGCACCTCAGTCGATGAGGCAAGGGCCGAGATCCCTTCACCGGGAGTGACCCCTTAGACAGAAGTTTGCGTCAGGGTAATAACTTCACTATAGATGATTGCCTTTTGCTTTGCACAGTGGTATTCAGTTGGAATATCCTGCACCTCATTCTATGGGGAAAGAGCCGAGATCCCTTCACCAGGAGTGACCTCTTTAGCAAAGATTTTCGTCATTATATTTTTTATAAAAAGCTATCCGGTTCTTTCAATGATATCAAGTTCATTACGTTAAAGGTTTTTTCGCCAAAAACCATTCGTAGCCCTCCGTCATTTCAGAAAGGTGCTACCTAGTATTCATTCTATGTATGTTGGCCTACGTCAAGGCATAGGGTATGGTAGCTATTTGTTACTTTTCTGTTGCATAGATAGATGCGTTTGTTTGGAACAGTCGTACTGCTATTTTGGCCTACGTCAAGGGTATGTACGGGTGGGTTCAAATTAACCGGGATAATGACGGGTAGAACTTGACATGTGACTTATGATATGTTGGTCTACGTCAAGGTCATAAGAGCATGGGATAAAAATCACATCGGGAGTTTCTAAAGAAACTAAAACTTGCCAGGCATGCGCATACCTTTTGGAGTGTGATAACGTGAGTGGATTCCATCACATTATCATGCGATGATAGTTGGATCCCGATTCCCACTGATGAGTTGGTTTACTCCTCGGGTAATCCCGACTAATTCTTCTTTCAGGTTTGGAGGAGAATTTGAGGTTACAGTGGGAGGTTTCCTGATTAGATAAATTGATAACCATTCTGATCTATGTTAGAGTGCACGCTGAGTGTTTCTTTTCTCTCTCTCTTTGGCAGCGACCATGGCCAGACCCTTGACTATGACTCAGTAACCAAGATTAACCGAACCTTCTTAAACACTGACTTTTGGATTGTTAGAGTTGCATACCTCATTGCCACTCCTACTTTTACCCTTTTTCTCCAGAACACCCCGTACTACTGCGAACATCCACTTCCATTGGATAAAAACATCGTATGGTTATATACGAACTCGAAGGAACTTGTTCCAGATTCTAGGTTGGTTTCCGGTTCTGGAGAAAACGGATAGGACTATTCAGTTGTCTTTTCCTTTTACCTTCTCTCAGGTTGCGAGTGCTCCCTGGATTAGGGGATAGTACACCCGTTACGCTTATTGGATAGTCTTCTTCCAAACCTTAGGCTGGTGCCGAACGGTAGTGAATGAAAAAAACCAATTAGCCTAACGATGGTGTATAGAAAGTATTAAGTAAACACAAATAAAGGGAATAGTAAGAGGGCATAGTAAAATGCGACTGCTACTCACGACTAAACCAAATATTTCATCGACACTCCTACTTCACCTTTGTATTTCTCCAGGACACTCTGTATCACTACGAAGATCCAAAGTTTATTTGGATACTCCATCGTATGGTTATATACGAACTCGAAAGAAACTTGTTCCAGTTCGGGGATGGATTCTGGTTCAGGAGAAATAGGAATAAGGTTTTATTCAGTTGTCTTTTGTCTTTACCTTCTCTCGGGTTGCGAGTGCTCCTAGGATTAGGACAGTACACCTATTACGCTGAATGGATGGTCTTCTTCCAAACCATAGGCTGGTGCCGAACGGTAGGGAGCGAAGAAACCATTTAGCCTAAGTGGGTGTACAGAAGGTAATGACTAAAGACATATGAAGGGATTTGGAGAGAGGCTGGATAATGGAAGAGGCATTACTAGGAATACCTGGATACCCCTTCGAAACATATCCATGTTTCAGTTTCACTGTGTACTGTTAAAAGAAAATTGATTTCCCAATTAGACACTTGTTCCAGGGTATGTATTTACCAGGTATGATTCTCACATCTGTATGGTTTTACAGATGATGAGTGGGAGTAAGTTATTGGGAATTAGGTGGTTATCCTCATTATATCGGGATTCGTTGTAACTGGTGATATTTGAGGAAATCGCCTGGGTTGTTTGCCGGACGGCAATTATTTGGTTTTGAATATCCGTTGTAATGTACCAAGTTCAAATTGATATATTTGTACGTTTATTTTTTATAAAGTGAGATATAACTCTTTGAAATTATGTCCATGACATTTACCTATATCAGTGGATGGTTAGGTAAGGAGCATTAAAACAGCGGTGTAATTCTTCTTAACCATATGTACAGTTTTCGACCTACGACATATGGGGAATGAGTTATTAGACTCAGGGGACTTATACAAAGTATTATATGTTGTCCAGTGTCCATTAGGACAAGAGGGGTGGGTACTCGTACTATATTCTGTTTATTTGTGACTTCTCTAGTTCTTAGACATGTGTTTCATAGAAATACAAGGTCCAAGTTTTGAGAAGTTATAGGTATAAGAATAAAGTAGAGAACCAGGTGTTGCAAGTATCAAGATTCTTCAAGGTGATCGAAGATGTAGATACTTGTCTATGGTATTCAGTTGATAGTAATGATTATGAGAACTTGCTTCTCTTTCAGGTTACTCATATCTGGATGTATTCCTAAGTTGGGTAATGCTGATAGGCCTCTCTTCCATTTAGTTGACATGCACTGGAGACAGTTGCATGATTTGAATCAGGTTCTAATAAAATCAGTGACTCTGTTTCTATATTGGATATAGAACGGTTCATATCTTAACGATGTTAAGGTACGGGGAGTTGTCCAGCTTATGCTTAAAACCAGACTCTGGATAACTCAAGGCACGTTTCTGTAATGGCTGTTTGTGAGTTGACCCGGCCTATGACGAGGGTTGATTTTCTGCCATCTGGAAGATCGATAGTGATATTGTTCTTAACTCGCCACAGTTTTAATAAAAATGGATTTTTTCAGAAAACAGTAGTGGGAGTATGGTAGAACTGGAAGTGATTCCAGAACCGCAAACGATTACTGAAAATTTGATAAGAACCTAAAGAATCAATCTGATTTGACTTCCATTAGACACTCCGCAGATATGGAGGGTAACCTCAGGCACTCGAGAGGTACTTCGGTATGCTCAAGGACGGTGACAGGGAGGTTCTTGTTTACCCGGACTTGCCATTGCTGTTGTTCCAGACTGTGAGACCCGGCAGGAGGATGAGTATAGCGTCATTCTAAACTAGCTTTAGAAGTGCACGTGTATATGACTCTGCCAGAGGGTTGTCGTAGTCAGTGGGAGCAGCGGAAGCATAAAGGACAAGTAGCTTATGTCTATTTATGGACTAAAGCAGATATAGCAGAGATAGATCATCTATTTGTGATGTGACAGTCATAGGTTTGAATTCATCAGAATAGGGGATGGATCTGTTAAGAAGGTAGTAGGGTGTGATGTCCTGGTACTTGGATGACATACACAGAGTAGGAAGTTAAATTCATATACTACCATCGGTTATACTTTGGTTGTCGCACGGTGGTTTCTCCACATAGGATATGGATATTATATCAGATATTCTGGTTACTAGATCTATGGTTTTAGATCTAGATTTGGGAAGTGTCCCAATCAGGGTACTTAGACAGCATTCTAAAGGTATTTAGAATGGACGACTCCTGGCACGGTAGTGTACCTGCAGGTGATGGAGTCACCCTCTCTAAATGTTTCTAACAGACTAAAGGGGAGAGGGATGTGCATGATTGGCAGATCACTTTCTTAGGCAATTGAGTCAATCATGAGATGTCAAGTACCACACCAGATGTTGTTTTTGCACGAGCTGCAGTAAGTTGATATTAATCCAATCCTGGAGAAACATTCGGAAGCAGTTTTAGAACATAAGTGGATGTTCTAGGGATATGATAACAACAACCACTTTTAGGAGACAGTTATCATTCCAGGCTTCCAAGGTGACCTGGATGACAAAGTGACTGTCAGAGTTATAGTTTTCCCTCTGACGAGGGGCAGTGTTTTGGACAGGTGATCCAAGCAAACACTGAGGGAGGCATGACGTAGGTTACTGATTAAGTTCAGTTGACGATAGAGTCTAAGAAGTTTGGATTTGGAGTTCATTTATGAGCTAGGTCCCATCAGATATCCAGACATATTCTAAGACAGGTATTGCTCATTTCGGGAAATAGCTTTCTCCGCGAACTTGAGATAAAGAGAGACATAGAAAGAAACATCACGGCGGATCCACTCACTAAGGCTATTCCTCGAACGCAATAGTTTCGCAAACGGGCTTTGTGAGACTGATTAGTAGAGGAGTTGGGTGTTCGATATCACACGGGCTGTGAGTACGCGACATCGCAATAATTAGCCTTGAGTGCAAGTGGGAGATTGTAAGATATAGTGCCCTCAGAGTCAATTATTAGATCGCAGGCACGTGATTGCAATGATTGAGAGAGGACCTATACCGGTAGGACAGTCTTACTCGAAAGGTTTGTATACTATCTGGTTTGTTTTTATCATCGTGTGCATACTTTAAATGACATTGCGGTTCACTTTTACACGTGGAAAGAAAAATACTATACTATCTAGTTTATCTTTATCATTGTGTACTGCTTTAGGTGATGGTACATATCACTATTTCACGTTGATAGAGCCGTTAGGATTCTTTCTTGACAACCAGCAGTATGATGGCGATCATATACGTGGGAGCTGGGGTCTATAAGCACATACTTAAAAGGTCCCTAGCCGTGGGAGTTTCGAGACTGGTCATCGATACCCCATACGTAGACTAGTGTATACAGTCGAGACCCCGACGAGGGGCGGTGGCCGGTCTCACAAGACATTGGTGTCAGTTGGTTCACCTAAGATGTATACATGTGCTCATTGGGTTATGAGTACACTGGACAGGACTCGCCGGGAACATGCTAGTTGGTATTATACCTAACGTCAGATAGCATTTCCTTGGTGACATGTGTACAGGTTAGTTCATCGACCTGAGATCGTCATTTGTCTCGTGTGAGTTCCCACTGTACTTTGATTACTACCCTACCACGGCTAAAAGGAGTCGTGCAAACAGGTTTTAGTTGGGTACAGTCCCGAGCCACATGGAGGCAAATGAGCGTATCGGCAGGAGTTTCGTCTCTCCCGGTATTGGGGGTGAGATCGCGCTGTGTCTAGGAGAGCTATTACACGAAGCCCTCGGTCGAGGCAGGGGATTTACTGGTAGGTATTCCAGTAGTATCTCAGGGTGTTCTGGGCTACACTCAGACACGACTTGTACCGCTTTTGGGGGTCTGACTTTTACCAGCCCCCTAGGCCCGCCATGCGATGCTCATAGACGAACAGACCGGACTGTACAGATATTGTCACTGACAGGCTCAGTAGGGTGGCAGGATGAGTTCGCTCATCGACCTCCCTTTTGGTCAATACCTGGTAACCCGTTACGACGGCTAATACCTCTGACGTGCTAGTGGTTAAATCCACAGCCAAAGTATTGACGAGTCTTTAGAGTCCCTCACAGACAGTTTCTCAAGTTTCGGGCGAAACGCTGTAGAGGCCGTATGGATTTATGGCAAGGTTCGAACGTACGCGTGCACTTGTGCACGTGTAGTGTTTCGGACGGATAATACTAGCGGGCTTTGGTTTAAGCCGGATCCTAGTATTGCACAGTGTAGATTTTGTCTCATTGCATTTGTATTCGGTCGGAATACAAATGCGGGTATGTATATACAGTCTCGGGGTTTTCCAGTAATTTATTACGGGATCGCTTTTTGAAGTTGCCAGTTTGCATTCCGTTACGGCCATTTTTCTTTATTCCTTCTTGGCTGAAATTCATTTGATGGGAGGGGCTTATTTGCAAAAGATGCAATTTGTAAAGGAGGGTGTTTTTTTGTGGTGGAGGGTTCATGATGGTTCTAGCATCCTTTGACTTCTTTTTGTTCATCATTACTTGCTTGATGTGAATGGATTGATTAGGAAATGGGTGTGACAATACTTCCTCATCATCATCGCACTTTTTCCTTATGCTCACCCATTCATTTTCCTTGTGCTCACCCCCTTTGATTTTCCTATTTCCATATACATGGCCGGCCATATTTTGGAGGGATGGGGAATTCATTTTGTGTGTTGGAAATTATTCATCTCATTTTTTCTTGCAACAAAATTTCTTAGCCATCACAAAAGTTCATATCTTCTTCTCCTCACTACAAATGGCAACTTCATTAACCCCTTGAGACAAAGAGTTCTGCACTGTTCTACAGTAATCTTGGACACGTCGACTTGCAAACTTCGTGTCCGTGTTGGCTCGGTTCAGAGGTGGGAGCCCGTAAAAACACTTCTCGATGTGGTGCCCTTCCGACGAGGAGACCGGAGATCAGTGATGCCGCGAGGAGCTTGGGAAGGTGGCCGAAGACCGAAGGACATGGATCGCTCGGTATATCCTCTCTACCCTTTCACTAGTTAGCTAGTAGTAGGTTAATGGTCCGATCCGGGTTTATAGTCCGCGGTGGCGCCGGTTTCTACATAAAGAAAAGCTTTGTTTCCGCATTTTGGCCTCGGATGGACGGCCGGGGCGCTGCCGTAGACTTACAAAAGCCGTAGTATCTCTCAGGCGGATGAGACGGCCTACTACTCCTGCGGAGGGGTGCGGGAATGTCCTGTTTTTCTGGAACTACTGGTTCTAACAAACATTCAGTAGTAGTTTGTGGTTCTGGAATTTCTTCCAGTTCTATTGCGCTCCCACTTGTTTCCTTTTCTAAAAACTGCTGTTCTAGAAAATGGGCATTACGAGAAACAAAAACCTTTTTTTCCTCTGCGTAATAGAAATAATATCCTTTGGAGTTCTTTGGATATTCCCAAAACTTACACTGTACTGATCGTGCCTCGAGATTGTCCTCATGCTGCTTTTTAACAAAAGTCGGACATCCCCATATCTTCAGATACTGAAGATAGGGTTTCTGCCCACTCCACATCTGATATGGTGTGGTAGGCACAGTCTTTGTAGAAACCCTGTTCAAAAGATATGCAGCTGATTCTAGTGCATAACCCCAGAAAGATCGCGGTAACTCAACATTACTCATCATGGAACGTACCATATCTAATAGGGTTCGGTTCCGTCTCTCCGATACACCGTTATGTTGTGGAGTGTATGGAGGAGTATGCTGAAAGAGAATTCCATTCTCTTTTAGGTAACCCAGGAACTCGGCACTTAAGTATTCACCACCTCGATCAGATCTCAGTTTCTTGATACTTTTTCCGGTTTGGTTTTTTACTTCATTCTTATATTCTCGGAATTTCTCAAAGGCCTCGGATTTATGTTTCATCGGGCAAATGAATCCACACCAAGAGTAATCATCCTTAAAAGTAATGAAATATGAAAAACCGCCTCTTGCATGTGTAGACATTGGACCACATACATCGCTGTGTATGAGTCCTAAGAGCTCACTCGCTCTTACTCCATGTCCAGTGAATGGAGTCTTTGTCATCTTTGCTTTGAGACATAATTGACAAGTGGCATAAGATTGATATTCGAACGGATCCAAATATCCTTCTCTATGTAACTTAGTTAACATTGTCTCATTGATGTGACCTAGTCTACAATGCCATAAGAAAGCCTGATTTAAATATGGAGACTTTCTTTTTAGTGTGTTCTGGACATTGAAAATCTGTAATTGGTTTAATACGTATATACTGTTATCTAGTGTACCGGACTCAATCAAACAATGATTAAGGTGGATGTTAACAATATCGCTTACAAACGTGAAATCATAACCATCTTTTGATAACAACGATACTGATATGATATTACACGTTAAACTAGGTACACAAAAACAGTTGCGCAAAACCAAAATATGTCCACTCGTCAATCCAAGGTGATAATCCCCTACGGACACAGCATTCACGCTAGCTCCGTTAGCAACCTGGAGGGTCATATCACCAACCTTCAGCACTCTACGGTTTTTCAGTGCCTGCAATGAATTGCATATATGAGATCCTGATCCGGTATCCAATACCCAGGAAGTAGAGTTGATTGACAGACAATTTTCAATTACAAACACACCTGAAGCCGAAGCCACAACTTGCCTCGGGTCCTGGTTCTTGGCAATCCAAGCTTTGCAATCTTTCTTCCAATGGCCTTTCCTACGACAGTCGAAGCACTCGTCCTTTGCCACTACTGGCACCACAACCTTTGCCTTTCCCTTGGCTCCCACCTTACCAACACCACCTCTTGGTTTAGTAGTGGCCTTCTTCTTCCTTCCTTTGGACCTTGCTTTGGACCTGGGAGAAGAAGCACCACGAACAAACATAGCGGATGTTTCCCTTGCCTTCTGCAAGGTGCCCTCTGCACTACTCAACATGTTAAGGAATTCTGGAAGTTCAACTTCTTTACATTGAATGTTGAAATTCAATATAAACTTGGCGTAGGTGGAAGGAAGGGACTGAAGAACCAAGTCTGTATATAGCTCCTTCTCTAATGTTGTCCCGAGGTCTGCGAGCTCTTCAATATAGCCAATCATCTTAAGGACATGTTCTCCTACAGATGATCCGACGGCCAGCCTCGACTGAAACAAGTTCTTCGAGGTCTCGTATCTAGCTATACGAGATTGCTCTCCATACAGTTCCTTGGTGTGGAGAAATATGGATTCAAGATCCATATTCTCGTGCCTCCTCTGATGTTCATTATTCATAGAGGCAAGCACGATGCATTTGGCCTTCGCGCAGTCTAACTCCCAGGTCTTGCGGATTTTCTTATCCGCGACATTGGATTCAGGACCTGGGACGACAGGTGCCTTAGTAGTAAGGAAATACCCCAATTTGTCATAAGTTATAGCCATCTTGACATTCCGGAACCAATCTTTATAGTTTTTGTAAGTGCACGGCGGCGCCCCGGCAGTCGATCCGATGCCGGAAACGAAAAACTTTGCGAACTAGCAAACCGGCACCACCGTGCAATTTTATCCCGGATCGGGCCATTAACCTAGATACTAGCAAACTAAAAGATGGGTAGAAAGATATACCAAGCGATCTGTGTCCTTCGGTCTTCGTCTCCACTCCGATCTCCTCGCGGAATCTCCGGTCGTCGCCTCCTCGTCGAAACGGGCACCACATCGCCGGGTTCTTTTACGGGCTCCCACCTCTGGACCGAGGCAACTCGGGCACGAAGTTGGCTAGCCGACGCGTCTAAGGTTTGCTGTAGATGTAGTGTAGTAGGCTATGTCTTTTTGGGGTTTATGTTGTTGCCATGGTGGAGGAGAAAATGAACTATTGAGTGAACTAGTATTTTGTGGCAAGAAGAATGAAATGAGATCATAATTTTTCTCTCCAAAAATCACACCCCCTCTCCTCCTAATAATGTGGTCGGCCACTCAAGGAATGGTGGAGGAAAAATCCTATGGAATAATGCAAGAGGAGAAGAGAAAGATAATGAGAAAAATGGTCATTACAAAATCAACTCAACATCCAACTCAATCCAATCATAATAAATGCAAGTGATGAGATTAAAATGGAATCTCATGATGAAGCCACATAATGCAAGAAATGTAAGTCGATGTAGTACACCCCAGTACTTATGGGGAGGCGGAATTTTCAAAAACAATCTAGTTTAAACAACGAACATCGACTAACCGCTTGAATCGAAGCTAAACTATAAATAACCGTATCTTATGAGTTTCTTTTCATAAGTGATTAGGGATTATACCTAATGAAACCGGTCCTTCTTCTTTGCGTCCTCCTTTGTTCTCCTCGACCTTCTCTAGGTAGTAGACGATCCACCCGAGAGCAAAACACCAAGCTAAACCTCTAACTTGAGGTAACTAATCAACTTTGATTGCTAATCAAAGATGAAAGGATGATATAGAGTGTAGGTTATGGATTGTTTAGTCTAACTAAACCTTTGTTCTCAACACATGAGGATTAAGGTTAGTATCTTGAAGATGAGAGCTTGAGGAGAGAGAATGTGTGATATGATAATGAGAGAAGAGAGAGAGTGTATCATAATATTATGAAGCATTCTTATTATCAAATAATCAATAATGGAAATGAATAAGCATGCTTCACAAAATATCTTGTGATGATTCATTAACATGAGTCATTAAGCAATAAATGTGCATTAATGAAGTGAATGAATCACCACTATGACTCACTCTCTTTCCAAAACAAACCTCCTTAGTCACATCTTCTAGAAGCTTCTCGAGTAATTACGAGAACGCCCCTCCGATCCGTAAAAATACGGAAAAACTTTAGACTGTAAAAATCCAATAACCGGATACCAGTAACTGGCTTAAACCAAAGCCGACTGGTAAAATCTGTCCGAAAGTCGTACGTGCGTAAACGCACGTATGCGTCCGAACCCTTTGTCGCAAAACCATGCAACCTCTATATCGTTTCGCCTGGAGTAGGAAACTCTCTGTGTGGGACTCTAGAGACTCGACTACTACGCTGGCAGTGGGTTTAACCACAGACCGCAAGCGGCCATGCTGTACGTAACGGTCCCCAGGTAGTTGTCGATAAGAAGGCCGATGAGTAAACCCATCCGAACTCCTACTGAGTCTGATGTGACAATCTCCATACAGTCCGGTCCGTTCGTCCAAGACTATCGCATATCGGGCCTAGGGGGGCGGCAAGCGTCAGTCCCCTAATAGCCGTATAAGTCGTGTCGGAGTGAAGCCCATTACACCCTGAGAAACTACTGGAACCTACCAGCAAATCTCGCTTGCCCTGGCCAGGGACTTTGCGTAATGGCTCTCTGACACAGCACGATATCTACTCCCAATACCGGGAGGGACGAATCCTGTCTAACCGCCACTGCCTCCAAGTGCTCGGGACTGCACCCAACTGCTACCTGTTTGCACGACTCCTTTGAGCCGTGGTAGGGTAGCAATCTAAGAACAGTGGGACACACTCGAGGCGAAGTAGCAGTGTCAAGTCTGCGGACTACGCTGTACTCATGTCACCTGGGAACTGTTCACTGACGACTGGTATCAAACCAACCAACAGTTCCCTGTGAGTCCTGTCCGGTGTACCCGTAACCTAACGAGCACCTGTATACTATCTCCAGTACGACGTACTGACGGCTGTGGGACAGACCATCTCCCCAACTGGGATGAGAAGCGTACACACCAGTCTACTCCGGAGTATCGATGCTCTATCTCGATAATCCAACGACCGGGGACCTGAATAAGGATGTGCTTGTAGACTACCCAGCCCCCACTAGTGTGACTGCCATCACAACGCTGGTAGCCAAGCAAGATCCTAAGAGCTCTATCAATACGTATACTCACATATTAAGATAGAAAAACCAAGTAGCATACTACCATGTTTAGCAAGACTGTTATATACATGTGAATATCCCAAGCTTCCATTAAGTAATATACAAGCTAGTATGATACAGTAATGGCCTTCTAGGGCATAAACACTAACAATCTCCCACTTGCACTAGGGCCATGTACTGGCATATCGCAGACCAATGATCTCGAGTAGCCTCTCGAACTGAATCTGAGGAAGGGCCTTCGTGAATGGATCAGCAATGTTCTCTTCTGAAGCAACTCTCCGAACCTCGATCTCCTGACGATCAATGATCTCCCTGATCAGGTGATACCGCCTCAAGATGTGTCTGGACTTCTGATGGGACCTTGGTTCCTTCGCTAAAGCTATAGCTCCGTTGTTGTCGCAATACAGAGGTATTGGATCAACTATGGTAGGAACCACCTGAAGTTCTGTTAGGAACTTCTTCATCCAGACTGCTTCTTTTGCGGCATCGCAAGCAGCTATATACTCCGCTTCCATCGTCGAGTCAGCAACGGTGTCCTGCTTGGAGCTCCTCCAGCACACCGCCCCTCCATTGAGGGTAAAGACATAACCCGACATGGACTTGGAATCGTCCTTATCACTCTGGAAGCCGGAATCAGCAAAGGCCTCCAACCTGAGGTCTTTAGCGCCGTAAACCAAGAACATCTCCTTAGTCCTCCTCAGGTACTTGAGAATGTTTTTTACTGCTATCCAGTGTTTCTCCCCTGGGTCTGACTGATACCGGCTTACCACGCTTAGTGCGTAAGCTACATCTGGTCTGGTACACAACATCGCATACATTATAGAGCCTACCGCAGAAGCGTAGGGTATAATAGACATGCGTTCCCTTTCCAAATCAGTCTTGGGAGACATCTCTTTGGAGAGGGTGATTCCGTGACAAGCCGGTAGATTACCGCGCTTAGAATCTTCCATACTGAATCTTTTCAGTACAGTGTCGATATACCTGGACTGCGAAAGTCCCAACATCCTCTTGGATCTATCACGATAGATCCGGATCCCCAGAATGTAAGAGGCATCACCCAGGTCTTTCATGGAGAACCTGTGTGACAAGAATCCTTTGACAGATTGTAGCATAGGAATGTCATTTCCTATCAATAGAATGTCATCCACGTACAAGACGAGGAATACGACACTTCTGGCCACAACTTTACTATATATGCACGGTTCATCTGGATTTTTGATAAAGTCATATTCTTTGACTGTCTCATCAAAACAGATGTTCCAACTCCGCGATGCCTGCTTTAGTCCGTAAATGGACTTAAGCAGCTTGCATACTTTCCCGCTGCTCCCACTCTGATTGAAACCCTCTGGCTGATCCATATAGACGCTCTCTTCTAAATTTCCATTCAGAAAAGCCGTCTTTACGTCCATCTGCCAGATTTCATAATCATGGAAGGCAGCAATAGCAAGAAGGACCCGAATGGATTTGAGCATAGCCACTGGAGAAAAAGTTTCGTCATAGTCCAAACCAGGTCTTTGACGAAAACCCTTTGCAACAAGTCTAGCCTTATAGGTTTCCACCTGTCCATCTACACCAATCTTTTTCTTGAAGATCCATTTGCATCCTATGGGTTTTACCCCATCTGGAGCAAAGTCCAAAGTCCATACTTTGTTGGTGTACATGGACTCCATTTCGGTCCGCATTGCATCTAGCCATCGTACCGAGTCGCCGCTCTGGATGGCCTGCTGGAAGTCAGTAGGTTCATCATCATCTATGATGCAATCCTCTCTATCCCCGTCAATGAGAAAACCGTAGTATCTCTCAGGCGGATGAGACGGCCTACTACTCCTGCGGAGGGGTGCGGGAATGTTCTCTTCTTCTTGAACCTCTGGTTCTACCAAACTTTCAGTAGCAGTTTGTGGTTCTGGAATTTCTTCCAGTTCTACTACGCTCCCACTCTTCTGATTTTCCAAAAATTCAGTTTCTAAGAAGCGGGCATGACGAGAAACAAAAACCTTTTGTTCCTCTGCGTAATAGAAGCAATATCCATGAGAGTTCTTTGGATATCCCACAAACTTACACTCTACTGAGCGTGCCTCGAGCTTGTCCGGATGCTGCTTTTTTACAAAAGCTGGACATCCCCACGTCTTCAGGTACTGAAGATAGGGTTTCTTCCCACTCCACATCTGATATGGTGTGGTAGGCACAGTTTTGGTTGGAACTCTGTTCAAAAGATGTATCGCTGATTCTAGCGCATACCCCCAGAAAGATCGCGGTAACTCAGCATTACTCATCATGGATCGTACCATATCTAATAGGGTTCGATTCCGTCTCTCCGATACACCGTTGTGCTGTGGAGTGTACGGAGGAGTAAGCTGAGAGAGAATTCCTTTCTCTTTTAGGTAACTTAGGAACTCGGCACTTAAGTATTCTCCACCTCGATCAGATCTTAGTGTCTTAATACTTTTGCCTGTTTGGTTTTCCGCTTCATTCTTGAATTCCAGGAATTTCTCAAAGGCCTCTGATTTATGCTTCATTAAGAAAACATATCCATACCTAGAGAAATCATCTGTAAAAGTAATGAAGTAGGAATAACCACCTCTCGCATGTGTAGACATTGGACCGCATACATCACTGTGTATGAGTCCTAAGAGCTCGCTCGCTCTTACTCCTTGTCCAGTGAATGGAGTCTTTGTCATCTTTCCTTTGAGACAAGATTGACAAGTGTCATAAGTTTGATATTCGAACGTGTCCAAATATCCTTCTCTATGCAACTTAGTCAACCTTCTCTCATTGATGTGACCCAGTCTACAATGCCATAAGAAAGCTTTATTTAAATCTGGAGACTTTCTTTTTAGTGTGTTCTGGACATTGAAAATTTGGAGTTGGTTTAACACATATATGCCGTTATTTAGAGTACCGGACCCAATCAAACCATGATTAAGGTGGATGTTGACAACATCTCTTACAAACGTGAAATCATAACCTTTATTTGATAACAAGGAAACTGATATGATATTACACGTTAAGCTGGGTACAAAATAACAGTTATGTAAAACCAAAATGTGTCCACTCGTCAATCCTAGGTGATAATCCCCGACGGACGCAGCTCCCACGCTAGCTCCGTTAGCAACCCTGAGGATCATATCACCTTCCTTCAGCACTCTACGGTTTCTCAGTGCCTGCAATGAATTGCAAATATGAGATCCTGATCCGGTATCCAATACCCAGGAAGTAGAGTTGATCGACAGACAATTCTCAATTACAAACACACCTGAAGTCGAAGCCACAGCTTGCTTCGGTTCCTTGTTCTTGGCGTTCCACGCCTTGCAATCCTTCTTCCAGTGCCCTTTCCTGTGACAATGGAAGCACTCATCCAGGCCAACTACCGGTGCTGCTTTCTTTTTCTTTCCCTTCCCTCCCACCTTACTAACACCTCCTCTAGGTCTGGGTGCGGCCTTCTTCTTCCTTCCTTTGGCCCTTGCCTTGGACCCGGAAGAAGATGAACCGCCAACAAACATAGCGGGTGTTTCCCTTGCCTTCTGCAAGGTGCCCTCTGCACTCCTTAACATGTTCAGGAGTTCCGCAAGTTCAACTTCTTTTCCTTGAAGATTGAAGTTGAGGATAAACTGGGCGTAGGTGGGAGGAAGGGACTGGAGAACAAGGTCTGTATAGAGCTCATTATCCAAAGTCGTCCCAAGGTCTGCGAGCTCTTCTATATAGCCAATCATCTGTAGGACATGTTCACCTACCGATGACCCGACAGCCAACCTCGCTCGAAACAATTTCTTTGAGGTCTCGTATCTTGCTATACGAGATTGCTCTCCATAAAGTTCCTTTGTATGGAGAAATATGCCATCTAAGGACATATCCTCGTGCCTCCTCTGATGTTCATTATTCATCGAGGCAAGCACGATGCACTTGGCTCTCGCGCAATCTAAATCCCAGGTTTTGCGGATTTCCTTATCCGCATTACTGGATTTGGGACCAGGGACTGCAGGTGCCGTAGCGGTGAGGATGTACCCCAATTTGTCGTAGGTCAAGGCCATCTTGACATTCCGCAGCCAATCTTTATAGTTTGGCCCCGTCAGTATATTTTTCTCTAAAAGTAACTTAAGTCCAGTCATTTTCAGGGTCGCTGCAATTAGGAGAGAGAGAAGAAAACTCTTTAGCATGATGCTCTTGCAAGTTTAGAGTGGTTTTTAGTTTATCTAAACTGGATGGCTCCCACTGTTTCTCGAATCCTTCCTCAAACCATAAAAGAAGAATTAGCCAAGACTATTCTCACCGTACAATACTTGCTTAACCGTTCAGCCAGGCCGGTGTCGATACTTCGAGGGAGGTTTTCCAACGCTTTCGCGAAGTTCCTTAATTAAGTAACCTCTTTTCTCTGGGGGCGTAACCCCGCTGACACTTTTCTGGACACCTACTAGGTTTATAGCATTGATCGTTAAGCGACGAATATCCTGATAAGTAGCATATACTCACAGTAGGATCGGGATCCAAATATCATCGTATGATAATGTTGAAGGAATCCTACCAACATTCATCAAACTCCAAATGGTATGCATCTCTTTGCAAATTTCAGTTTCTTTAGAAATTCCCGATATAAGTTTTTGCCCCATGCTCTTATGACCTTGACGTATGCCAACAAATCATAAGTCACATGTCAAGTTCTGCCCATCATTATCTTGTTAATTTTAACCCACCCGTATATACCCTTGACGTATGCCAACAAGGTAATGCGACTGTCCCAAACCAACACATCTATCTATGCAACAAATGAATACCCCAGCAGCTACCAAACACTATGCCTTGACGTATGCCAACAAGCATAGCTTGAATACTACTGACCATCCATAAGAAATGACGGAGGGCTACGACTGGTTTTGGCGAAACCGTGAACGTAGTGAACTTGATATAACCGAAGGAACCTGATAGCTTTTAAAAGGAGTGGTTAAATCTCCGCATTTAAAAATATCTGTTTTAAAAATAACCGAGTGGTTTCTTTTAAATTGTTCCAACGATTTAAACTTTGGTTTATTTTACTTTGCATTACAGATAATGCGTCCCATCATTAACCTATCATTGCAGAAAACAACGAAAATACAACGTCCTCTTATGCCATCCGCATTCGCCACGGGGTCCCGTCATCACCCGTTAGGTTACTTAACTAACGACAGAGCGGGGGCTGGGCTAGCGCGGGTGTAAAACATAAGTGACGTCTAAATAGCTATAATAAATATAGATATTTTACATTCGTCTGACGCAATGATATTCATTCCAGAACACAGATAAACAATATTGGATTTGCAAGCAATCTGTATTTCTTTTGAGCCTGCAAGAAAAGACAGATTACACAGTTGTGATGAATAGCCGTTTACCCCACCCTCGACCCCTACGGGTACGGCAAACTACCCACCCGGCAGTCTGTGTACCCCACCTTGGGTCAGTCCTAGGAGCAAAAACAGTAAAATGAAATAATACAACGGTGGCTACAACCGCAACCTGGAAGTGCCCCGCGAAAATAATATTACAACAAATTACATTTACAACAAATGAATTAAACTATAACCCATTGCTAACCCCGGCTATACACCACAACAGTCCAATACAGTTTATATGCACAAACAGATATAACCATTTCAGAAATGTGCAACCCCCTGCCAACCGACATACTAGCAGTTAGGGGAGGTTTACGAACACATTAAACAATCACAGATATAATCCAATACGCAAATACTGTACAATTCGATCGAATAAACAACATCAATATTGCTCCAAAATCTGCTCTGTTAAACAGTAACCTGAGCAATAATTAAACATTCCAGAAAACCCCAAATTACCCAGAGAAGCAACAGAAGAAAAATCGGCCGCTGACTCGCCAACTCGGCGGCGGAAGCGCGGCAACTCAGTGGCTGAGGCCGCGGTTCCGCGGCGAGTTGGTCGATTCAGTCGACTGTTTTTCTTGGGTGTTCTTCTGGTGTCATGTCAAGCACTCTGAGCTCACCTGAAAAATTTTCTGACATCGTTTTAAATTCGACAGAAACTTACATTTTTTAGGGTTTTCCGGCTTCGTTTTTTCGTTCGAAATTCGTACAAATTTGCGATTAAGTTATTTAGTGTTTAGCGAGGCTCTGATACCACTGTAAGTCGATGTAGTACACCCCAGTACTTATGGGGAGGCGGAATTTTCAAAAACAATCTAGTTTAAACAACGAACATCGACTAACCGCTTGAATCGAAGCTAAACTATAAATAACCGTATCTTATGAGTTTCTTTTCATAAGTGATTAGGGATTATACCTAATGAAACCGGTCCTTCTTCTTTGCGTCCTCCTTTGTTCTCCTCGACCTTCTCTAGGTAGTAGACGATCCACCCGAGAGCAAAACACCAAGCTAAACCTCTAACTTGAGGTAACTAATCAACTTTGATTGCTAATCAAAGATGAAAGGATGATATAGAGTGTAGGTTATGGATTGTTTAGTCTAACTAAACCTTTGTTCTCAACACATGAGGATTAAGGTTAGTATCTTGAAGATGAGAGCTTGAGGAGAGAGAATGTGTGATATGATAATGAGAGAAGAGAGAGAGTGTATCATAATATTATGAAGCATTCTTATTATCAAATAATCAATAATGGAAATGAATAAGCATGCTTCACAAAATATCTTGTGATGATTCATTAACATGAGTCATTAAGCAATAAATGTGCATTAATGAAGTGAATGAATCACCACTATGACTCACTCTCTTTCCAAAACAAACCTCCTTAGTCACATCTTCTAGAAGCTTCTCGAGTAATTACGAGAACGCCCCTCCGATCCGTAAAAATACGGAAAAACTTTAGACTGTAAAAATCCAATAACCGGATACCAGTAACTGGCTTAAACCAAAGCCGACTGGTAAAATCTGTCCGAAAGTCGTACGTGCGTAAACGCACGTATGCGTCCGAACCCTTTGTCGCAAAACCATGCAACCTCTATATCGTTTCGCCTGGAGTAGGAAACTCTCTGTGTGGGACTCTAGAGACTCGACTACTACGCTGGCAGTGGGTTTAACCACAGACCGCAAGCGGCACTAGCTGTACGTAACGGTCCCCAGGTAGTTGTCGATAAGAAGGCCGATGAGTAAACCCATCCGAACTCCTACTGAGTCTGATGTGACAATCTCCATACAGTCCGGTCCGTTCGTCCAAGACTATCGCATATCGGGCCTAGGGGGGCGGCAAGCGTCAGTCCCCTAATAGCGGTATAAGTCGTGTCGGAGTGAAGCCCATTACACCCTGAGAAACTACTGGAACCTACCAGCAAATCTCGCTTGCCCTGGCCAGGGACTTTGCGTAATGGCTCTCTGACACAGCACGATATCTACTCCCAATACCGGGAGGGACGAATCCTGTCTAACCGCCACTGCCTCCAAGTGCTCGGGACTGCACCCAACTGCTACCTGTTTGCACGACTCCTTTGAGCCGTGGTAGGGTAGCAATCTAAGAACAGTGGGACACACTCGAGGCGAAGTAGCAGTGTCAAGTCTGCGGACTACGCTGTACTCATGTCACCTGGGAACTGTTCACTGACGACTGGTATCAAACCAACCAACAGTTCCCTGTGAGTCCTGTCCGGTGTACCCGTAACCTAACGAGCACCTGTATACTATCTCCAGTACGACGTACTGACGGCTGTGGGACAGACCATCTCCCCAACTGGGATGAGAAGCGTACACACCAGTCTACTCCGAAGTATCGATGCTCTATCTCGATAATCCAACGACCGGGGACCTGAATAAGGATGTGCTTGTAGACTACCCAGCCCCCACTAGTGTGACTGCCATCACAACGCTGGTAGCCAAGCAAGATCCTAAGAGCTCTATCAATACGTATACTCACATATTAAGATAGAAAAACCAAGTAGCATACTACCATGTTTAGCAAGACTGTTATATACATGTGAATATCCCAAGCTTCCATTAAGTAATATACAAGCTAGTATGATACAGTAATGGCCTTCTAGGGCATAAACACTAACAAGAAAACCCCTCCATAAAATGTTATTTTCACACTTGCAAATAACCCCCTTCACCAGAAAGTCCGGCCGTGAAGGAACAAAAGAAAACTGGCCGGAACGGAATGCAAACTGGCAATTTCAGAAAACTGATCCCGTAATAGATTACAGGAAAACCCTGCTACTGCAAATACATGCCCACATTTGTATTCCCACTGAACACAAATGCAAAGAGACAAAACTACACTGTCTAATACTAGGATCCGGCTTAAGCCAAAGCCGGCTAGTAAAATCCGTCCGATCACGATCCGTGCAATACCGCACGTATCTGATCGAACCCTGCCATATCTCCATACGGCCTCTATAGCGTTTCTCCCGAAACCTGGGTAACTGTGTGTGGTGGACTCTAAAGACTCGTCAATACTATGGCTGTGGATTTAACCACTAGCACGTCAGAGGTATTAGCCATACGTGACGGGCTACCAGCTATTGACCAAAAGGGATGTCGATGAGCGAACTCATCCTGACACCCTACTGAGCCTTTCAGTGACAATATCCGTACAGTCCGGTCCGTTCGTCTATGAGCATCTCATGGCGGGCCTAGGGGGTTGGTAAAAGTCAGACACCCAAAAGCGGTACAAGTCGTGTCGGAGTGTAGCCCAGAACACCCTGAGATACTACTGGAATACCTACCAGAAAATCTCCTGCCTTGGCCTAGGACTTTTCATGTACTGGCTCTCTTAGACACAACGCGACCTCACCCCCAATACCGGGAGAGACGAACCCCTGCAGATCCGCTCACTGCCTCCATGTGGCTCGGGACTGTACCCAACTAAAACCTGTTTGCACGACTCCTTTGAGCCATGCTAGGGTAGTAATCAATGCACAGTGGGAACTCACACGAGACAAATGACGATCTCAGGTCGATGAACTAACATGTACACATGTCACCAGGGAACTGCTATCTGACGTAAGGTAAAATACCAAGTAGCTGGTTCCCGGCGAGTCCTGTCTGGTGTACTCATAACCCAATGAGCACCTGTATACATCTTAGGAGAACCAACTGACACCAGTGGCTTGTGAGACTGGCCACCGCCCCTCGTCGGGGTCTCGACTGTATACACCAGTCTACTCTGGAGAATCGATGCCCTGTCTCGAAACTCCCACGACTAGGGACCTTTTACGGATGTGCTTATAGACCCCAGCTCCCACGTATATGATCGCCCTCATACTGCTGGTAGTCAAGAAAGAATCCTAGGGGCTCTTTCAACGTGTCATAGCGACTCGCAAGGTCACCTAAAGCAGTTCACCAGGATAGAGATAAACCAGATAGCATACTATCATCTTGAGTAAGACTGTCCTACCAGGATAGGTCCTCGCTCAATCATTGCAATCACGTGCCTGTGATCCAATAATTGACTCTGAGGGCACTATCTCCAACAATCTCCCACTTGCACTCAAGGCTAATTATTGCGATGTCGCATACTCACAGCCCGTGTGATACCGAACACCCAACTGCTCTACTAGTCAGTCTCACAAAGCTCGTTTGCGAAATAATTGCGTTCGAGGAATAGCCTCTGATGTTTCTTTCTATGTCTCTCTTTATCTCAAGTTCGCGGAGAAAGCCATCTCCCGAAATGAGCGATACCTGTCTTAGAATGTGTCTGGATATCTGATGGAACCTAGTTCATAAGTGAACTCCAAATCCAAACTTCTTAGACTGTATCGTCAACTGAACTTAATCAGTATCCTGCGCCATGCCTTCCCTCAGTATCTACCTGGACCACCTGTTCAAAATACTGTCCCTCGTCAGAGGGAAAACTATAATTCTGACAGCTACTCTGCCATCCAGGTCACCTTGGAAGCCTGGAATGATAATTGTCTCCCGAAGGAGAATGCTGTTATCATATCCCTAGAACATCAACTTATGTTCTAAAACTGCTTCCGAATGTTTCTCCAGGATTGGATCAATATCAACTTATTGCATCTACTGCAAAAACAACATCTGGTGTGGTACTTGACATCTCATGATCAACTCAATTGCCTAAGCAAGTAATCTGCCAATCATGCGTATCCCTCTCCCCTTTAGTCTGTAAGACACCTTTAGAGAGGGTGACTCCATTACCTGCAGGTACACCACCATGCCAGGAGTCGTCCATTCTAAATACTCTTAGAATGCTGTCTAAGTACCCTGATTGGGAAACTACCCAAATCTAGATCTAAAACCATAGATCTAGTAACCATAATGTCTGATATAATATCCAAGTCCTGTGTGGAGAAACCACTGTGTGACAACCAAAGTATAACCGATCGCAGTATATGAATATCACTTCCTACTCTGTGTATGTCATCTAAATACCAGGACATCACACCCCACTACCTTCTTAACAGATCCATCCCCTATTCTGATGAAGTCAAACCTTTGACTGTCACATCAGAAATAGATGATCTATCTCCGCTATATCTGCTTTAGTCTATAAATAGACATAAGCCACTTGTCCACCATGCTTCCGCTGCTCCCACTGACCACGACAACCCTCTGGAAGAGTCATATAGACGTACACATCTAAAGCTAGTTTAGAACGACGCTATACTCATCCTCCTGCCGGGTCTCACAGCCTGGAACAACAGCAATGGAAAATCTGGGTAAACAAGAACCTCCCTGCCACCGTCCTTGAGCATACCGAAGTACCTCTCGGGTGCCTGAGGTTACCCACCATATCTGCGGAGTGGCCAAAGGAATGTCAAACCAGATTGAATCTTTAGGTTCTTATCAAATCTTCAGTAATCGTTTGCGGTTCTGGAATCACTTCCAGTTCTACCATATTCCCACTATTGTTTTCTGAAAAAATCCATTTTTGTTAAAACTGTGGCGAGTCAAGAACAATATCACTATTGATCTTCCAGATGGTAGAAAGTCAACCCTCGTCATAGCCCGGGTCAACCCACAAACAGCCATTATAGAAACGTGCCTTGAGTTATTCGGAGTTTGGTTTTAAGCATAAGCCGGGCAACTCCCCGTATCTTGACAATGTCAAGATATGAACTGTTCTATATCCAATATAGAAACAGAGGCACTGATTTAATTGAACCGGATTCAAATTATGCAGCCGTCTCCAGTGCATGTCAACTAAATGGAAGGAGGTCGATCAGCGTTACTCAACTTAGGAGTACTTCCAATTATGAGTAACCTGAAAGAGAAGCAAGTTCTCTTAATCATTACTATCAACTGAATACCATACAGAAGTATCTACATCTTCGATCACCTTAAAGAATCCCGATACTTGCAATACCTGGTTCTCTACTTTAATCTTATACTTATAACTTCTCAAAACTTGGACCCTGCATTTCTACGAAACACCTGTCTAAAAACTAGAGAAGTCACAAGTAAATAGAATATAGTACGAGTACCTACCCCTCTGTCCTAATGGACACTGGACAACATACAATACTCTGTATAAGTCCCTTGAGTCAAATGACTCATTCACTGTGTGTCGTAGGTCGAAAACTGTACTTATGGTTAAGAAGAATTACACCGCTGTTTAATGCTCCTTACCTAACCATCCACTGATATAGGTAAATGCCATAGACATAATTTCAAAAAAGTATATCTCACTCCATAAAAATAGACGTACAGATATATCAACTTGAAATTTGTGCATAACAACGGATATTCAAAACCAAATATTTGCCGTCCGGCAAACTACCCAGGTGACTTCCTCAAATATCACCAATTACAACGAATTCCGATATAATGAGGATGATCACCTAATTCCCAATAACTTACTCCCACTCATCATCTGTAAAACCATATAGATGTGAGAATCATACCTGGTAAATACATACCCTGGAGCAAGTGTCTAATTGGGAAATCAGTTTTCTTTTAACAGTACACAGTGAAACTGAAACATTGAAATGTTTCGATGGGGTATCCCGGTATTCCTAGTAATGCCTCTTCCATTATCCAGATTCATAACTATAACCGTATAATTTTTTACCATCTCTCCAAATCCCTTTATATGTCTTTAGTCATTACCTTCTGTACACCCCTTTAGGCCAAATGGTTTTCTTCTTTCCCTACCGTTTGGCACCAGCCTATGGTTTGGAAGAAGACTATCCAATAAGCATAATGGGTGTACTGTCCTAATCCTAGGAGCACTCGCAATACGAGAGAAGGTGAAGAGAAAAGACAACCGAATAAACCTTATTCCTATTTCTCCTGAACCAGAATCCATCCCCGAACTGGAACAAGTTTCTTTCGAGTTCGTATATAACCATACGATGGAGTATGCAAATAAACTATGGATCTTCGTAGTGATACGGAGTGTCCTGGAGAAATACAAAGGTGATTTAGGATTGGCGAAGAAATACTTGGTTTGGTCATGAATAGCAGTCGCAATTTACTTTGCCCTTTTACTAATCCCTTTCTTTGTCTTAACTTAATACCTTCTGTACACCGTTTAGGCTAATTGGTTTTATTCATTCCCTACCGGTCGGCACCAGCCTAAGGTTTGGTAGAAGACTATCCAATTTACGTAATAGGTGTACTATCTCCTAAACCAAGGAGTACTCGCAATCTGAGAGAAGGTAAAAGGAAAAGACAACTGAATAGTCCTATTCTTTTTCTCTAGAACCAGAAACCATCCTCGAATAAATTCCTTCGAGTTCGTATATAACCATACGATGGTTTTGTCCAATGGAAGTGGACGTTCATAGTAATATGGTGTGTCTTGGAGAAAAGGGTAAAAGTAGGAGTGGCAATGAGGTCTGCAACTCTGACAATCCAAATGCCAGTGTCAAGAAGGTTCGGTCAACTTGGTCACTAAGTCATAGTCTAGGGTCGGGTCAATGGTCGCTGCCAAAGAGAGAGAGAAAAGAAACATTCAGCGTGCACTCTAACCTAGATCAGAATGGTTATCACTTTATCTAATCTGGAAACCTCCCACTGTAACGTCAAATGCTTCCCCAAACCTGAAAGAAGAATTTGCCGGGCTCACCCGAGAAGTAAACCAACTCATCAGTGGGAATCGGGATCCAACTATCATCGCATGATAACGTGACGGAATCAGCTCACGTTATCACACTCCAGAAGGTATGCGCATATCTTGCAAGTTTCAGTTTCTTTAGAAACTCCCGATGTGGATTTTTGCCCCATGCTCTTATGACCTTGACTTTGGCCAACAAATCATAAGTCACATGTCAAGTTCTACCCGTCATTCTCCAGGTTAATTTGAACCCACCCGTACAAGCCCTTGACTTTGGCCAACAAGGCTATACGACTGTCCCAAACCAACGCATCTATCTATGCTGCATATGAATACCCAACATCTACCAAACACTGTGCCTTGACTTTGGCCAACAAACACAGCTTGAATACTATTGACTATCCATATGAAACGACGGAGGGCTACGAATGGTTTCTGGCGAAAACCTTTAACGTAATGAACTTGATATCGTTGAAGGAACCGGATAGCTTTTATAAAAATATAGTAACGAAAACCTTTGCTGAAGATGTCACTCCCGGTGAAGGGATCTCGGCTCTTTCCCCGTGGAATGAGGTGCAGGATATTCCAACTGAATACCACGATGCAAAGCAAAAGTAATCGGCTATAGTGAAGTTATTGCCCTGATGCAAACTTTTGTCCAAGGGGTCATTCCCGGTGAAGGGATCTCGGCCCTTGCCTCGTCGACTGAGGAGCAGGATATTCCAACTGAATACCACGATGCAAAATAAAAGAGAACGCCCTTGCAATAACAACTTTTTGAAAAGTGTTCCGACAACATCAGAATAGGATTGTTTAGCTTGCATTGATCCGAATCAACGCAGTCCCATCAATTGATCACACCACAAAAGAACGAAAATAATGATGTATGTATATGCCATCCGCATTCGCCACTGGGTCCCGTCATCACCCGTTAGGTTACTTAACTAACGACAGAGCGGGGACTGGACTAGCGCGGATGCAAAACATATACAACATCTATTAGTATATACATCAATATATAATATTTCGCTCAAGGCGTGATAAAATGCAACATCACAGAAATGTACAGCATCACAGAACAATACAGATATCTGGGATCTCCGGGTTTCATAGAGCCGCTACTAAAACCCGACGTTCCCCTGGTCGTGTGGATAGCTTGTGCAATGAAAATCCTAGACCCCTACGGGCGCGGCAAGTTACCCGCCAAAACCTGAAGCGAGGCAGCCCCCTTCAGCAACGTGAATGGACCACCCAGCACTTCACGGAATCCGGTAACTTGGGCACCCCTCCTGGGTCAACCTGTACCCCCTACGAGTGCGGCGAATAGCCCGCCAATTCTAGAGTAAAGCCCCGTCCGTCTCAATGCCATGAGATGCGGGCCCGTTGCCCTCTAGAACCCGGCTATCCGTGCACCCCTCCGTGGGGTAATCCTAGTACAGAAAGTAAAATATACATACAACGGGTACATCGACCTCGACCCGGTCGTGCCCCAAAAGAATAATACAAACAGGCAGTGACGGCCGTCCACATGTCGGACGCTCGCCCCGCAATATCAAATGTACATATAAAACAAAACTGTACTACCATTTCATCCAGGCTATCCCCCACGACCAATCCGCAACATCACAGCACAACACAGAACATCAACGTGAATGTCACGTTCGCAAATCCGTCTAAAAGGGCTATAGCAGATAGACTGGATTTACCGAACGAATGACATTCACGGTCGCAGATATAATGTAAATACTGTGAACTAACATGTTTAAACTTTTCGATTGATCAAATTTATCGAAGTGGGCCCCAAACAGTACTGTAGCACTCACAGAAAATCTGGGCCCAAAAAGAACATTCCATAAACCCTATTTCCTATTCAGAAGCCTACTGTGAAAATCTGGTGCAACGATTACACTTACCCTCCGCGGAACTGCGGCCAAACCAGGGGTTTGGCCGCGTTTCCGCGGTCATAGTGAGGAATCATCGCATCGTATTTTCCCAGTATGCTTAGAATTTCCTGCATATGTTACTGAAACAACCTGAAAAATATTTTAGAGCAAACAAAATTTCGACAGAAACCTTATGCACACGAAATACGGTTTTGGGATTTTTTTGTTCGATCGAGTCTTTAAACATACTAGAGCAAGCTAGGCAAGGTTAATGGCGTGGCTCTGATACCATTATAAGTGCACGGCGGTTCCCCGGCCGTCGATCCGAGGCCGGAAACGCGGAAAAGAAAAACTTTGCGAACTAGCAAACCGGCACCACCGCGCACTTTTATCCCGGATCGGGCCATTAACCTAGCTACTAGCAAACTAAAAGATGGGTAGAAAGATATACCAAGCGATCCGTGTCCTTCGGTCTTCGTCTCCACTCCGATCTCCTCGCGGAATCTCCGGTCGTCGCCTCCTCGTCGAAACGGGCACCACATCGCCGGGTTCTTTTACGGGCTCCCACCTCTGGACCGAGGCAACTCGGACGCGATGTTGGCTAGCCGACGCGTCCAAGGTTTGCTGTAGATGTAGTGTAGTAGGTTATGTCTCTTTGGGGTATATGTTGTTGCTATGGTGGAGGAGAAAATGAACTATTGAGTGAACTAGTATTTTGTGGCAAGAAGAATGAAATGAGATCATAATTTTTCGCTCCAAAAATCACACCCCCTCTCCTCCCAATAATGTGGCCGGCCACTCAAGGAATGGTGGAGGAAAAATCCCATGGAATAATGCAAGAGGAGAAGAGAAAGATAATGAGAAAAATGGTCATTACAAAATCAACTCAACATCCAACTCAATCCTATCATAATAAATGCAAGTGATGAGATTAAAATGGAATCTCATGATGAAGCCACATAATGCAAGAAAACCCCTCCACAAAATGTTATTTGCACAATTGCAAATAACCCCCTTCACCAGAAAGTCCGGCCGTGAAGGAACAAAAGAAAACTGGCCGGAACGGAAAACAAACTGGCAACTTCAGAAAACTGATCCCGTAATAGATTACAGGAAAAGCTTGCTACTGCAAATACATGCCCGCATTTGTATTCCCACTTAACACAAATGCAAAGAGACAAAACTACACTGTCTAATACTAGGATCCGGCTTAAGCCAAAGCCGGCTATTAAAATCCGTCCGATCACGATCCGTGCAATACCGCACGTATCTGATCGAACCCTGCCATATCTCCATACGGCCTCTACAGCGTTTCGCCCGAAACATGAGTAACTGTGTGTGGTGGACTCTAAAGACTCGTCAATACTATGGCTGTCGATTTAACCACTAGCACGTCAGAGGTATTAGCCATACGTGGCGGGCTACCAGCTATTGACCAAAAGGGACGTCGATGAGCGAACTCATCTTGACACCCTACTGATCCTGTCAGTGACAATATCCGTACAGTCCGGTCCGTTCGTCTATGAGCATCGCATGGCGGGCCTAGGGTTTGGTAAAAGTCAGACCCCCAAAAGCGGTACAAGTCATGTCGGAGTGTAGCCCAGAACACCCTGAGATACTACTAGAATACCTACCAGCAAATCTCCTGCGTTGGCCAAGGACTTTTCATGTACTGGCTCTTCTAGACACAGCGCGACCTCACCCCCAATACCGGGAGAGGCGAACCCCTGCAGATCCGCTCACTGCCTCCATGTGGCTCGGGACTGTACCCAACTAAAACATGTTTGCACGACTCCTTTGAGCCGTGGTAGGGTAGTAATCAAAGCACAGTGGGAACTCACACGAGACAAATGACGATCTCAGGTCGTTGAACTAACCTGTACACATGTCACCAGGGAACTGCTATCTGACGTTATGTATAATACCAACTAGCAGGTTCGCGGCGAGTCCTGTCCGATGTACTCATAACCGAATGAGCACCTGTATACATCTTAGGTGAACCAACTGACACCAGTGGCTTGTGAGACCGGCCACCGCCCCTCGTCAGGGTCTCGACTGTATACACTAGTCTACTCTGGAGAATCAATGCCCTCTCTCGAAACTCCCACGACTAGGGACCTTTTAAGGATGTGCTTATAGACCCCAGCTCCCACGTATATGATCGCCCTCATACTGCTGGTAGTCAAGCAAGAATCCTAGGGGCTCTATCAACGTGTAATAGCGACTCGCAAGGTCACCTAAAGCAGTACACGATGATAGAGATAAACCAGATAGCATACTATCATCTTGAGTAAGACTGTCCTACCGGGATAGGTCCTCCCTCAATCATTGCGATCACGTGCCTGTGATCCAATAATTGACTCTGAGGGCACTATCTCCAACTGTTTGGCCCTGTCAAAATATTTTTATCTAATAATAACTTAAGGCCTGTCATGTTCTGGGTCGCTGCAATTAGGAGAGAGAGAGGAAACACTTTAGCAAGATACTCTTGCAAGTTTAGAGTGGTTTTTAGTTTATCTAAACAGGATGGCTCCCACCGTTTCTCAAATCCCTCCTCAAACCAAAAAGGAAGAACTAGTCAGGACTATTCTTATTGTACAATACTTGCTTAACCGTTCAGCCAGGCAAGTGTCGGTACTTCGAGGGAGGTTTTACGACGCTTTTGCGAAGTTCCTTAATTAAATAACCACTTTTCCCTGGGGGCGTAGCCCCGCTGACACCTTTCTCGACACCTACTTAGTTTATAGCATTGATCGTTAAGTGAAAGAATCTCCCGATGAGTAGCATATACTCACAGTAGGATCGGGATCCAAATATCATCGTGTGATAAAGCTGAAGGAATCCTACTAGAATTATCACACTCCAAATGGTATGCAACCCTAGCAAGTTTCAGTTTCTTTAGAAACTCCCGATATCGATTTCTGCCCCTTTCTTTTATGACCTTGGCGTTGGTCAAAATGTCATAAGTCACATGTCAAGTTCTACCCATCATTATCTTGTTAATTTGAACCCATCCATACATACCCCTGACGTTGGCGAAATGGCAGTACGACTGTCCCAAACTAACTCATCTATCTATGCAACAAATGAATACTCAGCAGCTTCCAAACACTATGCTTTGGCGTTGGTAAAAATACATAGCTTGAATACTACTGAATACCCAAATGAAATGACGGAGGGCTACGAATGGTTTTGGCGAAACCGTGAACGTAGTGAACTTGATATGATCGAAAGAACCTGATAGCTTTTAAAAGGAGTGGTTTAAGCTCCTCAATTAAAAAAAATCTTCTGTTTTAAAATAACCGAGTGGTTTCTTTTAAACTGTTCCAACGATTCAACTTTGGTTTATTTTCTTTGCATTAATATAATGCGTCCCATCAATTAACCTATCATTGCAGAAAACAACGAAAATACAAAGTCCTCTTATGCCATCCGCATTCGCCACTGGGCCCAGTCATTCACCCGTTAGGTTACTTAACTAACGACCGAGCGGGGGCTGGGCTAGCGCGGGTGCAAAACATAAGTGACGCTTACTAGATATCATAAATAGATATTGTACATTCGTCAAACGCAATAATAAGCATTCCAGATCACAGATGAACATATTGAATTTTCTAGGAATCCGCATTCCTTTTGAACTGGCAAAGGAAGACGGATTACATAGTCGCGATGAATAGCCAAAACCCCACCCTAGACCCCTACGGGTACGGCAAACTACCCGCCAAGTACCCAAAGTGAAGCGGTCTCCCTCAACGACGTGAGTAGTCCACTAAACACTTCAAAGTACCCGGTAGTTTGTGCACCCCACCTTGGGTCTATCCTAGGAGCAGAAAACAGTAAATGAAATAATACAACGGTGGCTACAAGCTCAACCCGGATGTGCCCCACAAAAGAATATTACAACAAATTAAAATTTACATTTGAATAAAAGAAACACTCGTCTCACATCCCCGGCTATCTATTCACGACAATCCAACAAGTTCACATTCACAAACCAGTAAAAACCAATACAGAAATGTGCAACCCCTGCTAACCGACATACTAGCAGTTAGGGGAGGTTTACGAACACATTAAACACAACACAGATATAATCAAGTTAGCCAAAGTTCTTGGAATTTCGATCAAGCAATACGAATGAATCTTTGACATGTGAAATATACGGAGAATCGAAAAGTTTCAGAAAATTCAAACAAGATAAATAAGGAGTAAACACAGAGTTAAACACGTGACACGAATCTCAAGGCAAACCCCCAAGATCCGACCACCCGTTTCCTCGTTTGGACCTCCGCCGGTGGTCGAGATGGCTCAAATCGTCTCTGTGCTTTGCACACACACCCCTTCAGCTCCCCTCTACTCCACTGCACTATTTGATTTTCCTGCAATCAAACAGAGACCTTTCAATTCCTATATTAACACCATTTTAATTCTTTTTAATCAAATTTTTAATTCTCATACCCTAAATTTTTGACTATAAATACCATTCCATCCTCTAGCACTCTTCCATTCTGAAATTTCTATCAAAAATCTCTAAGTACAAGTGAAGTAAGACTAGTTCAAAGAAGTTAGCGATCAAGTCTCTTTCGTTGGAGATCGAAGTCGTTCCTGGAACTACTCCAACGCCACGGAGCCCCCTCTCTTTTCCTTATTTTTTTCTCGACGTTATAAAACCGTAAGTCCCTTCCCCCTCTCCTTCTTTTCAACTAAAATCGCATTCTTAAAACATATCGATAAAGGGGAATTAGATCCGATAATACTTTCTTTTCAAACATTTTCATCCACTTGATGAGCCAAAAATCACAATAATACTATAAAACCACTCTTAACCTTATTCACATCATATAGCTTTTTAGCGTAATGAAAATTTCCATATAAAATACTCATATAACGAACCTTTTCAATAAAATACCACTAATTTTAGTATAACCCTTATTTCGATAACTAGTATACTTACCTCTAGAACCTTCATGGGGTAATGACCTACCCCATATGCACACTCTGGTTTCATAGCATGATGTTCTAAGTATATGGTTAATTCAAAGAATAAGTTTTCATTAAAATACCATAGTTTTTCAAAAAGGATTTCTTTTAATCGATATTTTTACTCCATATGCAATTGCGCCTTTACAACCCTCGTTAGGGTAACGAGGACCCGCTAATGGATGGTGTAGATTATCGCATATCCTTGGGATAGTAGAACGAGATGCAGAACTCCTCACGGAGTATTCGGTCTCGAAAGGAAAAAAAATTACTCTTTTTAAGAAATACAAAATTTCTAAACAAAACTAAACTTTGGAAAATTATATAAAACTATGAATCCGTATTTTCAATAAAAACAAATTGTGAAAGAATATTTTTAAAATGAAAGATTAAAATTTTAATAAAATACCACCAAGTTTTCAAAAGAAGTAGTTTTCATTAAAATACCATAAACTTTTAAAAGCTAGATTTGATCGCTAAAACACCATTAAAAATTAAAATATATCTTCATAAAAACTCTAAATATTATAAATCACCCATGAGATTTATTTTTAAACAATATTAAAATAATTTTTATAAAACCCCCTCGAGAAATGCAAACAATATAAATACAATGTAAATAACAAATATTTAAGGACTCTAGATTAATATAGGTTTAAGCGGTATCAATTCTCTTGAGTCTCGGGGAGCCGGAGAAAATGAATGCTTGCCTATTCAGGTTAGACAAGTTAACGTAGTTATCAATACCAATTGTCTTTGAAAAAGACACAAATCATGTCGTCCATGTGCAGCAGTTGCCGATTTCTCCCGAACTTAAAAAATTCAAGAACTAAATCCTTTCATAAGATTCTGACTCCAACCTGAATCCAAACTCAAAGAAGAATCCAAAAACTAGCACAAACTCGAATACTTGATCATGAACCTGAATACTCGAATTCAAATATCAAATTCAAACTTGTATACTTGACTCGACTTGATCGAACAATAGATATAATTTGACATGAACTATACATGAATACCTGAATTCATGATTACATTTGGAATATGAACTTGTACTTTTTTATACTCATGGATTCAGCCAGGACCTGTAATCTTATTCCATACAATACAATACGCAGGGATAAAGGGGTAGATTGGTACGGAACGTATATCATGGCACGAGATGTCGCTTAAAAGACACCTACATGAATTCACGTGACGTTGACCCGTGGGTTATGACGGGGCCTTGTACTATATGTTACCATAATCCATAGGGTAAGATGGACTCCTCTCATATACATGAATACCTTCTTTATCAAACTACAAATAACCACGTTAGAATAACTATCTTATACCTGTGAATGATCATATACAACTTTACCTGTCCACCGTTCATTTGGTTTCTATTCACATTATATAATATCTCCTCTTACTTCTTTTGGGACTTACCGAGCGCTAGTTCACGGACGACATTTTTCCCTGTTTCCTTTCTTTATAATGTTCATCAGGAGGACCGAACTCTGAGGACATAGAGCTGAGCTAGGAGGACTTGGACCAGTTTGCTACTCAGCAAGACCGCTTGCTTCTTCTTGTCTGTACTTACTTTCATTATGACATTGTTTAGGCATTTGCATTTGTAAGGTGTTTTTCGTCACCCTATCGAGATGGGAAATATGTGTCACTTGTCAGGCGTATTACAGATTCCCTTACCTGGGACAGGATGGAGTTTATTGATTGTGGGGATCCGAATCTCCGGCAGCCGTGAACTAAGTTGTTGTTAAAAGAACCTCCGATTAGCGGGTCAAAATGATCATGAAAACTCAATCTGCTGTATGCGTGTGTTGTGTTTTGAAGGGGACTTGGATGTATCGGGGGCCTCGCAGAGTTTATGGGGTCCCGCTACTCGGATAGCGGGCTGCGAGTCAAGGGGGCTATCAGCCCCCTTGTGGGGTGCGAGACAGCGCCCCGTTAAATTTTTTTTCTAACGGAGGACGTGTTTTGAGTGTGGAACGTGAGAGAAAAAGAGAGGTAAGGAGCGGTCTAAGGATGCATAAGTGGCGCGTGGGCGCTGGGTGCCCGCAGGTCACGTGGGTGGCGCGTAGGCACTGGACGCCGACAGGTCACATGCCCTGCACGTGGGAGCTGGGCGCCGGCGGGTCACGTGCCCTGCATATGGGCGTTGGGCACCAACGGGTCACGTGCGCGGCACGCGATCGCTAGAAACACCAACGAAAAAAAAGGGCTTAGCCCTTGGGCAGGGAGTTGAACTCCAGAAGGGCTTTGGAGTTGAACTCCTGAACAGGAAGTGGGGTAGATTTAGAGTTAAACTCCAATAATATTTAGATCTGGAGTTAAACTCCTAAAAATATGGATTTAGAGTTAAACTCCTAAAAGACCTGGATTTGGAGTTAAACACCTTTGAGAATTTTGATCATGGAGTTGAACTCCTTAAAGATTTTCGGGGATGGTCAAAGGGGACCCCATTCTTCTCCCTTGAGCCTTGGATCTTTTCAAAGTGGAATTTTTTGAGGTAGATATTCCTCCTCCTCCTTTTTCTTTGCTGGATCTTGGAGAAAAAGGATGTGAGATAAAAAATCTCCATTTTAGGGATTTGATGGGAGATCTGAACTCCCTTTCGAAGGTTTTATAGTAAACCTTTATTTAGTTTTTAGAAAAAGAGAGCTAAGCTCTTGATTTAATTGGAAATGAAAAGAAAGAGGGAGAACTTGAGAGAGTGGAGATGGAGGCACAAAGCCTTACTTTTTGAGGGGAATCAATTATCTTTATTTCTTCATGATGTTTGCCTTTTATAGGCTACACAATTTATACATAGCCCATTGGGCTTTACAAAATGACATTTTGCCCATCCTCGTTACATTTATTCATAAAAATTATTTATTACATAGTTTTCTCTTTGACATGGGGGAGGCCGGCCTCTTCATGTTTGGGCTTGACTTGGGCATGGGCCAACTTAAGTTGGGGTTGACTTTGACTTGGTCAACCGGGGTGTAATTTTTGACCCCAACAAAGTGCCCCTGATCAATGAATGCACACTGTATACATGGGTCGTGTGCACGAAATTGATAGATTTTCATTTGTGAAGAGCTTGACTTCGAGGTGGAACATCATTCTGGGGATGGAGCATCATTCCGGGAGCATCATTCCGATGTATGGAGCATAATTCCAGGAGGAAAATTATAACGCCTTAGATTTCGGTTAGTGTTCTTTTAGATGCTAATGCGGGTTTACTGTAAAAAGTTTACCAATTCGGGTTCCTCACATTTTATAACATTTAATTAATAATTTATTATTATTTGTTATAAGCACGCACGCACGTGTGCACGTAAATGTGAGAATTTGTTTGTGCTAATTTTGATCTTAGCAAGCTTGACCCTTAACCTAATCCTTGTTTAATCCAATCCTTAACCACCCTAGATCTTTTGTGTGAGAGAGAGATATAATTATATGGAAGTGAGGAGGTGGCAATGGTGGTGGAAAGCATTAATGGAGAATTAATGCTATGGTTACACTCACCTAAAACCTCCCCCTACACTCACCTCCCCCTCTCTTATCCTCACACCCCATCTCTTTTTCTGTAACTCTTTTATTCTTCATCTCTCCCTCAACTAAACTGAACACTTCATTACCCTTCATCAAAATTCATCACAAATTCACAAAAGTTCACAAAATCACATCTTTCTTCACTTTTTGCCTCATGGATGCCTAGGAGCATGCAAAGCTTGGATCTTTGAGTTCTTTTGAGTAGGTATTGTTCTCTTTCTGTTCTTTAGATGTTTATTGTGTAGCTTAGCTTTAAAGTTTCAGTTTTTATCGCGTATCGTATCGTTTCGGGTAAATATCGTATTTTAGTGTTGTTTTGGGGTCTCGGATGATCTGCTGTTAAACTAAGTATTTGTTGCAAAAATTGACTTGACAGTAACCTAGTGTAGTGACCTAGAACCTAACCTCAAAATACTAGCCAATTCCACTATGTATGGGCCGCAAATTTATTGGTTCTGGCCGCAATTGCGGCCAGACTGGGGACTTGGATGTTGGGGTTTTGGGTTGGGGTCTCTAGGGTTATTTGTAGTCTCATGGTACTTGCAATTTTTACAAATTGTTAGCACAGAAAAATCTGGGATAATTTTGCACATTTCTAGTGTTTCGTTTCGTACGATACGTTATCCGATACGATGGGTGTTCCGTGTTGCTGTTGCACTGAGTTGGTTTCGTAGTGTTGCTATACGCGTTAGCGACAATACGAACCATTTAGTGTACGTCTTTGTGTCGTGTTGGTCCGTGTAGATTGTATGTATTTTGGGTCTATTATTAATATATAACTGTTATATCGTATTATGTTGCAGGTTCGCAGGCGGGGACTTCAGACGCTGGTACAAAAGGAAAACAGGTGGTAGGATTCACCTAGCTTGGAGCGTAGGTGAGTAGATTTAACATCTACAGGGGAATCGTTCGCATGGCGTTATGCGTCTGGGCTAGAGATGTTAGTACTTGTCGCATATTCTATGTCATATTTAGAATTGCGCAATTACCCTATAGCTTAGATATTGTTGTGCTTGGACTAGTAGCCTTAGGACACTGCACATATTATTGACGATTAATGTTGCACGAGCACTGATTGAATGCTACACATACCGTCAATAATTGCCATGTTACACACAAACCACTTAAAGTTAGGATATTGCTTGGTTAGGGACATTGTGACATTGATTCATATTTCTTATCGCATATGACGTATAACATACCTGTATATCTACATGCTCACACATATGCCTTCATATACTTACATGTTAGATACTTGTATACCTATAGAGTATTGTACCATTAGTGATAGATACATACACACTTTATGACATAGCTATAGGTATACCTTGCACACATATTTCACTTATACCCAGGGGGTATACTACATCATTACTTATAGGTAGATATATATATATCTTGTTATACCTTATTGTTTACACATATATCAGTTATAGCTACATGTTTACCTTTACTTGATGTTATTTAGAATTGGAGAAATTAACAACCGCTTGATATTTATATTAACTTGTTGTAGTTAATTAGCGGCTTTTCCTTTATATGCTTAAATTACTGTTTTCTATTGTATATATTATATTCATGGATTTTCGCATTGTGATATGGATTTTTCATGATGTTTTCTGGATTTGGTGACCGTGGGAGTTCATGAAATTATGCATTATTTGAAAAACCCGGTTTCCCTTGATGATATGATAATTCAGCAGCCACCATGAGATTTATCGGTTCAGATATATATACCCCACGCGAGGAACGGAGGGGTTCGTGTGCGGGTACATGGTGGGGCCCGGAGGTACCCCGAGGCAAGAATGAGGTCTTGGTGTCAGACGATGAGTTGCAAGGGAACCATACTTTCTGGTGACATTACCAATGACTCAGCGGTTATCATAGGGATACTGACGGGAGTCATGTGCGTATAGATACGTGGGAAGACGAGGGTCAGAGCTAGGCACTCGTGCTTTTCGGATCGCGTGTGATACGTACCTATCAGGGGGCCAGTCATGGTGACAGCACCTGATAGATCAGCATTTCTGTGTCGATGCTTGACACATTGGTTACATGATATTTCTTTTTACTCCTTATATATATAACAGGAGATTAGGCCGCTGTTATATATACCCTTACACCAATATTAGTGGAATGGGATGCTAATATATGTGTATTGACTTTTTTACTTTTTTGTATATATAACAGGGGATTAGGCCGCTGTTATATATGCCCTTACACCAATATTAGTGGAATGGGACGCTAATATATGTGTATTGACATTAAGTTATATACATCATCATATTTATTCGTACAAACATATTTAGGGTGTTAGAATTTTACTTGATATTGGATTTGGGATATAGGTGATTTATTTGAGACTTGATACAGGATATATGAGATTCACTTGATTTTGTACATTCAGGATATAGAAGATTTATTCGATATTGTAAATTCAGGATTTGTGAGACTTATATGATATGAGAGCCAATTTGGGGGCTGATTTGTGGAAATTGGGATTTGGATTGTCTTGATGGATTGTGATCCTACCACGATGTCAGGATTCCGTGGAATTGATATGTTTCATTCCATATTCTACATTTATTGTTTATGCACTGTTTCATGTATTAGTTGTACCTGTTAGTGTACCTTTCATGATTGTTGCATATATACATTTTCATATCATTATTGTATGATTATTGCATACCGCTTGTCATATGTTATTGCTTCATATATTAGTTGTACCTGCTAGTGTACCTTTCATGATTATTGCATTCATATGACCTTTTATTATTATTAATTGCATATGTCAGATTCACGCTGTACGTACATACTTGCGATTACCTGCATATGTTATTTACTATTCACGAGTTGGCAACTCACCCCCGTTGTGCCACAGTTGTTTTGCAGGGTGTTCCCCAGAGTAGTCGAGGCTGGCTATTCATCTATCATCTTTTGCTACGGATACCACATCGGCTCACAGTGTGCCGTTTTGCTAGGTGGGTTTTCTGGTTATTCGTGTTGTATTGTATATTCGTTTTATCCTTGTACTCTCCATCTACTATATTTTCATGTTTGACTTAGAAACTTGTGTGAGGACGATATTGTATATTATTTCGTGACTTGTTGTCTTTTATACAGTTTCCTTTCTATCGTATTTTATTTCTTCGCTATAGTGTCGTATATTTGTTGTGGTGGTTGTTTTCCGCTTTTGGGCGTGTATTTGCTCCAGTTTGGGGATGCTTTACTTTTATTTATGTTGTACCCATTTTTTGGGCTAGTTTTTACAAAGGAGGTGCTGCCAAAATTTTAAAGGAAATAAATTGGGCTTTTAAAGAATTTGGGTTGTGATTTCAAATATTTCAAAACTCTTATTATCTTTTCTTGTCTTTTTTATTGGTTTAGATTTCTGGGTTTTGGATTTCTTTTACTGCGTTACATCTGTAGGCGTTGCGTAGTATTAGGGCCGTCACGTGCCAATTTCGGGTCGTGACAAAGTTGGTATCAGAGCGCTAGGTTTTAACTTTCGGAGTGTAGGATGACCTTGGTATGATGGAGTAGGTAGCTTAAGCAGAGTAACGTAGTGTGTTTATGTATGCAGCATACTCACGATGCGGTACTTCGCCTAAAGTGACCTAAGTACATTGCTTGAAATTCCTTCCTTGATGATTCATATCTTGTGATTCGATTTCCATATTCTTATTCAATCCTTTTTCCAATTATAGCCTTGCCGCAGATGACTGTGGAGACTTAGAGTGATGCAGCGAGGGCCGAGGTCAGGATTGACTCGGGTGAGACGAGGACATACCAGGATGGCACGCTCGTTGCACAGGTGCTGATGGATTCGCCTTCGACAGATCAGCTCGCTAGGCTTGTGGCAGAGATGCAGGACATGCGCTAGACTATGAGTTCATTGGTGGAGGTTGTTCGAGCGCAGCGACAGGAGTTTGTCACCCCTGTTAACCAGTTGTTCCTTGCGATCAGCATGCAGCAGTCCGTCACCTACATAGCACCAGTGGATGCAGCCGCAGTTTACGAGACACGTATTCCAGAGACTCTGAGAGTTCCGGGACAGTGGAGGACTCGTACCGGTGTACCAACCCAGAGACAGAGGCATAGTCGTCGAGACAGATTTCGTGACCGTCGTGGGAGTAGCAGAGGCTTAGGACGAGGACGGTCGTTCAGCTCTCATCCCCATGAGGGCCTGCAGCCGTCGTATGGATGCTTTTGATGCCGGAGCCTTCATCACCACATCAGGGATTGTTCCTTAGAACTGCGACAGGGTCGTTGTCAGAGAGGTCGTGGACGCGGAAGGTTCGCTCAGAGGTGTAACACTTTGGATTTCCGTTTGAATGTCTTTCGTGATAATTAGTGATCGTACGTGTTTTTATATATATGTGTTCCTAGGATTATTAGTCACATTTAATAGTGTTTGCATATTGGGAATTTTCTTGTGCTAGTGCACACTTGCACACTTAGACATTTTTGAGACTTAGGGTTTTGGTAGCATGTAACCATTTTTCTTGTGCTGCATGGTTGTTATTTCCCCCACCATTTTAACCTAAACAAAACCCCATTTTGTATAATTCAAATTCTATTAAACAATGAGGCATGGGGGGTAGGTAAAAGCTTGACTTTCGACCCATTTTTCCCTCTCTTCTCTCTCTCTTTCCCCACTCCAGAATTCTGGAGAATTCCAGCAGCAAACCCTCCCCCTTTCTTCATCTTTTCTTCTCCTCTTCATGACTCTTTGATATTTACACAAATCCTACACAAAAACCACACATTTTCATCACAAAACCTTAGGAAAAGTGAGCTTTTTGAGGTGTTTGAAGCAAATCTGCGTACTTGAGGGAAAAAGCTGGAACTTTTGGTCTTTCTAAGGTCTTTAGAAGGTATAAAGTCATGTCTTAACCTCTTTTTCCATAACTTGTAGTATCCTTTAGTAAAAATCTCATTTTTGTGCATTTTTGGTGATATTTAAGGATATTTGTGTTTCACATGTTAGATTAGGGTTTTGTTAGTTGTGTTAGCTCTATTAAGTGTTATTAGAGCTATCTTAGGCCAAATTTTGTTTCAGTTTGCACAAAAATACCCTAAAGTTCCATTTTAGTGCAAAGTGTGGATTTTAACTAGAAATAAGGCCCTGTGTAATCTGCTGCTACCCGAGACATTTCAGAGTAAAACTAGATGTTACTGTAGCATGTATGGGGGGTATAGAGAGCACACACCAAACCTGGGAGCCCAATTCCCATTTGGGACCGCCAAAATATGCATTCTGGCCGAAAATTGCGGCCAGATGGGGGTTCTTTGGGTTGGGGTTTGGGGTGTGGGTGTCTGCTGCTATGTGGGTTGTTTTGGTATATATATTTTTCCAATATCTTTCCTGTATCAAAATCTGGAGGTGATTACCTATTTTCCCGTATTTTCAATCTTTCGCGACACGCGTGATACGTGTGTGTGGGTTTGGAGTTTCTGGGTATCGCGGTGCGTCGGAGTGGTTTCAGGCGCGTAACCACACGTTTTAGCGTATCGCGCACACGCGCGCTTGGTTCGCGACACGAGTTACTAGTTCGGCTTTAATGTCGCGTTTGTGTGACTTCAAGATTACGTGTGATATAATGTGTAATTCTAGGTTCGCAGGCGAGTACGGCGGACGCCGCGCAGAAGGGGAAACAAGTTGTTGGCTATACCTAGCAAGGGACTACGGTGAGTAGATTTCACATCTACGGGGATATCGCCCGCATGGAGTTCTACGTCAGGGCTGATAGGACCTTATAGTTTCCTTTGTATACATTGACTATTCATGGCAACTATTTAGTGCATGCTGCATTCCCTGCTATTTGGATATAAACTAGAATTGATAGAACACCGCACCATTACTAACGGTCCATGTTGCACGAGCACTATCCTGCATGTTACACACACACCGTTAGTAATTGCCATGACACTCACACTGTAGTATATCACATCGGATCATCATATTGTAGCTCATTTATATGTGACTTGACATGCTATTCATACTTGATGCGTATATCACATCGAATCATCATATTGTAGCTCATCTATATGTGACTTGACATGCTATTCATACTTGATGCCTATATCACATCGGATCATCATATTGTAGCTCATCTATATGTGACTTGACATGCTATTCATACTTGATGCCTATATCACATCGGATCATCATATTGTAGCTCATCTATATGTGACTTGACATGCTATTCATACTTGATGCCTATATCACATCGGATCATCATATTGTAGCTCATCTATATGTGACTTGACATGCTATTCATCATCATATTGTAGCTCATCTATATGTGACTTGACATGCTATTCATACTTGATGCCTATATCACATCGGATCATCATATTGTAGCTCATCTATATGTGACTTGACATGCTATTCATACTTGATGCCTATATCACATCGGATCATCATATTGTAGCTCATCTATATGTGACTTGACATGATATTTATATTTGACGCACATATCATATCGGATCATTGACTTGCATTTTGCTTTGGATTACATGAGATTTCTGGATTTGGGAACCGTGGCTATTGCAAATATGTAATCATTTAAAAACCCGGTTCCCTTGATATGATATTTCGGTGCGTCCACCATGTGTTTCCTCGGTGCTAGAGTGATATATGTGAACCCGAATCGAGGAGTTGGTTGAGACCGATTACGGGTACATGGTGGACCCGGTATGGTACCCCGGGGCGAGAACGGTTTCACTGTGCAGTAGACGGTGAGCCTGGCAGAGGGACTACTACCTACCGGTGATTGGTTGGACCTGACAGTTATCCGGAGGGTACTGATCAGAGTCTATAGATGGATGCGAGGTGATCCGTACTGCTGGGGCCGAGGGCCGATACCGCAGACGGAGCCCGTAGGCTGACCCGGACTGACGGTGCCCGATGGATGAGGATTTGTGTGTCGATGCTGGACACGAGTATTTATGATATTTGGGTGCCGATGTTGGGCACTCGGGATTCTCAGAGATGTACAGGATTTGAGGGCCGATGAGAGTGCCGGCTCCTGAGCTATTTGGGGGATCTGGGTGCATGGATGGACACCGATTATATATTCCACGTTGACATTCCGTGTAGATATTATATTGCCCCTGCTCAGCATTTACTATTATACCTCATCCTGTAGTTACATTACCTGATAGAGTACTTGCATGATTATTGCACATACTGCTTATCACATATTGATATCATCTGTTGGCATATGATAGAGTAGCGCAGTACGTGCATGCTCGTGATTACCTTTATATGTTATCTTTATTCACGAGTTGGCAACTCACCCCCGTTGTGCCACAGTGTTTGCAGGTTGCCTTCGGAGTAGTCGCGGCAGGCTGCGGTTGCATCTTTTGACACAGATACCCCCATAGTTGGTGTACCAGCTCTTTTGCTGATAGGTGGGTTTTGTGCGGTATCTAATTATCTTTCAGTATGTACATTGTTGTATCTAGTATTCTCCATCTACCATGTATGTATTTGACTTAGAGACAGTGTGAGGACGATGATGTATTATATTTGTATTCTGGTGTCGAGCTCGTTGTGAGCCGACTGTACTTGCAGTTTATCCTATCTGTGTTGTTCCCACCTGTGGATCTTGATCTTCTCTACGGCGTCGTATATTACTATCTTGGTGATTGTTTACTTAGATTTCTTATCATGTTAGTAAGTTCTTTCATTTAAAACTTATAACACTCTATACTTTCACTGGTTTGATTTCTGGTTTTTCGGTTCACTTAGGCGCGTTACGCCTGTAGACGTTACGTGGTTAAGTGCCGGTCACGGGCCAAACTTCGGGTCGTGACAAGAGGGGACGGTCTAGCAGAGGAGGAGTTCAGCCAGTTGCGGGTAGGGGGCAGACACGAGGGTTTGCTTCTACTCATCGGGACGTGCGGGCGTCCAATGCTGAGTTTTCATGTATCCTTAATTCGTATTTTTTTTGATGTACTTGTTGGTTTTTCACACTTGTGCCGTGGTTGGGACGAGAGTCGTGTTAGGTAGATCATCTGTTTGTTGTGTTAATTTTCTGTCAGCGATTCTTTTGTTGCGCAACACGTATTTCAATCGTGTGCTAATCGGGTAGGAGATTCATCCGTCACTTGATCCTTCTGGAGATGTTGGATTTGACGTTCTCCTGGGCATGGACTAGTTAGCTACGTGCTAGGCGTCTGTAGACTACCGTGAGAAAACAGCCAGGTGTTGTTTTTCCCGGCGAGTCAGTTCTTGTTGTGCAGGTGGATAGTTGTGCCGCCTCTCACAGCTCGAATTCAGCCTTTTTCGCTAGTCGGCTTTTGAGGAGAGGATGTCCTAGATTCTTGGCGTTCATTCGTGGTACCGAAGCCACAGATGGTTTGTTTGACCGGGTTCCTTTCGTACGAGAGTTATCCGACGTTGCTCCAGTTGAGCTGGCGAAGCTTAGGGAGCTTAAGGATCAGCTGAAGAGTTGTTTGTTGGGGTGTGTGTGCGTATGAGTGTTTCTCATTAGGGAGATCCTATTTCTGTTCGTCAAGGAGAAAGACGGCAGTTGAGGATGTGTATTGATTGATCGTCAATTGAACCGGCTTACGGTGCGAATAGGTATCCTTTACCTCGCATTGACGATTTCTTGATCAGCTCACGAGTGCGAGACATTTTCTAAGTTTGTTCGGGATCAGGTCATCATTGTTGTGGGTTCGAAGTGATGACATTCCGAAGACTGCCTTGTGTGTGCTACGGGCTTTGTGTGTTTTGGTGGTATCGTCGGACTCACCAATGCCCTAGCGGCATTCGTAGAAATGATGAACCGGATTTCTTCAGGCCGTTCCTCGACCATTTATTGTTGTGTTATTGACGACATTCTGGTCTATTCTTTGTATCTTGAGGAACAGGAGCAGCACTTGAGGATTTGTTTTACAAACACTGGGAGAGCACCAACGGTTTGCTAGATTATCGGAGTGTTCCTTCAGGCTTGTTTGTGTTGACTCCTAGGCCTTGTAGTGATGGGAGACGGTTTTGTATGGTTCCGAGGAAGATCGAGGCCGTACAGCTTAGGCCCAGACTTGTGTATGGACGGAGGTTCGTAGATTTTTGGGCTTAGCAGGTTTTTACCGCAGTTTCTTGCAGGATTGCTAGTGTAGTGCTACACCGTTGACTGAAATGACCGGAAAGGAGGTTTCTTTTCTTTGGACTAAGGTATGTGTGCGGAGTTTTCGGCAGTGGAAGACTCGGTTAACAACTGCATCAGTCTTTCTTTGCTTTCTGGTTCGGGCGACTTTGTTGTTTAACTGTGATGTTTCGCGAGTGGGGCTCGATTTTGCGCTGATGCGGCATTATAGAGTTATCGCTTTTGCTTCCCTACACTTTGAGGCGGTACTAGCAGGATATCCCACTCATGATATGGAGATGGCCGCGGTGGTCTTGCGTTGGAGATTTGGAGACACTACTTGTTGGAAGGTCGTGTCAGATTTTTACGGACTACCAGAGCTTAATGTACATCTTCCTGCAGCGGATTTTGATTGTTGTGATAGTCTTCTGCAGATTTACAGTTCTTTTGCGATCGTTGAGTACAGCTTAAGTTCGTCTCTACTGAGGGGACAGCTTGCTCATGTCCGCGCCCGACCACATTCCCTTAATCGCTTTCGCGAGACACCGCCCGCCGATGCTTATTCGTCAGAGATACTTGAGAATACTCGGCTGGGTAATAATTCGGAGACCTTGATTTGTGACAAGAGTGTGCTAAGTTTAGGGACACGTTTGGGTACCTGATACTATTGGGTAGAGACGTGAAATCCTAGAGCAGGCACATCTGTCAACTCTCTGTACTCATTCAAGTTCCACCAATATTGATGCGACTGGTGAGATAGTTACAGGTGGGCAGGGATGTAAAGAGAAGTTTCGGGTTTCGTTTCAAGGTGTCTGTCTTGTGGTGTGCTTTGGTTGAGCATCTGAGACCGGATGGAGAGTTGCAACCTTTAACCGTTCCGGAGTGGGAGTGGGAGCAGATCTCCATGAATTTCGTTTTGGTGTCTACCCGGGTTTAGTCAGGGTGTGACTCTATTCGGATGCTTGTAGTCCGGTTTTGCTCAGTTTGCTCAGTTATCCTTTGTTAAGTTGTGCATTGCATGAAGTTCCTTCATGGGTCGTATCCAATAAAGGAACCCTGTTTCTTGCCGTCTTTGGCAGGAGTTTCAGGAAGCCTTGGGTACTGGTTGAGCTTTAGCTCCATCTTTCCATCCGCAGGATGATGGTTTTGTGAGAGCGGGCTATACCGACTATGGAGGATATGCTTGTATGTACATTTTAGTTGTTGTTGGCAGTTGGGGATCGTCACTCGCCATTGTTAGGGTTCTCTTTCGATAGATGTTATCAAGAGTCACTCCAATTGGCAACCTTTAGGTTTAGGGGTTAGGTCGTGTCGATCACCAGTTTGTTTTCTGACTCTGCGTAGTAGGATTTGTGTACCCCAGCTAGTCTAGAGACTTCGGAGTTGATCCAGTGGATTTAGGTGTTGGAGATAGTGCCCTCAGATTCAATTATTCGATCACAGGCATGTGATCACAATGATTGATGGAGGACCTATCCCGATAGGACAGTCTTACTCGAGATGATAGTATGCGATCTGGTTTACCTTTATCATCGTGTACTGCTTTAGGTGACCTGACAAGTCGCTATTACACGTTGATAGAGCCCCTAGGATTCTTGCTTGACCACCAGCAGTATGAGGGCGATCATATACGTGGGAGCTGGTAGTCTATAAGCACCTCCTTAAATGGTCCCTAGTCGTGTGAGTTTCGAGAAAGGGCATCGATACTCCAGAGTAGACTAGTGTGTACATTCGAGACCCCGACAAGGGGCGGTGGCCGGTCTCACAAGCCACTGGTGTCAGTTGGATCACCTAAGATGTATACAGGTGCTCATTGGGTTATGAGTACACCGGACAGGACTCGCCGAGAACATGCTAGTTGGTCATATACCAGACGTCAGATGGCAGTTCCCTGGTGACATGTGTACAGGTTAGTTCATCGACCTGGGGATCATCATTTGTCTTGTGTAAGTTCCCACTGTACTTTGATTACTACCCTACCACGGCTCAAAGGAGTCGTGTAAACAGGTTTTAGTTGGGTACAGTCCCGAGCCACATGGAGGCAGTGAGCGTATCTTCAGGGGTTCGTCTCTCCCGGTATTGGGGGTGAGGTCGCGCTGTATCTAGGAGAGCCATTACACGAAGCCCTCGGCCGAGGCAAGGAGATTTACTGGTAGGTATTCCAGTAGTATCCCAGGGTGTTCTGGGCTACACTCTGACACGACTTGTACCGCTTTTGGGGGTCTGACTTTTACCAACCCCCTAAGCCCGCCATGCGATGCTCATAGACGAACGGACCGGACTGTACGGATATTGTCACTGACAGGTTCAGTAGGGTTGTCAGGCTGAGTTCGCTCACAGACGTCCCTTTTAGTCAATACCTGGTAGCCCGTTACGTATTGGCTTATACCTCTGACGTGCTAGTGGTTAAATCCACATCCAAGGTGTTGACGAGTCATTAGAGTCCCCCACATTCAGTTACTCAGATTTCGGGCGAAAAGTTGTAGAGGCCGTATGGAGATATGGCAAGGTCCGATCAGATACGTACGGTATTGCACGGATCAGGATCGGACAGTTTGTACTACAGGCCGTATGGTTATATGGCAGGGTTCGATCAGATACGTGCGGTATTGCACGGATCAGGATCGAACGGATATTACTAGCCGGTTTTGGTTTAATCCGGATCCTAGTATAGTACAGTGTAGATTTTGTCTCATTGCATTTGTATTTCGGTCGGAATACAAATGCGGGTGTGTATGCACAGTATCGGGGTTTTCCTGTAATTTATTACGGGACCAGGTTTCTGGTGTTGCCAGTTTGCTTTCCGTTTCGGCCAATTTCCTTTGTATCGTTCATTGGCCGAAGATTGGTGGAGGAGGGCTTATTTGCATTTGTGCAAATAAGCAATTGTGGAGGGGGTCTTTGCATTTTGTTGTATCATGATAGCTTTTCCTTGATCTTGACTTCTAGCTTCATCATGCCTTGACTTTTGTAGGACATGATGGTTGATGATGAGTGATGGTTGTTGGTTGAGTGTTGGAATTATTTTGTGATCATTGCCTTTTTATGATAACATTGTTTTTCCTCTTGCATTATTGAAAAGCCAAACACCCTCCACTCTCTCTCTCATTCCCTACATTGGCCGGCCATATTGGGAGGGGGCTGCCCAATTTTATTGGGTGTGGGGTTTTGTTCATTTCAATGTTCCAAAGTCCCCAAAGTTCCTCCACATAATTCTTGTATCAATCCCTCCACCAAAAGGCAATTCCTGTTGGAGATAATGCCCTCAGAGTCAATTATTAGGTCACAGGTACGTGATTGCAATGATTGATGGAGGACCTATCCCGGTAGGACAGTCTTACTCGAGATGATAGTATGCTATCTGGTTTACCTTTATCATCGTGTACTGCTTTAGGTGACCTGACAAGTCACTATTGCACGTTGATAGAGCCCCTAGGATTCATGCTTGACAACCAGCAGTATGGGGGCGATCATATACGTGGGAGCTGGTAGTCTATAAGCGCATCCTTAAATGGTCCCTAGTCGTGTGAGTTTCGAGATAGGGTATCGATACTCCCGAGTAGACTAGTGTGTACATTCGAGACCCCGACGAGGGGAGGTGGCCGGTCTCACAAGCCACTGGTGTCAGTTGGTTCACCTAAGATGTATACAGGTGCTCATTGGGTTATGAATACACCGGACAGGACTTGCCGGGAACATGCCAGTTGGTCATATACGAGACGTCAGATGGCTGTTCCCTGGTGACATGTGTGCAGGTTAGTTCATCGACCTGGGGATCGTCATTTGTCTTGTGTGAGTTCCCACTGTACTTTGATTACTACCCTACCACGGCTCAAAGGAGTCGTGCAAACAGGTTTTAGTTGGGTACAGTCCCGAGCCACATGGAGGCAGTGAGCGTATCTTCAGGGGTTCGTCTCTCCCGGTATTGGGGGTGAGGTCGTGCTGTGTCTAGGAGAGCCATTACACGAAGCCCTCGGCCGAGGCAAGGAGATTTACTGGTAGGTATTCCAGTAGTATCTCAGGGTGTTCTGGGCTACACTCCGACACGACTTGTACCGCTTTTGGGGGTCTGACTTTTACCAACCCCCTAGGCCCGCCATGCGATACTCATAGACGAACGGACCGGACTGTACGGATATTGTCACTGACAGGCTCAGTAGGGTTGTCTGGCTGAGTTCGCTCACAGACGTCCCTTTTAGTCAATACCTGGTAGCCCGTTACGTATTGGCTTATACCTCTGACGTGCTAGTGGTTAAATCCACAACTATTGTGTTGACGAGTCTTTAGAGTCCCCCACATTCAGTTACTCAGATTTCGGGCGAAAGGTTGTAGAGGCCGTATGGAGATATGGCAAGGTCCGATCAGATACGTGCGGTATTGCACGGATCAGGATCGGACAGTTTGTACTATAGGCCGTATGGTTATATGGAAGGGTTCGATCAGATACGTGCGGTATTGCACGGATCAGGATCGAACGGATATTACTGGCCGGCTTTGGTTTAAGCCGGATACTAGTATAGTACAGTGGAGATTTTGTCTCATTGCATTTTGTATTTCGGTCGAAATACAAATGCGGGTGTGTATGCACAGTATCGGGGTTTTCCTGTAATTTATTACGGGACCAGTTTTCTGGAGTTGCCAGTTTGCTTTCCGTTTCGGCCAATTTCCTTTGTATTGTTCATTGGCCGAAGATTGGTGGAGGAGGGCTTATTTGCATTGTTGCAAATAAGTATTAGTGGAGGGGGTCTTTGCATATTTCCTTGTATCATGATGGTGCACCATCCATTGACTTGACTTTTTGCTTCATGGTAGTGTCATGATGGCTTGACCCTTGTTATGAGGTGATGGTTGCGTTGGAGTGTTGGGTTTTGTGGTGATCATTTGATTTTTCATCATCACTCTCTTTCCACCCACCCCCTTGTCTTTGCTCTCTCTCTCTCCAATCACACAAAGGGGGGGAGGCCATTCCTTGGGAGAAAGGGGATTCATTTCATGAGGTGTGGCATTTTTGGTTTTCATGGTGCTAAGAAAAGCTCTCTAGTTCATCTCAAAAATCAATTCCTCCACCATCTCAAAAGGCAACATCCTACAACTCCAAATCGAGACACAAGTTCTACTACACATTCTACAGCAAATCTTGGGCACGTCGATTAGCCAGCTTCGTGCCCGAGTTGCCTCGGCATTGAGGTGGGAGCCCGTAAAAGAAGTAGGCGATGTGGTGCACTTCAGGCGACGAGGTGGAGACCGGAGCTTCCGCAGGAGATCGGGACGACGACGAGAAGACCGGAGGACTCGGATCAATCGGTATATTTCTCTTCCCCATCTTATAGTTAGCTAGGACTAATTAATGGTTCGATCCGGGTATTAGTGCGCGGCGGTTTGCCAGTTTAAGTAAAATAAAAGTTTATCACCGCTTCCGTATTTTGGCCTCGGGATGGAGGCCGGGACGCCGCCGTGCACTTACAGTTGTATCAGAGCCTTGCCATTAACTTAGTCTAGCTTGGTTTAATGTGTTTTGCATTTCCGATCGACCAAAATTCCAAAAACCGCATTTTTGCTTGCATCAGTTTTCTGTTAAAATTTTTTGGTGTCTAAAAATTTTTCAGGTTACAGAAAAGTGATGTACTGGAAAATCTAAGAGCTCTGTAAAAATTCGATGAAGTGACTCCACTGTGGGAGCGCGGAACCGCCGCAAACACCCCGTTCTCGCCGCGGTTCCGCCGCACACTGTTGGGTTCCCTGCACCAAATTTCTACAGTATCTTTCTGGGGTTAAAATTGGGGTTTTGGAATATTAAACTTGGGCCCAGAATTTCTGTGAGTGCTACAGTATTGCTCGGGGGCCCACTTGTTAATTTTTTGATCGATCGGATATTTTAAACACATTATTTCACAGTATTTACATTATATCTGCGACCGTGAATGTCACTTGATCGGGAAATCCCGTCTAACTGCTATAGCCCGGTTAGACGGATTTGCGAACGTGACTTTCACGTTGATGTTCTGTGTTATGCTGTGATGTTGTGGATCGGTCGTGGGGGATAGCCTGGATGCAATGCTAGTACAGAGTTTGTTGTATTATGTACATTTGATATTGCGGGGCGAGCGTCCGACATGTGGACTGCCGTCACTGCCTGATTGTATTATTATTTTGGGGCACGACCAGGTTGCGGTCGATGTACCCGTTGTATGTATATTTTACTTTCTGTACTAGGATTACCCCGCGGAGGAGTGCATGGATAGCCGGGTTCTAGAGGGCAACGGGCCCGCATCTCATGGCATTGAGACGGAGGGGGCTTCACTCTAGGATTGGCGGGCTATTCGCCGCACTCGTAGGGGGTACAGGTTGACCCAGGAGGGGTGCCCAAGTTGCCGGATTCCGTGAAGTGCTGGGTGGTCCCTTCACAGTACTGAAGGGGGCTGCCTCGCTTCAGGTTTTGGCGGGTGACTTGCCGCGCCCGTAGGGGTCTAGGATTTCATTGCACAGGCTATCCACACGACCAGGGGAACGTCGGGTTTCACTAGTGGCTCTGTGAAACCCGGGGATCCCAGATATCTGTATTGTTCTGTGATGCTGTTTATTTTCTATGATGTTGCATTTTATCACGCCTTGAGCGAATATAATATATTGGTATATATATTAGTAGATGTTGTATATGTTTTGCATCCGCGCTAGTCCAGTCCCCGCTCTGTCGTTAGTTAGCTAACCTAACGGGTAATGACAGGACCCAGTGGCGAATGCAGATGGCATATACGTACATCAGTATATTTTCGTTCTTTTTAGTGTGATCAATTGATGGGACTGCGTTGATTCTGATCAATGCAAGTTAAAAACAAACCTTATCTGATGTTGTTGGAACACTTTTCAAAAAGCTGTTATTGCAAGGACGTTCTCTTTTGTTTTGCATCGTGATATTCAGTTGGAATATCCTTCTCCTCAGTCGACGAGGCAAGGGCCGAGATCCCTTCACCGGGAGTGACCCCTTGGACAGAATTTTACGTCAGGGCATTAACTTCATTATAGCCGATTACTTTTTCTTTGCACCGTGGTATTCAGTTGGAATATCCTGCACCTCATTCTATGGGGAAAGAGCCGAAATCCCTTCACCGGGAGTGACCTCTTTAGCAAAGGTTTTCGTCACTATATTTTTAAAAAGCTATCCGTTACTGCGACGATATCAAGTTCTTTACATTAAAGGTTTTCGCCAGAAACCATTCGTAGCCCTCCGTCGTTTCATATGGATAGTCAATAATATTCAAGCTGTGTTTGTTGGCCAAAGTCAAGGCACAATGTTTTGTAGCTGTTGGTTATTCATATGCAGCATAGATAGATGCGTTGGTTTGGAACAGTCGTATAGCCTTGTTGGCCAAAGTCAAGGGGTTGTGCGGGTGGATTCGAATCAACCTGGAGAATGACGGGTAGAACTTGACATGTGACTTATGATTTGTTGGCCAAAGTCAAGGTCATAAGAGCATGGGGCAGAAATCACATCGGGAGTTTCAAAAGAACTGAAACTTGCCAGATATGCGCATACCTTCTGGAGTGTTATACCGTGAGCGGATTCCGTCACGTTATCATGCGATGATAGTTGGATCCCGATTCCCACTGATGAGTTAGTTTACTCCTCGGGTGACCCCGACTAATTCTTCTTTCAGGTTTGGAGGAGAATTTGACGGTACAGTGGGAGGTTTCCAGATTAGATAAATTGGTAACCATTCTGATCTACGTTAGAGTTGTTGGAGATAGTGCCCTCATAGTCAATTATTGGATCGCAGGTACGTGATTGCAATGATTGCGGAGGACCTATACCGGTAGGACAGTCTTACTCAAGATGATAGTATGCTATCTGGTTTGCCTTTATCAGTCGTGTACATGTTCAGGTGACTGATTACATGTTACACTTTGATAGAGCCCTTAGGATCTTGCTTTACCACCAACAGTATGATGGCGATCATATACGTGAGAGTTTGGTGGTTTATACGCATATCCTTAATTGTGGTCCCTAGTCGTGGGAGTTTCGAGACAGGGCATCGATACTCCGGAGTAGACTAGTGTGTACAGTCGAGACCCCGACGAGGGGCGGTGGCCGGTCTCACAAGCCACTGGTGTCAGTTGGATCACCTAAGATGTATACAGGTGCTCATTGGGTTATGAGTACACCGGACAGGACTCGCCGGGAATCTGCTAGTTAGTACTATATCTATCGTCAGATAGCAGTTCCCTGGTGACATGTGTACAGGTTAGTTCATCGACCTGAGGTCGTCATTTGTCTCGTGTGAGTTCCCACAGTGCTTTGATTTCTACCCTACCACGGCTCAAAGGAGTCGTGCAAACAGGTAGCTTTTGGGTACAGTCCCGAGCCATATGGAGGCACGTGAGCGGATCGGCAGGGGATTCGTCTCTCCCGGTATTGGGGGCGAGATCGTGCTGTGTCTAGGAGAGCCATTACACAAAGCCCACGGCCGTGGCAAGAGATTTACTGGTAGGTACTCTAGTAGTATCTCAGGGTGTTATTGGGCTTCACTCCGACACGACTTATACTGCTAATGGGGGTCTGACGTTACTAGCCCCCTAGGCAGATATGCGATACTCATAGACGAACGGACCGGACTGTATATACATTGTCACTGTTAGGCTCAGTAGGGTTTCCGGATGAGTTCGCTCATCGGCCTCCCTTGAGGTCATCCATGGGCAGCCGTTACGCATTGCTAGTGCCGCTGACGGTTTGTGGTTAAACCCACTGCCAAGGTACTGAAGAGTCATTAGAGTCCCCCACAGACAGTTTCCCAAGTTCGGGCGAAACGTTGTAGAGGCCGTATGGTTTTATGGCAGGGTTCGGAAAATGCACGTGCGTTTACGCACGTGTTATTTTTCGGGCAGATGATACTGGTCGGCTTTGGTTTAAGCCGGATCCGAGTATTATATTGAGTAGGTATAATATCTTTGTCTCAGTTGCATTTGTATTCGATCTTAATACAAATGCGGGTATATTTATACAGTTTCGGGGTTATCCTGAAAGTCGTTTCAGGATCACTTTTGGAAGTTGCCAGTTTCCAGTTTTCTATCAGTCGTCTTTTAACATTCGGTTAAAGACGGATTTATCTTTTCTTGGATGAGAGTGAGTCATGCTTCTAGAAGCTTCTAGAAGGTTCTAGAATTTGGTGACAAGGTTAATGACTCATGCTTTGATTTCAATGAGGTTTTGTTTTCCTTAAGATATTTGTGCTTGATATTTTCACATGTTCACACATGATATTTTCCTTGTGGTCACCCTCTTTCTCCTACGGTCACCTCCTCCTCCATATAAGAGGCCGGCCCCCTCTCTCTCCTTACACACTCTCTCACTTGTGGTTTTCACTTGAAAAGATATGATAGTATTTGGGGTGCATGGAATTTTACAGTTCATTTCATTCCATCACCCAATTCCCTCGGCAACTTCATTAACCGATCATCCACGGATTTGGACGAAGTGAGACAAAGTCATCTACTCATTCTCTACATCATTCTTGGTCGTCTCTTTTAGCAAACTTGACGATCGAGTTGCCTCAAGTCAGAGGCGGGAGCCCGTTTAAAGAATCGTCGACGTGGTGTCACCTCGACGAGAAGATCGGAGATCGACGAAATCAAAGAAGCCGCAACGGAGCGTGGGATGATGGTTGAAGAACGAAGGACTCGGATCGTTCGGTATAACCTTTCTACACTCTTTACAGTTTGTTAGTTTAGCAATAATGGCAGATCCGGGTTAAAGTATACGATAGCGCCAGTTAAAAGTTTTTTGTTCCGCATTTGGCGTCTGTAGACAGCCAGGGCGCTAGCGTGGACTTATATTGGTATCAGAGCCTAACCATTTTGCTATGCTAACTTGTGCTAACGCGTTTGAAACATCGATCGAACCGGAAATCGAAAATTGCAAAATTCCAAGCTCACAGTTTCTGTCGATTTTAAATGGCTTCCTAAAATTTTTCTACATATCTTAAAAATCTGTGCAGGCTTTTCTAAGAACCACGACCAAATTTGGGCACGTGTCTCCACCAAAGCGCTGCGGAAACGCGGCTAAACCCATGGTTTGGCCGCGCATCCGCGGCCACTTGGTGAGCTCATGCTCCCAAATTTGTACAGTGGGTTCTCTGTTGGATTTTGGGGTTTTTGGTATATATCGTTTGGGCCCAGGTTTTGTTACTGTTCACCAGTAAGTCGTGGGGCCCACTTCTTGATATTTGGTCGATCGAAATTTAAACATGTTAGTTTACAGTGCTTACATTATATCTCCGACCGGGAATGTCATTTAATCGGTAAACCGCGTCCGATTGCTATAGTTCTTTTAGACGGGTTTGCGAACGTGACATTCGCGTTGATGTTCTGTGTTGTGCTGTGATGTTGCGGATTTGTCGTGGTGGATAGCAGTGTGCAATGGTAGTACTGTTTGTGTTTATTTGTACATTTGATATTGCGGGGCGAGCGTCCAACTTGTAGACTGCCGTCACTGCCTGTTGTACAATATTCTTTTGGGGAACGACCAGGTTGCGGTCGATGTACCTATTGTACTATTTTTCATTACTGTACTAGGTTTTGCCCCGTGACGGAGTGCACGGATAGCCGGGTTTGGGAGGGCAACGGGTCCGCATCTCATGGCTTTGAGAGGCAGAGGGGTCCCACTCTAGAATTGGCAGACTATTCGCCGCACTCGTAGGGGGTACAGGTTGACCCAAGGAGGGGTGCCCAAGCTTACCGGATTCCGTGAAGTGCTGGGTGGTCCATTCACTATGTTGTAGGGGGCTGCCTCGCTTCAGGTTTTGGCGGGTAACTTGCCGCACCCGTAGGGGTCTAGGTTTCATTGCACAGGCTATCCACACGACAGGGGAACGTCGAGTTTCAGCAGCGGCTCTGTGAAACTCGGGGATCCCAGATTATCTGTATTGTTCTGTATTGCTTATTACTTTTCTGTAATGTTGCATACTATCACGCCTGGAGCGATTATTGTATATTGGTTTATATACTATTAGATGTTGTATATGTTTTACACCCGCGCTAGTCCAGTCCCCGCTCTGTCGTTAGTTAAGTAACCTAACGGGTGATGACGGGACCCAGTGACGAATGCGGATGGCATATACGTACATTTTATTTTCGTTCTTTTCTGGTGTGATTAGTTGATGGGACTGCGTTGATTCTGATCAATGCAAAGTAAAACAAACCTGTTTGATGTTGTTGGAACAAATTTAAAATGTGTTATTGCAAAGACGTTTCCTTTTGTTTTGCATAGCGGTATTCAGTGGAATATCCTGCACCTCATTCGACGGGGCATGGGCTGATATCCCTTCACCGGGACTGACCCCTTGGGCAGAAGTTTGCGTCAGGTTAATAACTTCACTATAGTCGATTACATGTTGCTTTGCATAGCGGTATTCAGTGGAATATCCTGCACCTCATTCCACGAGGAAAGAGCCGAGATCCCTTTACCGGGAGTGACCTCTTTAGCAAAAGGTTTTCGCCACTATATTTATAAAAAGCTATCAGGTTTCTTCAACGAGATCAAGTTCATTACGTTAAAGGTTTTTCGCCAAAAACCAGCCGTAGCCCTCCGTCGTTTCTTATGGATGGTCAGTAATATTCAAGCTATGTTTGTTGGCTTTCGTCAAGGCATAGTGTTTGGTAGTTGCTGGGGTATTCATTTGTTGCATAGATAGATGTGTTGGTTTTGGACAGTCGTATTACCTTGTTGGCTTTCGTCAGGGGTATGTACGGGTGGGTTCAAATTAACAAGATAATGACGGGCAGGACTTGACATGTGACTTATGATTTGTTGACTTTCGCCAAGGTCATAAGAACATGGGGCAAAAATCATATCGGGAGTTTCTAAAGATACTGAAACTTGCCAAGTATGCGCATACCTTCTGGAGTATGAGTAACGTGGATGCATTCCATCACGTTATCATGCGATGAGAGTTGGATCCTGATTCCCACTGATGAGTTGGTTTACTCTTCGGGTGATCCCGATTGATTCTTCTTTAGGTTTGGAGGAGAATTTGACAGGACAGTGGGAGGTTTCCGGATTATATAAAGTGATAACCATTCTGATCTAGGTTAGAGTGCACGCAAAGTGTTTCTTTTCTCTCTCTCTTTGGCAGCGACCTTTGACCGACCCTAGACTATGACTCTGTGACCAGGTTGACCGAACCTTCTTAAAATACTGGCTTTTGGATTGTCTGAGTTGCATAAGTCATTGCCACTCCTTCTTTTACCCTTTGAATTTCTCAGAACACCCGTACTACTACGGATATCCACTTCCATTGGATAGATCCATCGTATGGTTATATACGAACTCGAAGGGACTTCTTCGAGGATGGATCCAGGTTCAGGAGAAATAGAATTGGTTTATTCAGTTGTCTTTTATTATCACCTTCTCTCAGGTTGCGAGGGCTCCTTGGTTTAGGAGAGTACACCTATTACGCTTATTGGATAGTCTTATTCCAAACCATAGGCTGGTGCCGAAAGGTAGGGAATGAAGAAAACCAATTAGCCTAAGTAGGGTGTGCAGAAGGTAATATGTAAAGACAAAATAAAGGGATTAGAAAGAGGGCAAAGTAAATTGCGACTGTTATCATTCACGACCAAAACCGCGTACTTCATCGCCACTCCTATTTCACCTTTAAAAGAATAAGGTATTATTCAGTTGTCTTTTATCATCACCTTCTCTCAGTTGCGAGTACTCCTTGGTTTTGGAGGGTACACCTATTATGCTTACTGGATAGTCTTCTTACAAACCATAGGCTGGTGTCGAACGGTAGGGAAGGAAGAAAACCATTTAGCCTAACGATGGTGTACAGAAGGTAACGACTAAAGACAAATAAAGGGATTTGGAGAGACGGCAATAAAATACGGTTGAAGTCATGAATTGGATTATGGAAGAGGCATTGCTATGAATACCAGGATACCCCTACGAAACATTTTCATGTTTCAGTGCATTGTTAAAGAAAACCTGTTTTCCCGATTAGACACTTACTCCAAGGGTATGTATTTACCAGGTTTCATTCTCATATCTGTATGGTTTTACAGATGATGAGTGGGAGTAAGTTATTGGGAATTAGGTGATTATCCTCATTATATCGGAATTCGTTGTAATTGGTGATATTTGAGGAAATCGCCAGGGTACAGTTTTCAACCTACGACGCACAGGTTTTGAGTTGTTTAACTCAACGGACTTATACAGAGTATTGTATGTTGTCCAAGTGTCCATCAGGGCAAAGGAGTAGGTCCTCGTACTATGTTCTGTTTACTTATAACTTCTCTAGTATTTAGATGAGTGTTTCGTTGAAATTCAAGGTCTAAGTTTTGAGAAGTTGTGGGTATAAGAATAAAGTAGAGAACCAGGTATCACAAGTATCGGGATTCTTCAAAGAGATCGAAGATATAGATTCTTGTGATTGGTATTCAGATGATAGTGATGGTTTTGAGAAACGTGTTTCTCTTTCAGGTTACTCATAATTGGATGGATTCCTAAGTTGAGTAATGCTGATTAGCCTCTTTCCATTAAGTTGATATGCACTGGAGACAATTGCATGATTTGAATATGGTTCCAATTAAATAAGTGCCAAAGTTTCTATATTGGATATAGAATGGTTCGTACCTTAAAAGTTGTTAAGGTACGGGGAGCTGTCCAGCTTATGCTTAAAACCAGACTCTGGATAACTCAGGGCACGTTTCTGTAATTGCTGTTTGTGGGTTGACCCTGGCTATGACGAGGGTTGATATTCTACCATTTGGAAGATCAATAGTGATATTGTTCTTAACTCGCCACAGTTTTAGTAAAATGGATCTTTTTCAGAAAACAGTAGTGGGAGTATGGTAGAACTGGAAGTGATTCCAGAACCGCGAACGATTACGGAAAATTTAATAGGACCTATACATTCAATCAGGTTTGACATTCCAATAGCCACTCCACAGATTTGGTGGGTAACCTCAGACACCCGAGAGGTACTCCAGTAGCCTCAAGAACGGTGACAGGGAGGTTCTTATCAACCCAGACTTGACACTACTGTTGTTCCAGGCTATGAGACCCGGTAGGAGGGTTGTCGTAGTCAGTGGGAGCAACGGAAGCATGGTGGGCAAGTAGCTTATGTCTATTTATAGACTAGAGCAGTTATAGCGGAGATAGATCATCTATTTTTTGATGTGACAGTCATAGGTTTGACTTCAATCGGAATAAGGGATGGATCTGTTAAGAAGGTAGTAGGGTGTGATGTCATGGTATCTGAATGACATACACATAGTAGGAAGTAAAATTCCTATACTACGATCGGTTGTACTGTGGTCGTCACACAGTTGTTTCTCCAGACAGGATATGGATATAATATTTGACATTCTGGTTTCTGGATCTATGGTTTTAGATCTGGATTTGGGTAGTTTCTCAATGCGGGTACTTTGATAGTATTCTAATGGTTTTTAGAATAGATGACTCCTAGCATGGTGGTGTACCTGCAGGTGATGGAGTCACCCTCTCTAAAGGTGTCGTATAGACTAAAGGGGAGAGGGATGTGCATGATTGGCAGATCACTTGCTTAGGCAATTGAGTCAATAATGAGATGTCAAGTACCACACCAGATGTTGTTTTTGCACTAGATGCGATGAGTTTGTATTAATCCAATCCTGGAGAAAGATAAGGAAGCAGTTTTAGAACATAAGTACATGTTCTACGGATTTGATGACGGCAGCCTCCTTCGGGAGACGGTTATCATTCCAGGCTTCAAAGGTGACATGGATGACAGAGCGATTGTCAGAGTTACAGTTTTCCCTCTGACGAGGGACAGTATTATGGACAGGTGGTCCAAGAGGATACTGTGGGAGGCATGGTGCCGATACTGATTAGGTTCAGTGATCGATACAGTCTAAGAAGTTTGGATTTGGAGTTCATTTATGAACCAGGTCCCATCAGATATCCAGACATATTCTAAGACAGGTATTACTCATTTCGGGAGATGGCTTTCTCCGCGAATTTGAGATTAAGAGAGATACAGAAAGAAACTTCTAGGCGGATCCACTCACTAAGGCTATTTCTCGAACACAATAGTTTTACAAACGGGCTTTGTGATACTGATTAGTAGAGGAGTTGGGTGTTCGGTTTCACACGGGCTGTGAGTAGTCGACATCGCAATAATTATCCTTGAGTGCAAGTGGGAGATTGTTGGAGATAGTGCCCTCATAGTCAATTATTGGATCGCAGGTACGTGATTGCAATGATTGCGGAGGACCTATACCGGTAGGACAGTCTTACTCAAGATGATAGTATGCTATCTGGTTTGCCTTTATCAGTCGTGTACATGTTCAGGTGACTGATTACATGTTACACTTTGATAGAGCCCTTAGGATCTTGCTTTACTACCAACAGTATGATGGCGATCATATACGTGAGAGTTGGGTGGTTTATACGCATATCCTTAATTGTGGTCTGTAGTCGTGGGAGTTTCGAGACAGGGCATCGATACTCCGGAGTAGACTAGTGTGTACAGTCGAGACCCCGACGAGGGGCGGTGGCCGGTCTCACAAGCCACTGGTGTCATTTGGATCACCTAAGATGTATACAGGTGCTCATTGGGTTATGAGTACACCGGACAGGACTCACCGGGAATCTGCTAGTTAGTACTATATCTATCGTCAGATAGCAGTTCCCTGGTGACATGTGTACATGTTAGTTCATCGACCTGAGGTCGTCATTTGTCTCGTATGAGTTCCCACTGTGCTTTGATTTCTACCCTACCACGGCTCAAAGGAGTCGTGCAAACAGGTAGCTTTTGGGTACAGTCCCGAGCCATATGGAGGCACGTGAGCGGATCGGCAGGGGATTCGTCTCTCCCGGTATTGGGGGCGAGATCGTGCTGTGTCTAGGAGAGCCATTACACAAAGCCCATGGCCGTGGCAAGAGATTTACGGGTAGGTACTCTAGTAGTATCTCAGGGTGTTATTGGGCTTCACTCCGACACGACTTATACTGCTAATGGGTGTCTGACGTTACTAGCCCCCTAGGCAGATATGCGATACTCATAGACGAACGGACCGAACTGTATATACATTGTCACTGTTAGGCTCAGTAGGGTTTCCGGATGAGTTCGCTCATCGGCCCCCCTTGAGGTCAGTCCATGGGCAGCCGTTACGCATTGCTAGTGCCGCTGACGGTTTGTGGTTAAACCCACTGCCAGGGTACTGACGAGTCATTAGAGTCCCCCACAGACAGTTTCCCAAGTTCGGGCGAAACGTTGTAGAGGACGTATGGTTTTATGGCAGGGTTCGGAAAATGCACGAGCGTTTACGCACGTGTTATTTTTCGGGCAGATGATACTTGTCGGCTTTGGTTTAAGCCGGATCCGAGTATTATATTGAGTAGGTATAATATCTTTGTCTCAGTTGCATTTGTATTCGGTCGTAATACAAATGCGGGTATATTTATACAGTTTCGGGGTTATCCTGAAAGTCGTTTCAGGATCACTTTTGGAAGTTGCCAGTTTCCAGTTTTCTATCAGCCGTCTTTTAACATTCGGTTAAAGACGGATTTATCTTTTCTTGGATGAGAGTGAGTCATGCTTCTAGAAGCTTCTAGAAGGTTCTAGAATTTGGTGACAAGGTTAATGACTCATGCTTTGATTTCAATGAGGTTTTGTTTTCCTTAAGATATTTGTGCTTGATATTTTCACATGTTCACACATGATATTTTCCTTGTGGTCACCCTCTTTCTCCTACGGTCACCTCCTCCTCCATATAAGAGGCCGGCCCCCTCTCTCTCCTCACACACTCTCTCACTTGTGGTTTTCACTTGAAAAGATATGATAGTATTTGGGGTGCATGGAATTTTACAGTTCATTCCATCACCCAATTCCCTCGGCAACTTCATTAACCGATCGTCCACGGATTTGGACGAAGTGAGACAAAGTCATCTACTCATTCTCTACATCATTCTTGGTCGTCTCTTTTAGCAAACTTGACGATCGAGTTGCCTCAAGTCAGAGGCGGGAGCCCGTTTAAAGAATCGTCGACGTGGTGTCACCTCGACGAGAAGATCGGAGATCGACGAAATCAAAGAATCCGCAACGGAGCGTGGGATGATGGTTGAAGAACGAAGGACTCGGATCGTTCGGTTTAACCTTTCTACACTCTTTACAGTTTGTTAGTTTAGCAATAATGGCAGATCCGGGTTAAAGTATACGATTGCGCCAGTTAAAAGTTTTTTGTTCCGCATTTGGCGTCTGTAGACAGGCAGGGCGCTAGCGTGGACTTACAAGAGTGCACACTGAGTGTTTCTTTTCGCTCTCTCTTTGGCAGCGACCTTTGACCCGACCCTAAGACTATGACTCAGTGACCAAAATTGACCGAACCTTCTTAAACACTGGCTTTTGGATTGTCAGAGTTGCTAACCTCATTGCCACTCCTACTTTTACCCTTTTCTCCAGGACACCCCGTATTACTACGAATGACCACTTCCATTGGACAAAACCATCGTATGGTTAGATACGAACTCGAAGGAACTTATTCGAGGATGGTTTCCGGTTCTGGAGAAAACGGATAGCATTATTCAGTTGTCTTTTCCTTTTTCCTTCTCTCAAGTCGTGAGTACTCCTTAGTTTAGGAGATAGTACACCTATTACGCAAATTGGATAGTCTTCTTCCAAACCATAGGCAGGTGCCGACCGGTAGGGAATGAAGAAAACCAATTAGCCTAACGATGGTGTGCAGAAGGTATTAAGTTCAGACAAAGCAAGGGATTAGTAAGAGGGCAAAGTAAATTGCGACTGCTGTTCACGACCAAACCAAGTATTCCTTCGCCAATCCTAAATCACCTTTGTATTTCTCCAGGACACTCCGTATCACTACGAAGATCCACAGTTTATTGGATACTCCATCGTATGGTTATATACGAACTCGAAAGGAACTTGTTCCAGTTCGGGGATGGATTCTGGTTCAGGAGAAATAGGAATAAGATTTATTCAGGTGTCTTTTATCTTCACCTTCTCTCGCATTGCGAGTGTTCCTAGGATTAGGACAGTACACCCATTATGCTTATTGGATAGTCTTCTTCCAAACCATAGGCCGGTGCCAAACGGTAGGGAAGGAAGAAAACCATTTGGCCTAAAGGGGTGTGCAGAAGGTAATGACTAAAGACATAAAAAGGGATTTGGAGAGGTGGCAAGGAAATACACGGTTACAGTTGTGAATCTGGATAATGGAAGAGACATTACTAGGAATACCGGGATACCCCATCGAAACATTTCAATGTTTCAGTTTCACTGCGTACTGTTAAAAGAAAACTGATTTCCTAGTTAGACACTTGCTCCAAAGTATGTATTTACCAGGTAGGATTCTCACATCTGTATGGTTTTACAGATGATGAGTGGGAGTAAGCTATTGGGAATTGGGTGATCATCCTCGTTACATCGGGATTCGTTGTAATCAGTGATATTTGAGGAAATCACCTGGGCTGTTTGCCGGTCAGCAAATATTTGGTTTTGAATATCCGTTGTTATGCACCAATTTCATATCGATATATCTGTACGTCTATTTTCATAGAGTGAGATATACCCTTTTGAAATTATGTCTACGACATTTACCTATATCAGTGGATGGTTAGGTAAGGAGCATTGAACAGCGGTGTAATTCTTCATAACCAAAGGTACAGTTTTCAACCTACGACACATAGTAAATGAGTTATCAGACTCAAGGACTTATACAGAGTATTTTATGTTGTCCAGGGTCCATCAGGACAGAGGGGTTGGTCCTCGTACTATATTCGGTTTACTTATGACTTCTCTAGTTTTTAGACAGGTGTTTCGTGGAAACACAGGGTCCGAATTTTGAGAAGTTATTGGTATTTGAATAAAGTAGAGAACCAGATATTGCAAGGATCGGGATTCTTCAAAGTGATCGAAGATGTAGATACTTGAGTATGGTATTCAGATGATAGTAATGATTAAGAGAACTTGCTTCTCTTTCAGGTTACTCATAATTGGAAGCATTTCTAAGTTGAGTTACACTGATCGGCCTTCTTCCATTTAGTTGACATGCACTAGAGACAGCTGCATGATTTGAATCTGGTTCAATTAAATCAGTGCCTCTGGTTCAATATTGGATATAGAACAGTTCATATCTTAACGTTGTTAAGGTACGGGGAGTTGTCCGGCTTATGATTAAAACCAGACACTGGACAACTCAAGGCACGTTTCTGTAATGGCTGTTTGTGGGTTGACCCAGGCTATGACGAGGGTTGACTTTCTACCATCTGGCAGATCAATAGAAATATCGTTCTAGACTCGCCACAATTTTAATAAAAATGGATTTTTTCAGAAAACAGTAGTGGGAGTATGGTAGAACTGGAAGTGATTCCAGAACCACAAACGATTACTGAAGATTTGATAAGGAACCTAAAAATTCAATCTGAATTGACATTCCATTGGCCACTCCGCAGATAAGGTGGGTAACTTCAGCCACCCGAGAGGTGCTACGATAGCCTCAAGGACGGTGACAGGGAAGTTCTTGTTTTCCTACAATTGCCATTGCTGTTGTTCCAGACTATGAGACCCGGCAGGAGGATGAGTATAGGGTCGTTCTGAACTCACTTCAGAAGTGTACGTGTATATGACTCTGCCAGAGGGTTGTCGTAATCAGTGGGAGCAGCGGAAGCATTGGTGGACAGGTGGCTTTTGTCTATTTATAGACTAAAGCACCAGTAGCGGAGATAGATCATCAATTTCTGATGTGACAGTCATAGGTTTGACTTCATCAGAATAGGGGATGGATCTGTTGAGAAGGTAGTAGTAGGGTGTGATGTCATGGTATTTGGATGACATACACAGAGTAGGAAGTAATATTCCTACACTACAATCGGTTATACTTTGGTCGTCACACAGTGGTTTCTCCACACAGGACTTGGATATTATATCAGACATACTGGTTACTAGATCTATGGTTTTAGATCTAGATTTGGGTGGTTTCCCAATTATGGGTACTTAGACAACATTCTAAGAGTATTTAGAATGGACGACTCCTGGCACGGTAGTGTACCTGCAGGTGATGGAGTCACCCTCTCTAAAGGTGTCTTACAGACTAAAATAGAGAGGGATGTGCATGATTGACAGATCACTTGCTCAGGCAATTGAGTCAATCATGAGATGTCAAGTACCACACCAGATGTTGTTCTTGCACTAGATGCAATAAGTTGATATTGATCCAATCCTGGATAAACAGTCGGAAGCAGTTTTAGAACATAAGTGGATGTTCTAGGGATATGATAACGACGACAGTTATCATTCCAGGCTTCCAAAGTGACATGGACGACAAGGAGGTTGTCAGAGTTATAGTTTTTCCTTCTGATGAGGGGCAGTATTTTGGACAGGTGATCCAAGGCAATACTGAGGGAGGCATGGCGCAGGATACTGATTAAGTTCAGTTGACGATACAGTCTAAGAAGTTTGGATTTGGAGTTCATTTATGAGCTATGTCCCATCAGACATCCAAACACATTCTAAGACAGGTATTGCAGATTTCGGGAGATGGTTTTCTCCGCGAACTTGAGATATAGAGAGACATGGAAAGAAACAACAAAGCGGATCCACTCACTGAGGCTATTCCTCGAACGCAATAGTTCCGCAAACGAGCTTTGTGGGACTGATTAGTAGAGGAGTTGGGTGTTCGGTATCACACAGGCTGTGAGTATGCGACATCGCAATAATTGGCCTTGAGTGCAAGTGGAAGATTGTTGGAGATAGTGCCCTCAGAGTCAATTATTAGGTCACAGGTACGTGATTGCAATGATTGATGGAGGACCTATCCCGGTAGGACAGTCTTACTCGAGATGATAGTATGCTATCTGGTTTACCTTTATCATCGTGTACTGCTTTAGGTGACCTGACAAGTCACTATTGCACATTGATAGAGCCCCTAGGATTCATACTTGACCACCAGCAGTATGAGGGCGATCATATACGTGGGAGCTGGTAGTCTATAAGCGCATCCTTAAATGGTCCCTAGTCGTGTGAGTTTCGAGATAGGGCATCGATACTCCGGAGTAGACTAGTGTGTACATTCGAGACCCCGACGAGGGGCGGTGGCCGGTCTCACAAGCCACTGGTGTCAGTTGGTTCACCTAAGATGTATACAGGCGCTCATTGGGTTATGAGTACACCGGGCAGGACTCGCCGGGAACATGCCAGTTGGTCATATACCAGACGTCAGATGGCAGTTCCCTAGTGACATGTGTGCAGGTTAGTTCATCGACCTGGGGATCGTCATTTGTCTTGTGTGAGTTCCCACTGTACTTTGATTACTACCCTACCACGGCTCAAAGGAGTCGTGCAAACAGGTTTTAGTTGGGTACAGTCCCGAGCCACATGGAGGCAGTGAGCGTATCTTCAGGGGTTCGTCTCTCCAGGTATTGGGGGTGAGGTCGTGCTGTGTCTAGGAGAGCCATTACACGAAGCCCTCGGCCGAGGCAAGGAGATTTACTGGTAGGTATTCCTGTAGTATCTCAGGGTGTTCTGGGCTACACTCCGACACGACTTGTACCGCTTTTGGGGGTCTGACTTTTACCAACCCCCTAGGCCCGCCATGCGATACTCATAGACGAACGGACCGGACTGTACGGATATTGTCACTGACAGGCTCAGTAGGGTTGTCTGGCTGAGTTCGCTCACAGACGTCCCTTTTAGTCAATACCTGGTAGCCCGTTACGTATTGGCTTATACCTCTGACGTGCTAGTGGTTAAATCCACAACCATGGTGTTGACGAGTCTTTAGAGTCCCCCACATTCAGTTACTCAGATTTCGGGCGAAAGGTTGTAGAGGCCGTATGGAGATATGGCAAGGTCCGATCAGATACGTGCGGTATTGCACGGATCAGGATCGGACAGTTTGTACTATAGGCCGTATGGTTATATGGCAGGGTTCGATCAGATACGTGCGGTATTGCACTGATCAGGATCGAACGGATATTACTAGCCGGCTTTGGTTTAAGCCGGATCCTAGTATAGTACAGTGGAGATTTTGTCTCATTGCATTTTGTTTTTCGGTCGAAATACAAATGCGGGTGAGTATGCACAGTATCGGGGTTTTCCTGTAATTTATTACGGGACCAGTTTTCTGGAGTTGCCAGTTTGCTTTCCGTTTCGGACAATTTCCTTTGTATCGTTCATTGGCCGAAGATTGGTGGAGGAGGGCTTATTTGCATTGTTGCAAATAAGTATTAGTGGAGGGGGTCTTTGCATATTTCCTTGTATCATGATGGTGCACCATCCATTGACTTGACTTTTTGCTTCATGGTTGTGTCATGATGGCTTGACCCTTGTTATGAGGTGATGGTTGCTTTGGAGTGTTGGGTTTTGTGGTGATCATTTGATTTCTCATCATCACTCTCTTTCAACCCACCCCCTTGTCTTTGCTCTCTCTCTCCAATCACACAAAGGGGGGGCGGCCATTCCTTGGGAGAAAGGGGATTCATTTCATGAGGTGTGGCATTTTTGGTTCTCATGGTGCTAAGAAAAGCTCTCTAGTTCATCTCAAAAATCAATTCCTCCACCATCTCAAAAGGCAACATCCTACAACCCCAAATTGAGACACAAGTTCTACTAAACATTCTACAGCAAATCTTGGGCACATCGATTAGCCAGCTTCGTCCCCGAGTTGCCTCGGCATTGAGGTGGGAGCCCGTAAAAGAAGTAGGCGATGTGGTGCACTTCCGGCGACGAGGTGGAGACTGGAGCTTCCGCAGGAGATCGGGACGAGGACGAGAAGACCGGAGGACTCGGATCAGTCGGTATATTTCTCTTCCCTATCTTATAGTTAGCTAGGACTAATTAATGTTTCGATCCGGGTATTAGTGCGCGGCGGTTTGCCAGTTTAAGTAAAATTAAAGTTTATCACCGCTTCCGCATTTTGGCCTCGGGATGGAGGCCGGGGGGCCGCCGTGCACTTACAATTCCTACAACCCCAAATGAGACTTCTTCTCTACACATTCTACAGCGAATCTTGGGCACGTCGACTAGCCAGCTTCGTGCCCGAGTTGCCTCGGCATTGAGGTGGGAGCCCGTAAAAGAAGTAGGCGATGTGGTGCATTTCCGGCGACGAGGTGGAGACCGGAGCTTCCGCAGGAGATCGGGACGACGACGAGAAGACCGGAGGACTTGGATCAGTCGGTATATCTCTCTTCCCATCTTGTAGTTAGCTAGGACTAGTTAATGGTTCGATCCGGATATTAGTGCGCGGCGGTTTGCCAGTTTAAGTAAAATTAAAGTTTATCACCGCTTCCGCATTTTGGCCTCGGGATGGAGGCCGGGGAGCCGCCGTGCACTTACAGTGGTATCAGAGCCTCGCCATTAACTTAGTCTAGCTTGGTTTAATGTGTTTTGCATTTCCGATCGACCAAAATTCCAAAATCCGCATTTTTGCTTGCATCAGTTTTCTGTTAAAATTTTTTGGTGTCCAAAAATTTTTCAGGTTACAGAAAAGTGATCTACTAGAAAAGATAAGAGTTCTGTGAAAATTCGATGCAGTAACTTTACAGTAGGAGTGCGGAACCGCGGCCAAACCCCCCTTTAGGCCGCGGTTCCGCCGCACATTGTTGGGTTCCCTTCACCAAATTTCTACAGTATCTTTCTGGGGTTAAAATTTGGGTTTTGGAATATTAAACTTGGGCCCAGAATTTCTGTGAGTGCTACAGTATTGCTTGGGGGCCCACTTGTTAATTTTTTGATCGATCGGATATTTTAAACACATTATTTCACAGTATTTACATTATATCTGCGACCATGAATGTCACTTGATCGGTAAATCCCGTCTAACTGCTATAGCCCGGTTAGACGGATTTGCGAACGTGACTTTCACGTTGATGTTCTGTGTTATGCTGTGATGTTGCGGATTGGTCGTGGGGGATAGCCTAGATGCAATGCTAGTACAGTTGTGGTTGTATTATGTACATTTGATATTGCGGGGCGAGCGTCCGACATGTGGACTGCCGTCACTGCCTGTTTGTATTATTATTTTGGGGCACGACCAGGTTGCGGTCGATGTACCCATTGTATGTAAATTTTACTTTCTGTACTAGGATTACCCCGCGGTGGGGTGCACGGATAGCAGGGTTCCAGAGGGCAACAAGCCCGCATCTCATGGCATTGAGACGGAGGGGGCCTCACTCTAGGATTGGCGGGCTATTCGCCGCACTCGTAGGGGGTACAGGTTGACCCAGGAGGGGTGCCCAAGTTGCCGGATTCCGTGAATTGCTGGGTGGTCCATTCACGGTACTGAAGGGGGCTGCCTCGCTTCAGGTTTTGGCGGGTGACTTGCCGCGCCCGTAGGGGTCTAGGTTTTCATTGCACAGGCTATCCACACGACCAGGGGAACGTCGGGTTCAGTACTGGCTCTGTGAAACCCGGGGATCCCAGATATCTGTATTGTTCTGTGATGCTGTACATTTCTGTGATGTTGCATTTCTTATCACGCCTTGAGCGAAATATAATATATTAGTATATATATTAGTAGATGTTGTATATGTTTTACATCCGCGCTAGTCCAGTCCCCGCTCTGTCGTTAGTTAGCTAACCTAACGGGTAATGACGGGACCCAGTGGCGAATGCGGATGGCATATACGTACGTCATATTATTTTAGTTCTTTGTGGTGTGATCAATTGATGGGACTGCGTTGATTCGGATCAATGCAAGTTAAAAACAAACCTAATCTGATGTTGTTGGAACACTTTTCAAAAAGCTGTTATTGCAAGGACGTTCACTTTTGTTTTGCATCGTGGTATTCAGTTGGAATATCCTGCTCCTCAGTCGACGAGGAAAGGGCCGAGATCCCTTCACCGGGAGTGACCCCTTGGACAAAAGTTTGCGTCAGGGCATTAACTTCACTATAGCCGATTACTTTTGCTTTGCACCGTGGTATTCAGCTGGAATATCCTGCACCTCATTCTACGGGGAAAGAGCCGAGATCCCTTCACCGGGAGTGACCTCTTTAGCAAAGGTTTTCGTCACTATACTTTTAAAAGCTATCAGTTCCTTCAACGATATCAAGTTCTTTATGTTAAAGGTTTTCGCCAGAAACCATTCGTAGCCCTCCGTCATTTCATATGGATGGTCAATAGTATTCAAGCTGTGTTTGTTGGCCATAGTCAAGGCACAGTGTTTGGTAGCTATTGGGTGTTCATATGCTGCATAAATAGATGCGTTGGTTTGGGACAGTCGTATAGCCTTGTTGGCCCTAGTCAAGGGCTTGTACGGGTGGGTTCAAATCAACCTGGATAATGACGGGTAGAACTTGACATGTGACTTATGATTTGTTGGCCTTAGACAAGGTCATAAGAGCATGGGGTAAAAATCACATCGGGAGTTTCAAAAGAACTGAAACTTGCCAGATATGCGCATACCTTCTTGAGTGTGATAGCGTGAGCGGATTCCGTCACGTTATCATGCGATGATAGTTGGATCCCGATTCCCACTGATGAGTTGGTATACTCCTCGGGTGATCCCGACTAATTCTTCTTTCAGGTTTGGAGGAGAATTTGATGGTACAGTGGGAGGTTTCCAGATTAGATATATTGGTAACCATTCTGATCTAGGTTAGAGTGCACGCTGAGTGTTTCTTTTCTCTCTCTCTTTGGCAGCGACCATTGACCCGACCCTAAGACTTTGACCCAGTGACCAAGTTGACCGAACCTTCTTAAACACTGGCTTTTGGATTGTCAGAGTTGCAAACCTCATTGCCACTCCTACTTTTACCCTTTTCTCCAGGACACCCCGTATTACTACGAACGTCCACTTCCATTGGACAAAACCATCGTATGGTTAGATACGAACTCGAAAGAATTTATTCGAGGATGGATTCATGTTCTGGAGGAAACGAATAGGACTATTCAGTTGTCTTTTCCTTTTACCTTCTCTCAGGTTGCGAGTACTCCTTGGTTTAGGAGATAGTACACCTATTACGCAAATTGGATAGTCTTCTTCCAAACCATAGGCAGGTGCCGACCGGTAGGGAATGAAGAAAACCAATTAGCCTAACGATGGTGTACAGAAGGTATTAAGTTAAGACAAAGCAAGGGATTAGTAAGAGGGCAAAATAAATTGCGACTGCTATTCACGACCAAACCAAGTATTCCTTCGCCAATCCTAAATCACCTTTGTATTTCTCCAGGACACTCCGTATCACTACGAAGATCCACAGTTTATTGGATACTCCATCGTATGGTTATATACGAACTCGAAAGGAACTCGTTCCAGTTCGGGGATGGATTCTGGTTCAGGAGAAATAGGAATAAGATTTATTCAGGTGTTTTTTATCTTCACCTTCTCTCGCATTGCGAGTGTTCCTAGGATTAGGACAGTACAACCATTATGCTTATTGGATAGTCTTCTTCCAAACCATTGGCTGGTGCCGAACGGTAGGGAAGGAAGAAAACCATTTGGCCTAAAGGGGTGTGCAGAAGGTAATGACTAAAGACATATGAAAGGATTTGGAGAGGTGGCAAAAAATTATACGGTTACAATCGTGAATCTGGAAGAGGCATTACTAGGAATACCGGGATACCCCATCGAAACACTTCAATGTTTCAGTTTCACTGTGTAATGTTAAAAGAAAACTGATTTCCCGATTAGATACTTACTCCAGGGTATGTATTTACCAGGTATGATTCTCACATCTGTATGGTTTTACAGATGATGAGTGGGAGTAGGTTATTGGGAATTGGGTGATCATCCTCATTATATCGGGATTCGTTGTAATCGGTGATATATGGGGAAATCACCTGGGTCGTTTGCCGGTCGGCAAATATTTGGTTTTGAATATCCGCTGTTATGCACCAATTTCAAATTGATGTATCTGTACGTCTATTTTCATAGAGTGAGATATACCTTTTTGAAATTATGTCTGTGACATTTACCTATATCAGCGAATGGTTAGGTAAGGAGCATTAAACAGCGGTGTTATTCTTCTTGACCATAAGTACAGTTTTTAACCTACGACACACAGTGAATGAGTTATCAGACTCAAGGGACTTATACAGAGTATTGTATGTTGTCCAGGGTCCATCAGGACAGAGGGGCTGGTCCTCGTACTATATTCCGTTTATTTATGACTTCTCTAGTTTTTAGACAGGTGTTTCGTGGAAACACAGGGTCCGAATTTTGAGAAGTTATAGGTATTTGAATAGAGTAGAGAACCAGGTATCGCAAGTATCGGGATTCTTCAAGGTGATCGAAGATGTGGATACTTGTGTATGGTATTCAGTTGATAGTAATGACTAAGAGATCTTGCTTCTCTTTCAGGTTACTCATAATTGGAAGCATTCCTAAGTTGAGTAACCCTGATCGACCTCCTTCCATTTAGTAAACATGCACTGGAGACAATTGCATGATTTGGATCTGGTTCAATTAAATCAGTGCCTCTGGTTCTATATTGGATATAGAACAGTTCATATCTTAACAGTATTAAGGTACGGGGAGTTGTCCGGTTTATGCTTAAAACCAGACACTGGACAGCTCAAGGCACGTTTCTGTAATGGCTGTTTGTGGGTTGACCCAGGCTATGACGAGGGTTGACTTTCTACCATCTGGATGAACAATAGCAATATTGTTCTAGACTCGCCACAGTTTTATTAAAAATGGATTTTTTCAGAAAACAGTAGTGGGAGTATGGTAGAACTGGAAGTGATTCCAGAACCACAAACGATTACTGAAGATTTGATAAGGAACCTAAAGATTCAATCTGGATTGACATTCCATTGGCCACTCCGCAGATAAGGTGGGTAACTTCAGGCACCCGAGAGGTACTCCGGTAGCCTCAAGGACGGTGGCAGGGAAGTTCTTGTTTACCCACAATTACCATTGCTGTTGTTCCAGGCTGCGAGACCCGGTGGGAGGATGAGTATAGCGTCGTTCTAAACTAGTTTTAGAAGTGTACGTCTATATGACTCTGCCAGAGGGTTGTCGTAATCAGTGGGAGCAGCGGAAGCATTGGTGGACAAGTAGCTTATGTCTATTTATAGACTAAAGCAGATGTAGCGGAGATAGATCATGTATTTCTGACGTGACAGTCATGGGTTTGACTTCATCAGAATAGGGGATGGATCAGTTGAGAAGGTAGTAGGGTGTGATATCCTGGTATTTGGATGACATACACATATTAGAAAAAGAAACTCCTATACTACAGTCGGTGATACTTTGGTCGTCACACAATGATTTCTCCACAAAGGACTTGGATTTTATATCAGACATACTGGTTACTAGATCTATGGTTTTAGATCTAGATTTGGGTGGTCTCCCAATCAGGGTACTTTGACAGCATTCTAAGAGTATTTAGAATGGACGACTCCTGGCACGGTGGTGTACCTGCAGGTGACGGAGTCACCCTCTCTAAAGGTGTCTTACAGACTAAAGTAGAGAGGGATGTGCATGATTGACGGATCACTTGCTTAGGCAATTAAGTCAATCATGAGATGTCAAGTACCACACCAGATGTTGTTCTTGCACTAGATGCAATAAGTTGACATTGATCCAATCCTGGAGAAACAGTCGGAAGCAGTTTTAGAACATAAGTGGATGTTCTAGGGATATGATAACGACAGCCTCATTCGGGAGACTGTTATCATTCCAGGCTTCCAAGGTGACATGGACGACAAGGAGGTTGTCAGATTTATAGTTTTTCCTTCTGACGAGGGGCAGTATTTTGGACAGGTGGTCCAAGGCAATACTGAGGGAGGCATGGCGCAGGATACTGATTAAGTTCAGTTGATGATACAGTCTAAGAAGTTTGGATTTGGCGTTCATTTATGAACTAGGTCCCATCAGACATCCAGACACATTCTAGGACAGGTATTGCTCATTTCGGGAGATGGGTTTCTCCGCGAACTTGAGAAATAGAGAGACATAGAAAGAGACATCAAGGCGGATCCACTCACTAAGGCTATTCCTCGAACGCAATAGTTTCGCAAGCGAGCTTTGTGAGACTGACTAGTAGAGGAGTTGGGTGTTCGGTATCACACGTGCTGTGAGTATGCGACATCGCAATAATTAGCCTTGTGTGCAAGTGGGAGATTGTTGGAGATAGTGCCCTCAGATTCAATTATTCGATCACAGGCACGTGATCACAATGATTGATGGAGGACCTTTCCCGATAGGACAGTCTTACTCGAGATGATAGTATGCTATCTGGTTTACCTTTATCATCGTGTACTGCTTTAGGTGACCTGACAAGTCGCTATTACACGTTGATAGAGCCCCTAGGATTCTTGCTTGACCACCAGCAGTACGAGGGCGATCATATACGTGGGAGATGGTAGTCTATAAGCACATCCTTAAATGGTCCCTAGTCGTGTGAGTTTCGAGAAAGGGCATCGATACTCCAGAGTAGACTAGTGTGTACATTCGAGACCCCGACGAGGGGCGGTGGCCGGTCTCACAAGCCACTGGTGTCAGTTGGATCACCTAAGATGTATACAGGTGCTCATTGGGTTATGAGTACACTGGACAGGACTCGCCGGGAACATGCTAGTTGGTCATATACCAGACGTCAGATGGCAGTTCCCTGGTGACATGTGTACAGGTTAGTTCATCGACCAGGGGATCGTCATTTGTCTTGTGTAAGTTCCCACTGTACTTTGATTACTACCCTACCACGGCTCAAAGGAGTCGTGCAAACAGGTTTTAGTTGGGTACAGTCCCGAGCCACATGGAGGCAGTGAGCGTATCTTCAGGGGTTCGTCTCTCCCGGTATTGGGGGTGAGGTCGCGCTGTGTCTAGGAGAGCCATTACACGAAGCCCTCAGCCGAGGCAAGGAGATTTACTGGTAGGTATTCCAGTATTATCTCAGGGTGTTCTGGGCTACACTCCGACATGACTTGTACCGCTTTTGGGGGTCTGACTTTTACCAACCCCCTAGGCCCGCCATGCGATGCTCATAGACGAACGGACCGGACTGTACGGATATTGTCACTGACAGGCTCAGTAGGGTTGTCAGGCGGAGTTCGCTCACAGACGTACCTTTTAGTCAATACCTGGTAGCCCGTTACGTATTGGCTTATACCTCTGACGTGCTAGTGGTTAAATCCACAACCAAGGTGTTGACTAGTCTTTAGAGTCCCCCATATTCAGTTACTCAGCTTTCGGGCGAAAAGTTGTAGAGGCCGTATGGAGATATGGCAAGGTCCGATCAGATACGTGCTGTATTGCACGGATCAGGATCGGACAGTTTGTACTACAGGCCGTATGGTTATATGGCAGGGTTCGATCAGATACGTGCGGTATTGCACGGATCAGGATCGAACGGATATTACTAGCCGGTTTTGGTTTAAGCCGGATCCTAGTATAGTACAGTGTAGATTTTGTCTCTTTGCATTTGTATTTCGGTCGGAATACAAATGCGGGTGTGTATGCACAGTATCGGGGTTTTCCTGTAATTTATTACGGGACCAGTTTTCTGGAGTTGCCAGTTTGCTTTCCATTTCGGCCAATTTCCTTTGTATCGTTCATTGGCCGAAGATTGGTGGAGGAGGGCTTATTTGCATTTGTGCAAATAAGGAATTGGGGAGGGGGTCTTTGCATTTTGTTGTATCATGATAGCTTTTCCTTGACCTTGACTTCTAGCTTCATCATGCCTTAACTTTTGTAGGACATGATGGTTGATGATGAGTGATGGTTGTTGGTTGAGTGTTGGAATTATTTTGTGATCATTGCCTTTTCATGATAACATTTTTTTTCCTCTTGCATTTTTGAAAAGCCACACACCCTCCACTCTCTCTCTCATTCCCTACATTGGCCGGCCATATTGGGAGGGGGCTGCCCAATTTTATTGGGTGTGGGGTTTTGTTCATTTCAATGTTCCAAAGTCCCCAAAGTTCCTCCACATAATTCTTGTATCAATCCCTCCACCAAAAGGCAATTCCTACAACCCCAAATGAGACTTCTTCTCTACACATTCTACAGCGAATCTTGGGCACGTCGACTGGCCAGCTTCGTGCCCGAGTTGCCTCGGCATTGAGGTGGGAGCCCGTAAAAGAAGTAGGCGATGTGGTGCATTTCCGGCGACGAGGTGGAGACCGGAGCTTCCGCAGGAGATCGGGACGACGACGAGAAGACCGGAGGACTTGGATCGGTCGGTATATCTCTCTTCCCATCTTGTAGTTAGCTAGGACTAGTTAATGGTTCGATCCGGATATTAGTGCGCGGCGGTTTGCCAGTTTAAGTAAAATTAAAGTTTATCACCGCTTCCGCATTTTGGCCTCGGGATGGAGGCCAGGGAGCCGCCGTGCACTTACATTAGGTCAGGATGAGTGTAGTCCATTACGGACAGAGGTCTTATGCCGACCGTGTTGGTCGCAGACTTGAGTTCGCAGTGGGAGATCATGTATTCCGACGGATTTTCCGATGAATGACGTGTTGAGTTTTGGGAAGCTTATCCCAGAATTTTAGGTCCTTTTGAGATCCTATAGGCGAGTTAGTTTCGTTGCCTTTAATTTGGCACTTCTGCCCAGATTATTGAGTATTCACCCCGAATTCCTTGTGTCGACACTTTGCAATTTCCTTCATCACCTTTCTAACATGATTCAGCAACAGACCATTTAGCTTGGACGCGATCTTTCGTTCACCAGCAGCCAATTGTGTTAATGGCTCGGCAGGTGAAGAAACTTCGGTCAAGGGTCTTGCCATCCGTGAAGGGTTTTCTTGGACGTAGTCGTATAGTGAGGTGATCACTTAGGAGGCTGCGAGCGAGATAGGAGAGTTTGTAATCGTCTCTTTGAAGGTACGCTTAGTGAAAATTTTAAATTCGGGGACGAATTTTTATAAGGGGGGAGATTGTAACGCCTTAGATTTCGGTTAGTATTCGTTTGGACGTTAATGCAGGTTTACTGTAAAAAGTTTACTAATTCGGATTCCTCACATTTTATAACATTTAATTAATAATTTATTATTATTTTTTATAAGCATGCACGCACGTGTGCACGTAAATGTGACGATTTGTTTGTGCTAATTTTGATCTTAGCAACCTTGACCCTTAACCTAATCCTTGTTTAATCCAATCCTTAACCACCCTAGATCTTTTGTGTGTGAGAGAGAGATATTTATATGGAAGTGAGGAGGTGGCAATGGTGGTGTGAAAGCATTAATGGAGAATTAATGCTATGGTTACACTCACCTAAAACCTCACCCTACACTCACCTCCCTCTCTCTTATCCTGACACTCTCTCTCTTTTTCTGTAACTCTTTTATTCTTCATCTCTCCCTCAACTAAACTGAACACTTCATTACCCTTCATCAAAATTCATCACAAATTCACAAAAAGTTCACAAAATCACATCTTTCTTCATTTTTTGCCTCATGGATGCTTAGGAGCATGCAAAGCATGGATCTTTGAGTTCTATTGAGTATGTATTGTTCTCTTTCTGTTCTTTAGATGTTTATTGTGTAGCTTAGCTTCAAAGTTTCAGTTTTTATCGCGTATCGTATCGTTTCGGGTAAATATCGTATTTTTAGTGTTGTTTTGGGGTCTCGGATGATCTGCTGTTAAACTAAGTATTTGTTGCAAAAATTGACTTGACAGTAAACTAGTGTAGTGACCTATAACCTACCCTCAAAATACGAGCCAATTCCACCATGTTTGGGCCGCAAATTTATTGGTTCTGGCCGCAAATGGCCAGACTGGGGACTTGGGTTTTGGGGTTTTGGGTAGGGATCTCTAGGGTTATTTGTAGTCTCATGGTACTTGCAATTTTTACAAATTGTTAGCACAGAAAAATCTGGGATCATTTTGCATATTTCTAATGTTTCGTTTCATGCGATACGTTATCCGATACGATGCGTGTTCCGTGTTGCTGTTGCGCTGAGTTGGTTTCATAGTGTCGCTATACGCGTTAGCTACAATACGAACCCTTTAGAGTACGACTGTGTGTCGTGTTGGTCCGTGTAGATTGTATGTATTTTGGGTCTATTATTAATATATATATGTTATATCGTATTATGTTGCAGGTTCGCAGGCGGGGACTTCGGACGCTATTATAAAAGGAAAACAGGTGGTAGAATTCACCTAGCTTGGAGCGTTGGTGAGTAGATTTAACATCTACAGGGGAATCGCCCGCATGGCGTTATGCGTCTGGGCTTGAGATGTTAATACTTGTCGCATATTCTACGTCATATTTAGAATTGCGCAATTACCCAATAGCTTAGATATTGTTGTGCTTGGAAGAGTAGCCTTAGGACACTGCACATATTATTGACAATTCATGTTGCATGAGCACTGATTTCATGTTACACACACCGTCAATAATTTCCATGTCACACACAAACCACTTATAGTAAGGATATTGCTTGGTTAGGGGCATTGTGACATTGATTCATATTTCTTATCGCATGTGGTGTATAGCATACTTGTATATCTACATACTTACACATATGCCTTCATATACTTACATGTTAGATACATGTATACCTATAGAGTATTGTACCATTAGTGATAGATACATACACACTTTATGACATAGCTACAGGTATACCTTGTACACATATTTCACTTATACCCAGTGGGTATACTACATCATTACTTATAGGTAGATACATATATCTTGCTATACCTTATTGTTTACACATATATAAGTTATAGCTACATGTTTATCTTTACTTGATGTTATTTAGAATTGAAGAAATTAGCAACCGCATGATATTTATATTAACTTGTTGCAGTTAATTAGCGGCTTTTCCTTTATATGCTTACATTACAGTTTTCTGTTGCATATATTATATTCATCGATTTTCGTATTGTGATATGGATTTTTCATGATGTTCTCTGGATTTAGGGACTGTGGGAGTTCATGAAATTATGCATTATTTGAAAAACCCGGTTTCCCTTGATGATATGATATTTCAGCAGCCACCATGAGATTTATCGGTTCGGATATATATACCCCACGCGAGGAACGGAGGGGTCCGTGTGCAGGAACATGGTGGGGCCCAGAGGTACCCCGAGGCAAGAATGAGGTCGTGGTGTCAGATGATGTGTTGCAAGGGAACCATACTTTCCGGTGACATTACCAATTACTTAGCGGTTATCATGGGGATATCGACAGGAGTCATGTGCGTCTAGATACGTAGGAAGACGAGGGTCAAAGCTAGGCACTCATGCTTTTCGGATAGCGTGTGATACGTACCTATCAGGGGGCCAGTCATGGTGACAACACCTGATAGATCAACATTTCTGTGTCGATGCTTGACACATTGGTTTCATGATATTTCTTTTTACTCCTAGTATATATAACAGGGGATTAGGCCGCTGTTATATATGCCCTTACACCAATATTAGTGGAATGGGATGCTAATATATGTGTATTGCCATTTTTACTTCTTTGTATATATAACAGGGGATTAGGCCGCTGTTATATATGCCCTTACACCAATATTAGTGGAATGGGACGCTATTATATTTATATTGACATTAAGTTATATACATCATCATATTTATTCGTACAAACATATTTAGGGTGTTAGAATTTTACTTGATATTGGATTTGGGATATAGGTGATTTATTTGAGACTTGATACAGGATATATGAGATTCACTTGATTTTGTACATTCAGGATATAGGAGATTTATTCGATATTGTACATTCAGGATTTGTGAGACTTATATGATATGAGAGCCAATTTGAGGAAAATAGGATTTGGGTTGTCTTGATGGATTGTGATCCTACCACGATGTCAGGATTCCGTAGAATTGACATGTTTCCATTCCATACTCTACATTTATTGTTTATGCACTGTTTCATGTATTAGTAGTACCCGTTAGTGTACCTTTCATGATTGTTACATATATACATTTTCATATCATTATTATATGATTATTGCATACCTCTTGTCATATGTTATTGCTTCATGTATTAGTTGTACCTGCTAGTGTACCTCTCATGATTATTGCATTCATATGACCTTTTATTGCTATTAATTGCATATGTTAGATTCACGCTGTACGTGCATACTTGCGATTACCTGCATATGTTATTTACTATTCATGAGTTGGCAACTCACCCCCGTTGTGCCACAGTTGTTTTGCAGGGTGTTCCCCAGAGTAGTCGAGGCTGGCTATTCATCTATCATCTTTTGCTACGGATTCCGCATCGGCTCACGGTGTGTTGTTTTTCTTAGTTGGGTTTTGTGGTTATTCATGTTGTATTGTATATTCGTTGTATCCTTGTACTCTCCATCTACTATATTTTCATGTTTGACTTAGAGACTTGTGTGAGGACGATATTGTATATTATTTCGTGACTTGTTGTCTTTTATACAGTTTCCTTTCTATCGTCTTTTATTTCTTCGCTAAAACGTCGTATATTTGTTGTGGTGGTTGTTTTCCGCCTTTGGGCGTGTATTTGCTCCCGTTTGGGGATGCTTTACTTTTATTTATGTTGTACCCATTTTTTTAGGGCTAGTTTTTACAAAGGAGGTGCTGCCAAAATTTTAAAGGAAATAAATTGGGCTTTTAAAGAATTTAGGTTGTGATTTCAAATGTTTCAAAACTCCCATTATCTTTTCTTGTCTTTTTTAATGGTTTAGATTTCTGGGTTTTGGCTTTCTTTTACTGCGTTACGTCTGTAGGCGTTGCGTAGTATTAGGGCCGTCACCTGCCAATTTCAGGTAGTGTCAATAATTTCGGGATCGGAGCATCAATCCGAGGAGCGGAGCATAATTCCAGGGACCGGAGCATAATTCCTTTGTACGGAGCATAATTCCATGATCGAAGCATCAATCCGAGGAGCGGAGAATAATTTTAGGGGGATGATATATTCAGAGACGAAGCATAGTTTCGACGTAAGGTTCGGGGCGGAGCTTAATTCCGAAGCGGGACAGGTATATCCTGAGACGAAACATAATTCCGACACAGCGCTGATTCAAAGGCGAAATATAATTCCGACAGGGAAGGTAGATACTCCTGAGTCGAAGTATGTTTTCGTCATGAGGTACATTCTGAGACGAAGAATGATTCCGACGCGGGGTGCATTCTGAGACGAAACATGATTCCGACGCAGAGGTTGTTAGTTGACTTGATTCCGAGGTGGAGCTTTATTTTGATAGGGAGGACGTTGGTTGACTTGATTCCGAGGCGGAGCTTGAATCCGATAGAGTGATCGTTGGTTGACTTGATTCCAAGGCGGAGCTTAATTCCGACGGAGAGGTCGATAATACCCTTTTTGCGACTTAGAAGGTCGGTGCTTCCATTTTTGCGACTTGGACGGTCGGTGTTGCCATTTTTGCGACTTGGACGGTCGGTGTTGCCTTTTTTGCGACTTGGACGGTCGGTGTTGCCATTTTTGCGACTTGGACGGTCGGTGTTTCCATTTTTGCAACTTAGACGGTCGCTGCTTCCATTTTTGCGACTTGGATGGTCGTTACTGCCATTTTAGCGATGTGGATGGTCGGTGGTGCCATTTTTATGACTTGGACGGTCGGTGGTGCCATTTTAGCGATGTGTATAAGTGCACGGCGGCGCTCCGGCCGTCAATCCGAGGCCAAATTGCGGAAACGATAATTTACTTTAAACTTTAAAACCGGCACCACCGCGCACAAAAATCCCGGATCGGGCTATTAATCTAGTCCTAGCAAAATAGAGAAGGGTAGAGAGATGTACCGAGCGATCCGTGTCCTTCGGTCTTCTCGTCATCGTCCCGATCTCCCCGCGGAATCTCCGGTCTTCAACTCCTCGTCGAAAGGGCACCACATCGCCGGGTTCTTTTACGGGCTCCAACCTCTGGACCGAGGCAACTCGAGCACGAAGTTGGCGAGCCGACGTGCCCAAGAATTGCTGTAGAATAATATAGTGCTATGTCTCATTGGGGTTACTAGAAGTTACCTTTTGAGTGGAGGAATGAGATATACTTTGGAGATGAGCTAAGGGTTTTTTTTAGCAAACCAAAAAGATGAAAAACCACACACCAAATTTTTGGACAGCCCCTTCCCTTTTTGGCCGGCCATGCATCATCAAGAGAATGAGAGGAGGGAGTGTATGGATCAAAACTGAGAGTCTCACATAATGCAAGAGAGAGAAAAGGTTATCATGAAAAGAAATGTTCACCAACTAAAACCCATACTCCAACAACCATCATGACTCCAAAGGTCAAGCCATGATGAAGTCAAGAAATCAAATGATGGTGCAACCATCATGAAGCAACATTATGCAAAGACCACCCTCCACAATGCTAATTTGCACAATTGCAAATAAGCCCTACTCCACCAAATTTCAACCAAGGAAAGAAACAAAGGAAATTGGCCGAAACAGAAAACAAACTGGCAACTTCAAAAAACAGATCCCGTAATAAATTACAGGAAACCCCGCTAGTGTATATACATACCTGCATTTGTATTCCGACCGAATACAAATGTAACGAGACAAAATCTACACTGTACAATACTAGGATCCGGCTTAAACCAATGCCCGCTAGTATTATCCGTCTGATCATGATCCGTGCAATACAGCACGTTCATGATCGAACCCTGCCATATGTCCATACGGCCTCTACAGCGTTTCGCCCGAAACTTGAGAAAACGGTCTGTGGGGGACTCTAAAGACTCGTCAATACTTTGGCTGTGGATTTAACCACTAGCAAGTCAGAGGTATTAGCCATACGTAACCTGCTACCAGGTATTGACCAAATAGGACGTCGATGAGCGAACTCATCCTGACACCCTACTGAGCCTGTCAGTGACAATATCCGTACAGTCCGGTCCGTTCGTCTATGAGCATCGCATGGCGGGCCTAGGGGTTTGGTAAAAGTCAGACCCCCAAAAGCGGTACAAGTCGTGTTGGAGTGTAGCCCAGAACACCCTGAGATACTACTAGAATACCTACCAGTAAATCTCCTGCCTTGGCCAAGGACTTCGTGTAATGGCTCTCCTAGATACAGCGCGACCTCACCCCTAATACCGGGAGAGACGAACCCCTGCAGATCCGCTCACTGCCTCCATGTGGCTCTGGACTGTTCCCAACTAAAACCTGTTTGCACGTCTCTTTTGAGCGTGGTAGGGTAGTAATCAAAGTACAGTAGGAACTCACACGAGACAATTGACGATCTCAGGTCGATGAACTAACCAGTACACATGTCACCAGGGAACTGCTATCTGACGTCAGGTATAAGACCAACTAGCATGTTCCCGGCGAGTCCTGTCCGGTGTACTCATAACCCTATGAGCACCTGTTTACATCTTAGGTGGACCAACCGACACCAATGGCTTGTGAGACCAGCCACCGCCCCTCGTCGGGGTCTCGACTGTATACACTAGTCTACTCTGGAGTATCGATGCCCTGTCTCGAAACTCCCACGACTAGGGACCTTTTAAGGATGTGCTTATAGATTACAGCTCCCACGTATATGATCGCCCTCATACAGCTGGCAGTCAAGCAAGAATCCTAGGGGCTCTATCAACGCGCAATAGTGACCTGTAAGGTCACCTAAAGCAGTACACGACGTTAAAGATAAACCAGATAGCATACTATCATCTTGAGTAAGACTGTCCTACCGGTATAGGTCCTCCCTCAATCATTGCAATCACGTGCCTGTGATCCAATAATTGACTCTGAGGGCACTATCTCCAACAATCTCCCACTTGCACTCAAGGCTAATTATTGCGATGTCGCATACTCACAGCCCGTGTGATACCGAACACCCAACTCCTCTACTAATCAGTCTCACAAAACCCGTTTGCGAAACTATTGCGTTCGAGGAATAGCCTCAGTGAGTGGATCCGCCTTGATGTTTCTTTCTATGTCTCTCTATATCTCAAGTTCGCGGAGAATGGCATCTCCCGAAATGAGCAATACCTGCCTTAGAATGTGTCTGGATGTCTGATGGGACCTAGGTCATAAATGAACTCCAAATCCAAACTTCTTAGACTGTATCGTCAACTGAACTTAATCAGTATCCTGCGTCATGCATCCCTCAGTATCCCCTTGGACCACCTGTCCAAAATACTGCCCCTCGTCAGAAGGAAAACTATAACTCTGACAACCTCTCTGTCATCCATGTCACCTTGGAAGCCTGGAATGATAGCTGTCTCCCGAATTGAGGCTGTCGTTATCATATCCCTAGAACATCCACATATGTTCTAAAACTGCTTCCGACCGTCTCTCCAGGATTGGATCAATATCAACTTATTGTATCTACTGCAAAAACAACATCTGGTGTGGTACTCATGATCAACTCAATTGCCTAAGCAAGTGATCATCCAATCATGCACATCCCTCGCCCCTTTAGTCTGTAAGACACCTTTAGAGAGGGCGACTCCATCACCTGCAGGTATACTACCGTTCCAGGAGTCGTCCATTCTAAAAACTCTTAGAATGCTGTCTAAGTACCCTGATTGGGAAACTACCCAAATCTAGATCTAAAACCACAGATCCAGTTACCAGAATGTCTTGATATTATATCCAAGTCCCATGTGGAGAAACCACTGTGTGACAACCAAAGTATAACCGATCGTAGTATAGGAACATCACTTCCTACTCTGTGCATGTCATCCATGTACCAGGACATCACACCCTACTACCTTCTTAACAGATCCATCCCCTATTCTGATGAAGTCAAACCTATGACTGTCACATCAGAAATAGATGATCTATCTCCGCTACATCTGCTTTAGTCTATAAATAGACATAAGCCACTTGTCCACCAATGCTTCCGCTGCTCCTACTGACTACGACAACCCTCTGGCAGAGTCATATACACGTACACTTCTAAAACCAGTTCAGAACGACGCTATACTCTTCCTCCTGCCGGGTCTCACATCTGGAACAACAGCAATGGCTAGTCTGGGTAAATAAGAACCTCCCTGTCACCGTCCTTGAGGCTACTGGAGTATTTCTCGGGTGCCTGAGGTTACCCACCATATCTGCGGAGTGGCCAATGGAATGTCAAACCATATTGAATCTTTAGGTTCTTATCAAATTTTCAGTAATCGTCTGCGGTTCTGGAATCACTTCCAGTTCTACCATACTCCCACTACTGTTTTCTGAAAAAATCCATTTTACTTAAAACTGTGGCGAGTCAAGAACAATATCACTATTGATCTTGCAGATGGTAGAAAGTCAACCCTCGTCATAGCCTGGGTCAACCCACAAACAGCCATTACAGAAACGTGCCTTGAGTTATCCAGAGTCTGGTTTTAAGCATAAGCCGGACAACTCCCCGTACCTTAACATCGTTAAGATATGAACCGTTCTATATCCAATATAGAACCAGAGGCACTGATTTAATTGAACCAGATTCAAATCATGCAGCTGTCTCCAGTGCATGTCAACTAAATGGAGAGAGGCCGATCAGCATTACTCAACTTAGGAGTGCTTCCAAATATGAGTAATCTGAAAGAGAAACAAGTTCTCTTAATCATTACTATCAACTGAATACCGTACACAAGTATCTACATTTTCGATCACCTTGAAGAATCCCGATACTTGCAACACCTGGTTCTCTACTTTATTCATGTACCTATAACTTCTCAACACTCAGACCTTGTGTTTCTACGAAACACTTATCTAAGAACTAGAGAAGTCATAAGTAAACCGAATATAGTACGAGGACCAACCCCTCTGTCCTAATGGACACTGGACAACATACAATACTCTGTATAAGTCCCTTGAGTCTGATAACTCAATCCCTGTGTGTCGTAGGTTGAAAACTGTACTTATGGTTAAGAAGAATTACACCGTTGTTTAATGCTTCTTACCTAACCATCCATTGATATAGGTAAATGTCATCGACATAATTTCAAAAAGGTATATCTCACTCTATAAAAATAGACGTACAGATATATCAATTTGAAAGTGGTGCATGACAGCGGATATTCAAAACCAAATATTTGTCGTCCGGCAAACAACCCAGGTGACTTCCTCGAATATCAACGATTACAACGAATCCCGATAAAATGAGGATGATCACCTAATTCCCAATAACTTACTCCCACTCATCATCTGTAAAACCATACAGATGTGAGAATCATACCTGGTAAATACATACCCTGGAGTAAGGATTAATTGGGAAATCAGTTTTCTTTTAACAGTACACAGTGAAACTGTAACATTGAAATGTTTCGATGTGGTATCCGGGTATTCTTAGTAATGCCTCTTCCATTATCCAGATTCACAACTGTAACCGTATATTTCTTTGCCATCTCTCCAAATCCCTTCATATGTCTTTAGTCATTACCTTCTGTACACCCCTTTAGGCCAAATGGTTTTCTTCCTTCCCTACCGCTCGGCACCAGCCTATGGTTTGGAAGAAGACTATCCAATAAGCATAATGGGTGTACTGTCCTAATCCTAGGAGCACTCGCAATGCGAGAGAAGGTGAAGATAAAAGACACCTGAATAAACCTTATTCCTATTTCTCCTGAACCAGAATCCATCCCCGAACTGGAACAAGTTTCTTTCGAGTTCGTATATAACCATACGATGGAGTATCCAATAAACTGTGGATCTTCGTAGTGATACGGAGAGTCATGGAGAAATACGAAGGTGAAGTCGGAGTGGTAATGAAATACTTGGTTTGGTCGTGAATAGCAGTCGCAGTTTACTTTGCCCTCTTACTAATCCCTTGATATGTCTTTACTTAATACCTTCTGTACACCATCGTTATGCTAATTGGTTTTCTTCATTCCCCACTGTTCGGCACCAGCCTAAGGTTTGGAAGAAGACTATCCAATTTGCGTAATTGGTGTACTATCTCCTAAACCAAGGAGTACTCGCAACCTGAGAGAAGGTAAAAGGAAAAGACAACCGAATAGTCCTATCCGTTTTCTCCAGAACCGGAAACCATCCTCGAATAAATTCCTTCGAGTTCGTATATAACCATACGATGGTTTTATCCAATGGAAGTGGGCGTTCTTAGTAATACGGGGTGTCCTAGAGAAAAGGGTAAAAGTAGGAGCGGCAATGAGGTTTGCAACTCTGACAATCCAAAAGCCAGTGTTCGAGAAGGTTCGGTTAATTTTGGTCACTGAGTCATAATCTAGGGTCGGGTCAATGGTCGCTGCCAGAGAGAGAGAGAAAAGAAACACTCAGCGTGCACTCTAACCTAGATCAGAATGGTTATCACTTTATCTAATCTGGAAACCTCCCACTGTACCGTCAAATTCTCCTCCAAACCTGAAAGAAGAATTAGTCGGGATCACCCGAGGAGTAAACCAACTCATCAGTGGGAATCGGGATCCAACTATCATCGCATGATAACGTGACGGAATCCGCTCACGTTATCACACTCCAGAAGGTATGCTCATTTCTGGCAAGTTTCAGTTTCTTTAGAAACTCCCGATGTGGATTTTTACCCCATGCTCTTATGACCTTGAATTTGGCCAACAAATCATAAGTCACATGTCAAGTTCTTCCCATCATTCTCCAGGTTAATTTGAACCCACCCGTACCTACCCTTGACTTTGGCCAACAAGGCAGTACGACTGTCCCAAACCAACGCATCTATCTATGCTGCATATGAATACCCAATAGCTACCAAACACTGTGCCTTGACTTTGGCCAACAAACACAGCTTGAATACTATTGACTATCCATATGAAATGACGGAGGGCTAGGAATGGTTTCTGGCGAAAACATTTAACGTAATGAACTTGATATCGTTGAAGGAACCGGATAGCTTTTATAAAAATATAGTGGCGAAAACCTTTGCTGAAGAGATCACTCCCGGTGAAGGGATCTCGGCTCTTTCCCCATAGAATGAGGTGCAGGATATTCTAACTGAATACCACGATGCAAAGAAAAAGTAAACGACTATAGTGAAGTTATTGCCCTGACGCAAACTTCTGTCCACGGGGTCACTCCCGGTGAAGGGATCTCGGCCCTTGCCTCGTCGACTGAGGTGCAGGATATTCCAACTGAATACCACTGTGCAAAACAAAAGTGAACATCCTTGTAATAACAGCTTTTTGAAAAATGTTCCAACAACATCAGAATAGGTTTGTTTAGATTGCATTGATCTGAATCAACGCAGTCCCATCAATTGATCACACCAATAAAGAACAAAAATAATGATGTACGTATATGCCATCCGCATTCGCCACTGGGTCCCGTCATTACCCGTTTGGTTACTTAACTAACGACAGAGCGGGAACTGGACTAGCGCGGATGAAAAACATATACAACATCTACTAGTATATATATCAATATATAATATTCGCTCAAGGCGTGATAAAATGCAACATCACAAAAATGTAATAAGCATCACAAAACAATACAGATATCTGGGATCCCCGGATTTCATAGAGCCGCTACTGAAACCCGACGTTCCCCTGGTCGTGTTGATAGCCTGTGCAATGAAATCCTAGACCCCTACGGGCGCGGCAAGTTACCCGCCAAAACCTGAAGTGAGGCAGCCCCCTTCAGCAACGTAAATGGACCACCCAACACTTCACGGAATCCGGTAACTTGGGCACCCCTCCTGGGTCAACCTGTACCCTCTACGAGTGTGGCGAATAGCCCGCCAATTCTAGAGTGAAGCCCCCTCCGTCTAAATGCCATGAGATGCGGGCCCGTTGCCCTTTAGAACCCGGCTATCCGTGCACCCCATCTTGTGGTAATCCTAGTACAGAAAGTAAAATATACATACAACGGGTACATCGACCTCACCTCGGTCGTGCCCCAAAAGAATAATATAAAAACAGGCAGTGACGAAAGTCCACATGTCGGACGCTCGCCCCGCAATATCAAATGTACATACAAATACCAAACTGTACCATTGCATCCAGGCTATCCACCACGACAATCCGCAACATCACAGCACAACACAGAACATCAACGTGAATGTCACGTTCACAAATCCGTCTAAAAGGGCTATAGCAGTTAGACAGGATTTACCAATCAAATGACATTCACGGTTGCAGATATAATGTAAATACTATGAACTAACAAGTTTAAAATTTTCGATCGACTGAATTTTCCGAAGTGGGCCCCAAGCACAACTGTAGCACTCAAAAACATCTGGGCTCAAAAAGAATATACCAGAAACCCTATTTCCATGTCAGTAAACCACTGTAGAAATTTGGTGAGGTTTGGCCAAAAAACGGCGGCGGTTCCGCGGCCAAAACGTGGTTTTGGCCGCTGAACCACCGCGCTACAGTAATATCAGCCGACCAAATTTTCACAGAATTCATAAAAAAACCCTGCACGTATTTTTCAAATATACCAAATAATTTTTAGAGCAAGGAAAAATTCGACAGAAAGTGCGACATGGAAATGTGGTTTTTGGAAAATCCGATCGACCGAACTTGTAAACACATTAGAGCAAGCTAGACTAGGTTAATGGCGTGTCTCTGATACCATGTAAGTGCACGGCGGCGCCCCGGCCGTCAATCCGAGGCCAAATTGCGGAAACGATAATTTACTTTAAACTTTAAAACCGGCACAACCGCGCACAAAAATCCCGGATCGGGCCATTAATCTAGTCCTAGCAAAATAGAGAAGGGGTATTGAGATGTACCGAGCGATCCGTGTCCTTCGGTCTTCTCATAGTCGTCCCGATCTCCCCGCGGAATCTCCGGTCTTCAACTCCTCGTCGGAAGGGCACCACATCGCCGGGTTCTTTTACGGGCTCCCACCTCTGGACCGAGGCAACTCGGGCACGAAGTTGGCGAGCCGACGTGCCCAAGAATTGCTGTAGAATAATGTAGTGCTATGTCTCATTGGGGTTACTAGAAGTTGCCTTTAGAGTGGAGGAATGAGATATATTTTGGAGATGAGCTAAGGGGTTTTTTTAGCAAGCCAAAAAGATGAAAAACCACACACCAAATTTTTGGACAGCCCCCTCCCTCTTTGGCCGGCCATGCATCATCAAGAGAATGAGAGGAGGGAGTGTATGGATCAAAAATGGGAGTCTCACATAATGCAAGAGAGAGAAAAGGTTATCATGAAAAGAAATGATCACAAACTAAAATCCACACTCCAACAACAATCATGACTCCAAATGTCAAGCTATGATGAAGTCAAGAAGTCAAATGATGGTGCAACCATCATGAAGCAACAATATGCAAAGACCACCCTCCACAATGCTAATTTGCACAATTGCAAATAAGCCCTCCTCCACCAAATTTCAGCCAAGGAAAGAAACAAAGGAAATTGGCCGAAATGGAAAACAAACTGGCAACTTCAAAAAACAGATCCCGTAATAAATTAGAGGAAACCCCGCTACTTTATATACATACCTGCATTTGTATTCCGACCGAATACAAATGTAATGAGACAAAATCTACACTGTACAATACTAGGATCCGGCTTAATCCAAAGTCCGCTAGTATTATCCGTCTGATCATGATCCGTGCAATACCGCACGTATATGATCGTACCCTGCCATATCTCCATACGACCTCTACAGCGTTTCGCCCGAAACTTGAGAAAACGGTCTGTGGGGGACTCTAAAGACTCGTCAATACTTTGGCTGTGGATTTAACCACTAGCAAGTCAGAGGTATTAGCCATATGTAACCTGCTACCAGGTATTGACAAAAAGGGACGTCGATGAGCGAACTCATCCTGACACCCTACTGAGCCTGCCAGTGAAAATATCCGTACAGTCCGGTCTGTTCGTCTATGAGCATTGCATGGCGGGCCTAGGGGGTTGGTAAAAGTCAGACCCCCAAAAGCGGTACAAGTCGTGTCGGAGTGTAGCCCAGAACCCTGAGATACTACGGGAATACCTACCAGTAAATCTCCTGCCTTGGCCAAGGACTTCGTGTAATGGCTCTCCTAGACACAGCGCGACCTCACCCCCAATACCGGGAGAGATGAACCCCTGCAGATCCACTCACTGCCTCCATGTGGCTCGGGACTGTACCCAACTAAAACCTGTTTGCACGTCTCTTTTGAGCGTGGTAGGGTATGTTAGTTATATGTATGCCCTAGAGGCCATTACTGTACATACGATGTATATTGTAGTGGATGCTAGGACATATATAGGGAGGACTTTCTTGCTCGACATGATAGTATGCTATCTGGTTGTACTTTATCTTAACATGTACTCTGACTGTCTCTATGTTACATGTTGATAAAGCCCTTAGGATATGTACTCGACTGCTGGGATTATGATGAGATCATACTAGTGGGGCAACGGTAGTCGATGAGTACTTCCTATAACTGTTCCTAGTCGAGGGTGTATCGAGACAGGGCATCGATACACCAGAGTAGACTAGCGTATACGCATCTTGACCCATATGATGGGCGATGGATGATCCCATATCCATCGGTGTTTGACATCAAGGATGGTGTACGCGTGCTCAGTGGAGACTGGGTACACTGGACGGACTCGCCGAGAACTCCCAGATGGTATTATACCTCACGTCAGATGGCAGTTCTCCAATGACACTGGTACAGAGTAGTCTGTTAACCCGAGATCGTCATAGTGTCTTGTGTGATTCCCACCGTGCTTTGATTTCCATCATACCACGTCCAAGAGGGCGTGCAAAAAGGTGGCTTTTGGGTACAGTCCCGTATCACATGGATGCAATGAGCGATAGGAGGGGATTCGTCTCTCCCGGTATAGAGAGTTGATGTTGTGCTGTGTTTGATTGGCTATAACCAGAAATCCCTGGCCAGGGTTGCTGAGATTTATTGGTAAGTGTTATCAGTAGTTTCTCGAACTGTTATAGACCTCATATCGATACGACTTATCGAGCTACTGCGGTCTGACGTTTACCACCCCTAGGCGAGATATTTGACATATCAGACGACGAGACCGGACTGTACGGGAGTGTTAATGATTGGATTCGCAGGAGTACTAGCGGGCTTGCTTGTTGATCTTCTGATCGCTCAATACCCGGGTGGCCGTTACGTTTAGCAGACCGCTTGCGGCTTGTGGGTGATTGATATGATCACCACCTACTGCTGGCGTATTGACGAGTCTTTAGAGTCCTACACAGGGGTTTCCTGGCTCAAGCGAAACGGAGTAGGAGCACATATGTGATATGTGCGGGACCGAGATTGATACGATATGAGATACCGTATTCTATTCTCGCGATTGGTAACATTGATCGGTTGTATGCGATATAGCCGGGTTATCGGATCAAGTGTTGATTCAATAAGTTGTTACACATGATATTAGTCGGTTATAGCCAGATTATTAAATCAAGAGTTGATTTAATAATTTAATGTATAATTATATATTTGATATATTACATTACATTAACTAGTATTAGGTCACTTATGATTTATTTTCTCACTACATTGTGCATAAGTCTATATGTGATATATATTTGTGTACATATGATTGTATCATGCTTGATGATACATCAAAGATGGGTGTATGAGACTTATACCAAGATTAGGATAAAGATTAGAGTTTTGTTTATATCTTAAGAATAACAAAAGAGAAAGACTTTTTCAAAGTTCTCAAGCTTTCATGAAGCTTGTGGAAACATTGACAAAGTCAACTCTTTTGTCATTCTTATGGATATTTAGTTAACCAAACCCTTAACCTCTTGCTTTGGTTAATTCTCTACATGAGTTAAGCATGATAGCTTAACTCACCCATGATTACATTATTGAGAGGATAATAATATATAGGATATTATTATTCTTTCTTCTTCTTCTTCTTCATCAAGCTCCATGAAAAGCTTACTAGCTCCAATGGTGCCATGAGAAAAAGTGTGAGAAAATCAATTCTAAAGTGAGCCCACCTCCTACTTCTTCATCCTCTACCATTTGCCATATAGTAGAGTGTGTTCTCTTCACAAAGTTCATGACCTAGTGAAGGAATAGCTTGAGTTAGTGTCTCCCCGACGTTGATCATCTTTGGCCTCGAAGTCATCGAAGCAAGCACGTTCGTTCTTCTTGTGAAGCTTCTCTAGAGTCCGAAGTTCACGATCGCAGCGATGGGGACATCTACACGGAGCTTAAGAAGTGAAGGACGGGATCTAGAAAGATTGTAATCACTCTCACTTAGTGTTAAAGAGTTTAACATGTTAATTTTGCCTAAACCCTAGTTTAAAGATCCGGCTTTGGGTTGTTCGGCACGGCTAAAATTTTAATCGGCCATGGTTGATGCCTCGTAGACCCTTGTGCGCGTGCCTAGCAACCCTACAGTGGTATTAGAGCTAAGCTAGAGGTTTAGGCGAAGTCTGAATGAAGTTTAAAGTCCGATCGAAACCCAAAACCCCGATGTTTACCCTGCTCTGTACATTTTTCAAAACTGTGGTTTTTTATGAATTAAAAATGCTCAGAAAATTAAGCAGGAAAAACTAAGAATTACTGTGAAGTACGTACTTTTAATTCGCTTATTTGACCGCGGAACCGCGGCCAAACCGAGTGTTTGGCGGCGGTTCCGCGGCCAAAATTTTGAATTAGTCCCTGGAATTTCATATATTTATTCTTAGGTCCTTTCTTGGCAATTTTTTCTGGGAATTTTTTAATTCCACTCAAGTGTTGAGTTTTCTAGGGTTGTATTGGGGACTCGTTGATTCAATCGGATAATTTAACTTTGTTTAGTTTGTCCGGGTAATTTTTAGAAACTGTTAAAAAGTTCGAACGGATATCAATAACTCACTTTTTCCCCTGTCGGAAATTTTTTCAAAAGTTGGATTTTTTCTCGAGTTTAAGAACGTTCTAAGTCGTGCAAGTAACGCGGTGGACCCTCTAGAAGACAACAAACCTTAACTCGATTATGTGACCGTCTTGAACTGCCTCTAAACCTTAGGGTTTGGGGCAATACGACGTGCCACATGTGAGGCGTTGGCTTGACCCTTCTACTGCTGGACCATTGGTACTGTGGCATGTGATGGATGTTTTTAAACTGATTTCAAGTGTTGAGATATATTGGGGAAATCTTGGGTGTTTGATCATTCGATCGGAAAGTTTAACATTGTCTTTTTATCTGGAATGTGATACAATATTTGGAATCCACAAGTAGTTATGAGATAGCTAATTTGAATGTTATAAACATAGCAGTTTAGTCTCAATAGATCGGTTGCCGCGGAATTTTGATGTGATCAAAAGTCCATCGCAATCATGTAGCGTACGCGGATACTCGCCGGGTAAACTTAACAGACAGCCACGCCCCATAGCCCCGACCAAGTGACTGTAGGAGAACCCCGTCGCAAAAAGCATCCGTTCGGGTGCTCGCGGCAGCGGTGTTCCGCCTTAGTGCACTTCGTCGACGGCATCCGGGGGTGCGGCCGTCTACTAAATTTTGCGACGAGCATTCGATCAGGATGTCGGGAATCTTGTTGAATTGCCCGACTTGATATTGAAAAGAGTTTTCGATAATGAGACTAAAATGCGGAGTTTATAATTTTTAGGCATGTGATGTCTAAGGAATTCATTTGGTTAGGCATGCGATGTCTAAGGAGGTTGCGGATTCCAACTGTTGTAGTTTTACACTTTCTTTTCTGTGACCATAAGCGTAGTATGTGGTGTATCGCCGGCTTCGTTGCTATATATCAACGACAATCGGGATACGCATACTTGCTTACGTTGATGATATGAGATATTATGTGTTGCTGTGATATGTTATATTGGATCGTCGCGTTCTGAATAGCCGTGGGTTTTATGTGAGATGAGAGTTTTTTCTTTTTCATTCATGTAAAATTCATTTGTATGTAATATTCTTTTATTGGGGCATTTCCGGGCTGAGGATGATGTCACCATTGTATATTATTTACTTTTCCGCATTAGGTAGACCGAAGGCGGGGAGCACAAGTAACCGGGTTCTAGTGTCCAGTAGGAGACCATCTCGAGGAGTCGAGACCGGTTCTCCTAACCCTAGAATTGGCAGTGTTACTTGCCGCTCTCGTAGGGGTGTAGGGATGTGGGTTTGGCTATTCATCACGACCGTGGAATCCGTGTTTTATACAGGCTCGTATTGAAAACACGGACGTCCTAGTATATCCAATATTTCATATATGTTTCTTCTGCTGCGATATCTGTGATGTGATCATTTGATATGTTATGATAGATACTATATATAGTATATATAATATATTATATAGACGTTACTTATGTTTTACACCCGCGCTAGCCCTGCCCCGCTCTGCCGTTAGTTACCTAACCTAACGGTGCACGAGGGGACATCAGGGCGAATGCTGATGGCATAAGTTCACGTCGTATTTATATGTGATGTTTAGGTGACTTAAATGATGGGACTTCATTAATGAGATTAATGAAATAAAAGAAACCTAAAGATGTTGTAGAAACTTGTTTAAAAACTGGTAGCTCTAGTTCTTTCTTTGCATAGCGGTGTTCCTTGTAGAACATCCAGCACCTTATTCGATAAGGAAAGAGCCGAGATCCCTTCAACGGGAATGACCTCTTTAGTGAAACTGGCAGATGCTACAAACTCGGTTTGTCTTTTGATTGCTTCTATAGTTCTTGCTTTGCATAGTGATATTTGTGAAATATCCTGCACCTTATTCGATGAGGAAAGGGCCGACGATCCCTTCACCGGGAGTGACCCCTTTAGCAAAACTAGAAAAGACTCAAAAACACTCCATTTAAAATCACTCGATTCTACAACGATATCAAGTTTATTACGTAAAGGGTTTTCTTAAAAACCTGTCGTAGCCCTCCGTCATTTCAGATAAGTCCTACTTAGTATTCGTGCTACGTTTGTTGAACTCCGTCAAGGTGTAGTGTGCGGTAGCTGACTAGTATTTATCTGCTTATGCATATGATGCAGATTGGATTAGGGTAGTCGTGCGGCCTTGTTGACCTCTGTCGAGGGTCGTGCGGGTGGGTTTAATTCAATCAGGAAATGACGGGTTGAACTTGACTAGTAGCCTATGGTTTGTTGACCTCCGTCAAGGTCATAGGACGCTAGGGGTAAAATATTATTGGGAATTTCAAGTGTTGAAATTTGCAATGAGATTGCATACCTTCTATAAGATAGTTGGATCCCGATACCCGCTGCGAGTAAGAGTTACTCCTGGGAGAGTTTTACACATTACAATTAGCCGATCAAGTAGGTGTCTAGAAAGGTGTTAGCGGGGTTACGCCTCTGGGAAAACGAGGTTTACCATAATTAGGTCCGTGCGAAAGCACGGGGAACCTCCCTCAAAGTACCGACACTGGCCTGGCTGAAAGATTGGCGAACTTGTAGCGTGTAATTAATCCCGGCTAGTCTTTCCTTTTAGGGTTTGAAGTAAGATTTGATTAAAATAGTGGGTGACATCCTGATTAGATATATTAGATAACCAATCTAATCTTGCAAGAGCATACGCTGAGTGTTTTCTTCTCTCTCTCTCCAAGTAGCGACCATATCAGGCCTTAATCAAGATAATAATACGGATATATTGACCGAACCTGCTTGTTATACTGAGATGGTGAACGTTGGTCCCGCTCCAACTTATAATTGTTATAACACAGAGTAGGAAATTAGGGAATACCAGATTTCCCGTGCCGCCCAAACCAAGAAAGTGCATGCTGATGCATCTTCTTCGGGTGTGTTCATTACAGAGAAACGTTTCTCAGTATTCTTTACGTCCTGGGTATGAGATACCGAATCAGGATCCCGCATATGTAATATGTTACATGGGCTACAGAAAGGTAGAGAACTAAGAACGGGTGATAAGTTTCATGAGACAGAAAACGGTGCAAGTGTTGCAGCCAAATCTGTTGGTCACTATCACCCTGTATTACCAGAATACATTGATTCTGAACAAATGTTATTAGATACCGAACCTGATATACAACATCATATCAGTCTCTTTATTAGTAAAGAAAGGATATAATTTTGTATTGTTGGATAATGTTTTGAACATTTCCTATATCAAGAGTTGATCGGTTCAGGCACGTTATCTAAAAGCATTGACGTTCTAAATCAAACTACAGTTCTTAGTATACAGAACACACACGAGAGGAAGAGTTCAGAAATAAATGAATCCTTCTTGAGGCATTGTAGACTAGGTCATATCAATGCGACCCGACTAGCTAAGTTACATTTAGATGCATATTTAAATCTGTTTCAATTTACATCTTGTGAAACTTGCCGGTCATGTCACAAAGATAAGATGACCATAGCTCTGTTTACTGGAAACAGAGAAAGAGTTAGTGAACTCTTGGGATTGATACATGCTAATGTATGAAAGTCTCCTGTCTACACATGCCAAGACCGGTTCTTTGTACTTCATTATATTCTCTGATGATCTCTCAAGATTCAGACATATGTTCCTGTTGAAACACAAGTCTGAACCTTTTGAGATATTCACAGAATGTAAGTTAGAAGTAGAGAACCAAAATACGGGTAAAAGTATTATGTCCTTTGATGTGATCAAGGAGGAGAATACTTGAGCATGGAATTCCTAGACTATTCTAAAGGAGAATGAGATTCTCTCTCAGCATTACTCCTCCGTATACACCACAGCACGTCGGTGTATCGGGGCGGAGCAATGACACCCTATGTGATATGGTGTGCTCTATGATGAGTACTACTGAGTTTCCTATTTCCTTTTGGGTATTATGCGCTTAAGAAGCTGCATACCTATTGAATAGGGTTCAAATCAAATCAGTTGCCTACCACTTCATATGTGATATGGAAAGGGAAGAGCCCATATCTTAAGTTTGTTAAGATTTGGGGTTGTCCGGACTATGTCTAAAAGCAAAATCCGGATAAGCTCGAGGCAAGGTCTGTTATGTAGAACTGAAAGGAGTTCCAGCTATACAAACTACAGAAGATGATTTGGTAGAACCAAAGGATTCATTAGTAACCAACGAACCTCAGCCTCTCCGCCGATCTAGTAGGGTTCCTCACCCACCTGAGAGATACTTCGATTTCTCTATGATAGTGGGAGCGAGGATTGTATCATGAGATGATGACCCAACTAGTTTCGAGCTGGCCATCAGGAGTGAGACTCTGTAAGAATGACTGGATGCTTATCGATCTGAGATGGAATCCTTATACACCAACAAAGTATGGACTTTGGTTGCTTTATCTGAAAGGTTAAATCCCCATCAGGAGCAAGTATATCTTGAGAAGATTACTTGGTGTACATGGAAAAGTTGAGACTTTCAAAGTTATGCTTAAGTCCATCCAGATCCTACTTGCCACGGCTACATATCATGACTACGATATCTGGTGACTAGGTGTCATGACTGCTTTTCTAAATGATGATTTGGAAGAGAGCGTCTATAAGTACACAGCCAGAGGGCTTCGTAGACAGTGGGAGCAGCGGAAACGTGAGCAAGATGTTTTATGTGATAAAACAGGCATCACGGAGTTGGAACGTCTGTTTTGATGTGCAAGTCAAAGAGTTTGACTTCATCAAAATGGTAGATGAACCTTGTATATACAAAAAGGTAGTAGGGAGTATGGTGGTGATCCTTGTAGAGTACGTGGATGACATACTCTTGATGGGGAAGGAGTTTCCTATGCTACGCTCGGTCAATCTCCGCTATCACAATGATTCTCCGTATAGGATCAAAATGATATCTCATAAATCCTGGGTTTTGGATCTATGGGATAGATCTAATTGGATGTTAGGATTCTCACTAGATGTAGTGAGATGGTATCAATCGATCCTGGTGAGAATCACTTGAAAGGTTCCAGGGTGATAAGGACGACTGAATGACAGTCGCAGGAATTGTCTTTACCCTCAGTGGAGGGACGGTATGTTGGAAGAGTTCCAACCTAGATACCGTGACTTACTAGACGATTAAAGGCAAGATACATCGTTACCAAGGATGCTACCAAAGAGTCAGTCTGGATATATATAGGTTCATGAGATGAACTTCGTTCCTACCATTGTGTGACAATGGAGTTGTGGCTTATACCAAGGAACCCCCATCTCATCAGAAATCCAGATATAATTCTTAGGCAATATCACCTGATCATGGAGATGGTTGATCTCCAGGGAGATCGAGGTAAGGAGAGTAGACACAAAGGACAACAGCGCGGATCCACTCACAAAGGCCTTTTTCCCAGTAGAGACTTTTATGGGATGGTTGAGTATGAGATACTTCAACCGCAGCTGATTGTTGGGTATGTGATACCAGATGGCCCTAGTGCAAGTGGGAGATTGTTAGTTATATGTATGCCCTAGAGGCCATTACTGTACATACAATGTATATTGTAGTGGATGCTAGGACATATATAGGGAGGACTTTCTTGCTCGACATGATAGTATGCTATGTGGTTGTACTTTATCTTAACATGTACTCTGACTATCTCTATGTTACATGTTGATAAAGCCCTTAGGATATGTACTCGACTACTGGGACTATGATGAGATCATACTAGTGGGGCAACGGTAGTCGATGAGTACTTCCTATAACTGTTCCTAGTCGAGGGTGTATCGAGACAGGGCATCGATACACCAGAGTAGACTAGCGTATACGCATCTTGACCCATATGATGGGCGATGGATGATCCCATATCCATCGGTGTTTGACATCAAGGATGGTGTACGGGTGCTCAGTGGAGACTGGGTACACTGGACGGACTCGCCGAGAACTCCCACATGGTATTATACCTCACGTCAGATGGTAGTTCTCCAGTGACACTGGTACAGAGTAGTCTGTTGACCCGAGATCGTCATAGATTCTTGTGTGATTCCCACTGTGCTTTGATTTCCATCATACCACATCCAAGAGGGCGTGCAAAAAGGAGGCTTTTGGGTACAGTCCCGAATCACATGGATGCAATGAGCGATAGGAGGGGATTCGTCTCTCCCGGTATAGGGAGTTGATGTTGTGCTGTGTTCGATTGGCTATAACCAGAAATCCCTGGCCATGGTTGCTGAGATTTACTGGTAAGTGTTATCAGTAGTTTCTCGAACTGTTATAGACCTCATATCGACACGACTTATCGAGCTACTGCGATCTGACGTTTACCACCCCTAGGCGAGATATGCGACATATCAGACGACGAGACCGGACTGTACGGGAGTGTTAATGATTAGATTCGCAGGAGTACTAGCGGGCTTGCTTGTTGATCTTCTGATCGATCAATACCCGGGTGGCCGTTACATTTAGCAGACCGCTTGCGGCTTGTGGGTGATTGATATGATCACCACCTACTGCTGGCGTATTGACGAGTCTTTAGAGTCCTACACAGGGGTTTCCTGGCTCAAGCGAAATGGAGTAGGAGCACATATGTGATATGTGCGGGACCGAGATTGATACGATATGAGATACCGTATTCTATTCTCGCGATTTGTAACATTGATCGGTTGTATGCGATATAGCCGGGTTATCGGATCATGTGTTGATTCGATAAGTTGTTACACATGATATTAGTCGGTTATAGCCGGATTATTAAATCAAGAGTTGATTTAATAATTTAATGTATAATTATATATTTGATATATTACATTATATTAACTAGTATTAGCTCACTTATGATTTATTTTCTCACTACATTGTGCATAAGTCTATATGTGATATATATTTGTGTACATATGATTGTATCATGCTTGATGATACATCAAAGATGGGTATATGAGACTTATACAAAGATTAGAATAAAGATTAGGGTTTTGTTTATATCTTAAGAATAACAAAAGAGAAAGACTTTGTCAAAGTTCTCAAGCTTTCATGAAGCTTGTGGAAATACTGACAAAGTCAACTCTTTTGTCATTCTTATGGATATTTAGTTAACCCAACCCTTAACCTCTTGCTTTGGTTAATTCTCTACATGAGTTAAGCATGATAGCTTAACTCACCCATGGTTACATTATTGAGAGGATAATAATATATAGGATATTATTATTCTTTCTTCTTCTTCTTCTTCATCAAGTCCATGAAAAGCTTACTAGCTCCAATGGTGCCATGAGAAAAAGTTTGAGAAAATCAATTCTAAAGTGAGCCCACCTCCTACTTCTTCATCCTCTACCACTTTCCATGTAGTCGAGTGTGTTCTCTTCATAAAGTTCATGACCTAGCGAAGGAATAGCTTGAGTTAGTGTCTCCACGACGTAGATCATCTTCGGCCTCGAAGTCATCGAAGCAAGCACATTCGTTCTTCTTGTGAAGCTTCTCTAGAGTCCGGAGTTCACGATCGCAGTGATGGGGACATCTACACGGAGCTTAAGAAGTGAAGGACCGGATCTACAAAGGTTGTAATCCCTCTCACTTAGTGTTAAAGAGTTTAACATGTTAGTTTTCGCCTAAACCTTAGTTTAAAGATCCGGCTTTGGATTTTTCGACACGGCTAAAATTTTAATCGGGCATGGTTGATGCCTCGTAGACCCTTGTACGCGTTCCTAGCAACCCTACAGGGTAGTAATCAAAGTACAGTTGGAACTCACACGAGACAAATTACGATCTCAGGTCGATGAACTAACCTGTACACATGTCACCAGGGAACTGCTATTTGACGTCAGGTAAAAGACCAACTAGCTTGTTCCCGGCGAGTCCTGTCCGGTGTACTCATAACCCAATGAGCACCTGTATACATCTTAGGTGAACCAACTGACACCAATGGCTTGTGAGACCGGCCACCGCCCCTCGTCGGGGTCTCGACTGTATACACTAGTCTACTGTGGAGTATCGATGACCGGTCTCGAAACTCCCACGGCTAGGGACCTTTTAAGGATGTGCTTATAGACTACAGCTCCCATGTATATGATCGCCCTCATACTGCTGGCAGTCAAGCAAGAATCCTAGGGGCTCTATCAACGCGCAATAGTGACCTATAAGGTCACCTAAAGCAGTACACGATGATAAAGATAAACCAGATAGCATACTATCATCTTGAGTAAGACTGTCCTACAGGTATAGGTCCTCCCTCAATCATTGCAATCACGTGCCTGTGATCCAATAATTGACTCTGAGGGCATTATCTCCAACAATGTGGACTGTCGGTGCTGCCATTTTTGCGATTTGGACGGTCGGTGCTGCCATTTTTGCGACTTGGATGATCGGAGCTGCCATTTTTGCGACTTAGATGGTTAGTGCTTCTATTTTAGCGATGTGGATGGTCGGTGTTGCCATTTTTGCAGCTTGGACGGTCGTTGCTGGCATTTTTGCGACTTGGACGGTCGGTGCTGCCCTTTTTGCTACATGGAAGGTCGGTGCTGCCCTTTTTGCGACATGGACGGTTGGTGCTGGCTTTTTTATGACTTGGGCGGTCGGTATTTGATTTGACTTGCTCCGCTTCTTGCGGTGTCAGGAATTGAATTTTACTTGCTCCGCTTTCTGCGGTGTTAGGATTGGATTTGACTTGCTCCGCTTTCTGCGGTGTCGAGATTCGACTTGTTTCCGAGGTGGAGCTTGATTCCGCCAGGGAGTTCATTGGTTGACTTGCTGATTTGATTTGATTTAGTAGTTTCTTATCCGTCCAGCAAGGCTTCTGAGCCTGGGACTTGGAATTTTGGTTTTCGTTTGGCGTCAGCATTGCTACACTGGAGTATGGTACAAGGTGCGAATCATCATTTGCCGTGGAGAACATGGGATTTAGGTTGACATCAGCATCGCTACACTGGAATATAGTGCCAGGAGAAGATCATCATTTGCCATAAGAGGATTTGAGGATTTTTGTTTTAGTTTGGCATCAATATCGCTACACTAGAATATGGTACCAGGAGCAAATCATCATTTGTCGTGAGGAGATTTCCCTCGTTCCCAGTTTAACAACTTAGGGGTCATCAATTCCCAGTTTAACGACTTAGAGGTCTATGTTCCCAGTTTAACGACTTAGAGGTCTATGTTCCCAGTTTAACGAATTAGAGGTCATATGTTCCTAGTTTAACGACTTAGAGGTATATTGGATCGATGGAATTTTGGGGTTGGGGTCGACATCAGCGTTGCTAAAACTGAAGCACAAGTGCCAGGAGAAATTCATCATTTGCCTTTGCCTGTTAGGGAGCGATGGCTTAGGAGACAGGTTTAGGTTCCTATCACCCAAGGCTTTTACAATTTTATGAGCCATAATGATCCCATAAAAGCATTTTCTTCCTACGAGTCAAAAGGATCACGTAGGTGTATTTTCTCCATAGGAGTCGTGAAGACCCCCAAGTGTGTTTTTTTCCTTGTGAGTCGTAAGGATCCTACGAAGGTGTTTTCATACAAGTCGAGAGGGTCTTGTAAGTTTTGTTCTCCTCATGTATCATAAGGACACATGAGTATGTCTTCCCAAATGGAGCATAATTCCAAGGGCAAATAAGGCAACAGGACTGGTGATTGCGGTGAGACTGGGTGTGATGAGGAGTATTTGAGCCCGTGGATTCTATACGGTAGTCAATTTGGGGACTGGCCGTAGGGCTGGGAGAATTTTGGGAATTTCGATTTTTGTTGGCATCTGCATCGCTAACACTGGAATGGTACCAGGAGAGACTCATCATTCCCCTTTTGGGAATTTAGGGATTTGGATTTTGGTTGGCGTCTGCATCGCTGCACTGGAATACGGTACCAGGAGTGACTCATCATTCGACGTTTTAGGAATTTGGGGTATTTATTTGTATACAAGTTTTTCTAACCGCGATTGCTCTACCATTTCAACTTTTCTAATCGTGATTGCTCCATCATTTCATCTATTTATTTATTTAATTACACATTTTTTACACTCCCAGTTTAATGACTTAGGGGTCGACTGTTCCCAGTTTAACAACGTGGTGGTCAACTATACTACTTGAGCTCGATTCTGCAGAAACCACAGGCTCCTTTGGCTTAATGACCTGAGCGGGCTCATCATCATCTAACCGAGCCGATGTTGGATGGAAATAACGACGTCATCGTCATGGTTATAAGGCGTAGGAGAACTTGTTCCTCTTGACTCCATCCTGTAGACCGTATAGGTTGTGTACCCGTCTACTGCTTCTTCATAGGTATGTTGCTCGTTTGTCTTTTAGCTTGTTACCTTGGTCCGCTCTTTTCGGAGAAGGGTAGATGACTAAGAGAATCAGGTTCCCAAAGGGCTTCGGTCTCTATTTGTATGAAATTGGCGGTCGCAGCTTGAATGTTTGTTAACACGCCTTTAAACAGTTCTATCTGTCCTGCCTTGTATTGCTTTTCGACCCAATCTTTAAACACAAAGCAGTCCTCAATAGAATGACATATCACTCTGTTATAGGGGAAAAATTTGGAGGGTCTGTCATATTCGCTTCGTGCGGTCTTTTCGATTCCGGTAATTGTAGACCATTTCTTAAGGCATCTTTGAATATTTTATGGACTTGGTCCCTTATGAGGAATAGACCTTATCCAGTTTCTCTTTCAGGGGTGATTCTCCTCCCCTTCCTAACAATAGCTTCTGAGGTTGTTGACATTGGGCCCACTTGTCCTTTGCCTATTTCAGTCAGCCAAAGTGTTAAAAGATTCGGTAACGTCGAAATTTCCGCCTTTGCAATTATCGTCCTTTCGGTCTATCCAGGATTTATTGTTATTTTGGGAATCCAAGGAAGATTCCTGCTTTGAGCGCTCTAACATTTAAACTTTCTTGGTCAGTTCTTGGAATGTCTTGAGACCTGCGGTGCATAGAAAATGATTCATCCAGGTGCTAAGATTTCCGATGCGGAGATTGATGGATTGGTCTTGTTATAATGGAGGCTCACATTTGACGGAGAGATTGCGCCATCGGGTTATAAAATCCGTGCAGCTTTTGTTGTTTTTTGACTTGGTCCTTATGAGGTCGGAAATGGTGATCTTATCGCTTACACTCATGAACCTTTGCCGAAACAGAGATTCCATTTGGACGAAAGTAGTAAAGGATCCATTCAATATGCTTGCTTACCAGTCGAAAGTGATATCAGTTAAGTTATTAATGAATTGGCGGAAGAGAAGAGCATCATTGCCCCCAGTATTCCTACATGAGGCTTTTAAATGGGCGATGTGCTGATTCACATTTCTCGTCCCATCGAACCTTTTGAATTTAGGGATGACATAGCCACCAGGAAACTCTACCATACCTTACTGAGCATGATATGGTCTCCGACTACTGATAACATCTTTTTGCGTTTCGGCTTTGACTACTAATGTTTTGACTTTGTTGGTGACCAAATCCATGATTTGATCTTGCGTTAGTGGGTTGCTGTCATCGGTAGTCAAGACATTTACCGATATAGGATGCGGCCAATTTTCATGCGGTTCGCCCATACTTAGACCTAAAGAGGCAAGCATTGACTGCTTCGAGTCATTGTCACGCGGCTCGTGAGTAAAGACATGCACTTGATTGGAGGGTCCCGGGAAACCTGAGCCATGAGCTACATCACGACATTCGTCAAGTCGTTAATTTTGGAGTAAAGTTTGGCCATCTCCTTGTATTTACTTCTGAGCAGTTTTTGGAGCTCTTGGAGGAGCTCCTGTTCTGCGGTCCTGGGATGGAAAGTCGACTCTTATTCGCTGTCCGATCTTGATTCCACATGGACAGAGGGGTCCTTCTACTTATCGGCCTCATTAAAGGGGCTTTCATTATCCTGCGGAGAAGGATGATCTTAGGAAGTGGCGGTTACATTCAAACCAGATTGGGCTTGAGATGTGGTGGCCCCGTCCTTACTCTTGCTGCGCGTGCCGGCCATATAGATGTTAGTTATATGTACGCCCTAGAGGCCATTACTCTACATAGGATGTATATTGTAGTGGAAGCTTGGACATATATAGGGATGACTTTCTTGCTCGATATGATAGTATGCTATCTGGTTACTCTTTACCTTAACGTGTACACTGATTGTCTCTCAGTTACATGTTGTTAAAGCCCTTAGGATGTGTACTTGACTACCTGGACTATGATGCGGATCATACTAGTGGGGACATGGTAGTCCATAAGTACATCCTTCAAGGTCCCTAGTCATGGGTGTATCGAGACGGGGCATCGATATACCAGAGTAGACTAGCGTGTAGCTTCTCGACCCATATAGATGGGCGATGGATGATCCCATATCCATTGGTGTTTGACATCAGAGATGATATACGGGTGCTCAGTGGAGACTGGGTACACTGGACGGACTCGCCGAGAACTCCCAGAAGGTATTATACCTTACGTCAGATGGCAGTTCTCTGGTGACACTGGTACAGGTTAGTCTGTAGACCCGAGATCGTCATAGAGTCTTGTGTGATTCCCACTGTGCTTTGATTTCCATCATACCACGTCCAAGAGGGCGTGCAAAAAGGTGGCTTTTTGGTACAGTCCCGAGTCACATGGAGGCAATGAGCGATAGGAGGGGTTTCGCCTCTCCCGGTATAGGGAGTTGATGTTGCGCTGTGCTCGATTGGCTATAACAGGAAGTCCTTGGCCAAGGCTGCTTTAGGGATTTACTGGTAAGTGTTACCAGTAGTTTCTCGAACCGTTATGAGCCTCATATCGACATGACTTATCGAGTTATTGGGGTCTGACGTTTACCACCCCTAGGCGAGATATGCGACATATCAGACGAAGAGACCGGACTGTACGGTAGTGTTACTGGTTGGATTCACAGGAGTGTGAGCGGGCTTACTCGTTGATCTTCTGATCGCTCAATACCCGAGTGGCCGTTACATTTAGCAGACCGCTTGCGGCTTGTGGGTGTTTGATATGATCATCACCAACTTCCGGCGTATTGACGAGTCATTAGAGTCCTACACCGGGGTTTCCTGGCTCAAGCGAAACGAAATAGGATCGCATATGAGATATGTGCGGGACAGAGAATAATACCAGTATGTGATACTGAATTCTATTCTCGCAATTTGTGACATTGATCGGTTGTATGCGATATAGCCGGGTTATCGGATCAAGTGTTGATTCGATAAGTTGTTACTATTGATATTAGTTGGTTATATGCGATATGACCGGATCGTTAAATCAAGTGTTGATTTAATGATTTAATGTATAATTGTATATTTGATATATTACTTTACATTAACTAGTATTGGTTCATTTAAGATTGATTTTCTCACTTGAATGTGCACATTGTTTATATGTGATATATGCAAGTGTACATGTTTGTATCATGCTTGATGATACAAACAAGTTGTGTGTATGAGACTTGAACCAACTCAAGGTTAAAATTAGGGTTTACTATTTTCCTAGCATATAACAAAAGAGTGTGACTTTGGTCAAAGTTATCAAGCTTCATGAAGCTTGATAAACATTGACAAAGTCAACTCTTTTGTCATTTGTTCAAGATATTAGTTAACCCAACCCTTAACCTAATGCTTTGGTTAATTCTCTACATGAGTTAAGCATGAGGGCTTAACTCAATCATGGTGCCATTATTTATTGGATAAGTTTCATTTGGATAATTTTTCATATGATTCTTTTTCTTCTTTTTCATCTTCATCAAGCTTCAAGAAAGCTTGCTACCTCCAATGGTGCCATGAGAAAAAGAGTGAGAAATCCAATTCTAAAGTGAACCCACTTCCTATTTCTTCATCCTCTACTACTTTCCATGTAGTATAGGGTGTTCTCTTCATAAAGTTTTTGACCAAGTGAAGGAATAGCTTGAGTTTGAGTCTCCCCGACGTAGATCATCTTCGGCCTCGAAGTCAACGACCTTGGCCGCTCATTTCTCCGACGAAACCATCGCTAGAGTCCGGGATCCCGATGATCGCAGCGGAGGGACGTCAACACGGAGCTAAAGAAGTGGAGGACCGGATCTACAAAGGTTGTATTTCCATTCACTTAGTTGCAAAGTAGTTTGCTTGTTTGTTGTTTCGCCTAATCTCTAGTAAACGATCTAGTTTAGGGTTTCTCGACACCGAAAATTTTTAATTTGGCATGGTTGATGCCTTGTAGAACCTCTTGTGTGTGCCTAGTAACCCTACAGTGGTATCAGAGCAAGGCTAGAGCCTTAGGCGATGAGTAGACGAAGTTAGAAGTCCGTTCGAACCCGAAACCCTAATCCAATATCCCTCTCTGTACATTTTCTGGAACTGTGGAATTTTCTGAATTAAAAATATGCAGAAAAATCAGCAGGCTTTTGTAAGAATTACTGTGCAATACGTGGCCCAACTCCATCAAGCCGCCGCGGAACCGCGCCCGTACCCTAGGTTGCGCGGCTGTTCCGCGGCCACACTGTAGCTTCTTTGTCCATGCGTTGCACAGTAATGTCCTATATTGGTTCCTATGTTTTCTGGGTAATTTTAACTTATATTCAACAGTTGAATTTTCTGGGTTGTTTTGGGGATTCAATGATTCGATCGGTTTATTTAACTTCGTCTATGTGTTAATCCGGATAATTTTTGAATATGTTAAAAAGTTCGACCGGATATAAATACCCAATTTTTCCCCTGCCGGGAAATTTCCAAGTGTTGGATTTTTCCGTAGTTTGAAAACGTTCTAAGTAGTGCAAGTAACGCGATGGACCCTCTAGAAGACAACAAACCTTAACTCGATTATGTGACCGTCTTGAACTGCCCTTTGAACCTTCGGGTTTGGGGCAGTACGGCGTGCCAAATGTGAGGCGTTGGCTTGACCCTTCTACGGCTGGATCGTTGGTACTGTGGCATGAAGTGAATGTTTTTAAACTTATTTCATGTGTTGAGCTGTTTCGGGAAAACTTGGGTGTTTGATTGTTTGGTCGGAAAGTTTAACATCTTCTATTTATCTGGAATGTGATACAATATTTGGAATCCACAAGTGGTTATGAGATAACTGATTTGGATGTTATAAACATAGCACTTTAGTCTCACTTGATCGGTTGCCATGGAATTTTGATGTGATCAAAGTCCGTTGCAATCACGTAGCGCACGCGGATACTCGCCGGGTAAACTTAATAGACAGCCATGTCCCATTGCCCCGACCAAGTGACTGTAGGAGAACCCCGTAGCCAAAAGCATCTGTTTGGGTGCTCGCGGCAGCGGAGTTCCGCCTTAGTGCACTTCGTCGACGGCATCCGGGGGTGCGGCCGTCTACTAAAGTTTGCGACGAGCATTCGATCAGTTTATCGGGAATCTTGTTGAATTGCCCAAATAGATATTGAAAAGTGTTTTCGATATAGAGACTAAAATGCGGGGTTTATAATTGTTAGGCATGCAATGTCTAAGGAATTCATTTGGTTAGGCATGCGATGTCTAAAGGGGTTGCGGATTCCAACTGTTGTAGTTTTACACTTTCTTTCTGCGACCGTAAGTGTAATATGTGATATCGCCGGTTTCGTTGCTATATGTCAACGACAATTGGGATGCGCACATTTACTTACGTTGATGATATGTGATGTTATGTGTTGCTGGATATGTTATATTGGATCGTCGCGTTTTGAATAGCCGGGGGTTTTATGTGAGATGAGTATATTTCATTTTCATTCATGTAAAAAATTGTATGTAATATTCTTTTATTGGGGCATTTCCAGGTTGCGGAAGATGTCACCATTGTATATTATTTACTTTTCCGCACTAGGATAGACCCAAGGAGGAGGGCACAAGTAACCGGGTTCTGGAGTCCAGAGGGAGACCAACTCGAGGAGTCGAGTCCGGGGCTCCTAACACTAGAATTGGTAGGGTTGCTTGCCGCTCTCGTAGGGGTCTAGGGGTGTGGGTTTGGCTATTCATCGCGACCGTGGAATCCGTGTTTTATACTGGCTCATATTAAAAACACGGACGTCCTAGTATATCCAATGTTTCATATGTTTCTTCTGCTGCGTTATCTGTGATGTGATCATGTGATTTGTTCAGATAGATACTGTATATGATATATAGACGTTACTTATGTTTTGCACTCGCGCTAGCGCTGCCCCGCTCTGTCGTTAGTTACCTAACCTAACGGTGCACGAGGGGACATCGAGACGAATGCGGATGGCATAAATGTACGTCGTATTTATCTGTGATGTTTAGGTGATTTAAATGATGGGACTTCATTAATGTGATTAATGAAAGAAAACAAACCTAAAGATGTTGTGGAATCGAATTTTCAAAAACAGGTAGCTACAGTTCTTGCTTTGCATCGCGGTGTTCCTTGTAGAACATCCTGCACCTTATTCGATAAGGAAAGGGCCGAGATCCCTTCACCGGGAGTGACCCCTTTAGCAATAACTGGCAGATGCTACAACCCTCGGTTTGTCTTTTGATTGCTCCTACAGTTCTTGCTTTGCACAGTGGTATATATGATATATCCTGCACCTTATTCGATGAGGAAAGGGCCGACGATCCCTTCACCGGGAGTGACCCCTTTAGCAAAACTACAAAAGCCTAAAAAACACTCCATTTTAAAATCATTTGATTCTACAACGATATCAAGTTCATTACGCAAAAGGTTTTCAGAAAAACCTGTCGTAGCCCTCCGTCATTTCAGATAAGTACTAGTTAGTATTCGTGCTGCGGTAGTTTGGCCTCCGTCAAGGCGTAGTGTACGGTAGCTAACTAATGCTTATCTGCTAGCATACGATGCGATTGGATTAGGGTATTCGTACGGGGTTGTTTGGCCTCCGTCAAGGGTCGTGCGGGTGGGTTTAATTCAATCAGGAAATGACGGGTTGAACTTGACTAGCGGACTATGGGTAGTTTGGCCTCCGTCAAGGTCATAGGACGCTAGGGGCAAAATATTATTGGGAATTTCAAGTGTTGAAATTTGCAATGAGATTGCATACCTTCTATGAGATAGTTGGATCCCGATACCCGCTGCGAGTAAGAGTTACTTCTTGGAGAGTTTTACACATTACAATTAGCCGATCAAGTAGGTGTCTAGAAAGGTGTCAACGGGGTTACGCCTCTGGGAAAACGAGGTTTACTTTAATTAGGTCCGTGCGAAAGCACGGGGAACCTCCCTCAAAGTACCGACACTGGCCTGGCTGAAAGATTGGCGAACTAGTAGCGTGTAATTAATCCCGGCTAGTCTTTCCTTTTAGGGTTTGAAGGAAGATTTGATAAAAACAGTGGGAGCCATCCTGATTAGATAAAATAATAACCAATCTGATCTTGCAAGAGCATACGCTGAGTGTTTTCTTCTCTCTCTCTCCAGGTAGCGACCATATCATGCCTTAATCAAGATAATAAAATGGATATATTGACCGAAACCGCTTGTTATACTGAGCTGGGGAACGTTGGTCCCGCTCCAACTTATAATTGTTATAAGACAGAGCAGGAAATTGGGGATTACCAGAATTCCCGTGCCGCCCAAACGAAGAAAGTTCATACCGATGCAGCATCTTCGGGTGTGTTCATTACAAAGAACTGTTTCTCAAATGTCCTTTACGTCCTGGGTATATGATACCGGATCAGGATCCCACATATGTAATATATTACAAGGGCTACAGACAGGTAGAGAACTAAGAACGGGTGATAAGTTTCATGAGGCAGAAAACGGTGCAAGTGTTGCAGCCAAGTATGTTGGTCACTGTCACCCTGTATTACCAGAATACATTGATTCTGAACAAATGTTATTAGATACCGAACCTGATCTACAAAATCATATCAGTCTCTTTATTTAGATAAAGAAGGATATAATTTTGTATTGTTGGATAATGTTTTGAACATTTCCTATATCAAGAGTTGATCGGTTCAGGCACGTTATCTAAAAGCATTGACGTTCTAAATCAAACTACAGTTCTTAGTATACAGAACACACACAAGAGAAAGAGTTCAGAAATGAACGAATCCTTCTTGAGGCATTGTAGACTAGGTCATATCAATGCGACTCGACTTGCTGAAGTTACATTTAGATGCATATTTAAATTAGTTTGAATTTACATCTTGTGAAACTTGCCAGTCATGTCACAGAGATAAGATGACCATAGCTCTGTTTATTGGAAGCAGAGAAAGAGTTAGTAAACTCTTGGGATTGATACATAGTGATGTATGTAAGGTCCCCTGTCTACACATGCCAGGACCGGTTCTTTGTACTTCATTACATTCTCTGATAATCTCTCAAGATTCAGACATATGTTCCTGTTGAAACACAAGTCCGAAATTTTTGAGATATTCACAGAATATAAGTTAGAAGTAGAGAACCAAAATACGGGTAAAAGTATTATGTCCTTTAATGTGATCAAGGAGGAGAATACTTGAGCACGGAATTCCTGGATTATTCTGAAGGAGAATGAGATTCTCTCTCAGCATTACTTCTCCGTATACACCATAGCACGATGGTATATCGGGGCAGAGCAATCACACCCTATATGATATGGTGTGCTCTATGATGAGTACTACTGAGTTTTCTATTTCCTTTTAGGGAGTTATGCACTTATGAAGATGCGTACCTATTGAATAGGGTTCCGATCAAATCAGATGCCTACCAATTCATATGAGATATGGAAAAGGAAGAGCCCATATCTTAAGTTTGTTAAGATTTGGGGTTGTCCGGCCTATGTCTAAAAAGCAAAATCCGGACAAGGTCGAGGCAAAGTCAGATCTGTAGAAGTTTATTGGATATCCCAAGCATACGCAAGGGAATATCTTTTACCTAACCGAGGAAAAAAAATGTTTTGTTTCTCAGCATGCCACCTTTGTGAAAGGGAATTTCTTGTGAAGAAATTATTGGTCATGAGGTGGAACTGGAAACAGTTCCAGCTATACAAACTGCAGCTGATGATTTGGTAGAACCAAAGGATTCAATAGCAACCAACGAATCTCAGCCTCTCCGCCGATCTAGCAGGGTTCCTCACCCACCTGAGAGATACTTTGGTTTCTCTATGACAGTGGGAGCGAGGATTGCATCATGAGATGATGACCCAACTAGTTTCGAGCTGGCCATTAGGAGTGGGACTCTGTAAGAATGGCTGGATGCTTAGCGATCTGAGATGGAATCCTTATACACCAACAAAGTATGGACTTTAGTTGCTTTATCTGAAGGGTTAAATCCCCATCAGGAGCAAGTATTTCTTGAGAAGATTATTTGGTGTACATGGAAAAGTTAAGACTTTCAAAGCTAGACTTGTTAAAGGTTTGCATCATTGACCAGGTATGATTATAATGAAACCTTTTCTAAGTAGCTATGCTTAAGTCCATCCAGATCCTACTTGCCACGGCTACATACCATGACTACGATATCTGGCGGTTGGGTGTCATGACTGCTTTTCTAAATGATGTTTTAGAAGAGAAAGTATGTAAGTACACAGTCAGAGGGCTTCGTAGACAGTGGGAGCAGCGGAAACGTGTGCAAGATGTTTTATGTGATAAAGCAGGCATCGCGGAGTTGGAACATCTGTTTTGATGTGGTAGTCAAAGAGTTTGACTTCATCAAAATGGTAGATGAACCTTGTATATACAAAAAGGTAGTAGGGAGTATGGTGGTGATCCTCGTAGAGTACGTGGATGACATACTCTTGATAGGGAAGAAGTTTCCTATGCTACGCTCGGTCAATCTCCGCTTATCACAAGGATTTTCCATATAGGATCAAAGTGATACCTACTAAATCCTGGGTTTTGGATCTATGAGATAGATCTAATTGGATGTTAGGATACTCACTAGTTGTAGTGAGATGGTATCAATCGATCCTGGGGAAAATCACTGGAAGGGTTCCAGGGTAATAAGGACGACTGAATGTCAGTCACAGGCATTGTCTTTACCCTCAGTAAAGGGACGGTATGTTGGAAGAGTTCCAAGCTAGATACCGTGGCATACTAGATGATAAAGGCTGGATACATCGCTACCAAAGATGCTACCAAAGAGGAAGTCTGTGTGTATATTAGTCATGAGATGAACTTCGTTCCTCCCATTGTGTGACAATGGAGTTGTGGCTTATGCCTAGGAACGCCCATCCCATCAGTGATCCAGACATATTCTTAGGCAGTATCACCTGATCGTGGAGATGGTTGATCTCCAGGGGATCGAGGTTAGGAGAGTAGACTCAGAGGACAACACGGCGGATCCACTCACAAAGGCCTTTTCCCAGAGAGAGACTTTTATGGGATGGTTGAGTATGAGATACTACAACCACTGCTATCAGATGGCCCTAGTGCAAGTGGGAGATTGTTAGTTATATGTATGCCCTAGAGGCCATTACTATACATAGGATGTATATTGTAGTGGATGCTTGAACATGTATAGGGATGACTTTCTTGCTCGATATGATAGTATGCTATCTGGTTACTCTTTACCTTAACGTGTACACTGATTGTCTCTCAGTTACATGTTGGTAAAGCCCTTAGGATGTGTACTTGACTACCTGGACTATGATGCAGATCATACTAGTGGGGACATGGTAGTCCATAAGTACATCCTTCAAGGTCCCTAGTCATGGGTGTATCGAGACGGGGCATCGATATAGCAGAGTAGACTAGCGTGTAGCTTCTCGACCCATATAGATGGGCGATGGATGATCCCATATCCAATGGTGTTTGACATCAGAGATGATATACGGGTGCTCAGAGGATACTGGGTACACAGGAAGGACTCGCCGAGAACTCCCAGATGGTATTATACCTTACGTCAGATGGCAGTTCTCTGGTGACACTGGTACATGTTAGTCTGTAGACCCGAGATCATCATAGAGTCTTGTGTGATTCCCACTGTGCTTTGATTTCCATCATACCACATCCAAGAGGGCGTGCAAAAAGGTGGCTTTTGGGTACAGTCCCGAGTCACATGGAGGCAATGAGCGATAGGAGGGGTTTTGTCTCTCCCGGTATAGGGAGTTGATGTTGCGCTGTGTTCGATTGGCTATAACAGGAAGTCCTTGGCCAAGGCTGCTTTAGGGATTTACTGGTAAGTGTTACAAGTAGTTTCTCGAACTATTATGAGCCACATATCGACACGACTTATCGAGTTATTGGGGTCTGACGTTTACCACCCCTAGGCGAGATATGCGACATATCAGACGAAGATACCGGACTGTACGGTAGTGTTACTGGTTGGATTCACAGAAGTGTGAGCGGGCTTGCTCGTTGATCTTCTGATTGCTCAATACCCGGGTGGCCGTTACGTTTAGCAGACCGCTTACGGCTTGTGGGTGTTTGATATGATCATCACCTACTGCCGGCGTATTGACGAGTCTTTAGAGTCCTACACAGGCGTTTTCTGGCTCAAGCGAAACGAAATAGGAGCGCATATGAGATATGTGCGGGACCGAGAATAATACAAGTATGTGATACTGAATTCTATTCTCGCGATTTGTGACATTGATCGGTTGTATGCGATATAGCCGGGTTATCGGATCAAGTGTTGATTTGATAAGTTGTTACTATTGATATTAGTCGGTTATATGCGATATAACCGGATCGTTAAATCAAGTGTTGATTTAATGATTTAATGTATAATTATATATTTGATATGTTAGTTTACATTAACTAGTATTGGTTCATTTAAGATTGATTTTCTCACTTGAATGTGCACATTGTTTATATGTGATATATGCAAGTGTACATGTTTGTATCATGCTTGATGATACAAACAAGTTTTGTGTATGAGACTTGAACCAACTCAAAGTTAAAATTAGGGTTTACTATTTTTCTAGCATATAACAAAAGAGTGTGACTTTGGTCAAAGTTATCAAGCTTTATGAAGCTTGATAAATATTGACAAAGTCAACTCTTTTGTCATTTGTTCAAGATATTAGTTAACCCAACCCTTAACTTAATGCTTTGGTTAATTCTCTACATGAGTTAAGCATGAGGGCTTAACTCAACCATGGTGCCATTATTTATTGGATAAGTTTCATTTGGATAATTTTTCATATGATTCTTTTTCTTCTTCTTCATCTTCATCAAGCTTCAAGAAAGCTTGCTACCTCCAATGGTGCCATGAGAAAAAGAGTGAGAAATCCAATTCTAAAGTGAACCCACTTCCTATTTCTTCATCCTCTACTACTTGCCATGTAGTATAGGGTGTTCTCTTCACAAAGTTTTTGACCAAGTGAAGGAATAGCTTGAGTTTGAGTCTCCCCGACGTAGATCATCTTCGGCCTCGAAGTCAACGACCTAGCCCGCTCATTTCTCCGACGAAACCATCGCTAGAGTCCGGGATCCCGATGATCGCAGCGGAGGGACGTCAACATGGAGCTAAAGAAGTGGAGGACCAGATCTACAAAGTTTGTATTTCCATTCACTTAGTAGCAAAGTAGTTTGCTTGCTTGTTGTTTCGCCTAATCTCTAGTTAACGATCAAGTTTAGGGTTTCTCGACACCGGGAAATTTTAATTTGGTATGTTGATGCCTTGTAGAACCTCTTGTGTGTGCCTAGTAACCCTACAATAGACAATGTGGATCACAAATCCAGCCATCTTTTTATTTTTGGCGGTTGATTTCTCAGACCTTCATCATGGCCCTTCCTCTTCAGGAAAAGACAAATCACTGAACACGGTTGGCCTGGATGGGTCCTTGGGTGGCGTTAGTGCTCATTTTCTGGTTTTGCCCCACTGCTTTCGCGCTGCACGAAGTGCTTGGTAGACTCCTAAAGAGAAGGTGACATGCCCTTTGTACCGGAGCTTGGGCACATCTCTTCATAGCATATTTTGAATTGCGGCCATCTTAATCTTGGCAGACATCGCATTCTTCTGGACCTATTTTAAGGGTTCAAAAGAATTGCGGGTTTTCATGGCTGACACGGCTATGGTCGCGGAGCAGTCCGGGCTTTGGAACATCATAAAATTCAACTTGGATGGGGCCCTGGACCTCTTGTTAGCTCTATATCTGAGCCGCTTCTGCCTCGACTTTTCCGTTTTGAGCGCCTAGCAAGCTTCTGCTCTTCGAGAAGCCGTTGCAGGCCGAGTGATGGGGAGTCTTGAGAAGACATCCACTCGCTTTTCCGTCGAAGGCATTGCCTGAGATTGCCCGCGACATCTGGTGATTCCTTTTGTTCTGACGGCTTTTCCCCCAGCTGGAGCCACGGAAAGTCGTTCAAACACCGACTTGCGCTTGAGTTGTGGTGCCCTTAAGATCAACACATTTGGCCTCCTTCCCCTTAAGGTCGGTTTGGCCACTTGTTTTGCCAGGATCTCCACCAGATGAGCGCTTCGAGCGGGATAGATGATAACGGAACCAAATTGGCATAGAGGCTCCTCCCACTGCCTCATGAGACTCGCCGGGAGGATCACGTGGGCATTTGTCTTGACCACGTAGGTCACCGGAGTTGAGTCAGAAATGAAGTTCATCTTGGGAGACATGGTTACTGAGTTCGAGATCGTGACTAAAAGCTATTATCCTGCAAAAAGAAGTATGATTTCAGTACTGGCAATCGATGTATATGTTGATTGAGTTCGTTTGAACATTTAACCCGAAATGTGCGAGGAGAGAAAAGGTCCCACCGGGCGTGCCAGAATCTGTAGGGTGTTTTTCGTCACCCCCTTGAGATGGGAAATACGCGTCGCTCGTCAAGAGTATTATTACAGATTCCCTCTTCCTCGGGTAGGCTGGGGTTTATTGATTGTGGGGATTCGAATCTCCGGCAGCCATGGACTAAGCTGCCGTTAATTACCCTTCGGCTTTGGATCGAAGAAATCTCTGATTGATGGGTCAAACTGGTTATGCGAACTCAATGTGCAGTGTGCGTGTGTTATGTTTTGAGGGAGACTTGGACGTATCGAGGGCCTCACAGAGTTTAGGGGGGTCCCACTACCCGGATAGCGGGCTAGGGGTCAAGGGGGCTAGCAGCCCCCTTGTGGGGTGCTAGGCAGCGTCCCGTTAGAAATGTTTTCTAACGGGGGACATGTTTTGAGTGTGGAGCGTGAGGGAAAAAGAGAGGTGAGGAGCGTCCTAAGGACGCATAGTTGGCGCGTGGGCACTGGGCGCCCACGGGTCACATGGGTCGCGCATGGGCGCTGAGCGCCCGTGGGTCACATGCCCTGCGCGTGGGCGCCAGCGGGTTACGTACCCTGTGCGTGGGCGCCAGCGGGTCACATGCCCTGCATGAGAATGTTGGGCGCCAGCGGGTCACGTGCGCAGCACAGGACCCCTGGAAACACCAGCGGAAAAAGCGGCTTAGCCGATGGGCTGGGATTTGAACTCCCAAAGTTCTTTGGAGTTGAACTCCTGAACAAGAATTGTGGTAGATTTGGAGTTAAACTCCCAAAAGATATAGATTTGGAGTTAAACTCCTAAAAAGTCTTGATTTGAAGCTAAACTCCTAAAAGATATGGATTTGGAGTTGAACTCTCTTGAGAATTTGGATCTTGGAGTTGAACTCCTCAAAGATCTTTGAGGTTGGTCAAAGGGGACCCTTTCTTCTCCTTTGAGCCTTGGATCTTCTCAAAGTGGGATTTTTGGAGGTGAGACTTCTTCCTTCTCCTCTCTTTTTGATGGATCTTGGAGAAAAAGGAGGTGAGATTTAAAATCTCCTTTTTAGAGATTGATGGGAGATCTGAACACCCTTTGATGGTTTTATAATGAAACTTTATTTAGTTTTGAGAAAAAGAGAGCTAAGCACTTGATTTAATTGGAAATGAAAAAAGGGGGAAGACTTGAGAGAGAGGGGAGATTTAGGCACAAAGTATAACTTTTTGAGGTGAATCAATTATCATTATTTCATCATTATGTTTGCCTTTTATAGGTTACACAATTTATACATAGCCTCTTGAGCTTTATAAAATGGCATTTTGCTCATCCTCCTTATATTTATTTATAAAAATTATATTAAAATTATTTATTACATAGTTTTCTCCTTGGCATGGGAGAGGCCGACCTCTTCATGTTTAAGCTCGACTTGGGCATGGGCCCATATAACTTTGGGTTGACTTTGACTTGGACTTGGTCAACTGGTGTGTAACTTTTGACCCCAACAACATTATTATTCTCTTTTATTTCAAGACAGTTGCAATTAAAGTTGAATGTAAATAAAGTTGCTGTTTCATTTTATTACTCCTGTCGTTCTTGCATATTGTTATATTGCTTAATTACGCTTAATGTATTTTCATAGTAAATACGTTGCGGGCTTACCACGTCACCGTTTCCGTCTACTGGGAACCGGGGCATGACAGGTTTTGTTGGCGGCCTATGCAGGTCAGTTCTGCATGAACTCTTAAGCAATATATCACAAGAATTATAAGAATCGGCAACTATACATTCCTTGCATTTCAAAATTCTTGAATCTATCCTAATTTGTTTTTTCTATCAAGGTGATGGATTCTCCAAACAACACCAGCACCAACGTCAACGGCAAGACACCACCACCTACCTTACCACCTCCCCCTACCGTTGCTGCTCCGATCAATGAAGAGATGTTGCTTCTAGACGCCATCAAAAGCCTTCTCGAGGGTCAACAGCAGCAAACTGCTATCCTTTTGAACTGTCCCAAAGCTGAAGCACTTGGAGTAAAGCAATTTCGTATGTTGCATCTAATGAACTTTTGAGGGAAAGAGAGTCCTCTTAAGGCTAAAGAATGGGCCCAAAGTATCGAGAACGATCTTGCAGCAGCGCAGGTACCAGATATAGCTTAGGTTTGTATGGCCAAGCTCCAGCTCACCGACAACGCAAGAGTCTAGTGGAAAGCCGAGAAAAGTAGTCCTACACAACCAATAGAGTGGAAGACATTCCACGATCTATTCGATGCGAAGTTTTTCCTCGAGACTGGCAGTTTTGAGATGGAACAACAATTCATCCACCTGCAACAAGGCTCCATGTGGGTAAAATGAGTGGATGAATATGATGTCGAATTCATCATGCTTAGCAGGTAAAGAATTCGTCTCAAATTTTGTTCCGTAAAACATATAACTATCCTGACATCAACATCTTATCAGGTTCGCGGAACACTTGATCCCGACCGATAAGATTCGGCCAAGACGATTCCAATAGGGCTTAGGCCTGGAGATTCAGGCGACATTAGCCACGGGTGACTATCCAACTCATGAACTCGCCCTGAAGGCAGAACGCCATTATGATGTTGTGGTCAAGAAGAAAGGTAAGCCTCAAGCAGCTAGAATCAAATGCCTTGCTACCTAGATGACAGGAGGAGCCTCTTCTAGGCCGTCTTTTGCACCCAAGTGGTCAGGAGAATCGTTTAACCGGTCCAATCCAGATTTCTCATTCTACTATAAGAGAACTGGACACTTGGCGAAGGACTGCAGGCGTGCAAATGAACTGTGTTTGATTTTTGGCGCATCTACTCACGCTATAAGAGCATACCCAAATCGTAGTAACACAGCACCAGCACCTAGACCCGCAATTCCAGCTCCGAAGAGGTCAGCCATTCAGGCACCTGCACCCTACCTAGCTCTTCCTATACCAGCTCCATGAGGACCGCCAGCACAGTCTCAGCGTCAATTCCATCAGGCACAGAGAAACAATCCTTAAGGGAAGAGGAATGTGCCTCCTATGAGGAGGAATATACCGAGATGATAGGCTTTTACAATGAAGGTCGAGGAGGCCGAAGCCAAAGGACAAGTAATCACCGGTAAATTCTCCCATCCTTTCAACCTTTCAATTCTTGTGCATCGTTATACTTTCCCTATATATAAACACAACCCCATACAGCTTAGGTACTATAATAATGGCTACCCTTCCTGTACTAGCACTTTTCGACACTTGAGCTTCACATTGCTTCATGTCACAACGATTCATGAGAACGCACGTGATTCCTGTGAAGCTACTCATTTCAAGCTGGAATGTTAGTTCTTGGAATGGAGTCTTGAAAGAAACTTTGGGATATGATTAGTGCCTAGTTGTAGTTTGCAGCCAATAATTCTATGAAAATTTCAAAATACTGGACATACCAAATTTTGATGTTTTATTGGGAATGGAATAGCTAGGAGTATTTTTTGCTACCATTGACAGCCGTAAAAGGAGGGTAATATTTGAGATACCAGATCACCCAATTTTCTATTTCAAAAGTGGAGGCAGAACCTTAGAACCAGGAAGCTACCGTGCCAAGCCGAAGAATGCAGAAGTGTTCTTTCTACCATCTGAAAAAGAAAAGCTTGAAGTAGTTTGAGAGTTCGAGGATGTGTTCCCTGAAGACATATCAGGTTTACCTCCCGATCAAGCTCATGAATTAAGTATTGATTTACAACCTGGTACACAACCTATAATCAAAGCTCCATATCGATTAAGTCCGGAAGGATTGAAAGAAATTCGTATCCAGTTAGATGAGCTTCTGAAGAAAGGTTGGATCAGACCCAGTACATCAAGTTGGGGATCACCAGTGTTACTTGTGAAGAAGTAGGAAGGTGTTGGATATATTTATGCCCTAGAGGCCATTATTTGATATTGGATTCTTGGATATGTATATATATACAGAGGACTTTCTCGCTCAACATGATAGTGTGGTATTTGGTTACTCTTTATCTTAACATGTTCACTTGATTGTGTATAATATTCATATGATACATGTTGATAAAGCCCTGAGGATATCCGCTTGACTACCAAGATTATGATGCAGATCATACTAGTGGGGCATGACTAGTCTATAAGTGTATCCTTAAATGTTCCTAGTCGTGGGTGTATCGAGACAGGGAATCGATATTTCAGAGTAGACTAGTGTATACGTTTTTTGACCCAGCCGAGGGGGCGATGGATGATCCCATATCCATTGGTGTTTGATATCAGAGATTGTATACATGTGCTCATTGGAGATTGAGTACACTGAATGGACTCGCCGAGAACTCCTATATGGTATTATACCTATCGTTGAATAGTAGTTTGTTAGTGTATATGCCCTAAGGGCCATTATTGTATCATTCTAGCTTGTATATTACTTAATGGAAGCTTGGGATATTCACAGTTATATTAACAGTCTTGCTAAACATAGTAGTACGCTACTTGGTTTGTATCTATTTTAATGTGTTTATATGTTAGCATATCGAGAATACATATTGATAGAGATTTTAGGATCTTGCTTGACTACCAGCGTTGTGATGGCAGTCACACGAGTGGGGGCTGGGTAGTCTACAAGCACAACCTTTTTCAGGTCCCTAGTCGTAGGATTATCGAGACAGGGCATCGATACTCCGGAGTAGACTAGTGTGTACGCTTCTTATCCCAGCAGGGGAAATGGTCTGTCCCGCAGCCATTAGTACGTTGTACTGGAGATAGTATACAGGTGCTCGTTGGATTACGGGTACACCGGACAAGCCTCGCAGGGAACTGTTGGTTAGTATTATACCAATCATCAGTTAACAGTTCCCAGGTGACATGAGTACGGCATAGTCCGTATACTTGACACTGCTGCTTCGTCTCGAGTGTGTTCCCACTGTTCTTATATTGCTACCCTACCATGGCTCAAAGGAGTCGTGCAAACAGGTAGCAGTTGGGTGCAGTCCCGAAGCACTTGGAGGCAGTGGCGGTTAGATATGATTCGTCTCTCCCGGTATTGGGAGTTGATATCGTGCTGTGTTTGGAGAGCCATTACGCAAAGTCCCTGGCCAGGGCAAACGAGATTTACTGGTAGGATTTCCAGTAGCTTCTCAAGGTGTAATGGGCTACACTCCAACATGACTTATACCGCCTTTAGGGGACTGACGCTTGCCGCCCCCTAGGCCCGATATGCGATAGTCCTAGACGAACAGACCGGACTTTACGGAGATTGTCACTTCAGGCTCAGTAGGAGTTCGGATGGGTTTCCTCATCGGCCTTCTTATCGACATCTACCTGGGGACCGTTACGTACAGCTAGTACCGCTTGCGGCCTGTGGTTAAACCCACTGCCAGCGTAAGTGTCGAGTCTTTAAAGTCCCACACAGAGAGTTTCCCTACTTCGGGCGAAACGATATAGAGGTCGTATGGTTTTACGACAGGGTTCGGATACATACGTGTTTTTACGCACGTACGATGTTCGGACAGTTTATACTAGCGGGCTTTAGTTTAAGGCAGATTCTAGTATTGGATTATTGGATTTATACAGTCTCAGTATTTCCGTGTTTTCACGGATAGGAGGGGCGTTCTCGTTATTACTCGAGAAGCTTCTAGAAGAAAGTGACTCATTATGCTTTAATTGTTGGGTTACTAGGCACGCGCACAAGGGTCTACGAGGCATCAACCATGCCCGATTTAAACATTAGCCGTGCCGAACAACCCGAATACGGAACTTTAAACTAGTGATTAGGCGAAAACAAGCATGCTAAACATTTTAACACTAAGTGAGAGGGATTACAACCTTTGTAGATCCGGTCCTTCACTTCATATGCTCCGTGTTGTGGTCCCTTCGCTGCGATAATCAGGATTCGGACTCTCGAGAGGTTCCACGAAGAGAAAGACGCAACCTTTGCTTCCGATCTTCGATACTAAGATGATCTACCTTGAAGTTTCTTTAACACAAGCTAAAACTCATGAAATGATGTGAACACCCTCATCTAAATGGCAAGGGAAGATGAGGATGATGAAGTAGGATTTTTGCTCTCTTTATTTATCTTTTTCTCATATTTATCCATCACAAAAATCAAAGCAAGAAACCATTTCAAGCAAAGAAGAAAAAGGAAGAAAATGATGAACAATATTAGAATTATTCTTTTGTGATGAATAGGAAAAGGAGATAATGATCAATTATGCAACCATGGTTCACTTAACCATTGTAGAGAATTAACCAAGGGTTCGGGTTTGGGTTGAGTTAAGAATGAGTCACACACAAATATCTTTCAGAAAAGAAAAAGAAAACCTTCTAGAAACATCTAGAAAGTTTAACCCTAATCCAAACCCTAATCATGTTTAAACTCCACTAAATAAGTTGCATTATTTATCATATCATGTTACCATATTATATATCACATATATAATATTTATCGTAACAAAATAAAATAATACAATTAACATATATCGCATATATATCAATGTATTACAAGAGTGAGAAAAAGAATCTTTTAGTGAGCAAATATTAGTTAATGTAATTTAATATATCAAATATATTATTATACATTACATTATCGAATCAACACTTGATCCGACAATCCGGCTATATCGCATATAACCGACTAATATTTATCCGTACCGATTCATCGAATCAACACTTGATCCGATGACCCGGCTGATATCAAATATCGCGAAAATATAATACGGTATCACATATCGCATTATCCTCGGTCCCGCACATATCACATATGTGCTCCTACTCCGTTTTGCCTGAGTCAAGAAACCTCTGTGTAGGACTCTAAAGAATCGTCAATACGCCGGCAGTAGGTGATGATCATATCAAACACCCACAAGCTGCAAGCGGTCAGCTAAACGTAACAGCTACCCAGGTATTGAGCGCTCAGAAGATCAACAAGCAAGCCTGTAACTTCTCCTGTGAATCCAAACAGTAACACTCCCGTACAGTCCGGTCTCGTCGTCTGATATGTCGCATATCTCGCCTAGGGGTGGTAAACGTCAGACCCCAGTAGCTCGATAAGTCGTGTCAATATGAGGTCTATAACAGTTCGGGAAACTACTGATAACACTTACCAGTAAATCTCAGCAACCCTGGCCTGGGATTTCCGGTTTTAGCCAATCGAACACAGCACAACATCAACTCCCTATACCGGGAGAGACGAATCCCCTCCTATCGATCATTGCCTCCATGTGATTCGGGACTGTACCCAAAAGCCACCTTTTTGCACGCCCTCTTGGACGTGGTATGATGGAAATCAAAGCACAGTGGGAATCACACAAGACTCTATGACGATCTCGGGTCGACAGACTACTCTGTACCAGTGTCACCGGAGAACTGCCATCTGACGTATGGTATAATACCATCTGGGAGTTCTCGGCGAGTCCGTCCAGTGTACCCAGTCTCCACTGAGCACCCGTACACCATCCTTGATGTCAAACACCGATGGATATGGGATCATCCATCGCCCATCATATGGGTCAAGATGCGTATACGCTAGTCTACACTGGTGCATCGATGCCCTGTCTCGATACACCCTCGACTAGGAACAGTTATAGGATGTACTTATCGACTACCGTGGCCCCACTAGTATGATCTCATCATAGTCCCAGTAGTCGAGTACATATCCTAACGGCTTTATCAACATGTAATATAGAGACAATCAGAGTACATGTTAAGATAAAGTACAACCAGATAGCATACTATCATGTTGAGCAAGAAAGTCCTCCCTATATATGTCCTAGCATCCACTACAATATACATCGTATGTACAGTAATGGCCTCTAGGGCATACATATAACTAACATTAATTCATTTATGAATTAATCTTAATGAGGTGGAGGAGATGATGTGTGATTTGCATTAATTACATCATGAGTCATCAGGTGATTCACCTCAAGGTAATTAATGAAGCATGGATGATATTTTGAGATATTATTTTCTAGATATTTTGATGCTTCATTATTTATCCAAATGACTTAAGATATTTATTCATTCTCACTTACACATTCTCTCTCCTCAAGCTCTCTCTCTTCAACCCTAACCCTAATCCTCTCATGTATTGAGATCCAAGGGTTAGCAAGACTAATAGATCCCTAATCCTCTTCTATATCCTCTAGGTTACTTTGATTAGCACTCATAGCAACCTAGTTACCTCAAGTGAGAGGTTAAAGCTTGGAGATGTAGCTCTCGGGTGGATCTTCTATCACATCGAGGAGGCCGACGAGGAGGTGATCAACGAGAACAAGAAGGACTTGAATCATTAGGTATAATCATCTACCATAGTCGCTAATCACTTCTATGTTGTTGTTAGTTAGGGTTTAGCAAAGATCCGTAAAGTTAGTCGATGTTAGTTTAAACAAAATGATTGTTTTAACTATTCCGCCTCCCCGAATCATGTGGAGTGTCTAACGTAGACTTACAGTGGTATCAGAGCCTCGCTAAACCATAAATAACTTGTTAGCAAAGTCGTTAGAAATTCGATCGCAAAATGAACCTGAAAAAACATCATTTTAACCTAGTTTCTGCCGATTTTAAAACGGGGTCTAAAAATTTTTCAGGGACCCTTAAAAATACAAGCAGGGAATTATAAGATTACTGGAGAAATTTGGGATTGTGACTCGGCCAAACCGCTGCGGAACCGCGGTCGATCTAAGCGATCCGCCGCGGATCCGCCGCCGAGTTGAAGCCGAGTCAGACCAAATTTGCCCAGTAACTCTTCTGAGTTTATGCTGTATTTTCTGGGATGTTTTGTTTCTGCTCAGGTTTCATATGCACAGAGAATTGTTTGGAGTAGAATCATTTGTGTTTGCTTGTTTGGCTAACTTGATTATATCTGTTATTTGTTTAATGTGTTCGTAAACTTCCCCTAACTGCTAGTATGTCGGTTAGCAGGGGGTTGCACATTTCTGTAATGGTTTTTACTGGTTTATGAATGTGGACTTGTTGGATTGCCGTGAATGGATAGCCGGAGATGTGAGACAAGTGTTTCTTTCATTCAAATATAATTTGTAAATTGTTGTAATATTCTTTTGCGGGGCAAATTTCAGGTTGAGGTTGTAGCCACCGTTATATTATTTCATTTACCGTTTTCTGCTCCTAGGATAGACCTAAGGTGGGGTGCACAAACTACCGGGTACTTTGAAGTGTTTAGTGGCCTACTCACGTTGTTGAGGGAGACCGCTTCACTTAGGGTACATGGCGGGTAGTTTGCCGCACCCGTAGGAGTCTAGGTATGGGTTTTTGGCTATTCATCGCGACTGTGTAATCCGTCTTTCTTTGTAGGCTCAAAAGGAATGCGGATTCGTAGAAAATCCAATATGTTCATCTGTGACCTGGAATGCGTCTGACGAATGTATAATATCTATATATGATATCTATTAGACGTCACTTATGTTTTACACCCGCGCTAGCCCAGCCCCCGCTCTGTCGTCACTTAAGTCACCTAACGGGTGAATGATGGGGACCAGTGGCGAATGCGGATGGCATAAGAAGACGTTGTATTTTCGTTGTTTTCTGCAATGATAGGTTAATTAATGGGACGCATTATATTAATGCAAAGAAAATAAACCAAAGTTGAATCGTTGGAACAGTTTAAAAGAAACCACTCGGTTATTTTTAAAAACAGAAGATATTTTTAATTGCGGAGCTTAACCACTCCTTTTAAAAGCTATCAGGTTCCTTCGATCATATCAAGTTCACTAAGTTCACGGTTTTGTCAAAACCATTCATAGCCCACCGTCATTTCATTTGGATATTCAGTAGTATTCATGCTATGTATTTTGACCAACGCCAAGGCATAGTGTTTGGTAGCTGCTGGGTATTCATTTGTTGCATAGATAGATGAGTTGGTTTGGGACAGTCGTATTACCATTTGGCCAACGTCAGAGGTATGTACGGATGGGTTCAAATTAACAAGATAATGATGGGTAGAACTTGACATGTGACTTATGACATTTTGACCAACGCCAAGGTCATAAGAGCATGGGGCAGAAATCCATATCGGGAATTTCTAAAGAAACTGAAATTTGCAAAGAGATGCATACCATTTGGTGTGTGATAATTTTGGTAAGATTTCATCAGCTTTATCACACGATGATATTTGGATCCCGGTCCTACTGTGAGTATCTGCTGCTTATCAGGAGATTCGTCACTTAACGATCAATGCTATAAACCAAGTAGGTGTCGAGAAAGGTGTCAGCGGGGATACGCCCCCAGAGAAAAGTGGTTATTTAATTAAGGAACTTTGCGAAAGCGTCGTAAAACCTCCCTCGAAGTACCGACACAGGCCTGGCTGAACGGTTAAGCAAGTATTGTACGGTGAGAATAGTCCTGACTAGTTCTTCCTTTTTGGTTTGAGGAGGGATTCGAGAAACAGTGGGAGCCATCCAGTTTTGATAAACTAAAAACCACTCTAAACTTGCAAGAGCATCATGCTAAAGTGTTCCCTCTCTCTTTCAATTGCAGCGACCCAGAACATGACAGGCCTTAAGTTACTATTAGATAAAAATATTTTGACAGGGCCAAACTATAATGATTGGTTCCGGAATGTCAAGATGGCAATTACTTATGACAAATTGGGGTATGTCCTTACCACTTAGGCACCTGCTGTCCCTGGTCTAGAATCCAGTGTCGTGGATAAGGAAATCCGCAAGACCTGGGAAATTGATTACGTGAAGGCCAAATGCATCGTGCTTGCCTATATGAATAATGAATATCAGAGGAGGCATGAGAATATGGATCTTGAGTCCATATTTCTCCACACCAAGGAACTGTATGAAGAGCAATCTCGTATAGCAAGTTATGAGACCTCGAAGAACTTGTTTCAGTCGAGGCTGGCCGTCGGATCATCTGTAGGAGAACATGTCCTTAAGATGGTTGGCTATATAGAAGAGCTCGCGGACCTTGGGACGACTTTAGAGAACGAGCTGGATACAGACTTGGTTCTTTAGTCCCTTCCTTCCACCTACGCCCAGTTTATTCTGAATTTCAACATTCAAGGAAAAGAGGTTGAACTTCCAGAACTCCTTAACATGTTGAGAGGTGCAGAGGGCACCTTGCAGAAAGCAAGGGAAACACCCACTATGTTTGTTCGCGGTGCTTCCTCTTCCGGGTCCAAGGCTAGGGCCATAGGAAGGAAGAAGAAGGCCGCTGCCAAACCAAGAGGTGGTGTTGGTAAGGTGGGAGCTAAGGGAAAGGCAAAAGTTACGGTGCCAGTAGTGACAAAGGGCGAGTGCTTCCACTGTCATAGGAAAGGCCACTGGAAGAATGATTGCAAAGCTTGGATTGCCAAGAACTAGGAACCGAAGCAAGCTATAGCTTCGATTTTAGGTGTGTTTGTAATTGAAAATTTTCTGTCAATCAACTCTACTTCCTGGGTATTGGATACCGAATCAGGATCTCATATATGCAATTCATTGCAGGCACTGAGAAACCGTAGAGTGCTGAAGGTTGGTGATATGACCCTCCAGGTTGCTAACGGAGCTAGCGTGGGTGTTGTGTCCGTAGGGGATTATCACCTAGGATTGACGAGTGGACACATTTTGGTTTTGCATAACTGTTTTTGTGTACCCAGTTTAACGTGTAATATCATATCAGTATCGTTGTTATCAAAAGAAGGTTATGATTGCACGTTTGTAAGCGATGTTGTTAACATCCACCTTAATCATGGTTTGATTTGGTCTGGTACACTAGATAACGGTATATATATGTTAAACCAATTACAAATTTTTAATGTCCAGAACACACTAAAAAGAAAGTCTCCAAAATTAAATAAGCTTTCTTATGGCATTATAGACTAGGTCACATCAATGAGACAAGGTTAACCAAGTTACATATGTAGGATTAATAGGCACACACAAGAGGTTCCACAAGGCATCAACCATGCCAAATTCAAATTTTCCGGTGCCGAGAAACCCTAAACTAGATCGTTAACTAGAGATTAGGCGAAACAACAAGCAAGAAAACTACTTTGCTACTAAGTGAATGGAAATACAACCTTTGTAGATCCGGTCCTCCACTTCTAAAGCTCCGTGTTGACGTCCCTCCGCTGCGATCATCGGATCCCGGACTCTAGCGATGGTTTCGTCGGAGAAATGATCGGACTAGGTCATTGACTTCGAGGCCGAAGATGATCTACGTCGGGGAGACTCAAACTCAAGCTATTCCTTCACTTGGTCAAAAACTTTGTGAAGAGAACACCCTATACTACATGGCAAGTGGTAGAGGAGGAAGAAATAGGAAGTGGGTTCACTTTAGAATTGGATTTCTCACTCTTTTTCTCATGGCACCATTGGAGCTAGCAAGCTTTTGTGAGCTTGATGAAGATGAAGAAAAGAAAAGAATCATATGAAATTATCCAAATGAAACTTATCCAATAAATAATGGCACCATGGTTGAGTTAAGCACTCATACTTAACTCATGTAGAGAATTAACCAAAGCATTAGGTTAAGGGTTGGGTTAACTAATATCTTATACAAATGACAAAAGAGTTGACTTTGTCAATGTTTATCATTCTTTATGAAGCTTGATAACTTTGACCAAACTCACACTCTTTTGTTATATGCTAGGAAAATAGTAAACCCTAATTTAATCTTGATTTGGTTCGAGTCTCATACACTCAACTTGTTTGTATCATCAAGAAAGATACAAACATGTACACTTGCATATATCACATATAAACAATGTGCACATTCAAGTGAGAAAATCAATCTTAAGTTGTAACGTTTTGAAAATCGTTTCGGTGAAATTTCGAAAAAAAATCGGTAAAATAAGGGGGTTTTCTGTAAAAAGTCAAAATACAAATATCTTATTATAAACTTAAATATACATATTCTAGCTATGTAATTGCTATTATTTGGTGTTTATTGAGCCGCTGGAGAAATTTCAAATTTTCTGAAAAAAATATTATTTTATTATTATTTAAGCCGTCACTAATACATTTAATTAAGGAAAATTACAAATTGGAATGAGTTGAAACAAATTTTGTGCATCATAAAATATTAAATAAAATTTTATCTTGTGGTTTTTGGAACGAAAACATTTGCCAAAACGGTTTAGAAATTAATGAAGAAAAATGGCTTTTTTTTTAGCGTAAATGGATGTTTGGGGTATTATATTTATCATTTTTCATCACCCACACACCCCCACTTACTCCTCCCCTTAGCCAAATTCAGCAGCCCTCACTTTTTCCCCACTTGGTTTGCAAAGGAAAAAGAAATGAAAAGAAATAAAAGAAAAGATTAGAAAATAGATAATGTAGTTAGACTTTGACCTTACCTTGACCTTGACTTTCCTCCCTTGCATTTTCCTCACCTCCCTCTCTCTCCCCTCACCCACTTCTGGCCGAAAATGATCCCCACAGCAGCAGCCCTTCCCCCCCCCCCAAAATCCACACTATTTTGCTTCAAAAATCCAAAAAAAAAGCTTCAAAATCCATACAATTTCAAAGCTTTTTTCCAAATCCAACACTTACCCATTATTCCTTAGCATTTCAAGCATAGATCCTTGTGAAAAGAGAGCATTTTGGAGTGCCATGGATGCTTGTGGATCTTCATATGCTTTTGGGTATATTTCTAAACATTTTTGTTGCTTAAATTGGTACTAATTTCTTAAGCTAATTTATTTAAGTGTTATTTGGATATGTGAGTTTAATTGCACGTTTTGGAATTCAAGAAAAGGGTTTGAATGCAAGTTAGGTTATTGTGAATTGGTGTATGGTTGTGATGGGTAGCTTACCATCTTAGAATTTGTAGAAAGTAATTTAGTAATTAAATTTCATATTGTTGCATGGAAATGTCTAAATTAAGTTTTGTTTTTGCTAACTAGAGTTTTTGAAAAAAATTATCAAATGCTTAGACTAAAATATAATTAAGTGTTCATGTCATTATAACTATTATAATGAGTGGTTTAATGACTTTGGTTTATGCAAAACGAAGCTTAATTGATGAATTGTGAATTTTGCTTTAAAGGGTGTTAAATTTGATATTTTACAAACTAGGATTTTGGAAATTATGCAAATTTATGAGTTTAAATTATGGAAATGGTTTTTATGACTTATTTAAGATATTTAATAAATATATTGGCCGCTACATTCATTTAAACATCGTGTTTTGTACAAAACGGCGAATTGTGCTTGCTAGATTTTCGGAAAAATGACTTTTTGAGTGAAATTGGCGTTTTTGTGAGTTTTAACCTAGTTTATATTAAAATAGTGTTCGTGAATGTGCAAATGAGTGTATTTGGGTTTTTCTCGATGGTTTGGCGGTTGTACGCTGACGTCGAGGGTTTTTGGGTTGATTTGTGAAAGCAACCATAGGTTTTGACCTATGTGGGATTCGTGCGTCGTTTTGATCATGAGTAGGATTTTAATGAGATATGGTGAGTTATGATATGTAGGTACCCCCATGTGGACTTCGAGACGACAAGCAAGCGTGTGGCGACGTCGGCACCGGCTAGCGAGGACCAGGTGAGTAGATTTATATCTACGGGGAGAAGTCGGGTGGATGGCGTATAGCACCCCCGCAGTCCGTGGTGGTGTATACGGATGCGTATACACACCAACATTTATTATATGTTATTTAGGATTAATAACGATGCTTAGGATGGATATTGGTGTGTTGGACTATTTTTTAGGGTTGCGAACCCTAGGGTAGTGTTGCACTACACATACACACATACATACTTGTATACATTCCTATTGATATGTGCTCATGGGATTCCTTATAGTTATGTGTTCACAAGGGTATGGGACTATGTGTTCACATACGGATTGAGGATGATACTTAGGATTGAGCTGAGTCGATGAGATTTGATTTGAGACCGTGAGATCGGTGATATAGCAGGGTTCGTATCTTAGATATGACATGACGTTGTAGCGGGTCCTTGACGTAGTGTTTCACACATGTCCATGCACACGTAGGCGGTATCAGTATGGTATTAGACGTAGATCAGTACCCCGATCATGATATTTGATAAAGAGGATACCAGGTGAATAGTATGATGAATGTGATATTGACCCGTACCCAGATTGGGATGCCGTACGACGGATTTACGTACGAGCTATATTGATGATTGATCCGCACTCTTGACTTGGGATGCCTGATTATAGATATGGTATCGGATATGATATTATTGAGGCGGGATCACCGACTATACATATACAGGTATGTATATGTATCGACTCAGATGATAGGCGGTTTCCTTACCTGTAGTTCAGCTTGTTAGTTCATCCGTATAGTTTAGTGTAGTTGTTAGATTAGATTAGACTTCTTACCTATTTCAAAAAGTAACGAATCGTGGGCATTTTTAAAGACCGCTCAAGGGAATCTACGGATATTTCAGAAACGACGTATCTTTTCATAAAAACACCGTAGCCCCTATTTTCAAAACCCCATGATTCGTGTTATTTCAAAGGCACCATTCGTAGGACTTATATTAGATTATTGTAGATTAGTTATCATTGTGTCTAGTATTCAGCTCCCGCACATTATTGCTGTTCGCTCTGCCTCGCATACTTGTTGTGCTGCATATTCCATTATTGATATCATGCTGTTAGGACACCAGCACCATTACCAATGATGCGTATGTACCACGTACACCTACTTGCCGGCTCACACACATCTTCATCGGTAATTGCCATGTCACGTACACTTTAGAGAATATATTTGCTTGACTTAGCTTGTTAGCTAGTAGTTTTGACATGATATTAGTGTACTTTCCTTATATGCTATATTAGATATTTCAGTTATTACTTGCTACTTCATGCATATTGTTATTCATTGTTATACCGCATGCATGGATTCTCATGCCTTTATTCACTAGTTTATGTGCTATTGAGGTTTTGGACTCGGATTTCCTTGATATTTCTGGATTTGGGAACCGTGGAGATTTCAAAGGAGAATATGTAATTGTTTTAAAAACCCGGTTACCCTGGATATGATATTTCAGTGCGTCCACCATGTGTTTTCTCGGTGCTGAGAGCGACATGTGAGACCCGAGTTCGAGGAGTGGAGGAACCGTTTCGGGTACATGGTGGACCCGGTAAGGTACCCCGGGGCAAGAAGCTCGTGGTGATGACGATGAGCCTGGCAGGGGGAGATTACCTACCGGTGATACTACCCGACGCGTCGGATATCCGGAGGATACCATCGTGGTCTTGAGATGGATGGTAGGGGCCGGTCTGGACTGACGGCGCCCTAGATATTGAGATTGAGACATTGATATTTCGAGACAGTGAGATTTATGTTTTGTGTCGATGCTAGACACTGTTGATACTGATTTCATTATGATACCTCAGTTTAAAAATACGAAGGAAATCTCACTAATTTATGAAAACAGTTTCTTCATTTACATGTATTCCGTTTCATGCATTCATACCTCATTCATATGATATATTGCTACCTGAGGCACTGACACGGGCATATGAAATTTTACTCGGGTTAGATATTACCCTAGTCATTGTTATAGGCTTCCTGTTATACTTATATTTGAGGATATATTATGATCATTGACCTAGGTTGCGTTATTTATGCGATTTCTGTGCGTAGATGTTTTTCTATTCACGAGTTGGCAACTCACCCCCGTTGTGCCCCAGTTTCTTGCAAGTTTGCCGTGCAGGTTTCCTTACGGCTTTACGGGCATAGTTTCATTCGGGTGATTTGCTAGTAGGTGGGTTTACTTGTATCATACCCCCATTATTTACCTTGTATGATATTATTCAGTTGTATCTAGTAAATTCCATCAACCAAAGATGTATTTATTGAGATAGAGACCAGTGTTGGTTATTCTTTCGACCTTAGAGTCGCTCGTTATATTTATGGTGGTTTTGAGTTTCCTTTTGAGTTTTGATCCTCGCCTTTGGCGTTGTATATTATATTGTTTGTGTGGTTGTGACCGTCGATTGACGAAGAGCTAGCTCCCGCTTGGGCATGCCCTTTTCTTGATTTCGTATACTATTCATGTTGTATCCTGTTTGGGGGCCAGTATTTACAAAGGAGACTCTGGCGAAATTTTCAGTAAATTTTTGATGTTTTAAAAAACCGCATAATTCGGCTTATGCTTATGAAACTACTTGCTTTAAGTTGGTTTTTCCTGCACTCTACTACTTTTCTTGGTTTGGATTTCTGGGTTTTCGGTTTACTTAGATTACGTACGCCTCGAGACGTTCGTAGTTTAAGTGCCGGTCATGTTCCGTTCTTTCGGGTCGTGACATAAGTGAACCAATAATAGTTAATGTAAAGTAATATATCAAATATATAATTATACATTAAATCATTAAATCAACACTTGATTTCACGATCCGGTCATATTGCATATAACCGACTAATAACAAGTGTATCAATGTATCGAATCAACACTTGATTCGGTAACCCGGCTATATCTCTTACAACCGTCCGATGATACAAATCGCTAGAATAAAATACAGTATCACATACTGGTATTATTCTCGGTCCCGCACATATCTCATATGCGCTCCTATTTCGTTTCGCTTGAGCCAGGAAACCCCTGTGTAGGACTCTAAAGACTCGTCAATACGCCGGCAATAGGTGATGATCATATCAAACACCCACAAACTACAAGCGGTCTGCTAAACGTAACGGCCACCCGGGTATTGAGCGATCAGAAGATCAACGAGCAAGCCCGCTCACACTCCTGTGAATCCAACCAGTAACGCTACTGTACAGTCCGGTCTGTTCGTCTGATATGTCGCATATCTTGTCTAGGGGTGGTAAACGTCATGTAGGGTTACAAGGCACATTCAAGAGGTTCCACAAGGCATCAACCATGCCAAATTAAAATTTTCCAGTGCCGAGAAACCCTAAACTAGATCGTTAACTAGAGATTAGGCGAAAACACAAGCTAGTTAACAACTTAACTACAAAGTGAATGGAAATACAACCTTTGTAGATCCGGTCCTCCACTTCTAAAGCTCCGTGTTGACGTCCCTCCGTTGCGATCATCGGGTCCTGGACTCTAGTGATGGTTTCTTCGGAGAAATGATCGGGCTAGGTCATTGACTTCGAAGCCGAAGATGATCTACGTCGAGGCGACTCAAACTCAAGCTCCATCTTCACTAGGTCAAGAAACTTGTGAAGAAAACACTCTCTACTACATGGCAAGTGATAGAGGATGAAGAAATAGGAAGTGGGTTGACTTTGGGTTTTGATTTCTCACTTGATTTCATCACTTAGAATTTTCTAGCAAGCTTTTCTTTTCTTCATGAAGAAGATGAAGAAGAAGAATGAAAAAGAATTTACTTAAAAGAAAATTCAAGTGAATCTTATCATTTAGCTACCATGGGTGAGTTAACTTGTGTAGAGAATAAACTAGGGTTTAGGTGTAATGGTTAGGTTAAGGAAAAAACAAAATGGTAAAGACTTTCAAAGCTTCATGAAGCTTCATGAATAAAACAAAGCAAGCCTCCATTTTATTTTTGCCAAAATGAAAAAAGAAAATAAATAAAACATATTAAAACCTAACCATTAACCTAAAGATGGTTTAAAGCAAACATACACCCAAGTTTGCATGTATCATCAAACATGATACAAACTAGTGCACAAAAATATAACACATATACAACTTGTGCACTTCAAGTGAGAAAATCAATCTTAAGTGAACCAATACTAGTTAATGTAAAGTAATATATCAAATATATAATTATACATTAAATCATTAAATCAACACTTGATTTAACGATCCGGTCATACGAAGCCCTCTGACTGTGTACTAACAGACTCTCTCTTCTAAAACATCATTTAGAAAAGCAGTCATGACACCCAACCGCCAGATATCGTAGTTATGGTATGTAGCCATGGACAATAGGATCTGGATGGACTTAAGCATAGTTACTTAGAAAAGGTTTCATTATAATCCATACCTGGTCAACGATGCAAACCTTTAATAAGTCTAGCTTTGAATGTCTCAACTTTTCCATGTACACCAAGTAATCTTCTCAAGATATACTTGCTCCTGATTGGGATTTAACCCTTCAGATAAAGCAACCAAAGTCCATACTTTGTTGGTGTAAACGGATTCCATCACAGATCGATTAACATCCAGCCATTCTTACAGAGTCCCACTTCTGATGGCCAGCTCGAAACTAGTTAGGTCATCATCCCATGATGCAATCCTCGCTCCCACTGTCATAGAGAAACTGGAGTATCTCTCAGGTGGGTGAGGAAACCTACTAGATCGGCGGAGAGTCTGAGGTTCGTTGGTTGCTATTGAATCCTTTGGTTCTACCAAATCATCAGCTGCAGTTTGTATAGCTGGAACTGTTTCCAGTTCTACCTTATGTCCAATAATTTCTTCACAAGAAATTCCCTTTCACAAAGGTGGCATGCTGAGTAACAAAAAATCTTTTGTTCCTCGGTTAGGTAGAAAATATTCCCTTGCGTATACTTGGGATATCCAACAAACTTCCACAGAACTTACTTTGCCTCGAGCTTGTCCGGATTATGCTTTTAGACATAGGCTGGACAACCCCAAATCTTAACTGACTTAAGAGATGGGCTCTTCCCTTTCCATATCTCATATGAAATGGTAGGCATCTGATTTGATCGGAACCCTATTCAATAGGTATGCAACTTCATAAGTGCATAACTCCCTATATAGGAAATAGGAAACTCAGTAGTACTCATCATAGAGCACACCATATAACATAGGGTGTTATTGCTCCGCCCCGATATACGATCGTGCTATGGTGTATACGGAGGAGTAATGCCGAGAGAGAATCTCATTCTCCTTTAGAATAATCCAGGAATTCCGTGCTCAAGTATTCTCCTCCTTGATCACATCAAAGGACATAATACTTATACCCGTATTTTGGTTCTCTACTTCTAACTTATATTCTGTGAATATCTCAAAAATTTTGGACTTGTGTTTCAACAGGAATATATGTCTGAATCTTGAGAGATTATCAGAGAATGTAATGAAGTACAAAGAACCGGTCTTGGCATGTGTAGACAGGGGACCTTCATACATCAATATGTATCATCCCAAGAGTTCAATAACTCTTTCTCTGTTTCCAATAAACAGAGCTATGATCATCTTATCTCTGTGACATGACTGGCAAGTTTCACAAGATGTAAATTCAAACTGATTTAAATATGCATCTATATGTAACTTCAGCTAGTCGGGTCGCATTGATATTACCTAGTCTACAATACGTCAAGAAGGATTCGTTCATTTCTGAACTCTTTCTCTTGTGTGTATTCCGTATACTAAGAACTGTAGTTTGATTTAGAACATCAATGCTTTTAGATAACGTGCCTGAACCGATCAACTTTTGATATAGGAAATGTTCAAAACATTATCCAACAATACAAAATTTTATCATTTCTTTACTAATAAAGAGACTGATATGATTTTGTATTATCAGGTTCGGTATCTAATAACATTCGTTCAGAATCAATGTATTTGGAATACAGGGTGACAGTGACCAACAGACTTGGCTGCAACACTTGCACCGTTTTCTGCCTCATGAAACTTATCACCCGTTCTCAGTTCTCTACCTTTCTGTAGCCCATGTAATATTTTACATATGTGGGATCCTGATCCGGTATCAGATGCCCAGGACGCAGAAGATACTGAGAAACAGTTCTGTGTAATGATCACACCCGAAGATGATGCATCAATATGCACTCTCTTCGTTTTGGCGGCACGGGAATTCTGGTAATCCCCTAATTCCTGCTCTGTCTTATAACATTTATAAGTTGGAGCGGGACCAACGTTCCCCAGCTCAGTATAACAAACGGGTCCGGTCAATACATCCGTATTATTATCTTGATTAAGGCATGACATGGTCGCTACCAAGAGAGAGAGAGAAGAAAACACTCTGCGTGCGCTCTTGCAAGATCATATTGGTTATTATTTTATCTAATCAGGATGGCTCCCACTGTTTTTATCAAATCTTCCTTCAAACCCTAAAAGGAAAGACTAGCCGGGATTAATTACACGCTATAAGTTCGCCAATCTTTCAGCCAGGCCAGTGTCCGTACTTTGAGGGAGGTTCCCCGTGCTTTCGCACGGACCTAATTACAATAAACCTCGTTTTCCCAGAGGCGTAACCCCGTTGACACCTTTCTAGACACCTACTTGATCGGCTAATTGTAATGTGTAAAACTCTCCCAGGAGTAACAATTACTCGCAGTGGGTATCGGGATCCAACTATCTCATAGAAGGTATGTAATCTCATTGCAAATTTCAACACTTGAAATTCCCGATAATATTTTGCCCCTAGCAGCTATATGACCTTAACATAGTCAACAAATCATAAGTGCTAGTCAAGTTCAACCCGTCATTTCCCGATTGAATTAAACCCACCCGCACGACCCTTAACATAGTCAACAAAGTCGCACGACTACCCTAATCCAATCGCATCATATGCTTATACAGATAAGCACTAATTAGCTACCGCACACTACGCCTTAACATAGTCAACAAACGTAGCACGAATACTAACTAGTACTTATCTGAAATGACGGAGGGCTACGTCAGGTTTTTAAGAAAACCCTTTGCGTAATGAACTTGATATCGTTGTAGAATCGAATGATTTTAAAATGGAGTGTTTTTTTGGCTTTTCTAGTTTTGCTAAAGGGGTCACTCCCGGTGAAGGGATCGTCGGCCCTTTCCTCATCGAATAAGGTGCAGGATATATCATATATATCGTTGTGCAAAGCAAGAACTATAGGAGCAATCAAAAGACAAACCGAGGGTTGTAGCATCTGCCAGTTATTGCTAAAGGGGTCACTCTCGGTGAAGGGATCTCGGCTCTTTCCTTATCGAATAAGGTGCAGGATGTTCTACAACGAATACCGCGATGCAAAGCAAGAACTGTAGCTACCTGTTTTTGAAAATTCAATTCCACAACATCTTTTAGGTTTCATTTATTTCATTAATCATATTAATGAAGTCCCATCACTTAAATCACCTAAACATCACAGATAAATACGACGTACACTTATGCCATCCGCATTCGCCTCGATGTACCCTCGTGCACCGTTAGGTTAGGTCACTAACGACAGAGCGGGGCAAGGCTGGCGCGAGTGCTAAACATATGTAACGTCTATATAATATATCATATATATCATATACTGTATCTATCATCACATATCAAATGATCACATCACATATATCGCAGCAGAAGAAACATATGAAACATTGGATATACTAGGACGTCCGTGTTTTCAATACGAGCCAGTATAAAACACGGATTCCACGGTCGCGATGAATAGCCAAACCCACACCCCTAGACCCCTACGAGAGCGGCAAGCAACCCTACCAATTCTAGAGTTAGGAGACCCGGACTCGACTCCTCGAGTTGGTGCCCCACTGGACTCTAGAACCCGGTTACTTGTGCTCTCCTCTTTGGGTCTATCCTAGTGCGGAAAAGTAAATAATATACAAATGGTGACAGCAACCTCAACCCGGAAGTGTCCCAATAAAAGAATATTACATACAATAAATTTTACATGAATGAAAATAAAAACTCTCATCTCACATAAAACCACCGGCTATTCAAAACGCGACGATCCAATATAACATATCCAGCAACACATAACATCACATGTCATCATCGTAAGTAAACATGTGTATCCCAATTGTCGTTGACATATAGCAACGAAACCGGCGATATCACATATTACACTTACGGTCCCAGAAATGAAAGTGTAAAACTACAACAGTTGGAATCCGCAAACTCTTTCGACATCGCATGCCTAACCAATGAATTCCTTAGACATCGCATGCCTAACAATTATAAACCCCGCATTTTAGTCTCAATATCGAAAACACTTTTCAATATCTAGTCGGGCAATTCAACAAGATTCCCGATAAACTGATCGAATGCTCGTCGCAAACTTTAGTAGACGGCCGCACCCCCGGATGCCGTCGACGAAGTGCACTAAGGCGGAACACCGTTGCCGCGAGCACCCGAACGGATGCTTTTGGCGACGGGGTTTTCCTACAGTCACTTGGTCGGGGCTATGGGGCATGGCTGTCTATTAAGTTTACCCGGCGAGTATCCGCGTACGCTGCGTGATTGCGACGGACTTTTGATCGCATCAAAATTCCGTGGCAACCGATCAAGTGAGACTAAAGTGCTAGATTTATAACATCCAAATCAGTTATCTCATAACTACTTGTGGATTCCAAATATTGTATCACATTCCAGATAAATAGAAAATGTTAAACTTTCCGATCAAACAATCAAACACCAAAGTTTTCTCGAAACAGCTCAACACATGAAATAAGTTTAAAAACATTCACTTCATGCCACAGAACCAACGGTCCAGCCGTAGAATGGTCAAGCCAACGCCTCACATGTGGCACGCCGTACTGCCCCAAACAATAAGGTTCAAAGGGCAGTTCAAGACGGTCACATAATCGAGTTAAGGTTTGTTGTCTTCTAGAGGGTCCATCGTGTTACTTGCACTACTTAGAACGTTTTCAAACTACGGAAAAATCCAACACTTGGAAATTTCCACGCAGGAGAAAAATTGGGTATTTATATCCGGTCGAACTTTTTAAGATGTTCTAAAATTATCCGGAAGGCACAGTCGGGTTGCTCACGCAGCGGATCTAACCAAAGTTAAATAATCCGATCGAATTATCGAGTCCCCAATACACCCCAGAAAACTCAACTCTTGAGTGCAAATTAAAAAATACCTCTTGTGTGTGCCTAGTAACCCTACAGTGGTATCAAAGCCTAGCTAGAGCTTTAGGCGATGTGTAGAAGATGTTAGAAACCCGATCGAACCCCGCTCTGATACAAGCGGGGTTCGATCGGGTTTCTAACATCGTCTACACATCGCCTAAAGCTCTAGCTAGGCTCTGATACCACTGTAGGGTTATTAGGCACACACAAGAGGTTCCACAAGGCATCAACCTTGCCAAATTCAAATTTTCCGGTGCCGAGAAACCCTAAACTAGATCGTTAACTAGAGATTAGGCGAAACAACAAGCAAGCAAACTACTTTGCTGCTAAGTGAATGGAAATACAACCTTTGTAGATCCGGTCCTCCACTTCTAAAGCTCCGTGTTGACGTCCCTCCGCTGCGATCATCGGATCCCGGACTCTAGCGATGGTTTCGTCGGAGAAATGATCGGGCTAGGTCATTGACTTCGAGGCCGAATATGATCTACGTCGGGGAGACTCAAACTCAAGCTATTCCTTCACCTGGTCAAAAACTTTATGAAGAGAACACCCTATACTACATGGCAAGTGGTAGAGGATGAAGAAATAGGAAGTGGATTCACTTTAGAATTGTATTTCTCACTCTTTTTCTCATGGCACCATTGGAGCTAGCAAGCTTTTGTGAGCTTGATGAAGATGAAGAAGAAGAAAAGAATCATATGAAATTATCCAAATGAAACTTATCCAATAAATAATGGCACCATGGTTGAGTTAAGCCATCATGCTTAACTCATGTAGAGAATTAACCAAAGCATTAGGTTAAGGGTTGGGTTAACTAATATATTATACAAATGACAAAAGAGTTGACTTTGTCAATGTTTATCAAGCTTCATGAAGCTTGATAACTTTGACCAAAGTCACACTCTTTTGTTATATGCTACGAAAATAGTAAACCCTAATTTAACCTTGATTTGGTTCAAGTCTCATACACTCAACTTGTTTGTATCATCAAGCATGATACAAACATGTACACTTGCATATATCACATATAAACAATGTGCACATTCAAGTGAGAAAATCAATCTTAAGTGAACCAATACTAGTTAATGTAAAGTAATATATCAAATATATAATTATACATTAAATCATTAAATCAACACTTGATTTAACGATCCGGTCATATTGCATATAACCGACTAATATCAAGTGTATCAATGTATCGAATCAACACTTGATTCGGTAACCCGGCTATATATCATACAACCGTCCGATGATACAAATCGCGAGAATAAAATACAGTATCACATACTGGTATTATTCTCGGTCCCGCACATATCTCATATGCGCTCCTATTTTGTTTCGCTTGAGCCAGGAAACCCCTGTGTAGGACTCTAAAGACTCGTCAATACGCCGGCAGTAGGTGATAAACATATCAAACACCCACAAGCCGCAAGCGGTCTTCTAAACATAACGGCCACCCGGGTATTGAGCGATCAGAAGATCAACGAGCAAGCCCGCTCACACTCCTGTGAATCCAACCAGTAACACTACCGTACAGTCCGGTCTGTTCGTCTGATATGTCGCATATCTTGTCTAGGGGTGGTAACGTCATGTAGGGTTACAATGCACACTCAAGAGGTTCCACAAGGCATCAACCATGCCAAATTAAAATTTTCCGGTGCCGAGAAACCCTAAACTAGATCATTAACTAGAGATTAGGCGAAAACACAAGCTAGTTAACAACTTAACTACAAAGTGAATGGAAATACAACCTTTGTAGATCCGGTTCTCCACTTCTAAAGCTCCGTGTTGACGTCCCTCTACTGCGATCATCGGGTCCGGGACTCTAGTGATGATTTCGTCGGAGAAATGATCGGGCTAGGTCATTGACTTCGAGGCCGAAGATGATCTACGTCGAGGCGACTCAAACTCAAGCTCCATCTTCACTAGGTCAAGAAACTTGTGAAGAAAACACTCTCTACTACATGGCAAGTGATAGAGGATGTAGAAATAGGAAGTGGGTTCACTTTGGATTTTGATTTCTCACTTGATTTCATCACTTAGAATTTTCTAGCAAGCTTTTGTTTTCTTCATGAAGAAGATGAAGAAGAAGAATGAAAAAAATTTACTTAAAAGAAAATTCAAGTGAATCTTGTCATTTAGCAACCATGGGTGAGTTAACTTGTGTAGAGAATATACTAGGGTTTAGGTGTAATGGTTAGGTTAAGGAAAAAACAAAATAGTAAAGACTTTCAAAGCTTCATGAAGCTTCATGAATAAAACAAAGCAAGCCTCCATTTTATTTTTGCCAAAATGAATAAAGAAAATAAATAAAACATATTAAAACCTAACCATTAACCTAAAGATGGTTTAAAGCAAACATACACCCAAGTTTGCATGTACCATCAAACATGATACAAACTAGTGCACAAAAATATATCACATATACAACTTGTGCATTTCTGTAAGTGCACGGCGGCGCCCCGGCCGTCAATCCGACGGCCAAATGCGGAAGCGGTGAAAAACTTTAATTTTGCGGACTTAGCAAACCGGCACCACCGCGCACTAAACATCCGGATCGTATCCATTAACAAGTCTAAGCTACTAACAAGAAAGGGAATAGAGATATACCGACAGATCCGAGTCCTCCGGTCTTCTCGTCGTCGTCCCAATCTCCTGCGGAATGTCCCGTCTCCTCCTCGTCGCCGGAAGTGCACCACATCGCCTACTTCTTTTATGGGCTCCCACCTCAATGCCGAGGCAACTCGGGCACGAAGCTGGCTAGTCGACGTGCCCAAGATTCACTGTAGAATATGTAGTACTCAAATCTCATATGGGGTTTTTGGAGCTTTGCCATTTGGTGGAAGAAAAGAGAGCAACTTTAGGAAATGAGCTAGAGGGCTTTTCTAGCAAGCATGAGAAACAAAATACCACACATAAAATGAATCCCCCCTTCCCCTAAGGGAATGGCCGGCCAAAACAAGGAGAGAGTGAGATTGGAGAGAGAGTGTGTGGTGTATAGATGATTCAACCACTATCATAATCATGAGAGAAAAGAATGGTGAAAAGAAACAATCATCACAACCAAAACCATACTCCACCAACCAATCAACAACAACCATGATGACATCCAAAGTCAAGCTATCATGAAAAAAGGAAAGTCAAGTGGTGGTGCTCATCATGAAAACCATCATGATGCAACAAAATGCAAAGACCCCCTCCATAAATGCTTATTTGCAACAATGCAAATAAGCCCTCCTCCACCAATCTTCGGCCAATGAACGATACAAAGGAAATTGGCCGAAACGAAAAGCAAACTGGCAACTCCAGAAAACTGGTCCCGTAATAAATTACAGGAAAACCCCGATACTGTGCATACACACCCGCATTTGTATTTCGACCGAAATACAAAATGCAATAAGACAAAAATCTACACTGTACTATACTAGGATCTGGCTTAAACCAAAGCCGGCTAGTAATATCTGTTCGATCCTGATCCGTGCAATACTGCACGTATCTGATCGAACACTGCCATATATCCATACGGCCTATAGTACAAACTGTCCGATCCTGATCCGTGCAATACCGCACGTATCTGATCGGACCTTGCCATATCTCCATACGGCCTCTACAACCTTTCGTCCGAAAGCTGAGTAACAGAATGTGGGGGACTCTAAAGACTCGTCAACAGCTTGGTTGTGGATTTAACCACTAGCACGTCAGAGGTATAAGCCAATACGTAACGGGCTACCAGGTATTGACTAAAAGGGACGTCTGTGAGTGAACTCAGCCAGACAATCCTACTGAGCCTGTCAGTGACGACACTTTGCATCACTAGAAAACCGCAACTTCTATATTTAAAAGGTTATAAGTTTGAAATCTTGCGGTTTTCCCCCGAAATCCAGAAATTTCATAAATCTCATGAAATCATCATGAATGCATATGTCAATGATTATGAATGCCTACGGTATCAATTTACAATGTATGATTTATACTAGGCATGAGCAAATGATATAATGATACATATGCATGAGGATAGTGATTCTTATGGTTTCATTTTAAATACTTATTGCAATATCACATTTCTAAGCAATTAACACGTTTCAGATTTAAGGTTATCTAGTGTTGTGACATGGCAATTACCAGGATGTGTGTGTCCGCATGAATAGTGCTCGTGCAGCATATAAAACCTGGTAATGGTGCATGTGTCCAACAAATGAGTTTCCGTATAAGGGTAAAACATATAGATATAACTGCAGCAATATCATGCAAGTATTATTACTCTAATGTCACAAGTACTATCAAGGCTACTATTTACAAGTTTATTAAATCTAACGGGCGACTCGCGCCATCCAAACGATCGTTCCCGGTAGATGTTAAATCTACTCACCCGTGATCCTGTGCTAAGTGTGTCCGACCACCTGCTTTCCTTTCTCCGCTGCGCTTGAAGTCCCCGCAGGCGAACCTAGAATTTACAAAAGTTACCACATAAGGAAAAATCCTGCAAAACGCGATATATCGATAAAATGGATACGCGTTCGTGAAACTAAACGCGCGTTCACACGACACGACGCGACGCGCACAAACCACCAGAACCAAAACTGACACGCTGTGTCGCGCAGCGCGCCACAGAACCACGCATATCACGCGCGTGTCGCACGAGACTCAAAACATCGGAAACACGCTAATAGCTCCAGATTTTGACTCTGGGCCAAACTCAAAAAGTTACAGATACTAACAGACTAACCTACCCAGAAAGACCCTACACCCAAAATCCCCACACCCCACCCCCTACTCTGGCCGCAAATTGCGGCCAGAACGATTAAACTGGCGGCCGTGAGGGGGAGTTGGGTCCCCGTGCTCTATGTGTGTGTTTCTACTAGTCTCACCATGGTACAGTATTCACAATTTTATTCTGAAGGTCTCGGGTCAACAGCAGATCCGACAGAGGCTAAAAAGACACTAAAACTGCTAAATTACGCCAAGTCGGGTAAAACGGGTGTCTTTGTGAAATCTGGGGCAATCCTCTGGTTAACTGGCCTCATTAGTATCTTAAAGGGCTATTCTAACTAATACTACCTTCACTTAGCCAAAATTCCCCTTAATTCACCCAAAATCGCAACTAAGCATGAAATAAACACTAATTAAGCTAGATTACCATGATTTTAGCGATTTAAGGTTACCCATCAAAATTTAACGACACTACTAGGCTTAAACAATCTAATTAACACCAAAAAGGTTCCAATAAGCTACAAGCACTCTAATGAAACTAGATCTACCATCACAATACAAGTCTAGTACTAAAATTACGATAAAACACCAAACTAGCTAGTCGAGCACATAATCTACACAAATTGGAAAGAGTTTAGGAGTTATACCCCCTAAGAACTTTGCAACCAAGGAGAAGGAGAAGAAGGAGGGAGTAGGTGCTGCAAAACTTGGCTGGAATGAGCTGAGCTTCACCGAAGCTGATGCTGATGCTGATGCTGATGCTGAAATGTTGCTGTTGCTGGTGATGGTGGGGCTGTTGCTATGGTGTGGTGTTGAGCTGAGGTGGTATGGTGTTGGGCTGAGGTGGTGTGGCTGGTGGGTGCTATGCTGGGTTGAAGCTATGCTGTTTTCAGCTGATGCTGAAACTGAAACAGGTTTGGGTGCTTGCTGTTTTGAAGTGGTAGCAGCAGCAGGGGCTGGGGGTGAAGTTGAGGGAAGGCTTGAGTGTTTGGAGGGGGTGTTATGTAAGGAGTTGGGACTGATGTAGCAGCTGCTGCTGCTGATGTTTTGATACAAAGGCTGATGCTGACTTGTAGGCTGAAATGAGCTGGAAGTGGGCTGATTTGAGTGCGTGAGAGAGGGATTTGAGGTTGGGCTGCTTGTAATGATGATAGGGCTGAGATGAGGATATATGGATGATGGTTTGAGCTGATGGTGCTGTTTTGGGGGCTGAAACAGCTGCTGTTGCAGCAGTTTTATGTGCTGATGTGTGAAGAAGGGGCTGAGAATGGGCTGATGCAAATCACCAGCTGCTGTAGCAGCAAAAAGGTAGTGGTTTGGATGGCTGATCTGTTGGTATAAGGGCTGAACTGATGCAATTTTGGGCTGATAATGTAGTATGAGTGAGAGAAAGGTGATAAAAGTTTGAAGTGAAGTGAGGAGACTTAACCATAAACCAACATCCTCCCTTTCCCAACCAAAAGCCATCATGACACATCACATCCCTCTCAAGTCAACCTTAAAACTCTCTAAATACCCATGGTCAAAGCCAACCATCCTCAATTAACTTAACCAAGGACCTAACCCACCATGGTTAGCTTAAACATAGTTAACCCACAAGCTCAATTATATGACAAACCTAATCTTAATCCAATTAACGTGCACAAGTGTGTGTGGTCGAGATAAAATCCCACAAAAATAACCATAAACCCAGATAAATTACTAGAATCCCGTTTTGGTAAGCTTTTTACAAAAAACCCCACATTAACGCTCAATTACCACTAACCCTAAACTCAGGTGTTACAGTCTCCCCCCTTAAGAAAATTCATCCCCGAATTTTAAATTATGCAACTACCCGTACCTTCAAAAAGATGAGGGAATTTCTTTCGCATCTCTCCCTCGGCCTCCCAAGTGATCTCCTCGCTGCTTGGGCTGCGCCAAAGAACTTTCATGGACGGTAAGACCTTTGATAGAAGTTTCTTCACCTGCCGATCCAATATCTCAACTGGCTGCACGGTGAACGAAAGGTCGGGCTCAAGCTGAACTGTCTGATGCTGAATCGTGTGGGAAGGGTCATGAAGATAACGGAGTAGCATCGATACGTGGAAGACGGGATGAACATCTGAAAAGCTGGGTGGAAGGGCCAAACGATATGCAACAGCGTCGACACGCTCGTGGATCTCGAAGGGACCTACGAATCTCGGGCTAAGCTTCCCCTTTCGCCCAAAACGCATCACGCCCTTCATCGGAGAGACTCTCAGAAAAACATGGTCGCCAACTGAAAACTCTAATCTGCGACGGCGCCTGTCTGCATATGATTTTTTCCTGCTCTGAGCTGCTCTCATCCAGTCTTGAATCAACTGCACCTTCTCGGTCATTTCCTACACGATCTGCGGCCCGAAAATACTGCTCTCGCTCAGCTCGGTCCAACAAACGGGCGATCTACATCTCCTCCCATACAACGCCTCGAAAGGTGCCATCTGAATAGTATCTTGGAAGCTGTTGTTATAGGAGAACTCCACTAGAGGTAAATGACGATCCCAGCTACCGCCGAAGTCCAAAACACACGCTCTGAGCATGTCCTCGAGAGTCTGAATGGTCCGCTCTGACTGTCCGTCGGTCTGCGGATGAAATGCTGTACGGAAGCTCAAACGAGTGCCCAAAGCCTCCTGAAGTCTCTGCCAAAGTCGGCTGGTAAACTAGGTGCCTCGATCTGACATGATACAAGTCGGTACGCCATGCAACCGCACAATCTCGTCGATGTAAAGCTGGGCATACTGAGCGAAGAAGAAGGTGGTCTTCACTAGCAGGAAGTGAGCCGCTTTCGTCAATCGATCCACGATCACCCATATGGAGTCATACCCTCGACTGGTCCTGGGTAGACCCATAACGAAATCCATCGAAATCTGCTCCCATTTCCACTCCGGAATGGGTAACGGCTGTAGCTCTCCTGCGGGCCTCAGGTGCTCGGCCTTGACTTGCTGACAAGTCAGGCATCTCGATACAAACTCCGCGATGTCCCTCTTCATTCCGTCCCACCAGTAGGTCTCTCTCATATCATGGTACATCTTGGTGGAACCGGGGTGGACACTATACACCGATCGATGTGCCTCCTCAAGAATATCGCGCCGCAATCCATCAGCATCTGGTACGCACAGTCTAGATCCAAATCGTAATATCCCCTGATCATCAATCACGAACCCGGGAAATCTGACCTGTCCCATCTGTGCCATGATCTCTGAACAACGGTCATCTCTACGCCGTGCCTCATATATACGGTCAAGCAACTGTGGGCGTGCACGAACGTGCGCGAGCTGTCCCCCTGTCTGAGTGAACTCGAACTCAACTCGGCTGTCGCATAAAATCTGCCAATCTGCTGACGACTGCCTCTGCACTATGCGCAAACAAGATAGACTACCCCCGAGCCTCCTGCTCAAAGCATCCGCTACTACATTCGCCTTGCCCGGGTGGTATAAGATCTCACAGTCGTAGTCTTTCACCAACTCCATCCAACGACGTTGTCTGAGGTTCAGGTCTCGCTGCTGAAATATGTATTTTAATCTCTTGTGGTCTGTGAATATTTGGCATGACTCGCCATATAGGTAATGTCGCCATATCTTCAGTGCAAAGACCACTGCAGCCATCTCCAAATCATGACTGGGGTAGTCCTGTTCATGCTTCTTCAACTGCCGAGAAGCATAAGCGATCACCCGGTCATGCTGCATCAATACGCATGCTAACCCCACTCGTGAAGCGTCACAGTAGACCACAAATCCGTCTGATCCCGAAGGCAAAGATAATACCGGCGCCGTAGTCAAAGAAGTCCGTTGCTGCTGAAAACTGTGCTCGCACTCCTCCGTCCAAACGAAAGGAACTCCCTTCCGGGTCAAACCGGTCAAAGGTGCAGCTATACAGGAGAAGTCCTGGACAAAATGCCTGTAGTAGCCCGCCAGGCGTAGAAAACTACGGATCTCAGTAACCGATGTAGGTCGGGGCCACTGCTGAATAGCCTCAATCTTCTTCGGGTCCACACATATGCCGTCTCTCGTAATCACGTGACCCAAGAATCCGACGCTGTCCAGCCAGAATGCGCACTTAGAGAACTTTGCGAACAGCTGGTGCTCCCTCAGAGTCTGTAACGTAATCCGCAGGTGCTGCTCGTGCTCCTCTCGGCTCCGGGAATACACCAAAATATCGTCGATGAACACGATGATGAACAAGTCAAGATACGGCCTGAATGTACAGTTCATCAAATCCATAAATGCTGCGGGGGCGTTGGTGAGTCCAAACGACATCACCAGAAACTCATAGTAGCCATAGCGTGTACGGAAAGCTGCCTTCGGTATATCCTCCTGTCGGACTCGCAGCTGATGGTACCCCGATCGCAAGTCCATCCTCGAAAAATACCCCGTACCCTGGAGCTGGTCGAACAAATCATCAATGCGTGGCAACGGATATCTGTTCCGCACGGTAACCTTATTCAGCTGGCGGTAGTCGATACATAAGCGCAAGCTTCCGTCCTTCTTCTTGACAAACAGGACCGGAGCACCCCATGGAGAAACACTGGGTCGAATAAGTCCCTTATCTAACAAATCTTGCAGCCGAACCTTCAACTCTCTAAGTTCCGCCGGGTCCATCCGATAAGGCGGTATAGAAATAGGCCCCGAGCCAGGAACCAAGTCAATACAGAACACGATATCGCGCTCAGGTGGCAGTCCTGGCAGCTCGTCATGGAAAACATCGGGGAAGTCGCATGCAATCGGAACCTGATCCAATGGAACATCTGTAGCTCTAGTATCGCATACATAGGCTAGAAATCCCCGACATCCCTTCCTCAATAGCTGATCAGCGCGAAGAGAAGAAATCAAAATGTGAGGGGCGGCACCACGGTCCCCCCGCACAACAAAAGTCGACTTGCCGGGAAAACAAAATCTAACTGTCTTCTCGCGGCAGTCCACCGACGCATAGCACGTGGCTAACCAATCCATGCCGAAAAGAACGTCGAAGTCCAACATCTCCAGAAGGATCAAGTCGACAGGCAGCTCTCGCTCGCCGATACGAACGGTACAGGATCGAAACACGTGCCTAGCAACAAAAGACTCTCCCACAGGAGTGGTCACAACAAGCGGCTGATCAAGCAAACCGGACTCTCTACCCAAACTCGGTACGAAGTGTGTGGAAACGTAAGAGTGTGTAGATCTGGGATCAAACAACACGTGTGCATCAACAGAGCATACTGATAGGATACCTGTCACGACGGCATTGGATGTATGCGCATCCAGCGGTGTCAATGCAAATACTCGGGCCTGACCTCGTCCAATAGCGGGCTGACCTCGGCCTCTGCCTCCTCGTCCTCTCTGGATCGGTGCGCCGCGCCCACGGCCTCTGGGTGCACCTAACTGGCATGGAGCATCGCCTGTGGCAGGAAGTAGAGCTCTCTGAGGTGGGGGCGGTGATGGAGGTAGAGTCACATGCGGAACTGTCGCCGCTCCCTGTCGTCTCACTGGACAATCTCTAATACGATGGTGCAGACTCCCGCACCTAAAGCACCCTGGTGACGACTGTTGTCCCTGTGTATACGATCCATACAGATGACCTCGTCCGAACCCTCTGCAGGCCCTATCTCTCGGAATGAATCTGGTATGCTGTCTCTGATCTGGTGTGCCGGTAAGAATCCTCTTCGGCCCGGGAACGGCCGAAGTCGCTGAAATACGTATCTCTATCCGCAATGCCGTATCTATAGCTGCCGAATAGGTATCGAAATGCTGGGCGCCAATGGCAAGATATAGCTGGGTATCCAGTCCCAGTATGAACCTCTTCACCCTCTTCGCTTCGGTATCTACTAGGTACGAAGCATATCGGGACAACTGTGTAAACTGGACGTCATACTCAGACACCGTCATCCCAGGTGTCTTGACCAAGGCCTCGAAACTACGAGCTCTGGCGTCGCGAACGCTCTCCTGGAGGAAACGGGTAAGGAAAACTGCTGTGAACTCGGTCCAGGTCATGGACGGTAGACCTGCAGCTCGACCTCTCAAAACGGACTCCCACCATATCTGTGCGAGACCCTCTAGTCGGAAACACGCAAGCTCTACCCAGCGATCATCGGAACATCTCAGCGAACGGCAGATCCTGGCCAAGCTGTCAAGGAACGTCTGCGGGTCCTCTGCAGCATCGGTACCCGTAAAGACTGGAGATCTCAGCCTCATGAACTCCTATAGAGAAACCGTAATGGTCGCGGCGGTAGTAGTAGGAGCAGGTATCATAGTGGTCTGGGATGTAGTAGGTACGTCCTCCGGCCTCGGTGCACGACCGGCTCCAACTAGGGATCCTACCATCTGACATAGCTCCTGCATACTCCCCATCATCTGTCGCAACTCCTCCATACCAGTCTCAAGCCCATCCATACGGCCTGGGGAAGGTGGATCGGTCTGTCCCTGCGGTGTAGGCATACCACCCTGCTCAGTCCTAGTCTCGGACGAGCCAGCTCGAATCTCGTCTCGGGCGGCAGCCCTCTGCGCTCTGGTAGCCCTCTGTGGCATAGTGACTGGTACAGGAAACAGGACAATAAGAACGGTGCAATAGAATCGAAGGATACATGGAATTGAAGAAGGAATTTCCAAGCAAATATATCCTAAAGTCACCTAGGTGGAGTACCGCATCGCAAGTATGTCGCGGACATACGTACGCTACGTTACCCTACTTAAGTCACTTACTCTATCTACTAAGGGTCATCCTACACTCGGAAAGGTGAAACATATCGCTCTGATACCAACTTTGTCATGACCCGCAAAGTACGGAACGCGACCGGCACTTAAGTTACGAACGTCTTAAGGCGTCCGTAAAATAAGTAAGCCGAAGCCCAAAAGACAAAACCCATATAAAATTTTAGAGTGAAGGAAAACCAATTTATTTAAGCATTTTACTCCATTACCACTTCAAATTTCCCTTTTAAACAATAACTTTTCTTTTTTCCAAAATTCCTGCAAAATTTCGTTTGTAAATTCAGCCCCAAACGGGTGCAAGCAGAAAATAACTGAATATCTGAATATGGCATCCCCAAGCGGGAGCTAGCTCTTCGCCTCAAGGCGGTCACAAATCCCGCGCAATGTAAAATGACAATGTGCATAAATAAGCATGAAGCATAAGAAATAACATGTCGACTCAACTGAGCTCGACTCCAGATATATCATAAAATAAATCCCCAAGTCTCACAATATCACTTCTAGGTCAATATACAGTAATCCAAATAAGACAGGTACAACTGAAATAATAGGAGCAGTAGTAGATGGAGTGTTCTAGATACAATGAATATATAAGGTGGTACAAAATGACAATAACCCACCTATGAGCAAAAGCCTCGAGTCCAGGCAAAAAGAGCAAAAGAGGCAAAAGCGTCCGCCGCTACAGTGCTGACGGAACGGACCTGCAGAAAAGCTGTGGCACAACGGGGGTGAGTTGCCAGCTCGTGAGTGTTAGTTATATGTATGCCCTAGAGGCCATTACTGTACATTGGATGTATATTGTAGTGGATGCTGGGACATATATAGGGAGGACTTTCTTGCTCGACATGATAGTATGCTATCTGGTTACTATTTACCTTAACGTGTACATTGATTGTCTCTCTATTACATGTTGGTAAAGCCCTTAGGATGTGTACTTGACTACCTGGACTATGATGCGGATCATACTAGTGGGGACATGGTAGTCCATAAGTACATCCTTGAAAGTCCCTAGTCGTGGGTGTATCGAGATGGGGCATCGATATACCAGAGTAGACTAGCGTGTACCTTCTCGACCCATACAGATGGGCGATGGATGATCCCATATCCATCGGTGTTTGACATCAGAGATGATATACGGGTGCTCAGTAGAGACTGGGTACACTGGACGGACTCGCCGAGAACTCCCAGATGGTATTATACCTCACGTCAGATGGCAGTTCTCTGGTGACACTGGTACAGAGTAGTCTGTTGACCCGAGATCGTCATAGAGTCTTGTGTGGTTCCCACTGTGCTTTGATACCACTGTAGGGTTCCTAGGCACTCTCAAGAGGTCTCACAAGGTATCAACCATGCCAATTTCAAATTTTAACGGTACCGAGAGACCCTAATACGGATCGTCGGCTAGATTTCTAGGCGAAACATGAACTAGTTAACAACTTAACTAAAGTGTAACGGAAATACAACATTTGTAGATCCGTTTGTCCACCTCCATAGCTCCATGAAGAATTCATCTCCGCTGTACAAATCCGATCTTGGACTCTCGCGTTCGCTTCATCGGAGAATAGGCGGGCTAAGGTCATCGACGACGTGCCGAAGATGATCTACGTCGAAGCATCGCTAGATCAAGCTCCAACTTCACCAAGCCTTGAAAACTTATGAAGGAAACACACTCTACTACTTGGCAAGAGGTAGAGGATGAAGAAATAGGAAGTGGGTAGACTTTAGAATTGGATTTCTCACTTGTTTCTTCAATCCACCATTGATGAAGAAAGGTTTTCTTCATTGAAGATGAAGAAGAAGAAGATGATGATGATATCATAAGTATTATGTAAAAAGAAAATAATAATAATACTTATCATCTCTCAACCATGGTCAAGTGTAGAGAACAAATCATGGTTAGTGGGAATGGTTAGGGTTAAGCAAGAGACAAAAAAGTCACAAAGTCAAAAGCTTCATGAAGCTTCATAATCCATCCAAAGAAAGCCACCATTTATTCTTTATGCTAATTATTTTCCAAAAAGAATAAAGAATAAATAAATAGATATGAAAAAAAAAACCCTAACCATTTAAATAACCATGGTTTAATCTTTACACTTAACCAAATAAGCATGCATCATCAATCATGATACAAACTTGTGTACAAAAGTATATCACATATACAATAAGCACATTCCGAGTGAGAAAATCCATTTAAAGTGAACCAATACTAGTTAATGCAAAGTAATATATCAAATATATAATTATGCATTAAATCATTAAATCAACGCTTGATTCAATGATCCGGTCATGTCGCACACAACCGACTAGTATACAATGTATCGGCATATCGAATCAACGCTTGAATCGATAACTAGGTTATATCGCATACAACCATTCGACACATTGATCGCGAGAATGAAATATGGTATCACATACACGCATTATTCTCGGTCCCGCACATATCTCATATGCGCTCCTATTTCGTTTCGCTTGAGCCAGGAAACCTCTGTGTAGGACTCTAAAGACTCGTCAATACGCCGGCAGCAGATGATGATCATATCAAACACCCACAAGCCGCAAGCGGTCTGCTAAACGTAACGACCACCCGGGTATTGAGCGATCTGAAGATCGACGAGCAAGCCCGCTCACACTCCAGTGAATCCAACCAGTAACACTACCGTACAGTCCGGTCTGATCGTCTGATATGTCGCATATCTGGCCTAGGGGTGGTAAACGTCAAACCCCAATAGCTTGATAAGTCGTGTCAATATGAGGTCTATAACAGTTCGAGAAACTACTGGTAATACTTACCAGTAAATCTCAGCAACCCTGGCCAGGGATTTCCGGTTATAGCCAATCGAACACAGCGCAACATCTACTCCCTATACCGGGAGAGACGAATCCCCTCCTATCGCTCATTGCCTCCATGTGACTCGGGACTGTACCCAAAAACCACCGTTTTGCACGCCCTCTTGTTATAAGTTGGAGCAGGAAATAGGGGAATACCAGATTTCCCATGCCGCCCAAACGAAGAGAGTGCATGCTGATGCATCATCTTCGGGTGTGTTCATTACAAAGAACTGTTTCTCAGTATCCTCTGCATCCTGAGTATATGATACTGGATCAGGATCCCAGATATGTAATCTGTTACATAGGGCTACAAAAGGGTAGAAAAACTGAGAATGGGTGATAAGTTTCATGAGGCAGAAAACGGGGCAAGTGTTGCAGCCAAGTCTGTCGGTCACTGTCACCCTGTATTACCAATACATTAATTCTGAATGAATGTTATTAGATACCGAACCTGATATACAAAATCATATCAGTCTCTTTATTAGTAAAGAAATGATAAAATTTTGTATTGTTGGATAATGTTTTGAACATTTCCTATATCAAAAGTTGATCGGTTCAGGCACGTTATCTAAAAGCATTGACGTTCTAAATCAAACTACAGTTCTTAGTATACAGAACACACACAAGAGGAAGAGTTCAGAAATGAACGAATCCTTCTTAAGGCATTGTAGACTAGGTCATATCAAGGCGACCCGACTAGCTGGAGTTACATTTAGATGCATATTTAAAGCAGTTTGAATTTACAACTTATGAAACTCGCCAGTCATGTCACAAAGATAAGATGACCATAGCTCTGTTTATTGGAAACAGAGAAAGAGTTAATGAACTCTTGGGACTGATACATGATGATGTATGCAAGGTCTCCTGTCTACACATGCCAGGACTGATTCTATATACTTCATTACATTCTCTGATGATCTTTCGAGATACAGACCTATGTTCCTGTTGAAACACAAGTCCGAACCTTTTGAGATATTCACAGAATATAAGTTAGAAGTAGAGAACCAAAATACGGGTATAAGTATTATGTCCTTTGATGTGATCAAGGAGGAGAATACTTGTGCATGGAATTCCTGGACTATTCTAAAGGAGAATGAAATTCTCTCTCAGAATTACTCCTCCGTATACACCATAGCACGATGGTGTATCGGGGCGGAGCAGATACACCCTATTTGATATGGTGTGCTCTATGATGAGTACTACTGAGTTACCTTTTTCCTTTTTGGTGTTATGCACTTGAGAAGTTGCATACCTATTGAATAGGGTTCCAATCAAATCAGTTGCCTACCGCTTCATATGTGATATGGAAAGGAAAGAGCCCATGTCTTAAGCTAGTTAAGATTTGGGGTTGTCCGGCCTATGTCTAAAAGCATAATCCGGACAGGCTCGAGGCAAATACTGTTATGTAGAACTGGAATCGTTCCAGCTATACAGATTGTAGCTGATGATTTGTGTAACATTTCAAAAATAGATAAAATGTTAATTTTGGGAATTTTTATAATTTAATATTATTTTATTGAATATTTTAATATTTTGGAATTATTAAATACAAATAAATGGGGAAAAATTTTGGAAAATTTTGGAAAATTCTAAAATAGGGTAAATTAGAGAATTATGACATTTTAAAGTTTTTGTGATTAATTTGACACTAATTTAGTGCTAATCGCGATTAAAAATCGCTAATCGGTTTTTAGCTTTTTGTGCAACACATGCACATATCACTTTTTCACACTTGTGCATTTTCTTGCCATGCTTTTCATTTGGGTTTACTATTTGAGTGAGAAGGGTTTTAAAAGGAAAAAGAAAAGGAAAAGAATAAAGAAATGAGTAGTTGGTGAGAGAGAGAGAGGTATGGGCTTCATTGACTAAGGACTTAACCATTTCCCCCCTCATTTCCCTCCCTCTTCTCCCTTCTCCTGCTGCTGCTCCTGCATCTCCTTTCCCTCCCCTCTTCAAGCTCCAAAACACCTCTAAAACAACCACAAAACCCAATCTCCATTTCATTAAATGTGTGCACAATCCCTAGATCTACACTTGGTGCTAAAGAAGCAAGGATTTTGGCCACTAGGGGCAACTCAAGAAAATTCTTGAGTTGCCAAATGAGGTATTTTCTGGACCTTAAACTTAGTTTATCCATTTCCTTTACCCTCATATTAAGATCGAATCGATATTGTGTGATATTGTGGACTTGTGGATAACCTAGTTAGGGTTGTGATGATTTATGGGTTGTAATATGGAATTGAGGTCAGTAGAGGTTATACCATCACCCTAGTGTATGAATTGGAAACCCAAAACCTGAAGCTTAAACCATAATACGGATTTTAGAAACCGATATCGGGGAATTTATGAAATCTGTGAAGGGTATATTGAATCTGCTATCACCCGAGACACCCTAAATTAAAATTGATTGGACAGTGACACGTGCAGGCACCCAGGAAGCTAACCCCAAGACCCCAGCTCCCACTTCTTCTTCCCGGCCGCCAATTTATCCCCATTGGCCACAAATCGCGGCCTGGGTCCCACCATTTTGGCTCGTATTGGTTCTGTAGCTCCTACATGTTCATGTTAGACCCCTGGTATATATAGATTTGTATAAAGTGACCTAGGGTAAAATCTGGGACATATTTCCTAAGTTGCTGTTTTAGATTCATGTTTCCGTATTCCGTATTTTTAATTCTGCAATTGTGGATTGTGTTTTGCCTCGACTATTTGGCGTTTATACGACGATATAGAGGATGTGTTGATGGTTTTGAAGGCGTGCCATGTGTTTTAACCTATAGGCCTCTTATCGTATCATTTTGGATTTCTTGTGCCGTTTTAGCTTTGATTTGGTTTTAATGCGCATATACGATATTTTGATGTGTAGGTACCCCATGAAGACTTCGGGACGACAAGCAAGCGCGTGGCGACGTCCACAAATGAAGACGCTAGGTGAGTAGATTATATCTACTGGGGGAAGTCGGGTGGATGGCGTATAGCACCCCTGCAGTCCGTAGTTGTTATTATATGATAGTTAGGTGTATTATGGATAGTGTAGGGTTAGAAGTGACTAGTGTAGTTCATAGTCGCGAACCCTAGAATAGAATTACACCTACACGCACACCCTTACATATTACTTATACTGGCACTGTGTTGATGATATTGGATGACTTTGGAGATGAGTCAATGATATTGGGCTTTGTGCCGCGAGATCGGTGATGTGATATGATTCGTATTTGGGATACGAAATGTGATTCTTGCGGGCTTGGGATGTGTGTTTACCCCCGCATGCATACTTTATTGATGGTATCGATTTATACTAGACATAGAATAGTACCCCAGATTATATGATATGTTGATAGTGATACCTGAAGTGTGATGAGATAGTGTGATATTGACCCGTACCTAGCTATTGGGATGCTGTACGACGATTTACCGTATGAGCTTTACATTGATGATAGATCCGCACTCATGACTTGAGGATGTCATATGATATACTGTATCGTACGCGATACTATTGAGGCGGAATCACCGACTATTATATCTATATATATATCGACTCAGATGTTAGGCGGTTTCCTTACCTGTAGCTCAGCTTGTTAGTTCTGCTGTATAGTTTAGTGTAGTTGTTAGATTAGATTAGACTCCTACCTATTTCAAAACTAGCGGGTCGTGGGTATTTTAAAAGACAGGTCAAGGGATCTACGGATATATCAAAAGGCGTATCTTTTCATAAAAACACCGTAGCCCCTATTTTCAAAACCCCATGATTCGTGATATTTCAAAAGGCACCATTTGTAGGACTTATATTAGATTAATGCAGATTAGTTATAGTTGCGTCTAGATTCAGCTCCTACTTTTTTTGTGGTTCGCTTTGCATCGCATTCTTATATTATGTTTCATACTCCATTATTGATATCATGCTGTTAGGACACCAGCACCATTACCGATGTTGCGTATGTACCACGTACACTTACTTGCCGGCTCACACACATCTTCATCGGTAATTGCCATGTCACGTACACCTTAGAAAATACTATTGCTTGACATAACCTATTAGCTAATAGTTTAGACATTGTAGTTATTACCTGCTACTTCATGCATACTGATATTCATTGTTATGCTGCATTCATGGATTCTCATGCATATATTCACTATTTTACGTGTTACTGAGGTTTTGGATTTGGATTTCCGTAAGATTTTCTGGATTTGGAGGAAAACCGCAAAAACACAGATAAACATTTTCTCTCTTTTAAAATAAAAAGTGCGGTTTTCCCATGATGTATGAGTCGTCCACCATGAGTTTGCTGATGGATTTGGAAACCCGATTAGAGGAGACGGATGAACCGTTTCGGGTACTTGGTGGACCCGGTGCGGTACCCCGGGGCAAGATGAATGTGGTGATGACGTTGAGCCTGGCAGGGGAGCACTACCGACCGGTGATTTTACCTGACGCGTCGGATATCCGGAGGATACCGTCGTGGTCTTGAGATTGATGGTAGGGGCCGGTCTGGACTGACGGCGCCCTAGATTTTGTGATTGGGATACAGAGATATCGGGATATTTGGATTACGTTTTGTGCCGATGTTAGGCACTGTTTTATGCTGATTTCATTATGATACCTCATTTTAAAAATACAAAGGAAATCTCACTAAAGTATGAAAACAGTTTCTTCATTTACATGTATTATGTTCTCATGCATTCATACCTCATTCTTATGTTATATTGCTACCTGAGGCACTGACACAGGCACAGGAGATTACACTCGGGTTAGATATTTACCCTAGCCTTGTTATAGGCTGCATGTTTTATATTGAGGAATTTGTACTGATCGTTTTGACCTAGGATTATGTCTTGCGTTCGGTTTCTGCTTGTAGTTATTGTCTTTTCACGAGTTGGCAACTCACCCCCGTTGTGCCACAGTTCTTGCAGGTTTTGCCGTACAGGTTCCTTTGCGGCATTTCTGGCACATTGCTTCCTTGCGGGTGAATTGCATTTGGTAGGTGGTTCCTTTTGCATCAAAACCACCATTGTACTTATATTATTCTTTGTATCTAGAATTTCCATCAACCAAATTTGTTTATTGTTTCAGACTCAGACTTTAGTGATGTTTTATTTGGCCTTAGAGTCGCGCTTAGTAGTATTGCGGTTTTCATGCTTACTGTGTTTCTTTTGGATCGATCCTCGCCTTTCGGCGTTGTATATTATATTGCATGTGTGGTTGTGACCGTCAATTGACGAAGAGCTAGCTCCCGCTTGGGGATGCCTTTTATCATTGTATATATGTTATGCTTGTTATATCCCGTTCGGGGCCAGTATTTACAAAAGAAACTCTGCCGAAATTTTTAGAAAAGACTTTACCTTTTAAAAATGCACCTTCGGCTTAGTTATTTAAAAACCTCGACTTCAAACATATTTTCCTTCACTTCTTTAAACCAGTTTTCTTCACTTACTCTTAAAATGGTTTTAGATTTCTGGGCTTTGGCTTACTTGGATCAGATGGAGTCCTATAGATTTCATATGGTTCGAGAGCCAGTCACGTGCTCTTTCGGGTCGTGACAATTTGATAGAATCAAGGATTCAGTAGATTCTAACGAACCTCAACCTCTCCGTCGTTCTAGTAAGGTTCCTCACCTACCTGAGAGTTACTTCGGTTTCTCTATGACAGTGGGAGCGAGGATTACATCATGAGATGATGACCCAACTAGTTTCGAGCTGGCCATCAGGAGTGAGACTCTGTAAGAATGGCTGGATGTTTATCGATCTGAGATGGAATCCTTATACACCAACAAAGTATGGACTTTGGTTGCTATATCTGAAGGGTTAAATCCCCATCAGGAGCAAGTATATCTTGAGAAGATTACTTGGTGTACATGGAAAGGTTGAGACTTTCAAAGCTTGACTTGTTAAAGGTTTTCATCATCAACCAGGCGTGGATAGTGGTGAAACCTTTTCAAGTAGCTATGCTTAAGTCCATCCAGATCCTACTTGCCACGGCTACATACCATGACTACGATATCTGGTGGTTGGGTGTCATGACTGCTTTTCTAAATGATGTTTTAGAAGAGTGCGTCTATAAGTACACAGCCAGAGGTCCTCGTAGACAGTGGGAGCAGCGGAAACGTGTGCAAGATGCTTTATAGGATTAAAGCAGGCATCGCGGAGTTGGAACATCTATTTTGATGGATTAGTCAAAGAGTTTGACATCATCAAAATGGTAGATGAACCTTGTATATACGAAAAGGTAGTAGGGAGTATGGTGGTGATCCTCGTAGAGTACGTGGATGAGATACTCTTGATAAGAAAGGAGTTTCCTATGCTACTCTCGGTCAATCTCCGCTTATCACAATGATTCTCCATATAGGATCAAAGTGATACCTCCTAAATCCTAAGTTTTGGATCTATGAGATAGATTTAATTGGATGTTAGGATTCTGACGAGCTGTAGTGAGATGGTATCAATCGATCCTGGGGAGAATCACTGGAAGGGTTCCAGAGTGATAAAGACGACTGAGTGTCAGTCACAGGCATTGTCTTTACCCTCAGTAAAGGGACGGTATGTTGGAAGAGTTCCAAGCTAGATACCGTGGCATACTAGACGATAAAGGCAGGATACATCGCTACTTAAGATGCTACCAAAGAGGCTGTTTGGGTGTATATTGGTTCATGAGATGAAGTATGTTCCTCCCATTGTGTGACAATGGAGTTGTGGCTTATGCCAAGGAACGCAGGTCCCATCAGTGATCCAGACATATTCTAAGGCAGTATCACTTGATCATGAAGATGGTTGATCTCTAAGGGATCGAGGTTAGGAGAGTAGACTCAGAGGACAACACGGCGGATCCACTCACGAAGGCCTATTCCCAGAGAAAGACTTTTATGGGATGGTTGAGTATGAGATACTACAACTACTGCTACAGATGGCCCTAGTGCAAGTGGGAGATTGTTAGTTATATGTATGCCCTAGAGGCCATTACTGTACATTGGATGTATATTATAGTGGATGCTGGGACATATATAGGGAGGACTTTCTTGCTCGACATGATAGTATGCTATCTGGTTACTATTTACCTTAACGTGTATATTGATTGTCTCTCTATTGCATGTTGGTAAAGCCCTTAGGATGTGTACTTGACTACCTGGACTATGATGCGGATCATACTAGTGGGGACATGGTAGTCCATAAGTACATCCTTGAAAGTCCCTAGTCGTGGGTGTATCGAGATGGGGCATCGATATACCAGAGTAGACTAGCGTGTACCTTCTCGACCCATACAGATGGGCGATGGATGATCCCATATCCATCGGTGTTTGACATCAGAGATGATATACGGGTGCTCAGTAGAGACTGGGTACACTGGACGGACTCGCCGAGAACTCCCAGATGGTATTATACCTCACGTCAGATGGCAGTTCTCTGGTGACACTGGTACAGAGTAGTCTGTTGACCCGAGATCGTCATAGAGTCTTGTGTGGTTCCCACTGTGCTTTGATTTCCATCTTACCACGTTCAAGAGGGCATGCAAAACGGTGGTTTTTGGGTACAGTCCCGAGTCACATGGAGGCAATGAGCGATAGGAGGGGATTCGTCTCTCCCGGTATAGGGAGTAGATGTTGCGCTGTGTTCGATTGGCTATAACCGGAAATCCCTGGCCAGGGTTGCTGAGATATACTGGTAAGTGTTACCAGTAGTTTCTCGAACTGTTATAGACCTCATATCGACACGACTTATCAAGCTATTAGGGTCTGACGTTTACCACCCCTAGGCGAGATATGCGACATATCAGACGATCAGACCGGACTGTACGGTAGTGTTACTGGTTGGATTCACTGGAGTGTGAGCGGGCTTGCTCGTCGATCTTCAGATCGCTCAATACCCGGGTGGCCGTTACGTTTAGCAGACCGCTTGTGGCTTGTGGGTGTTTGATATGATCATCATCTGCTGTCGGCGTATTGACGAGTCTTTAGAGTCATACACAGAGGTTTCCTGGTTCAAGCGAAACGAAATAGGAGCGCATATGAGATATGTGCGGGACCGAGAATAATGCGTGTAAGTGATACCGTATTTCATTCTCGCGATCAATGTGTCGAATGGTTGTATGCGATATAACCTAGTTATCGATTCAAGCGTTGATTCGATAAGCCGATACATTGTATACTAGTCGGTTGTGTGCGACATGACCGGATCATTGAATCAAGTGTTGATTTAATGATTTAATGCATAATTATATATTTGATATATTACTTTGCATTAACTAGTATTGGTTCACTTTAAATGGATTTGCTCACTCGGAATGTGCACATTGTATATGTGATATACTTTTGTACACAAGTTTGTATCATGATTGATGATGCATGCTTATTTGGTTAAGTGTAAAGATTAAACCATGGTTATTTAAATGGTTAGGGTTTTGTTTTTCATATCTATTTATTTATTCTTTATTCTTTTTGGAAAATAATTAGCATAAAGAATAAATGGTGGCTTTCTTTGGATGGATTATGAAGCTTCATGAAGCTTTTGACTTTGTGACTTTTTTTATCTCTTGCTTAACCCTAACCATTCCCACTAACCATGATTTGTTCTCTACACTTGACCATGGTTGAGAGATGATAAGTATTATTATTATTTTCTTTTTACATAATACTTATGATATCATCATCTTATTCTTCTTCTTCATCTTCAATGAAGAAAACCTTTCTTCATCAATGGTGGATTGATGAAACAAGTGAGAAATCCAATTCTAAAGTCTACCCACTTCCTATTTCTTCATCCTCTACCTCTTGCCAAGTAGTAGAGTGTGTTTCCTTCACAAGTTTTCAAGGCTTGGTGAAGTTGGAGCTTGATCTAGCGATGCTTCGACGTAGATCATCTTCGGCACGTCGTTGATGACCTAGCCCGCCTATTCTCCGATGAAGCGAACGCGAGAGTCCAAGATCGGATTTGTACAGCGGAGATGACTTCTTCATGGAGCTATGGAGGTGGACAAACGGATCTACAAAGGTTGTATTTCCGTTACACTTTAGTTAAGTTGTTAACTAGTTCATGTTTCGCCTAGAAATCTAGCCGACGATCCGTATTAGGGTCTCTCGGCACCATTAAAATTTGAAATTGGCATGGTTGATGCCTTGTGAGACCTCTTGAGAGTGCCTAAGAACCCTAGAGTGAGTAATAGATAACATCTACTATGGCTATCGTATGCATGTACACAAGTATCCTAGCATCTCTAGGACAGGTATGGCTATATGTACTAGCAGGTATGTATGCATCATCAGTGTACTATCAAGTATGTATGTCACATGGATGTAATAACAGGTATGTATGCCACATGAATATACTGTCATATATGAATGCTATACGAGTCAACTCAAGATCTCATCATGTAGGTATAAGAATTGTTCTTTATTCTGTTTTTGAAACTCTTTTTAAAACATTAGCATAATATCCATGAAATCAATAACTCCGTGTCTAGCAACGACACCTCAAAACTGTCTAAATCTCATGTATCCATGTCAAGTATCTCTGGCCTCAGCCATCCGGCTGATCCATGTCAAATATCCATATCTCAATCCAGCGGCCCCGGTCGGTATCCTCTGGATATCCGCCGTGCCAATGAAGTCACCGGTAGGTAATCCGTCTCCTGCCAGGCTCAACGCCATCTCCTGCGATCTTCTTGCCCCGGGGTACCGTACCGGGCCCACCATGTACCCGAGGCGGTTCATCCACCTCCTCGAAACGGGTCTCGAAAACCATAGCGAAACTCATGGTGGACGACACTTTGCATCACTAGAAAACCACAACTTCTATATTTAAAAGGTTATAAGTTTGAAATCTTGCGGTTTTCCCCCGAAATCCAGAAATATCATAAATCTCGTGAAATCAGCTTGAATGCATATGTCAATGATTATGAATGCCTACGGTGTCAATTTACAATGTATGATTTATACTAGGCATGAGCAAATGATATAATGATACATATGCATGAGGATAGTGATTCTTATGGTTTTATTTTAAATACTTATTGCAATATCACATTTCTAAGCAATTAACACGTTTCAGATTTAAGGTTATCTAGTGTTGTGACATGGCAATTACCAGGGTGTGTGTGTCCACATGAATAGTGCTCGTGCAGCATATAAAACCTGGTAATGGTGCATGTGTCCTACAAATGAGTTTGCATATAAGGGTATAACATATAGATATAACTGCAGCAATATCATGCAAGTATTATTACTCTAATGTCACAAGTACTATCAAGGCTACTAATTACAAGTTTATTAAATCTAACGGGCGACTCGCGCCATCCAAACGATCGTCCCCCGCAGATGTTAAATCAACTCACCCGTGATCCTGTGCTAAGTGTGTCCGACCACCTGCTTTCCTTTCTCCGCTGCGCTTGAAGTCCTCGCTGGCGAACCTAGAATTTACAAAAGTCACCAAATAAGGAAAAATCCTGCAAAACGCGATATATCTATAAAATGGATACGCGTTCGTGAAACTAAACGCGTGTGCACACGACATGACGCGACGCGCACAAACCACCAGAACCAAAACAGACACGCTGTGTCGTGCAGCGCGCCACAGAACCACGCATATCACGCGCGTGTCGCACGAGACTCAAAACATCGGAAACACGCTAATAGCTCCAGATTTTGACACTGGGACAAACTCAAAAAGTTACAGATATTAACAGACTAACCTACCCAGAAAGACCCTACACCCAAAATTCCCATACCCCACCCGCTACTCTGGCTGCAAATTGCGGCCAGAACGATTAAACCGGCGGCCGTGAGGGGGAGTTGGGTCCTCGTGCTCTGTGTGTGTGTTTCTACTAGTCTCACCATGCTACAGCCTTCACAATTTTATTCTGAAGGTCTCGGGTCAACAGCAGATCCAACAGAGGCTAAAAAGTCAATAAAACTGCTAAATTATGCCAAGTCGGGTAAAACGGGTGTCTTTGTGAAATCTGGGGCAATCCTCTGGTTAACTGGCCTCATTTGTACCTAAAAGGGCTATTCTAACTAACACTACCTTCACTTTGCCAAAATTCCCCTTAATTCACCCAAAATCACAACTAAGCATGAAATAAACACTAATTAAGCTAGATTACCTTGATTTTAGCGATTTAAGGTTACCCATCAAAATTTAACGACACTACTAGGCTTAAACAGTCTAATTAACACCAAAATGGTTCCATTAAGCTACAAGCACTCTAATGAAACTAGATCTACCATCACAACACAAGTCTAGTACTAAAATTACGATAAAACACCAAACTAGCTAGTCGAGCACATAATCTACACAAATTGGAAAGAGTTTACGAGTTATACCCCCTAAGAAATTTGTAACCAAGGTGAAGGAGAAGAAGGAGGGAGTAGGTGCTGCAAAACTTGGCTGGAATGAGCTGAGCTTCACCGAAGCTGATGCTGAAATGTTGTTGTTGCTGTTGCTGGTGATGGTGGGGCTGTTGCTATGGTGTGGTGTTGAGCTGAGGTGGTATGGTGTTGGGCTGAGGTGGTGTGGCTGGTGGGTGCTGTGCTGGGTTGAAGCTATGCTGTTTTCAGGGTGAAATGCTGTTTTCAGCTGATGCTGAAACTGAAACAGGTTTGGGTGCTTGCTGTTTTGAAGTGGTAGCAGCAGCAGGGGCTGGGGGTGAAGTTGAGGGAAGGCTTGAGTGTTTGGAGGGGGTGTTATGTAAGGAGTTGGGACTGATGTAGCAGCTGCTGCTGCTGATGTTTTGATACAATGGCTGATGTTGGTTTGTAGGCTGAAATGAGCTGGAAGTGGGCTGATGTGAGTGCGTGAGAGAGGGATTTGAGGTTGGGCTGCTTGTAATGATGATAGGGCTGAGATGAGGATATATGGATGATGGTTTGAGCTAATGTTGCTGTTTTGGGGGCTGAAACAGCTGCTGTTGCAGCAGTTTTATGTGCTGATGTGTGATGAAGGGGCTGAGAATGGGTTGATGTAAATCACCAGCTGCTGTAGCAGCAAAAAGGTAGTGGTTTGGATGGCTGATCTGTTGGTATAAGGGCTGAACTGATGCAGTTTTGGGCTGATAATCTAGTATGAGTGAGAGAAAGGTGATAAAAGTTTGAAGTGAAGTGAGGAGACTTAACCTTAAACCGACATCCTCCCTTTCCCAACCAAAAGCCATCATGACACATCACATCCCTCTCAAGTCAACCTTAAAACTCTCTAAATACCCATGGTCAAACCCAACCATCCTCAATTAACTTAACCAAGGACCTAACCACCATGGTTAGCTTAAACGTAGTTAACCCACAAGCTCAATTATATGGCAAACCTAATCTTAATCCAATTAACGTGCACAAGTGTGTGTGGTCGAGATAAATTCCCACAAAAATAACCATAAACCCAGATAAATTACTAGAATCCCGTTTTGGTAAAATTTTTACAAAAAAACCCACATTAACACTCAATTACCACTAACCCTAAACTCAGGTGTTACACTCCCACTGTTTTAATCAAATCTGCCTTCAAACCCTAAAAGGAAAGACTAGTCGGGATTAATTACACGCTACAAGTTCGCCAATCTTTCAGCCAGGCCAGTGTCGGTACTTTGAGGGAGGTTCCCCGTGCTTTCGCACGGACCTAATTAAAGTAAACCTCATTTTCCCAGAGGCGTAACCCCGTTGACACCTTTCTAGACACCTACTTGATCGGCTAATTGTAATGTGTAAAACTCTCGCAGGAGTAACAATTACTCGCAGTGGGTATCGAGATCCAACTATCTCATAGAAGGTATGCAATTTCAATGCAAATTTCAACACTTGAAATTCCCGATAATTTTGCCCCTAGCGTCCTATAACCTTGACGCAGGCCAACAAACCATAGTGCGCTAGTCAAGTTCAACCCGTCATTTCCTGATTGAATTAAACCCACCCGCACGACCCTTGACGCAGGCCAACAAAGTCGCACGCCTACCCTAATCCAATCTGCATCATATGCATAAGCAGATAAATACTAGTTAGCTACCGCACACTACGCCTTGACGCAGGCCAACAAACGTAGCATGAATACTAACTACTACTTATCTGTAATGACGGAGGGCTACGACAGGTTTTTCTGAAAACCTATTGCATAATGAACTTGATATCGTTGTAGAATCAAATGATTTTAAAATGGAGTGTTTTTGAGGCTTTTCTAGTTTTGCTAAAGGGGTCACTCCCGGTGAAGGGATCGTCGGCCCTTTCCTCATCGAATAAGGTACAGGATATATCATATATACCGCTGTGCAAAGCAAAAACTATAGAAGCAATCAAAAGACAAACCGAGGGGTGCAGTATCTGCTAGTTATTGCTAAAGGGGTCACTCCCGGTGAAGGGATCTCGGCCATTTCCGTATCGAATAAGGTGCAGGATGTTCTATAAGGAACACCGCGATGCAAAGCAAGAACTATAGCTACCTGTTTTTGAAAATTCGATTCTACAACATCTTTTAGGTTTCTTTTCTTTCATTAATCATATTAATGAAGTCCCATCATTTAAATCACCTAAACATCATAGATAAATACGACTTACACTTATGCCATCCGCCTTCACCTCGATGTCCTCTCGTGCACCGTTAGGTTAGGTAACTAACGATAGAGCGGGGCAGGGCTAGCGCGAGTGCAAAACATAAGTAACGTCTATATAATATATCATATATACTATATACAGTATCCATCATAACATATCAAATGATCACATCACAGACATCGCGGCAGAAGAAACATATGAAATATTGGATATACTAGGACGTCCGTGTTTTCAATACGAGCCTGTATAAAACACGGATTCCATGGTCGCAATGAATAGCCAAACCCACACCCCAAGACCCCTACGAGAGTGGCAAGCAACCCTACCAATTCTAGAGTTAGGAGACCCGGACTCAACTCCTCGAGTTGGTCTCCCACTGGACTCTAGAACCCGGTTACTTGTGCTTTCCTCCTTAGGTCTATCCTAGTGCGGAAAAGTAAATAATATACAAATGGTGACAGCAACCTCCACCCGGAAGTGTCCCAATAAAAGAATATTACATACAATAAATTTTACATGATTGAAAATAAAAAAAACTCTCATCTCACATAAAACCCCCGGCTATTCAAAACGCGACGATCCAATATAACATATCCAGCAACACATAACATCACATGTCATCAACATAAGTAAATGTGCGCATCCCAATTGTCGTTGACATATAACAACGAAACCGGCGATATCACATATTACACTTACGGTCGCAGAAAAGAAAGTGTAAAACTACAACAGTTGGAATCCGCAAACTCTTTAGACATCGCATGCCTAACCATCTGAATTCCTTAGACATCGCATGCCTAACAATTATAAACTCCGCATTTTAGTCTCTATATCGAAAACACTTTTAAATATCTAGTCGGGCAATTCAACAAGATTCCCGATAAACTGATCGAATGCTCGTCGCAAACTTTTGTAGACGGCCGCACCCCCGGATGCCGTCGACGAAGTGCACTAAGGCAGAACACCGTTGCCGCGAGCACCCGAACGGATGCTTTTGGCGACGGGGTTCTCCTACAGTCACTTGGTCGGGGCTATGGGGCATGGATGTCTATTAAGTTTACTCGGCGAGTATCCGCGTACGCTACGTGATTGCGACGGACTTTTGATCGCATCAAAATTCCGTGGCAACCGATCAAGTGAGACTAAACTGCTATGTTCATAACATCCAAATTAGTTATCTCATAACTACTTGTGAATTCCAAATTTTGTATCACATTCCTGATAAATAGAAAATGTTAAACTTTCCGATCGAACAATCAAACACCCAAGTTTTCCCGATACAGCTCAACACATGAAATAAGTTTAAAAACATCCACTTCATGCCACAGAACCAATGGTCCAGCCGTAGATGGGTCAAGCTAACGCCTCACATGTGGCACGCCGTACTTCCCCAAACCCGAAGGTTCAAAGGGCAGTTCAAGACGGTCACATAATCGAGTTAAGGTTTGTTGTCTTCTAGAGGGTCCATCGCGTTACTTGCACTACTTAGAACGTTTTCAAACTGCGGAAAAATCCAACACTTGGAAATTTCCCGGCAGGGGAAAAATTGGGTATTTATATCCGGTCGAACTTTTCAACATATTCAAAAATTATCCGGATTAACACAGACAAAGTTAAATATTCCGATCGAATCGTCGAACTCCCAATACAACCCAGAAAACTCAACACTTGAGTATACATTAAAAATTTCCAGAAGATTCAGTAAACTAATAAGGAAGTTACTGTGCAAAAATAAAGTATCAATGTGACTGTACGGCCGCGGAACCGCCGCACGAGCCATGCTCGTGCCGCGTTTCCGCGGCGCCTTAATAGAATTAGGCACTCTTTTTGCACAGTAACTCCTAAAAACGCCTGCTGATTTTTCTGCATATTTTTAATTTGGAAAAATCCACATTTTCAGAAAATGTACAGAGAAGTGTTTGAGTTAGGGTTTCGGGGTTCGATCGGATTTCTAATATCGTCTACACTGCGCCTAAAGGTCTAACTAGGCTCTGATACCATTGTAGGGTTACAAGGCACACTCAAGAGGTTCCACAAGGCATCAACCATGCCAAATTCAAATTTTCCGGTGCCGAGAAACCCTAAACTAGATCGTTAACTAGAGATTAGGCGAAAATACAAGCTAGTTAACAACTTAACTACAAAGTGAATAAAAATACAACCTTTGTAGATCCGGTCCTCCACTTCTAAAGCTCCGTGTTGACGTCCCTCCGCTGCGATCATCGGGTCCCGGACTCTAGTGATGGTTTCGTCGGAGAAATGATCGGGCTAGGTCATTGACTTCGAGGCCGAAGATGATCTACGTCGAGGCGACTCAAACTCAAGCTCCATCTTCACTAGGTCAAGAAACATGTGAAGAAAACACTCTCTACTACATGGCAAGTGATAGAGGATGAAGAAATAGGAAGTGGGTTCACTTTGGATTTTGATTTCTCACTTGATTTCATCACTTAGAATTTTCTAGCAAGCTTTTCTTTTCTTCATGAAGAAGATGAAGAAGAAGAATGAAAAAGAATTAACTTAAAAGAAAATTATGTCACGACCCGCAGGGTACGGAACGTGACTGGCACTTAAGTTTACGAAACGTCTCAAGACGTCCGTAAAATAAGTAAGCCAAAACCCAGAAAACCAAAACCAAATAAGCAAAAGAGTGAAGAGAACCCAATCAATTGAAAACGAGTTTATCAAATAAGTCATGTAAAACCTTTTTAAAAACAATATCAATTTTTCCGAAAATTTCGGCAGAGTCTCCTTTGTAAATACTGGCCCCCAAAATGGGTACAACAAGAATAAATATGAATACAACAAATAAGGCATCCCCAAGCGGGAGCTAGCTCTTCGCCACAAGGCGGTCACAAATCCCACGCAATATAAAGCAACAACATGCGAAATAATCATAAGGAAGCATGACAAAAACAGCATGTCGACTCAAGTGAGCTCGACCCCAAAATACAACATAAAAAGTCCACAAATCTCACAGTCTCATCTCTAGGTCAATATACAACAATACTGGTAGATACAGTAGATGGAGTACACTAGATACAAAGAATATACAAGGTGGTACAAAAATAATAATAATACCCACCTAAGAGCAAAACCTCGAGTCCAGGCAAAGGAGGCAAAAGAAGCAAGTGCGCCCGCCGCTACTGTACTGACGGAGCGGACCTGCAAAAGGCTGTGGCACAACGGGCGTGAGTTGCCAACTCGTGAGTAATAAATAACATCTATAGAGGCTATCGCAAGTATGCACACAAGCATCCTAGCATCTATAATAAAGGTATGGCAGGATATAATAACTGGTATGTATGCAATATGACTATACTAGCAAGTATGTATGCAATATAAATATACTCGTGATCCGCATATGTAAGTATAAGAAATCATCTTTTTCCTTTAGGAATCTCCTTTGAAATATCAGCACAATACCAATAGAACCAAAAGAATCCGTGTCCAGCAACGACACCTCAAAACTGTCTCAAATCTCATATCAAAGTATCTCTGGCCTCAGCCGTCCGGCTGACCCATCTCAAATATCAATATCTCATCATCTCGCGGCCACGGTCGGTATTCTCTCGATATCCGCCGTGCCAAAACTGTCTGTAGAGTTCCTAGGCACTCTCAAGGGGTCTCACAAGGAATCAACCATGCCCGTTTCAAAAAAAATACGGTGCCGAGAAACCTTAGACTACGGATCGTTAGCTAGATGTCTAGGCGAAAAAGAAACAAGTTAACACTTAACTATAAGAATACGGAAATACAACCTTTGTAGATCCGGTGCTCCACCTCGACGGCTCCGCAATGAAGTCCTCTCCGCTGTCCAAATCGAACCATGACTCTCACGGTGGTTTCATCGGAGAAAAGACCGGGCTAGGTCGTCGACGACGTGCCGAAGATGATCTACGTCGAAGCATCACTAGATCAAGCTCCACCTTCACCAAGCCATGAAAACTTGTGAAGGAAACACACTCTACTACTTGGCAAGAGGTAGAGGATGAAGAAATAGGAGGTGGGTTCACTTTAGATTTGGATTTCTCACTCTTTTTCATCACTTGCCATTGATGGAGGCAAGCTTTCTTCACTTGAAGAAATGAAGAAGAAGAAGAATATTATGATAAGTTCTTCTAAAATGAAAAGAATAATGAATTCTTATCATAATAGAACCATGGTTAGGTGTAGAGAATTAATTAGGGTTAAGTGGAATGGTTGGGGTTAAGGATGAGACAAAGTGGTCACAAAGTCAAAGTATTCATGAAGCTTCATGAAAGAACAAAGAATGCCATCATTTTATCATTTCCTTTTCTTTTTCCAAAAGAATAAATAAATGAATAAAATGTATAAGCAAATAATAAACCCTAACCATTTCATTAACCAAGGTTTAATTCTTTATACTTAACCAATTTTACATGCACCATCAAACATGATACAAGCAAGTGCACAAAATCATATCAAATATACAATGTGCACATCCGAGCGAGAAAATCCATTTAAAGTGAACCGATACTAGTTAATGCAAAGTAATATATCAAATATATAATTATGCATTAAATCATTAAATCAACACTTGATTTAATGATCCGGTCATATCGCATATAACCGACTAATATCTACAGTAACAACTTATCGAATCAACACTTGATCCGATAACCCGGCTATATCGCATATAACCGATCAATGTCACAAATCGCGAGAATCGAATACAGTATCACATACTGGTATCATTCTCGGTCCCGCACATATCTCATATGCGCTCCTATTTCGTTTTGCTTGAGCCAGGAAACCTCTGTGTAGGACTCTAAAGACTCGTCAATACGCCGGCAGCAGATGATGATCATATCAAGCACCCACAAGCCGCAAGCGGTGTGCTAAACGTAACGGCCACCCGGGTATTGAGCGATCAGAAGATCGACGAGCAAGCCCGCTCACACTCCAGTGAATCCAACCAGTAAGACTACCGTACAGTCCGGTCTGATCGTCTGATATATCGCATATCTTGCCTAGGGGTGGTAAACGTCAGACCCCAATAGCTCGATAAGTCGTGTCGATATGAGGTCTATAACAATTCGAGAAACTACTGGTAACACTTACCAGTAAATCTCAACAACCCTGACCAGGGATTTCCTGTTATAGCCAATCGAACACAGCGCAACATCAACTCCCTATACCGGGAGAGACGAATCCCTTCTATCGCTCATTGCCTCCATGTGACTCGGGACTGTACCCAAAAACCACCGTTTTGCACGCCCTCTTGGATGTGGTAAGATGGAAATCAAAGCACAGTGGGAACCACACAAGACTCTATGACGATCTCGGGTCAACAGACTACTATGTACTAGTGTCACCAGAGAACTGCCATCTGACGTGAGGTATAATACCATCTGGGAGTTCTCGGCGAGTCCGTCCAGTGTACCCAGTCTCCACTGAGCACCCGTACATCATCTCTGATGTCAAACACCAATGGATATGGGATCATCCATCGCCCATCTGTATGGGTCGAGAAGGTATACGCTAGTCTACTCTGTTATATCGATGCCCCGTCTCGATACACCCACGACTAGGGACTTTGAAGGATGTACTTATGGACTACCATGTACCCACTAGTATGATCCGCATCATAGTCCAGGTAGTCAAGTACACATCCTAAGGGCTTTACCAACATGTAATAGAGAGGCAATCAGTATACACGTTAAGGTAAAGTGTAACCAGATAGCATACTATCATGTCGAGCAAGAAAGTCCTCCCTATATATGTCCCAGCATCCATTACAATATACATCTATGTACAGTAATGGCCTCTAGGGCATACATATAACTAACACAGTCACCGGTAGGTAGTCCATCCCCTGCTAGGCTCAATGTCAACAACACATTCTTCTTGCCCCGGGGTACCTTACCGGGCCCACCATGTACCCGTGACGGTTCCTCCACTCCTCGACACGGATCTCGAAAACCACAGCAAACTCATGGTGGACGACACTTTACATCACTAGAAAACCGCAATTTTGCATATTTTAAAAAGGGTAATAAGTTTTAGAAATTTTGCGGCTTTCCCCCGAAATACAGAAATATCATAAATCTCAAGAAATCATCATGAATGCATACGTCAATGATAATGAATGCATATGGTATTAATGTTCAAGTTACAATGTATGATTAATAGACTAGGCATGAGCAAATGATATAATGATATACATGCACATGAATAGCAATTCTACTATGTTATTTTAAGGATTTATTGCAATAGTACAGGTTTAGATATCAAATAGGGTGACAATATTCTAGATTATAAGTTATCTAGTGTCGTGGCATGGCAATTACCAGGGCGTGTGTGTACGCATGAATAGTGCTCGTGCTGCATATAAAAACCCTGGCAATGGTGCAGGTGTCCTATAGAATGGGTTCGCATATGTATGTCAAATAAAGCATGGATGTAGTTACTTATATTACTAGAAATCTTTAACTACTTAAACTATCGGGCGACTTGCGCCATCCAAATGATAGTCCCCCGTAGATGTTACATCTACTCACATGAATCCCTAGCTAGTCACGTCCAATCACCGCTTTCCCCTTTCGTGCCGCGTCTGACGTCTCCGCGACCGAACCTGGAATTTACATCAATACCAAACATAAGGTTACATATCAAGAACGACGCAAATCCCAAACGAAAATACCATAGTTCACAAGCTAGGTACAACATGCACGAGGTGCGCGGAACACACGCGAAAATCGCAAAAACTAACTAAAATCGTCGATTGGTCGCCCGGAAAAACTAAAACCCGAACACACAAAAATCCGCACTCACACATCCTAAAAGTCATAGGATACGCTAAAAATGTCATCAAGACATCGCAATTAATTCATCACAATATTTTATAACACAACTAGTAAGCTAGAATTTGCAATTTGGTGCAAACATCGACAATTAGCGACAAAGTTATCACAGTCCAACACAACCATCCAACCACACAACTAGTTAGCCACAATAACAAAATTTTAACTCATTTACCATGCTACAAAACCCAATATCCAAACACAACCCTTTCTTGAATTTTGGTAATTAGCAATCTTAATGAAAATTTCACACAAGTTTAACATAGATTAGCATAATATGAAGCCACTTAAGCAAAGTAACCTTAAAGATTGGTTTAGTAAACAAATAGATAGCTAATTAGCTTTAATTAACTAAATAATGGTTTCTAAAAACCCTAGTTTAACTCTAACCATAAACCTTTAATAGCTAGATCAGAAACTAACACTAAATTAACACTAGATTTTAGCCCAATTAGCAAGTTAACCACTTAGATTAAGCTAACAAAATAACAAGATAACAAAATAGCTTAATTAACCCCTTAATGGTGTTCTAAACCCTAAATTAATTTCAACCCACAAACTTTAAAAAAACTAGTATGCAAATAGCACTAAAATTAACACTAAAACAACTAAATTAAAGGAATTAACCATAAGTAATTAACTTGATGGAAATTATACCTCAAGATCTATGGATCTAGCAACAACAAGAGGCCTCCAAAGATGGCTTCATAGCACCATGACCCAAGCAAGAGAGGCTAAGGAGAATGGGATGAAGGATGGGGTTATTTTGTGAGGTTTAAATTTGGAAATTTTGGAGCAACTTAATGAATTTTTGAAGAAAATGAAAAGAACAAAGATGAAGTGGGCTGCTGCAGCATTCTCGGCCAGAATGAGGGAGAGGGGGATGGTGTGGGGTGTGGGAAAAGTCTTGGTCAACCCACACCAAACAAGTAAAGACCCATACCCAATAAAAAAATCCAAAATCCTTAAAAAAACATCTCTTTTCTACACAAGAATGAAGTCAAAGAGGCAAGCATTTTTTTTTCTTAGGTTACTGGAAATGGGCCGGCCTAGGGCTGAGGGAAGAGAGAGAGGGGTTTTACAAAAGAAATTTTATGCTAAAAGACCCCCTACATGTCCAAAATTGCAAGTTTTAGCTTAAAATTCAATAAATTTCGTTTTCCATAATAAAAATTAGTTAAAACTTAAAATAAAATACTAAAAATTTATACTACAACTAGATTTTAATTAACATGATTTTAAAGCTTAAATTTAGCCCATTTAAATTTGTATTTATCGCTAAATTTAATGTATTTTCTTACCGGCTTAAAATAATATAAAAAAATTGAAAAAAAGGGAAAATTTTTAAACGACCATAATTTCATAATTAACTCATTTGATACTAAAAACTAGCAATTACCTATCCAAATTAGATATAATTAGTCCTAAACTGCAAAATAACAAAAAGGACGGTTTTCGGAAAAATACCGAATTTTCACCGATTTTCAGGAAAACACCAAAACGACTTTTCAAGGCGTTACAAATTCAAGTGAATCTTATCATTTAGCAACCATGGGTGAGTTAACTTGTGTAGAGAATAAACTAGGGTTTAGGTGTAATGGTTAGGTTAAGGAAAAAACAAAATGGTAAAGACTTTCAAAGCTTCATGAAGCTTCATGAATAAAACAAAGCAAGCCTCCATTTTATTTTTGCCAAAATGAATAAAGAAAATAAATAAAACATATTAAAACCTAACCATTAACCTAAAGATCATCTAAAGTAAACATACACCCAAGTTTGCATGTATCATCAAACATGATACAAACTAGTGCACAAAAATATATCACATATACAACTTGTGCACTTCAAGTGAGAAAATCAGTCTTAAGTGAACCAATACTAGTTAATGTAAAGTAATATATCAAATATATAATTATACATTAAATCATTAAATCAACACTTGATTTAACGATCCGATCATATCGCATATAACTGACTAATATCAATAGTAACATCTTATCGAATCAACACTTGATCCGATAACACGGCTATATCGCATATAACCGATCAATGTCACAAATCGCGAGAGTAGAATACAGTATCACATAATGGTATTATTCTCGATCCCGCACATATCTCATATGCGCTCCTATTTCGTTTCGCTTGAGCCAGGAAACCCCTGTGTAGGACTCTAAAGACTCGTCAATACGCCGGCAGCAGGTGATGATCATATCAAACACCCACAAGCCGCAAGCGGTCTGCTAAACATAACGGCCACCCGGGTATTGAGCGATCAGAAGATCAACGAGCAAGCCCGCTCACACTCCTGTGAATCCAACCAGTAACACTACCCGTACAGTCCGGTCTGTTCGTCTGATATGTCGCATATCTCGTCTAGGGGTGGTAAACGTCAGACCCCAATAACTCGATAAGTCGTGTCGATATGAGGCTCATAACGGGTCGAGAAACTACTGGTAACACTTACCAGTAAATCCCTAAAGCAGCCTTGGCCAAGGACTTCCTGTTATAGCCAATCGAGCACTGCACAACATCAACTCCCTATAACGGGAGAGACGAAACCCCTCCTATCGCTCATTGCCTCCATGTGATTCGGGACTGTACCCAAAAACCACCGTTTTGCACGCCCTCTTGGACGTGGTAAGGTGGAAATCAAAGCACAGTAGGAATCACACAAGACTCTATGACGATCTCGGGTCTACAGACTAACCTGTACCAGTGTCACCAGAGAACTGCCATCTGACGTAAGGTATAATACCATCTGGGAGTTCTCGGCGAGTCCGTCCAGTGTACCCAGTCTTCACTGAGCACCCGTATATCATCTCTGATGTCAAACACCAATGGATATGGGATCATCCATCGCCCATCTATATGGGTCGAGAAGCTACACGCTAGTCTACTCTGGTATATCGATGCCCCGTCTCGCTACACCCTTGACTAGGGACCTTGAAGGATGTACTTATGGACTACCATGTCCCCACTAGTATGATCTGCATCATTGTCCAGGTAGTCAAGTACACATCCTAAGGGCTTTACCAACATGTAACAGAGAGACAATCAGTGTGCACGTTAAGGTAAAGAGTAACCAGATAGCATACTATCATATCGAGCAAGAAAGTCATCCCTATATATGTCCAAGCATCCACTACAATATACATCCTATGTATAGTAATGTCATCTAGGGCATACATATAATTAACACGTCAGACCCCAATAACTCGATAAGTCGGGTCGATACAAGGCTCATAACGGGTCGAGAAACTATTGGTAACACTTACCAGTAATCCGTAAAGCAGCCTTGGCCAAGGACTTCCTGTTATAGCCAATCGAGCACTGCGCAACATCAACTCCCTATACCGGGAGAGAAGAAACCCCTCCTATCGCTCATTGCCTCCATGTGATTCAGGACTGTACCCAAAAACCACCGTTTTGCACGCCCTCTTGGACGTGGTAAGGTGGAAATCAAAACACAGTGGGAATCACACAAAACTTTATGACGATCTCAGGTATACAGACTAACCTGTACCAGTGTCACCTGAGAACTGCCATCTGACGTAAGGTATAATACCATCTGGGAGTTCTCAGCGAGTCCGTCCAGTGTACCCAGTCTCCACTGAGCACCCGTATATCATCTCTGATGTTAAACACCAATGGATATGGGATCATCCATCACCCATCTGTATGGGTCGAGAAGGTATACGCTAGTCTACTCTGGTATATCGATGCCCCGTCTCGATACACCCACGACTAGGGACTTTGAAGGATGTACTTATGGACTACCATGTCCCCACTAGTATGATCCACATGAGTCCAGGTAGTCAAGTACACAACCTAAGGGCTTTACCAACATGTAACAGAGAGACAATCAGTGTACCTGTTAAAGTAAAGAGTAACCAGATAGCATACTATCATATCGAGCAAGAAAGTCATCCCTATATATGTCCAAGCATCCACTACAATATACATCCTATGTATAGTAATGGCCTCTAGGGCATACATATAACTAACAACATAGAGAAGGATATTCGGATCCGTTCGAATATCAATCTTATGTCACTTGTCAATCATGTCTCAAAGGAAAGATGACAAAGACTCCATTCACTAGACATGGAGTAAGAGCGAGCGAGCTCTTAGGACTAATACACAGCGATGTATGTGGTCCAATGTCTACACATGCAAGAGGTGGTTTTTCATATTTCATTATTTTTACGGATGATTTCTCTAGGTATGGATTCATTTTCTTAATGAAATATAAATCCGAGGCCTTTGAGAAATTCCAAGAATTTAAGAATGAAGTAGAAAACCAAACCGGCAAAAGTATTAAGACACTTAGATCTGATCGAGGTGGTGAATACTTAAGTGTTGAGTTCCTGGGTTACCTAAAAGAGAAAGGAATTATCTCTCAGCTTACTCCTCCATACACTCCACAGCATAACGGTGTATCGGAAAGACGGAACCGAACCCTATTGGATATGGTACGTTCCATGATGAGTAATGCTGAGTTACCGCGATCTTTCTGGGGTTATGCGCTAGAATCAGCAGCATATCTTTTGAACTGGGTTCCTACCAAGACTGTGTCTAACACGCCATTTCAGATGTGGAGTGGGAAGAAACCCTATCTTCAGTATCTGAAGATATGGGGATGTCCAACTTTTGTTAAAAAGCAGCATGCGGACAAACTCGAGGCACGATCAGTACAGTGTAAGTTTATGGGATATCCAAAGAACTCCTAGGGGTATTATTTCTATTACGCAGAGGAACAAAAGGTTTTTGTTCCTCGTAATGCCCATTTTCTAGAACAACAGTTTTTAGAAAAGGAAACAAGTGGGAGCGAAATAGAACCGGAAGAAATTCCAGAACCACAAACTACTACAGAAAGTTTGGTAGAACCAGAAGTTCAAGAAGAACAGGACATTCCCGCACCCCTCCGCAGGAGTAGTTGGCCGTCTCATCCGCCTGAGAGATACTATGGTTTTCTCATAGATGGTGATAGAGAAGATTGCATTATTGATAATGATGAACCTACTAGCTTCCAGCAGGCCATCTAGAGCGGCGACTCAGTAAGATGGCTGGATGCAATGTGGACCGAGATGGAGTCCATGTACACCAACAAAGTATGGACTTTCGACTTTGCTCCAGATGGGGTAAAACCCATAGGATGCAAATGGATCTTCAAGAAAAAGATTGTTGTAGATGGACAGGTGGAAACCTATAAGGCTAGACTTGCTGCAAAGGGTTTTCATCAAAAACCTGGTTTGGACTATGACGAAACTTTTTCTCCAGTGGCTATGCTCAAATCCATTAGGATCCTTCTTGACATTGCTGCCTTCCATGATTATAAGATCTGGCAGATGGACGTAAAGACAGCTTTTCTAAATGGTAATTTACAAGAGTGCGTCTATATGGATCAGCCAGAAGGTTTCAATCAAAGTGGGAGCAGCGGGAAAGTGTGCAAGTTGCTTAATTCCATTTATGCACTGAAGCAGGCATCGCGGAGTTGGAACATCTGTTTTGATGAAACGGTCAAAGTATATGACTTTATCAAAAATCCAGATGAACCATGTATATATAGTAAAATTGTAGCACGAACTGTCGTATTCCTCGTCTTGTATGTTGATGACATTCTCTTGATAGGAAATGACATTCCTATCTAATAATATGTCAAAGGATTCTTGTCACACAGGTTCTCCATGAAAGACCTGGGTGATGCCTCTTACATTCTGGGGATCCGGATCTATCGTGATGGATCAAAGAGGATGTTGGGACTTTCACAGTCCAGGTATATCAACACTATACTGAAAAGATTCAGTATGGAAGATTCTAAGCGCGGTAGTTTAACGGCTTGTCACGGAATCACCCTCTCCAAAGAGATGTCTCCCAAGACTGATTTGAAAAGGGAACGCATGCCTATTATACCTGCGGTAGGCTCTATAATGTATGTGATATTGTGCACCAGACCAGATGTAGCTTACGCACTGAACGTGGTAAGCAGGTATCAGTCAGACCCAGGGGAGAAGCACTGGATAGCAGTAAAGAACATTCTCAAGTACCTGAGAAGGACTAAGGAGATGTTCTTGGTTTACGGCGGAAAAGACCTCTAGATCGGGGCCTTTGCTGATTCCAGCTTCCAGAGTGACAAGGATGACTCCAAGTCCATGTCAGGTTATGGCTTTACCCTCAATGGAGGGGGGTGTGCTGGAAGAGTTCCAAGCAGGACATCGTTGCTGACTCAACGGTCACGACCCGAAAGTACGGAACATGACCGGCACTTAAACTACGAACGTCTCGAGGCGTACGTAATCTAAGTAAACCGAAAACCCAGAAATCCAAACCAAGAAAAGATATAGAGTGCAGGAAAACCAACTTAAAGCAAGTAGTTTCAATAGCATAAGCCGAATTATGCGAGTTTCTAAAAACATCAAAAATTTACTGAAAATTTCGGCAGAGTCTCCTTTGTAAATACTGGCCCCCAAACGGGATACAACATGAATAGTATACGAAATCAAGAAAAAGGCATCCCCAAGAGGGAGCTAGCTCTTCGTCAATCGATGGTCACAACCACACAAGCAATATAATATACAACGCCAACGGCGAGGATCAAAACTCAAAAGGAAACTCAAAACCACCAGAAATATAACGAGCGACTCTAAGATCGAAAGAATAAACAACACTGGTCTCTATCTCAAAGAATACATGTTTGGTTGATGGAACTTCTAGATACAACTGAATAATAATATACAAGATATAATGATGGGTAAGATACAAATAACCCACCTACTAGCAAGCCACCCGGAAATGGAAATAGTGCCAGCAAAGCCGTAATGAAACTTGTACGGCGAAACCTGCAAGAACTGTGGCACAACGGGGGTGAGTTGCCAACTCGTGAGTAGAAAAACATCTACGCACAGAAATCGCATAAATAACGCAATCCTAGGTCAAAGATCATAATATATCCTCAAATATGTATATAACATGCAGCCTATAACAATGGCTAGGGTAAATATCTAACCTGAGTGTAATCTCATGTGCCTGTGTCAGTGCCTCAGGTAGCAATATATCATATGAATGAGGTATGAATGCATGAAAACAGAATACATGTAAATGAAGAACTGTTTTCATAAATTAGTGAGATTTCCTTTGTATTATTAAACTGAGGTATCATAAATGAAATCAGTATCAACAGTGTCTAGCATCGACACAAAACATAAATCTCAATGTCTCGAAATATCAATGTCTCAATCTCAATATCTAGGGCGCCGTCAGTCCAGACCGGCCCCTACCATCCATCTCAAGACCACGACGGTATCCTCCGGATATCCGACGCGTCGGGTAATATCACCGGTAGGTAGTGCTCCCCAGCCAGGCTCAACGTCAACACCACATCCCTCTTGCCCCGGGGTACCATACCGGGCCCACCATGTACCCGAAACGGTTCCTCCACTCCTCGAATCGGGTCTCGAAATCCATCAGCAAACTCATGGTGGACGACTCATACATCATAGGAAAACCGCACTTTTTATTTCAAAAGAGAGAAATCAGTTTATATATGTTTTGCTGTTTTTCTCCAAATCCAGAAAATATCATGGAAATCCGAATTATCAATAGCATGTAGAACCATGAATATAAGCATGAGAATGAATAACAGTATGCATGAAGTGACAAGTAATAACTACAATATCTAAGCTGGCATATAAGGTATGTACACTAATATTATGTCAAACTACTGGCTATCAAGCTAAGTTAAGCAACAATATTTTCTAAGGTGTACGTGACATGGCAATTACCGATGAAGATGTGTGTGAGCCGGCAGTAAGTGTATGTGGTACATACGCATCATCGGTAATGGTGCTGGTGTCCTAACAGCATGATGTCAACAATGCAATATGAAATAACAATGTTAATATGCGATGCGGAGCGAGCAACCAAAATGAGCGGGAGCTATAAACTAGACGCAACTATAACTAATCTGCTTTAATCTAATATAGTCCTACAAATGGTGCCTTTTGAAATAACACGAATCATGTGGTTTTGAAAATAGGGGCTACGGTATTTTTGTGAAAAGATACATCTTTTGAAATATCCGTAGGATCCCTTGGGCTGTCTTTTAAAATACCCACGATTCGTTAGTTTTTGAAATAGGTAAGAATCAAATCTAATCTAACATCTAAACTAAACTAGAGGGCTAAACTAACAAGCTGGACTACAGGTAAGGAAACCGCCTATCATCTGAGTCGATACATATACATACCTGTATATGTATAGTCGGTGATCCCGCCTCAATAATATCAAATTCGTAACCAGACATCCCAAGTCAAGAGTGCGGATCAATCATCAAAATATAGCTCGTACGTAAATCCGTCGTACGGCATCCCCAAATCTGGGTACGGGTCAATATCACATTTGTCATATTATTCATCAAGTATTCTCTTTATCAATATCATCATCTGGGTACTGACCTACGTCTAGCACAATGCCAACATCATCATAAAAACCATGATCTGACTACTGATCGACAGTCTAGTATAAATCGGTATTTTCATCATATATCATCACAAGAGTATACATCGCCCAAGGCGGCCTATCACAAGTATCCTGTCATATCATATCATATCATATCTCATAACATAATCAAATGTCGATCATCTAAAATATATATATCACTATTGCTATGGCATCATCATTCCCAAAATCCTCTAAAGTATCAAGACGTATCTAAATCATGAATTTTACCGTCATAACATGTCATTTCACCGATATCATAATCTCAGATCAACTCCTCGACTCATATCAATCCCATGTATCATCCTCAAATCCGTATGTGAGCACAATATCCCAAACTCCACGTGAATACATATCCACATAGGATCCTATAACCACATATAACATAAGGATGCATGCAAGTATGTATGCGTGTGTACGTATGTGTAGTTCACCCAAAACCCTAAGGTTTCGTAACCTTTTATCAATCCGATATACCAATATCCATTTAAACATCAATAATAAACCCAACAACATATAATATTTATAGGTGTGTATACGCATCCGTATACATCACCTCGGACTGCGGGGGTGCTATACGCCATCCACCCGACTTCTCCCCGTAGATATAAATCTACTCACCTGGTCCTCGCTAGCCGGTGCCGACGTCGCCACACGCTTGCTTGTCGTCTGAAAGTCCACATGGGGTACCTACATATCATAACACACCGTATCGCATTAAAACTAAATTCGAATTCGAAACGGCATAAGAAAATCAAATCGGCACGTGTATCACGCATAGGTCCAAACCTATCGCCTACGCATGCAAGAATAGTCAAACCAACCCTCGATGTCGATGTACAGACGTCAAACCATCGAGAAAAATCCAATCACACTCATTTGCACATTCACGAACACCAATTTTAATATAAACTAGGTTAAAACTCACAAAAACCCCAATTTCACTTAAAAAGTAATTTTTCCGTAAATCTAGCAAGCACAATTCGCCGTTTTTGTACCAAACATGATGTTTAAATGAATGTAGCGGCCAATATACTTATTAAATATCTTAAATAAGTCATAGAAATAATTTCCGGAATTTAATCTCGTTAAATTCCAAAAACCCTAATATTCTAGTTTACAAAATACCCTTTTTAACAATTTTATAGCAAAATGCACAAACAACAATTTAGGTTGGATTTGCAAGATCTAAGTTGCTAAACAACAAATTAAGATGTTAATAATGTGATAAAACCCTAACCATAATTTAATCTCACCTATATATACATTTCATAAAAACCTAGTTTGCATAAAAGCTTATTTATTGCAAATTTTAAATTAACAAATTGCAACTAGCAACTAGATTAGGTTTTACATTTCCACAAGATGATAATCTATACTTGATTATCCTATTAGTGATGTTTAAACCCAAATTAGTTTCAAACCATACTCTTGAATTCTCTAATTAGCAACAAGAGCAAAATTAACACTTTAATAACTTAGCTTTAAGAAATTAACTAACAAATTAAGCAAAAATGGTTAGAATTTATACCCAATGAATTGAAGATCCACAAGCACACACATAGCCTCCCAAATTGGAATCTTGTTCCCTAGATCCATGCAATTTTGGCTATAGAGAAATGGGTAGGAGTCGGATTTTGATTTTGTGAGGGTTTGTGTTGATTTTTGTTGATTTTTTTTGAAGGAAATGGAGGTGAAGGAAGATGGATACTTGGAGAAAATGGGGGGGGCTGGTTCTGGCCGAGAGTGGGGAGGGTGAGGTGAGTTGGAGAGTGAGAGAGAGAGGGTGTTGGTTTCAAAGTCAAAGAAAAGTCAAAAGCCCATTCTTATACATTCTTTTATCCTTTCTTTTCCTTTTCTTTTCTTTTGAAATTCAAGTGGGGAAAATTGATGGGGGCTGCTGAATTCAACCAAGGGAAGAAGTGAATGTGGGTGTGTGGGTGTGGGTACGGGTGTGGGGTGATGAAAAATGATAAATACAATACCCCAAACATCCATTTACGCTAAAAAAGCCTTTTTTCTTCAATAATTTCTAAACCGTTTTGGAAAATGATTTCGTTCCAAAAATCACATGATAAAATTTTATTTAATGTTTTATGATGCACAAAATTTGTTTCAACTCATTCCAATTTGTAATTTTCCCTAATTAAATGTATTAGTGTCGGCTTAAAATAATAATAAAATAATATTTTTTCAGAAAATTTGAAATTTCACCAGCTGCTCAATATACACCAAATAATAGCAATTACATAGCTAGAATATGTATATTTAATTTTTATAATAAGATATTTGTATTTTGACTTTTTACATAAAACCCCTTTATTTTACCGATTTTTTTGAAATTTCACCGAAACGATTTTCAAAACGTTACAATCTTCCCCGCTTAAAGAAATTCGGTCCCCGAATTTAAATTCAAACTCCCCCAAATACTAAAGCATCTAAGAAAAACCATCAAGTCGTCGGGGCTCCGAAATAGTAAATACATAAGACAAATCGTAGCGCAGCGCATGCGCTTGAAAAATGAGTATATAACTCAAATCAAAACTCCGTCAAGCATCCCGCAATCATCGGAGTCATGGAGAAGACATCAATGCCAAATCCAAATCCAAACCAATATGATATAACTCGAAACTATACATGTAAATATCGAATCTATATCTGTAAGTATCTGAAGGAAATGTATGCCAAATCTCTTTAAGTCGCTGTGCAACGCGTATAACACTGCACAGTGGCGGACGTCTATCATAAGAAAATAACTATATACATATATACCTTTGTTTGAAATGTACGTTCCGCCGTTTTGGAAACAATTTAGAAGGGTCTCCTTGTCTTAAACATTTCGTGTCATATCAGACACGTAGGTAAATACTGAGGCTATAGCTCGCTTTTTGGAAATCCCTTCAATAACTATCAATGCATGCAAAATATATTCAGGTACTGTCCTCTGACTAGTCCTGCTCAGTACGAAAACACATAGCAATATCATAAAAAACGTACTGCTCCATAAGAAATCAATCACAAATATATATATGAATATTATGTGCGTCAGGTGCGCATGGAAATCAAAATCTATAAATGTGTCATACATGTGCACAGAAATAACATCTAGGTGCAACGGGTGTGCACACAACATCAGTCATAGGCAACGTGTATGCCTGACAGCAAAATCAGGTGCATCTGACATGCACGAAAAATCCCGATTCAGTGCATCTGGTGTGCACCAAATCGCATCTCATAACAGACGCCCAACATGCGCTAAAAATCCAAATCTGGTGCATCCATCATGCACAAAATCAACTCAACTGTATGAAACCCATAAAATCATAAACATGAGAAACCAAGGCACGAAAACGGTGTCAAGTGCAACAACTGTGCAAAATCGTAAATACTCAGTAGGTGCAATCATGGTCCATGTAAACAAATATCATGAAACTCAATCATCAACATCAATCATGCGAATAGATCGCCCAACATACACAAAATCAAGTATGGCGGAATAGTCCCGCTCAAGCACATCCTCCAAGAATCTCTGGCCAACTGTCGTGGTCACTCATAGCATGTCTCGTCGACGATCCTGAACTCTGGCCTTCCGGTGTGCATAACATGACCACTACTGGGTCCAAGTCTTCTCGTAATTTATTCCAGAAAGGTCCTATCGAGATCTCTCCTAAATCTCGTCTCTGCCGAACTGTCCAGAAGTCATCGTCCCTTACTAGATCTATTCTTGTTCCTGAACGGCTACATACTCATCGCGACTCCTTCTGGAAGGTATATCCAAGTACAATGCCTCGGCATGCGTACCGCATTTCTGATGTCAGCTGAGTGGAACGTCGTCTCATCAAGATCTCGTACGAACCTCTTACTCCACTTTTCTCTAATGTCGACTGCTCCGGACTCGTCTCGTCGTGGCTGCATGGACTGAGCTCCAACGGCTATCCTCGTATCTGGAGTCTCCCAAGAAATGCATCTCACCACCTAGCATCCGACTTAAGTCGATCCATCCGATCGAGTCGTCAAAACCTCATAATCCCCCAAGAGCTCAACCTCTTGGGCACAGTTTAATAGTATCGAGTACATACCACAGCATCGGTGGTCCAGCCGTAGAAGGGCAAACCCAAGCCTCACTAATGGCGCCGTAGAACTGCCGCAAACCCGAAGGTTCAAAGGCTTTCACACGGTCATTAAGTCGAGTTAGGGTTTCATTCTTCTAGAGGGACCATAGAATTGCCTGCATGTCTTTCCGAATACTTTAAACTTGGAATAGTAGGTTTCTGACATTCGATCGTCTCTGTCGACTCCCAACGTCTCCGCGTGAAGTCGTCTCTAGCTGGAATCAATCTATCTGATGACCTCGCATCGGGGTAGCGAACGATCCACATGTCCTAGTCATTCATCCACGATGACTAGCGACCTTCTATCATCTCTTAGTACAACTCGTTCTGCACTAACTCCAGCATCTGAGGCAATACCTCGTCGTTCGCAGCAATAACTGGCTCGCTTGTCTGCACGCTGAACAGTGCCTCGATCATCATGAATAAGCAACACACCAACGGTCATCAAGATCTGGCTGGCCTCTATCATTGGCTCAATCCTCTAGTGTCGATCAGCACATCCGAGTAACCTCATAAAGGCGATCCGCCAAACGCTCGTGGCGCGGAAACACTGTCAAAAGACACCTCTCTACAATCGGGTGTCTCCGGAATCTTGCCCTGGTCAGTCCTCGTTCGTGACGAGCTCGTGCTGACCGCAACTCTAGCCGTAGCTCTCCCTGCCCGTAATCGTGGCAGCAAAACCAAATTGGTACCGATGAGGCTGGATCAGGAAGGAATATAGTACTGAACAAGGAAATGTACATCCAAAGGCTTCTTAAGTGGAGTTGTGTGTCGTAAATATGCCGCGGAACATACCAACGGTACGTCACTCTACTTTAGTCACCTATTCCATCAACCAAGGGTCATCCTACACTCCGAAGGTAAAACCTAACGCTCTGATACCAACTTTGTCACAACCCGAAAGTACGGAACATGACCGACACTTAAACTACGAACGTCTCGAGGCGTACGTAATCTAAGTAAACCGAAAACCCAGAAATCCAAACCATGAAAAGATTTAGAGTGCAGGAAAACCAACTTAAAGCAAGTAGTTTCAATAGCATAAGCCGAATTATGCGGGTTTCTAAAAACATCAAAAATTTACTGAAAATTTCGGCAGAGTCTCCTTTGTAAATACTGGCCCCCAAACGGGATACAACATGAATAGTATACGAAATCAAGAAAGAGGCATCCCCAAGCGGGAGCTAGCTCTTCGTCAATCGACGGTCACAACCACACAAGCAATATAATATACAACGCCAACGGCGAGGATCAAAACTCAAAAGGAAACTCAAAACCACCAGAAATATAACGAGCGACTCTAAGATCGAAAGAATAAACAACACTGGTCTCTATCTCAAAGAATACATGTTTGGTTGATGGAACTTCTAGATACAACTGAATAATAATATACAAGATATAATGATGGGTAAGATACAAATAACCCACCTACTAGCAAGCCACCCGGAAATGGAAATAGTGCCAGCAAAGCCGTAATGAAACCTGTACGGCGAAACCTGCAAGAACTGTGGCACAACGGGGGTGAGTTGCCAACTCGTGAGTAGAAAAACATCTACGCACAGAAATCGCATAAATAACGCAATCCTAGGTCAAAGATCATAATATATCCTCAAATATGTATATAACATGCAGCCTATAACAATGGCTAGGGTAAATATCTAACCTGAGTGTAATCTCATGTGCCTGTGTCAGTGCCTCAGGTAGCAATATATCATATGAATGAGGTATGAATGCATGAAAACAGAATACATGTAAATGAAGAACTGTTTTCATAAATTAGTGAGATTTCCTTTGTATTTTTAAACTGAGGTATCATAAATGAAATCAGTATCAACAGTGTCTAGCATCGACACAAAACATAAATCTCAATGTCTCAAAATATCAATGTCTCAATCTCAATATCTAGGGCGCCGTCAGTCCAGACCGGCCCCTACCATCCATCTCAAGACCACGACGGTATCCTCCGGATATCCGACGCGTCGGGTAATATCACCGGTAGGTAGTGCTCCCCCAGCCAGGCTCAACGTCAACACCACATTCCTCTTGCCCCGGGGTACCATACCGGGCCCACCATGTACCGGGTCTCGAAATCCATCAGCAAACTCATGGTGGACGACTCATACATCATAGGAAAACCACACTTTTTATTTCAAAAGAGAGAAATCAGTTTATATATGTTTTGCGGTTTTCCTCCAAATCCAGAAAATATCATGGAAATCCGAATCATCAATAGCATGTAGAACCATGAATATAAGCATGAGAATGAATAACAGTATGCATGAAGTGACAAGTAATAACTACAATATCTAAGCTGGCATATAAGGTATGTACACTAATATTATGTCAAACTACTGGCTATCAAGCTAAGTTAAGCAACAATATTTTCTAAGGTGTACGTGACATGGCAATTACCGATGAAGATGTGTGTGAGCCGGCAGTAAGTGTATGTGGTACATACGCATCATCGGTAATGGTGTTGGTGTCCTAACAGCATGATGTCAACAATGCAATATGAAATAACAATGTAAATATGCGATGCGGAGCGAGCAACCAAAATGAGCGGGAGCTAAAAACTAGACGCAACTATAACTCTTCTGCTTTAATCTAATATAGTCCTACAAATGGTTCCTTTTGAAATAACACGAATCATGGGGTTTTGAAAATAGGGGCTACGGTATTTTTGTGAAAAGATACGTCTTTGGAAATATCCGTAGGATCCCTTGGGCTGTCTTTTAAAATACCCATGATTCGTTAGTTTTTGAAATAGGTAAGAATCGAATCTAATCTAACATCTAAACTAAACTAGAGGGCTAAACTAACAAGCTGGACTACAGGTAAGGAAACCTCCTATCATCTGAGTCGATACATATACATACCTGTATATGTATAGTCGGTGATTCCGCCTCAATAATATCAAATTCGTAACCAGACATCCCAAGTCAAGAGTGCGGATCAATCATCAAAATATAGCTCGTACGTAAATCCGTCGTACGGCATCCCCAAATCTGGGTACGAGTCAATATCACATTTGTCATATTATTCATCAAGTATTCTCTTTATCAAGATCATCATCTGGGTACTGACCTACGTCTAGCACAATGCCAACATCATCACAAAAACCAAGATCTGACTACTGATCGACAGTCTAGTATAAATCGGTATTTTCATCATATATCATCACAAGAGTATACATCGCCCAAGGCGGCCTATCACAAGTATCCTGTCATATCATATCATATCATATCTCATAACATAATCAAATGTCGATCATCTAAAATATATATATCACTATTGCTATGGCATCATCATTCCCAAAATCCTCTAAAGTATCAAGACGTATCTAAATCATGAATTTTACCGCCATAACATGTCATTTCACCGATATCATAATCTCAGATCAACTCCTCGACTCATATCAATCCCATGTATCATCCTCAAATCCGTATGTGAGCACAATATCCCAAACTCCACGTGAACACATATCCACATAGGATCCTATAACCACATATAACATAAGGATGCATGCAAGTATGTATGCGTGTGTACGTATGTGTAGTTCACCCAAAACCCTAAGGTTTCGTAACCTTTCATCAATCCGATATACCAATATCCATTTAAACATCAATAATAAACCCAACAACATATAATATTTATAGGTGTGTATACGCATCCGTATACATCACCTCGGACTGCGGGGGTGCCATACGCCATCCACCCGACTTCTCCCCGTAGATATAAATCTACTCACCTGGTCCTCGCTAGCCGGTGCCGACGTCGCCACACGCTTGCTTGTCGTCTGGAAGTCCACAAGGGGTACCTACATATCATAACGCACCGTATCGCATTAAAACTAAATTCGAATTCGAAACGGCATACGAAAATCAAATCGGCACGCGTATCACGCATAGGTCCAAACCTATCGCCTACGCATGCAAGAATAGTCAAACCAACCCTCGATGTCGATGTATAGACGTCAAACCATCGAGAAAAATCCAATCACACTCATTTGCACATTCACGAACACCAATTTTAATATAAACTAGGTTAAAACTCACAAAAACCCCAATTTCACTTAAAAAGTCATTTTTCCGTAAATCTAGCAAGCACAATTCGCCGTTTTTGTACCAAACATGATGTTTAAATGAATGTAGCGGCCAATATACTTATTAAATATCTTAAATAAGTCATAGAAATAATTTCCGGAATTTAATCTCGTTAAATTCCAAAAACCCTAATATTCTAGTTTACAAAATACCCTTTTTAACAATTTTATAGCAAAATGCACAAACAACAATTTAGGTTGGATTTGCAAGATCTAAGTTGCTAAACAACAAATTAAGATGTTAATAATGTGATAAAACCCTAACCATAATTTAATCTCACCTATATATACATTTCATAAAAACCTAGTTTGCATAAAAGCTTATTTATTGCAAATTTTAAATTAACAAATTGCAACTAGCAACTAGATTAGGTTTTACATTTCCACAAGATGATAATCTACACTTGATTATCCTATTAGTGATGGTTAAACCCAAATTAGTTTCAAACCATACTCTTGAATTCTCAAATTAGCAACAAGAGCAAAATTAACACTTTAATAACTTAGCTTTAAGAAATTAACTAACAAATTAAGCAAAAATGGTTAGAATTTATACCCAATGAATTGAAGATCCACAAGCACACACATAGCCTCCCAAATTGGAATCTTGTTCCCTAGATCCATGCAATTTTGGCTATAGATAAATGGGTAGGAGTCGGATTTTGATTTTGTGAGGGTTTGTGTTGATTTTTGTTGATTTTTTTTGAAGGAAATGGAGGTGAAGGAAGATGGATACTTGGAGAAAATGGGGGGGCTGGTTCTGGCCGAGAGTGGGGAGGGTGAGGTGAGTGGGAGAGTGAGAGAGAGAGGCTGTTGGTTTCAAAGTCAAAGAAAAGTCAAAAGCCCATTCTTATACATTCTTTTATCCTTTCTTTTCCTTTTCTTTTCTTTTGAAATTCAAGTGGGGAAAATTGATGGGGGCTGCTGAATTCAGCCAAGGGAAGAAGTGAATGTGGGTGTGTGGGTGTGGGTACGGGTGTGGGGTGATGAAAAATGATAAATACAATACCCCAAACATCCATTTACGCTAAAAAAGCCTGTTTTCTTCAATAATTTCTAAACCGTTTTGGCAAATGATTTCGTTCCAAAAATCACATGATAAAATTTTATTTAATGTTTTATGATGCACAAAATTTGTTTCAACTCTTTCCAATTTGTAGTTTTCCCTAATTAAATGTATTAGTGTCGGCTTAAAATAATAATAAAATAATATTTTTTTCAGAAAATTTGAAATTTCACCAGCGGCTCAATAAACACCAAATAATAGCAATTACATAGCTAGAATATGTATATTTAATTTTTATAATAAGATATTTGTATTTTGACTTTTTACATAAAACCCCTTTATTTTACCGATTTTTTTGAAATTTCACCGAAACGATTTTCAAAACGTTACATCGACGATGGAAGCGGAGTATATCGCTGCTTGCGATACCGCAAAAGAAGCGGTCTGGATGAAGAAGTTCCTCACAGAACTTCAGGTGGTTCCATCCATTGATGATCCAATACCTCTAATTGTGACAACAACGGGGCTATAGCATTAGCAAAGGAAGCCAGTTCCCATCAGAAGTCCAGACACATCTTAAGGCGGTATCACCTGATCAGGGAGATCATAGATTGCCTGGAGATCGAGGTCCGGAGAGTTGCTACAGAGGAGAACACTGCAGATCCATTCACAAAGGCCTTACCTCAGACGCAGTTCGAGAGACTATCAGAGATGATAGGTCTTCGATACGCCAGTAAATGGCCCTAGTGCAAGTGGGAGATTGTTAGTGTATGCCCTAGGGGCCATTATTGTTTCATACTAGCTTGTATATCACTTAATGGAAGCTTGGGATATTCACAGTTATATTAACAGTCTTGGTAAACATGGTAGTACGCTACTTGGTTTGTATCTATCTTAATGTGTATATATGTTAGCATATCGAGAATACATATTGATAGAGCCCTTAGGATCTTGCTTGACTACCAGCGTTGTGATGGCAGTCACACTAGTGGGGGCTGGGTAGTCTACAAGCACATCCTTTTTCAGGTCCCTAGTCGTAGGATTATCGAGACAGGGCATCGATACTCCGGAGTAGACTAGTGTGTACGCTTCTCATCCCAGCAGGGGAAATGGTCTGTGCCACAGCCATTAGTACGATGTTCTGGAGATAGTATACAGGTGCTCGTTGGGTTACGGGTACACCCGACAGGACTCGCAGGGAACTGTTGGTTGGTATTATACCCGTCGTCAGTTAACAGTTCACAGGTGACATGAGTACAGCATAGTCCGCAGACTTGACACTGCTGCTTCGTCTCGAGTGTGTTCCCACTGTTCTTAGATTGCTACCCTACCACGGCTCAAAGGAGTTGTGCAAACAGGGAGCAGTTGGGTGCAGTCCCGAAGCACTTGGAGGCAGTGACGGTTAGATAGGATTCGTCTCTCCCGGTATTGGGAGTTGATATCGTTCTCTGTTTGGAGAGCCATTATGCAAAGTCCCTGGCCAGGGCAAACGAGATTTACTGGTAGGATTTCCAGTAGCTTCTCAAGGTGTAATGGGCTACACTCCAACACGACTTATACCGCCTTTAGGGGACTGACGCTTACCGCCCCCTAGGCCCGATATACGATAGTCCTAGACGAACAGACCGGACTGTACGGAGATTGTCACATCAGGCTCAGTAGGAGTTCGGATGGGTTTCGTCATCGGCCTTCTTATCGACATCTACCTAGGGACCGTTACGTACAGCTAGTACCGCTTGGGGCCTGTGGTTAAACCCACTGCCAGCGTAAGTGTTGAGTCTTTTGAGTCCCATACAGAGAGTTTCCCTACTTCGGGCGAAACGATATAGAGGTCGTATGGTTTACGACATGGTGCAGACACATACGTGTTTTTACGCACGTACGATGTTCGGACAGTTTATACTAGCGGGCTTTAGTTTAAGCCGGATTCTAGTATTGGATTATTGGATTTATACTATCTCAGTATTTCCGTGTTTTCACGGATAGGAGGGGCGTTCTTGTAATTACTCGAGAAGCTTCTAGAAGAAAGTGACTCAGTATGTTTTAATTCATTTGTGAATTAATCTTAATGAGGTGGAGGAGATGATGTGTGATTTGCATTAATTACATCATGAGTCATGAGGTGATTCACCTCACGGTAATTAATGAAGCATGGATGATATTTCGAGATATTATTTTTTAGATATTTTGATTCTTCATTACTTATCCAAATGACTTAAGATATTTATTCATTCTCACTTACACATTCTGTCTCCTCAAGCTCTCTCTCTTCAACCCCAACCCTAATCCTCTCATGTGTTGAGATCCAAGGGTTAGCAAGACTAATAGATCCCTAATCCTCTTCTATATCCTCTAGGTTACATTGATTAGCACTCATAGCAACCTAGTTACCTCAAGTGAGAGGTTAAAGCTTGGAGAAGTAGCTCTCGGGTGGATCTTCTATCACATTGAGGAAGCCGACGATGAGGTGATCAACGAGAACAAGTAGGACTTGATTCATTACGTATAATCATCTACCATAGCAGCTAATCACTTCTATGTTGTTGTTAGTTAGGGTTTAGCAAAGATCCGTAAAATTAGTCGATATTAGTTTAAACAAAATGATTGTTTTCCCTATTCCGCCTCCCCGCATCATGTGGGGTGTCTAACGTCGACTTGCATAGTTCTCTGGTGACACTTGTACAGGTTAGTCTGTAGACCCGAGATCGTCATAGAGCCTTGTGTCTTTCCCACTGTGCTTTGATTTCCACCCTACCACGGCTCTACCGAGTCATGCAAATAGGTGGATTTTGTAAGGTTCTTAGGCACTAGGACAAGGTTCTACAAGTTATCAAACATTCCGTATTTTAAAATTTACAAGTGCCAAACAACCAAAGCAAGGATCTTTACTAGAGAATTAGGGTTATAAACTTAAATCAAACAACTTTACTACTAAGTGTTAGGGATTACAACCTTTTTAGTCCGTTCCTTCGCTTCATAAGCTCCGAGTTGAGGTCCCTTCGCTGCGATCATCAATCTACCGGACTCTAGAGAGGCTCCATGAAGTGAATGAGGCATCCTTGCTTGAAGACTTCACAATCCAAGATGATCTACCTTGAGGAAACACAAACACAAGATATCACTTCACTAATTATGGATTAGTGAAGCTAACACACTAATCTATATGGCTAGTATTGAAGAGGATTATGAAGTAGGAATTTATCTCTCTTTAGTTTTCTATTTCTCACTTTAATTCATCACAAATCAAAAAGCTAGAAAGCTTTTGTGAGGAGGAAGAAGAAGATGAAGTTGTGATGAATAACTGTTATGAATTATTGTTGTGGTTAGAAATTCAACCAAGGGTTAAGCATGGAATGGTTAACCCTTGTAAAGAATAAACCATAAGCTAGGGTTAAAAGGTTAGGCTAAGAAATATCTAGAAAATATCTAAAGAATGGACTTTAGTCAATAAAAGAAAATATCTTAACTAATTATCCATAATTTAGAATTAACTAAAATAAATCATAAACCCTAAACTTAACCCTAGCATGGTTTAATCTCATAAACCCTAGTTGCATTTGAAACCTTGCATGCTACAATATTATATATCACATATATAATATTTAATGTAACAAAAGAAAATAATACAATTAACATATATCACATATATATCAATGTATCATCAAGTGAGAAATAGAATCATTTAAGTGAGCTTATATTAGTTAATATAATGTAATATATCACATATATAATTATACATTAAATTATTAAATCAACACTTGATTTAATAATCCGGCTATTTTACATATAACCGATTAAAATAATATGTATCGTTTTATCGAATCAACACTTGATCCGATAACCCGGCTATATCACACATACCCAGCTGATATCACATATCGCGAGAATCGAATACAGTATCATATACACGTATTATTCTCGGTCTCGTACATATCACATATATGCTCCTACTCCATTTTTCCTGTGCCAGGAAACCTCTGTGTAGGACTCTAAAGAATCATCAATACGCCGGCAGTAGGTGATGGTCATATCAAACACCCACAAGCTGCAAGCGGTCTGCTAAACATAACAGCCACCCGGGTATATATTGAGCGATCAGAAGATCAACAAGCAAGCCTGCACACACACCTGTGAATCCAATCAGTAACACTACCGTACAGTCCGGTCTCTTCGTCTGATATGTCGCATATCCAGTCTAGGGGTGGTAAACGTCAGACCCCAGTAACTGATAAGTCGTGACGATGTGAGGCTCATAACGGGTCGAGAAACTACTGATAACACTTACCAGTAGGTATCCATATCATCCCTGGCCAGGGAGTTCCAGTTATAGCCAATCGAACACAACGCAACATCAACCACCAATACCGGGAGAGACGAAACCTCTTATCGCTCATTGCCTCCATGTGATTCGGGACTGTACCCAAAAGCCACCATTTTGCACGTCCTCTTGAATGTGGTAAGGTGGAAATCAAAGCACAGTGGGAATCACACATGACTCTATGACGATCTTGGGTCTACAGACTAAACTGTACCAGTGTCACCAGAGAACTGCTATCTGACGACAGGTATAATACCATCTAGGAGTTATTGGCGAGTCCGTTCAGTGTACCCAATCTCCACTGAGCACCCATGCACCATCTTTGATGTCAAACACTGATGGATATGGGATCATCCATCACCCATCATATGGGTCAAGATGCATATATGCTAGTCTACTCTGGAGTATCGATGCCCTGTCTCGATACTCCCTCGACTAGGGACAGTTATAGGATGTACTCTTGGACTACCCTGGCACAACTAGTATGATCTGTTAGGGTTCCTTAGCACCACTACAAGGGTTTGGTAGCATCACACATGCCATAATTAAAAATTTAGAAGGTGCCAAATAATCTAACCTAGGAATCAAACTAGAAAAGCTAGGGTAACAAGAAGTGGTATCACATACTACATGTAATATAGAAATAAGTTAAGAGATTACAACCTTTGTAGTTCTCTTTACTTGACTCCTTGGCTCCTTGAGAGTTGGAACGGGCTTGCTAGTGATCCTCCAAGTCCACGATGATCCACCCGGAGTCCCCTTTGTCCAAGCTCCTAGTTCTACTTGATCAAAAGATGAAGATGAAGCTAACACTCTAGACTAATTGGCTAGACTAGTGTAGAATGATGATGTGGTTTGTTTTCTCACTTCAAAACCCTAACTTGATCACTTTCTCACTCACTATCAAAACCTATTGAGCAAGAGAGATGAAGAAGAAGAAGAAGATGGTAACTTGAGAGCTCAAGATAATGAAAAAAGGATAAAGATAAAAATGAGAATAGAAATTATATATAATTTCCACTCTCATTCTTAACCTTAGTTAATAAATATCTAGATATTTATCTTTGGAGGACTAATAGCCATAGAATAATAACCCATGGTTAATGAAAGGGTTAGTGGAGGAATAAAATAATTTACCATGAATCATTTTCTATTTCCATTAAACTCTAAAATAAATATGTATATATTTACTAACATGTGAGTCTTATATTGCCACCATCTTTGTATCATCTATCATGACACACAAGTGTATGCATGTATGTGTGCATGCACATTAATATGTGCATCAACATAAACTTATGCATACATGCATGCATACACCAAAAGAAAAAAGGGTCTAAGTGAAAAAGCTAATGGTCAATGTTAAATCAACACTTGATTTAACTAACCGGTCATATCACATATTACCCGACCAATAGCAAACCGCCCGATTAATATACGGTATCACATACGCGCATTTAATCGGGTCCCCGCGCATATCTCATATGCACACCACATCTTTTCGCCTGGGCTAGGAAACTCCTTTGTGGGACTCTAAGGCTCGTCAATACGCCGACAGCAGGTGATGATCACATCAAGCACCCACAAGCCGTCAGCGGTACTAGCAGGACATAACGGCTACCCGGGTATTGAACGATCAGAAGATCAGCAAGCATGCCCGCTCTAACTCCTGCAAAAGCCTGACAGTAACACTACCGTATAGTCTGGTCTCTTCGTCTGATATGTCGCACATCTAGTCTAGGGGTGGTAAACGTCAGACCCCAATAACCGATAATTCATGCCGATGCGAGGCTCATAAAGGGTCGAGAAACTACTGATAACACTTACCGGTAAATCTCTAAATCAGCCATGGCCAGGGACTTCCCTGTTGTGGCCAATCGAGCACAGCGCAACATCAACCCCCAATACCGGGAGAGACGAAACCCCTCTTATCGCTCATTGCCTCCATGTGACTCGGGACTGTACCCAAAAACCACCGTTTTGCACGTCCACTAGAACATGGTAAGGTGGAAATCAAAGCACAGTGGGAATCGCATACGACTCTATGACGATCTCAGGTCTAGAGACTAACCTGTATCGGTGTCACCAGAGAACTGCCATCTGACGTGAGGTATAATACCATCTGGGAGTTCTCGGCGAGTCCGTCCAGTGTACCCAGTCTCCACTGAGCACCCGTATACCATTTCTGATGTCAAACACCAATGGATATGGGATCATCCATCGCCCATCTCATGGGTCGAGAAGCGTATACGCTAATCTACTCTGGTATATCGATGCCCTGTCTCGATACACCCACGACTAGGAACATTAAATGATGAACTTATGGACTACCATGGCCCCACTAGTATGATCTCCATCATAATCCTGGTAGTCAAGTACACATCCTAAGGGCTTTACCAACATGTAACCATAAGACAGTAAGAGACAAGTATGCATGTTAAGATAAAGAGCAACCAAATAGGATACTATCATGACGAGCAAGAAAGTCCTCTCTATATATGTCGAAGCATCCACTATAATATACATCATATGTACAATAATGGCCTCTAGGGCATACATACAACTAAAAATCTCCTACTTGCACTAGGGCCAGCTGCTGTTGTATCGCATGCCCAACATCCCGAAGAGTCTCTTGAACTGTATCTGGGGAATGGCCTTCGTGAGTGGATCCACAGTGTTATTCTTCGTGTCAACTCTCCTGACCTCGATCTCCCGGAGATCAATTATCTCCCGGATCAGGTGATACCACCTCAGAATATGCCTGGATTGCTGATAGGACCTGGGTTCCTTAGCCAAATCCACTGCTCCATTGTTATCACAATACAAAGGTATTGGATACTCAATGGATGGAACCACTCCAAGTTCAGTTATGAACTTCTTTATCCAGACAGCTTCTTTGGCAGCATCGTTGGCAGTGATGTATCCAGCCTCCATAGTCGAGTCTGCCACGGTTTCCTGCTTGGAACACTTCCAGCATAACGCCCCTCCATTGTGGGTAAAGACAAATCCCAAGTGCGACTTAGAGTCGTCCTTATCACTCTGGAAGCTCGAATCGGTAATGTACTCCACTTGGAGTTCTCCGTTACCATTCACCAAGAGCATATCTTTAGTCCTTCTCAAGTACTTGAGAATACTCTTGACAGCTGTCCAGTGACTCTCTCCAGGATCTTCTTGATACCTACTCACTACACTTAGTGGGTATGCTACATCGGGTCTGGTACATAGCATCGCGTACATGATAGAGCCTACTGCCGAAGCATAGGGTATCCCTTGCATGCGAGCTCTCTCCAAATCATTCTTAGGAGACATCTCTTTGGAGAGAGTGAGTCCTGAGATCGTGGGTAAAAACCCACGCTTGGATTCTTCCATACTAAACCTCTTTAGTATGGTGTCAATGTACATGGATTGGGACAATCCCAATATCTGTTTAGATCTATCTCTATAGATCTTAATCCCCAAGATGTAGGAGGCATCCCCTAGATCTTTCATTGAGAATCATTTTGATAAGAAGAGCATGACCGATTGCAGCATATGAATGTCATTTCCTATCAAGAGTATGTCATCCACGTACAATACGAGGAAGAGAACCTTACTCTCTGCCACCTTCTTTTATATATAAGGTTCATCTACGTTTTTGACGAAATCAAACTCTTTGATAACGACATAAAAACAGATGTTCCAACTCCGCGATGCTTGCTTTAACCCGTAAATGGATTTAAGCAGCTTTCACACCTTTCCGCCGCTCCCACTATCTACGAAGCCCTATGGCTGAGTCATGTACACGCACTCTTCAAATCACCATTTAGAAAGGCGGTCTTAACATCCATTTACCAGATTTCGTAGTCATGGTATGCAGCGATGGAAAGCATGATCCGGATGGATTTAAGCATAGCCACTGGAGAAAATGTTTCGTTATAATCCACACCTGGTCGTTGACGAAAACCCTTTGCAACAAGTCTAGCTTTGAAAGTCTCCGCTTTCCCATCTACACCAAGTTTTTTCTTGAACATCCATTTGCTCCCAATGGCTTATACCCCTTCAAAAGCAACTTCTAAAGTCCATACTTTGTTGGTGTACATGGATTCCATCTCAGATCACATTGCATCCAGCCACATCACAGAATCCCCACTCGTGATGGCCTGCTCGAAGCTAGTTGGGTCATCATCCTCCATGATGCAATCCTTGCTTCCAACATCAATGAGAAAACCGCAGTATCTCTCAGGTGGATGAGGAACCCTACTAGATTGGCGGAGAGGCTGAGGTTCGTTGGGAACTACCGAATCCTCTGGTTCCACTAAATCTTCAGTTTCTGCTTTTGTAGCCGGAATTTCTTCCAGCTCTACCTCGTTGCCACAAATTTCTTTTGCAAGAAATTCCTTTTCTAAAAAGGTGGCATGTCGAGAAACAAACACCTTTTGTTCCTCACCATGGTAGAAAAGATATCTATGTGAATGTTTAGGATATCCCACAAACTTGCATAGAACTGACCGTGCCTCGAGTTTGTCCGGATTTTGCTTTTTGACATAGGCCGGACAACCCCATATCTTAACTCGTTTAAGACATGGTCTTTTCCCACTCCATATCTCATATGGTGTGGTAGGTATATATTTAGATGGAACTTGATTCAATAGGTATGCTGCTGTCTCAAGTGCATAACCCCAAAAGGAAATAGGCAACTCATCGGTGCTCATTATGGAGTGCACAATATCCAATAGGGTGCGGTTCCTCCGCTCCGATACACCGTTGTGCTGTAGTGTATACGAAGGAGTAAGCCGAGAGAGAATCCCACTCTATTTTAGAAAGTCCAGGAACTTCGTGCTCAAGTATTCACCTCCTCGATCAGATCGAAGGATTTTAATACTTTTACCCGTTTGGTTCTCAACTTCGGAATTATATTCCTTGAATTTCTCAAAGCTTCAGATTTGTGTTTCATCAGGAACACATGTCCGAATCTTGAGAGATCGTCAGTGAATGTAATGAAGTATGAGGAACCATTCCTGGCATATGTAGACATGGGACCGCATACATCACTATGTGTCAGTCCCAAGAGTTCCGTAACTCTTTCTCCGTGTCCTGTAAACAGAGTTTTGGTCATCTTGCCTTTGAGACATGACTGGCAAGTGTCATAAGATGAAAATTCGAACGGATTCAAATATCCATCCTTATGCAACTTAGCTAGTCGTGTCGCATTGATATGACCTAGTCTACAATGCCATAAGAAGGATTCGTTCATTTCTGAACTCTTCCTCTTGTGTGTGTTTTGTACATTAAGGACTGTAGTTTGATCTAGAAAGTATACGCCATTATTTAACGAGCCTGATCCAATCAACTTTTGATTCAGGAAGATGTTCATAACATTATCCTGTACTACAAAATTATATCATTCTTTACTTAATAAAGAAACTGATATAAGATTGCATATCAGGGTCGGAATGTAATAGCACTCGTTCAGAATCAATGTATTTCCACTTGGTAACACAAGGTGATATTCGCCAACTGCTTTGGCAGCAACATCTGCCCTATTCCCTACTCTTACGGAATGATCACCTACTCCCAATTCTCTACCTTTCTTTAGCCCATGTAACATATTACATATGTGGATCCCGATCCGGTATCTAATACCTAGGACGTAGAGTGAATCGAGAAACAGTTCTCAACAACTAACACACCCGAAGAAGATGCATCAACATGCTTATTCTTCGTTTGGGCGGCGTGGGAATCCGGATTTGTCCCTATTCCCTGTCCAGTCTAATAACAATTATAAGAAAGAACGGAACCAACGTTCCCCAGCATAGTATAACATGCGGGTTCGGTCAATACATCCATATTATTATCTTGATTAAGACGTGACATGGTCGCTACCTGGAGAGAGAGAGAAGAAAACACTTTAGCGTATGCTCTTGCAAGATCAGATTGGTTATTATTTTATCTAATCAGGATGGCTCCCACTGTTTTTTATCAAATCTTCCTTCAAACCCTAAAAGAAAAGACTAGCCGGGATTAATTACACCTTACAATTTTGCAAATCTTTCAGGCAGACCAGTGTTGGTACTTTGAGGGAGGTTCCCCGTGCTTTCGTAAGGACCTAATTAAAATAAACCTCGTTTTCCCAGGGGCGTAACCCCGTTAACACCTTTCTAGACACCTACTTGATCGGCTAATTGTCCTGTGTAAAACACTCTCATGAGTAACACTTACTCGCAGTGGGTATCGGGATCCAACTATGTTATAGAAGGTATGCAATTTCATTGCAAATTTCAACACTTGAAATCCCCGATAATATTTTTCCCCTAGCCCCCTATGACCTTGACAAAGGCCAACAAATCATAGGATGCTAGTCAAGTTCAACCCGTCATTTCTTGATTGAATTAAACCCACCCGCATGACCCTTGACAAAAGCCAACAAGGTCGTACGACTATCCTAGAACAATCTGCATCATATGCATAAGCAAATAAGCACCATTTAGCTACCGCACACTACGCCTAGACAAAGGCCAACAAACGCAGTACGAATACTAGACAGTCCTTATCTGAAATGACAGAGGGCTACGTCAGGTTTTTCCGAAAACCTATTTCGTAATGAACTTAATATCGTTGTAGAATCGAGTGATTTTGAAAAGGAGTGTTTTTGAGGGTTTTACTAGTTTTGCAAAAGAGATCATTCCCGGTGAAGCGATCTCGGCTCTTTCCTTATCGAATAAGGTGTAGGATATTCCACTATGCAAAGAAAATACTTCAAAAGCAATCAAAAGTTAAACCGTGTGTTGTAGCATCTGCCAGTTATTGCTAAAGTGGTCACTCCCGGTGAAGGGATCTCGGCTCTTTCCTTATCGAATAAGGTGCAGGGTATATCATATATATCACTATGCAAAGCAAATACTGTAGCTACCCTTTTTGAAAATTTCATTCTACAACATCTTTTAGGTTTCATTTCTTTCATTAATCTCATTAATGAGGTCCCGTCATTTAAGCTTCCTAAGTATCACAGAAAAAACGAAAATACAACGTACGCTTATGCCATCCGTATTCGCCACAGTGTCTCGTTATGCACCGTTAGGTTACTTAACTAACAGAATACCGGGACGGGACTAGCGCGGGTGCAGAACATAAGCAACGTCTACTATATATCTCATATATAATGTATACCCATTCGTCTCAGAATCCACAGTGATCACATCACAGAGTATAAGCAATAGAAACACATATATGAAAATATAGGATATGATAGGATGTCCGTATTTTGTATTTAGCCAACTATAGAAAATACGGATTCCACGGTCGTGATGAATAGCCAATCCTACACCCATAGACCCCTACGAGAGTGGCAAGTGACCCTACCAATTCTGGAGTTAGGAAACCCGGTCTCGACGCCTCGAGATGGTCTCCCACTGGACCCCAGAACCCGGTCACTTGTGCTCCCTGCCTTAGGTCTATCCTAATGCAGAAAAGTAAATAATATACAACAATGGTGACATCATCCTCAACCCGGAAGTGCCCCAATAAAAGAATATTACATACAAATGAATTTTACAGGAATGAAAAGAAAAACTCTCATCTCACATTAAAACCCCGGCCATTCAATCACGACGATCCTATACAACATATCACAGCAACACATAACATCACATGTCATCAACGTAAGCAAGTGTGCGTACCCCAATTGTCGTTGACGTATAGCAACGAAACTGACTATACACCACACACTACTCTTACGGTCACAGAAAAGAATGTGAAAAACTATAACAATTGGAATCGACATTGCCCTTAGACATCATAAACCTGGGATATCAAATATCCAAAATTTCATGCCTAACAATGTAAATCTCGCATTTAGGTCTCATCCCATGAAAACACTTTTCAAAGTAAGTCAGATAATTCAACAAGATTTCCGATTACTATCGAGACCGAAATGCTAGATTTACACGCAACATATAAATGTAGATTCCAATTATTGTATCACAATATACTAGACTATGTTAAACGTTTCGACCGAATCAACCAATACCCACATCACCCAAAGAGCTCAACACTTGAACAAAGTTAAAGTACCCAAAACGTGCCACAGTACCTATGATCCAGCCGTAGAAGGGTCAAACCAATGCCTCACCTATGACACCGCGGAACTACGGCAAACCCTAGGGTTCAAGTCGCGGTTCCGAAGGCATAGAATCGAGTTAAGGTTTTTGTTCTTCCAGACGGTCCCTAAAGTAACTTGCACGGCTATTGAATATAATTAACTTAAGAAAATTCCAACACTTGAAAATTTCAGTGGGGTTCTAGACGAGGTGTTTGAAGTTCAATCGAACTGTTAAACATTGTCTAGGTTACCAATACAATGCTAAAAATACGACTACGAAATACTCCGCAATTCGCCCAGAACACAATTATCATCTCATGAAAATATGGACTAAGCAAACAATACCAAAAACCCCAAATTCCACAGAATAGAGCACAGTGTGAAAATGAAGCAGAGGGGAGGCTACTTGGCCGAGCTCGCCGGCCATGGAGCTCATGTGCTCGGGTCAGATCCGAGCTGGGGGTTCCGTGTTCACACTGTGTTCTAATGGTATCTCATACTACACTCTGCAGTTGCTAAAATAATTTTTAAACGATTTTTCAAAAAATTTCCAGAGAGCAAGAATTAGGGTTTCTAAAATCGTATTTTGCGGAGTTTTTCGGTTTCGTATTATCTTAACATCGTCTAGGTTTCTAGTTTAGCTCTGATACCATGTCGGGGTTCCTTAGCACCACTACAAGGGTTTGGTAGCATCACACATGCCATAATTAAAAATTTAGAGGGTGCTAAAGAATCTAACCTAGGAATCAAACTAGAAAAGCTAGGGTAACTAGAAGTAGTATCACATAGTACATGTAATATAGCAATAAGTTAAGAGATTACAACCTTTGTAGTTCTCTTTACTTGACTCCTTAACTCCTTGAGAGTTGGAACGGGCTTGCTAGTGATCCTCCAAGTCCATGATGATCCACCCGGAGTCCCCTTTGTCTAAGCTCCTAGCTCCACTTGATCAAAAGATGACGATGAAGCTAACACTCTAGACTAATTGGCTAGACTGGTGTAGAATGATGATGTGGTTTTTTTTCACCCTTCAAAATCCTAACTTGATCACTTTCTCACTCACTATCAAAACCTAAAGAACAAGAGATAGGAAGAAGAAGATGATGGCAACTTGAGAGCTCAAGATAATGAAAAAAGGATAAAGATAAAAATGAGAATATAAATTATATATAATTTCCACTCTCATTCTTAACCTTAGTTAATAAATATCTAGATATTTATCTTTGGAGCACTAATAGCCATAGAATAATAACTCATGGTTAATGCAAGGGCTAGTGGAGGAATAATATAATCAACCATGAGTCATTTTCTATTTCCATTAATCTCAAAAATAAATATTTATATATTTACTAACATGTGAGTCTTATATTGCCACCATCTTTGTATCATCTATCATGATACACAAGTGTATGCATGTATGTGTGCATGCACATCAATATGTGCATCAACATAAACTTATGCATACATGCATGCATACAACAAATGACAAAAGGGTCTAAGTGAAAAAGCTAATGGTCAATGTTAAATCAACACTTGATTTAACAAACCGGTCATATCACATATGACCCGATTAATATACGGTATCACATACGTGCATTTAATCGGGGCCCTACGTATAACTCATATGCACACCACATCTTTTCGCCTAGGCTAGGAAACTCCTTTATGGGACTCTAAGACTCGTCAATACGCCGGCAGCAGGTGATGATCACATCAAGCACCTACAAGCCGTCAGCGGTACTAGCTGTACGTAACGGCTACCCGGGTATTGAACGATCAGAAGATCAGCAATGTCACGATCCGAAATAGCACGTGAGTGGCACTTGAACCATATGAAGTCTATAAGACCCCATCTAATTCAAGTAAGCCAAAAGCCCAGAAATCTAAAACCATTTTTAAGGAGTAAATAAGGAAAACTAATTTTAAGAAGTGAAGGAAACATGTTTTTAAAACAAGGTTTTTAAAATAAGTAAGCCGAATATGCATTTTAAATCCTCAATGTCTTTTCTGAAAATTTCGGCAGAGTTTCCTTTGTAAATACTGGCCTCGAACGGGGTACAACATGAATAATATATATATGCACAATAAAAAGGCATCCCCAAGCGGGAGCTAGCTCTTCGTCAATCGACGGTCACAACCACGCAAGCAATATAAAATACAACGCCAAAGGGCGAGGATCAAAACTCAAAGGAAAAATCAAATCAACTTGAAAACCATAACACTACAACGCGCGACTCTAAGGTCGAAATAATACATAACTGGTTTTCTAAGTCAGAAACAATATGCAAGTTTTGGTTGATGGAATTACTTGATACAACTGAATAAAATAATACAAGGGTGGTCACGATGCGAGTGAACCCACCTATCAATGCAATCACCCAGAAAGGAAGCGGTGTGCCAGAAAAGCCGCAAAGAAATCTGTACGGCAAAACCTGCAAGAACTGTGGCACAACGGGGGTGAGTTGCCAACTCGTGAATAGAAAACATTGCAGAGTAGAAATCGTATGCATGACATAATCCTTGGTCAATACGATCAGATATATATATAAACGTCAAATGAATAAGTCTAAAGCATGATAAGGTGGCAATGTAACATCTATACATGAGTGTATTGCCAAGTGCTCGTGCCAGTGCCTCAGGTAATAACATATCATAAGTATGAGGTATGATCAATGTCGACTATATCATGAAGTCTATGAATATGTGGATATCATCCAACTATGTGATCAATGTCATCAATGTCAATATATGTATGTGGAAATCGTCCACGTGTCACCCAGGGACAATAAGCATCATGCATGTAAATATCATAAACGTATGCATGGAAGTATGAGGATGTAAATCAACATGTGTCGCTCGCGACATATCAAAATCATGGAACCTGAGTGTCAAGCATCGACACTCGAAAACATCATGAAATCTGTGCCTAGCATCGGCACGTAAATCCTCATATATCGGGATCCGTCAGTCTGGATCGGCCCACGGGCTCCGTCAGTCTGGATCGGCCCATATCATCTCTCGACTACAGTCGGTATCCTCCGGATATCCGCCGAGTCCAAATACTATCACTAGTAGGTAGTAGTCCCTCTGCCAGGCTCACCGTCTGCTACACAGCGATCCGTTCTCGCCACGGGGTACCATACCGGGTCCACCATGTACCCGCAATCGGCCTCATCCGCCACCTCGAATCGGGTTTCACATGTCGCTCTCAGAACCGAGAAAACACATGGTGGACGCACTGAAATATCATATCAAGGGTAACCGGGTTTTTAAAACAAGTACATACTCTCTTTTGAAATACCGACGGTTCCCAAATCCAGAAATATCATGGAAACAACATATCTCAATTCGTATAATCAAAAAGCATGATGTATGCGACATGTAAAAGAATTGTAATCATATCAGTATATCATGCAACATGGAATAGTAATATGCACACATTGAGGGAAAGCCGCTCTTTTAAAATGAATCAGTTTTAAAGAGTATCTTGCGGTTCCCAAATATCTAATCAAGCCAGAATCATCTATGTATGTGCAAATACTAATATAAGTATGGGTGTACAATAGGTATGTACACAAATATGCCATGCAAAGGATCATATCCTGAATGCAACAGTACTACAGTGTAGTGACATGGCAATTATCGATGATGAAGTGTATGAGCCGGAAAGCAAGTGTACGTGGAACATGCACATCATCGATAATGGTGCTGGTGTCCTAACAGCATGGGTTTAATATACAATAAACTCATTTACACATGCAATACGATGTGAATAGCATGAATATGCGGAAATCGAATAATCAACGCAACAGTGAAGAATCTACAACAATATGTAAATGTCATGCAGTTTTGCCATTTCAAATAAGACGAATCGGGGTTTTTAGTAAAATAAAGGCTACGGTATTTTTAAGAAAAGATGTGTCTTTCGAAAATATCCGTAGAATGCCTTTGCCTATCATTGAAATACTCCCGATTCGTTAGTTTTGAAAATAGGTATAACATTGGCCTAGTCTAACATCTACTAAGCAACTACAGATCTAGAAAATACGCTAATCAGAAGGGGTATGGAAACCACCTACATCTGAGTCGATATATATACATAATAGTCGGTGATCCCGCCTCAATAGTATCACGTATGATACAGTATATCATATGACGTCCTCGAGCCATGAGTGCGGAACTATCATCAAGATAAAGCTCGTACGGTAAATTATCGCATGGCATCCCAATAGCTGGGTACGGGTCAATATCACATTCATCTCATCAATTATCTAGTATCCTTATCGTCATATCACATAATCTGGGGTACTGATTTAGGCCTAGTACAATCGATACCGTCTATATAAATATGAATGCGTGTGTGAAACACACATCCAAAGGCCCGCTAAAAATCTCATGTCGTATCCCAAATACGAATCACATCATATCACCGATCTCATGGCACTGTGCCCAATCTCATCGACTCATCTCCAAATATCGTCCACAATCCTCATCATCTAGGTATAACCATAACAAATAAGCATGTGTGTGCGTGTGGGTGTAAACCTATTCTAGGGTTCGCTACTAGGAACTATACTAGTTTACAACTAAACCCTATTCTATCCATAGTACACTTAATCTCATCTCAATTATCCATATCGCACCTAATGCTATCAGACACATATATAGTATAAATATAGTATCCTAAACCTCGAACTGCGGGGGTGCTATACGCCATCCACCCGACTTCCCCGGTAGATATAATCTACTCACCTTGTATCCTACGTATCGGTGTCGATGTCGCCTTCGTCTTCTTCATCGTATGGAATCCACATAATGGTACCTACATAGATAACATAATCGGAACGCGTATTAAAATCACATCGGGAATACCCAAAACGACACGCAAATGCCTATAGGTTAGAACCTATAGATCCCGCTTTCAAAACCATCAAACGACCCTCGATCTCGTCGTACAAACGTCAAGTGATCGAGGTAAAACACAATACGCAAATCCAGAATTTAAAATACGAGAAACGAAACACGAATCCAAAACAGCAACTACAGAAAAGGGTCCCAGATTTCAACCTAGGTCAAATTGGATAATTTTGCATATGCCAGGGGTCTATTTATAGATGTAGGAGCTATAGAACCAAAACGAGCCAAATCCTCACTGGTCTGGCCGCAATTTGCGGCCAGAATGGATTTATTTGCGGCCATGTTAGGAAGCTAGGGGCTAGGGTTTTGGTGGTGGTTTCCTAGGTGCCTGCATGTCTCTCTGTGTTCACAAAATGATTTTCAGAGTCTCGGGGTGATAGCAAATTCCAATTTCCCTACACAATTCTCACAATTTTCCGTATCTGCAGAATTTCAAAGTTCGCAACCTGGGGTTTGTCTAAGGTTTTAATCCAAAATAACATCACTACAGGGGTTGTAGTCCTTAATCACACCTCAATTACACTTCTCTACTCAAGTGACACCCTAAACCCTAGCTAGAATTCTCAAAGTTCACTAAAACCACTCGATATCGGTTCTAATCTAACATGGGGGTATAAGAAATGGAAATACCAAGCTAATGGTTCAGAAAATACCTCATTTTCCAACTCAAGAAAATTCTTGAGTTGCCCCAAGTGGCCAAAATCCTTGCTTTCTTGGTCCAATGTGCTTCTTTTGAGCTTGTGCATCATTTTTGTGAAGTGGGGATTATGTTTTGGAGTTGTTTTGGATGTGTTTGTGATGCTTGAAGATGGAGGATGAAGAGGGGGCAACAACAGCAGCTGAAGAAGGAGAGGGAGAGGAATGAGTGAAGAGTGAAGGGGAATGGCTAAGGCTTGGTCAAAGGTAAACTCTACCTTTCTCTCTCTCACCCATACCTCAATATAAAACACTTTTCCCTTTTTCTTTTCTTTTTTTTACTCATTCTCTCTAATAATTCACAACCATGGTATAAACATGAAGGAAAGCCATGAAAATGTGTAAAAATGATATGTTGCATGTTTTGCACAAAACCCGCTTAAAATCCGATTAGCGATTTTTAGTCGCGATTAGCACTAAATTAACATATAATTAATCATAAAAACTCAAAAATGGCATAATTCCACAAAATGTCCTCTTTTTTCTAATTTCTATAATTTTCCAAATTTTTCCCAATTTATCGGTATTTAATTATACCGAAATATTAAAATATTTATTAAAAATAATATTGAATTATAAAAATTCCCAAAAATAAATTTTTTTTTTGAAATGTTACAATCTTCCCTCCTTAAAGAAATTCGGTCCCCGAATTTAAATTTAAACCCCCAAATTCTAAAACATTTCTATAAAAAGTCCAAGTTGTCGGGGCTCCGAAATTATCAATACATAAAACGCATCGTAGCGCAATGCATGCGCAAGAACAATGAGCAGATCACTCAAAAACAAAACTCCGCCAAGCATCCCGCAATCATCGGAGTTATGGTACAGACACACTGTCAAATCCAAAACAAACCAATATAACATAAATCAGAACTATACATGTAAATATCTGAAGAAAATGCATGAAAGGTATATCCAGGCACTGTTCTCTGACTAGTCCTGCTCAGTACGAAAACAAACAGCAACATCATAAAAACGTACTGGTCCATAAGGAATAAATCCCAAAAAAGTATATAAGAATACCCTGTGCGTCTGGTGCGCACGAAAATCAAAGTATATGTGCCATACATGTGCACAGAAACATCATCTAGGTGCAACGGGTGTGCACGAAACATCTGCCAAGAGCAACGGGCGTGCCTGACAGCAAAAATCAGGTGCATCTGACATGCACGAAGAATCCCGATATAGTGCATCTGGTGTGCACCAAAATCGTATCTCAAAACATGTGCTCAACACGCGTGAGAATCCAAATCAAACGCACGGAGTGCAAGAAATCAACCTCAATATCAGAATCAAAATCGACGGTATACTATACGGCTCAATCTAAATCAGGTATATCGCGGTGTATAAGCTCACAATCATGTGCGTCAGCGTGCACAAATCAAATCAAAACACTAAAAGTGCATGAAAACTTTGCTGGAAGCATAAATCAAATCACCGGCATAAAATAGGCATGAAATCACAATCAATACCTCAAGCGTAATAACTATGCGCAGAATATAAATACCCAGTAGGTGCAACCATGGTGCATGAAAACAAATATCATGAAACTCAGCCATCAAGACTAAATCATACGAATAGATCGCCCAAAATACCGAAATCCAAGATGACGGGTACGTGATAATCGAATCACAAAATCACAAATCATAAATACCGTCGTCGGTATATCCTCCTTCAAAGTCGGGAAGGTGTCGGTGCATCCAATTCTAGCAGCGCAAGATATCTAATTGTCTCCTGTTCACGGTCTGGCGTCCTCTGTCTCTGGGTCCTTATCTTCTCTGCGGATTACCTATCTCGCAATCAGTCGGCTCATCGTCCCTGTCAGGTGTGCTAACGGGAACGATTCTGTTAGTGTATATGCCCTAGAGACCATTACTGTATCATACTAGTTTGTATATTACTTAATGGAATCTTGGGATATTCACCTTGTATAGACAATCTTGCTCAAAATAGTAGTATGCTACTTGGTTTGTTTCTACTTTAATGTGTACATGTGTTTATTTTAGTATATCACCTATACACATTAGTGGAGCCCTTAGGATCTTTGCTTGATTACCAGCGTTGTGATGGCAGTCACACTCGTGGGGCTGGGTAATCCACAAGCACATCCTTATGCAGGTCCCTAGTCGTAGGACTATCGAGACAGGGCATCGATACTTCGGAGTAGACTAGCATATGCGCTTCTCATCCCACCAGGGGAGACGGTCTGTCCCACAGCCGTCAGTACGTCTTACATGAGATACTGTGCGGGTGCTCGTTAGGTTACGAGTACACTGGACAAGACTCATCGGGAACTGTTGGTCGGTACTATACCTATCGTCAGTTATCAGTTCCCAGGTAACATGAGTACAGCTTAGTCCGCTGACTCGACACTGTCACTTTGCCTCGAGTGTGTTCCCTCTGTACTTAGATTACTACCCTACCACGGCTCAAAGGAGTCGTGCAAATAGGTAGTAGTTGGGTGCGGTCCCGAAGCACTTGGAGGCAGTAACGGTTAGACAGGATTCATCTATCCCGGTATTGGGGGTTGATATCGCGCTGTGTCTAGGAGAGCCATTACACAAAGTCCCTGGCCAGGGCAAGCGAGATATACTGGTAGGTTTTCAGTGTTATCTCAGGGTGTTCTGGGCTACACTCCGACACGACTTGTACCGCTATTAGGGAACTGACGTTTACCACCCCCTAGGCCCGCCATGCGATATTCTCAGACGAACAGACCGGACTGTACGCAGATTGTCACATTCAGGCTCAGTAGTAGTTCAGATGGGTTTCACCTCATCAGTCTTCTTATCGGCATCTACCTGGGGGCCGTTACGCACAGCTAGTGCTGCTTGCGGTCTGTGGTTAAACCCACTGCCAGCGTAGTTTCGAGTCTTTAGAGTCCCACACAGAAAGCTATTCGCCTTTAGGCAAAAGAGTAGAGGTCGCATGGTTTTGCGACATGGTTCGGTCACATCTGTGCACTTCTGCACGTTTAGTGTCCGGGCAATTAACAATAGCGGGCTTTGGTTTAAGCCAGATCCTAGTGTACGTTTTGGGGTTGGTTTTATCTCGTTTGTATTCGTGTTACTCGGAACGTGGATGGGGTGTGTATGCACAGTTGATAGAGAGACAGATGCAGAGGATTCTCATTAGGGTTGTTGACTGTTGACTTTTGCTAAACCCTAATGAGAATAAGAAATATGATTAACAATAATATTAATTAAGTATTATTATGACATGGTTGTTGATGGTTGACTTAGTTGACCGGTTGAGTAGGTTGGACTTGTTGACCATCATCATGACAATGGCTATCATTTCTTGGCATTGACCTTGGCTTGCTTATTTGTTCACACATTGCATTTAATGCAAGAAATGATATGGCCACTTGATATGATAACAACCATCACATAATACTCAATTATTATTATGTGTTATGATGATTTTGGATTATGAGAGCTTGGATGGCAAAAGTCTTGCTCATTCTTTGATTTCCTTTCTCTCTCATGCTTGAGCTCTCCCTCTTCCTCTTGCTCTCTCTCTAGTTCATGGTTCACTTGTCTCGTGTGTTGAGAAGAAAGAACCATTGAGATAAAACCCAACACACTCCTCTACTCATCCTAGTTCACAAGGTTTAGCAAACCAAGTGCTCTAGTTTCTTCTAGTTTGAAGTGAAGCCAAAGGTAGAAGCTTTCAGGTGGATCCATCTTCGGCACAAAGAGATGACGAGTAGAGAACCATCCGACCACCACAAGGAGACCAAGAGAAGAAGTTCAAGTTAAGGTATAACCCCTAACCGAGTAGGTAAAACTCTTGTTAGGTTTGTTAGATAGTTGTTTAACAAAGATCCGTATTTTGAGTCCATGTTACCACCCTAGAGAAAAATCGGTTTTCATCATTTCCGCAAGCCCGTATGTACCGGGAGAGGTAACGTGGACTTACAGTAGTATCAGAGCCTGGTTAAACACTATCTAACATGTTAGCAAAGTAACTAGAAGTTCGATCGGAGAAAAAGTCGCGAAACATGCCCGAAAAATCAAGTTTCTGCCGATTCTGTTTTCTGTACAAAAAATAATTAATCTTACACTAAAAATCGGCTCTTGCTTTTTAGAACACACTGTAGAAAAATGGTCCATCGACTCGGTCAAAGAGCCGCGGAACCGCGGCCGGAGCATGCTCCCGCCGCGGATCCGCGGCCGAGTTGACTTGGCCGTGGGCGATTTTTCCTGCAGTTTGTTCAGTGGGAAGTTTTGGGATTTTTACAATATGTTTTTTCTGCCCAGATTTTCCAGAAAGCAAAATTTGTTTTTGGGGCCTAAAAATCCGTATTTTGATCGAACTTCTAAAGACTTAAGCTAACGGGTTTATATCTGTGATGTGATATATGTATTGAACGTCTATTAATCGCTATACGTCGATTAGTGGGGGTTATACATATCTGTGATTTGTAATGTTGATGGTATGTGTATATGAATTCATTGGATTGTCGCGGATGAATAGCCCGGGGGTTGTGAGATAAGAGTTTTCTTTTTCTTTCAATTCATGTAAATTTGTAATTGATGTAATATTATTTATATGGCCGCACAACCGGGATGGGGTTGTAGCCGTCATTGTATAATTTCTTTTACTGTTTTTGCTCCTTGGATAGACCCAAGGTGGGGTGCACAAACTACCGGGTATCTCGAAGTGCCGAGTGGCCTACTCACGGTGTTGAGGGAGGTTGCTTCGCTTCGGGTACTTGGCGGGTAGTTTGCCGCACCCGTAGGGGTCTAGGGTGGGGTCTTGGCTATTCATCGCGACCGTGTAATCCGCTCTTCGTTACAGGCTCGTACGGATTGCGGATTCCTAGTATATCGAATGTGTTCATATGTGATCTGGAATGGCTATCATTGCTTGTGACGAATGTGTATATCTATATATGATATCTATTTAGGCGTTGATTATGTTTTGCATCTGCGCTAGTCCAGCCCCCGCTCTATCATTAGTTAAGTAACCTAACGGGTAATGACGGGGCCCCGTGGCGAATGCGGATGGCATAAGCGTACGTCATATTTTCGTTGTTTTCTGCAATGGTAGGATTAAATGATGGGACGCATTAAATTAATGCAAGAAAATAAACCAAAGTTGAGTCGTTGGAACACTTTCAAAACCACTCGATTTCTTTTCAAAAAAAACTTTTAAACGCGGAGCTTAAGCCACTCCTTTTAAAAGCTATCTCGTTCCATCGATTATATCAAGTTCACTACGTTCACGGTTTTGCCAAAACCATCCGTAGCCCTCCATCATTTCAGTTAAATATTCGGTAGTATTCAAGCTATGTATTTTGACCTCACGCCATGGCATAGTGATTGGTAGCTGCCGGATATTTATCTGTTGCATAGATAGAATGCGTTGGTTTGAGACAGTCGTACTGCCATTTTGGCCTACGTCAAGGGTCGGTACGGGTGGGTTCAAATTAACCTGGATAATGATGGGAAGAACTTGACATGTGACTTATGACATTTTGACCTCACGCCAAGGTCATAAGAGCATGGGGCAAAAATCCACATCGGGAGATTTAAAAGAACTGAAACTTGCTAGCACTGCATACCATTTGGTGTGTGATGATTCTGGTAGGATTCCTTCAGTTTTGTCACACAATGATATTTGGATCCCGTTCCTACTGTGAGTATATGCTACTCCTCGGGAAATTTCTCACTTAACGATCAATGCTATAAACTAAGTAGGTGTCTAGAAAGGTGTTAGCGGGGCTACGCCCCCAGGGAAAATAGGTTATTTAATTAAGGAACTTCGCGAAAGCGTTGGAAAACCTCCCTCGAAGTACCGACACTAGCCTGGCTGAACGGTTAAGCAAGTATTGTACGGTGAGATTGATCGTGACTAATTCTTCATTTTTGGTTTGAGGAAGAATTCGAGAGACAGTGGGAGCCATCCTGTTTAGACAAATTAAAAACCACTCTAAACTTGCAAGAGCATCATGCTAAAGTGTTTCTTCTCTCTCTCCTAATTGCAGCGACCAAACATCATGACTGGACTTAAGTTACTACTAGATAAAAACATACTGATAGGGCCAAACTACAAAGATTGTCTCAGGAATATTCAAAATGGAAATCACTTATGACAAGTTGGGGTATCTCCTTACCACCAAAGCTCCCCTTGTCCCAGGTCCCAAAACTAGCGTCGCGGATAGGGAAATCCGTAAGACCTGGGAAATCGATTGTGCGAAGGCCAAGTGCCTCGTGCTTGCCTCTATGGACAATGAACATCAGAGGAGGCACGAGAATATGGACCTTGAATCCATATTTCTCCATACAAAAGAACTGTATGAAGAGCAATCACGTATCGCAAGATACGAAGTCTCGAAAAAGCTGGTTTCAGCGAGATTGTCCGTCGGATCATCGGTAGTGGAACACGTGCTTAAGATGATCGGCTTCATTGAGGAGCTCGCGGACCTTGGGACCACGTTAGAGGACGAGCTCTATACGGACTTGATTCTCCAGTCCCTTCCTTCCACTTACGCCCAGTTTATCCTGAACTTCAACTTGCAAGAAAAAGAAGTTGAACTTTCAGAACTTCTCAATATGCTGAGGAGTGCAGAGGGCACCCTACAGAATGGTAGGGAAACATCCACTTTGTTTATAGGAGGATATTCCTCTTCTAGGTCTAAGGAGAAAGCCAAGGGAAAGAAGAAGAAAGCCCCCGCCAAACCAAAGGGCGGTGTTAGTAAAGTGGATACAAAGGGAAAGACAAAAGCAACAAAGGTAGCGGGAAAGCTTGTGGGAAAGGAAGAATGCTTTTACTGTCACAAGAGTGGACACTGGAAAAAGGATTGCAGGGCTCGGAAGGCCAGAACCCAAGATCTGAAGCAAGTTGCGGCTTCAGCTTCAGGTGTGTATGTTATTGAAAACTATCTATCAATAAACTCTACAACCTGGGTATTGGATACCGGATCATGATCTCATATTTGTAATTCTTTACAGGCACTGAGAAGGCGAAGGGTTTTGAAGGCAGGTGATATGACCCTCAGAGTTGCAAACGGAGCTGGCATGGATGCTGAGTCCGTGGGGAACTATCACCTGGGGTTGTCAGATGGACCCGTTTTGGTTTTGCGTGATTGTTATTTTGTACCCAATGCAACCTGTAATATCATATCTGTATCTTTATTATCTAAAGAAGGTTATGAATTTGCATTTGTAAGAAATGTTATGAACATTCACCTTAATCAAGTTTTGATTGGGTCGGGTACATTAAACAATGGTATATACGTATTAAACCAACCACAGATTTTCAATGTCCAGAATACACACAAAAGAAAGTCTCCGGAAACAAATCAGGCTTTCTTATGGCAATGTAGACTGGGTCACATCAATGAGAGAAGGTTGACGAAGTTACATACAGAACGATATTTGGATCCGTTCGAATATCAATCATATGCAACTTGTCAATCCTGTCTCAAAGGAAAGATGACAAAGACTCCGTTCACTGGACACGGAGTAAGAGCGAGCGAGCTCTTGGGACTCGTACACAGCGACGTGTGCGGTCCAATGTCTACATATGCGCGAAGCGGTTATTCTTACTTCATTACTTTTACGGATGACTTTTCAAGGTACGGATATGCCTTCTTAATGAAACATAAATCCGAAGCCTTTGGAAAATTCCAGGAATATAAGAATGAAGTAGAAAAACAAACAGGCAAAAGTATCAAGACACTGAGATCTGATCGAGGTGGTGAATACTTAAGTGTCGAGTTCCTCGATTACTTAAAAGAGAATGGAATTCTCTCTCAGCTTACTCCTCCATACACTCCGCAACATAACGGTGTATCGGAGAGACGGAACCGGACCCTATTGGATATGGTACGTTCCATGATGAGTAATGCTGAGTTACCGCGATCATTCTGGGGATATGCACTAGAATCAGCTGCATACCTTTTGAACCGAGTTCCAACTAAGACTGTGCCTACCACACCATATGAGATATGGAGTGGGAAGAAACCTTATCTTCAATATCTGAAGATCTGGGGTTGTCCGGCTTTTGTCAAAAAGCAGCATGCGGAGAAACTCGAGGCACGCTCAGTATTGTGTAAGTTTGTGGGATACCCAAAGAACTCCAGGGGGTATCTCTTCAATTACGCAGAGGAACAAAAGATCATTGTTTCTCGTAATGCCCATTTTCTGGAACACCAGTTCTTAGAAAAGGAAATTAGTGGGAGCGAAATAGAACTGGAAGAAATTCCAGAACCACAGACTATTACTGAAAGCTTAGTAGAACCAGAGGGTTCGAAAGATCAGGACATTCCTGCGCCGCTCCGCAGGAGTAGTAGGCAGCTCATCCGCCCTAGAGATACTACGGTTTTCTCATAGACGGGGATAGAGAGGATTGTATCATTGATAGTGATGAGCCGACTAGCTTCCAGCAGGCCATTCAGAGCGTTGACTCGGTAAAATGGTTGGATGCAATGCGGACCGAAATGGAGTCCATGTACACCAACAAAGTATGGACGTTGGACGTTGCTCCAGATGGGGTAAAACCCGTAGGATGCAAGTGGATCTTCAAAAGGAAGATTGGTGTAGATGGACAGGTTGAGACCTATAAAGATAGACTTGTTGCAAAGGGTTTTCGTCAAAGACCCGGTTTGGACTATGACAAAACCTTTTCTCCAGTGGCTATGCTGAAATCCATTCGGATCCTTCTTGCCATTGCTGCCTTCCACGATTTTGAGATTTGGCAGATGGACGTAAAGACCGCTTTTCTGAATGGAAATTTAGAGGAGTGTGTCTATATGGACCAGCCAGAGGGTTTCATTCAGAGTGGGAACAGCGGAAAGGTGTGCAAGTTGCTTAAGTCCATCTATGGACTAAAGCAGGCATCGCGGAGTTGGAACATCTGTTTTGATGAGACGGTCAAAGAATTTGGCTTTATCAAAAATCCAGATGAACCATGCATCTATAGTAGATTTGTAGCAAGAACTGTCGTATTCCTCGTATTATACGTGGATGACATTCTTTTGATAGGAAATGACATTCCTATGCTACAATCTTTCAAGGGATTCTTGTCACACAGGTTCTCCATGAAAGACCTGGGTGATGCCCTTTACATTCTGGGGATCCGGATCTATCGTGACAGATCCAAGAGGATATTAGGACTTTCACAGTCCAGGTACATCGACACCATACTGAGAAGATTCAGTATGGATGATTCAAAACGCGGTAATCTACCGGCTTGTCACGGGATCACCCTCTCTAAAGAGATGTCTCCCAAGACTGATTTGGAAAGGGATCGCATGGCTATTATACCCTACGCTTCTGCGGTAGGCTCTATAATGTATGCGATGTTGTGTACCAGACCAGATGTAGCTTATGCACTGAGTGTGGTAAGCCGATATCAGTCAAACCGTGGGGAGAAGCACTGGATAGCGGTAAAGAACATTCTCAAGTACCTGAGAAGGACTAAGGAGATGTTCTTGGTGTATAGCGGAAAAGACCTACAGATCGAGGCCTTTGCTGACTCCAGCTTCCAGAGTGACAAGGATGATTCCAAGTCCATGTCGGATTATGTCTTTACCCTCAATGGAGGGGCAGTGTGTTGGAAGAGTTCCAAACAGGAAACCGTTGCTGACTCGACGATGGAAGCGGAATATATCGCTGCTGCAGATGCCGCAAAAGAAGCCGTCTGGATAAGGAAGTTCTTAACAGAACTTCAGGTGGTTCCGTCCATTGTTGATCCAATACCTCTGTATTGCGACAACAACGGGGCTATAGCTTTAGCGAAGGAACCCAGGTCCCATCAGAGATCCAGACACATCTTGAGGCGGTATCACCTGATCAGGGAGATTGTGGGTTGCCAGGAGATCGAGGTTCGGAGAGTTGCTGCGGAAGATAACACTGCTGATCCATTCACGAAGGCCTTACCCCAGACTCAGTTTGAGCGGCTGATCGAGATGATAGGTCTTCGATACACCAGTACATGGCCTTAGTGCAAGTGGGAGATTGTTAGTGTATATGCCCTAGAGGCCATTACTGTATCATACTAGTTTGTATATTACTTAATGGAAGCTTGGGATATTCACCTTGTATAGACAATCTAGCTCAAAATAGTAGTATGCTACTTGGTTTGTTTCTACTTTAATGTGTACATGTGTTTATTTTAGTATATCACCTATACACATTAGTGGAGCCCTTAGGATCTTTTCTTGATTACCAGCGTTGTGATGGCAGTCACACACGTGGGGCTGGGTAATCCACAAGCACATCCTTATGCAGGTCCCTAGTCGTAGGACTATCGAAACAGGGCATCGATACTCCGGAGTAGACTAGCGTATGCGCTTCTCATCCCAGCAGGGGAGACGGTCTGTCCCACAACCGTCAGTACGTCGTACTTGAGATAGTATGCGGGTGCTCGTTAGGTTACGAGTACACTGGACAGGACTCGTCGGGAACTGTTGGTTGGTACTATACCTATCGTCAGTTATCAGTTTCCAGGTGACATGAGTACATCTTAGTCCGCTGACTTGACACTGTCACTTCGCCTCGAGTGTGTTCCCACTGTACTTAGATTACTACCCTACCACGGCTCAAAGGAGTCGTGCAAACAGGTAGTAGTTGGGTGCAGTCCCGAAGCACTTAGAGGCAGTGACGGTTAGACAGGATTCATTTATCCCGGTATTGGGGGTTGATATCGCGCTGTGTCTAGGAGAGCCATTACACAAAGTCCCTGGCCAGGGCAAGCGAGATATACTGGTAGGTTTCCAGTATTATCTCAGGGTGTTCTGGGCTACAATCCGACATGACTTGTACCGCTATTAGGGGACTGACGTTTACCGCCCCCTAGGCCCGCCATGCGATATTCTCAGACGAACAGACCGGACTGTACGCAGATTGTCACATTCAGGCTCAGTAGGAGTTCAGATGGGTTTCACCTCGTCAGTCTTCTTGTCGGCATCTACCTGGGGGCCGTTACGCACAGCTAGTGCCGCTTACGGTCTGTGGTTAAACCCACTGCCAGCATAGTGTCGAGTCTTTAGAGTCCCACACAGAAAGCTATTCGCCTTTAGGCAAAAGAGTAGAGGTCGCATGGTTTTGCGACAGGGTTCGGTCACATCCGTGCACTTCTGCACGTTTAGTGTCCGGGCAGTTAACACTAGCGGGCTTTGGTTTAAGCCAGATCCTAGTGTACGTTTTGGGTTTGGTTTTATCTCGTTTGTATTCGTGTTCCTCGGAACGCGGATGCGGGTGTGTATGCACAGTTGACAGAGAGACAGAGGCAGAGGATTCTCATTAGGGTTGTTGACTGTTGACTTTTGCTAAACCCTAATGAGAATAAGAAATATGATTAACAATAATATTAATTAAGTATTATTGTGACATGGTTGTTGATGGTTGACTTTGTTGACTTGTTGACTTAGTTGACCGGTTGACTAGGTTGGACTTGTTGACCATCATCATGACAATGGCTATCATTTCTTGGCATTAACCTTGGCTTGCTCATTTGTTCACACATTGCATTTAATGCAAGAAATGATATGGCCACTTGATATGATAACAACCATCACATAATACTCAATTATTATTATGTGTTATGATGATTTTGGATTATGAGAGCTTGGATGGAAAAAGTCTTGCTCATTCTTTGATTTCCTTTCTCTCTCATGCTTGAGCTCTCCCTCTTCCTCTTGCTCTCTCTCTAGTTCATGGTTCACTTGTCTCATGTGTTGAGAAGCAAGAACCATTGAGATAAAACCCAACACACTCCTCTACTCATCCTAGTTCACAAGGTTTAGCAAACCAAGTGTTCTAGTTTCTTCTAGTTTGAAGTGAAGCCAAAGTTAGATGCTTTCAGGTGGATCCATCTTCGGCACAAAGAGACGACGAGGAGAGAACCATCCGACCACCACAAGGAGACCAAGATAAGGAGTTCAAGTTAAGGTATAACCCCCAACCGAGTAGGTAAAACTCTTGTTAGGTTTGTTAGATAGTTGTTTAACAAAGATCCGTATTTTGAGTCCATGTTACAACCCTAGAGAAAAATCGTTTTTCATCATTTCCGCAAGCCCGTAAGTACCGGGAGAGGTAACGTGGACTTAAAGATTCTGTTCTGGTACTTCTCTGGTCATCTGCGTCCTCAGCACAGCATTTCCTCGGAAACTGGTCGCATTCCAACGCCTCTGTAGACATATCCGGCCTTTAATCTTAACGGTGAGTAACAACAGCTCGTCAGCATCTTGCACGAACCACTTTTCCCACTTGTCTATATCATCATCTACTCCGATGTCACATCTCTATCTGCGCACTGCAAATGTTCTCGGTTACGGTCAATCCGAAGTCCCTCACACAGACTCGAAATCATGAACTCGGTATCTTCATCACTCTGTAGATGATATTTGGCCGAACACGTCCTCAGGAACTCGTCCCAACCTGTAGAGGTATACTCCATACTCGTCCTTTCTTGATCAATTCACAACACATCTGGGTGAGGTCCTCTATCCTAATTTGGTCAACTATCTCGTCGACGATGTCGAACTCTGGCCTGCTAGGTGTGCGCATTATGACCACTCCTGGGTCTAAGTCTTCTCGTATAGTATTCCAGAAAGGTCCTGTCGAAGTCTCTTTCAATTCTCGTTTCTGCCGAATTTCCCGGAAGTCATCGTCCTTTACTAAAGCTAATTCTTGATCCGGAACGGCTGTATGCTCATCGCGACTCCTTCTGGATGGTATATCCATGTACAACGCCTCTGCATGCGTATCGCATCTCTGATGTTAGCGGAGTGGAACATCATCTCATCGAAATCTCATGTGAACTCTTTACTCCACTTGTTCCAATGTTGACTGATTCGGACTCGTCTCTCGTGGCTGCATGGGCTGCGCTCTAACGGCTATACTCGTATCTGGAGTCTCCCAAGCAGTGTATCCCATCACATGGTATCCGAAAATGTCGAACCATCCGATCGATTTGTCAAATCCTAATAATCCCCCAAGAGCTCAACATCTTGGTTACAGTTTAATAGTATCGAGTACATACCAGAACATTGGTGGTCCAGCCGTAGAAGGGCAAACCCAAGCCTCACTAATGGCGCCGAGGAACTGCCGCAAACCCTAAGGTTCAAAGGCTTTCACACGGTCATTATGTCGAGTTAGGGTTTCATTCTTCTAGAGGGTCCATAGAATCGCTTGCATGTCTTTCCGAATACTTTAAACATGGAATATGGGTTTCTGACATTCTATCATCTCTATCGACTCTCAATGAATCTGCGGGAAGTCGTCCTTAGCTGGAATCAATCTATCTGATGACCTCGCATCAGGGTAAGCGAACGAACCACATGTCCTAGTCATTCATCCTCGGGTGACTAGCGACCTTCTATCAAATCTCTATGTACAACTCGTACTGCAATAGCTCCAATATCTAGGGAGATATCTCGTCGTTCGCAGCAACAATAGGCTCATTCTCCTGTACGCTGAACAACGCCTCAATCATCGTGAATAAGCGATATATCAATGGTCATCATATCCTGGCTGGCCTCTAGCAGTAGCCTGATCCTCTGGTGCAGATCAGCACATCCGGGAAATCTCGTAACAGCGATCTGTCAAACGCTCATAGTGGGAAAACACAATAAAACGACGCCTCTATACGCGACCATACGTCTCTGGAATCACGCACTGGTCAGTCCTCGTCCGTGACGAGCTTAAGCTGACGCAACTCTAGCCGTAGCTCTCTTTGCCCGTGTAATCATGGCAGCAACATCATAACCGGTATCGATGATGGTAGATCAAAGGAATGAATATAATACTATGCAAGGAAATGTACATCCTAAGGTTTCTTAAGCGGAGTAGCGTATTGTGAATATGCCGCGGAACATACATACGGTACGTCACTCTACTCAAGCTACCTACTCCATCAACAAAGGGTCATCCTACGCGACGAAAGTTCGGGTATAATACCCCTTCGACTAAGTCTAAGTTCTGTAAGGTCAAGCCTAAGTTCCGTATATATATAGACACTCTAGGCTCCACATAGTCAAACTTAGACTCGAACCAAGGTTAACTTAGCGCTCTGATACCAACTTTGTCACGACCCGAAATAGCACGTGACTGGCACTTGAACCATATGAAGTCTATAGGACCCCATCTAATTCAAGTAAGCTAAAAGCCCAGAAATCTAAAACCATTTTTAAGGATTAAATAAGGAAAACTGGTTTTAAGAAGTGAGGAAACATGTTTTTAAAATAAGGTTTTCAAAATAAGTAAGCCGAATATGCATTTTAAATCCTCAATGTCTTTTCTGAAAATTTCGGCAGAGTTTCCTTTGTAAATACTGGCCCCGAACGGGGTACAACATGAATAATATATATATGCACAATAAAAAGGTATCCCCAAGCGGGAGCTAGCTCTTCGTCAATCGACGGTCACAACCACACAAGCAATATAATATACAACGCCAAAGGGCGAGGATCAAAACTCAAAGGAAAACTCAAATCAGCTTGAAAACCATAATACTACAACGCGCGACTCTAAGGTCGAAATAATACATAACTGGTTTTCTAAGTCTAAAACAATATACAAGTTTTGGTTGATGGAATTACTAGATACAACTCAATAAAATAATACAAGGGTGGTCACGATGCGAGTGAACCCACCTACCAATGCAATCATCCAGAAAGGAAGTGGTGTGCCAGAAAAGCCGCAAAGAAACCGGTACGGCAAAACCTGCAAGAACTGTGGCACAACGGGGGTGAGTTGCCAACTCGTGAATAGAAAACATCGCAGAGTAGAAATCGTATGCATGACATAATCCTAGGTCAATACGATCAGATATATATATATAAACCTCAAATGAATAAGTCTAAAGCATGATAAGGTGGCAATGTAACATCTATACATGAGTGTAGTGCCAAGTGCTCGTACCAGTGCCTCAGGTAATAACATATCATAAGTATGAGGTATGATCAATGTCGCCTATATCATGAAGTTTATGAATATGTGGATATCATCCAACTATGTGATCAATGTCATCAATGTCAATATATGTATGTGGAAATCGTCCACGTGTCACCCAATGACAATAAGCATCATGCAAAAAAAATCATAAACGTATGCATGGAAGTATGAGGATGTAAATCAACATGTGTCGCTCGTGACATATCAAAATCATGGAATCTGAGTGTCAAGCATCGACACTCGAAAACATCATGAAACCTGTGCCTAACATTGGCACGTAAATCCTCATATATCGGGCTTCGTCTGTCTGGATCGTCCCACGGGCTCCGTCGGTCTGGATCGGCCCATATCATCTCTCGACTACGGTCGGTATCCTCCGAATATCCGTCGAGCCCAAATACTATCACTGGTAGGTAGTAGTCCCTCTGCCAGGCTCACCGTCTGCTACACAGCGATCCGTTCTCGCCACGGGGTACCATACCGGGTCCACCATGTACCCGCAATCGGCCTCATCCGCCTCCTCGAATCGGGTTTCACATATCGCTCTCAGAACCGAGAAAACACATGGTGGACGCACTGAAATATCATATCAAGGGTAACCGGGTTTTTAAAACAAGTACATACTCTCTTTTGAAATACCGACGGTTCCCAAATCCAGAAATATCATGAAAACAACATATCTCAATGCGTATAATCAAAAAGCATGATGTATGCAACATGTAAAAGAAATGTAAGCATATCAATATATCATGCAACATGGAATAGTAATATGCACACATTGAGGGAAAGCCGCTCTTTTAAAATGAATCAGTTTTAAAGAGTATCTTGCGGTTCCCAAATCTCTAATCAAGCCAGAATCATCTATGTATGTGCAAATACATATGTAAGTATGGGTGTACAATCGGTATGTACACAAGTATGCCATGCAAGGGATCATATCCTGAATGCAAAGTACTACAGTGTAGTGACATGGCAATTATCGATGATGAAGTGTGTGAGCCGGCAAGCAAGTGTACGTGGAACATGCGCATCATCGATAATGGTGCCGGTGTCCTAACAGCATGGGTTTAATATACAATAAACTCATTTACACCTACAATACGATGTGAATAGCATGAATATGCTGAAATCGAATAATCAACGCAACAGTGAAGAATCTACAACAATATGTAAATGTCATGCAGTTTTGCCATTTCAAATAAAGACGAATCGGGGTTTTTAGTAAAATAAGGGCTACGGTGTTTTTAAGAAAAGACGTGTCTTTCGAAAATATCTGAAGATTCCCTTTGCCTATCATTGAAATACTCCCGATTCGTTAGTTTTGAAAATAGGTATAACATTGGCCTAGTCTAACATCTATTAAGCAACTGCAGATCTAGCAAATACGCTAATCGGAAGGGGTATGGAAACCACCTACATCTTAGTCGATATATATACATAATAGTCGGTGATCCCGCCTCAATAGTATCACGTACGATACAGTATATCATATGACGTCCTCGAGCCATGAGTGTGGATCTATCATCAAGATAAAGCTCGTACGGTAAATCATCGCATGGCATCCCAATAGCTGGGTACGGGTCAATTTCACATTCATCTCATCAATTATCTGGTATCCTTATCGTCATATCACATAATCTGGGGTACTGATCTAGGTCTAGTACAATCGATACCATCTATATAAATATGAATGCGTGTGTGAAACACACATCCAAAGGCCCGCTAAAAATCTCATGTCGTATCCCAAATACGAATCACATCATATCACCGATCTTATGGCACTGTGCCCAATCTCATCGACTCATCTCCAAATATCGTCCACAATCCTCATCATCTAAGTATAACCATAAAAAATAAGCATGTGTGTGTGTGTGGGTGTAAACCTATTCTAGGGTTCGCAACTAGGAACTATACTAATTTACAACTAAACCCTATTCTATCCATAGTACACTTAATCTCATCTCAATTATCCATATCGCACCTAATGCTATCAGACACATATATAGTATAAATATAGTATCCTAAACCTCAAACTGCGGGGGTGTTATACGCCATCCACCCGACTTCCCCCGTAGATATAATCTACTCACCTTGTATCCTGCGTGTCGGTGTCGATGTCGCCTTCGTCTTCTTCATCGTATGGAATCCACATGATGGTACCTACATAGATAACATAATCGGAACGCGTATTAAAATCACATCGGGAATACCCAAAACGACATGCTAATGCCTATAGGTTAGAACCTATAGATCCCACTTTCAAAACCATCAAACGACCCTCGATCTCGTCGTACAAACGTCAAGTGATCGAGGTAAAACACAATACGCAAATCCAGAATTTAAAATTCGAGAAACGAAACTCGAATCAGCAACTACAGAAAAGGGTCCCAGATTTCACCTAGGTCAAATTGGATAATTTTGCATATGCCAGGGGTCTAATTTATAGTTGTAGGAGCAACAGAACCAAAATGAGCCAAATCCTCACTGGTCTGGCCGCAATTTGTTGCCAGAATGGATTTATTTGCGGCCGTGTTAGGGAGCTAGGGGCTAGTGTTTTGGTGGTGGCTTTCTAGGTGCCTGCATGTCTCTCTGTGTTCACAAAATGATTTTCAGAGTCTCGGGGTCATAGCAGATTCCAATTTTCCTACACAGTTCTCACAACTTTCCGTATCTGCGGAATTTCAAAGTTCGCAACCTGGGGTTTGTCTAAGGTTTTAATCCAAAATAACATCACTACAGGGGTTGTAGTCCTTAATCACACCTCAATTGCACTTTCTCTACTCAAGTGACACCCTAAACCCTAGCTAGAATTCTGTAAGTTCACCAAAACCACTCGATATCGGTTCTAATCTAACATGGGGGTACAAGAAATGGAAATACCAAGCTAATGGTTCAGAAAATAGCTCATTTGGCAACTCAAGAAAATTCTTGAGTTGCCCCAAGTGGACAAAATCCTTGCTTTCTTGGTCCAATGTGCTTCTCTTGAGCTTGTGCATCTTTTTTGTGAAGTGGGGATTATGTTTTAGAGTTGTTTTGGGTGTTTTGTGATGCTTGAAGATGGAGGATGAAGAGGGCGCAGCAACAGCAGCTGAAGAAGGAGAGGGAGAGGAATGAGTGAAGAGCGAAGGGGAATGGCTAAGGCTTGGTTAAAGGTAAACTCTACCTTTCTCTCTCTCATCCATACCTCAATATAAAACTCCTTTCCCTTTTTATTTTCTTTTCTTTTCCTCATTCTCTCTAATAATTCACAACCATGATATAAACATGAAGGAAAGCCTTGAAAATAAATAACAAGTGTAAAAATGATATGGTGCATATTTTGCACAAAACCCGCTTAAAATCCGATTAGCGATTTTTAATCGCGATTAGCACTAAATTAGCATATAATTAATCATAAAAACTTTAAAAAATGGCATAATTTCATAAAACATCATCTTTTTAGTAATTTCTATAATTTTCCAAATTTTTCCCAATTTATCGGTATTTAATTATACTGAAATATTAAAATATTTATTAAAAATAATATTAAATTATAAAAATTCCCAAATTTTTTTTATTTTTTTTATATGTTACAAGCAATTATGCCCGCTCCAACTCCTGCAAAAGCCTGACAGTAACACTACCGTACAGTCCGGTCTCTTCGTCTGATATGTCGCATATTTAGTCTAGGGGTGGTAAACGACAGACCCCAATAACCAATAGGTCATGCCGATATGAGGCTCATAACAGGTCGAGAAACTACTGATAACACTTACCAGTAAATTTCAAAATCAGCCAAGGCCAGGGACTTCCCTGTTATGGCCAATCGAGCACAGCGCAACATCAACCCCCTATACCGGGAGAGATGAAACCCCTCCTATCGCTCATTGCCTCCATGTGACTCGTGACTGTACCCAAAAACCACCATTTTTCACATCCACTAGAACATGGTAAGGTGGAAATCAAAGCACAGTTGGAATCACACAAGACTTTATGACGATCTTGGGTCTACAGACTAACCTGTACCAGTGTCACCAGAGAATGGTCATCTGACGTGAGGTATAATACCATCTGGGAGTTCTCGGCGAGTCCGTCCAGTGTACCCAGTCTCTACTGAGCACCCGTATACCATCTCTGATGTCAAACACCAAAGGATATGTGATCATCCATCGTCCATCTCATGGGTCGAGAAGCGTATACGCTAGTCTACTCTGGTATATCGATGCCCTGTCTCGATACACCCATGAATAGGAACATTAAAGGATGAACTTATGGACCACCATGGCCCCACTAGTATGATCTCCATCATAATCCTGGTAGTCAAGTACATATCCTAAGGGCTTTACCAACATGTAACCATAAGACAGTAAGAGACAAGTATACATGTTAAGATAAAGAGCAACCATATAGCATATTATCATGTCGAGCAAGAAAGTGCTCTCTATATATGTCGAAGCATCCACTATAATATACATCATATGTACAATAATGGCCTGTAGGGCATACATACAACTAACATGATCTGCATCATAGTCCTAGTAGTCGAGTACATATCCTAAGGGCTTTATCAACATGTGAGAGCAAGACAGTAAACCAATACAAGTCAACATGTTTAGACAAAGTGAAACCAGATAGCATACTATCATATCGAGCAAGAAAGTCCTCTCTCTATATATCAAAGCATCCCCTATAATATACATCATATGTACAACAATGGCCTCTAGGGCATATATATAACTAACAGCTTTTGGGTACAGTCCCGAGAAACTTGGAGGCAATGAGCGATAGGAGGGGTTTCGTCTCTCCCCGTATTGGGAGTTGCTGTTGTACTATGCACGATTGGCTATAACTGGAAGTCTCTTGCCAGGGCTGATGAGATTTACTGATAAATGTTATCAGTAGTTTCTCGACCTGTTATAGGCCACACATCGTCATAACTTATTGAGTTTTGGGGCTTGACGATTCCATTCCCAGACTCAATATGCAACATATTAGATGAAGAGACCAGACTGTACGGTAAGTGTTTCCGGTTGGCTCTATAGGAGTTTGAATAAGTTCGCTTATTGTTCTTCTGTTCGCTCATTACCTGGGTAGCTGTTACGTGCAGTTAGTGTCACTGACGGTTTCTGGGTATCTGATATGATCACTGCATACTGCTAGCGTATTGTCGAGTCTTAGAGTCCCACATAGGGGTTTCCGAGCTCAGGTGAAAAGAAGTGGGGCACATATCGAGATATGTGCGGGAGTTTAATTAAATACGAGTATACGATATCGTATTTTAATCTAGCATTTTTTATTAGTCGGGTTATATGTGATATGACCGGGTTATTAAATCAATTGTTGATTTAATACAAAGACTAATTACTCATTTTTAATTCATTTCTTTATGCATGTGTGTATATATATATTTATATTTGTATTTATATATATATATATCTGTGTGTGTGTGTGTGTGTATTTATGCCATGGTGGATGATACATTGGACATAGCTATGCTAGACTCATATGGGAATATATTAGATATTTATTTTTGTGAAAATGGAAAATAGAATAATGAGTCTTGGTTTCTACACTCTTCTTAAAATATCTAACCATGGGTGAATATTTAATTCCTCCACTCACTTAAAAGTATCTAAGATATTTTCTTTGCTGCATTAATTCTGATTGTGATCACTCTCATTATCTCAAGCTAAGCCATTAGTTCATCTTCTTCCTCTTAAGCTCTCTACCCTTTTCTAGGTTAGAAAAAGAGAAAGAAAAAGAAAGGTTTTTGAGTGAGAAAAATCCCACTTCAATAATCTATATTAGTCTAGAAAACTTGTATAGGTTGTTAGCTTCATTTCATCTTAGTTTAGTGAAGCTAGAGCTTGAGTGTAAGGAACTTCGGGTGGATCATCATGGACATCGAACACTTCAAGTGGAATTGTTCCAAGCTTCGAGTGGAGCCAAGAGGAGTCCAAGGACTTCTACACAGAGCCTTTGAAGAGAAGGAGCGGTCTACAAAGGTTGTAGTTCTTTTTCTCTTAGTGTTAGACACTCTTTGTATATGGTACTTACCTTAATCTCTACTTCGATTCATGGTTTATGTGCTTTAGCTCTCTAAATTTTTATATACAACCACATATAGTTGTTTAAACACTTGTAAAGGTGCTAAGATACACTTACATGGTATTAGAGCCAAGCTAGAACATTAAGGTAGTTTAGACGACATTAAAAGTGTTCGATCGAAATCAAAATACGGACTTTTTCATGGTTTCTGTACATTTTTCCAAATGTTGGTATTTTGCAGAATAAAAATATTCAAAAATTTATGCAGGTAAATCTATGGAACCTGGAAAGGGCTGATGAGATTTACTGATAAGTGTTATCAGTAGTTTCTCGATCTGTTATAGGCCACATATCGGCATGATGTAACGTTTTGAAAATCGTTTCGGTGAAATTTCGAGAGAAAAAAATGGTAAAATAAAGGGGTTTTCTGTAAAAAGTCAAAATATAAATATCTTTATTATAAAATTAAATATACATATTCATCCTATGAAATTGCTAGTATTTGGTGTTTATTAAGCAACTGGTGAAATTTCAAATTTTCTGAAAATTTTTCCGAAATTAATTATTTTAATATTATTTTAAACCGTCACTAATACATTTAATTAGGGAAAATTACAAATTGGAATGAGTTGAAACAAATTTTGTGCATCATAACACATTAATCAAAATTTTATCATGTGGTTTTTGAAATGAAATGGTTTGCCAAACCGATTTAGAAAATATCGAAGAAAAAGGGCTTAAATGGTGAAATATAGCTAAATAGAAATTAGGGTATAATATTTATCATTTCTTTCCTCACCCACCCACACACACACACACACCATCATGTGCTGGCCGAAACCACAACAGCCCCCTCTCCCTCCAATTGTTTTCTTTACTTCATCAAAAAAATCAAATAAAGTGAAGGAATAAAGAAAGAAGGGTTAAAGTCAAATGAGGCATGGTTTCCTTCGAATTGGCCACCACTTTCAACTCCCCACTCTCTCTCCAATCCCCCTCCCAAATCAGCCGAGCCCTTCCCGAAATTTCAGCAACAGCCCCCCCATTTCACCTCTCTTTCTCTTGAGAAAAATTATTCAAAATTGCCTCAAAATCCATCAAAAAAATTCCCAAAACTCCAAATTCAAGCCCTACCCATTTTTCCTTAGCCTTTCAAGCATGGATTTTGGTGAAAAGAGAGAAATTTGGGAAGCTTAGATTTCATGCTAGAACTCAATTGGGAGGTATAAATTTTAACCCTTTAGTGAATTTGTTGTTTAATTGCTTTATGTTAGCTTATTAAGTGTTTAATTAGGTTTTAGATTGGTTCTAATTGCATGATTGAAAAATTCAAGAATGAGGTTGATTTCAAGTTAGGGTTTTGAGTAATGGGATTATGGTTGTGTGTTGTATTTAACCTCTTAAGACATGTTAAAACCTAATCTAGTTGCTAGTTGCAAATTGTTAACTTAAAATTGTAATAATTAAGCTATATTGCAAACTAGGTTTTAAAATTAAATCAAATTGTAAGATTAAAAATCTAATTAGGTTCTTCATAACATCATTAAATTTATAAGTTGTAGTTTACCACCTTAGTTCATGCAAAACCTAGTCAAGTTGATGATTTGTGAATTGTTATTTTGAAAATTGTTAAAATTGGATATTTTGGCAAACTAGGATTTTGGGGTTAATGAAAATTTAATGGGATTAAATTATGGAAATTGTTTTTATAACTTATTTAAGATATTTAATAAGTATTATGGCCACTAGATTTGTTTAAACGTCGAGTTTTGTAATAAAACGGGTAATTTAACGGGTCCTTGACGTAGTGTTTCACACACGTGCATGCTTACTTAGGCGGTATCAGTATTGTACTAGACGTAGATCAGTACCCCGAATTATGATCTTTGATAAAGAGGATACCAGATGAACAATGTGATGAATGTGATATTGACCCGTACCCAGATTTGGGATGCCGTATGACGGAATTACGTACGAGCTATATATTGATGATTGATCCGCACTCTTGACTTGGGAATATCTGATTATAGATATGGTATCGGATTGATAGTATCGAGGCGGGATCACCGACTAATATATATTCATATATGTATCGACTCAGATGCTAGGAGATTTCCTTACCTTTAGTTTAGCCGTATAGTTTAGTGTAGTTGTCAGACTAGATTAGATTTCTACCTATTTCAAAACTAACGGATCGTGGGTATTTTAAAAGACAGGTCAAGGGATCTACGGATATTTCAAAAGACGTATCCTTTATTAATACCACCGTAGCCCTTATTTTCAAAACCCCACGATTCGTGTTATTTCAAAGGGCACCATTGTTTAGTATTTAGCTCCCGCTCATTATTGTTGTTCGCTCCGCATCGCATGCTTATATTATGATTCATATCCTATTATTAATATCATGCTGTTAGGACACCAGCACCATTACCGATGATGCGTATGTACCACGTACACTTGCTTGCCGGCTTACACACATCTTCATCGGTAATTGCCATGTCACGCACACCTTAGAAAATATTATCGCCTATTGTAGCTTGTTACTAGTAGTTTTGACATGATGATTAGTTGCTTGCCTTATTTGCTAGTATAGACATTGTAGTTGTTACTTGTCACTTCGCATACTGTTATTCATTATATGCCGCATTCATGGATGCTCATGCTTATATTCATGGTTTTACATGCTATTGATGATTCGGATTCCCATGATATTTTCTGGATTTGGAGGAAAACCGCAAAACATATATAAACTGCTTTCTCTCTTTTTAAATAAAAAATGTGGTTTTCCCATGATGTATGAGTCGTCCACCATGAGTTTGCTGATGGATTTCGAGACCCGATTCGAGGAGATGGATGAACCGTTTTGGGTACATGGTGGGCTCGGTGCGGTACCCCGGGGCAAGAGGATCGTGTTGTTGACGTTGAGCCTGGCAGGGGAGCACTACCGACCGGTGATTTTTCCCGACGCGTCGGATATCCGGAGGATACCGTCGTGGTCTTGAGATGGATGGTAGGGGCCGGTCTGGACTGACGGCGCCCTAGATATTGTGATTGAGACATTGAGATTTTGAGATATTGAGGTACAAAGATTGTGACACAGAGATATCGAGATATTTGGATACTTGTTTTGTGTCGATGCTGGGCACTGTTTTTTGCTGATTTCATTTATGGTACCTCCTATTTAAAATACAGAAATCTCACTGATTTATGAAAGTAGCTTTATTCAGTACATGCATTCTGTTTCATGCATTCATACATCATCCATATGATATATCGCTACCTGAGGCACTGACACGGGCACATGGGATTACACTCGGGTTAGATATTTACCCTAATCATTGTTAGGCTGCATGTTATATATATTTGAGGATATATTATGATCGTTGAGCTAGGATTGCGTTGTTCATGCGGTTTCTGTTCGTAGATGTTTTTCTACTCACGAGTTGGCAACTCACCCCCGTTGTGCCACAGTTTCTTGCAGGTTTTGCCGTACAGGTTTCATTACGACTTTGCTGGCACTGCTTCTTTCGGGTGATTTGCTAGTAGGTGGGTTTATTTGTATCGTACCCATCATTATACATTGTATATTATTATTCAGTTGTATCTAGTAAATTCCATCAACCAAACATGTACTTATTTGAGATATAGACCAGTGATATTTATTCTTTCGACCTTAGAGTCGCGCGTTGTATTTCTGTGGATTTCTTGTTGTTTTGAGTTTCTATTTGAGTTTTGATCCTCGCCCTTGGCGTTGTATATTATATTGCTTGTGTGGTTGTGACCGTCGATTGACGAAGAGCTAGCTCCCGCTTGGGGATGCCTTTTTTTGATTTCGTATACTATTCATGTTGTATCCCGTTTGGGGGCTAGTATTTATAAAGGAGACTCTGTCGAAATTTTCAGGAAATATTTGATGTTTTTAAAAAGGTATAATTCGGCTTATGCTATTACAACTACTTGATTTAAATTAGTTTTCCTTCACTCTACTACTTTTCTTGGTTTGGATTTCTGGGTTTTTCGGCTTACTTAGATTACGTACGCCTCGAGACGTTTCGTAGTCTAAGTGCCGGTCATGTTCCGTACTTTCGGGTCGTGACAAAGTTGGTATCAAAGCGTTAGGTTTTACCTTCGGAGCGTAGGATGGCCCTTGGTTGATCGAATAGGTGACTAAAGTAGAGTGACGTACCGTGGGTATGTTCCGCGGCATACTTACGACACGCCACTCCACTTAAGGAGCCTTAGGATGTACATTTCTTTGCTCAGTATTATATTCATTCCTGATCTAGCCTCATCAGTACCAGTTATGGTTTTGCTGCCACGATTACGGGCAGGGAGAGCTACGGCTAGAGTTGCGGTAAGCACGAGCTCGTCACGAACGAGGACTGACCAGGGAGTAATTCCGGCGACACACGATTGCGGAGATGTGTCTTTTACTGTGTTTCCGCACCACGAGCGTTTGATGGATCACTGTATGAGGTTACTCGGATGTGTCGATCGACACCAGAGGATCGAGACAATGATAGAGGCCAACCAGATTTTTTTGACCGTTGGTGTATGGCTTATTCATGATGTTTGAGGCACTGTTCAGCGTGCAGACGAGTGAGCCAATTATTGCTGCGAACGACGAGATATCACCCTAGATGTTGGAGCTATTATAGTACGAGTTGTACTAAGAGATGATAGAAGGTCGCTAGTCACCGAGGATGAATGACTAGGACATGTGGTTCGTTCGCTACCCCGATGCGAGGTCATCAGATAGATTGATTCCAGCTAGAGACGACTTCACGCAGAGACGTTGAGAGTCGACAGAGACGATCGAATGTCAGAAACCTATTATTCCAAGTTTAAAGTATTCGGAAGGACATGCAGGAAATTCTATGGACCCTCTAGAAGAATTAAACCCTAACTCGACTTAATGACCGTGTGAAAGCCTTTGAACCTTAGGGTTTGCGGCAGTTCCGCGGCGCCATTAGTGAGGCTTGGGTTTGCCCTTCTACGGCTGGACCATCGATGCTGTGGTATGTATTCGATACTATTAAACTGTGCCCAAGATGTTGAGCTCTTGGGGGATTATGAGGTTTTGACGAATCGATCAAATGGTTCGACTTCATTCGGATGCTAGGTGGTGAGATGCATTCTTGGGAGGCTCCAGATACGAGGATAGCCGTTGGAGCTCAATCCATGCAGCCACGACGAGACGAGTCCGGAGCAGTCGACATTAGAGAAAAGTGGAGTAAGAGGTTCGTACGAGATCTGGATAAGACGATGTTCCACTCCGCCGACATCAGAGATGCGATACGCATGCCGAGGCATTGTACTTGGATATACCTTCCAGAAGGAGTCGCGGTGAGTATGCAGCCGTTCCGTAATAAGAAACAGATATAGTAAATGACGATGACTTCTGGACAGTTCGGCAGAGACGAGATTTTGGAGAGATTTCGATAGGACCTTTCTGGAATAAATTACAAGAATACTTGGATCCAGGAGTGTTCATGTTATGCACACTGGCAGGCCAGAGTTCAGGATCGTCGGCGAGACATGCTATGAGTGACCACGACAGTTGGCCAGAGATTCTTGGAGGATGTGCTTCAGCGGGACTATTCCGCCATATTTGATTTCGGTATTTTGGACGATCTATTCGCATGACTGATTTTGATGATTGAGTTTCATGTTATTTGTTTTTCCTGTACCATGGTTGCACCTACTGAGTATTTACGATTTTTGCACAGTTGTTGCACTTGATATCATTTTCGTGCCTTGGTTTCGCATGTTTATGATTTTATGGGTTTCATACAGTTGAGTTGATTTTGTGCGTATGTACGCATACGAATTGGTTTTTGCACTCGGTATAGTTCACATATGCTTGCAGTGCAGTGATACGCATTTTGTGCACTTACATGCACTGGACTTCGATTTCGAATGTGATACTTGATGTTTGTTTTATGCACCTTGTGCACCTGATTTGATTTTACGCATGTTCGGCGCTTGATATTGGATTTCATGATTTCGTGCATGATGGATGCACCTGAATTGGATTTTCGCGCATGTTGAGCGCATGTTTTGAGATACGATTTTGGTGCACACCAGATGCACTAAATCGAGATTCTTCGTGCATGTCAGATGCACCTGTTTTGCTGTCAGGCACACCTGTTGCCATTGACAGATGTTTCGTGCACACCCGATGCACTTGGATATTGTTTCTGCGCGCATGTATGGCACATTCATGGATTTTGATTTCCGTGCGCACCAGACCCACGTAGTATTCATATGCATATTTTAGGATTGATTTCTTATGGAGCAGTATGTTTTTATGATGATTGCTATGAGTTTTTGTACTGAGCAGGACTAGTCAGAGGACAGTACCTGAATATATTTTGCATGCATTGATAGTTATCGAAGGGATTTCCAAAAAGCGAGCTATAGTCTCAGTCTTTACCTATGTGTCTGATATGACACAAAATGTTTAAAACAAGGAGACCCTTCTAAATTGTTTCCGAAACGGCGGAACGTACATATTAAACAAAGGATATATATATATGTAGTTATTTTCTTACAATAGACGTCCGCCACTGTGCAGTGCTGCGTGCATCGTACAGCGATTTGAAAAAGGTTTGTCATGCATTGCTTCTAGATGCTTTAATGATGTATATCATGTTGGTTTTCGTATTGGATCTTGACATTGATTTCTTCCCCATGACTCCGATGATTGCGGTATGCTTGACGGAGTTTTGATTTTGAGTTTTATGCTCATTTTTCCATGCGCATGCGTTGCGCTACGATTTGTTTTATGTATTTACGATTTCGGAGCCCCGACGACTTGATGGTTTTGCTTAGATGTTTTAGTATTTGGGGGGAGTTTTAATTTAAATTCGGGGACCGAATTTATTTAAGGGGGGAAGATTGTAACATTTTGAAAATCGTTTCGGTGAAATTTCGAGAAAAAAAATCGGTAAAATAAAGGGGTTTTCTGTAAAAAGTCAAAATATAGATATCTTTATTATAAAATAAAATATACATATTCTAGCTATGAAATTGCTAGTATTTGGTGTTTATTGAGCCACTGGTGAAATTTCAAATTTTTTGAAATTTTTTCCGAAATTAATTATTTTAATATTATTTTAAGCCGTCACTAATACATTTAATTAGGAAAAATTACAAATCGGAATGAGTTGAAACAAATTTTGTGCATCATAACACATTAAACAAAATTTTATCATGTGGTTTTTGAAATGAAATAGTTTGCCAAAATGGTTTAGAAAATATCGAAGAAAAATGGCTTAAATGGTGAAATATAGCTAAATAGAAATTGGGGTATAATATTTATCATTTCTTTCCTCACCCACCCACACACACACACACCCCATCATGTGCTGGCCGAAACCACAACAGCCCCCTCTCCCTCCAATTCTTTTCTTTACCTCATCAAAAAAATCAAATAAAGTGAAGGAATAAAGAAAGAAGGGTTAAAGTCAAATGAGGCATGGTTTCCTTTGACTTGGCCACCACTTTCAACACCCCACTCTCTCTCCAATCCCCCTCCCAAATCAGCCGAGCCCTTCCCCAAATTTCAGCAACAGCCCCCCCATTTCACCTCTCTTTCTCTTGAGAAAAATTGATCAAAATTGCCTCAAAATCAATCAAAAAAATCCCAAAACACCAAATTCAAGCCCTACCCATTTTTCCTTAGCCTTTCAAGCATGGATTTTGGTGAAAAGAGAGCAATTTGGGAAGCTTAGATTTCATGCTAGAACTCAATTGGGAGGTATAAATTTTAACCCTTTAGAGAATTTGTTGTTTAATTGCTTTTTGTTAGCTTATTAAGTGTTTAATTAGGTTTTAGATTGGTTCTAATTGCATGATTGAAAAATTCAAGAATGAGGTTGATTTTGAAAGGTTCCTAGGCACTATAGTAAGGTCTCACAAGGCATCGAACATGCCAATTTAAAATTTTTGGTGCCGAGAAACCCTAGACTACGGATCTTAGACTAGATGTTTAGGCGAAATGATAAAGCTAGTTAACAAATTAACTAAAGGTCGGAAGCTACAACCTTTGTAGATCCGGATTTCCACCTCCTTAGCTCCACGTGGTCATGCCCTCGCTGTCCATCATGAATCCTCGACTCATTCGTCGGCTTCATCGGAATAATGGGCGGAATAGGTCGTCGGCTTTGTGTCAAAGACGATCTACGTCGAGGTTGCACTAGTTCAAGCTCCGACTTCACAAAGTTGTGAAACTTGTGAAGAGAACACCCAAAACAACTTGTCAAGAGGTAGAGGGTGAAGAAATAGGAGATGGGTTCACTTTAGATTTGGAATTCTCTCACTAGAACTCAAGTTGCCATTGGAGTAGCAAGCTTGAAGAAGAAGAAGAAGATGAAGAAGATGATGATAATGTTATGATAAGTAATTGAAATAAAAAGGAAAATCAATACTTATCATAAATTAAACCATGGTTATGTGTAGAGAATTGACCAAGGTTAGATTAGTGGTTAGGGTTAAGGATGAAGACAAAAGGGATGACTTTGGTCAAAGTTTCATGAAGCTTCAATAAGCTTCATGAAGAAAAGAAACCCTTTTTGTTTTCTTTCACCTAATTAAATGAATAAATAATGGATAAATAATTAAGTGAATAATCAAAAACCCTAACCCTTATCATAACCATGGTCCAATTCTTCACACAAAGCCAAGTTATTATGCATCATCAATCATGATACAAACAAGTGTACATAAAACATATCACATATACAATGTGCACACCAAGTGAGAAAAATCCGTTTAAAGTGAACCAATACTAGTTAATGCAAAGTAATATATCAAATATATAATTATACATTAAATCAACATTTGATTCAATGATCCGGTCATTTCGCACATAACCGACTAGTATTCAATGTATCGATTTATCGAATCAATGATTCGATAACTAGGTCATATCGAATATAACCAATCGAAAACATATATCGCGAGAATGAAATGCGGTATCACATACACGCATTATTCTCGGTCCTGTATACATCTCATATGCGCTCCTATTTCGTTTCGCTTGAACCAGGAAACCTCTGTGTAGGACTCTAAAGACTCGTCAATACGCCGGTAGCAGATGATGATCATATCAAGCACCCACAAGCCGCAAGCGGTCTGCTAAACGTAACGGCCACCCGGGTATTGAGCGATCAGAAGATCGACGAGCTAGCCCGCTCACACTCCTGCGAATCCGACCAGTAACACTTACCGTACAGTCCGGTCTCTTCGTCTGATACGTCGCATATCAAGTCTAGGGGTGGTATACGTCAGACCCCAATAACCGATAAGTCGTGCCGATGTGAGGCTCATAACGGGTCGAGAAACTACTGGTAACACTTACGAGCAAATCTCTGATCAGCCCTGGCCAGGGACTTCCCTGTTACGGCCAATCAAGCACAGCGCAACATCAACCCCCAATACAGGGAGAGACGAAACCCCTCCTATCGCTCATTGCCTCTATGTGACTCGGGACTGTACCCAAAGACCACCGTTTTGCATGCCCTCATGGACGTGGTAAGGTGGAGATCAAAGCACAGTGGGAATCACACAAGACTCTATGACGATCTCGGGTCTACAGACTAACCTGTACAAGTGTCGCCTGAGAACTGCCATCTGACGTGAGGTATAATACCATCTGGGAGTTCTCGGTGAGTCCGTCCAGTGTACCCAGTCTCCACTGAGCACCCGTATACCATCTCTGATGTCAAACACCAATGGATATGGGATCATCCATCGCCCATCACATGGGTCGAGAAGCGTATGCGCGCTAGTCTACTCTGGTATATCGATGCCCCGTCTCGATACACCCACGACTAGGGACCTTGAAGGATGTACTTATGGACTACCATGTCCCCACTAGTATGATCTGCATCATAGTCCAGGTAGTCAAGTACACATCCTAAGGGCTTTACCAACATGTAACTATAAGACAGTATAAAGAGACTAGTGTACATGTTAAGATAAAGAGTAACCAGATAGCATACTATCATATCGAGCAAGAAAGTCATCTCTATATATGTCCAAGCATCCAATATAATATACATCATCTGTACAATACTGGCCTCTAGGGCATACATACAACTAACAATCTCCCACTTGCACTAGGGCCAGCTGCTGTAGTATCGCATACCGAGCATCCCGAAGAGTCTCTCAAACTGTATCTGGGGAATGGCCTTCGTGAGTGGATCCGCCGTGTTGTTCTTCGTGTCAACTCTCCTGACCTCGATCTCCCGGCGATCAACTATCTCCCGGATCAGGTGATACCGCCTCAGAATATGCCTGGACCGCTGATGGGACCTGGGTTCCTTGGCCAAAGCCACCGCTCCATTGTTATCGCAATACAAAGGTATTGGATGCTCAATGGATGGAACCACTCCAAGTTCTGTAATGAACTTCTTGATCCAGACAGCCTCTTTGGCAGCATCGTTGGCAGCGATGTATTCAGCCTCCATCGTCGAGTCTGCCACGGTTTCCTGCTTGGAACTCTTCCAGCTAACCGCCCCTCCGTAAAGGGTAAAGACAAAGCCCGACTGCGACTTAGAGTCGTCCTTATCACTCTGGAAGCTCGAATCGGTAAAGGACTCCACATGGAGCTCCCCGTTACCATACACCAAGAACATATCTCTAGTCCTTCGCAAGTACTTGAGAATGCTCTTCACAGCTGTCCAGTGACTCTCTCCAGGATCAGCTTGATACCTGCTCACTATACTTAGTGAGTATGCTACATCGGGTCTGGTACATAGCATCGCATACATGATAGAGCCTACTGCCGAGGCATAGGGTATCCCTTGCATGCGAGCTCTCTCCAAATCAGTCTTGGGAGACATCTCTTTGGAGAGAGTGACTCCAGAGATCGTGGGCAAGTTCCCACGCTTGGACTCTTCCATACTAAACCTCTTTAGTATGGTGTCAATGTACCTGGATTGGGACAATCCCAAAATCCGTTTAGATCTATCTCTATAGATCCTGATTCCCAATATGCAGGAGGCATCACCAAGATCTTTCATTGAGAATCTTTGTGACAAGAAGAGATTGACCGATTGCAGCATAGGAATATCATTTCCTATCAAGAGTATGTCGTCTACGTACAATACGAGGAAGACAACCTTACTCTCTGCCACATTCCTGTAGATACAAGGTTCATCTGGATTTTTGACGAAATCAAACTCTTTGGTAACGACGTCAAAGCAGATGTTCCAACTCCGCGATGCTTGCTTTAATCCATAAATGGATTTAAGCAGCTTGCACACCTTCCCGCTGCTCCCACTGTCTACGAAGCCCTCTGGCTGAGTCATGTACACGCACTCTTCTAAATCACCGTTTAGAAAGGTGGTCTTAACATCCATTTGCCAGATTTCGTAATCATGATATGCAGCGATGGCAAGCATGATCCGGATGGATTTAAGCATAGCCACTGGAGAAAAGGTCTCGTCATAGTCCACACCTGGTCTTTGACGAAAACCCTTTGCTACAAGTCTAGCTTTGAAAGTCTCCACTTTCCCATCTACACCAAGTTTCTTCTTAAAGATCCACTTGCTCCCAATGGGTTTTACCCCTTCAGGAGCAACTTCCAAAGTCCATACTTTGTTGGTGTACATGGAATCCATCTCGGACCGCATAGCATCCAGCCATTTCACTGAGTCCCCACTCGTGATGGCCTGCTCGAAGCTAGTTGGGTCATCATCCTCCATGATGCAATCCTCACTACCACCATCAATGAGAAAACCATAGTATCTCTCAGGTGGACGAGAAACCCTACTAGATCGGCGGAGAGGCTGGGGTACGTCGGGCACCACTGAATCCTCTGGTTCTACTAAATCGTCAGTTGCAGTTTGTGGTGCTGGAACCTCTCCAGCTCTACCTCTTTGCCATTAATTTCTTTTGCAAGAAATTCCCTTTCCAAAAAGGTGGCATGTTGAGCAACAAACACTCTTTGTTCCTCAGCTTGGTAGAAAAAATATCCTTGAGAATTCTTAGGATATCCCACAAACTTGCAAAGGACTGATCGTGCCTCGAGTTTGTCCGGATTTTGCTTTTTGACATAGGCCGGACAACCCCATATCTTAATTCGCTTAAAATATGGTCTCTTCCCACTCCATATCTCATATGGTGTGGTAGGTACAGATTTAGACGGAACCAGATTCAATAGATATATGGCTGTCTCAAGCGCATACCCCCAAAAGGAAATAGGTAACTCAGCATTACTCATCATTGAACGCACCATATCTAATAGGGTGCGATTCCTTCGTTCCGATACACCGTTGTGCTGTGGTGTATAAGGAGGAGTAAGCTGAGAGAGAATCCCATTCTCTTTTAGATAATCCAGGAATTCACTGCTTAAGTATTCACCTCCTCGATCAGATCGAAGAACCTTAATACTTTTGCCCGTTTGGTTCTCTACCTCGTGCTTATATTCTTTGAATTTCTCAAAAGCTTCAGACTTGTGTTTCAACAGGAACACATGCCCGTATCTAGAGAGATCGTCAGTGAATGTAATGAAGTAGGAAGAACCATTTCTGGCGTATGTAGACATTGGACCGCATACATCACTATGCACCAGTCCCAAGAGTTCAGTAACTCTTTCTCCGTGTCCCTTAAACGGAGTTTTGGTCATTTTTCCTTTGAGACATGAATGGCAAGTGTCATAAGATGATAATTCGAATGAATTCAAATATCCATTCTTATGCAACTTAGCTAGTCGTGTCTCATTGATATGGCCAAGTCTACAGTGCCACAAGAAGGATTCGTTCATTTCTGAGCTTTTCCTTTTGTGTGTGTTTTGTATATTGAAGACTGTATTTTGATTGAGAATGAATATGCCATTATGTAGCGAGCCTGATGCAATCAACCTTTGATCTAGGAATATGTTCATAACATTATCCTTTACTACAAAATTATAACCTTCTTTACTTAATAAAGAAACTGATATAATGTTGCACATCATGTTCGGTATATAATAGCACTCATTCAGGACTAGTGTATCACCATTTGGTAATACCAGGTGATATATGCCAACTGCTTTGGCTGCAACATTTGCCCCATTCCCTACATGAACGGAATGTTCACCTTTTCTCAGTTCTCTACCTTTTCGCAGCCCATGTAACATCTTACATATATGGGATCCTGACCCGGTATCTAATACCCAGGACGTAGGGTGAACTGAGAAACAGTTCTCAATGACAAACACACCCGAAGATGATGCATCAACATGCATGTTCTCCGTTTGGGCGGTGTGAGAATCCAGATATTCTCCTGTTTCCTGTTCAGTCTTATAACATTTATAAGATAAAACGGGTCCAACGTTCCCCTGCACAGTACAACATGCGGGTTCGGTCAATACATCCATATTATTATCTTGATTAAGGCATGAACTGGTCGCTACCTGGAGAGAGAGAGAAGAAAACACTTTAGCGTATGCTCGTGCAAGATCAGATTGGTTATTATCTTATCTAATCAGGATGGCTCCCACTGCTTTTTATCAAATCTTCCTTCAAACCCTAAAAGGAAAGACTAGCCGGGATTAATTACACACTACAGGTTCGCCAATCTTTCAGCCAAGCCAGTGTCGGTACTTTGAGGGAGGTCCCCCGTGCTTTCGCACGAACCTAATTAATGTAAACCTCGTTTTCCCAGAGGCGTAACCCCGTTGACACCTTTCTAGACACCTACTTGATCAGCTAATTGCAATGTGTAAAACTCTCCCAGGAGTAACTCTTACTCGCAGTGGGTATCGGGATCCAACTATCTCATAGAAGGTATGCAATCTCATTGCAAATTTCAACACTTGAAATTCTCGATAATATTTTGCCCCAGGCGATCTATGACCTTGACTGAGTCAACAAACCATAGACCGCAAGTAAAGTTCAACCCGTCATTTCCTGATTGAATTAAACCCACCCGCACGACCCTTGATTAAGTCAACAAGGCCGCACGACTACCCTAATCCAATCTGCATCATATGCATAAACAGATAAATAGTAATCAGCTACCGCACACTACGCCTTGACTGAGTCAACAAACGCAGCACGAATACTAACTATTACTTATCTGAAATGACGGAGGGCTACGTCAGGTTTTTAAGAAAAACCCTTTGCGTAATGAACTTTATATCGTTGTAGAATCAAATGAAGTTTTAAAATGGAGTGATTTTGAGGCTTTTCTAGTTTTGCTAAAGGAGTCACTCCCGGTGAAGGGATCTCGGTCCTTTCCTCGTCGAATGAGGTGCGGGATATATCATATATATCGCTGTGCAAAGCAAAAACCCAAAAGCAGTCAAAAGCAAACCGAGTGTGTAGCATCAGCCAGTTATTGCTAAAGGAGTCACTCCCGGTGAAGGGATCTAGGTCCTTTCCTCGTCGAATGAGGTGCGGGATATATCATATATATCGTTGTGCAAAGCAAAAACCCAAAAGCAGTCAAAAGCAAACCGAGTGTGTAGCATCAGCCAGTTATTGCTAAAGGAGTCACTCCCGGTGAAGGGATCTCGGTCCTTTCCTCATCGAATAAGGTGCGGGGTATATCATATATACCGCTGTGCAAAGCAAGAACTGTAGCTACCTGTTTTATTTTAAAATTCGATTCTACAACATCTTAGGTTTCTTATCTTTCATTAATCACATTAATGAAGTCCCATCATTTAAATACCTAAACATCACAGATAGATATGACGTACACTTATGCCATCCGCATTCGCCTCGATGTCCCCTCGTGCACCGTTAGGTTAGGTAACTAACGACAGAGCAGGGCAGGGCTAGCGCGGGTGTAAAACATAAGTAACGTCTATATAATATATCATATATACTATATACTATATCCATCACAGAGTGACAACACAGATATCGCAGCAGAATAAACATATGAAATATTGGATATACTAGGACGTCCGTGTTTTTAATACGAGCCAGTATAAAACACGGATTCCACGGTCGTGATGAATAGCCAATCCCACACCCCTAGACCCCTACGAGAGCGGCAAGCAACCCTGCCAATTCTAGGGTTAGGAGACCCGGACTCGACTCCTCGAGTTGGTCTCCCACTGGACCCCAGAACCCGGTTACTTGTGCTCCCCTCCTTGGGTCTATCCTAATGCGGAAAAGTAAATAATATACAAAGGGTGACAACTTCCGCTACCTGAAAGTGCCCCAAATGAAAGAATATTACATACAAGTTTTTACATGAATGGAAATGGAAAAACACTCATCTCACATAAAAAAACCCCGGCTATTCGAATACGACGATCCAATATAACATATCCAGCAACACATAACATCACATGTCATCAACGTAAGTAAGTATGCATACCCCAATTGTCTTTGACATATAGCAACGAAACCGGCGATATGAACATACTACACTTACGGTCACAGAAAAGAAAGTGTAAAACTACAACAATTGGAATCCGCAACTTCTTTAGACATCGCATGCCTAACAGATATAAATCCCGCATTTTAGTCTCATTATCGAAAACTCTTTTCAATATCAAGTGAAACTAAACTGCTAGATTTATAACATTCATTCAGTTATCACATAACTGTTTGTGAATTCCAATTATTGTATCACATTCCAGATAAACAGAAAATGTTAAACTTTCCGATCGAACAATCGAACACCCAAGTTTTCCCGATACAATCCAACACATGAAATAAGTCTAACAACATTCAGTTCGTGCCTCAGTACCAACGGTCCAGCCGTAGAAGGGTCAAGCCAACGCCTCACATGTGGCAAGCCGTACTGCCCCAAACCCGAAGGTTCAAAGGGCAGTTCAAGACGGTCACATAATCGAGTTAAGGTTTGTTGTCTTCTAGAGGGTCCATCGCATTACTTGCACTACTTAGAACGTCGTTAAACTACGGAAAAATCCAACACTTGGAAATTTCCCGATAGGGGAAAAATTGGGTTTTTATATCCGGTCGAACTTTTTAACATATTCTGAAAATTATCCGGAAATACACAAAAGAAGAAATTTCATAATCCGATCGAAATACCGAATCCCCAAAGCAACCCCAGAAAATTCAACTCTTGAATAATTATTAAAAATACCCAGAGAACTCAGCACAGTTAAATAGGAGTTACTGTGAAAATAGGTATTGCTGACGTCATCAAAAGGCGGCGGAACCGCCGCACGAGCTATGCTCGTGCCGCGGTTCCGCGTCTGTTTAAACTCCAAACAGTGTCGTATTTGAACAGTAATTCTTACAATTCCCTGCTGATATTTCTACATATTTTTAATACTGAAAAAACCCTGTTTTTAGAAAAAGTACAGAGAGCATCTTAAAGTTTGGTTTTCGGGTTCGTTCGGACATCAAACTCCGTCGGGACTTCGCCTATGGCTCTAGCTAGGCTCTGATACCAGTGAAAGGTTCTTAGGCACTCTAGTAAGGTCTCACAAGGCATCGAACATGCCAATTTAAAATTTTTGGTGCCGAGAAACCCTAGACTACGGATCTTAGACTAGATGTTTAGGCGAAATGATAAAGCTAGTTAACAAATTAACTAAAGGTCGGAAGCTACAACCTTTGTAGATCCGGATTTCCACCTCCTTAGCTCCACTTGGTCATGCCCTCGCTGTCCATCATGAATCCTCGACTCATTCATCGGCTTCATCGGAATAATGTGCGGAATAGGTCGTCGACTTTGTGTCAAAGACGATCTACGTCGAGGTTGCACTAGTTCAAGCTCCGACTTCACAAAGTTGTGAAACTTGTGAAGAGAACACCCAAAACAACTTGGCAAGAGGTAGAGGGTGAAGAAATAGGAGATGGGTTCACTTTAGATTTGGAATTCTCTCACTAGAACTCAAGTTGCCATTGGAGTAGCAAGCTTGAAGAAGAAGAAGAAGATGAAGAAGATGATGATGATAATGTTATGATAAGTAATTGAAATAAAAAGGAAAATCAATACTTATCATAAAGTAAACCATGGTTATGTGTAGAGAATTGACCAAGGTTAGATTAGTGGTTAGGGTTAAGGATGAAGACAAAAGGGATGACTTTGGTCAAAGTTTCATGAAGCTTCAATAAGCTTCATGAAGAAAAGAAACCCTTTTTGTTTTCTTTCACCTAATTAAATGAATAAATAATGGATAAATAATTAAGTGAATAATCAAAAACCCTAACCCTTATCATAACCATGGTCCAATTCTTCACACAAAGCCAAGTTATTATGCATCATCAATCATGATACAAACAAGTGTACACAAAACATATCACATATACAATGTGCACACCAAGTGAGAAAAATCCGTTTAAAGTGAACCAATACTAGTTAATGCAAAGTAATATATCAAATATATAATTATACATTAAATCATTAAATCAACATTTGATTCAATGATCCGGTCATGTCTCACATAACCGACTAGTATTCAATGTATCGATTTATCGAATCAATGATTCGATAATTAGGTCATCGAATATAACCAATCGAAAACATATATCGCGAGAATGAAATGCGGTATCACATACACGCATTATTCTCGGTCCTGCACACATCTCATATGCGCTCCTATTTCGTTTCGCTTGAACCAGGAAACCTCTGTGTAGGACTCTAAAGACTCGTCAATACGCCGGTAGCAGATGATGATCATATCAAGCACCCACAAGCCGCAAGCGGTCTGCTAAACGTAACGGCCACCCAGGTATTGAGCGATCAGAAGATCGACGAGCTAGCCCGCTCACACTCCTGCGAATCCGACCAGTAACACTTACCATACAGTCCGGTCTCTTCGTCTGATACGTCGCATATCAAGTCTAGGGGTGGTATACGTCAGACCCCAATAACCGATAAGTCGTGCCAATGTGAGGCTCATAATGGGTCGAGAAACTACTGGTAACACTTACCAGCAAATCTCTGATCAGCCCTGGCCAGGGACTTCCCTGTTATGGCCAATCAAGCACAGCGCAACATCAACCCCCAATACCGGGAGAGACGAAACCCCTCCTATCGCTCATTGCCTCCATGTGACTCGGGACTGTACCCAAAGACCACCGTTTTGCACGCCCTCATGGACGTGGTAAGGTGGAGATCAAAGCACAGTGGGAATCACACAAGACTCTATGACGATCTCGGGTCTACAGACTAACCTGTACAAGTGTCACCTGAAAACTGCCATCTGACGTGAGGTATAATACCATCTGAGAGTTCTCGGCGAGTCCGTCCAGTGTACCCAGTCTCCACTGAGCACCCGTATACCATCTCTGATGTCAAAAACCAATGGATATGGGATCATCCATCGCCCATCACATGGGTCGAGAAGCGTATACGCTAGTCTACTCTGGTATATCGATGCCCCGTCTCGATACACCCACGACTAGGGACCTTGAAGGATGTACTTATGGACTACCATGTCCCCACTAGTATGATCTGCATCATAGTCCAGGTAGTCAAGTACACATCCTAAGGGCTTTACCAACATGTAACTATAAGACAGTATAAAGAGACTAGTGTACATGTTAAGATAAAGAGTAACCAGATAGCATACTATCATATCGAGCAAGAAAGTCATCTCTATATATGTCCAAGCATCCAATATAATATACATCATCTGTACAATACTGGCCTCTAGGGCATACATACAACTAACAGATTTCAAGTTAGGGTTTTGAGTAATGGGATTATGGTTGTGTGATGTATTTAACCTCTTAAGACTTGTTAAAACCTAATCTAGTTGCTAGTTGCAAATTGTTAACTTAAAATTGTAATAATTAAGTTATATTGCAAACTAGGTTTTAAAATTAAATCAAATTGTAAGATTAAAAATCTAATTAGGCTCTTCATGACATCATTAAATTTATAAGTTGTAGTTTACCACCTTAGTTCATGCAAAACCTAGTCAAGTTGATGATTTGTGAATTGTTATTTTGAAAATTGTTAAAATTGGATATTTTGGCAAACTAGGATTTTGGGGTTAATGAAAATTTAATGGGATTAAATTATGGAAATTGTTTTTATAACTTATTTAAGATATTTAATAAGTATTATGGCCACTAGATTTGTTTAAACGTCGAGTTTTGTAATAAAACGGGTAATATTGCTTGCTAGATTTTCGGAAAAATGGCTTTTAAAGTGAGTTTGGGGTTTTTGTGAATTTTAAGCTATTTTATATCATAATTATTGCTCGTGATTGTACAAATGAGTGTGTTTGGGTTTTTCTCGATGGTCTGGCGTTTGTACGCCGACGTCGAGGGTTTTTGGATTGATTCGTGAAAGCAACCATATGTTTTGACCTATGTGGGATTCATGTATCGTTTTAGTCATGAGTCGGTTTTTAATGCGATACGGTGCGTTATGATATATAGGTAACCCCATGTGGACTTCGAGACGACAAGCAAGCGCGTGGCGACGTCGGCACCGGCGAGCGAGGACCAGGTGAGTAGATTTATATCTACGGGGAAAAGTCGGGTGGATGACGTATAGCACCCCCGCAGTCCGTAGTATAGTTCATATATATGTTTATATAGGTATTTTATGATACGAGAATGTTTATTCATGTTATGATTATGTGTTCATGGATTAGCTTTGGGTTAGTTGCCAAACCCTAGAGTAGTTGTTATATCCACATACGCACACACAGACTTGCATACATTACTTTCTTGTGCGTAGATGGGGATGCGTATATATGTATATATGCGTGGGTATGGGACTATGCATATATACATTCATATACATATGCATGGATGACGAGAATAGTACTTGGGATTTGAGATGAGTCGATGAGAACTGATTTGAGGCCGTGAGATCGGTGATATGGCAGGGTTCGTATTTGAGATACGACATGATGTTGTAGCGGGTCCTTGACGTAGTGTTTCACACACGTGCATGCTTACTTAGGCGGTATCAGTATTGTACTAGACGTAGATCAGTACCCCGGATTATGATCTTTGATAAAGAGGATACCAGATGAACAATGTGATGAATGTGATATTGACCCGTACCCAGATTTGGGATGTCGTACGACGGATTTACGTACGAGCTATATATTGATGATTGATCCGCACTCTTGACTTGGGAATATCTGATTATAGATATGGTATCGGATTGATAGTATCGAGGTGGGATCACCGACTAATATATATTCATATATGTATCGACTCAGATACTAGGCGATTTCCTTACCTTTAGTTCAGCCGTATAGTTTAGTGTAGTTGTCAGACTAGATTAGATTTCTACCTATTTCAAAACTAACGGATCGTGGGTATTTTAAAAGACAGGTCAAGGGATCTACGGATATTTCAAAAGACGTATCCTTTATTAAAACCACCGTAGCCCTTATTTTCAAAACCCCACGATTCGTGTTATTTCAAAGGGCACCATTGTTTAGTATTTAGCTCCCGTTCAATATTGTTATTCGCTCCGCATCGCATGCTTATATTATGATTCATATTCTATTATTAATATCATGTTGTTAGGACACCAGCACCATTACCGATGATGCGTATGTACCACATACACTTGCTTGCCGGCTCACACACATCTTCATCGGTAATTGCCATGTCACGCACACCTTAGAAAATATTATCGCCTATTGTAGCTTGTTACTAGTAGTTTTGACCAGATGATTAGTTGCTTGCCTTATATGCTAGTTTAGACATTGTAGTTGTTACTTGTCACTTCGCATACTGTTATTCATTATATGCCGCATTCATGGATGCTCATGCTTATATTCATGGTTTTACATGCTATTGATGATTCGGATTCCCATGATATTTTCTGGATTTGGAGGAAAACCGCAAAACATATATAAACTGCTTTCTCTCTTTTTAAATAAAAAATGCGGTTTTCCCATGATGTATGAGTCGTCCACCATGAGTTTGCTGATGGATTTCGAGACCCGATTCGAGGAGATGGATGAACCGTTTCGGGTACATGGTGGGCTCGGTGCGGTACCCCGGGGCAAGAGGATCGTGTTGTTGACGTTGAGCCTGGCAGGGGAGCACTACCGACCGGTGATTTTTCCCGACGCGTCGGATATCCGGAGGATACCGTCGTGGTCTTGAGATGGATGGTAGGGGCCGGTCTGGACTGACGGCGCCCTAGATATTGTGATTGAGACATTGAGATTTTGAGATATTGAGGTACATAGATTGTGACACAGAGATATTGAGATATTTGGATACTTGTTTTGTGTCGATGCTGGGCACTGTTTTATGCTGATTTCATTTATGGTACCTCCTATTTAAAATACAGAAATCTCACTGATTTATGAAAGTAGCTTTATTCAGTACATGCATTCTGTTTCATGCATTCATACATCATCCATATGATATATCGCTACCTGAGGCACTGACACGGGCACATGGGATTACACTCGGGTTAGATATTTACCCTAATCATTGTTAGGCTGCATGTTATATATATTTGAGGATATATTATGATCGTTGACCTAGGATTGCGTTGTTCATGCGGTTTCTGTTCGTAGATGTTTTTCTACTAACGAGTTGGCAACTCACCCCCGTTGTGCCACAGTTTCTTGCAGGTTTTTCCGTACAGGTTTCATTACGGCTTTGCTGGCACTGCTTCTTTCGGGTGACTTGCTAGTAGGTGGGTTTATTTGTATCGTACCCATCATTATACATTGAATATTATTATTCAGTTGTATCTAGTAAATTCCATCAACCAAACATGTACTTATTTGAGATAGAGACCAGCGATGTTTATTCTTTCGACCTTAGAGTCGCGCGTTGTATTTCTGTGGATTTCTTGTTGTTTTGAGTTTCTATTTGAGTTTTGATCCTCGCCCTTGGCGTTGTATATTATATTGCTTGTGTGGTTGTGACCGTCGATTGACGAAGAGCTAGCTCCCGCTTGGGGATGCCTTTTCTTGATTTCGTATACTATTCATGTTGTATCCCGTTTGGGGGCTAGTATTTATAAAGGAGACTCTGCCGAAATTTTCAGGAAATATTTGATGTTTTTAAAAAGGCATAATTCGGCTTATGCTATTAAAACTACTTGATTTAAATTGGTTTTCCTTCACTCTACTACTTTTCTTGGTTTGGATTTCTGGGTTTTTCGGCTTACTTAGATTACGTACGCCTCGAGACGTTTCGTAGTCTAAGTGTCGGTCATGTTCCGTACTTTCGGGTCGTGACACATGACTTATTGAGTTATTGGTGTCGACTATACCGTCCCTAGACTCGATATGCAACATATCTGACTGTATGGTAAGTGTTGCTAGTTGGCTCTATTGTAGTTTGGACAAGTTCGCTTGTTGATCTTCTGTTCACTCAATACCTGGGATCTGTTACGTGCAGCTAGTACCCCTGACGGTTTTTGGGTATCTGATATGATCACAACCTACTTCTAGCGTATTGATGAGTCTTAGAGACCCACAAAGGGGTTTCCGAGCTCAGGCGAAACGAAGTGGGGAACATATGGAGATATGTGCGGGAGCTTGATTAAACACGAGTATATGATACCGTATTTTAATCTGGCGTTTTCTATTGGTCAGGTCGTATGTGATATGACCGGATTATTAAATCAAGTATTGATTTAATATAAAATGAGCATTAGCTCATTATTGATTCCTTTCTTTATTTGTATGCATGTATGTATGTATGCTTATATGGATATGTATGCACACATACATGTGTGCATGTGTCATGGTTGATGATACATTAGAGATGGCAATGCTAGACTCACATGGAAACATTTATGATATTTTATTGTTTTTGAGTTAATGGAAATTAGATAATAAATCCATGGTTGATATTTATCTTGTACACACTTCTTATAAATATCTTTGTAACCAAGGTTTGTTTTCTAGTCTTCCACTAACTCACTCTCTAAAATATCTAGATATTTTCCATGCCAATAGTTAAGAGTGAGTGTGACTCTCTCTCTCATTATTCTTGTGCTTATCTTTTCTTTAGCTCAAGATTAGCCATTTCCATCTCCTTCTTCCTCCAAGCTCTCTACCATTTTCAAGTGAGTAAAAGAGAAAGAAAAGAATGGTTATTTTGTGAGATATATACCCACTTCATCAATCTATACTAATCTAACCTACTTGTATGGGTTGTTTGCATCACTTCTACTTAGTTTAAGTGAAGCAAGGAGCTTGAGTCAAAGGAGCTCCGTGGTGGATCATCGTGGACTTCGAAGGATTCAAGCGGACGTGTTCAAGCTTCGAGCAGAACCAAGGAGTCAAGGAAATCTACACGGAGCTAAAGACAAGTAGGAGAGATCTACAAAGATTGTATTTCTTTTCTCTTAGTGTTAGAAACTTGTAAGTCCACGGTAGCGCCGCGGCTTTCTTACAGACGCCAAATGCGGAACAAAAACTGTTAACAACTGGCGCTATCACATACTATAACCCGGATCTTCCATTAAAGCTAAACTAACAAACTACAAAGTGGGCAGAAATGTTATACCGAACGATCCGAGTCCTTCGGTCTTCAACCATCATCCCACGCTTTGTTGCGGCTGCTCCGATCTCCTAAATCTCCAGTCTCGTCGTCCAGGTGGCACCACGTCGACGGATCATTAAACGGGCTCCCGCCTCTGAACCGAGGCAACTCGATCATCGAGTTTGCTAAAAGAGATGACCAAGATTGATTATAAAATGAGTAGAACACTTTGTCTCCTTACGTCCAAAGCTATGGACGAACGGTTAATGAAGTTGCCTTTTGGATTGGGTGGAAATATGAAAATGAGTATCTATCAAATTTCCATATACTAAAACTATCATCTTTTCTCAAATGAACAACCATCACCTCACAAGAGGGGAGGGTTCTGCCACTTATACAAGAGGGGGAGGGGAGTGTAGGAGAGGAGAAGGTGACCACAAGATTAAAGAAAGAATGAGTCACAATTACACCTTGTATGAACACAATAAATGAAAACAACGAATCACCTTAACTAGTCACCAAATCATTTAATGCAATAATCAATGCACTAATGACTCACTAGCCTAGTCACCATCCTAGTCACCATCTAGAAACATCTAGAGCCTTCCACACTCATCACGAAAAGATAGATCCGTCTTTAACCGAATGTTAAAGACGGGTGATAGAAAACTGGAAACTGGCAACTTCCAAAAGCGATCCTGAAACGAATTTCAGGATAACCCCGTATCAGTATAAACATACCCGCATTTGTATTACGACCGAATTCAAATGCAACTGAGACAAAGATATTATATCTACACAGCATAATACTCGGATCCGGCTTAAACCAAAGCCGACCAGTATTATCCGCCCGAAATATGACACGTGCGTAAATGCACGTGCATTTTCCGAACCTTGCCATAAAACCATACGGTCTCTACAACGTTTCGCCCGAACTTAGGAAAGTGTCTGTGGGGGACTCTAATGACTCATCAACACACTGGCACTGGGTATAACCACTAGCACGTCAGAGGTACTAGCTGTACGTAATGGTTGCCTATGTATTGATTGGAAGGGAAGCTGACGAGCGAACTCATCCATAAACCCTACTGAGCCTAACAGTGACAATATACATACAGTCCGGTCCGTTCGTCTATGAGTATCGCATATCTGCCTAGGGGCTGGTAACGTCAGACCCCCATTAGCGGTATAAGTCGTGTCAGAGAGTGGCCCAAAACACCCTGAGATACTATTGGAGTACCTACCAGTAAATCTCCTGCCTCGGCCGAGGGCTATGTGTAATGGCTCTCCCAGACACAGCGCGATCTCACCCCCAATACCGGGAGAGACGAATCCCCTGCCGATCCGCTCACTTGCTTCCATGTGGCTCGGGACTGTACCCAAAAAAGACCTGTTTGCACGACTCCTTTGAGCCGTGGTAGGGTAGAAATCAAAGCACAGTGGGAACTCACACGAGACAAATGACGACCTCAGGTCGATGAACTAACCTTTATACATGTCACCAGAGAACTGCTATCTGACGATATGTATAATACCAACTAGCATGTTCCCGGCGAGTCCTGTCCGTTGTACTCATAACCTAATGAGCACCTGTATACGTCTTAGGTGATCCTACTGACACCAATGGCTTGTGAGACCGGCCATCGCCCCTCGTCGGGGTCTCGACTGTATACACTAGTCTACTCTGGAGTATCGATGCCCTGTCTCGAAACTCCCACGACTAGGGACACTTTAAGGATGTGCTTACAGACCCCAGCTCCCACGTATATGATCGCCATCATAATGCTGGCAGTCAAGCAAGAATCCTATGGGCTGTATCAACATGCAATAGCGAACTAAAGCATGTATACGATGATAAAGACAAACCAGATAGCATACTATCATCTTGAGCAAGACTGTCATATCGGTATAGGTCATGCCTCAATCATTGCAATCACATACCTGCGATCCAATAATTGACTTTGAGGGCACTATCTCCAACAATCTCCCACTTGCACTTAAGGCTAATTATTGCGATGTCGCATACTCACAGCCCGTGTGATACCGAATATCCAACTCCTCTACTAATCAGTTTCACAAAGCTAGTTTGTAAAACTATTGTGTTCGAGAAATAGCCTCAGTGAGTGGATCCGCCCTTATGTTTCTTTCTATGTCTCTCTTAATCTCAAGTTCGCGGAGAAAGCCATCTCCCGAATCGAGTAATTCCTGTCTTAGAATATGTTTGAATATCTGATGGGACCTAGTTCATAAATGAACTCCAAATCCAAACTTCTTAGACTTTGTTGATAACTGAACCTAATTAGTATCCAGCACCATACCTCCCACAGTATCCTCTTGGACCACCTGTCCATAATACTGTCCCTCATCAGAGGGAAAACTATAACTCTGACAATCATTCTGTCATCCATGTCACCTTTGAAGCCTGGAATGATAACCGTCTCCCAAAGGAGGCTGCCGTCATTAAATCCGTAGAACAAGCACTTATATTCTAAAACTGTTTCCTTATGTTTCTTCAGGATTGGATTAATATAAACTTATCGCATCAAGTGCAAAAACAACATCTGGTGTGGTACTTGACATCTCATGATTGACTCAATTGCCTAAGCAAGTGATCTGCAAATCAAGCACATCCCTCTCCCCTTTATTCTATAAGACATCTTTAGAGAGGGTGACTCCATCATCTGCAGGTACACCACCATGTCAGGAGTCATCAATTCTAAATACCATTAGAATACTGTCAAAGTACCCAAATTGGGAAACTAACCAAATCTAGATCTAAAACCATAGATCTAGTAACCAGAATGTCTGATATTATATCCATATTTTTTGTGGAGAAACAACTGTGTAACGACCAAAGTACAACCGATCGTAGTATAGGAATTTTACTTCCTACTCTGTGTATGTCATCCAAATACCAGGACATCACACCCTACTACCTCCTTAACAGATCCATCCCCTATTCTGATGAAGTCAAAATCCATGACTATCACATCAAAAACAGATGATCTTATCTCCGCTATATCTGCTAATGTCTATAAATAGACATAAGCTACTTGCCCACTATGCTTCCGATGTTCCCACTGACTACGACAACCCTCTGGCAGAATAATATATACGTACTCTTCTAAAGCTAGTTTAGAATGACGCTATACTTATTCTCCTGCCGGGTCTCATAGCCTGGAACAACAGTGGTGTCAAGTCTGGGTAAATAAGAACCTCCCTGTCACCGTCCTTGAGGCTACCGAAATACCTCTCGGGTGTCTGAGGTTACCCACCATATCTGTGGAGTGGCTATTGGAATGTCAAACTTGATTGAATATATAGGTCCTATTAAATTTTCCGTAATCGTTTGTGGTTCTGGAATCACATCCAGTTCTACCATACTCCCACTACTGTTTTCTGAAAAAATCCATTTTACTAAAACTGTGGCGAGTCAAGAACAATATCACTATTGATCTTCCAGATGGTAGAAATGTCAACCCTCGTCGAAGCCAGGATCAACCCACAAACTGCCATTACAGAAACGTGCCTTGAGTTATCCAGTGTCTGGTTTTAAGCATAAGCTGGACAACTCCCCGTACCTTAACATCGTTTAAGATATGAACAATTCTATATACAATATAGAAATAGAGGCACTAATTTAATTGGAACCAGATTCAAAACATGCAATTGTCTCCAGTGCATATCAACTTAATGGAGATAGGCTAATCAACATTACTCAACTTAGGAATCTATCCAATTATGAGTAACCTGAAAGAGAAACAATTTTCTCAAAACCATTACTATCATCTGAATACCAATCACAACTATCTACATCTTCAATTTCTTTGAAGAATCCCGAAACTTGCGACATCTGGTTCTCTACTTTATTCGTATACCCACAACTTCTCAAAACTTAGACATTGTATTTCTACGAAACACTTGTCTAAAAACTAGAGAAGTCATAAGTAAACAGAACATAGTACGAGGACCAACCCCTTTGTCCTGACGGACACTGGACAACATACAATACTCTGTATAAGTCCATTGAGTTGAATAACTCAAAACCTGTGAATCGTAGGTTGAAAACTGTACTTATGGTTAAGAACCATTCCGCTGTTCAATGCTCCTTACCCAATCGCCAACCGATATGGGTAAATGTCATCGACATAATATCAAAAAGTTATATCTCACTTTATTAAAAATAAACGTACAGATATATCATTTTGAAATTGGTACACAACAACGGATACTCAAAACCAAATACATGCCTGCCGGCAATAACCCAGGCGACTTCCTCAAATATCACCAATTACAACGAATTCCGATATAATGAGGATGATCACCTAATTCCCAATAACTTCCTCCCTCTCATCATCTGTAGAACCATACAGATGTGAGAATCATACCTGGTAAATACATACCTTGGAGTAAGTATCTAATTGGGAAATCAGTTTTCCATTTAACAATGCACAATGTAACTGAAACATGAAAATGTTTCCTAGGAGTATCCTGGTATTCCTAGTAATGCCTTTCCATAATCCAATTCATGACTATAACCGTATATTTCTTTGCCTTCTCTCCAAATCCCTTTATTTGCCTTTAGTCATTACCTTCTGTACACCATCGTTAGGCTAAATGGTTTTCTTCCTTCCCTACCGTTCCGCACCAGCCTATGGTTTGGAAGAAGACTATCCAGTAAGCATAATAGGTGTACTCTCCTAATCCTAGGAGTACTCGCAACTTGAGAGAAGGTGATGATAAAAGACAACTGAATAATACCTTATTCTATTTCTCCCGATCTGGGGAAAAAAGCAAAGGTTAAATAGGAGTGGCGATGAAGTACGTGGTTTAGGTCGTGAATGATAACAGTCGCAATTTACTTTGCCCTCTTTCTAATCCCTTTATTTTGTCTTTAGCTATTACCTTCTATACACCCTACTCAGGCTAATTGGTTTTCTTCATTCCCTACCTTTCGGCACCAGCCTATGGTTTGGAATAAGACTATCCAATAAGCCTAATAGGTGTACTTTCCTAAACTAAGGAGCCCTCGCAACCTGAGAGAAGGTGATAATAAAAGACAACTGAATAAACTAATTCTATTTCTCCTGAACCTGGATCCATCCTCGAAGAAGTCACTTCGAGTTCGTATATAACCATACGATGGATCTATCCAATGGAAGTGGATATCCGTAGTAATACGGAGTGTTCTGAGAAATGCAAAGGGTAAAAGAAGGAGCGGTAATGACTTATGCAACTCAGACAATCCAAAAAGCCAGTATTTTAAGAAGGTTCGGTCAACTTGGTCACTGAGTCATAGTCTAGGGTCGGTCAAAGGTTGTTGCCAAAGAGAGAGACAGAGAAATGAAACACTCTGCGTTCACTCTAACCAAAATCAGAATGGTTATCACTTTATCTAATCAGGAAACCTTCCACTGTAATCTCAAATTCTCCTCCAAACCTGAAAGAAGAATTAGTGAGGATCACCCGAAGAGTAAACTAATTCATCAGTGAGAATCGGGATCCAACTATCATCGCAAGATAACTTGATGGAAGCCACTCAAGTTATCACACTCCAGAAGGTATGCGCATGCCTGGCAAGTTTCCTGTATGTTTGAAACTCCCGATGTGATTTTTTCCTTATGCTCTTATGACCTTGACGAAGGCTAAAATATCATAAGTCACATGTCAAGTTCTACCCGTCATGGTCCAGGTCAATTTGAACCCACCCGTACATACCCTTGACGAAGGCCAAAATAGTAGTACGACTGTCCCAAACCAACACATCTATCTATTCAACAAATGAATCCCCCAGCAGCTACCAAACACTATGCCTTGATGAAGGCCAACATACATAGCTTGAATACTACTGACCATCCATAAGACATGACGAAGGGCTACGGCTGGTTTTTGGCGAAAAACCTTTAACGTAATGAACTTGATCTCGTTGAAGGAATGTGATAGCTTTTTATAAAATATAGTGAGGAAAACCTTTGCTAAAGAGGTTACTCCCGGTGAAGGGAACTCGGCTCTTTCCTCTTGGAATGAGGTGCAGGATATTCCAACTGAATACCGCTATGCAAAGCAACTTGTAATCGACTATAGTGAAGTTATTACCCTGACGTAGACTTCTACCCAAGGGGTCACTCCCGGTGAAGGGATCTCGACCCTTGCCCCGTCGAATGAGGTGCAGGATATTCTAACTGAATATCTCTATGCAAAACAAAAGGAAACATCTTTGTAATAACACCTTTTAAAATTTGTTCCAACAACATCAAATATTGGTTTGTTTTTCTTGCATTGATAAGAATCAACGCGGTCCCATCAATCAATCACACCGGAAAAGAACGAAAATAAAATGTACGTATATGTCATCCACATTCGTCACTGGGTCCCGTCATCACCCATTAGGTTACATAACTAACGACAGAGCGGGGGCTGGACTAGAGCGGGTGTAAAACATATACAACATCTAATAGTATATATACCAATATACAATAATCGCTCCAGGCGTGATAATATGCAACATTACAGAAAAGTAATAAGCATCACAGAACAATACAGATAATCTGGGATCCCCGGGTTTCACAGAGCTGCTGCTGAAACCCGACGTTCCCCTGGTCGTGTGGATAGCCTTTGCAATGAAACCTAGACCCCTACGGGTGCGGCAAGTTACCCGCCAAAACCTGAAGTGATGTAGTCCCCACAACATAGTGAATGGAACACCGGGCACTTCATGGAATCCGGTAAATTGAGCACCCCTCCTTGGGTCAACCCGTACCCCCCACGAGTGCGGCGAATAGTCTGCCAATTCTAGAGTAAGGTCCCTTTGCCTCTCAAAGCCATGAGATACAGACCCATTGCCCTCCAGAACCCGGCTATCCGTGCACTCCTTCGCGGGATAAACCTAGTACAGAAATAAAAATATGTACAACGGGTACATCGACCTCAACCCGGTCGTGTCCCAAAAGAATATTATAAAAACAAGCAGTGACAGCAGTCCACATGTTGGACGCTCGCCCCGCAATATCAAATGTACAAATAAATACAAACTGCACTACCATCGCACACTGCTATCCACTACGACAAATCCGCAACATCACAGCACAACACAGAACATCAACGTGAATGTCACGTTCGCAAACCCGTCTAAAAGAACTATAGCAATTAGACGCGGTTTACCGATCGAATGACATTCCCGGTCGGAGATATAAAGTAAGTACTGTAAACTAACAAGTTTAAAATTTCGATCGACGAAATTTCCCGAAGTGGGCCCCACGTACATCTGATGTACAGTAACAAAATCTGGGCCCAAAAGAACAGTACCATAAACCACAATTTCCAACAAAGAAACACCAGAAGAAAAATGGCCAAGTGAGTCACCAAGACAGCCGCGGTTCCGCGGTCAAAGCTAGGCTTTGACCGCGTTTCCGCGGCGGTACGGTCGAATCACTTGATCGTTTTTCTTCTGTATTCTTATAAAAGCCTGCTTGATTTTCTGGTATGGTCAAAATGATTTTTAGACACAGTTTAAAATCGACAGAAACTTTAACCCTGGAATTTGCGGTTTTCGAAAATCCGTTCGATCGATATTTTAAACGCGTTAGCACAAGTTAGTAAAGCTTAATGGTGAGGCTCTGATACCACTGTAAGTCCACGGTAGCGCCCCGGCTGTCTTACAGATGCCAAATGCGGAACAAAAACTTTTAACAACTGGCGCTATCGCGTACTATAACCCGGATCTTCCATTAAAGCTAAACTAACAAACTACAAAGTGGGCAGAAATGTTTTACCAAACGATCCGAGTCCTTCGGTCTTCAACCATCATCCCACGCTTTGTTGCGGCTGCTCCGATCTCCTGAATCTCCAGTCTCGTCGTCCAGGTGGTACCACGTCGATGGATTTTTAAACGGGCTCCCGCCTCTGAACCGAGGCAACTCGATAATCAAGTTTGCTAAAAGAGATGACCAAAATTGATGTAGAGAATGAGTAGAAAACTTTGTCTCGTTACGTCCAAAGCTAAGGACGAACAGTTAATGAAGTTGCCTTTTGGATCGGGTGGAAATGTGAAAATGAGTATCTATCAAATTTCCATATAATAAAACTATCATCTTTTCTCAAATGAAAAACCATCACCTCACAAGAGGGGAAGGGCCGACCACTTATACAAGAGTGGGAGGTGAGTGTAGGAGAGGGGAAGGTGACCACAAGGTTAAAGAAAGAATGAGTCACAATTACACCTTGTATGAACACAATAAAGGAAAACAATGAATCACCTTAACTAGTCACCAAATCATTTAATGCAATAATCAATGCACTAATGACTCACTAGCCTAGTCACCATCCTAGTCACCATCTAGAAACATCTAGAGCCTTCCACACGTATCAAGAAAAGATAGATCCGTCTTTAACCGAATGTTAAAGACGGGTGATAGAAAACTAGAAACTGGCAACTTCCAAAAGCGACCCTGAAACGAATTTCAGGATAACCCCGTATCAGTATAAACATACCCGCATTTGTATTATGACCGAATACAAATGCAACTGAGACAAAGATATTATATCTACACAGCATAATACTCGGATCCGGCTTAAACCAAAGCCGACCAGTATTATCCGCCCGAAATATGACACGTGCGTAAACGCACGTGCATTTTCCGAACCTTGCCATAAAACCATACGGCCTCTACAACGTTTCGCCCGAACTTGAGAAAGTGTCTGTGGGGGACTCTAATGACTCATCAACACACTGGCACTGGGTATAACCACTAGCACGTCAGAGGCACTGGCTGTACGTAACGGTTGCCTATGTATTGATTGGAATGGAAGCTGACGAGCGAACTCATCCATAAACCGTACTGAGCCTAACAGTGACAATATACATATAGTCCGGTCCGTTGGTCTATGAGTATCGCATATCTGCCTAGGGGCTGGTAACGTCAGACCCCCATTAGCGGTATAAGATGTGTCAGAGAGTGGCCCAGAACACCCTGAGATACTACTGGAGTACCTACCAGTAAATCTTCTGCCTCGGCCGAGGGCTATGTGTAATGGCTCTCCTAGACACAGCGCGATCTCACCCCTAATACCGGGAGTGACGAATCCCCTGCCGATCCGCTCACTTGCCTCCATGTGGCTCGGGACTGTACCCAAAAAAGACCTGTTTGCATGACTCCTTTGAGCCGTGGTAGGGTAGAAATCAAAGCACAGTGGGAACTTACACGAGACAAATGACGACCTCAGGTCGATGAACTAACCTGTACACATGTCACCAGGGAACTGCTATCTGACGATATGTATAATACCAACCAGCATGTTCCCGGCGAGTCCTGTCCGGTGTACTCATAACCTAATGAGCACCTGTATACATCTTAGGTGATCCTACTGACACCAATGGCTTGCGAGACCGGCCATCGCCCCTCGTCGGGGTCTCGACTGTATACACTAGTCTACTCTAGACTATCGATGCCCTGTCTCGAAACACCCACGACTAGGGACACTTCAAGGATGTGGTTACAGACCCCAGCTCCCACGTATATGATCGCCATCATACTGCTGGCAGTCAAGCAAGAATCCTATGGGCTCTATCAACATGCAATAGCGAACTAAAGCATGTATACGATGATAAAGACAAACCAGATAGCATACTATCATCTCGAGCAAGACTGTCATATTGGTATAGGTCCTGCCTTAATCATTGAAATCACGTACCTGCGATCCAATAATTGACTTTGAGGGAACTATCTCCAACAACACTTACTTTTATGTGATACGTGTTAGTTGAACCATAATCCTCTAGTACGATTCTATGTTTGAGTTAATTAGCACTCTAGATTTTTTAAAATTGCATACTTGATGCTTGTTAAAACCTAGTGAGGGTGCTAAGAAACCCCAACAGTGGTATCAGAGGCAAAATAGAGTATTAGGTATGTAAGTCCACGTTGCCCACCCCGGTGCTTGCGGGGAGGCGGAAAACGGAATAAAAATCGGATTTTTATCGAACTAGGCAACATGGACTAACTAAAGGAGGATCTTTGCTAAACAAAAACTAACTAAAAGCTAACTAGATTTAGCTAAATGGATGAATGGTTATACCTTGGGCTTTATGTCCTTCTCTCCTTGCTCCTTGGAGTGGAAGAAAGAGATCACCTTGTCGCCTTCTCTAGTCGAAGTAGGATCCACCCGAGAGCCTCAACCTTTGGCTTCAACTTCAAGCTAGAAGTAACTAAGGTGCTAGAAGTGCTAATCCTAGAACCTTAGATGAGAGTAGAGATTACTTTGGAGAGGTTTATCTCAAGCTCAAGTGTTTCTCAACACATGAGAGGGGAGAGCTTGAGAGAGAGAGGAAGAGGAGGAGAGAGAATCTATATGATAGAATGAGAGAATAATAGAACCATTCTCACATATATGTGTGAATTATGTAAAAAGATAATTAGCAAGATAATTGTCATGGTTTAATCAAGACTTGACCAATATCATTTCACATTAAATGAAAATTGCAAGGATCAAAGAGCATCTTTCATATGGAATGATGATGGTCAACATGTCAACCAAGGTCAACAAGTCAAGTATGGTCTAAATGTCAACAACCCTAACCATGCACAATTATATATAACTAATATCAATTAATCATAATACACACATAAGCATTAGGGTTAACAAAATTACAATGGTCATTAACCCTAATCAAAGTCCTCTGTCTCTGTCTCAGTCAACTGTGCATACGCACCCATATTCGTGATCCGAGGAACACGAATACAATGAGATAAAACCAATCCCAAATCATATACTAGGATCTGGCTTAAACCAAAGCCCGCTAGTATGAGCTGTCCGGACAGCAAACGTGCGCAAGTGCGCGGATGTGAACGAACCCTGTCGCAAAACCATGCGACCTCTACTCATTTTGCCTAAAGGCGAATAACTCTCTGTGTGGGACTCTAAAGACCCGACACTACGCTGGCAGTGGGTTTAACCACAGACCGCAAGCGGCACTAGCTGTACGTAACGGTCCCCAGGTAGATGCCGATAAGAAGGCTGACGAGGTGATCCCATCTGAACTCCTACTGAGCCTGTATGTGACAGTCTCTGTACAGTCCGGTCTGTTCGTCTGATACATCGCATGGCGGGCCTAGGGGGCGGTAAACGTCAGTCCCCTAATAGCGGTACAAGTCGTGTCGGAGTGTAGCCCAGAACACCCTGAGATAATACTGGAAACCTACCAGTATATCTCTCTTGCCCTGTCCAGGGACTACTTGTGTAATGGCTCTCCTAGACACAGCGCGATGTCAAGCCCCAATACCGGGAGAGACGAATCCTATCTAACCGTCACTGCCTCCAAGTGCTTCAGGACTGCACCCAACTATTACCTGTTTGCACGACTCCTTTGAGCCGTGGTAGGATAGTAATCAAAGTACAGTGGGAACACACTCAAGGCGAAGTGACAAGGCGAAGTGACAGTGTCAAGTCAGCGGACTAAGCTGTACTCATGTCACCTGGGAACTGATAACTGACGATTTGTATAATACCAACCAGCAGATCCCGACGAGTCCTGTCCAGTGTACTCGTAACCTAACGAGCACCCGCATACTATCTCAAGTACGACGTACTGATGGCTGTGCGACAGACCGTCTCCCACGCTGGGATGAGAAGCGCATACGCTAGTCTACTCCGGAGTATCGATGCCCTGTCTCGATAGTCCTACGACTAGGGACCTATATAAGGATGTGCTTATGGATTACCCATCCCCCACGAGTGTGAGCGCCATCACAACGCTGGTAATCAAGCAAAGATCCTACAGGCTCTACTAATATGTATATAAGCGATATGCTAAAAGAAACACATGCACATATTAAAGCAGAGACAAACCAAGTAGCATACTACCATTTTGAGCAAGATTGTATATACAACTGTGAATATCCCAAGCTTCCATCAAGTAATATACATACTAGTATGATACAGTAATGGCCTCTAGGGCATATACACTAACAAGGTATGACCTAGATGACGTTAAAGTGTTCGATCGAACATCGAAACCATAAAAAAAATGCTCTCTGGAAATTTTTCAAATGTAGGAATTTTTGGGTTTAAAATATGCAAAAAATAGTGCAGGGTATTGTATGGACCCCCAAGAAAAACGAACACCTAATTCGATTTAACGACCGTGGAACCGTGGCCAAAACATGCTTTTGGCGGCGGTTCCGCGGCGCCGTTGGTGAGGCAAGGACCGTGCCTTCTTGTGCTGGTCCATATTTACTATTGGCACTGTTTGGTTATTTTTGAATCTTTCTCATGTATTGAGGTCTCTGAGAATTGTGGGTTTTGATGGATCGATCGAAATGTTTAACATCGTCTAGTTTTACTGAATGTGATACAATATTTGGAATCTATACTAATTAGTTTTGAGAAAATTAATTGGTTGTTGGTAAATCTAACATTTCGGTATCGTAGTATATCGGGAATCTTGTTGAATTACCCGATTTCTTTTGAAAAGGTGATTTCATTTCGAGACTTAAATGTAAGATCTACATGGTTAGGCATGAAATCCGGAATATGAGATATTCCAGGTTTGTGATGTCTAAGTGTTGTGTAGATTCCAAATGTTGTAGTTTGACATTTCTTTTCTGCGACCATAAGTGTAATATGTGCATCCCTAATTTCGTTGCTTTATGTCGAAGACGTTGGGAATACGCATATTTACTTACATTGAAAATCTGTGATGATTATTCTGTTGCTGTGTTGACATGGTGTATAAGATCATCGTGATTGAATAGCCGAGTTGTTTTTATGTGAGATGAGAGTTTTTCTTTTCATTCATGTAAAATTTATTGTATGTAATATTCTTTTATTAGGACACTTCCGGGTTGAGGATGATGTCTCGATTAATGTATATTATTTACTTTTCCGCATTAGGATAGACCTAAGGAGGGGAGCACAAGTAATCGGGTTCTAGAGTCCAGTGGGAGGCTATCTCGAGGAGTCGAGACCGGGTATCCTAACTCTAGAATTGGCAGGGTTGCTTGCCGCTCTCTTAGGGGTCTAGGGGTGTGGTCTTGGCTATTCGTCACGACCGTGGAATCCGTATTTTTTATCATTGGCTTAATTTAAAATGCGGACTTCCTAATAGATCTTATACATTCATATATCTGATTCTGCTGCGATGTTCTCTGATGAGATCATATTACTGCCTGAGACGAATGTTATTATATATATGATATATAATAAACGTTGCTTATGTTTTGCATCCGTGCTAGTCCTGCCCCTCTATGCCATTAGTTAACTAACCTAACGGTGCATAACGGGGCCCTGTAGCAAATGCGGATGGCATAAGCGTACGTTCTATATTCGTTTCTTTCTGTGATGCTTAAGGACTTAAATGATGGGACTACATTAATAAGATTAATGTAAACGAAAAGAAACCTAAAAATGTTATAAAATCGAATTTTAAACCCACTCGGCTCTTTTTTTATGAAAAAGCAAGTTTCAAAAATACGGAGCTTAAGCCACTCCTTTTAAAACTATTTGATTCTACAACGAAATCAAGTTCAAAGCGTTAAAGGTTTTCTTAAAACCATCCGCAGCCCTCCGTCATTTTAAGAAGTAGAGTACTTAGTATTTGTGCTACATTTGTTGACCATAGTTAAGGCGTAGTGTACGGTTGCTACGTGATGTCTTCCTACAAAGCATATGATGCGATTAATTATGACATTTATATGACTTTGTTGACCATAGTTAAGGGTCATATGAGTTGGTATAATTAATCATGAAATGACGGGTTGAACTTGACTACTGCTTGTGATTTGTTGACCATAGTTAAAGTCATGAGTGCTGAGGGTAAAACCCTATCGGTATTTTCAAGAGTTGAAATTTTCCATGAGATTGCATACCTTCTATATGATAGTTAGATGTTGATCCCACTGTGAGTAAGAGTTACTCCCAGGAGAGTTTTGCACTTTATAATTAGCTAATCCAGTTGGTGTTTAGAAAGGTGTCAACGGGTTTATGCCTATGAGAAAATGAGGTTTACTTTAATTAGGTCCGTGTGAAAGCATGGGAAACCTTCCTCAAAGTACCGACACTAGCTTGGCTGAACGGTTAGCGAAGTTGTAGAATGTAATTAATCCTGGCTAGTTTTCTTTTTAAGGTTTGAAGGAAAATTTGATAAAAGCAGCAGGAGACATCGATTTAATAAGATAATAACCAATCTAATCTTTGCAAGAACATTTCGCGGACTGTATTCTTTTCTCTCTCCTAATGGCAGATACCCATGACTGGACTTAAGCCACTATCAGAGAAAAATAAACTGACATGACCCAATTATAAATTCTAGATGAGGAACATAAACATTGCCCTAACATATGATAAGATTGCGTATGTCCTCACTACCCCAGCCCCCTCCCGTCCCTGGCCCTGAATCCTCTGTTGGGGATAAGGAGATCCGCAAGACATGGGATATTGATTGTGCCACAGCCAAATGCCTCACATTAGATTCGATGGATAATGTACATCAGAAGCAGCATGAGCAGATGTATGTTCAATCCATCTTTCTCCATACAAAGGAGTTATATGGGGAGCAATCTCGTACCCTGCGCTACGAGGCATCTAGAATGCTGTTTCAGATGAGGATGGCTGCTGGCATGTCGGTAGGTGACCATGTCTTGAAGATGATAGCTCTTATTGAAGAACTTGAGGGCCTGTGATGGACCATGGAGAACGAACAATATGATGATATTGTTCTGCAGTCTCTCCCCCTGCCTTTGCTCAGTTTATAGTAAACTTCAACATACACAACATAGAGAAGTCGCTGCCTGAAGTTCTCAATATGTTGAGAAGTGCAGAGAGGATGCTCAAGTCAGCGAAAACTCCCGCTCTGCTTACTAGGACATCTTCCTCTTCCGTCCCAAAAGCTAAGGCCAAGGGAAAGGAGAAGAAGAAACCCACTAAATCGAGAGGTGGAGTTAAAAAGGCAAAAGGGAAAGACAAATCCAGGGCTGAGGGACCGGGAAAGGGATAATGTTTCCACTGCCACAAGTCGGGACATTGGAAGCGAAATTGTGTTGAGTATCTTGCTGATCTTAAGAAGAAGTATGGTGATTCTTCCGCTTCAGGTGTGTTCGTGACTGAAAAAAGTTTTTCTATAAACTCTTCTTTCTGGGTATTAGATACCGGTTCGGATTCTCACATCTGCAATTGTATGCAGGGATTGAGAAATAGCAATGTTTTTAAGACTGGTGATCACACTCTCCGGGTTGGAAACGGTTCCAATGTACATGTTGTATCAGTGGGAGTGTATCACCAAGGGTGCCATTAGGATGTATAATGGTTTTGAACCCATGTTATTATGTACCAAGCATGCTATGTAATATAATATCCGTTTCTTTGTTAGACAATGAAGGATATAATTTTGTGTTGCAAAATAATGTTATAAACATTAACCTGAATCAACAGTTGATTGGGTATGGTACACTAAATAACGGGAAATACGTTCTAAATCAACAAACAGTTTTCAACATATAACACACAAATAAAAGAAAATTTTCAGATATAAATGAAGCTTTTCTTTGGCATTGTAAACTTGGTCATATTAACGAAACAAGACTAAAGAAGCTACATAATGATGGATATTTAAATCCATTTGAATATAAATCTTATGCAACCTGTCAGTCTTGTATCAAGGGTAAAATGACCAAAACTCCGTTTATTGGACACGGATAAAGAACTATTGAACTCTTAGGCCTCATACATAGTGATGTATGCGGACAAATGTATACACAAGCTAGAGGCGGTTTTTCTTACTTCATAACTTTTACTTATGATTTCTTAAGGTTCGGACACGTGTTTTTATTGAAGCATAAGTCTGAAGCTTTCGATAAATTCAAAGAGTATAAACATGAAGTAGAAAAATAAATCGGTTTGAGCATCAAGAAACTTCGATCGGAACGAGGTGGAGAGTACCTCAGCACAGAGTTTTCGGACTTTCTAAAAGAGAATGGGATTCTCTCTCAGCTCACTGCCCCTTACACACCACTGCACAACGGTGTGTCAGAACGTCGGAATCGTACCATATTAGATATGGTGCGATCCATGATGAATGATGCAGGGTTAACGCTTTCCTTTTGGGGACATGCATTGGAGACAGCAATGTATCTATTGAACAGGGTTCCTACTAAGACCGTGTCTACCACTCTATATGAGATATGGTATGGGCAGATACCATCTTTTAAACGAGTTAGGATATAGTGTTGTCCTGCTTTTGTTACAGAATACAGACAAACTCGAGACACGATCGATCATGTGTACATTTGTGGGATCTCCAAAATACTCGTATGGATATCTTTTCTATCACAAAGAGGAACAAAAGGTTTTTGTTTCTCAGTATGCAACATTTTTAGAAAATGATTTTTTTACAAATAATATTGATGGCAATGCGGTAAAACTAGAAGAAGTTCTAGAGTCACAAGTTTCTAATAACGATTTGGTCGAACCTGATTTTGCAATAGAATCTTATGAACCTCGGCCACTCCATAGATCTAGTAGGACTTCTCGTCCACCGGGAAGATACTACGCTTTCCTCATTTATGGTGATAGAGAAGATTGCATCATGGATGATGATGACCCTACTAGTTTTCAGCAAGTAATCGCGAGTGGTGACTCAGTGAAGTGGCTGGATACCATGAGATCCAAAATGGAGTCTATGTACACCAACAAAGTATGGACTTTGGAAGTTGCACCCTCTGGGGTAAAACCCGTAGGGTGCAAATGGATCTTTAATAGAAAGATCGGTGTAGATGGACAGGTAGAGACCTATAAGGCAACGCTTATAGAGATAGGATTTCATCAAAAACCAGGACTGGACTATGACGAAACTTTCTCTCCAGTAGCAATGCTTAAATCCATTCGGATCCTTCTTGTTATTGCTGCTCACTACGACTGTGAAATCTGGCAGATGGACGTTAAAACTGCATTTCTAAATGGTGATTTAGAAGAGTGCGTTTATATGGATCAGCTAAAGGTCTTCGTTGATAGTGGGAGCAGTGAGAAAGCATGTAGGTTGCTTAAATCCATTTATTGATTAAAGCAGGCATCACGGAGTTAGAACATCTGTTTTGATGATGCGATCAAAGAGTTTGATTTCGTCAAAAATCCGGATGAGCCTTGTATTTATATGAAGATTGTAAGGATTATTTTCACATTCCTCGTACTGTACGTAAATGACATTCTCCTGATAGGAAATGACATTTCTATGCTACAATCGGTCAAAATATTCTTATCACAAAGGTTCTCCATGAAGGACCTGGGTGATGCCTCGTACATTTTGGGCATTAAGATCTATAGAGATTGATCTAAAAGGTTGTTGGGATTGTCCCAATCAAGGTACATTAACACCATCCTAAAGAGGTTTAGCATGGAAGATTCCAAGCGAGTTGCCTTACCCGCTTGTTACGAAATCACTCTCTCCAAGGATTTTTGCCCAAAGTCTGATGAAGAGAGAGCTCACATAACCATGATAGCGATTGGATTATGCTATTGGTGCTTCTATCGGGCAAACTGAGCATTATACCCTACGCTTCAGCCGTAAGATCAATAATGTATGCGATGTTATACTCACCCTAATGTATCTTATGCACTGGGTGTAGTAAGCAGGTATCAATCCAACCCAGGGGAAAAACACTGGACAGCTGTGAAGAACATTCTTAAGTACTTACGAAGGACTAAAGAAATGTTCTTTGTGTATGGTAATGGGGATCTCCAAATGAAGGCCTTTACCGATTCGAGCTTCCAGAGTGATAAGGATGACAGAAAATCTATCTCAGGGTTTGTATTTACCCTTAATGGAGGGGAGGTCTGTTGGAAGAGTTCCAAATATGACACCGTTGCAGACTCCATGATGGAACCTAAGTATATTGCTGCAAATGATGCTGCCAAGGAAGCCGTCTGGATGCGGAAGTTCATCTAAGAGCTAGGAGTAGTTCCAACCATTACTGATCCAATACCATTGTATTGTGATAATAATGGGGCTATGGAATTGGCCAAAGCGCCCAGGTCCCATCAACGATCCAGACACATCCTGAGGCGATATCATGTGATTCGGGAGATAGTTGATCGCCGCGAGATCGTGATTAAGAGAGTAGATACAAAGAATAACACCGCGGATCCACTCACCAAGGCCTTCCTACAGCTGTAGCATGAGCGACTTTTTGAGATGTCGGGTATGAGATATGCCAATAAGTGGCCTTAGTGCAAGTGGGAGATTGTTGGATATATGTATGACCTAGAGGCCATTTTTTGATATTGGATTCTTGGATATGTATATATATACAGAGGACTTTCTCGCTCAACATGATAGTTTGCTATCTGGTTACTCTTTATTTTAACATGTTCACTTGATTGTGTATACTATCCATTTGATATATGTTGATAAAGCCCTTGTAGGACTACGGTAGCGCCCCGGCCGTCTATCCGAGGCCAAAATGCGGAAACGAAAATTTTTCTTGACTTTAAAACCGGCACTACCGCATCCTAAAAACCCGGATCGGGCCATTAACCTACTCCTAGCTAATTAGAGAAGGGCTAGAGAGATATACCGAGCGATCCGTGTCCTTCGATCTTCGGCCTCCACTCTGATCTCTTCGCAGAATCTCCGGTCTTCATCTCCTCGTCGAAACGGGCACCACATCGCCAGGTTCTTTTACGGGCTCCCACCTCTGGACCAAGGCAACTCGAGCAGGAAGTTGGCGAGTCGACGTGCCCAAGGATGCTGTAGGCAAAGTGTAGAATCGATTGTCTCTCTTGGGGTTGAAGTTGCCATGAAGGATTGAGGAGGAGAATGAAAAGGAGCAATGAAAAATGGAGCAAGTCTTTTGCATGAACAGGAAAAATGTTGGAGATAGTGCCCTCAAAGTCAATTATTGGATCGCATGTACGTGATTGCAATGATTGAGGCAGGACCTATACCGATATTACAGTCTTGCTCGAGATGATAGTTTGCTATCTGGTTTGTCTTTATCATCGTATACATGATTTAGTTCACTATACATGATTTATCATCGTATACATGATTTAGTTGCATGATGATAGAGCCCATAGGATTCTTGCTTGACTACCAGCAGTATGATGGAGATCATATATGTGGGAGCTGGGGTCTGTAAGCACATCCTTAAAGTGTCCCTAGTCGTGGGAGTTTCGAGACAGGGCATCGATACTCCAGAGTAGACTAGTGTATACAGTCGAGACCCCGACAAGGGGCGGTGGCCGGTCTCACAAGCCACTGGTGTCAGTTTGATCACTTAAGATGTATACAGGTGCTCATTGGGTTATGAGTACACCGGACAGGACTCGCCGGGAACATGCTAGTTGGTATTATACATATCGTCGGATAGCAGTTCCCTGGTGACATGTGTACAGGTTAGTTCATCGACCTGAGATCGTTATTTGTCTCATGTGAGTTCCCATTGTGCTTAGATTACTACCCTACCACGCTCAAAGGAGTTGTGCAAACAGGTTTTAGTTGGGTACATTCCCGAGCCACATTGGAGGCAAGTGAGCGGATCGGCAGGGGATTCGTCTCTCCCGGTATTGGGGGTGAGATCGCGCTGTGTCTAGGAGAGCCATTACACAAAGCCCTCGGCCGAGGCAGGAGATTTAATGGTAGGTACTCCAGTAGTATCTCAGGGTGTTCTGGGCCACTCTCTGACACGACTTATACTGCTATTGGGGGTCTGACGTTACCAGCCCCTAGGCAGATATGCGATACTCATAGACGAATGGACCGGACTGTATGTATATTGTCACTATTAGGCTCAGTAGTGTTTAGAGATGAGTTCGCTCGTCAGCTTCCCTTCCAATCAATACATAGGCAAACCGTTACGTACAACTTGTACCTCTGACGTGCTAGTGGTTATACCCAGTGCCAGTGTGTTGATGAGTCATTAGAGTCCCCCACAGACACTTTCCCAAGTTCGGGCGAAACGTTGTAGAAGCCATATGGGTTTATGGCAAGGTTCGGAAAAAGCACGTGCGTTTTCGCACGTGTCGTTTTTCGGACAGATAATACTGGTCGGCTTTGGTTTAAGCCGGATCCGAGTATTATACTGTGTAGATATAATATCTTTGTCTCAGATGCATTTGTGTTCGGTCGTAATACAAATGCGGGTATGTTTATACTGATACGAGGTTATCCTGAAATTCGTTTCAGGATCACTTTTGGAAGTTGCCAGTTTCCAGTTTTCTATCAGCCGTATTTAACATTCGGTTAAATGCGGATTTATCTTTTCTTCTATTGGGTGAGTCATGAGGTGAGTCAGTGTTCTAGAAGGTTCTAGAGAGGGTGACAAGGATAGTGAGTCATTAGGTCATTAATGGTGCATTTAATGACAAGGTGACTAGGTTAATTGGATTGGTTTGCTTTAATGCATTCATACTAGGTGTATTTGTGACTCATTGTTTCTTTCATGATCTTTTTCTTGTGGTCACCACTCCCTCCTCCTACACTCACCTCCCTCCTCTCCTATAAGTGGCCGGCCACCCCCTTGAGGATTGATTATGGTTGCTAGAAAAAGATTGGTATTGTTTTGGACTCATGGAAATTAGATAAGCCTCATTTCTCATTGCACCCGATTCCAAAAGGCAACTTCATTAACCGTTCGTCCATAGCCTTGGACGTAACGAGACAAAGTGTTCTACTCATTCTCTACTTCATCTTGGTCGTCTCTTTTAGCAAACTTGACGATCGAGTTGCCTCGGTTCAGAGGCGGGAGCCCGTTTAAAGATCCGTCGACGTGGTGCCACCTGGACGAGAAGACTGAAGATTCAGGAGATCGGAGCAGCCGCAACAAACGTGGGATGATGGTTGAAGACCGAAGGACTCGGATCGTTCGGTATAACCTTTCTACTCACTTTGTAGTTTGTTAGTTTAGCTTTAATGGCAGATCCGGGTTACGGTACACGATAGCGCCAGTTGTAAAAAGTTTTTGTTCCGCATTTGGCGTCTGTTAGACGGCCGGGGCGCTACCGTGGACTTACAGTGGTATCAGAGCCTCACCATTAAGCTATACTAACTTGTGCTAACACGTTTAAAATATCGATCGAACGGATTTTCAAAAACCGCAAATTCCATGTTCACAGTTTCTGTTAATTTTAAACAGTGTATAAATTTTTTTTGACATATCACAGAAAGATAAGCAGGCTGTTTTAAGAATAATGGAGAAAAACGACACACTGAACCGTCCGTACTACCGCGGAACCGCGGTCAAAGCCTAGCTTGGACCGCGGAACCGCGGTCGTATTGGCGTTTCAGTTGGTCAATTTTCTACAGTGGATTCTTCTAAGGAAATTGGGGTTTTTGGTAATATTCGTTTAGGCCCAGATTTTGTTTCTGTACAGCAGTTGTACGTGGGGCCCACTTCGGGTATTTTTGTCGATCGAAATTTTAAACTTGTTGGTTTACAGTATTTACATTATATTTCCGACCGGGAATGTCATTTGATCGGTAAACCGCGTCTAATTGCTATAGTTCTTTTAGACGGGTTTGCGAACGTGACATTCGCGTTGATGTTCTGTGTTCTGCTGTATTGTTGCGGATATGTCGTGGTGGATAGTAGTGTGCAATGATAGTGCAGTTTTGATTTATTTGTACATTTAAATTGCGGGGCGAGCGTCCAACATGTGGACTGCCGTTACTGCCTGTTTGTATAATATTCTTTTGGGGCACGACCGGGTTGAGGTCGATGTACCCGTTGTACATATTTTTATTTCTGTACTAGGTTTATCCCGCGAAGGAGTGCACGGATAGCCGGGTTCTGGAGGGAAACGGGTCCGTATCTCATGGCTTTGAGAGGCAAAGGGACCTTACTCTAGAATTGGCAGACTATTCGCCGCACTCGTAGGGGGTACAGGTTGACCCAAGGAGGGGTGCTCAATTTACCGGATTCCGTGAAGTGCCGGGTGTTCCATTCACTATGTTGTGGGGACTATCACGCTTCAGGTTTTGGCGGGTAACTTTCCGCACCCGTAGGGGTCTAGGTTTCATTGCACAGGCTAACCGCACGACCAGGGGAACGTCGGGTTTCAGCAGCGGCTCTGTGAAACCCGGAGATCCCAGATTATCTGTATTGTTCTGTGATGCTTATTACTTTTCTGTAATGTTGCATATTATCACGCCTGGAGCAATTATTGTATATTGGTATATATACTATTAGATGTTGTATATGTTTTACACCCGCGCTAGTCCAGCCCCCGCTCTGTCGTTAGTTAAGTAACCTAACGGGTGATGACGGGACCCAGTGACGAATGCGGATGGCATATACGTACATTTTATTTTCGTTCTTTTCTGGTGTGATTGATTGATGGGACTGCATTGATTCTTGTCAATGCAAGGATAAAACAAACCTATATTTGATGTTGTTGGAACAAATTTTAAAAAGGTGTTATTACAAAGATGTTTCCTTTTGTTTTGCATAGCGATATTCAGTTAGAATATCCTGCACCTCATTCGACGAGGCAAGGGCCGAGATCCCTTCACAGGGAGTGACCCCTTGGGCAGAAGTTTACGTCAGGGTAATAACTTCAATATAGTCGATTACAAGTTGCTTTGCATCGCGGTATTCAGTTGGAATATCCTGCACCTCATTCCACGAGGAAAGAGCCAAGATCCCTTCACCGGGTGTGACCTCTTTAGCAAAGGTTTTTCGCCACTATATTTTTATAAAAAGCTATCAGTTTCCTTCAACAAGATCAAGTTCATTACGTTAAAGATTTTTTGCCAAAAACCAGCCATAGCCCTCCGTCATTTCTTTTGGATAGTCAGTAGTATTCAAGCTATGCATTTGACCAACGCCAGGGCATAGTGTTTGGTAGCTGCTGGGGTATTTCATTTGTTGCATAGATAGATGAGTTGGTTTGGGATAGTCGTTCTGCCATTTGGCCAACGTCAGGGGCATGTTCGGGTGGGTTCAAATTAACCTGGACAATGACGGGTAGAACTTGGCATGTGACTTATGACATTTTGACCAACGCCAAGATTATAAGAGCATGTGGCAAAAATCATATCGGGAGTTTAAAACATACAGCAAACTTGCCAGGCATGAGCATACCTTCTGGAGTGTGATACCTTGAGTGGCTTCCATCAAGTTATCATGCGATGATAGTTGGATCCCGATTCTCACTGATGAGTTGATTTACTCTTCGGGTGATCCCGACTAATTCTTCTTTCCGGTTTGGAGGAGAATTTGAGATAACAGTGGGAGGTTTCCTGATTAGATAAAGTGATAACCATTCTGATCTAGGTTAGAGTGCACGCAGAGTGTTTCTTTTCTCTCTCTCTTTGGCAGCGACCTTTTGACCGACCCTAGACTATGACTCAGTGACCAAAGTTGACCGAACCTTCTTAAAATACTGGCTTTTGGATTGTCCGAGTTGCATAAGTCATTGCCGCTCCTTCTTTTACCCATTATATTTCTCAGAAAACCCCGTATTACTACGGATATCCACTTCCATTGGATAGATCCATCGTATGGTTATATACGAACTCAAAGGGGATTTTTCGAGGATGGATCCAGGTTCGGGAGAAATAGAATTGGTTTATTCAGTTGTCTTTCATTATGACCTTCTCTCAGGTTGCGAGGTCTCCTTAGTTTAGGAGAGTACACCTATTACGCTTATTGGATAGTCTTATTCCAAACCATAGGCTGGTGCCGAAAGGTAGGGAATGAATAAAACCAATTAGCCTAAGTAGGGTGTGCAGAAGGTAATTTGTAAAGACCAGATAAAGAGATTAGAAAGAGGGCAAAGTAAATTATGACTGTTATCATTCACGACCAAACCGCGTACTTCATCGCCACTCCTATTTCACCTTTGCTTTTTCCCCAGTTCGGGGAAAATAGAATAAGGTATTATTCAGTAGTCTTTTATCATCACCTTCTCTCAAGTTGTGAGTACTCCTAGGATTAGGAGAGTACACCTATTATACTTACTGGATAGTCTTCTTCCAAACCATAGGCTGGTGCCGAACGGTAGGGAAGGAAGAAAACCATTTAGCCTAATGATGATGTACAGAAGGTAACGACTAAAGACAAATAAAGGGATTTTGGAGAGATGGAAAAAAGATATACGGTTATAGTCATGAATTGAATTATGGAAGAGGCATTACAAGGAATACCAGGATACCCCTACGAAACATTTTCATTTTTCAGTTACACTGTACATTGTTAAAAGAAAACTGATTTCCCGATTAGATTCTTACTCCAGGATATGTATTTACCAGGTTTCATTCTCATATCTGTATGGTTTTACAGATGATGAGTGGGAGTAAGTTATTGGGAATTAGGTGATCATCCTCATTATATCGGAATTCGTTGTAATTGGTGATATTTGAGGAAATCGCCAGGGTACAGTTTTCAACCTACGAAGCACAGGCTTTTGAGTTATTCAACTCAGTAGACTTATACAGAGTATCGTATGTTGTCCAGTGTCCATCAGGACAAAGGGGTAGGTCCTCGTACTCTGTTCTGTTTACTTATGACTTCTCTAGTTTTTAGACAAGTGTTTCTTAGAAATACAATGTCTAAGTTTTGAGAAGTTATGGGTATAAGAATAAATTAGAGAACGAGATGTCGCAAGTATCGGGATTCTTCAAAAAGATCGAAGATGTAGATTCTTGTGATAGTATTCAGATGATAGTAATGGTTTTGAGAAACTTGTTTCTCTTTCAGGTTACTCATAATTGGATGGATTCCTAAGTTGAGTAATGTTGATTAGCCTCTCTCCATTAAGTTGATATGCACTGGAGACAGCTGCATGATTTGAATCTGGTTCAGATTAAATTTGTACCTCCATTTCTATATTGTATATAGAATGGTTCATATCTTAACGATGTTAAGATACGGGGAGTTGTCCGGCTTATGCTTAAAACCAGACTCTGTATAACTTAGGGCACGTTTCTGTAATGCCAGTTTGTGGGTTGACCCGGGCTTAGTCGAGGGTTAACTTTCTACCATCTGGAAGATCAATAGTGATATTATTCTTGACTCGCCACAGTTTTATTAAAATGGATTTTTTTAGAAAACGGTAGTGGGAGTACGGTAGAACTGGAAGTGATTCCAGAACTGCAAACAATTACGGAAAATTTAATAGGACCTATATATTCAATCAGGTTTGACATTCCATTAGCCACTCCGCAGATATGGTGGGTAACCTCAGACACCTGAGAGGTACTCCGGTAGCCTCAAGGACGGTGACAGGGAGGTTCTTGTTTACCCAGACTTGACACTACTGTTGTTCCAGACTATGAGACTCGGCAAGAGGATAAGTATAGAGTCGTTCTAAAACAGGCTTTAGAAGTGTACGTATATATTATTCTGCCAGAGGGTTGTCGTAGTCAGTGGGAGCAGCGGAAACATAGTGGGCAAGTAGCTTATGTCTATTTATAGGCTTGAGCAAATATAGCGGAGATAAGATGATCTAATTTTGATGTGACAGTCATAGGTTTGACTTCATCAGAATAGGGGATGGATCTGTTAAGAAAGTAGTAGGGTGTGATGTCCTGGTATTTGGATGACATACACAAAGTAGGAAGCAAAATTCCTATACTACGATCGGTTGTACTGTGGTTGTTACACAGTTGTTTCTTCACAAAGGACATGGATATAATATCAGACATTCTGGTTACTAGATCTATGGTATTAGATCTAGATTTGGGTAGTATCCCAATATAGGTACTTTGACAGTATTCTAATAGTATTTTAGAATAGATGACTCCTGGCATGGTGGTGTACCTGCAGGTGATGGAGTCACCCTCTCTAAAGGTGTCTTAGAGACTAAAGGAGAGAGGGATGTGCATGATTGGCAGATCACTTGCTTAGGCAATTGAGTCAATCATGAGATGTCAAGTACCACACCAGATGTAGTTTTTGCACTTGATGCGATAAGTTTATATTAATCCAATCCTGAAGAAACATAAGGAAGCAGTTTTAGAACATAAGTGCATGTTCTACGGACTTGATGACGGCAGCCTCCTTCGGGAGACGGTTATCATTTCAGGTTTCAAAGGTGACAAAGATGACAGAGTGATTGTCAGAGTTATAGTTTTTCCTCTTACGAGGGACAGTATTATGGACAGGTGGTCCAAGAGGATACTGTGGGAGGCATGGTGCTGGAAACTGATTAGGTTCAGTTATCGATACAGTCTAAGAAGTTTGAATTTGGAGTTCATTTATGAACTTGGTCCCATCAGATATTCAGACATATTCTATGACAGGTATTACTCGATTCGGAAGATGGCTTTCTCCGCGAACTTGAGATTTAGAGAGACATAGAAAGAAACATCAGGGCGGATCCACTCACTGAGGCTATTTCTCGAACACAAGAGTTTTACAAACTAGCTTTGTGAAACTGATTAGTAGAGGAGTTGGATGTTCAGTATCACACGGGATGTGAGTATGCGACATCTCAATAATTAGCCTTAAGTGCAAGTGGGAGATTGTTGGAGATAGTGCCCTCAAAGTCAATTATTGGATCGCAGGTACGTGATTGCAATGATTGAGGCAGGACCTATACCGATATGATAGTCTTGCTCGAGATGATAGTTTGCTATCTAGTTTGTCTTTATCATCGTATACATGCTTTAGTTCACTATTGCATGATGATAGAGCCCATAGGATTCTTGCTTGACTACCAGCAGTATGATGGCGATCATATACGTGGGAGCTGGGGTCTGTAAGCACATCCTTAAAGTGTCCCTAGTCGTGGGAGTTTCGAGACAGGGCATCGATACTCCAGAGTAGACTAGTGTATACAGTCAAGACCCCGACAAGGGGCGGTGGACGGTCTCACAAGCCACTGGTGTCAGTTTGATCACCTAAGATGTATACAGGTGCTCATTGGGTTATGAGTACACCGGACAGGACTCGCCGGGAACATGCTAGTTGGTATTATACATATCGTCGGATAGCAGTTCCCTGGTGACATGTGTACAGGTTAGTTCATCGACCTGAGATCGTCATTTGTCTCATGTGAGTTCCCACTGTGCTTAGATTACTACCCTACCACGCTCAAAGGAGTTGTGCAAACAGGTTTTAGTTGGGTACAGTCCCGAGCCACATTGGAGGCAAGTGAGCGGATCGGCAGGGGATTCGTCTCTCCCGGTATTGGGGGTGAGATCGCGCTGTGTCTAGGAGAGCCATTACACAAAGCCCTCGGCCGAGGCAGGAGATTTACTGGTAGGTACTCCAGTAGTATCTCAGGGTGTTCTGGGCCACTCTCTGACATGACTTATACTGCTATTGGGGGTCTGACGTTACCAGCCCCTAGGCAGATATGCGATACTCATAGACGAACGGACCGGACTGTATGTATATTGTCACTGTTAGGCTCAGTAGGGTTTAGAGATGAGTTCGCTCATCAGCTTCCCTTCCAATCAATACATAGGCAAACCGTTACGTACAGCTTGTACCTCTGACGTGCTAGTGGTTATACCCAGTGCCAGTGTGTTGATGAGTCATTAGAGTTCCCCACAAACACTTTCCCAAGTTCGGGCGAAACGTTGTAGAGACCATATGGGTTTATGGTAAGGTTCGGAAAAAGCACGTGCGTTTTTGCACGTGTCATTTTTCGGACAGATAATACTGGTCGGCTTTGTTTTAAGCCGGATCCGAGTATTATACTGTGTAGATATAATATCTTTGTCTTAGATGCATTTGTGTTCTGTCGTAATACAAATGCGGGTATGTTTATACTTATACGGGGTTATCATGAAATTCGTTTCAGGATCACTTTTGGAAGTTGCCAGTTTCCAGTTTTCTATCAGCCGTATTTAACATTCGGTTAAATGCGGATTTATCTTTTCTTCTATTGGGTGAGTCATGAGGTGAGTCAGCGTTCTAGAAGGTTCTAGAGAGGGTGACAAGGCTAGTGAGTCATTAGGTCATTAATGGTGCATTTAATGATAAGGTGACTAGGTTAATTGTGATTGGTTTGCTTTAATGCATTCATACTAGGTGTATTTGTGACTCATTGTTTCTTTCATGATCTTTTGCTTGTGGTCACCACTCCCTCCTCTTACACTCACCTCCCTCCTCTTCTATAAGTGGCCGGCCACCCCCTTGAGGATTGATTATGGTTGCTAGAAAAAGATTGGTATTGTTTTGGACTCATGGAAATTAGATAAGCCTCATTTCTCATTTCACCCGATTCCAAAAGGCAACTTCATTAACCATTCGTCCATAGCCTTGGACGTAACGAGACAAAGTGTTCTACTCATTCTCTACTTAATCTAGGTCGTCTCTTTTAGCAAACTTGACGATCGAGTTTCCTCGGTTCAGAGGCGGGAGCCCGTTTAAAGATCCGTCGACGTGGTGCCACCTGGACGAGAAGACTGAAGATTCAGGAGATCGGAGCAGCCGCAACAAGCGTGGGATGATGGTTGAAGACCGAAGGACTCGGATCATTCGGTATAACCTTTCTACCCACTTTGTAGTTTGTTAGTTTAGCTTTAATGGCAGATCCGGGTTACGGCACACGTTAGCGCCAGTTGTAAAAAGTTTTTGTTCCGCATTTGGCGTCTGTTAGACTGCCGGGGCGCTACCGTGGACTTACAAAAAATGTGATACCAAAATTTTCCCACACAAAATGAATTTTCCTCACCCCACTCAAGAATGTGGCCGACCCCCTTAGAAAATGAGAGAGAGCAAGAAGGGAGGTTGGTGTTGGAAAAGAAAAGGGGTGACCATAAGCAAAAGCAAACCTCACTTCAAAATATCACCCTCACATTCTCATCAAATCCCATCTCAATTAATGCTAAAGAAATGATGCAAAAAGAATCTCATGATGCAAAGAACCATCATGATGCCACAAATCACAAAAAAGCCCTCCACAATTGCTAATTTGCAAATATACAAATTAGCCCCTCCATCAATAATCAGCCAATGAAAAGAAGAAAGGAAAACTGGCTGAAATGGAATGCAAACTGGCAACTTCAAAAAACTGATCCCGTAATAAATTACAGGAAAACCCGCGACTGTATATACATACCCGCATTTATATTCCGACCGAATACAAATGCAATGAGACAAAATCTACACTGTACAATACTAGGATCCGGCTTAGACCAAATCCCGCTAGTATTCTCCGTCCGATCTTGATCCGTGCAATACCGCACGTATAAGATCGAACCCTGCCATATCTCTATACGGCTTCTACAGCGTTTCCCCCGAAACTTGAGAAACGGTCTGTGGGGGACTCTAAAGACTCGTCAATACTTTGGTTGTGGATTTAACAACTAGCAAGTTAGAGGTATTAGCCATACGTAACGGGCTACCAGGTATTGACCAAAAGGGACATCGATGAGCGAACTCATCCTGACACCCTACTGAGCCTGTCAGTGACAATATCCGTACAGTCCGGTCGGTTCGTCTATGAGCATCGCATTGCGGGCCTAGGGGGTTGGTAAAAGTCAGACCCCCAAAAGAGATACAAGTCGTGTCGGGGTGTAGCCCAGAACTGTTGGAGATAGTGCCCTCAGTGTCAATTATTGGATCGCAGGTACGTGATTGCAATGATTGCGGGGGACCTATACCGGTAGGACAGTCTTACTCAAGATGATAGTATGCTGTCTGGTTTGCCTTTATCAGTCGTGTACATGTTCAGGTGACTGATTACATGTTACACTTTGATAGAGCCCTTAGGATCTTGCTTTACTACCAACAGTATGATGGCGATCATATACGTGAGAGTTGGGTAGTTTATATGCATATCCTTAATTATGGTCCCTAGTCGTGGGAGTTTCGAGACAGGGCATTGATACTCCGGAGTAGACTAGTGTATACAGTCGAGACCCCGACGAGGGGCGGAGGCCGGTCTCACAAGCCACTGGTGTCAGTTGGATCACCTAAGATGTATACAGGTGCTCATTGGGTTATGAGTACACCGGACAGGACTCGCCGGGAATCTGCTAGTTAGTACTATATCTATCGTCAGATAGCAGTTCCCTGGTGACATGTGTACAGGTTAGTTCATCGACCTGAGGTCGTCATTTGTCTCGTGTGAGTTCCCACTGTGCTTTGATTTCTACCCTACCACGGCTCAAAGGAGTCGTGCAAACAGGTAGTTTTTGGTTAAAGTCCCGAGCCATATGGAGGCACGTGAGCAGATCGGCAGGGGATTCGTCTCTCCCGGTATTGGGGGCGAGGTCGTGCTGTGTCTAGGAGAGCCATTACACAAAGTCCATGGCCATGGCAGGAGATTTACAGGTAGGTACTCCAGTAGTATCTCAGGGTGTTATTGGGCTACACTCCGACACGACTTATACAGCTATTGGGGGTCTGACGTTTCTAGCCCCCTAGGCAGATATGCGATACTCATAGACGAACGGACCAGACTGTATATACATTGTCACTGTTAGGCTCAGTAGGGTTTCCGGATGAGTTCGCTCATCGGCCTCCCTTGAGGTCAGTCCTTGGGCAGCCGTTACGCATTGCTAGTGCCGCTGACGGTTTGTGGTTAAACCCACTGCCAGGGTACTGACGAGTCATTAGAGTTCCCCACAGACAGTTTCCCAAGTTCGGGCGAAACGTTGTAGAGGCCGTATGGTTTTATGGCAGGGTTCGGAAAATGCACGTGCGTTTACGCACGTGTTATTTTTCGGGCAGATGATACTGGTCGGCTTTGGTTTAAGCCGGATCCGAGTATTGTATTGAGTAGGTATAATATCTTTGTCTCAGTTGTATTTGTATTCGGTCGTAATACAAATGCGGGTATATTTATACAGTTACGGGGTTATCCTCAAAGTCGTTTCAGGATCACTTTTGGAAGTTGCCAGTTTCCAGTTTTCTATCAGCCGTCTTTTAACATTCGATTAAAGACGGATTTATCTTTTCTTGGATAAGGTTGAGTCGTGCTTCTAGAAGCTTCTAGATGGTGAGGTGGCTTAGTGACTCATCTTGGTATTAATTTTTGCATTAATGGTTAGATGATGTGTTATTATGACTCATCCTTTAGCATTAATGTTTCTTGTAATGCTTAAGATATTTGATCTAGATATTTGTTCTTGTGGTTACCTCCCCCTCTCCTACACTCACCCCCTCTCCATATATATATGGCCGGCCCCTCCTCTCTCTCCCTCACTCACACTTGATGTTTCATTTGGTAGAAAAAGATTATGATAGATTTTGTGGTGTATGGAATTTCACAGCTCATTTCATTCCATCACCCGATTCCCATGGCAACATCATTTACCGATCGTCCACGGACTTGGACGAAGTGAGACAAAGTCATCTACTCATTCTCTACATCATTCTTGGTCGTCTCTTTTAGCAAACTTGACGACCGAGTTGCTTCGAGTCAGAGGCGGGAGCCCGTTTATAGAATCAGTGACGTGGTGCCACCTGGATGAGCAGATTGGAGATCGATGAGATCGGAGCAGCCGCAACGGAGCGTGGGATGATGGTTAAAGAACGAAGGACTTGGATCGTTCGGTATAACCTTTCTACACTCTTTACAGTTTGTTAGTTTAGCAATAATGGAAGATCCGGGTTAAAGTATACGATAGCGCCAGTTAAAAAGTTTTTGTTCCGCGTTTGGCGTCTGTAGACGGCCGGGGCGCTAACGTAGACTTACAGTGGTATCAAAACCTCACCATTTTGCTATACTAACTTGTGCTAACGCGTTTAAAACATCGATCGAACCGGAAATCAAAAACTGCAAAATCCAAGTTCACAGTTTCTGTCGATTTTTAAAGGGGTCCTAAAATTATTCCACATATCACAGAAAGTTGTACAGGGTTTTCTAAGCACACTGTGAAAATTTGGGCAAGTGATCTCTCAAGATTTCCGCGGAATCGCGGCCAAACCCATGGTTTGGCCGTGCATCCGCGGCAATTCTATGGGATCAATGCACCAAATTTGCACAGTATCTTCTCTGATGGAATTTGGGGTTTTTGGTATATATCTTTTGGACCCAGATTTTGTTACTGTTCAACAGCAGATTTGCGTGGGGCCCACTTTGTGATATTTTGTCGATCGAAATTTAAACATGTTAGTTTACAATGCTTACATTATATCTCCGACCGGGAATGTCATTTGATCGGTAAACCGCGTCTGATTGCTATAGTTCTTTTAGACGGGTTTGCGAACGTGACATTCGCGTTGATGTTCTGTGTTGTGCTGTAATGTTGCGGATTTGTCGTGGTGGATAGCAGTGTGCAATGGTAGTGCAGTTTGAGTTAATTTTTACTTTTGATATTGCGGGGCGAGCGTCCAACTTGTGGACTGCCGTCACTGCCTGTTGTATAATATTCTTTTGGGGCACGACCAGGTTGCGGTCGATATACCTGTTGTACTATTTTTCATTACTGTACTAGGTTTTGCCCCGCGACGGAGTGCACGGATAGCCGGGTTCTGGAGGGGCAACGGGTCCGCATCTCATGGCTTTGAGAGGCAGAGGGGCCCCACTCTAGAATTGGCAGACTATTCGCCGCACTCGTAGGGGGTACAGGTTGACCCAAGGAGGGGTGCCCAAGATTACCGGATTCCGTGAAGTGCTGGACGGTCCATTCACTATGCTATAGGGGGCTGCCTCGCTTCAAGTTTTGGCGGGTAACTTGCCGCACCCGTAGGGGTCTAGGTTTCATTGCACAGGCTATCCACACGACAGGGGAACGTCGGGTTTCAGCAGCGGCTCTGTGAAACCCGGGGATCCAAGATTATCTGTATATGTTCTGTGATGCTTATTACTTTTCTGTAATATTGCATATTATCACGCCTGGAGCGATTATTGTATATTGGCTTATATACTATTAGATGTTGTATATGTTTTACACCCGCGCTAGTCCAGTCCCCGCTCTGTCGTTAGTTAAGTAACCTAACGGGTGATAACGGGACCCAGTGACGAATGCGGATGGCATATACGTACATTTTATTTTCGTTCTTTTCTGGTGTGATTGATTGATGGGACTGCGTTGATTCTAATCAATGCAAAGTAAATCAAACCTGTTTGCAGTTGTTGGAACAAATTTAAAAAGTGTTATTGCAAAGACGTTTCCTTTTTTTATGCATAGAGGTATTCAGTGGAATATCCTGCACCTCATTCGACGGGGCAAGGGCCGATATCCCTTCACCGGGACTAACCCCTTGGGCAGAAGTTTGCGTCAGGGTAATAACTTCACTATAGTCGATTACAAGTTGCTATGCATAGCGGTATTCAGTGGAATATCCTGCACCTCATTCCACGAGGAAAGAGCCGAGATCCCTTCACCGGGAGTAACCTCTTTAGCAAAAGGTTTTCGCCACTATATTTTAAAAAGCTATCAGGTTCCTTCAGCGATATCAAGTTCGTTACGTTAAAGGTTTTTTGCCAAAAACTAGTCGTAGCCCTCCGTCGTTTCTTATGGATGGTCAGTAGTATTCAAGCTATGTTTGTTGGCTTTCGTCAAGGCATAGTGTTTGGTAGCTGCTGGGTATTCATTTGTTGCATAGATACATGAGTTGGTTTGGGACAGTCGTATTACCTTGTTGGCTTTCGTCAAGGGTATATACGGGTGGGTTCAAATTAACAAGATAATGACGGGCAGAACTTGACATGTGACTTATGATTTGTTGACTTTCGCCAAGGTCATAAGAGCATGGGGCATAAATGATATCGGGAGTTTCTAAAGAAACTGAAACTTGCCAAGTATGCGCATACCTTCTGGAGTATGAGTAACGTGGATGCATTCCATCACGTTATCATGCGATGAGAGTTGGATCCCGATTCCCACTGATGAGTTGGTTTACTTTTCGGATGATCCCGATTGATTCTTCTTTCAGGTTTGGAGGAGAATTTGATAGGACAGTGGGTGGTTTCCGGATTAGATAAAGTGATAACCATTCTGATCTAGGTTAGAGTGCACGCAGAGTGTTTCTTTTCTCTCTCTCTTTGGCAGCGACCTTTGACCGACCCTAGACTATGACTCAGTGACCAGGTTGACCGAACCTTCTTAAAATACTGGCTTTTGGATTGTCTTTGTTGCATAAGTCATTGCCACTCCTTCTTTTACCCTTTGCATTTCTCAGAACACCCGTTTTACTACGGATATCCACTTCCATTGGATAGATCCATCGTATGGTTATATACGAACTCGGAGGGACTTCTTTGAGGATGGATCCAGGTTCAGGAGAAATAGAATTGGTTTATTCAGTTGTCTTTTATTATCACCTTCTCTCAGGTTGCGAGGGCTCCTTGGTTTAGGAGAGTACACCTATTACTCTTATTGGATAGTCTTATTCCAAACCATAGGCTGGTGCCTAAAGGTAGGGGATGAAGAAAACCAATTAGCCTAAGTAGGGTGTGCAGAAGGTAATATGTAAAGAAAAAATAAAGGGATTAGAAAGAGGGCAAAGTAAATTGCGACTGTTATCATTCACGACCAAACCGCGTACTTCATCGCCACTCCTATTTCACCTTTAAAAGAATAAGGTATTATTCAGTTGTCTTTTATCATCACCTTCTCTCAGTTGCGAGTACTCCTTGGTTTAGGAGGGTACACCTATTATGCTTACTGGATAGTCTTCTTCCAAACCATAGTCTGGTGCCGAACGGTAGGGAAGGAAGAAAACCATTTAGCCTAACGATGGTGTATAGAAGGTAATGACTAAAGACAAATAAAGGGACTTGGAGAGATGACAGTGAAATATACGGTTATAGTCATGAATTGGATTATGGAAGAGGCATTACTATGAATACCAGGATACCCCTACGAAACATTTTCATGTTTCAGTGCATTGTTAAAGGAAAACTGTTTTCCCGATTGAATACTTACTCCAGGGTATGTATTTACCAGGTTTCATTCTCATATCTGTATAGTTTTACAGATGATGAGTGGGAGTAAGTTATTGGGAATTAGGTGATTATCCTCATTATATCGGAATTCGTTGTAATTGGTGATATTTGAGGAAATCGCCAGGGTACAGTTTTTAACCTACGACGCACAGGTTTTGAGTTGCTTAAACTCAGCGGACTTATACAGAGTATTGTATGTTGTCCAGTGTCCATCAGGACAAAGGGGTAGGTCCTCGTACTATGTTCTATTTACTTATAATTTCTCTAGTATTTAGACAAGTGTTTCGTAGAAATACAAGGTCTAAGTTTTGAGAAGTTGTGGGTATAAGAATAAAGTAGAGAACCAGGTATCACAAGTATCGGGATTCTTCAAAGAGATCGAAGATGTAGATTCTTGTGATTGGTATTCAGATGATAGTGATGATTTTGAGAAACGTGTTTCTCTTTCAGCTTACTCACAATTGGAAGGATTCCTAAGTTGAGTAATGCTGTTTAGCCTCTTTCCATTAAGATGATATGCACTGGAGACAGTTGCATAATTTGAATATGGTTCCAATTAAATTAGTGTCAAAGTTTCTATATTGGATATAGAATAGTTCGTACCTTAAAAGATGTTAAGGTACGGGAAGTTGTCCAGCTTTTGCTTAAAACCAGACTCTGGATAACTCAGGGCACGTTTCTGTAATGGCTGTTTGTGGGTTGACCCTGGCTATGACGAGGGTTGATATTCTACCATTTGGAAGATCAATAGTGATATTGTTCTTGACTCGCCACAGTTTTAGTAAAATGGATTTTTTCAGAAAAAAGTAGTGGGAGTATGGTAGAACTGGAAGTGATTCCAGAACCGCGAACGATTACGGAAAATTTAATAGGACCTATATATTCAATCAGGTTTGACATTCCAATAGCCACTCCGCAGATATGGTGGGTAACCTCAGACACCCGAGAGGTACTCCGGTAGCCTCAAAGACGGTGACAGGGAGGTTCTTATCTACCCATACTTGACACTACTGTTGTTCCAGGCTATGAGACCCGATAGGAGGGTTGTCGTAGTCAGTGGGAGCAGCAGAAGCATAGTGGACAAGTAGCTTATGTCTATTTATAGACTTGAGCAGTTATAGCGGAGATAGATCATTCATTTTTGATGTGACAGTCATAGGTTCGACTTCAATCAGAATAAAAGGATGGATCTGTTAAGAAGGTAGTAGGGTGTGATGTCATGGTATCTGGATGACATACACAGAGTAGGAAGTAAAATTCCTATACTACGATCGGTTGTACTGTGGTCGTCATACAGTTGTTTCTCCAGACAGGATATGGATATAATATTTGACATTCTGGTTTCTAGATCTATGGTTTTTTAGATCTGGATTTGGGTAGTTTCCCAATGTGTGTACTTTGACAGTATTCTAATGGTTTTTAGAATAGATGACTCCTAGCATGGTGGTGTATCTGCAGGTGATGGAGTCACCCTCTCTAAAGATGTCTTACAGACTAAAGGGGAGAGGGATGTGCATGATTGGCAGATAACATGCTTAGGCAATTGAGTCAATCATGAGATGTCAAGTACCACACCAAATGTTGTTTTTGCACTAGATGCAATAAGTTTGTATTAATCCAATCCTGGAGAAACATAAGGAAGCAGTTATAGAACATAAGTACATGTTCTACGGATTTGATGACGGCAGCCTCCTTCGGGAGACGGTTATCATTCCAGGCTTCAAAGGTGACATGGTTGACAGAGTGATTGTCAGAGTTATAGTTTTCCCTCTGACGAGGGACAATATTATGGACAATTGGTCCAAGAGGATACTGTGGGTGGCATGGTGCAGGATACTGATTAGGTTCAGTGATCGATACAGTCTAAGAAGTTTGGATTTGGAGTTCATTTATGAACTAGGTCCCATCAGATGTCCAGACATATTCTAAGACATGTATTACTCAATTCGGGAGATGGCTTTCTCCGCGAACTTGAGATTAAGAGAGATATAGAAAGAAACATCTAGGCGGATCCACTCACTGAGGCTATTTCTCGAACACAATAGTTTTACAAACGGGCTTTATGAAACTGATTAGTAGAGGAGTTATATGTTCGGTTTCACACGGGCTGTGAGTAGTCGACATTGCAATAATTAGCCTTGAGTACAAGTGGGAGATTGTTGGAGATAGTGCCCTCAGTGTCAATTATTGGATCGCAGGTACGTGGTTGCAATGATTGCGGAGGACCTATACCGGTAGGACAGTCTTACTCAAGATGATAGTATGCTATCTGGTTTGCCTTTATCTGTCGTGTACATGTTCAGGTGACTGATTACATGTTACACTTTGATAGAGCCCTTAGGATCTTGCTTTACTACCAACAGTATGATGGCGATCATATACGTGAGAGTTGGGTAGTTTATATGCATATCCTTAATTATGGTCCCTAGTCGTGGGAGTTTCGAGACAGGGCATCGATACTCCGGAGTAGACTAGTGTATACATTCGAGACCCCGACGAGGGGCAGAGGCCGGTCTCACAAGCCACTGGTGTCAGTTGGATCACCTAAGATGTATACAGGTGCTCATTGGGTTATGAGTACACCGGACAGGACTCGCCGGGAATCTGCTAGTTAGTACTATATCTATCGTCAGATAGCAGTTCCCTGGTGACATGTGTACAGCTTAGTTCATCGACCTGAGGTCGTCATTTGTCTCGTGTGAGTTCCCACTGTGCTTTGATTTCTACCCTACCACGGCTCAAAGGAGTCGTGCAAACAGGTAGTTTTTGGGTAAAGTCCCGAGCCATATGGAGGCACGTGAGCGGATCGGCAGGGGATTCGTCTCTCCCGGTATTGGGAGCGAGGTCGTGCTGTGTCTAGGAGAGCCATTACATAAAGTCCATGGCCATGGCAGGAGATTTACTGGTAGGTACTCCAGTAGTATCTTAGGGTGTTATTGGGCTACACTCCGACACGACTTATACTGCTATTGGGGGTCTGACGTTTCTAGCCCCCTCAGCAGATATGCGATACTCATAGACGAACGGACCGGACTGTATATACATTGTCACTGTTAGGCTCAGTAGGGTTTCCGGATGAGTTCGCTCATCGGCCTCCCTTGAGGTCGGTCCTTGGGCAGCCGTTACGCATTGCTAGTGCCGCTGAAGGTTTGTGGTTAAACCCACTGCCAGGGTACTGACGAGTCATTAGAGTTCCCCACAGACAGTTTCCCAAGTTCGGGCGAAACGTTGTAGAGGCCGTATGGTTTTATAGCAGGGTTCGGAAAATGCACGTGCGTTTACGCACGTGTTATTTTTCGGGCAGATGATACTGGTCGGCTTTGGTTTAAGCCGGATCCGAGTATTGTATTGAGCAGGTATAATATCTTTGTCTCAGTTGCATTTGTATTCGGTCGTAATACAAATGCGGGTATATTTATACAGTTACAGGGTTATCGTGAAAGTCGTTTCAGGATCACTTTTGGAAGTTGCCAGTTTCCAGTTTTCTATCAGCCGTCTTTTAACATTCGGTTAAAGACGGATTTATCTTTTCTTGGATAAGGTTGAGTCGTACTTCTAGAAGCTTCTAGATGGTGAGGTGGCTTAGTGACTCATCTTGGTATTAATTGTTGCATTAATGGTTAGATGATATGTTATTATGACTCATCCTTTAGCATTAATGTTTCTTGTAATGCTTAAGATATTTGATCTAGATATTTGTTCTTGTGGTTACCTCCCCCTCTCCTACACTCACCCCCTCTCCATAGATATATGGCCGGCCCCTCCTCTCTCTCCCTCAATCACTTGATGTTTCATTTGGTAGAAAAAGATTATGATAGATTTTGGGGTGTATGGAATTTCACAGCTCATTTCATTCCATCATCCGATTCCCATGGCAATTTCATTTACCGATCGTCCATGGACTTGGACGAAGTGAGACAAAGTCATCTACTCATTCTCTACATCATTCTTGGTCGTCTCTTTTAGCAAACTTGACGACCGAGTTGTCTCGAGTCAGAGGCGGGAGCCCGTTTATAGAATCAGTGACGTGGTTCCACCTGGACGAGCAGATTGGAGATCGATGAGATCGGAGCAGCCGCAACGGAGTGTGGGATGATGGTTAAAGAACGAAGGACTCGGATCGTTCGGTATAACCTTTCTACACTCTTTACAGTTTGTTAGTTTAGCAATAATGGAAGATCCGGGTTAAAGTATACGATAGCGCCAGTTAAAAAGTTTTTGTTCCGCGTTTGGCGTCTGTAGACGGCCGGGGCGCTAACGTAGACTTACAAGAACACCCTGAGATACTACCGGAATACCTACCAGTAAATCTCCTGCCTCGGTCGACGGCTTTGTGGAATGGCTCTCCTAGACACAGCGTGACCTCACCCCCTATACCGGGAGAGACGAACCCCTGCAGATCCGCTCATTGCCTCCATGTGGCTCGGGTCTGTACCCAACTAAAACCTGTTTGCACGACTCCTTTGAGCCGTGGTAGGGTAGTAATCACAGTACAGTGGGAACTCACACGAGACAAATGACGATCTCAGGTCGATGAACTAACCTGTACACATGTCACCAGGGAACTGCTATCTGACGTCTGGTATAAGACCAACTAGCATGTTCCCGGCGAGTCCTGTACGGTGTACTCATAACCCAATGAGCACCTGTATACATCTTAGGTGAACCAACTGACACCAGTGGCTTGTGAGACCGGCCACCGCCCCTCGTCGGGGTCTCGACTGTATACACTAGTCTACTCTGGCGTATCGATGCCCTGTCTTGAAAACTCCCACGACTAGGGACCTTTTAAGGATGTGCTTATAGACCTCAGCTCCCACGTATATGATCGCCATCATACAGCTGGCCGTCAAGAAAGAATCCTAAGGGCTCTATCAACGTGCAATATTGACCTGTAAGGTCACCTGAAACAGTACACGATGATAAAGATAAACCAGATAGCATACTATCATCTTGAGTAAGACTGTCCTACCGGCATATGTCCTCCCTCAATCATTGCAATCACGTGCCTGTGATCCAAATAATTGACTCTGAGGGCACTATCTCCAACAGCCCTTAGGATATCCGCTTGACTACCATGATTATGATGCGAATCATACTAGTGGGGCATGACTAGTCTATAAGAGTATCCTTAAATGTTCCTAGTCATGGGTTTATCCAGATTGGGCATCGATATTCCAGAGTAGACTAGCGTATACGTTTCTTGACACATTTTATGGGCGATGGATGATCCCTTATCCATTGGTGTTTGATATCAAAGATTGTATACGGGTGCTCAGTGGAGAATGGGAACACTGAACGTACTGGCCAAGAACTCCTATATGGTATTATATCTATCGTCGGATAGCAGTTCTCAGGTGACACTTGTACAGGTTAGTCTTTAGACCCGAGATTATTATAGAGTCATGTGTATTCTCCCACTGTGCTTTGATTTCCACCCTACCACGTCTCTACTGAGTCGTGCAAACATATGGTTTTTGGGTACAGTCCCGAGAAACACGGAGGCAATGAGCGATAGGAGGGGTTTCGTCTCTCCCGGTATTGGGGGTTGATGTTATGCTATGCGCGATTGGCTATAACTGAAAGTCCCTGGCCCGGGATGATGAGATTTGCTGATAAGTGTTCTCGGTAGTTTCTTGATCTGTTATAGGCCACACATCGGCATGACTTATTGAGTTGTTGGGGTCGACGATACCATCCCTAGACTCGATATGCAACATATATGACGAAGAGACCAGACTGTACGGTAAGTGTTACTGGTTCGCTCTACGGGAGTTTGGACAAGTTCGCTTATTGATCTTCTGTTCGATTAATACTTGGGAGCCGTTACATGCAGCTCGTACTGCTGACGGTTTGTGAGTATCTGATATGATCACAACCTACTGCTAGCGTATTGACGAGGCTTATAGTCCTGCAATGGGGTTTCCGAGCTCAGGCGAAACGAAGTGGGGCACATATGAAGATATGTGCGGGAGCTTGATTAAACACGAGTATATGATACCGTATTTTAATCTGGCATTTTCTATTGGTCGGGTCGTATGTGATATGGCCGGATTATTTAATCAAGTATTGATTTAATATAAAATGACCATTAGCTCATTATCGATTCCTTTCTTTAATTGTATGCATGTATGTATATATGCTTATACGGATATGTATGCACACATACATGTGTGCATGTGTCATGGTTGATGATACATTGGAGATGGTTATGCTAGACTCATATGGAAACATTTATGATATTTTATTGTTTTTGAGTTAATGGAAATTAGATAATAAATCCATGGTTGATATTTATCTTCTACATACTTCTTATAAATATCTATGTAACCATGGGTTTTTTTTTCTAATCTTCCACTAAATCACTCTCTAAAATATCTAGATATTTTCCATGCCATTAGTTAAGAGTGAGTGTGACTCTCTCTCTCTCATTATTCTTATGCTTATATTTTCTTTAGCTCAAGCTTAGTCATTTCCATCTCATTCTTCTTCCAAGATCTCTACCATTTTCAAGTGAGTAAAAGAGAAAGAAAAGAATGGTTATTTTGTGAGATATATAACTACTTCATCAATCTATACTAGTCTAGCCTACTTTTATTGGTTGTTTGCATCACTTCTACTTAGTTTAAGTGAAGCAAGGAGCTTGAGTCAAAGGAACTCCGTGGTGGATCATCTTGGACTTCGAAGGATTCAAGCTTCGAGTGGAACTAAGGAGTCAAGGAAATCTACACGGAGCTAAAGACAAGGAGGAGAGGTCTACAAAGATTGTATTTCTTTTCTCTAAGTGTTGGACACTTACTTGTATGTGATACTTGTAAGTTGAACCATAATCCTCTAGTTCGATTCTATGTTTGAGTTAATTAGCACTCTAGATTTTTTAAAATTGCATACTTGATGCTTGTTAAAACCTAGTGATGGTGCTAAGAAACTCGAACAAGAAATACACATATTTACTTACGTTGATGATCTGTGATGATTATTCCGTTGCTACACTGATATGATGTTTAGGATCGTCGTGATAGAATAGCCGGGGTTTTTTTTTGTGAGATGAGAGATTTTCTTTTCATTCATGTAAATTCAATGTGTGTAATATTCTTTTATTGGGACACTACCGGGTTGAGGTTGATGTCACCATTGATGTATATTATTTACTTTTCCGCATTAGGATAGACCCAATGTGTGGAGCATAAGTAACCGGGTTCTAGAGTTCACTGGGAGGCCATCTCGAGGAGTCGAGACCGGTCTCCTAACTCTAGAATTGGTAGGGTTGCTTGCCACTCTCGTATGGGTCTAGGGGTGTGGGCTTGGCTATTCATCTTGACCGTGGATTCCGTATTTTTTTATCATTGACTTAATCTGAAATACGGACTTCCTAGTATATCCTATATTTTTATATATCTGCTTTTGCTGCTGTTACTCTGTGATGTGATCATATTAACTACATGAGATGAATGTTATTTATATATATGATATATAATTAATGTTGCTTATGTTTTGCATCCATGCTAGTCCTGCCCCGCTCTACCGTTAGTTAAGTAACCTAACGGTGCATGACGGGACCCCGTAGCGAATGCGAATGGCATAAGCGTACGTTCTATTTTCATTTCTTCTGTGATGCTTAGGAACTTAAATGATGGGACTATATTAATAAGATTAATGTAAAGAAAAGAAACCTAAAGATGTTGTAGCATCAAATTTGAAACCCACTCGGCTTTTTATGAAAAAGCAAATTTCGAAATGCGGAGCTTAAGCCACTCGACTTTAAAATTATTTAGTTCTACAACGATATCAAGTTCAAAACGTTAAAGGTTTTCATCAAAACCATCTGTAACCCTCCGTCATTTTAGGAAGTAGAGTACTTAGTATTCGTGGTACGTTTGTTAACCATAGTTAAGGCGTAGTGTACGGTATCTAAGTGATGTCTTCCTATACAGCATAGATGTGATTAATTAGGACATTTATATGACTTTGTTGACCATAGTTAAGGGTCATATGAGTCGGTCTAATTGATCAAGAAATGACGGGTAGAACTTGACTAGTGCTTATAATTTGTTGACCATAGTTAAGGTCATAAGCCGTTGGGGGTAAAAACCGAATCGGGAATTTTAAGGGTTGAAATTTGCAATGAGATTGCATACCTTCTATATTGATAGTTGGATCTTGATCCCTCTGTAATTAAAAGTTACTCCAGAGAGTGTTTTGTACTTTACAATTACTAATCTAGTAGGTGTCTAGAATGGTGTCAACGGGGTTATGCTTCTAGGGAAACGAGCTTTATTTTAATTAGGTCCGTGCGAAAGCATGGGGAACCTCCTTCGGAGTACCGACACTGGCCTAGCTGACCGGTTAGCGAACTTGTAGATTGTAATTATTCTTTTTGAGGTTTGAAGGAAAATTTGATAAAAGCAGTGGGAGACATCAACTAGATAAGATAAATAACCAATCTAATATTTGCAAGAGCTTTCGCTGAGTGTATTCTTTTCTCTCTCTTAATGGTAGATACCAATGACTGGACTTAAGCTTCTATTAGAGAGAAATAAACTGACGGGACATAATTATAAAGACTGGAAAAGGAACGTAAACATTACCCTTACATATGATAAGGTTGCATATGTCCTCACTGCCCCAGCCCTTCCCATCCGAGGCCCTGATTCCTCTATTACGGATAAGGAGATCCATAAGACATAGGATATTGATTGTGCCACAGCCAAATGCCCCATGTTAGCTTCAATGGACAATGTACATCAAAAGCAACATGAGAAGTTAGATGTTCAATCCATCATTTTCCATACAAAAGGAGTTTATGGGGAACAATCTCGTACTCTTCGCTACGAGGCATCTAGAAAGTTATTTCAGATGAGGATGGCTGCTGGTACGTAAATAGGAGATCTTGTCATTATGATGATATGACTTATTGAAGAACTTGAGGACCTGGGATGGATCATGGAGAATGAACAATATGTTGATATAGTTCTACGGTCTGTCCCCTCTGCCTTTTCTCAGTTTATTGTGAACTTAAATATGCACAACATGGAGAAGTCACTTCCTGAACTAATCAATATGTTGAGAACTACAGAGAGTACGCTTAAGACAGTGAAAACTCCCTCTCCGATTAATGGGCCCCTTCCACCTTCCGTCATAAAAGCCAAGGCTAAGGGAAAGAAGAAGAAGAAACCACTAAACTGAGATGTGGAGTTAAAAATGCAAAAGGGAAAGACAAATCCGGGGCTGAAGGATCGGGAAAGGGAGAATGTTTCTACTGCCACAAGTCGGGACACTGAAAGCGTAATTGTATTGAGTACCTCGTTGATCTCAAGAAGAAGAAGCATGGTGATGCTTCCGCTTCAGGTGTGTTCGTCACTGAAAACTGTTTTTCTATAAACTGTGCATCCTGAGTATTAGATATCTGTTCGGGTTCTCACAACTGAAATTGTGTGCAGGGATTTAGAAATAGCAAAGTTTTGATGACATGTGATCATACTCTCCGGGTTGGAAATGGTTCCAATATACATGCTGTATCAGTAGGAGAGTATCACCTAGGGTTGCCCTTGGGATGTATATTAGTTTTGAAACTGTGTTATTTTGTACCAAGCATGTTATGTAATATAATATCTGTATCTTTGTTGGACAATGTAGGATATCATTTTGTGTTACAAAATAATGTTATGAACATTAACCTGAATCAACAGTTGATTGGGTATGGTACACTAAAAAAGTTTTTACGTCCTAAACCAGCACACAGTTTTCAATATACAACACACAAACAAAAGAAAAATTTCAAATATAAATGAAGCTTTTGTATGGCATTGTAGACTTGGTTATATTAATGAAACAAGACTAACCAAGCTACATAAAGATGGATATTTAAATCCTTTTGAATATAAATCTTATGCAACTTGTCAGTCTTGTATCAAGGGTAAAATGACCAAAACTCCGTTTATTGGACACGGAGAGAGAGCTACCGAACTCTTAGGCCTCATAAATAGTAATGTATGCGGACCAATGTCTACACATGCTAGAGGCGGTTATTCTTATTTCATAACTTTTACTGATGATTTCTCGAGGTTCAGACACGTGTTACTGTTGAAACATAAGTCTGAAGATTTTGAAAAATTCAAGGAGTATAAACATGAAGTAGAAAAACAAACTGGTTTGAGCATCATGAAACTTCGATCAGATCGAGGAGAAGAGTATTTAAGTACAGAGTTTTTAGACTTCCTAAAAGTGAATGGCATTCTCTTTCAGCTCACTCCCCCTTACACACCACAGCACAATGGTGTGTCAGAATGGAGGAATCGTACCCTATTAGATATGGTACGTTCAATGATGAGTGATGCTGAGTTACCACTTTCCTTTTGGGGACATGCATTGTAGACTGCAATATATCTATTGAACAGGGTTCCAACCAAAAGCGTGCCTACCACTCCATATGAGATATGGTATGGGAAGAGACCATTTCTTAATTGAGTTAGGATATAGGGTTGTCCTGCTTTTGTTAAAAAGCAGAATCCAGAGAAACTCGAGACAGGATCGGTTCTGCGTAAATTTGTGGGATATCCAAAACATTCATATGGATATCTTTTCTACCACAAGGAGAAACAAAGAATGTTTGTTTCTCAGTATACCACAATTTTAGAAAATGATTTTTTTACAAATAATACCGATGACAATGCGGTAGAACTAGAAGAAGTTCTTGAGACACAAATAACTACTGATGATTTGGTTGAACCTGAAGTTGCAATAGAACCCCACGAGCCTGAGTCACTCCATAGATCTAGTAGGAATTCTCGCTATGGTTTCCTCATTGATGGTGATAGAGAAGATTGCCTCATGGATGATGATGACCCTACTAGTTTTCAGCAAGCTATCACGAGTAGTGACTCAGTGAAATGGCTTGATGCCATACGATCCGAAATGGAGTCCATGCACTCCAACAATGTATGAACTTTGGAAGTTGCATCTTCTGGAGTAAAATACGTAGGGTGCAAATGGATCTTTAAGAAAAAGATTGGTGTATATGGACAGGTGGAGACCTATAAAGCAAGGCTTGTTGCGAAAGGATTTCGTCAAAGACCAGGACTGGACTATGATGAGATTTTCTTTCCAGTAGCAATGCTTAAATCCATTAGGATCCTACTTGCTATTGCTGGACACTATGACTATGAAATCTGGCAGATAAACGTTAAAACTGCATTTCTAAATGGTGATTTAGAAGAGTGCGTTTTATGGATTAGCCGGAAAGCTTCATTGATAGTGGGAGCAGCGAGAAGGGATGTAGGTTGCTTAAATCCATTTATGGATTAAAGCAGGCATCACGGAGTTGGAACATCTGCTTTGATGATACAATCAAAGAGTTTGATTTTATCAAAAATATAGATGAAACTTGTATTTATAAGAAGATTATAGGGGTACTGTCACATTCCTCGTATTGTACGTGGATGACATTCTCTTGATAGGAAACGACGTTCCTATGATGCAATCAATCAAACTATTCTGATCACAAAGGTTCTCCATGAAGGACCTGGGTGATGCTGTTAGTTGTATGTATGTCCTAGAGGCCATTATTGTTCATATGATGTATATAATAGTGGATGCTTAGATATATATAGGGAGGACTTTCATGCTCGACATGATAGTATGCTATCTGGTTACTCTTTATCTTAACATGTATACTTATTGTCTATCTGTTACATGTTGATAAAGCCCTTAGGATGTGTACTTGACTACCAGGATTATGATACAGATCATACTAGTAGGGCCAGGGTAGTCTATAAGTACATCCTTCAAGAAACGTATACGTTAGTCAACTCTGGAATATCGATGCCCCGTCTCGATACTCCCACGATTAGGAAGGGTTCCTTAGCAGATGCCTCATACATTTTGGGAATTAAGATCTATAGAGATAGATCTAAGAGATTGTTGGGATTGTCCCAATCAAGGTACATTAACACCATCCTAAAGAGGTTTAATATGGAAAAGTCCAAGCGAGGTACTTTACCCGCTTGTCACGGAATAATTCTTTCCAAAGACTTTTGTCCAAAGTCTGATGAACAGAGAGCTTGCATGTGTTAGTTATATGTATGCCCTAGAGGACATTACTGTACATACGATGTATATTGTAATGGATGCTTGGACATATATAGGGAGGACTTTCTTGCTCGACATGATAGTACGCTATCTGGTTGCTCTTTATCTTAACATGTACTCTGATTGTCTCTATGTTACATGTTGATAAAGCCCTTAGGATATGTACTCGACTACTGGGACTATGATGAGATCATACTAGTGGGGCCATGGTAGTCGACGAGTACATCCTATAACTGTTCCTAGTCGAGGGTGTATCGAGACAAGGCATCGATACACCAGAATAGACTAGCGTATACGCATCTTGACCCATATGATGGCGATGGGTGATCCCATATCCATCGGTGTTTGACATCAAGGATGGTGTACGGGTGCTCAGTGGAGACTAGGTATACTGGACGGACTCGCCGATAACTCCCAGATGGTATTATACCTCATGTCAGATGGCAGTTCTCCGGTGACACTGGTACAGAGTAGTCTGTTGACCCGAGATCGTCATAGAGTCTTGTGTGATTCCCACTGTGCTTTGATTTCCATCATACCACGTCCAAGAGGGCGTGCAAAAAGGTGGCTTTTGGGTACAGTCCCGAATCACATGAAGGCAATGAGCGATAGGAGGGGATTCGTCTCTCCCGGTATAGGGAGTTGATGTTGTGCTGTGTTCGATTGGCTATAACCGGAAATCCCTGGCCAGGGTTGCTGAGATTTACTGGTAAGTGTTATCAGTAGTTTCTCGAACTGTTATAGACCTCTTATCGACACGACTTATCAAGCTACTGGGGTCTGACGTTTACCACCCGTAGGCGAGATATGCGACATATCAGACGACGAGACCGGACTGTACGGGAGTGTTACTGATTGGATTCATAGGAGAATGTACAGGCTTGCTTGTTGATCTTCTGAGCGCTCAATACCTGGGTGGCTGTTACGTTTAGCTGACCGCTTGCAGCTTGTGGGTGTTTGATATGATCATCACCTACTGCCGGCGTATTGACGATTCTTTAGAGTCCTACACAGAGGTTTCTTGACTCAGGAAAAACGGAGTAGGGGTACATATGTGATATGTGCGGGACCGAGGACAATACGATATGAGATACTATATTCTATTCTCGCGATATATGATATCGGCCGGGTCATCGGATCAAGTGCTGATTCGATGAATCGGTACGGATAAATATTAGTCGGTTATATGCGATATAGCCGGATTGTCGGATCAAGTGTTGATTCGATAATTTAATGTATAGTAATATATATGATATATTAAATTACATTAACTAATATTAGCTCACTAAAAGATTTTTTTTCTCACTCGGGTAATACATTGATATATATGCGATATATGTTAATTGTATTATTTTATTTTGTTACGATATATATTGTATATGTGATATATAGTATTGTAACATGATATGATTACTAATGCAACATGTTTAGTGGAGATTAAACATGGTTAGGGTTTGATTAGGGTTAAGCTTTTCTAGATGTTTCTAGAAGCTTTCTTTTTGTTTTGTGCAAAGATATTTGTTTAGATATTTTTGCATGATATTTCCTTAACCCAACCACACCCCTTAACCCTAGTTCAATCTCTACAAAGGTTACTTGACCATGGTTGCATTATTCATCATAAGTATCCTTTCATTATTCATCACAAAAGAAAGGATCACTATTCTTTTTCTTCTTCCTCTTATGCAAAGCTTTCTTGCTTTGATTTTGTGATGAAAAATAAGTGAGAATAAGAAAACAAAGGAGAGTAAAAAATCCTACTTCATCATTCTCATCTATCCTTGCCCTTTAGATGAGAGTGTTCACTTCATATTATAAGTGTTAGCTTGTGTTAACGAAACTTCAAGGTAGATCATCTTTGTATCGAAGATCGGAAGCAAGATTGCATCTTTCTCTTCGTGGAACCTCTCGAGAGTCCGGAACACGATGATCTCAGAGAAGGGACTTCAACACGGAGCTTTAGAAGTGAAGGACCGGATCTACAAAGGTTGTAATCCCTCTCACTTACTGTTAAAATGTTTAACATGCTTGTTTTCTCTTAAACTCTAGTTTAAAGATCCAGCTTTGGGTTGTTCGGCACGGCTAAATTTTTAATCGGGCATGGTTGATGCCTCGTAGAACCTTGTGAGCGTGCATAGCAACCCTACAGTGGTATCAGAGCCAAGCTAGAGCTTTAGGCGAAGTCTAGACAAAGTTTAAAGTCCGATCGAACCCGAGAACCTCGATAAAACCCCTTCTCTGGAAATTTTTTCAAAATGTGATTTTTTGTGAATTAAAAATGCTCAGAAAAATAAGCAGGGAAATATAGAAATTACTGTGAAGTACGGACCCTTGATTCGATCACGTGACCGCGGAACCGCGGCCAAACCATGCACGTGACCGCGGTTCCGCGGCTGAATAGTGTCATTGGGGCCCGCAACTTCACAGTATTATTTTTGGGTTCTTTTGCACAATTCTGGGAATTTTTAATTATACTCAAGTGTTGAGTTTTCTAGGGTTGTATTGGGGACTCGTTGATTCGATCAGATAATTTAACTTTTTTAGTTTGTCCGGGTAATCTTTTAGAAACTGTTAAAAAGTTCGAACGGATATCAATAACTCACTTTTTCCCCTGTCGGAAATTTTTTCAAAAGTTGGATTTTTTCTCGTGTTTGAAACTTTCGTAAAGTCATGCAAGTAACGCGGTGGACCCTCTAGAAGACAACAAACCTTAACTCGATTATGTGACCGTCTTGAACTGCCTCTAAACCTTAGGGTTTGTGGCAGTACGGCGTGCCACATGTGAGGCGTTGGCTTGACCCTTCTACGGCTGGACCATTGGTACTGTGGCATGTGATGGATGTTTTTAAACTGATTTCAAGTGTGGAGATATATTGGGGAAATCTTGGGTGTTTGATTATTCGATCGGAAAGTTTAACATTGTCTATTTATCTGGAATGTGATACAATATTTGGAATCCACATGTAGTTATGAGATAACTAATTTGAATGTTATAAATCTAGCAGTTTAGTCTCAGATGATCGGTTGCCACGGAATTTTGATGTGATCAAAAGTCCGTCGCAATCACGTAGCGTACGCGGATACTCGCCGGGTAAACTTAATAGACAGCTACGCCCCATAGCCCCGACCAAGTGACTGTAGGAGAACCCCGTCGCCGAAAGCATCCGTTCGGGTGCTCGCGGCAGCGGTGTTCCGCCTTAGTGCACTTAGTCGATGGAATCCGGGGGTGCGTCCGTCGACTAAAGTTTGCGACGAGCATTCGATCAGGATGTCGGGAATCTTGTTGAATTACCCGACTTGATATTGAAAAGATTTTTCGATAATGAGACTAAAATACGGGGTTTATAATTGTTAGGCATGCGATGTCTAAGGAATTCATTTGGTTAGGCATGCGATGTCTAAGGAGGTTGCGGATTCCAACTGTTGTAGTGTTACACTTTCTTTTCTGTGACCGTAAGCGTAGTATGTGTTGTATCGCCGGCTTCGTTACTATACATCAACGACAATCGGGATACGCATACTTACTTACGTTGATGATATGAGATATTATATGTTGCTGTGATATGTTATATTGGATCGTCGTGTTTTTTAATAGCCGGGGGTTTTATGTGAGATGAGAGTTTTTTCTTTTTCATTCATGTAAAATTCATTTGTATGTAATATTCTTTTATTGGGGCACTTCCGGGCTGAGGATGATGTCACCATTGTATATTATTTACTTTTCCGCATTAGGTAGACCCAAGGCGGGGAGCACAAGTAACCGGGTTCTGGGGTCTAGTGGGAGACCATCTCGAGGAGTCGAGACCGGGTCTCCTAACCCTAGAATTGGCAGTGTTGCTTGCCGCTCTCGTAAGGGTCTAGGGATGTGGGTTTGGCTATTCATCGCGACCGTGGAATCCGTGTTTTATACAGGCTCGTATTGAAAACACGGACGTCCTAGTATATCCAATATTTCATATATGTTCTTCTGCTGCAATGTTCTATGATGAGATCATATTACTGCCTAAGATGAATGTTTATATTATATATATGAGATATATGTTATATTGCAGATTTCGTTTCAAATGTGATGCTTGTGAAGCATAATAAAATGGGACTTCATTAATGAGATTAATGAAACTAAAAGAAACCTAAGATGTTGTAGAAACTTGTTTAAAAACAGGAAGCTCTAGTTCTTGTTTTGCATAGCGGTGTTCCTTGTAGAACATCCAGCACCTTATTCGATAAGGAAAGAGCCGAGATCCCTTCACCGGGAATAACCTCTTTAGTGAAACTAGCATATGCTACAAACTCGGTTTGTCTTTTGATTGCTTCTATAGTTCTTGCTTTGCATAGTGATTTTTGTGAAATATCCTGCACCTTATTCGATGAGGAAAGGGCCGACAATCCCTTCACCGGGAGTGACTGCTTTAGAAAAACTAGAAAAGCCTCAAAAACACTCCATTTAAAATCACTCGATTCTACAACGATATCAAGTTCATTACGCAAAGGGTTTTCTGAAAAACCCGTCGTAGCCCTCCGCCATTTCAGATTAGTACTTCATAGTATTCGTGATGCGTTTGTTGACCTTGTCAAGGCGTAGTGTGCGGTAGCTATTTATGCTTATCTGCATAAGCATATGATGCGATTGGATTAGGGTAGTCGTGCGACTTTGTAGACCTTGTCAAGGGTCGTGCGGGTGGGTTTAATTCAATGAGGAAATGACGGGTTGAACTTGACTTGTGGTCTATGGTTTGTTGACCTTGTCAAGGCCATAGATCGCTTGGTGCAAAATATTATTGGGAATTTCAAGTGTTGAAATTTGCAATGAGATTGCATACCTTCTATGAGATAGTTGGATCCCGATACCCGCTGCGAGTAAGAGTTACTCCTTGGAGAGTTTTACACATTACAATTAGCCGATCAGGTGTCTAGAAAGGTGTCAACGGGGTTACGCCCCTGTGAAAACGAGGTTTACTTTAATTAGGTTCGTGCGAAAGCACGGGGAACCTCCCTCAAAGTACCGACACTAGCCTGGCTGAAAGATTGGCGAACTTGTAGCATGTAATTAATCCCGGCTAGTCTTTCCTTTTAGGGTTTGAAGGAAGATTTGATTAAAACAGTGGGAGACATCCTGATTAGATATATTAGATAACCAATCTAATCTTGCAAGAGCATACGCTGAGTGTTTTCTTCTCTCTCTCTCTCCAGGTAGCGACCATATCACGCCTTAATCAAGATAATAATTCGGATGTATTGACCGAACCCGCTTGTTATACTGAGCTAGGGAACGTTGGTCCCGCTCCAACTTATAATTGTTATAAGACAGAGCAGGAAATTGGGGAATACCAGATTTCCCGTGCCGCCCAAACGAAGAAAGTGCATGCTGATGCATCTTCTTCGGGTGTGTTCATTACACAGAACTGTTTCTCAGTATCCTTTACGTCCTGGGTATTAGATACCGGATCAGGATCCCACATATGTAATTTGTTACATGGGCTACAGATAGGTAGAGAACTGAGAACGGGTGATAAGTTTCATAAGACAGAAAACGGTGCATGTGTTGCAGCCAAGTCTGTTGGTCACTATCACCCTGTATTACCAGAATACATTGATTCTTAACGAATGTTATTAGATACCGAACCTGATATACAACATCATATCAGTCTCTTTATTAGTAAAGAAATGATATAATTTTGTATTGTTGGATAATGTTTTGAACATTTCCTATATCAAGAGTTGATCGGTTCACGCACGTTATCTAAAAGCATTGACGTTCTAAATCAAACTACAATTCTTAGTATACAGAATACACACGAGAGGAATAGTTCAGAAATGAACGAATCCTTCTTGAGGTATTGTAGACTAGGTCATATCAATGCGACCCGACTAGCCAAGTTACATTTAGATGCATATTTAAATTAGTTTGAATATACATCTTATGAAACTTGCTGGTCGTGTCACAAAGATAAGATGACCATAGCTCTGTTTATATGAAACAGAGAAAGAGTTAGTGAACTCTTGGGTGCTGATGTATGAAGGTCCCCTGTCTACACATGCCACGACCGGTTTTTTGTACTTCATTATATTCACTGATGATCTCTCAAGATTCAGACATATGTTCCAGTTGAAACACAAGTCCGAACCTTTTGAGATATTCACAGAATATAAGTTAGAAGTAGAGAATCAAAAACGGGTATAAGTATTATGTCCTTTGATGAGATCAAGGAGGAGAATACTTGAGCACGGAATTCCTGGACTATTCTAAAGGAGAATGAGATTCTCTCTCGGTATTACTCCTCCGTATACACCATAGCACGATGGTATATCGGGGCGGAGCAATAACACCGTATGTGATATGGTGTGCTCTATGATGAGTACTACTGAGTTTCCTATTTTCTTTTGGGAGTTATGCACTTGAGAAGCTGCATACCTATTGAATAGGGTTCAAATCAAATCAGTTGCCTACCACTTCATATGTGATATGGAAAGGGAAGAGCCCATATCTTAAGTTTGTTAAGATTTGGGGTTGTCCGGCCTATGTCTGAAAAGCAAAATCCGGACAAGATCGAGGCAAGGTCTGTTCTGTAGAACTGGAACGGTTCCAGCTATACAAACTGCAGCTGATGATTTGGTAAACTCGAAGGATTCAATAGATTCTAACGAACCTCAGCCTCTCCGCCGATTTAGTAGGGTTCCTCGCCCACCTGAGAGATACTTCGGTTTCTCTATAACAGTGGGAGCGAGGATAGCATCATGAGATGATAACCCAACTAGTTTCGACCTGGCTATCAGGAGTGGGACTCTGTAAGAATGGCTGGATGCTTATCGATCTGAGATGGAATCCTTATACACCAACAAAGTATGGACTTTGGTTGCTTTATCTGAAGGGTTAAATCCTCATCACGAGCGAGTATATCTTGAGAAGATTACTTAGTGTACATGGAAAAGTTGAGACTTTCAAAACTATGCTTAAGTCCATCCAGATCCTACTTGCCACTGCTACGTACCATGACTATGATATCTGGTGGTTGGGTGTCATGACTGTTTTTCTAAATGATGTTTTAGAAGAGAGCGTCTATAAGTACATAGCCAGAGGGCTTCGTAGACAGTGGGAGCAGCGGAAACGCGTGCAAGATGTTTTATGTGATAAAGCAGGCATCGCGGAGTTGGAACGTCTGTTTTGATGTGGTAGTCAAAGTATTTGACTTCATCAAAATGGTAGATGAACCTTGTATATACAAAAAGGTAGTAGGGAGTATGGTGGTGATCCTCGTAGAGTACGTGGATGACATACTCTTGATAGGGAAGGAGTTTCATATGCTACGCTCGGTCAATCTCCACTTATCACAAGGATTCTCCATATAGGATCAAAGTGATACCTCCTAAATCCTGGGTTTTTGGATCTATGAGATAGATCTAATTGGATGTTAGGATACTCACTAGTTGTAGTGAGATGGTATCAATTGATCCTGGGAAGAATCACTGGAAAGGTTCCAGGGTGATAAGGACGACTGAATGTCAGTCGCAGGCATTGTCTTTACCCTCAGTGGAGGGAAAGCATGTTGGAAGAGTTCCAAGCTAGATACCGTGACTTACTAGACGATTAAAGGCAAGATACATCGTTACCAAGGATGCTACCAAAGAGGCAGTCTGGATAGATATAAGTTCATAAGATGAACTTTGTTCCTACCATTGTGTGATAATGGAGTTGTGGCTTATGCCATGGAACCCCCCGTCCCATCTGAAATCCAGATATAATTCTTAGGCAGTATCACCTGATCATGGAGATGGTTGATCTCCAGGGAGATCGAGGTTAGGAGAGTAGACATAGAGGACGACAGCGCGGATCCACTCACAAAAGCCTTTTGCCCAGTAGAGACTTTTATGGGATGGTTGAGTATGAGATACTTCAACCACAGCTAAATGTTGGGTATGTGATACCACAACAGATGGCCCTAGAGCAAGTGGGAGATTGTTAGTTATATGTCTGCCCTAGAGGCCATTACTTTACATACGATGTATGTTGTAATGGATGCTTGGACATATATAGGGAGGACTTTCTTGCTCGACATGATAGTACGCTATCTGGTTGCTCTTTATCTTAACATGTACTCTGATTGTCTCTATGTTACATGTTGATAAAGCCCTTAGGATATGTACTCGACTACTGGGACTATAATGAGATCATACTAGTGGGGCCACGGTAGTTGACGAGTACATCCTATAACTGTTCCTAGTAGAGGGTGTATCGAGACAGGGCATCGATACACCAGAGTAGACTAGCGTATACGCATCTTGACCCATATGATGGCGATGGGTGATCCCATATCCATCAGTGTTTGACATCAAGGATGGTGTACGGGTGCTCAGTGGAGACTGGGTACACTGGACGGACTCGACGAGAACTCCCAGATGGAATTATACCTCACGTCAGATGGCAGTTCTCCGGTGACACTGGTACAGAGTAGTCTGTTGACCCGAGATCGTCATAGAGTCTTGTGTGATTCCCACTGTGCTTTGAGTTCCATCATACCACATCCAAGAGGGCTTGAAAAAAGGTGGCTTTTGGGTACAGTCCCGAATCACATGGAGGCAATGAGCGATAGGAGGGGATTCGTCTCTCCCGGTATATGGAGTTGATGTTATGCTGTGTTCGATTGACTATAACCGGAAATCCCTGGCCAGGGTTGCTGAGATTTACTGGTAAGTGTTATCAGTAGTTTCTCGAACTGTTATAGACCTCATATCGATACGACTTATCAAGCTACTGGGGTCTGACGTTTACCACCCCTAGGCGAGATATGCGACATATCAGACGACGAGACCGGACTGTACGGGAGTGTTACTGATTGGATTCGCAGGAGAATGTACAGGCTTTCTTGTTGATCTTCTGAGCGCTCAATACCTCGGTGGCTGTTACGTTTAGCTGACCGCTTGCAGCTTGTGGGTGTTTGATATAATCATCACCTACTGCCGGCGTATTGACGATTCTTTAGAGTCCTACACAGAGCTTTCTTGACTCAGGCAAAACGGAGTAGGGGCACATATGTGATATGTGCGGGACCGAGGAAAATACGATATGAGATACCATATTCTATTCTCGCGATATATGATATCGGCCGGGTCATCGGATCAAGTGCTGATTCGATGAATCGGTACGGATAAATATTAGTCGGTTATATGCGATATAGCCGGATTGTCGGATCATGTGTTGATTCGATAATTTAATGTATAATAATATATATGATATATTAAATTATATTAACTAATATTAGCTCACTAAAAGATTCTTTTTCTCACTCGGGTAATACATTGATATATATGCGATATATGTTAATTGTATTATTTTTTTTTGTTACGATAAATATTGTATATGTGATATATAATATTGTAACATGATATGATTACTAATGCAACATGTTTAGTGGAGATTAAACATGGTTAGGGTTTGATTAGGGTTAAGCTTTTCTAGATGTTTCTAGAAGCTTTCTTTTTGTTTTGTGCAAAGATATTTGCTTAGATATTTTTGCATGATATTTCCTTAACCCAACCACACCCCTTAACCCTAGTTCAATCTCTACAAAGGTTACTTGACCATGGTTGCATTATTCATCGTAATTATCCTTTCATTATTCATCACAAAAGAAAGGATCACGATTCTTCTTCTTCTTCCTCTTTTGCAAAGCTTTCTTGCTTTGATTTTGTGATGAAAAATAAGTGAGAATAAGAAAACAAAGGAGAGTAAAAAATCCTACTTCATCATTCTCATCTATCCTTGCCTTTTAGATGAGAGTGTTCACTTCATATTATGAGTGTTAGCTCGTGTTAACGAAACTTCAAGGTAGATCATCTTTGTATCGAAGATCGGAAGCAAGATTGCATCTTTCTCTTCGTGGAACCTCTCGAGAGTCCGGAACACGATGATCGCAGCGAAGGGACTTCAACACGGAGCTTTAGAAGTGAAGGACCGGATCTACAAAGGTTGTAATCCCTCTCACTTAGTATTAAAATGTTTAACATGCTTGTTTTCGCCTAAACTCTAGTTTAAAGATCCGGCTTTGGGTTGTTCGGCACGGCTAAATTTTTAATCGGGCATGGTTGATGCCTCGTAGAACCTTGTGAGCGTGCATAGCAACCTTACAGCATGAGTGTTATACCCTACGCTTCTGTTATAGGATCTATAATGTATGCGATGCTTTGTGCTCGCCCTGATGTTGCTTATGCACTTTGTGTAGTAAGTATGTATCAATCCAATCTAGGGGAGAAACACTGGAAAGCTATGTAGAACATTCTTAAGTACTTGCGAAGGACTAAAGAAATGTTCTTGGTGTATGGAAATGGGGATCTCCACATGGAGGCCTTTACCGATTTGAGCTTCCATAGTGATAAAGATGACAGCAAATCTATCTCAGGGTTTGTATTTACCCTCAATGGAGAGGCAGTTTGTTGGAAGAGTTCTAAACAGGACCCCATTACAGACTCAACAATGGAAGCTGAGTTCATTGCCTTAAATGATGCTGCCAAGGAAGCCGTCTGGGTGCGGAAGATCATTTCGGAACTATGAGTAATTACCACCATTATTGATCCAATACTATTGTATTGTGATAATAATAGGGCTATGGTATTGGCCAAAGAGCCCAGGTCCCATCAACGATCAATAAACATCCTGAGGCGATATCATTTGATCCGGGAGATAGTTGATCGATGCGAGATCGATATTCGGAGAGTAGACACAAAGAATAACACCGCGGATCCACTCACCAAGGCTCTTCCACAGCCGCAACATGAGCGACATTTTGAGATGTTGGGTATGGGATATGCCAGTAATTGGCCTTAGTGCAAGTGGGAGATTGTTGGATATATGTATGCCCTAAAGGCCATTATTTGTATAGTGGATGCTTGGACATGTATATATATAGAGGACTCTCTTGCTCGACATGATAGTATGCTATCTGGTTGCTTTTTGTCTTTAACATGTTCACTTGATTGTGTTTACTATTCATTTGATACATGTTGGTAAAGCCCTTAGGATATTAGCATGACTACCATGATTATGATGCAGATCATACTAGTGGGGCATGTGTAGTCTATAAGCATATCCTTAATTGTTCCTAGTCGTCGGTGTATCGAGACGGGGCATCGATATTCCTGAGTAGACTAGGGTATACGTTTCTTAACCCAGTTGAGGGGGCGATGGATGATCCCATATCCATTGGTGTTTGACATCAGAGATTGTATACAGGTGCTCATTGGAGACTGAGTACACTGAACGGACTCGCCGAGAACTCCTATATGGTATTATACCTATCGTTGAACAGCAGTTCTCTGGTGACACTTGTACAGGTTAGTCTGTAGACCCAAGATCGTCATAGAGTCTTGTGTGTTTTCCACTGTGCTTTGATTTCTACCCTACCACGGCTCTACTGAGGCGTGCAAACAGATGGCTTTTGGTACATTCCCAAGACACATGAAGGCAATGAGCGATAAAAAGGGTTTCGTCTGTCCCGGTATTGGGAGTTGATGTTGTATTATGTGCGATTGGCTATAACTGGAAGTCCTTGGTCAGGGCTGAAGAGATTTACTGATAAGTGTTATCAGTAGTTTCTCGACCTGTTATAGGCCACACATCGGTATGACTTATTGAGTTATTGGGGCTTGACGATTCCATTCCCAGACTCAATATGCAACATATCAGACGAAGAGAACGGACTATACGTTAACTGTTGCTGGTTGGCTCTACGGTAGTTTGAACAAGTTCGCTTGTTGTTCTTCTGTTCGCTCAATACCTGGGTAGCCATTACGTGCAGCTAGTACCGCTGACGATTTGTAGGTATCTGATATTATCACTGGCTACTGCTAGTGTATTGACGAGTCTTAGAGTCCCACATAGGGGTTTTCGAGCTCAGGTGAAAAGAAGTGGGACACACATGGAGATATGTGTGAGAGCTTGATTAAATATGAGTATATGATACCATATTTTAATCTAGCGTTTTTTTGTTAGTCGGGTTATATGTGATATGACCGGGTTATTAAATCAAGTGTTGATTTAATACAAAGACTAATTACTCATTTATAATTCCTTTCTTTAAGCATGTGTGTGTGTATATATATATATTTATATGTGTGTGTGTGTGTGTGTGTGTGTGTGTGTGTATCATGGTGGATGATACATTGGACAAGTCTATGATAGACTTACATAGGAATATATTAGATATTTATTTTTGTGAAAATGGAAAATAGAATAATGAGTCATGGTTTCTACACTCTTCTTAAAATATCTAAACATGGTTGATTATTTTATTCCTCTATTCACTTACAAATATCTAAGATATTTTCTTTGCTTCATTGATTGTGATTGTGATCACTCTCATTATCTCAAGCTAAGCCATTAGTTCATCTTCTTGCTCTTAAGCTCTCTACCCTTTCCTAGGTTAGAAAAAGAGAAAGAAAAAGAAAAGTCTTTGAGTGAGAAAAATCCTACTTCATCAATCTATATTAGTCTAGCAAACTTGTATAGGTTGTTAGTTTCACTTCATCTTGGTTTCGTGAAGCTAGAGCTTGAGTGTAAGGAACTCCGGGTGGATTATCGTGGACATCGAAGACTTCAAGTGGTATTGTTCCAAGCTTCGAGTAGAGCCAAAAGGAGCCCAAGGACTTCTGCACGGAGCCATTGAAGAGAAGGAGTGGTCTACAAAGGTTGTACTTCTCTTTCTCTTAGTGTTAGACACTCTTTGTTTATGATACTTACCATAATCTCTAGTTCGATTCGTGGTTTGTGTACTTTAGCTCTCTAAATTTTTAAAATACACCACATATAGTTGTTTAAACACTAGTAGAGGTGCTAAAACACTCTTACATAAGGTACCTACCAGATGTACATGGATTATCGAGCTCCGAATGAAGTAACGATTAAGAAGAAGTATCCACTATCTCGCATCGATGACCTTTTCGATCAGTTAAGTGGATCTTGTGTCTTTTTAAAGTTAGATCTTCGTTCGGGTCATCATCAGGAGAAGGTGAAAGAGTCCGACATTTCGAAGACGACGTTTAGGACTCGTTATGAACATTACGAATATCTCGTAATGCCATTTGGAGTGACCAATGCACCTGTCATTTTTATGAACATGAAGAACCAAGTTTTCCGAGAGTACTTAGACAGGTTTGTTGTTATCTTCATCGAAGACATCCTGGTGTATTAAAAAAATCGGAAAGAACGCATCGAGTATTTACGCATTGTCCTAGAGACATTACAACAATACTAGCTCTACGCTAAGTACAGCAAGTGTGAATTTTGGTTAGATCAAGTCGGATTTCTCAGACACATCGTTTCTGGCGAAAGAATCTCTGTAAATACAGCTAAGGTGTCAGCTGTCAGCGAGTGGTTGACACCAAAGATGGTGAAAGATATAAGAATCTTCTTGGGATTAGTAGGATGCTACCGATGCTTCATCGAAGGATTCTCAAAAATCGCAGCACCCCTGACCAAGATCGCATGTAAAGACAAAGCATTTGTGTGCTCAGAAGCATGTGAGAAGGCTTTTGTAGAACTCAAGTCGAGGTTAACATCTGCACCTATTCTTGTAATACCGGATCAATCTGGCTGATTCGACGTACATTGTGATGCATCCGGTAAAGGATTAGGACGCGTTCTACATCAGCATGGAAACGTTATGGCTTTTGTATCAAGGAAATTAAAAGTTCATGAATGCAACTATCCAACACATGATCTGGAATTAGCAGCCGTGATTTTTGCACTTAAGATTTGGCGTCACTATTTGTTCGGAGAATGAGTGGATATATACACTGACTACAAAATTCTGAAGTATGTATTTACTCAGAAAGAACTCAACATGCGGCAGAGAAGATGGCTAGAACTCATGGCAGACTTCGACATCAACCTACATTATCATCCTGTAAAGGTGAACGTAGTTCCCGATGCACTTAGTCACCAACCATTAGCAATGAACCTTACCGCTCAGTAGAAACCACAGCAAGATCTGTACGGAATGGAGATTGAAGTAGTTATGCCAGGTAACGCCTCATCTTTGATGAAGTTACAAGTCCAGTCCACTTTTGTCAATAAGATCAAAGCAGCTCAAGAAAATGATGCCAATCTATAAAACATCCGAGAACAAGTAGAAAGTGGTCTTCGAACTGATTTCATCATCCATGAAGATGGATCCTTGTGGTATGGGAGCCGTTTATGCATTCCAGTCAGCCCTGTTCGAGAAGAGTTGATGAAAGAAGCTCACAGCTCTTCGTATTCGGTACACCCCGGCAGCACAAAGATGTACAAAGATTTACGGCAACACTACTGGTGGCATGGAATGAAGCGAGAAGTAGCAAGGAGCGTAGCAAAGTGTTTAGTAGGTCAGCAAGTGAAGGCTGAACATCACAGAATTGCTGGTCTACTTTAGCTGTTACCAATCCCATAATGGAAATGGCAGCATATTACTATGGACTTTGTGACTTCTCTCCTTCATAGAACGCAGGGTAACGACGCGATTTGGGTTATTGTGGATCGACTCACCAAGTCGGCTCACTTTATTCCATTCCGATTTGGCCAGTCAACCGAGACGTTAACAAAGAAGTACATGGAGGTGAGTAGAAATCTAAAGTAAGATTTATACTTTCAAGATGTACCATATTTGATACCCATAAACTCATACAGGAGATCGTGAGATTACATGGATTACCTGTTTGCATCGTCTCCGATCGTGATACAAGATTCCGATCACAGTTTTGATAGAGTATGCTTGCTAGCCTGGGAATGAGTCTAAATTTCAGCATGGCGAACCATTCATAAACGGAAGGACAGTCCGAGCGAACAATTCAGATCCTGGAAGATATGCTGAGAGCTTATATGTTAGATTTCGGAGGTTTGTGGGAAGATCACTTACACCCTGTAAAGTTTTCATATAACAACAGCTACCAGACAAGCATTGGGATGATACCATTCGCAGTACTCTACGGACGGAAGTGTTGTTCCCCGTCGAGGTGGGACGACGTTGGAGATCGTGAACTCCTTGGACCAGAGATGATCATGGCAACTGTGGATGTAGTTCGCACGATCAGGAAAAAGATGCGCATAGCCCAAGACCGACAGAAACATTAGGTCATCAATGATTCTTTTTGCTAAGGATCAACCTTGAAAGCATGTGTTCCTGAAGATCTCTCTGAATGGAGGAGTGATACATTTTGGCAAGCGAGGTAAACTAAGTCCAAGGTACATCGGACCGTTCGACATACTCGAACGAGTTGGAGAAGTAGCATACCGCTTAGCACTACCACCCTCATTGGAAGGAGTGTATAATGCGTTCCACATATTCCAACTACGACAATATGTGAGCGACCCCTGCCACATACTTGATTATTCAGAGCTCACTATATAGACCGTTCTGACTTGCGAGTAGCAGCCAGTCGAGATCTTGGATCGAAAGGTGAAAACATTATGGAAAAAGGAAGTGAACTTGGTCCGAGTGATGTGGAGGAAGGATTCACCAGGAGAATTGATTGATTGTTCGATGTTGTGTTTTGAAAAGTAATCACAATCAAAGAAATTTGTATCGCCGCAATCAATAACGGTGTCGCTTGTAGCGATTGTTAGTGAGGACGGATCGTCCACAGAGATGTGTGTACTTGTTCGAATTTGTTTTAGTTGAGTCAAAAAGAAAATATAAAAGAAGATGATTCAAGATTTGTGAGATTTAATTTCAAGAAACATAAAGAAAATAGATCTAGAATCAAGAATCAATAAGTTATCCCCAATCAATTTGATTATCAAGATTATGAAGAATAGCTTGTAGGATTCGATTGAGTTAATAGCTAATGATGAATCTAATAAATCATAATCTTATCTATAGATAATTTGTAGCTAGATTGATGATGATGAATGAAGATTAGGGATCAATTGAAGAAACTAGGGTTTCTCCTTCACTATCCCTTGTCTTTTCAATCATAATCATTCGGATCTAGCCTCTAGCAAAGAATATCATCGATCGTTTGATCCCTAATTTGCAACAAAATAATCAAGAAGTGATCTCGCTCCAAATTAGGTCATCAACGATTCTTTTCGCTAAGGTTCACAAATCTCATAAGACTTAAGATTAGTATTAAGATTTGATCATCGTTAGATATATCAATTCTCTCGAATCTTCTACAAGCGGAGAATTTACTCACGCATCTTAATGAATCAATCAAGAACGAAGAATTTCACAATGCGAGAATGTATAGAAAGCGAGGATTACAATTATCACCTTTATTTAGATCTCCTTCAAATTACACCTCTCACTCGAGTTTACAAGACTAGCTCTAGCTCACTCATTTGAAACGGAATTTGTCGTCGATCTTTGCGTGGATCGATCGTCGTGAGTCGCGGATCTTCGTGGATCTCTACCTCGAATGATGATCGGCGTCGCAATAGAGGATCTTCGATTTTCTCTTGATTTTGCTCTCAATGGATCTTGATTTTTGCTTTGGATTGGATTTCAAGTTGTGTCACTCAACTTGAATTTGAATTTTGAATTGTGGCTCTAATTATGTAACTAACTCGCCACTAATTGAACAACCTCCAAAAATTAGATCTAGATCCCCTTTTTTAACCCCCCAAATTAATCTTCTCTCATAAGCTTGGTTGTTATGCAGAGCCTTCCAGAAGATACCACATGGAAATGGAGCGTCTTGAGGAAGCTAGGCCGTTACAAGGAAGGCTCTGGAAAAGTTCGGATCGCCGACGAGTCAACACGGCCGCGGAACCGCGGCAGATCGGCCTGGATCGGCCGCAGATCCACGGCCATTTGATGAGATCTCTACTTGATGTTTTCTAGTTTGTTTGGTGTTGTCTTTGGGGTGTTCTTTTGATTTCTGGAATCTTATAATTCTTTCTTGGTTGCTGCCAGATTTCAAGTCTTTGACTTGCTGCGCTTTATCGGCACTTTTGCAATTCCAGTTCTTTTACCTGAAGAATTTTCTGCACATAATCTCGATAAAATATGTTGAGATATACAAAATCATGCATGTAGTAATAAACACACAATTCCCCTCATACTGCCGGTTATAATGTATAACACATGTTATTTGATATTTTGTAGACGAATTGCTAATATGTGCTATATTTATAGCAAACACCTTTAGATGATTAGAAAGAGTAGGGAAATTAATGTGTTAAGAATGCAATATTTTTGACTGATCAAATTCTCCCAAACTTAATTTTGATCGTCTCGAGCAAACATCTTTTATTCAAGAGAAGGAGAAAATAAAAGAAAAAGAAAAAAACTAACTAGCACACTTTCGTAGGAAACACGATTGCACTCAGCATGTGCAACAAGCCTTTAAACCTCTAGGTGTCCCTAGTAGGAGGAGTGTTGTTGTCACGATCCGAAAGTACGGAACATGACCGGCACTTAAACTACGAACGTCTCGAGGCGTACATAATCTAAGTAAACCGAAAACCCAGAAATCCAAACCAAGAAAAGTAGTAGAGTGAAGGAAAACCAATTTAAAATCAAGTAGTTTTAATAGCATAAGCCGAGTTATGCGGTTTTAAAAACATCAAGTATTTCCTGAAAATTTCGGCAGAGTCTCCTTTGTAAATACTGGCTCCCAAACGGGATACAACATGAATAGTATACGAAATCAATAAAAAGGCATCCCCAAGCGGGAGCTAGCTCTTCGTCAATCGACGGTCACAACCACACAAGCAATATAATATACAACGCCAACGGCGAGGATTAAAATTCAAAGGAAACTCAAAACCACAAGAAAACCACAGAAATATAACGCGCGACTCTAAGGTCGAAGGAATAACATCACTGGTCTCTATCTCAATATAAATACATGTTTGGTTGATGGAACTTCTAGATACAACAGAATAATGATATACAAGATATATAATGGGGGTACGATACAAGTAAACCCACCTACTAGCAAATCACCCGAAGGAAACTATGCCCGCAAAGCCGTAATGAAACCTGTACGGCAAACCTGCAAGAAACTGGGGCACAACGGGGGTGAGTTGCCAACTCGTGAATAGAAAAACATCTACGAAAAGAAATCGCATAAATAACACAATCCCAGGTCAATGATCATAATATATTCTCAAATATACGTACAACATGCAGCCTATAACAATGGCTAGGGTGAATATCTAACCCGAGTGTAATCTCATGTGCCCGTGTCAGTGCCTCAGGTAGCAATGTATGAATGCATGAAACAGAATGCACGTACTGAAGAAAACTGCTTTCATAAATCAGTGAGATTTCTGTATTTTAAAAGTGAGGTACCATAATTGAAATCAGCATAAAACAGTTCCCAGCATCGACACAAAACAAGTGTCTATATATCTCGATATCTCTGTATCACAATCTTTGTACCTCAATATCTCAAAATCTCAATATCTAGGGCGCCGTCAATCCAGACCGGCCCCTACCATCCATCTCAAGACCACGACGGTATCCTCCGGATATCCGACGCGTCGGGAAAAAATCACCGGTCGGTAGTGCTCCCCTGCCAGGCTCAATGTCAACAACACGATCCTTTTGCCCCGGGGTACCGCACCGGGCCCACCATGTACCCGAAACGGTTCCTCCACTCCTCGAATCGGGTATCGAAATCCATCAGCAAACTCATGGTGGACGACTCATACATCATAGGAAAACCGCACTTTTTATTTTAAAAGAGAGAAAAGGTTTATTTATGTTTTTGCGGTTTTCCTCCAAATCCAAGAAATCTCATGAAATCTGAATCCAAGTCATCAATAGCATGTAAACAGTGAATATGGGCATGAGAATCGATGAATGCGACACAACAGTGAATAATAACATGCATGAAGTAGCAGGCAATAACTACAATGTCTAACTAGTATATAAAGCAAGTACACTAATATCATGTCTAAACTATTAGCTAACAACCTATGTCAAATGAAATAATATTTTCTAAAGTGTTCGTGACATGGCAATTACCGATGAAGATGTGTGTGAGCCGGCAAGTAAGTGTACGTGGTACATACGCGTCATCGGTAATGGTGCTGGTGTCCTAACAACATGATATTAATAATAGGATATGAATCATAATATAAACATGCGATGCGGAGCGAACAACAATAATGAGCGGGAGCTGAATACTAGACGCAACTATAACTAATCTGCATTAATCTAATATAAGTCCTACAAATGGTGCCTTTTGAAATAACACGAATCATGGGGTTTTGAAAATAGGGGCTACGGTGTTTTTAAGAAAAGATACGTTTTTGAAATATCCGTAGAATCCCTTGACCAGTCTTTTAAAATACGCACGATTCGTAAGCTTTGAAATAGGTAGGAACCGAATCAAATCTAACAACTAACTAAACTAAAGGGCTAAGCTACAAGCTAGACTACAGGTAAGGAAACCGCTTAACATCTGAGTCGATACATATACATACCTGTATATATATTAGTCGGTGATCCCGCCTCAATAATATCATATCCGATACCATATCTATAATTAGACATCCCAAGTCAACAGTGCGGATCAATCATCAAGATATAGCTCGTACGTAAATCCGTCGTACGGCATCCCCAAATCTGGGTACGGGTCAATATCATATTTCTCACACTATTTCTCTGGTATCCTCTTTATCCAAGATCATAGTCTAGGGTACTGACCTATGTCTAGTACAATAGTAATATCCTCAATATACTCATGATCTGACTACTGATCGACAATCTCGTACAAACCGATATCGCAACCTCAACACAAATCTCATCGACTCAGCTCAATCCGAAGTATCATCCTCAAATCCGTATGTGAACACATAGTCCCATGCCCATGTGAACACATAACTATAAAGAATCCCATGAGCACATATAAATAGGAATGTATGCAAGTATGTATGTGTGTATGTGTAGTGGAACACTACCCTAGGGTTCGCAACACTAAAGTAATCCAACACCCCAATATCCATCCTAAACATCGTTATTAATCCCAAATAACATATAATAATTGTTGGTGTGTATACGCATCCGTACACAGCACCACGGACTGCGGGGGTGCTATACGCCATCCACCCGACTTCTCCCCGTAGATATAAATCTACTCACCTGGTCCTCGCTTGTCGGTGCCGACGTCGCCACGCGCTTGCTTGTCGTCTCAAAGTCCACATGGGGTACATATATATCATAACACACCATATCACATTAAAATCCGACTCATGACCAAAACGACACACGAATCCTACATAAATCAAAACCTATGGTTGCTTTCACAAATCAACCCAAAAACCCTCGACGTCGGTGTACAAACGCCAGACCATCGAGAAAAACCCAAATACACTCATTTTCACATTCACGAACACTAATTTTAATATAAAATAGGTTAAAACTCACAAAAACCCCAATTTCACTTAAAAAGTCATTTTTCCGAAAATCTAGCAAGCAAAATTCGCCGTTTTTGTACAAAACATGATGTTTTAACAATTCTAGTGACCAAGATGATAACTTAATATCTTAATTAAGTCATAAAAACAATTCCCATAATTTAATCTCATTAAATTCCAAAAACCCTAAAATTCTAGTATACAAAATACCAAAATTTTAACAATTTTATAGCAAAAATGCACAAACTACAATCCAGCTTGGATTTTCATGAACTAAAGTATTAAAATACACTTAATAATGTTAATGAAGTCATGAAAAAACCTAATTAGATTTTTAATCTCCGATTTGCAATTAAATTCCAAAACCTAGTTTGCATAAAATTCCAATTTTTAAAAATTACAAGTATCAAGTAGTAAACTAGCAACTAGGTTAGTTTTAGCATAACATTAACATGTTAATCCCCACATCAAGATCAATACCCAATGAAGAAAACCCTAATTTGATTTACAAACCCTTTTCTTGAATTTTTCCAACCAAGCAATTATACCTAATTAAACACCTAATTAGCTTCAAATGAGATATGATAGCAACAATTAAGTAACTAAGCAACAAACAAACCATGGAACAAGGATTTATACCTCACAAAACTTGAATCAAACATCCAACCTAGACTCACAAACTTGCTTCTTGCTCCAAGATCCATACTAGAATAGGTCAAGGAAAAATGGGTAAGACTTGGATTTGGGTTTTAGCTTGATTTGTGATGGAATTTTGGAGGTTTTTGATAGGTTTTTGATGAGCAATGAGAGGAGAAAATTGGGGGGCTGCACTTGGGGAGGGCTCGGCCAGAAATGGGGAAGGATGGGAGTGAAGTGTGTGGGTGTGGGGAGAAAAGTCAAGTCAAAGAAAGTCCAAGTCAACCCAACCAATACTTATATATATTACCCTTTCTTCTCATTTCTTTTCATTTCTTTTCTTTTAGCCATTCAAGTGGGAAAATGATGGGGCACTTGGGGATGATGATTTGGAGAGGGGAGAGAGGGTGTGGGTGAGTGTGGGTGAGGGAAAAAGATAAATGTATTACCCCAATTCCCATTAACACTAATTTCACCGAAAAAGCCTTTTTCTTCGATATTTTCTAAACCGTTTTGGCAAATCATTTCATTTCAAAAACCATATGATAAAATTTTGTTTAATGTGTTATGATGCACAAAATTTGTTTCAACTCATTCCAATTTGTAATTTTCCCTAATTAAATGTATTAGTGACGGCTTAAAATAATATTAAAATAATTAATTTCGGAAAAATTTTCAGAAAATTTGAAATTTCACCAGTGGCTCAATAAACACCAAATACTAGCAAATTCATAGCTAGAATATGTATATTTAATTTTATAATAAAGATATTTGTATTTTGACTTTTTACAGAAAACCCCCTTATTTTACCGTTTTTTCGAAATTTCACCGAAACGATTTTCAAAACGTTACAATCTTCCCCCCTTAAAGAAATTCGGTCCCCGAATTTGAATTAAAACTCTCCTCGCCCCAAATACTAAAATATTTCCGCCAAAACCATCAAATCGCCGGGGCTCCGAAATCATAAATATATAAACACATCATAGCGCAATGCATGCGCATGAGTAATGAGTAGATAACTCGAAATCAAAACTCCGTCAAGCATACCGCAATCATCGGAGTCAAGGTGAAGACACGAATGCCAAATCTCAAGCAAGACCGATATGCTATAAATCAGAACTGTACATGAAAATATCAGGAGGAAATGCATGCCAAATCCTTTAAGTTGCTATGCAATGCACATAACACTGCACAGTGGCGGATGTCTATTTTAAGAAAATAACTATATACATATATACTTTTGTTTGAAATGTACGTTCCGCCGTTTTGGGAAACAATCTAGAAGGGTTTTCATTGTTTTAAACGTTTCGCGTCATATCAGACACGTAGGTAAATACTGAGACTATAGCTCGCTTTTTGGAATTCCCTTCAATAGCTATCAATGCATGCAAAATATATTCAGGTACTGTCCTCTGACTAGTTCTGCTCAGTACGGAAACACATAGCAATATCATAAAAACGTACTTCTCTATAAGAAAAATCAATCCCAAAATACGCGTATGAATACTACGTGCGTCTGGTGCGCACGGAAATCAAAATCCAAATATGTGCCATTCATATGCACAGAAACAACATCTAAGTGCATCGGGTGTGCACGAAACATCTGTCGTAGGCAACAAGTGTGCCTGACAGCAAAATCAGGTGCATCTGACATGCACGAAAAATCTCGATTTAGTGCATCTGGTGTGCACCAAAATCACATCTCAAACCATGCGCTCAACATGTGCGAAAATCCAAGGCTGGTGCATCCATCATGCACGAAATCATGAAATCCAATATCAAGCGCCGAACATGCGCAAAATCAAATCAGGTGCACAAAACAAATATCGAGCATCACAATCGAAATCGAAGTCCAGTGCATCTAAGTGCACAAAAGGCATATCACTGCACTGCAAGCATATATAAACTATACAGAGTGCAGGAACCAAATCGTGTGCGTGCATACACACAAAATCAACTCAAATGTCTAAAACTGTAAAATCATAAACATGTGAAACCAAAGCACGAAGACGATATCAAGTGCAACACTGTGCAAAGATCGTAAATCCTCAATCATCAAAATCAAATCATGCGAATAAATCACCCAAAACATCAAAATCAATAATGGCGGAATAGTACCGCTCAAGTGCATCCTCTAAGAATCTCGGGCCAACTGTCACGGTCACTAGTGGGACGTCTCGTCGATGATCATGAACTCTGGCCTGCTGGTGTGCGTAACAATGACCACTCCTGGGTCAAGGTCTTCACTGTGAATTACCAATCTCTCGGTCCATCGGCTCATCGGCCCTGTCAGGTGTGCTAACGGGGATGATCTCTTTCTGGCACGTCTCTTGTCATCTCCCGGTCAATCATCGCGACCACTCGTAAGACAGCATATCACTGGCGTCGGTCTCTGGCTCTCTGAATGTACGTAACACATCTGATCCTGGGTGCAAGTATCATTGCAGCAGTGTCCTGGAAGGAATCCTGCTCACGGTCTCTTCCATGTCTCGTCTCTGCCAACTTTCTGGAAGTCATCGTCCTTTCCTATATCTGCATTTTGCTCTGGAACGACTGCATACTCATCGCGACTCCTTCTGGAAGGTAAATCCAAGTACCATGCCTCGGCATGCGCATCGCATCTCTGATGTCGGCGGAGTGGAACGTCATCTCATCTAGATCTGGTACGAACCTCTTACTTCACTTTTCTCTAATGTCGTCTGCTTTGGACTCGTCTCGTCGCGGCTGCATGGACTGAGCTCCAACGGCTATCCTCGTATCGGGAGTCTCCCAAGAAATGCATCTCACCACCTAGCATCCGAATTAAGTCGACCCATCCGATCGAGTCGTCAAAACCTCATAATCCCCTAAGAGCTCAACATCTTAGGCACAGTTTAATAGTATCGAGTACATACCACAACATCGTTGGTCCAGCCGTAGAAGGGCAAACCCAAGCCTCACTAATGGCGCCGTGGAACTGCCGCAAACCCGAAGGTTCAAAGGCTTTCACACGGTCATTATGTCGAGTTAGGGTTTCATTCTTCTAGAGGGACCATAGAATTGTCTGCATGTTTTTCCGACTACTTTAAACTTGGAATAATAGGTTTCTGACATTCGATCGTCTCTGTCAACTCTCAACGTCTCAGCGTGAAGTCGTCTCTAGCTGGAATCAATCTATCTGATGACCTCGCATCAGGGTAGGCGAACGATCCACATGTCCTAGTCATTCATCCTCGATGACTAGCGACCTTCTATCATCTCTTAGTACAACTCATTCTGCACTAACTCCAGCATCTGGGGCAATATCTCGTCGTTCGCAGCAATAACTGGCTCGCTCGTCTGCACACTGAACGGTGCCTCAATCATCAGGAGTAAGCAATACTTCAATGGTCATCAAAATCTGGCTGGCCTCTATCAGTGGCTCAATCCTCTAGTGCAAATCGGCATGTCCGAGTAATCTCATACAGCAATCCACCCAACGCTCATGGCGCGAAGACACAATGAAAAGACACATCTCTGCAATCGTGTGTCGCCGGAATCATGCCCTGGTCAGTCCTCGTTCTTGACGAGCTCATGCTGACCGCAACTCTAGCCGTAGCTCTCCCTGCCCGTAATCATGGCAGCAAAACCATAACTGGTACTGATGAGGCTAGATCGGAATGAATATAATACTGAGCAAGAAATGTACATCCTAAGGCTCCTTAAGTGGAGTAGCGTATCGTAAATATGCCGCGGAACATACCTACGGTACGTCACTCTACTTTAGTCACCTATTCCATCAACCAAGGGTCATCCTACGCTCCGAAGGTAAAACCTAACGCTCTGATACCAACTTTGTCACGACCCGAAAGTACGGAACATGACCGGCACTTAAACTACGAACGTCTCGAGGCGTACGTAATCTAAGTAAACCGAAAACCCAGAAATCCAAACCAAGAAAAGTAGTAGAGTGAAGGAAAACCAATTTAAAATCAAGTAGTTTTAATAGCATAAGCCGAGTTATGCGGTTTTAAAAACATCAAGTATTTCCTGAAAATTTCGGCAGAGTCTCCTTTGTAAATCTGGCTCCCAAACGGGATACAACATGAATAGTATACGAAATCAATAAAAAGGCATCCCCAAGCGGGAGCTAGATCTTCGTCAATCGACAGTCACAACCACACAAGCAATATAATATACAACGCCAACGGCGAGGATTAAAATTCAAAGGAAACTCAAAACCACAAGAAAACCACAGAAATATAACGCGCGACTCTAAGGTCGAAGGAATAACATCACTGGTCTTGTTCATATCATATTTTTGCATTTTTATACCGCCCAATTTTTATCACATTGCATATCGGAAGGTACTCTTGAGCCGTGTTTGCTAGTCAATTGCAGGATACAGGTTCTCGGCTCTGAACGGTGAAATTCATGGAAAAACACGACAAAACCCGGGTTCCTGCCAACCACAGATAAAACACGGATCTCCGCTCTTTATCCGTCTGTTGCCACACACCAGTTTAAGAGACAAAATGGCAAATCGATGTCATTTTCATGCACAAGGCTCAATGGCAACACAAGATCCAAGAAATCTACGCGGAGCTCGAGGAAATCATGACAAAAAGATCCACATCAAATCACCTATTGCTCAACAGAAATTCTGGAAAAATAGTGAAGAAAATCTGAGAAATATCATATACCAGACTCATAGGCACAGCATAACAGGGAAGTACAAAAAATCCCACTCCCTAATTCCTCCATACAGCCGTGTAACCGCGGCAAATAGGGGGTCTAGGCCGCGGTTCCGCCGCCATACAGGCGCCGCACTTGATGGTTTTTTGGGGGTAGATTTGTCTTTTTACATGGGTCCAGAATGTTGCCCTAGAATTTCTGTTGCCTGCCTATAAATAGTCCAGAACTTGCCAAAGCCAAGGGTGCTTAATCTTGTATTTTTTAGGGTTTAGAATACTTGTTTCTTCTTCCTCTTCTCATCTCTTCTCCATTGAAAAACTTGTAGTGAGCTTTTGTGAGTGAAGAATGATGAATAAAGAAGTTCCTTTTGTTATTATATCTTGTCTTGTTCTTTAGTTAAATTATTATTGCTTGTAATTTTCATTTGTTAACTTAATTGTTGTTATTTCTTGTTGTTTCTTTCTTTTCTCTTTTCCTTTATCCTTAAACAACCATGACGCTTACGCTTGATCCTTGCCAAGGTGAGGTCGCAAATAGCTAGTTGTTATCTTCTAATCTCCTTCTTTCTATCTTCCTCTTTTGTTTTGTTTTCTTTTCATTATGATGTGTGAGTAGTTTCATACTTGTTAGGGTAGGATAAGGGAAGTTTGAGAGAAGAAATCTCTCTCACTTCTTCCTTGCCCGACATCTTAAATCGACTCCCGTTAATTGAACCACAATCCGCTCCCTTCGGCACCCTATCCTACATGATAGCGGTGATTCCGTAGTGAGACCGGTTGTGGTTGAATTAACCTGAGGTTATGGCTAAGAGCCAAGAACGGACGGACAAGCACCAAAAGGAAGAACTTAAGCGTTGGAAAGCCTAGCTTATACTCGCAAGTTCCTTCCTAGTCGTGCTAATCCCCGTTGTTGCCGATTACCGTAACACCGATATTAAGAGTGGCAACGAAAGAGGTGAGCGACTCCTAACTCAAACTAACCTAATCCTAACCCTAACAAGCTCTCTTTACATATCATTTTAACACTTAATTAATCACAACAAAATCTGGAAAACTGGACTTAACTCGTTAAAACACTTAGAAAAAGATTCCCATCTCCCTGCGGACGACCCATACTCAACCGGCTAGTTACAAGCGAAACCGTTTTGATTGCGGTAATTAACTAAACTTGAACACGCAGAACCTCTACCACTCAAATGGCGTTGTGCCGGGGAGACGGTAGTTTATTTCTTTGTGTAATTTCGGGTTAACTTGTGAATATATAACCGAAAAACAAAACAAAAAAAAATATATACTTCGTAAAAAATCATCTGGTTATTTTTGATTTTTTTTGTGCAAGTGTGCAGGATAATACGGAGTTCAAGTTCAGTGCCAAAGACGTGGGAAGATAGACCCATATTTCGCGGATACACCGCGACGGATCAAAACGAAGCAAACGGTCTACTGTAAAAATCTGGAGCATATACAGTGAGCAAATCAAGATTCAGCAAATCCAGACAAGCAGAGGACTCCCAGACCAGCATACAGAAAAAATTGGAAGCCCAATCTCTCTGTTCAGTCGCGGAACCGCGGCCTAAGCAGGTGTTTGGCCGCGGAACCGCGGCCATCTGGAGCCTTCAATGTGCCAAAATTTTTGTGGGTTTTCCTTTTCTCCTCCCCACTCCTCTGGACTCCAATAAACTGTGTTTTCTGCAGCATTCTTTGCGCAAACTCTCTTCCCCCTTCCAATAAACTGTTCTTGTGCAGGATTCTTTGCGCCGCGCTAAAATAAAAATTGTTTGCAGTTGATTTGTTACTGCTTTGCATTTATTAATACGGACTTAAGGGGCTTGAAACCAATTCAGATTGGGTGGGGATTTCATCACCCTTCCCAGGACCCCAGAAATCACAAAAAGCATATGCATTGACCATTGTTAAATTAAAAAAATACTAGACTCAGCCCTAAGGACTTCGCGCTCAATAGGACAGAGGACTAGTTACAGGCATCGGCCGTTTATCCTATCTGACTTTTGCGGTTCTAGGCAAGTGTGACGAAGGCAAGTGGTTATTTAATTAAGGAACTTCGCGAAAGCGTTGGATAACCTCCCACTTACCTGGCACTTATCTGGCCGCATTTGACGGAGAAGAGGCGGTTTGAGGTCCTATTTCTAGCCCTCTGGAACAGTTAGGAGCTGTCTAGCAGACCTAGGTGACCCTAGATCTAGGTGAGATTGTGCATATCTTGTTTGTGATTGCTTAAAGCCATAAGTCCGTACATATTTCTATAAAGCTCTTTCTAAAAAAAAAGGAAAAAAATCAAAAACTTTTATAAAAACTTGCCCTTTGTCGCCAAATCCATTTTTCACCCACCACCCATCGTTTTTCTCCAATGACGTTTTCTTACCCTCACCTTCTCCGCTTTGACTATACTAAACTCGTTTAGTGTATGTCCGCTTGGACTCGGGACACTAGCGCCCGCCTAGTCCGCGTTACGTTAGTCGCTACCGACTACGCGATCGACTCAGACGTCGAAACTCCGTCCACTCCTCTTTCACCCCTTCCTTTGCCGGCCAACTCCGACGTTGACCGGAATTCTGTTCATACATCTTCACCTTCACCATCACCAACCTCTTCTTCCGCGATGTCAGGATTTAATCCGAACATCTCTTTGACTACCCCTGGATTGGCTCCACCTCCTACGGAGACCAATAACCCACCACCACCGCCTGTTGTAGCGCCGCAGCGAATCGCGCTCCAGGATTGTTTCTATCCTACCCGTTCTGCACTTCCCACCTGCCTTTCTCTTCCACCGGCCAATGGGGATAATTTTGAAATTAAGCCCCACTTCATCAACATGCTTCCACGATTTCATGGGCTTGAATCTGAAGATGCCTATATCTTCATCAATAAATTTCAAAACGTTTGTGCCATGATGAAAACTACCCAACTGTCGGACGATGCTATACGTCTACGGGTCATTCCGTTCACTTTATGCGATCTTGCTGAAAAATGGCTGTATAGCACCGCTTCCCACTCCATAACCAGTTGGGACGAGTTTGTAGAAGCGTTTCTAAAGAATTTTTATCCGAATCATAAAACCGCAAGGATTTGCAATGAAATCAACCAATTCTCTCAGCTTCCTTCTGAACCCTTCTGGAAGTGCTTTGACCGGTACAAAGACCTTCTTGTTCAGTGTCCTCACCACGGTATAGAGAAATGGCAACTTTTCCAAACCTTATACGAGAGCCTGAACCCAGCAACCAAGCAGTTGTTGGAAACCATCTGTCAGGGCCACTTCCTATCAAAATCTGACGAGGAAGCGTGGCAATTCTTTGACGACCTTGCGGAGCAAACGCTACAATGGGAGAGCACCAGACCGACTTCTTCTTCTTCTACCTCCACTTCTACCGGTCAGTCTAGGGTAGGAATTCACCAACTTGATGTCTCTATTGCGATGAAAGCTGAAATGGCTGCAATAACGAGAAAGCTTGAAGCGATAGAGAGCAAATTCTCTTCTCCTGCTCCTACCCCTGTTCTTCCCCTTCGTACCATTTGTGCCTGTTGTTCCGATCCTTCTCACTTAACTGAAGAGTGTCCTTACAATCCACCATCGCAAGGACAGGATCAGGTTAATGCTGCATTCCAGCAAAGACCGAGGAATGATCCATACTCTTCCACTTACAATCCCGATTGGAGGAACCACCCCAATTTCGCCTGGAATCAGAATCAGAATCAATTCCAAGGCAACAATTTCCAGAGGGCCCCGCAACAACAAACTCAACATCAGTTTCAGCAGCCCTTCCAACCCCAACCCTTCCAAAATCAGACGAACAACTTTGCACCCAACAATTCTTTTCCACCAAACAACTTTGTTCCGTCAAACAACGATAAGGTTTCCTCGCTCGAACGAAGTCTGGAGGAGTTCGTTAAACAATCGACACAATCCACCGCCAAAATCCAGTCTTCCATTCAGTCCTTAGTGCAACACACTTCCGCTCACGGGCAAAGCATCAAGACCATCGAGGCCCAGATTGCATAGCTGAACGCGGCCTTAAGCGAGCGAGAGAAGGGGAAGCTCCCGTCCCAGCCACTCCCAAATCCCGGTCACCCACATAATGTACATGTTGCTCTTGAACAACAGAATCATAATGTGAGTGCCGTGACCACATTGAGATCGGGAAGGATGCTGCAAAACAACATTGGCACACGGATCAACGATGACACCCCGGCCGCTTTTTCTTCTTCTACTTGTTCTTCTTCTTCTTCTCCTGCTTCTTCGTCTTCTGAGCCTATTCTCCATTCTTCAAAAGGCTCTCCTTCCTTTTCTTCTGCTCTGAACGGATCCACTTCTCACTCCACGAAAACACCTGTTCTGGGATCCGTTCCAACTCCACAATCTCCTCCTCCAACATTAGACTCAACCAATTTTAAAAATGTTCCATTTCCAAACCGGTTGAGGTCTAATAAACAAAATCCTCAGATGGAGAAGATTCTGGAGTTATTTAAGCAGGTTAACATTAACATTCCTCTTTTAGATGCTGTCCAACAAGTCCCGTCCTACGCGAAAATCTTAAAGGACTTGTGCACGAAAAAGGGGAAGTCTCAGGTACCCAAGAAAGTTTTCTTGGCTAATGCTGTGAGTGATGCCCTTACCCAATCTTTACCACAAAAACGGAAGGACCCTGGCTGTCCTACGATTTCTATTACTATTGGGGATAAGAAAATCAACCGCGCACTATTAGATCTTGGTGCCAGTGTTAACCTGCTTCCGTACTCAGTATACAAGCAATTAGGCGTAGGAGAGCTGAAACCCACACACTGCACTCTCCAAATGGCCGACCGATCGATCACCCATCCTAGGGGTGAGCTAGAGGATGTGTTAATAAAAGTCGGGGACTTCATATTCCCTGTTGACTTCATTGTATTAGAAACACAGCCTGTAGCTAACCCCCGGAATCAAATTCCGGTGATACTCGGTCGCCCATTCCTTGCAACCTCAAATGCTGTGATCAATTGTCGCAATGGTTCGATGAACCTCTCTTTTGGAAACATGACGATTGAACTCAACATTTTTAGGTTGGGGAATCAGCCCGCCGAACCTAATGCTCATATACTGGACGTCTGCTCGATCCAGGAGATCACCCCAGAAGAATGTGAATTCGAGGAGTTTCTGTTTGATCACGATAATCTTAACGCCACTAGTGCGTTCCTCCTCGAACCTGCTGCTGTTTCTGCACCTGACAACGACTACGAGTGTTTCACATTCTCGAACGATCTTAGCCACGCACAACCCGAGTTTGAATCTTTCGAATTTCCGGATGAGTTACCTGAACCATCCAACTCGGTCGCCTACACTCGTTTTGAACCTTTGCTGGAGTCCTTTGAGTTCGAGACCTCTGCACCAATCTTTCCTTCAATCGTTTCACCTTCAGCGCTCGAACTCAAGCCTTTGCCGTCTCACCTTAAGTACGCTTACTTAGGTGAGAACGAGACCCTCCCTGTCATCATTTCGGCTTCTCTAGCTCCAGAGCAAGAGAAAGCCCTTCTTGCGGTCTTACACAGCAACAGGCAAGCTTTTGGCTGGTCCATGGCGGACATCAAGGGGATTAGTCCCCTGATCGTTGAGCATCACATTCATCTGATGGATGATGCCAAACCAGCCCGGGATCCACAAAGACGTCTCAATCCAGTCATGAAAGAGGCTGTGAAGAAGGAGATCGTAAAATGTCTAGATAGTGGTATCATTTACCCTATCTCTGATAGCCAGTGGGTTAGCCCCATCCACGTTGTCCCCAAGAAATCAGGTATAACGGTCATCACTAACGAGGCGAACGAGTTAATCCCTACTCTCACCCAAACTGGGTGGCGAGTGTGCATTGATTACAGAAAACTCAACGCCGCAACGCGGAAAGACCACTTTCCGCTACCTTTCATTGACCAAATGCTTGAACGATTGGCCGGACACGAGTACTACTGCTTTCTTGATGGCTACTCCGGCTATAATCAGATTTCCATCGCCGAAAAAGACCAGGACAAGACCACTTTCACTTGTCTTTTCGGCACATTCGCATATCGTCGCATGCCTTTTGGGTTATGCAATGCGCCCGCAACCTTCCAGCGGTGTATGATGGGAATCTTCTCAGACATGGTGGAAAAATTTCTGGAGATCTTCATGGATGATTTCTCCATCTTCGGCGATTCCTTCAACGAGTGTTTGCTGCATCTTGACGCTGTCCTTACCCGATGTAAGGACAAGAATCTCACTTTGAATTGGGAGAAGTGCCACTTCATGGTGCGCGAAGGTATTGTCTTATGACATATCATCTCGCAAAATGGCATAGAGGTTGACAAAGCGAAGATTGAGGTCATTTCCAATCTCCCTCCTCCCCGATGCGTCAGAGATATCCGAGCCTTCCTTGGCCATGCCGGTTTCTATAGACGGTTCATCAAGGACTTTAGCAAGATTGCTAGGCCCTTGACTCTTTTGCTGGCCAAGGACACGCCTTTCGACTTCAACTCGAGCTGTGTGACTGCATTCGAGTCATTGAAACGCTCACTCACTTCTGCTCCCGTTCTTTCTTCACCTGACTGGACGCACCCATTTGAGATTATGTGCGATGCATCCGACTTTGCCATTGGTGCTGTCCTTGGACAACACATCAACAAGATGCCGCACGTAATCTATTATGCGAGCCGAACCCTGAACGACGCCCAACTCAATTATACAACAACTGAGAAGGAATTCTTGGCTGTTGTATTCGCTTTAGAAAAGTTCAGGCCCTACCTCATCGGCTCTCCAGTCATTATCTACACAGACCATTCTGCTCTACGCCATCTTTTTGCGAAGAAAGATGCAAAATCTCGGTTAATACGTTGGATCCTCTTGCTTCAAGAGTTTGACCTTGTCATTAAGGACAAACGAGGATGTGAAAACGTAGTTGCCGACCATCTCTCACGACTTCCTTCTTCGCCTTCGCTTCCAATTCCAATCAACGACGTTTTCCCGGATGAACAGCTCTTGACGGTATCTTGCGAACCCTGGTTCGCAGATATTGTGAACTATTTGGCCACGGGATTACTACCGACTGAATGGTCAAGTCAGGACAGACTTCGCTTCTTATCCCAAGTAAAACACTTTTACTGGGACAAAACCTATCTGTTCAAGTACTGTCCCGACCAGATTATTCGTCGGTGTGTCCCTGACGAGGAATTCAAGAGTGTTCTGTTGTTTTGCCACGATCAAGCGTGTGGCGGGCATTTTAGCCCCAGAAAGACAGCTGAGAAGATCTTGCAATGTGGTTTCTACTGGCCACAACTCTTCAAAGACGCTCATGACTATTGCAAGACTTGCTCCCGGTGCCAACACATGGGCCGGATATCCAGGAGGAACGAGATGTCGCTCCAACCGATCTTGGTTGTGGAGATTTTCGATGTTTGGGGGATAGATTTCATGGGGCCGTTTCCCAGCTCTTTTGGGAACATGTACATCCTTCTCGTTGTTGATTACGTCTCTAAATGGGTCGAGGCTGTGCCCAGCCGGACTAACAACAACAAGGTTGTCGTTAGGTTTCTTAAAGAAAACATTTTTTCCCGGTTTGGGCACCCCCGAGCGATCATTAGCGACAATGGAAGTCATTTCTGCAATAAGACTTTCGAGGCCTTGATGCTGAAATATTCCATTAATCATAAGCTCTCTACGCCCTACCACCCCCAAACCTGCGGGCAGGCCGAACTTTCAAATCGGCAAATCAAGCAGATACTGGAGAAGACGGTTTCCAAGAACCGAAAAGATTGGTCGCTGAAACTCACTGATGCCCTTTGGGCATTTCGTACCGCTTATAAGACCGATCTTGGCATGTCTCCCTATCGGCTTGTCTACGGAAAAGCCTTCCACCTACCTGTCGAAATAGAGCATCGCGCATTTTGGGCGATAAAGGAGTTGAATTTGTCTCTCGAAGATGCGGGCAGCCATCGAAAGCTGCAGTTGAACGAATTAAGCGAGCTTAGGGATGAGGCTTACGATAACGCGGTTGTTGTTAAGAATCGAACGAAGGTGTTTCACGATAAACACCTTTTGCGCAAAACCTTCGTACCTGGCCAACAGGTACTGCTTTAGGACACCAGACTTCACTTCCATCCAGGAAAGCTCAGATCTCGATGGAAAGGGCCGTATTTTGTGCGGAATGTGTATCCGCAGGGCGCTGTGGATTTGGAAAATCCGAAGGACGGTTCATTTTTCAAAGTGAATGGACACCGACTCAAACCGTACCTTAGCACCGACCCAACAGAGGAGCTCCTGTTCTTACAGGAGCCGGTTTACCCAGCATAATCTTCCTCTGCCTACCTCCAAACTTCGGTTATCCAGCCAAGAACAGTGGACACTGTTCCAAATAAGTTTGGGGGTATGTATAAACCATTTTGTATATATTTGTGGATATTCTTTTTTTTCTTTAAAAACAAAAACCAAAAAAAAAAAAATTGTGTATCACTAACCGACAATTTTGACCCTTCAAATGATCTCTTCATGCAATGACAGTGAGGACACTGTCCAGTTAAAGTTTGGGGGTACGCTCGGTACGCATTTCTAACCTTCGCATTCACATGTATATTTTGCATCTGCATACTAAATCCATAAAATCCATAAAAATCTGAAAATTTTCTAAAAACATAAAAACTTTTCTGTCAAGTTAGCTAGTGTGAGGACTCTGATTCAACATTTCGACGGTTTTGTTTGATAAAATAAGAATAACTAAATCTTATGTTTAGATTTTGAAAACCTGAAAGATAACTCTCCTTTGAAGTTAACTATAGCTGATATACGTCTTTACATCACACTACACGTGTCATGAGTTTTGGAAATTAGATGACAAGTCTTTTATGTTTAAAAACTTTTAAACAGATAAATGATTTTCTGAGGATCAAATAGGTTTGTTCTGAAATAAGTAATACCAAGCATAGTTTATGAATTAAAGCGAATATGAAGGAATGTTATTGATGCCGTAATTGGAACTAAGTCTGAAAAATAACCCATCTTGAACTTGATTGGAATGATTACACACCGAACCCACTAAACACGTCTTTTATCCAAAAAATAACTAAACTGCCGGTTATATCTCCGTTCGTATTAAATCATCTGATTTTCACGCCAAACTGCCTTTTGTTTTTGGACCTAGGTAACTTGAGTAATTAAGTCCGCTGGGGTGTTTCTACACCTAATGCCCTAAAACCAAATGGTTTGGGTGCATTGGCCCAAAGCTCGCTAAGAAGCCTAAAAAGTCCAGATTAAAACAAAATCAAGCAAGTGTTCTCTCCGAGTTAAAATTCCTAAAGGTTCTTTGTGTGAGAATAATCTTGATAAAATACATGCTTTTATAAAAAAATTAGCGGAGATATGAAGGTTTTATTCTATGATAAAGACTATTGCACGTTCACAGAGGTGTGTATGAAATGAAAACAAGAAAAAGGTGGAGTGAAGAATAAGACCTAGTTTCCTGTTAAGGAAAATAGAAATTCTAAAGTTGAAACCTTACTGGGAAACGAAACTTGAAAAATGCTTAACTCTTTATAAAACTTATGTGATCCTTTTAAAATTGTTATCTGGGCTTTATTGTGTGACATGATGACTTTAATCGATCCTTTTGTAACTTAACCACACTATTTGCACTACACGTAAAGACATATAAAATCTGTAGTTAAATAAAAAGCGAGGTGTGAAAAATAAAGGTTCGATAGTCTAGACTTAGGATCATAGAATTGTTATTTTCTGAAACAAAACTTTAGGGGTTTGAATCATAGTTATTTTACAAAACTAGCTTGACCGGATTTTGTGGGTAGTATCCGGTGAAAACCCTCAGGAGACAACACTCCTCCTACTAGGGACACCTAGAGGTTCAACGGCTTGTTGCACATGCTCAGTGCAATCGCGTTCCCTGCGAAAGTGAGGTTAGGAAATTTTTTTGTGAATAAATTGGCTTTGCTCGGGACGAGCAAATGATAAGTTTGGGGGTATTTGTTCATATCAGATTTTTGCATTTTTATACCGCCCAATTTTTATCACATTGCATATCGGTAGGTACTCTTGAGCCGTGTTTGCTAGTCAATTGCAGGATACAGGTTCTCGGCTCTGAACGGTGAAATTCAAGGAAAAACATGACAAAACCCAGGTTCCTGCCAACCACAGATAAAACACGGATCTCCGCTCTTTATCCGTCTGTTGCCACACACCAGTTTAAGAGACAAAATGGCAAATCGATGTCATTTTCATGCACAAGGCTCAATGGCAACACAAGATCCAAGAAATCTAAGCGGAGCTTGAGGAAATCATGACAAAAAGATCCACATCAATCACCTATTGCTCAACAGAAATTCTGAAAAAATCGTGAAGAAAATCTGAGAAATATCATATACCAGACTCATGGGCACAGCATAACAGGGAAGTACAAAAAAGCCCACTCCCCAATTCCTCCATACGGCCGCGGAACCGCGGCCAATAGGGGGTCTAGGCCGTGGTTCCGCGGCCATACAGGCGCCGCACTTGATGGTTTTTTGGGGGTAGATTTGTCTTTTTACATGGGTCCAGAATGTTGCCCTAGAATTTCTGCTGCCTGCCTATAAATAGTCCAGAACTTGCCAAAGCCAAAGGTGCTTAATCTTGTATTTTTTAGGGTTTAGAATACTTGTTTCTTCTTCCTCTTCTCATCTCTTCTCCATTGAAAAACTTGTAGTGAACTTTTGTGAGTGAAGAATGATGAATAAAGAAGTTCCTTTTGTTATTATATCTTGTCTTGTTCTTTAGTTAAATTATTATTGCTTGTAATTTTCATTTGTTAACTTAGTTGTTGTTATTTCTTGTTGTTTCTTTCTTTTCTCTTTTCCTTTATCCTTAAACAACCATGACGCTTACGCTTGATCCTTGCCAAGGTGAGGTCGCAAATAGCTAGTTGTTATCTTCTAATCTCCTTCTTTCTATCTTCCTCTTTTGTTTTGTTTTCTTTTCATTATGATGTGTGAGTAGTTTCATACTTGTTAGGGTAGGATAAGGGAAGTTTGAGAGAAGGAAATCTCTCTCACTCTTTCCTTGCCCAACATCTTAAATCGACTCCCGTTAATTGAACCACAATCCGCTCCCTTCGGCACTCTATCCTACATGATAGCGGTGATTCCGTAGTGAGACCGGTTGTGGTTGAATTAACCGGAGGTTATGGCTAAGAGCCAAGAACGGACGGACAAGCACCAAAAGGAAGAACTTATGCGTTGGAAAGCCTAGCTTATACTCGCAAGTTCCTTCCTAGTCGTGCTAATCCCCGTTGTTGCCGATTACCGTAACACCGATATTAAGAGTGGCAACGAAAGAGGTGAGCGACTCCTAACTCAAACTAACCTAATCCTAACCCTAACAAGCTCTCTTTACATATCATTTTAACACTTAATTAATCACAACAAAATCTGGAAAACTGGACTTAACTCGTTAAAACACTTAGAAAAAAATTCCCATCTCCCTGCGGACGACCCGTACTCAACCGACTAGCTACAAGCGAAACCGTTTTGATTGCGGTAATTAACTAAACTTGAACACGCAGAACATCTACCAATCAGGTCTCTATCTCAAAATAAATACATGTTTGGTTGATGGAACTTCTAGATACAACAGAATAATGATATACAAGATATATAATGAGGGTACGATACAAGTAAACCCACCTACTAGCAAATCACCCGAAGGAAACTATGCCCGCAAAGCCGTAATGAAACCTGTACGGCAAACCTGCAAGAAACTGGTGCACAACAGTGGTGAGTTGCCAACTCATGAATAGAAAAACATCTACGAAAAGAAATCGCATAAATAACGCAATCCTAGGTCAATGATCATAATATATCCTCAAATATACGTACAACATGCAGCCTATAACAATGGCTAGGGTGAATATCTAACCCGAGTGTAATCTCATGTGCCCGTGTCAGTGCCTCAGGTAGCAATGTATGAATGCATGAAACAGAATGCACGTACTGAAGAAAACTGCTTTCATAAACCAGTGAGATTTCTGTATTTTAAAAGTGAGGTACCATAAATGAAATCAGCATAAAACAGTGCCCAGCATCGACACAAAACAAGTGTCCAATTATCTCGATATCTCTGTATCACAATCTCTGTACCTCAATATCTCAAAATCTCAATATCTAGGGCGCCGTCAATCCAGACCGGCCCCTACCATCCATTTTAAGACCACGATGGTATCCTCCGGATATCCGACGCGTCGGGAAAAAATCACCGGTCGGTAGTGCTCCCCTGCCAGGCTGAACGTCAACAACACGATCCTCTTGCCCCGGGGTACCGCACCGGACCCACCATGTACCCGAAACGGTTCCTCCACTCCTCGAATCGGGTATCGAAATCCATCAGCAAACTCATGGTGGACGACTCATACATCATAGGAAAACCGCACATTTTATTTTAAAAGAGAGAAAAGGTTTATTTATGTTTTTGCGGTTTTCCTCCAAATCCAAGAAATCTCATGAAATCCGAATCCAAGTCATCAATAGCATATAAACAGTGAATATAGGCATGAGAATCCATGAATGTGACACAACAGTGAATAATAACATGCATGAAGTAGCAGGCAATAACTACAATGTCTAACTAGCATATAAAGCAAGTACACTAATATCATGTCTAAACTATTAGCTAACAACCTATGTCAAATGAAATAGTATTTTCTAAAGTGTTCGTGACATGGCAATTACCGATGAAGATGTGTGTGAGACGGCAAGTAAGTGTACGTGGTACATACGCGTCATCGGTAATGGTGCTGGTATCCTAACAGCATGATATTAATAATATGATATGAATCATAATATAAGCATGCGATGCGGAGCGAACAACAATAATGAGCGGGAGTTGAATACTAGACGCAACTATAACAAATCTGCATTAATCTAATATAAGTCCTACAAATGGTGCCTTTTGAAATAACACAAATCATGTGGTTTTGAAAATAGGGGCTACGGTGTTTTTAAGAAAAGATACGTTTTTGAAATATCCGTAGAATCCCTTGTCCTGTCTTTTAAAATACGCACGATTCGTAAGCTTTGAAATAGGTAGGAACCGAATCTAATCTAACAACTAACTAAACTAAAGGGCTAAGCTACAAGCTAGACTACAAGTAAGGAAAACGCTTAACATCTGAGTCGATACATATACATACCTGTATATATATTAGTCGGTGATCCCGCCTCAATAATATCATATCCGATACCATATCTATAATTAGACATCCCAAGTCAAGAGTGCGGATCAATCATCAAGATATAGCTCGTACTTAAATCCGTCGTACGGCATCCCCAAATCTGGGTACGGGTCAATATCATATTCCTCACACTATTCCTCTGGTATCCTCTTTATCCAAGATCATAGTCTAGGGTACTGACCTATGTCTAGTACAATACTAATATCCTCAATATACTCATGATCTGACTACTGATCGACAATCTCGTACAAACCGATATCGCAACCTCAACACAAATCTCATCGACTCAGCTCAATCCCAAGTATCATCCTCAAATCCGTATATGAACACATAGTCCCATACCCATGTGAACACATAACTATAAAGAATCCTATGAGCACATATAAATAGGAATGTATGTGTGTATGTGTAGTGCAACACTACCCTAGGGTTCGCAACACTAAAGTAATCCCACACCCCAATATCCATCCTAAATATCGTTATTAATCCCAAATAACATATAATAATTGTTGGTGTGTATACGTATCCGTACACACCACCACGGACTGCGGGGGTGCTATACGCCATCCACCCGACTTCTCCCCGTAGATATAAATTTACCCACCTGGTCCTCGCTCGCCGGTGCCGACGTCGCCACGCGCTTGCTTGTCGTCTCAAAGTCCACATGGGGTACCTACATATCATAACGCACCATATCGCATTAAAATCCGACTCATGACCAAAACGACACACGAATCCCACATAGGTCAAAACCTATGGTTGCTTTCACAAATCAACCCAAAAACCCTCGACGTCGGTGTACAAACGCCAAACCATCGAGAAAAACCCAAATACACTCATTTGCACATTCACGAACACTAATTTTAATATAAAATAGGTTAAAACTCACAAAAACCCCAATTTCACTTAAAATGTCATTTTTCCGAAAATCTAGCAAGAACAATTCGCCGTTTTTGTATAAAACATGATATTTTAACAATTCTAGTGACCAAGATGATAACTTAATATCTTAATTAAGTAATAAAAACAATTCCCATAATTTAATCTCATTAAATTCCAAAAACCCTAAAATTCTAGTTTACAAAATACCTAAATTTTAACAATTTTATAGCAAAAATACACAAACTACAATCTAGCTTGGATTTTCATGAACTAAAGTATTAAAATACACTTAATAATGTTAATGAAGTCATGAAAAAACCTAATTAGATTTTTAATCTCCCATTTGCAATTAAATTCCAAAACCTAGTTTGCATAAAATTCCAATTTTTAAAAATTACAAGTATCAAGTAGTAAACTAGCAACTTGGTTAGTTTTAGCATAACATTAACATGTTAATCCCCACATCAAGATCAATACCTAATGAAGAAAACCCTAATTTGATTTACAAACCCTTTTCTTGAATTTTTCCAACCAAGCAATTAAACCTAATTAAACACCTAATTAGCTTTAAATGAGGTATGATGCAACAATTAAGTAACTAAGCAACAAACAAACCATGGAACAAGGATTTATACCTCACAAAACTTGAATCAAACATCTAACCTAGCCTCACAAACTTGCTTCTTGCTCCAAGATCCATACTAGAATAGGTCAAGGAAAAATGGGTAAGAGTTGGATTTGGGTTTTAGCTTGATTTGTGATGGAATTTTTGAGGTTTTTGATAGGTTTTTGACGAGGAAATGAGAGGAGAAAATTGGGGGGCTGCACTTGGGGAGTGCTCGGCCAGAAATGGGGAAGGATGGGAGTGAAGTGTGTGGGTGTGGGGAGAAAAGTCAAGTCAAAGAAAGTCCAAGTCAACCCAACCAATACTTATATATATTACCCTTTCTTCTCATTTCTTTTCATTTCTTTTCTTTTAGCCATTCAAGTGGGAAAATGATGGGGCACTTGGGGCTGCTGATTTGGAGAGGGGAGAGAGGGTGTGGGTGAGTGTGGGTGAGGGAAAAATATAAATGTATTACCCCAATTTCCATTAACACTAATTTCACCGAAAAAGCCTTTTTCTTCGATATTTTCTAAACCGTTTTGGCAAACCATTTCATTTCAAAAACCATATGATAAAATTTTGTTTAATGTGTTATGATGCAAAAAATTTGTTTCAACTCATTCCAATTTGTAATTTTCCCTAATTAAATGTATTAGTGACGGCTTAAAATAATATTAAAATAATTAATTTCGGAAAAAATTTCAGAAAATTTGAAATTTCACCAGTGGCTCAATAAACACCAAATACTAGCAAATTCATAGCTAGAATATGTATATTTAATTTTATAATAAAGTTATTTGTATTTTGACTTTTTACAGAAAACCCCCTTATTTTACCGTTTTTTCGAAATTTCACCGAAACGATTTTCAAAACGTTACAGTTGCCTCATGAGGGTTTTCTGCGGATTGCACCCACAAAATTCTATAATAAAAGGAAAACTATGAAAGTTACATATAAAGATAAGAATTATAAAAGAAAGACTTTGAAAATCAGAGTTTCCAACTACACTAGCTTTTCAGTTGTCACGAGCCATATCTTAATTGTCATGTAAAGATGTTAGAAATCACGTTATCCCTCGATAAAACATCGTATTTATTCTTCATTCCTATCTTTCTTCCAAACACTGATCATATATCCGTACGTGTGTGTACAAGACATCCCTACACTCGGAGAATTCAATTCAAGCTATCATACTCTTGTTCATCTACCTCAGTATTTTTTTAGTCGGTGAATATTAGATGGAATTGCTCACACATTTTTCATGCGATCGTTAATACTTCTTGAGGTACTAACCGACCGATTACTCGTGTGCTTGCATATTAGACATAAATAGCAATTTCCTCGTCTTGCAACACCAAAGGTGTAACGTTTTAGAAATCGTTTTGTGAATGTTTCCGCTTTTGGGTGAAATTTGTCGGTATTTTCTGTTTTATACCGACTGTGATCAAACGGCCATATCGACTTGCCAGCACCTAGTTTAGCTAAAATAAAGCTAGTGCGCAAACTTTGGAGGTATATGGGACGTTTTGGTCCAATTTGAATTTTTCCCAATTTTAATGTTATTTTAATGCTGTAATCACATGTTGGGAAAATCTTCTCTTTGCGTCTTTTCTTTAAATTTTTCTTGTGTGAATCTAAACCACATAACATCTAAATGATTGTGTGGACAAGGATTTAAGTGAAAAAGAAAAGAAAAGAAAAGAATAGAAAAGAAGATGCATGCATGTGTGAATTTTGGTGTGAATGCATTAAATTGCATTAAATGCTTGCAATTTCTTGGAAATTCCCTTCACCCTCTCCCCTTGGCCGACCTCTCCATCTCCTTGTTCTGCCCTTGTGCATTATTTCTCTCATTTCTTCACAATTCATTCACAAATCTTCAAGTCTTCATCAAAAGTTCATAAAAATCCCATTTTTTCTTCATGTTTTGCCTCTTGCTTGCTTTGGAGTGCACAAAGCTTGGTTCTTTGGCTTCTTTGGTGTAGGTAATGTTCTTTTGCTGTTCTTTAAGTGTTTTTAGTGTAGCTTAGATTTTTAGATTCAGTTTAGAATGTTTAAAGTTAGGGTTTGTGTGTAATATCGTATTTTAGTGTCGATTTTTTGTCTCGGATGATCTGGTGTGAAACTAATTGTGTGTTGCAAAAATTGACTGGACAGTAGCCTAGTATAGAGATACAGAACCTACCCACCAAATACAAGCCAAATCCACCTCGTCATGGCCGCAGATTTATTGAATCTGGCCGCAAATTGCGGCCAGACTGGGGAATTAGGGTTTGGGGTTTTTGTGCAAGGGGTCTCTGGGTTATTTGTAGGCTCATGGTACTTCCAATTTTTACAAATTGTTAGCACAGAAAAATCTGGGATCATTTAGCGTTTTGCTAGTGTTTCGTTTCGCGCGATACGTTATCCGATACGATGTGTGTTCCGTGTTGCTGTTGCGCTGAGTTGGTTTCGTACTTTCGCTATACGCGTTAGCTACAATACGAACCCTTTAGAGTTCGCAGGTGTGTCGTGTTGGTCTGTGTAGATTGTATGTATTTTAGGTTTATTATTAATATATATTGTTTTGTTGTTTTATTGTTGCAGGTTCGCAGGCGGGGACTACGGACACTGCTACAGGGGAAAACAGGTGGTAGGATTCACCTAGCTTGGAGCGTTGGTGAGTAGATTTAACATCTACAGAGGAATCGCCCGCATGGCGTTATGCGTCAGGGCTAGAGATTTTATTACTTGTCGCATATTCTACGTTATTGTTAGAATTGTGCCTCTACCCTATTACTTAGATGTAGTTGTGCCTGGACTAGTAGTAGTAGGACACTGCACATATTATTGACGATTCATGTTACACGAGCACCGATTATATGCTACACAAACCGTCAATAATTGCCATGTCACACACAAACCACTTATAGATGTTATATTGCTTGGTTAGGGACATTGTGACATTGATTCATGCTGCTTATCATATATGGCATTTAGCATACCTGTATTCCTATAGAGTATTGTACCATTAGTGATAGGTACATACACACTCCCTGTCATAGCTACAGGTATACCTTGCACATACTGTTCTTATACCCAGGGGGTATACTATATCATTGCTTATAGGTAGACACATTATCTTGCTATACTTTATTGATTTCACATACATCTGGTTTTAGCTACATGTTTACCTTCACTTGATATTATTTAGAAGTGGATAAATAGGAACCGCATAATATTTGTATTAACTTGAAGCAGTTAATTAGCGGTTTTTCCTTTATATGCTTGCATTTCAGATATGGCGCACATATTATATTCATGGATTTTCACATTGTTATATGGATTTTTCATGATGTTTTCTGGATTTGGGGACCGTGGTAGTTCATGAAATTATGCATTAATTGAAAGACCCGGTTTCCTTGATATTGATGTTTCCGCAGCCACCATGAGGTTTATCGGTTCTGATATATGCCCGATTCGAGGAGTGAGGAGGCACCGTCTGTGGGTACATGGTGGGGCCCGGGGGTATCCCGAAGCAAGAACGATTTCGCAGTGCTAGGTGATGAGGCTTAGGGGAACCATACCATCCGGTGACAGGACCAATGACTCATCGGCTATTGAGTGGATACCGACGGGAGTCATGTGCGTATGGATACGTCGAGAGGCGAGAGTCAGAGTTAGGCACTCGAGCTCTCGGGATAGCGTATGATACGTACCCATCAGGGGGGCCAGTCATGGAGACAGCACCTGATGGATCAGCATTTCTGTGTCGATGCTTGGCACATTGGTTTCATGATATTTCCAATTACTCATTTGTATATATAACAAGGGATTGAGCCGCTGTTATATATACCCTTACACCAATATTAGGGGAATGGGACGCTAATATATGTGTATTGACCTCATCATATTTATTATGCTATTATATTTAGGATGTTAGAATTTTGCTGGAGAATTGATTCGGGATATAAGAGATTCATTTGAGATTGGATACTGGATATATATGTGAGATATACTTGATATTGTACATTCGATATATATACGAGATATACTTGATATTGTGCAGTTGAGGAGATATGACATTTAGATGATATGAGAGCCAATTTGGGGGTTGATTTGAGGAAGTGGGATTTGAATTGTCTTGCTGGATTGTGATCTACCACGATGTCATGATTCTGTGGAAATGACATACTTCACTCCATACCCCACCTTTATTTATTTGTGCACTGCTTCATGTATTAGTAGTACCTGTTAGAGTACCTTTCATGATTATTGCACATTTATATTCTCATATCCCTATCGCATGATTATTGCATACTGTTGTCCTATCATTATTGCTTTATATATATATATATATTGGTTGTACCTGCTAGTGTACTTTCCATTATTCTGCATTCATATGACATGTTATTACGGGAAATTGCATATCTTAGATTCACGCTTTACGTGCATACTTGTGATTACCTGCATATGTTATTTACTATTCACGAGTTGGCAACTCACCCCCGTTGTACCACAGGTATTGCAGGTGTTTCCCCAGAGTAGTCGAGGCAGGCTATTCACCTATCTATCATCTTTCGCTACAGATACCGCATCGGCTCACAGTGTGTTGTTTTGCTTAGGTGGGTTTTGGTGTTTATCTGTATTTTGTATTGTATATTCGTTGTATCTTGTACTCTCCATCTACTACTAGTATGTTGTTACTTAGAGACTTGGTGAGGACGATATTGTATATTATTGTGGATTTGTTGCCTTTTATACAGTTTCCTTTCTTTTGTCTCTTATTTCTTCGCTACGGCGTCGTATATCTGTTGTGGTGTTTGTTTTCCGCCGTTGGGCGTGAAATTTTGCTCCCGTTTGGGATGCTTTACTTTATATTCATGTTGTACCCATTTGGGGGTTAGTTTCTACAAAGGGGGTGCTGCCAAAATTTTAAAGAAAAAGTGGACTCTTTTAAAGAATTTGGGTTGTGATTTCAAACGTTTCAAAAACTTTTTTTTTCCGTATTTTCATGGTTTAGATTTCTGGGTTTTGGTTTTCATTTACTGCGTTACGTCTGTAGGCGTTGCGTAGTATTAGGGCCGTCACGTACAAATTTCGGGTCGTGACAAAAGGCTTAGCAGTGACTCCCAAACCAGTTGGTCTATGGCACTAGGTGATGAAACACCCTCGCTATATATTTTTATGTTGCCTTAGGGATTACAAAACCAGTGTTTATTTTTCTTCACCATTTTATATTTTCTTCTTCATTTTTTTATTTTCTTCGTACTTTGGCTTTCAGACAAGTGCATTTCAAGGTATCCTCTACTATCCCGAGTTTCAAGACGTGTGTAAATGCGTATAATAGGGTATCAACATTCAAATGTTTGGCTTCCAGAATAGGAACTAATTTCCAGACTTATTTTTATCCTTAGATTAGTGACTTCCTTCATCCTTCTAACCCTTGGGACAACGGCTCATAACTACTTATTACTAGTTCGTTTAAGAAAACTTCTAACTTTCTAGGTTTTCTTAAATTTTTCTAATCTTTTGGGTGTAATTTTTCACTATCTAATCTTTAATTATAAAAGATTAAATATTAATTTTTTATATATATGTTTTGTGCTTATGCAAAGTATGATGCAAAGTGATGCGTAAATAAGCACAAACCTCCCCCAAACCTGTTAACAACAGTGTCCTCACTATTGCCATCTGTTAAATCTCAGAAACCTATAGACTTGGGAGGAAATTTATTAACGGGGGCAATAATATATGAACATGAAAATCTCCCCCAAACTTATTCTTTTCATTTACCTCCATTCTAAAGATGATACAGTATTTTTCAAGATATGGAGGTGAGCCGGAGGAATTTTAGTCAAGATAAAGTGGCTCCTGTAAAAACAGTAGCTCCTCCGTGGGGTCAGTGGAAAAATACGGTTTTAATCTATGTCCATTTACTTTGAAAATTTTACCATTTTCAACCTCAACTGCCCCGTGCGGGTATACATACCGCCCAACAAATGGTCCTTTCCACCGAGATTTTAGCTTACCCGCATGAAGATGGAGACGTGAATCATAAAGAAGGACTTGTTGACCAGGTGTAAAAGTTTTTCTCAAAAAGTTTTTATCGTGAAATATCTTAGTCCGGTTCTTTACAATTACAGCATTGTTGTAAGCTTCATCGCGGAGTTCGCTTAGCTCATTTAGTTGCAGCTTCCTAAAGATGCAGGCTTGATTTAAGTCAAAGTTATGTTCTTTAATGGTCCACATTGCTTTGTGTTCAATCTCGACCTGAAGGTGGCAAGCCTTACCAAACACTAGACAATAAGGAGACATACCTAGATTGGTTTTATATGTGGTACGAAATGCCCAAAGAGCATCCGTCAATTTGGTTGACCAATGTTTTCGATTTTTAGAAACTGTTTTCTCCATGATTTGTTTGATTTGTCTGTTTGAAACATCAGCTTGCCCGCTCGTTTCGGGATGATAGGGTGTGGAAAGTTTGTGGTTGATTGCATATTTCCGCATCAATGTCTTGAAAGACCGATTATAGAAATGCGTCCCGTTATCACTAATGATAGCGCGAGGGTGTCCAAATTGCAAAGAGATATTTTCTTTAAGGAACTTAATGACAACCTTTTGTTCATTAGTGCGACAAGGAATAGCTTCAACCCATTTCGAGACGTAATCAACCGCAAGTAATATGTAAAAATTTCCAAAAGAGTTGGGAAAAGGACCCATAAAATCCATACCCCAAACGTCGAAAATTTCAACCACCAAGATCGGTTGAAATGGCATCTCATTTCTCCGAGAAATCCTACCCGTGTGTTGACACTGTGGACAGGTTTTGCAATGATCAAATGCATCTTGGAATAAAGTCAACCAATAAAATCCGCATTGCAAGACCGAGATTAATACGATATGAGATACCGTATTCTATTCTCGCGATTCATGACATTGATCGGTTGTATGCGATATAGCTGGATTATCGGATCAAGTGTTGATTCGATAAGTTGTTACACATGATATTAGTCGGTTATAGCCGGGTTATTAAATCAAGAGTTGATTTAATAATTTAATATATAATTATATATTTGATATATTACATTACATTAACTAGTATTAGCTCACTTATAATTTATTTTCTCACTAGATTGTGGATAAATGTATATGTGATATATATTTGTGTACATATGATTGTGTCATGCTTGATGATACATCAAAGATGGGTGTATGAGACTTATACCAAAATTAGTGTAAAGATAAGGGTTTTGTTTATATCTTAAGAATAACAAAAGAGAAAGACTTTGTCAAAGTTCTCAAGCTTTCATGAAGCTTGTGGAAACATTGACAAAGTTAACTCTTTTGTCATTCTTAAGGATATTTAGTTAACCCAACCCTTAACCATATACCTTGGTCAATTCTCTACATGAGTTAAGCATGATAGCTTAACTCACCCATGGTTACATAATCGAGGAGGATTAATTCATATGATGATTATTCTTTCTTCTTCTTCTTCTTCATCAAGCTCAATGAAAAGCTTACTAGCTCTAATGGTGCCATGAGAAAAAGTGTGAGAAAATCAATTCTAAAGTGAGCCCACTTCCTACTTCTTCATCCTCTACCACTTGCCATGTAGTAGAGTGTGTTCTCTTCACAAAGTTCTTGACCTAGTGAAGGAATAGCTTGAGTTAGTGTCTCCCCGACGTAGATCATCTTCGGCCTCGAAGTCATCGAAGCAAGCACGTTCGTTCTTCTTGTGGAGCTTCTCTAGAGTCCGGAGTTCACGATCGCAGCGAAGGGGACATCTACACGGAGCTATTGAAGTGAACGACTGGATCTACAAAGGTTGTAATCCTTCTCACTTAGTGTTAAACTGTTTAACATACTTGTTTTCACCTAAACCCTAGTTTAAAGATCCGGCTTTGGGTTGTTCGGCACGGCTAAATTTTTAATCGGGCATGGTTGATGCCTCGTAGACCCTTGTGCGTGTGCCTAGCAACCCTACAATAATATTCCCATCCCGCTAAGCGTTCTAACATCTGGTCAATAAAAGGTAGAGGAAAGTGGTCTTTCCTCGTTGCGGCATTGAGTTTTCTATAATCAATACATACACGCCACCCAGTTTGAGCACGTGTATGGAATAATTCATTTACCTCATTTGTTATGACCGTGATGCCAGATTTCTTACGGACTACATGAATTGGACTTACCCATTGGTTATCAGAGATTGGGTAAATGATACCACTGTCAAGGCATTTGACGATTTCTTTCTTTACCGCCTCCTTCATGACGGTGTTTAACCGTCTCTCTGGTTCTCGGGTTGGCTTGGCTTCATCCATCAGATGTATATGATGTTCTACAATCAAGGGACTAATCCCTTTGATGTCAGCCATAGTCCAACCAAAAGCCTGACTATTAGATCTCAATATCGTCAAAAGCTCACTCTCTTGCTCTGAGGCTAGAGAAGCAGATATGATCACAGGTAAAGACTCATTCTCACCTAAATATGCATATTTAAGATGAGAAGGTAATAATTTGAGATCTAATGTCGGCAGAGAAACAATAGAAGGTGGGGTAAAAGAATGACATTCAGATTCACGAAGAAGCTTGTAGCCTGCAAAGGATCCAGATTCGGAAGGTGATGAGTCCAAACTTTCAGACTCAGGAGTGGACTCTTCTAAAGTGTCCTCACTAAGATGTGTAAGATCAAGCATTGATGTAATAATGTCGTCGAGATTATCAAAGCAATGTTCATCAACTTCGTAGCTTTCGGGAGCTATCTCGTGGACAGAACAGATATCAAGAATATGAGCAGAGGGTTCAGACGGATGACTTCCAATTTTGTAAATGTTCAGTTCAATTGTCATTTTTCCAAAAGATAGGTTCATAGAACCATTTCGACAATTAATGACATCATTGGAAGTGGCAAGGAATGTTCGACCCAGAATCACCGGAATTTGGTTCCTTGGGTTCTCTACAGGTTGTGTATCGAAAACAATAAAGTTCAGAGGGAATATAAATTCCCCGACTTTAATCAACACATCCTCAAGTTCACCCCTAGGTTTGGTGATTGATCGGTCTGCCATTTGGAGAGTGCAATGAGCTGGTTTCAACTCTCCAATCCCTAACTGCTCGTAGACAGAGTATGGAAGCAGGTTAACACTTGTGCCAAGGTCTAGTAAAGCACGGTTAATGTTTTTACCCCCAATAGAAATCGATATTGTAGGACATCTAGGGTCCTTACGTTTCTTTGGTAACTGTGGGGTAAAACCAGTGCTAACATTATTTATCATGAAGACATTTTTGGGCACTTGAGTCTTCCTCTTCCTAGTGCACAAGTCCTTTAAAATTTTCGCATAAGACGGAACTTGTTGGATAGCATCTAGGAGAGGGATGTTGATGTTAACCCGTTTGAACATTTCCATAATCTTCTCCATATGTGGACTTGATCTGTTTCCCCTTAACCGATTCGGATAAGGAGCTTTAGCAATAATAGCTGGGTCCAACATTGGAGAAGGTGGTGTGTGTGGAACTGATCCCAGAATAGGAGTGGGAATCATCTTTGGTGGAATAGAAGAGGTATGCTGAGGGTTCGAGCCTTGAGGAAAACGAAGAATAGGCTCGCAAGAAGGTGGTGGGGTAGACGAACAAGGGTCAGAAGTAGAAGTGGATGTGGAAGTGGAAGGAAAATTGGAAGTAAAAGCCGGGGTGTTATTGATTAATTCATCATGATTAACAATCTCTTCACCGACTTGATTATTCAGCACTCTTCCGGATCTCAATGTTGTAATTGCATTCACATTGTAGTGTTGTGAATGTCCAGGATTCGGTAGGGGTTGAGACGGAAGTTTCCCTTTCTCTCTAGCACTCATTTCGGCATTAAATCATGCAATTTGTGCTTCCATCGATTTAATACTCTCGCCGTGTGAAGCGGAGTTCTTCTTTATGTCATTGACAGAAGACTTTATCTCTGCAGATACTTGCATGAAATTTTTCAGAATCAAATTCATGGTTTGTGCGAGTGAAGATGAGTCATCAGTACAGGTCAATTGCAAAGAATTAGAGGGTGCATAAGTGTTGACCGGATTTTGAAAGTTTTGTGATTGATAGGGATGCCGAGTCAGTTGTAATGGTTGCTGTTGTTGTGGAGGGACCTTTTGAAAGTTATTTTGGTTTGGAACCGTGTTTTGAGTTTGCTGTTGGTTCCAAGAAAAGTTAGGGTGATTCCCCCAAACCTGATTATAAGTAGAAGAATACGGATCGTTTCTAGGTCTTTGCTGGAAAGCAGCATTAGTATGCTCTTGACCTTGAAACGGAGAAATCAATGTACATTCTTCTGTCAGATGTGATGGATCAGAACATCATCCACAGACAGTTTTAGGGAGTGTCATCTGATTTAGGGAGGCTAATAAAAATTTGTGTTCCATAGCTTCGAGTTTCTTTTGCATTGCTGCCATTTCAGCTCTAACTCCTATGGAAACATCCAGTTGATGGATACCACCGCTAGACGATGGTTGACTTACACTCTCCTACTGTAAAGATTTTTCAGCGAAATCTTCTAAAAATTCCCAAGCTTCACCACCATCTTTAGACATGAAGTTACCTTGACACATGGATTCAAGATTCTGTTTTGTTGTAGGATTAATGCCTTCATATATGATTCTGCACAGATCCCATCGGTGGATTCCGTGATGAGGACATTGAACTAACAGATCCTTGAAGCGTTCAAAACACTTCGAAAATGGTTCATTAGGAAGCTGGGTAAATTGATTTATTTTGCTACGGACTCGAGCTGTCTTATGATTGGGATAAAATTTCTTTGGGAAAGCTACGACGAATTCATCCCAGTTTGAAATAGAATGTGTGGCTGTGTTATAAAGCCACTTCTCGGATAAATCGTACAAAGTGAACGGGAGAAGACGTAGACGCATAGCATTGACAGAAAGTTGTAACGTACCCATCAAGCACATACATTTTCAAATTTGGTAATAAAAACATATGCGTCTTCAGACTCGAGACCGTGAAATTTGGGTAAAAGCTTGATATATTGAGGTTTGATTTCGAAATTGTCCCCATTGGCTGGTAGAATGGAAAGACAGGTAGAAAGAGGACCTCGAATAGGGTAGCATCTCTCTTGGAGAGAGATGCGGGATGGATTCTGCGCACCTGCGTACGGTGGCAGAGTGGTGTTAAAGAAGTTCGATGGAGATCCGTCCATCGAAGTGGATGTGGTGAGGACAAAGAAGATGTAGAAATACCGACTTCGGAGTCGATAGAAGTAACGCGGACAAGACGGGCATTAGAATCCCATGTCCAGCCGAGCATGCACTAAATGGTTTAGCACAAGTGGCAGCGTAAGTGATAATTAGAGAAAAGATGGATTTGGTGTTTGTTTTGAAAAAATACGGATTTATGAAAAATCAAATCACAAAATATGCACAAGCAACCCTAGATCTAATGGTCACCTAGGTCAAGTCTCTAGACCGCTCCTAGACTTCCAGAAGACAAATTGCAGGATAGATCCTCTACTGCCTCTTTATCCCTTCTGTGGCCAGGTAAGTGCCAAGTAAGTGGGAGGTTCTCCCCTATGTAAGTAGAAGGCCTAATTAAGTAACCACTTACCTTAGACACACTTTCCTTAAACACCACAACAGAAATGCGGATAAACAGTAGATTACCCACAACCTCCTTCTGTCCTAAGTGAGCGCGACGGTCCTTAGAGTCATGTCTAGATATTTTTTAGTTAATGAGGGTGATGCAGATGCATGTTTTGTGATTTCCGGGGCTTAGGAAGGGTAATGAACTCCCCACCTAATCTGAATATGGTCTTTTCCCCTTAATTTCCGTGTTAAAATATGCAAACAACCAAGATCAAACACGCAACAATTTTTCTTTAGAGGCGCTGCGAATTTTGCAAAGAATCCTGCAGAAATTGGTTAATGGAAAAGAGCAAGGAGGGGATAAGAAAGTCAGAAATATACCTGAAAAAACGAAGCACTGAAACCTCAAGATTGTCGCGGTTCCGCCGTGAAATGCTACCAAGTGCCGCGGTTCCGCAGTCTGATGATGTGATCTCTGCACAAAATTTTGTGCAAATGCTCCTGTTACCTCACTGGACTTCCTGAGATGATCTGAATATTTTTCCTCTTGCTCCAATGATTCCAGATTCCCTTGCAAAAATCACAACAAATCGTTAAGCACTAGATGCGATTTTGATATAAAAAATTCTAATAGAGTAATAAAATTTTCAACTCAAAAAGAAAAAACGAAAAAATTAGCACACGATCCCCGGCAACGGCGCCATTTGATTAATCGTTCGATGTTGTGTTTTGAAAAGTAATCACAATCAAAGAAATTTGTATCGCCGCAATCAATAACGGTGTCGTTTGTAGTGATTGTTAGTGAGTACGGATCGTCCACATAGATGTGTGTACTTGTTCGAATTTGTTTTAGTTGAGTCGAAAAGAAAATATAAAAGAAGATGATTCAAGATTTGTGAGATTTAATTTTAAGAAACATAAATAAAATAGATCTAGAATCAAGAATCAAGAAATTATGCCCAATCAATTTGATCATCAAGATTATGAAGAATAGCTTGTAGGATTCGATTGAGTTAATAGCTAATGATGAATCTAATAATTCCTAATCTTATCTATTTATAATTTGTAGCTAGATTGATGATGATGAATGAAGATTAGGGATCAATTGAAGAAACTAGGGTTTCTCCTTCACTATCCCTTGTCTTTTCAATCATAATCATTCGGATCTAGCCTCTAGCAAAGAAAATCATCAATCGTTTAATCCCTAATTTGCAACGAAATAATCAAGAAGTGATCTCGCTCCAAATTAGGTCATCAACGATTCTTTTTGCTAAGGATCACAAATCTCATAAGACTTAAGATTAGTATTAAGATTTGATCATCATTAGATCTATCAATTCTCTCGAATCCTCCACAGGAGGAGAATTTACTCACACATCATAATGAATCAATCAAGAACGAAGAATTTCACAATGCGAGAATGTATAGAAAGTGAGAATTACAATTATCACTTTTATTTAGATCTCCTTCAATTTACACCTCTCACTCGAGTTTACAAGACTAGCTCTAGCTCACTCATTTGATAGGGAATTTTTCGTCGAACTTTGCGTGGCTCGATTGTTGTGAGTCGCGGATCGTCGTGGATCTCTTGCTCGGATGATGATTGGCGTTCCAATAGAGGATCTTCGATTGTTTCTTGATTTTTCTCTCAATGGATCTTGATTTTTGCTTTGGATTGATCTCAAGTTGTGTCACACAACTTGAATTTGAATTTTGAATTGTGGCTCCAATTATGTAACTAACTCACTACTAATTGAACAACCTCCAAAAATTAGATCTAGATCCCCTTTTATAACCCCCCCAAATTAATCTTCTCACATAAACTTGGTTGTTATGCAGAGCCTTCCAGAAGATGCCACGTGGAAATGGAGCGTCTTGAAGAAGCTAGGCTGTTACAAGGAAGGCTCTGGAAAAGTTCGGATCGCCGACGAGTTAACACGGCCTAGGAACCGCGGCGGATCGGCGTGGATTGGCCGCGGATCCGCGACCATTTAAGGAGATCTTTGCATGAAGTTTTCTGGTTTGTTTGGTGTTGTCTTTGGTGTGTTCTTTTGATGTCAGGAATCTTATAATTCTTTCTTGGTTGCTGCCAGATTTCAATTCTTTGACTTGCTGTGCTTTATCGACACTTTTGTGATTCCAGTTCTTTTACCTGAATAATTTTCTGCACACAATCTCGATAAAATATGTTGAGATATACAAAATCATGCATGTAGTAATAAACACAAAATTTCCCTCATACTGCCGGTTATAATGTATAACACATGTTATTTGATCTTTTGCAGACGAATTGCTAATATGTGCTATATTTATACCAAACACCTTTAGATGATTAGAAAGAGTAGGGAAATTGATGTGTTAAGAATGCAATATTTTCGACTGATCAAGAATCAACGTGTGAGCGAGAAGACGATATGCATTCACGATACCCTTACCTTTTTGAAAATTAGCCCCCATGTAAATTTCGAAGACGAAATTTTTATAAGGAGGATAGAATGTAATGACTCTGAAATCCCTGTAGAAAAATTTACTAGTTTAATGTATAGAAAGGGTTTTTCAGACTGATTAGGAGTTATTAGTTATTTTTGTTCAATAAAAGACAGAAACAACTTTTAGTTTACTGGTAAAACCTCTCCACTGCTGTGATATTGCTTGTGTGTTCGAATCCCATCAGTCCCAATTATTTTTAATAATTTTTCATTTTAACTTTTCGGAAGCCCAAGAGTTGCACGTGCAATACACGGAGAATCAAAAAGTTTCAAAAAAATCAAACGGGATAAATAAGGAGTAATCACAGAGTTAAACACGTGGCATGAATCTCAAGGAAAACCCCTAAGATCCAACCACCCGTTTCCTCGTTTGGCCCGCCGCCGACGGTCGAGATGGCTCCAATCGCCTCCGTGCTTTGCATACAGACCCCTTCAGCCCCCCTCTACTCCCCTGGACTGTTTGTTTTTTCTGCAGTCAAACAGAGACCCTTGAATTCCTACATTAACCCCATTTTAATTCTTTTTATTCAAATTTTTAATTCTCATACCCTAAATTCTTTACTATAAATAACACTCCACCCTCTAGCATTCCCCCATTCTGAAATTTCTATCGAAATTCTCTCAAAAATCTCTATGTACAAGTGAAGTAAGACTAGTTCAAAAGGTGTAAGCGATCAACTCTCCTTCGTTGAAGATCGGAGTCGTTTTCGGGACTACCATGATGCCACAGAGCCCCCTCACTTTTCCTTACCTTTTCTCGACGTTATAAAACTGTAAGTCCCTTCCCCTTCTCCTTCTTTTCTGCTAAAATCGCATTCTTAAGACATATCGATAAAGTGGAGTTAGATCCGATAATACTTTCTTTTCAAACCTTTTCATCCACTTGATAAGCAAAATAAATCACAACAACACTATAAAACCACTCTTAACCTTATTTATATCTTTTAGCTTTATAGCGTAATGAAAATTTCCATATGAAATACTCATATAACGAACTTTTTCATTAAAGTACCACTAAATTTAGTATAACTCTTATTTCGATAACAAGTATACCTACCTCTAAAACCTTCACGGGGTAACGACCTACCACACACGCACCCTCTGGTTTCATAGCACGATATTCTAAGTATATGGTTAATTCAAAAAATAAGTTTTCATTATAATACCATAGTTTTTCAAAAAGGATTTCTTTTAATCAATATTTTTACTTCTTATGCAATTGCGCCTCTACAACCCTTGTTAAGGGACCCGCTAATGGATAGTGTAGATTATCGCACATCTTTAGGATAGTAGAGCGAGATGCAGAACTCCTCACGGAGTATTCTGTCTCGAAAAGAAAAAAATATGGTTTTGAAGAAATAAGAATTTTCTAAAGAAAAATAAATTTTGGAAAACTATATAATACTATGAATCCGAATTTTCAATAAAAACAAATTGTGAAAGTATATTTTTAAAATGAAAGATTAAAATTTTAATAAAATACCACCAAGTTTCCAAAAGAAGTAGTTTTCATTAAAATGACACAAACTTTTAAAACCTTGATTTTATCACTAAAACACTATTAAAAATTAAAATACATCTTCATAAAAACTTTAAATATTATAAATCACCGTCAAGATTTATTTTTAAATAATATTAAAATATTTTTCATAAAACCCCCTCGAGAAATGCATACATTATAAATACAATATAAATAACAAATATTTAAGGACTCTAGATTAATATAGGTTTAAGCGGTATCAATTCTCTTGAGCCCCGGGGAGCCGGAGAAAGTGAATACTTATCTATTCAGGTTAGACAACTTAACGGAGTTATCAATGGTAATTGTCTTGGAAAAGGACACAAATCATGTCGTCCATATGCTGCAGTTGCCGATTTTTCCCGAACTTAAGAAATTTAAGAACTAAATCCTTTCATAAAATTCTGACTCCGACCTGAACCCAAATTCAAACTAGAATCCCAAAACAAGCATACGCTCGATTTCTTGATCATGAACTTGAATACTCGAATTCAAATATCAAACTCAAACTTGAATACGTGACTCGACTTGACCGAACCATGAATATAATTTGACATGAACTATACATGATTACATGCATACATGATTAAATCTGGAACATGAACTTGTACTATTTTATATTCATGGATTTGGTCAGGACTTGTAATCTTATTCTATGCAATACAATACGCGGGGATAAAGAGGTCGATTGGTACGGAACGTATATCGTGATACGAGAGGTCACTTAAAAGACACCAATATGAATTCACGTGTCGTTGTCTCATGGGTTATGACGGGGTCTTGTACTACATGTTACCATAGTCCACGGGGCAAGATGGACTCCTCTCGTATACATGAATAACTTCTTTATCAAACTACAAATAACCACGTTAGAATAACTATCTTATATCTGTGAATGATCATATACAACTTTAATTGTCCACTATTTATTTGGTTTCTATTCACATTATATACTATCTTCTCTTCCATCTTTTGGGACATACCGAGCGCTAGTTCGCTAATGACATTCCTCCCTGTTTTCTTTCTTTGGAATGTTCGTCAGGAGGACCGGACTCTGAGGATATAGAGCCGAGCCAGGAGGACTTGGACCAGTTTGCTACTCATCCAGACTACTAGCTTCTTCCTGTCTGTACTTACTTTCATTATGCCATTGTTTAGGCATTTGCATTTTTATTGTATTTTTTATTTCAAGATAGTTGTATTTAAAGTTGAATGTAAATAAAGTTGCTATTTCAATTTATTGCTTTTGTCATTCTTGCATATTGTTATATTACTTAATTACGCTTAACGTATTTTCATAGTAAATACGTTGCGGACTTGCCACGTCACTGTTTCCGTCTGCTGGGAAGCGGGGCATGACAGGATTGCGTTAATACGATTAATGCAAAGAAAACAAACCTAATACGTCATAAGAACCAAACTTTTTCTATATAAATAAAAACTACTCGGTTCCTGCGATGATATCAAGTTCATTACGTTAAAGGTTCTCTTCAAAACCAGATATAGCCCTCTATCTTTTTAGAAAGTAGTACTTAGTATTCGTGTTGTGTTTGTTGGCATGCGTTAAGGCGTAGTGTATGGTAGCTAAGTGGTGCTTCCTGCTTGCATTGTGATGCGATTGGTTGGGACATTCACACAGCTTGTTGGCAAGCATCAATGGCTTGTGCAGGTGGATTCGAATCAATCACGAAATGACGGATAGAACTTGACTAGAGGCTTATGATTTGTTGTCAAGCGTCATGTTCATAGGTTGTTAGGGATCAAAACGATATCGGGAGTTTCAAGGGTTGAAATTTGCATTGAGATTGCATGACTTCTATGGATTGGGGGTGACTTGTTGATTTATTCAAAGTTATGACGCCGTGATAGTTGGGTCCCGATTCTCACTGCGAGTAATAGTTACTCTCGGGAGATTTTCTATACATGATCCTAGCTAGTTCTCCTTTTAGGGTTTGAAGGAGAATTCGAAAAAACAGTGGGAGACCAGATATAATAATTAACCAATCTAATCTAGGATATAGTGCACATTAAGCGTTTCTTTTCTCTTTCTCTCTCTAGCAGCGACCTATGAATGACCTTAAACTAAAACTCGTAAACCAAGTTAACCGGTCCTTTTTACAATCATCGGCTATGGAATGTCATGATTGTCCTAACTCACGACAAGGCCACATATGTCCTTTCTTCTCCTACTTTCCCTTTTGTATTCACAGAGATCCATATTTCTTCGAAAGCCATCTCGTATAGTTAGATACGAACTCGAAGAAACTGTTTCGATCCGAGAGTAACTATTAGTTCTGGAGAAAGTGAATTGTATATTGATATAATTCATTTATCTCTCTTCTCCACCTTATCTCAAATTTGAGAGCTCCTTAAATAACGATAATACACCAGTTACGCTTTTTGGATAGACTTCTTCCAATTTTGAGGTCGGAGTTGAAAGGAAGGGTAAGAAGAAAACCAACTAACCTAAGTTTGGTATACATAAGGTAAGATGGAGAGACATGAAAAGGGGTTGAAGTAAAAAGAAAAGAAAATGCAACTAGTGTTATGACCCTGGGCAGTGAAAGGGGCATGACTAGGAATACCTAGCCAAACCCTTGAAATATTTTGATGTTTCAAGTTTCCTATGTAATTGTAATTGAAAATCTTTTCACAATTAACTCTGACTCTGGTATATATAGATACCAGATTAATATCCCGTGTCTGTAAGATGTTATAGATGCCGAGAAAGACTAGAGTACTGGGAAAGGTGATTTTATCCTCAATGTCGGAAATCAGAGTAATTGTTGCTATTGAGGAAAATCACCGGGTTTTTTCCAATCGGAAAGCTTTTGGTTTTGAATAGCCGTTATTATACTCCAACTTTTAAAACTAAAATATCCGTCTCTCTATTCAATAGAGTAAGATATTACTTTTGAAAAAAATGCTCTAAACATTTACCTTTATCATTTGATGATTAAGTAAGGTGCACTGAATAACGGCATAAACATTCTTATACAAAATACAGTTTTCAACTTACAATACACGGAATTTAAGTTAGTGAACTCTTGGGACTTATACATGTATGTCCATTGGGACAAGGGGTTGGTACTCGGTATTCTGTATTAAAAATTTGATTCTATCAGATTATTCTTCTGTGGGTGTGCTCCTTGATGAGCGTTTCTCATTAAGGGATGTGCACTAGAAACAGTTGCAAAGCAATTGAATATATTTCCATCTAAATTAGTTCTTGTGTTTCTATATGTGATATAGAATGAGAACATATCTTAAGGGGGTTAAGATATGGAGTCATTTGGTTTTTGCTTAAAAACAGAATCCGGAAAAACTCAAGGCATGTTTCAGTAATGGCCAGTTTGTAGGTTATCCCAAGCATACGCAAGATTTCAACATCTACCATTTTCGGGATCAAAAGTTGTTTTGTTCTCGATATGCCCCATTTTTAGAAAAGGAATTTCTTGTAAAAAAATTAGTAGGGGTATGATAGAACTGGAAGTGATTCCAGAACCATAGACGGTTATTAAAGATTTAGTAGAACCCGGAGATTTAATTGACCCTGACAAACCTTATCCACTCCGCAGATTTAGTAGGTAACCTTAGTCACCCGAGAGATATGTTCATATTAGAAAACTGCATTTCTAATACCGCCCATTCATTATCTATTTGTTGTATTTATCGGTACTATTAACCAGTGTCTGCTCAGTAATACAGATTACAGGTATCCGTGACAAAATACTGGAAATATATTTAAAAGCACGGATATATCAATTGAGAGCCGACACTGCAACCAGAACCGCAATCCGACCGATACTTCAGGAGTCCCTTTTTCCAACAAGTTTGTGTACACATTTTTCTATCTAAATGGTCCAACACAACAAATATGTACACAAGACTTTTAGGCACATGTGGATATGCATTCAAGGCAAAATATTATATGCATTCAAGGCTAAACATCTTGTGTTGATTTTTTCCTTCCAAAACTGAAATCAAATCAAAGACAATTAAACAAATCAGCATGAGCCATAATGGGGCAGCCATGAATCAAGCCACATGTGGGAATGGAGCAATGAGCATTTAATGGTGAAGATTATGTGTTGAATTCAAGATTCAAAATTCCCTCCAAAATCTGGGTGTAGACCAGGCCAAATCAGAGAAAATAAACTGCGCCAAAGTGATACGGGGGACCTAACAAGTCAACACACCAAGTACGAGACCGTTCCACCATGATGTGGCCGGCCATATTACCTCTTGGACAGGCCTGGCCGGCCCCACCTCCTCATGTGGGCCCCAGCTCCTCACAGTGACCTCCTTGCTGCCACGTAGCCCTAATTTTATTGTTTATTTTCTTTTCTTTTCTGCCTATATATAGCAGGCGGTGGGATGGTCATTCTTTAGTCTTGGATTGTCATTCTTGTTCCAAGTTTTCTATTCTCCTTTCTTGTAAATAGCTTAGTCCACCTTGAGTTCTTAACCTTCTCTTGATCCTTCAACCTCTTCATTGAGCTTGAAAGTTTAAGGGTTGGTTATTGATCTCAAGGGGTTGTATCATTCTTGAAGTTTAATAAAGTGTTCTTTTGTGCTTCCTTCAACATGAGTTCTTTGCCCTCTCTTGATCTTGCAACCTCTTTATTGAGCTTGCAAGTTTAACTTTGGGTTATTGAACCCATGTCTTGCAATATGTTCTTTGGTTCCTAATCTTTTACTTACTTGCATTTTATTCTTGCTCTTTTAATTCTCGCACTTAAATTCCATGCACTTTAATTACTTGCTTGTAATCTTTTCTTTTCTTTGTTCTTCTCTTTTGTTATCTCTTTTTGGTTTTTTTTGTGAATGGTGTGAATATTGTTGTTAGGGAAAGAGAAAGATATTGTAAGTTAACATTTCGTTTTTCATTTCCTTTTCCCGTTTTTTCCATTTGAAACTCCACCCAAACCCTACGCAAGCGCTCCGTTAAGCACCCTACCTTACCAAGGTAAAGGTGATTCCTAACCGTGACCGGTTGCATTCGGTTTGGCCGGAGGCGAAAGCAAGAGACAAGAACGGATGGACAAGGGTCAATAAGCCGGATTCCATGAATACCGTGCTTAAGTCCCCTAATCCACGTTATTGCCGATTGTTCTAGCTTCATTGGTTAAGTTCGGCTCAAAGTACTTGAATACGGAATCCATTAACTTACACTATCCTATCGTTTCCTAACAAGCCGTATACATGAATATAACACATAGGTTAGATAACGAACAAATCAACCACGCGCGTTAACTCGTAAAAACAAGAACATAAAATGCTCCGTCCCCCTGTGGATCGACTCGTGCTCATCGCTACTAGCTGCAAAGCGACACCGTCCTGATCGCGGTTAAACTTTAGAACTTTAAAATATCCGACACGCTTTTGGCGTGCGATCAAATGGCGCCGTCGCCGGGGAGACGGTAATGTTTTTGTTTTTGTTATTTCGAGTTAATCTTGTTAATACCTATCTAACCCTATTTTTCAAAACAACATAAAAATTTCAAAACCAAAAATCAAAACCAAAACAAAAACTAACAAAACTAAACATTTTTGTTCTCTGGAAATTGGACCTGCAAGCACTTTGGATCTCAATAGAAAAGATAAACAATACCAGTGTGGCAATAGTGGAACACTGAGACTACTGTTGAAATTTGGAGCCCTACGTCATCAAGTTGGCCGGCGACATCATCCACAAATCTGGCGCCGCCGGCCCTACCACCTCCTTCTACCTCCAATTTCTCCTCTGGGCTCAAGTGTTCTGATTTTGCGGATTTGCGAACAGTGAGCGTGGGGAGCAAATTGCACATTCAAAGTTAAGGTTGTTACGAAGTACAGTGCCAAAGATCCGAGTAGTTTGACCCGTGCAAGCGAACTTTTCAAGCTTACCGGATTTGATTCAACGGGGGTTTTTAACCCACAACTTAACGGTACGTACTTTACTAACACCTTCTTCTCAAATCCGACGCTTCCAATATAATATCTTTGCAGGATTCTTTGCAAGTTCGCTAGCAAACACCAAAAAAAAATTTGACTAACCCGTATTTGTTGCAGTGCCGTGCTTAACAAAAAAAAAGATTGTTTGAAATTTTGAACAAAGTTTTTTCATTGATTTGCGCATTGCATACATTAATACGGATTTAAAGGCAAGCGAACCCCACAACATATGGTAAAGTATTTCATCACCTTTCCGTGGCCCACAAATCACGAACTTGAGCATAACGTTTACCCGCACAAATTTTAAAAGAAGCTAGACTTTAAGCCTTAAGGACTTCGCGCTCACTAGGAGAAGTTAACTGTGTTTAGAAACCGCTTAACGGTATATTGTTTACGGAGTGTCTAGGAAAGTGTTCACGGCGAAACTGCTAAAAGAGAAAGGGTTATTTAATTAAGGACCTTCGCGAAAGCGTCGGAAAACCTCCCCTTATCTCTGCACATACCTGGCCTCGTTATCAGTATATCTTGAGCCTGTTTCTCGACACAGTTTTACTTCGACTATCAAGTTCTTGAGCAGGTCTAGTTGACCGAGGTGAACCCTAGACCGTTTAGGTGTGTGGTATTTTTGTGTCGTGATTGTTTTTGTCCAGATCTTTTTGTATATTTCATTCTTTTGTTAATAACTAACTAAAAATTAAAAAAATCGCATTCTTTTCCCCCTCATTTTCTCTTCCTTTCTTTCTTTCTCTCTTCATATCATGGGTACCCCACCTCGAAAAACCCTTGCCAAACTTTGGTACCACAACCAGACATAACTTCCTACGGTTCTTGTTTTGGTCGAATTTCGAACGACCCCTCCATGCCCAAAATTTCATTGAAAGATCGCATAGACGCGTCTAGGACAAACACTTGCACTCTGCAATCCACTTTGTATCAACATTTTCAACCTCCCCCACCCTCTTATGTTGATACCCCTTTTGCAAGTCGTCATTTGTCCCTCGCTGAACATATTGAACAATCCCGTAGCCGATCTTTCACTCCTTTCACCACTACAAATTCTATGGATCAACAATTCCATTCACCTTCTTATTCGTATATTGATCCTACCCTTGTCCAGCCATTCAATTCCTATGAGTCCTACCCAACTTTTGCACCTGCCCTAGACATTGCTTTTGAACAACCTTTTGGGAGTTTCCAGTATCCAAACAACTTTGAATCTTTTACTGAAACCCTTTCACAACCCATGTCTAGTCTGGAACAGTTGTTGGAAGACTTAGGGTAGCGTCATGCCAACAGATGATGGATTTGAATGCGTCCATAGCCGCTCTCATACAACCTAGTGACGCGGTAGTTAGTTTTCAACTAGCTCCACATTTTACAATGTATAATGAGGCGGTAGGACAGGCTGAGAATTTGAGTTGTGAAAGTGAGCTGTACATCCTTCCTAATCAAACCTACCCATTGCAAATTGAATCACACAACTCCAGTTTTGAATGTCTATCTAGTGTCCCAAAAGATTTACCAATTAAAGATAGAACGTTTAATGAGTTTTGCGATTTTGTAGTGTTTGATTTACCAGAATGTGAAGGGTCCATTCCAAGTGAAACCAATCCTAAACCTTTTGACCTCTACACTTCTATCTTAGAACCAGAATCGATTGAAATCCATGCTTTTGATGATGATTCTGAGAATATTAATTTTCACTTGATTGAGGATATTGACGCAGGGAGTATTTTGGATGATGAACCCATAGATTTGACTGAAATTTTCTCTCCAATTCATCATCCCGAGTCATTAAATGTTTCTCCCGAACTTCATATGCGTCTTGATTTTGATGATATTTGCATGGATGAGATAATTTTTGAGGAGAATTATGAGGATAGTATTGAGGATAGTATTGAGGATGAACCATTTTTGTTTGATGTGTCGGATTTTCCAATTCATCCTCCTGAACCTTTAGCTGTTATACTTCCTAAATCACCCTCCATCCTTTCCATCGTTCCGACCACGCAAAAGATCATGCGGGAGGACTCTGAGTTTGAAAAATTTCTATTCAATCACAACACATTTGACGCCACTAGTGCGTTCCTCCTTGAATCTGACACTCTTCTCACAGCCGATAACGATTACGAGTGTTTCACTTTTTTGGACGATGTTGAAGGCTCATCGCCCGAGTTTGAGTTCTTTGAATTTTCAGATGAGTTAGTTGAACCATCAAACTCGGTTGCTCACGGTCATTTCGAACCGTTGATGGAATCTTTTGAGTTCGAGACAGTTTACTTAGGTGACAATAAGACTATCCTTAAATCACCCCCCTTCGTCCCTTCCATCGTTCCGACCTTGCAAGAAACTGTATCACTTTCATTTCCTATGTCTGGTTTACCGAGTTCGGAGTACCCATGTTTTCTGACGAATCTTGAGGGATTTGACCCAATCTCTCGACGGGTTGATAGATTAGCACAATCGCTTTTTACACATCGGTCATTACATATTGTGCGAATTTATTCACTCCATTTTCACCCTCAAGTTCGTACATCATTTCTTTTCCCCTTCCGCCATTCTTCCTCTCATATACCGAGACCGTATCTCACTTCTATCCCCATACAGTCTCGCGTATTCTCCATTTCTTTTCTCTTCATCTTCTTTCACCAACCCGCATATTATCATGATAGAATTTTTGAATGGTTGGTCCTCACTTTTAGCCTTTGTAAGGCCTTGTATATCTTGATACTGTTCTCTTTCCCTCCTAATTCTGAACTTCAACGCTTAACAGTGGAAACACTGTTTTACTTAAGTTTGTGGGGGAACCTTTTGGTGTACATATTTTTGGTTTTTATTTTTGTATATAAATTGTTTTGGGGGAGGCACCGACAATTTTGACCCTCTTAGTGTAGCCTGACAGTGAGGGCACTGTCAAGTTTAAGTTTGGGGGCGTACTCGGTAAGCTTTCTACCTTCGCATTCATTTGTATATTCTGCATTCGCATACTTACTTAAAAACCCATAAAATCAGAAAATTTTCTAAAAATATAAAAACTTTGTCGTCAAGTTAGCTAGTGGGAGAACTTAGATTCAATATTCGACGGTTTTGTTTGATAAGATAAGAATAACTAAATCTTATTTTTAGATTTTGAAAACCTGAAAGATAACTCTCCTTTGAAGTTAACTATAGCTGATATACGTCTTACATCACACTACACGTGTCGTGAGTTTTGAAAATTAGATGACAAGTCTATTATGTCTGAAAACTTTTAAATGGATAAATTATTTTCTGAGGATCAAATAGGTTTGTTCTGAAATAAGTAATATCAAGAATAGTTAATGAACTGAAGCGGATATGAAATGATGTTATTGATGCCTTAATTGGAACTAATTCTAAAAAATAACCCATCTGGAACTTGATTGGAATGATTACACACCTAACCTACTAAACACGTCTTTTATCCAAAAAATAATTGAACTACCGGTTATATCTCCGTTCGCATTAAATCATCATGATTTTCAAGCTAAAATTGTCTTTTGTTTTTGGGACTAGGTAACTTGAGTAATTAAGTCCGCTGGGGTGTCTCTACACCTAATGCCCTAAAACCAACTAGTTTGGGAACATTGGCCCAAAGCTCGCTAAGAAGCCTAGAAAGTCCAGATTAAAACAAAGTCAAGCAAGTGTTCTCTCCGAGTTAAAATTCCTAACAGTTCTTTGTGTGAGAATAATCTTGGCAAAAGACAAGTTTTTATAAAAAAATATTTCTAGCGGAGATATGAAGGTTTTATTCTATGATAAAGACTATTGCACGTTCACAGAGGTGTGTATGAAATGAAAACAAGAAAAAAGGTGGAGTGAAAAATAAGACCTAGTTTCCTGTTAGGGAAGATAGAAATTCTGAATTGGAAACCTAACAGGAAAACGAAACTTGAGAAATACTTAACTCTTTATAAAACTTATGTGATCCTTTCTAAGTGTTTATCTGGGCTTTATTTTGTGACATGACGACTTTAATCGATCCTTTTGAAACTTAACGACACTATTTGCACTGCACGTAAATACATATAAAATCTTAAGTTAAAAGAGAAGCGAGGTGTGAAAAATAAAGGTTCGATAGTTCTAAATTTAGGATAATAGAATTGTTATCTTTAAAACAAAACCTTAGGGTTTGAATCATAGTTATTTCGTAAAACTAGCTTGACGGGATTTTGTGGGTGGAATCCGCTGAAAACCCTCAAGAGACAACACTCCTCCTACTAGGGACACCTAGAGGTTTAACGGCTTGTTGCACATGCTCAGTGCAATCGCGTTCCCTGTGAAAGTGCGGTTAGGATTTTCTTTTGTGAATAAATGGTTTTGCTCGGGACGAGCAAAAGATAAGTTTGGGGATATTTGTTCATATCAGAAAACTGCATTCTAATACCGCCCATTTATTATCTATTTGTTGTATTTATCGGTACTATTAACCAGTGTCTTCTCAGTAATACAGATTATAGGTATCCGTGACAAAATACTGGAAATACATATAAAAGCACGGATATATCAATTGAGAGCCGACACTACAACCAGGACCGCAATTCGACCGATACTTCAGGAGTCCCTTTTTGCAACAAGTTTGTGTACACATTTTTCTATCTAAATGGTCCAATACGACAAATATGTACACAAGACTTTTAGGCACATGCGGATATGCATTCAAGGCAAAATATTATATGCATTCAAGGCTAAACATCATGTGTTGATTTTTTCCTTCCAAAACTGAAATCAAATCAAAGTCAATTAAACAAATCAGCATGAGCCATAATGGGGCAGCCATGAATCAAGCCACATGTGGGAATGGAGAAATGAGCATTTAATGGTGAAGATTATATGTTGAATTGAAGATTCAAAATTCCCTCCTAAATCTGGGTGTAGACCAGGCCAAATCAGAGAAAATAAACTGCGCCAAAGTGATGCGAGGGACCTAACAAGTCAACACACCAAGTACGAGACCGTTCCAACATGATGTGGCCGGCCACATTACCTCTTGGACCGGCCTGGCCGGCCCCACCTCCTTATGTGGGCCCTAGCTCCTCACAGTGACCTCCTTGCTGCCACGTAGCCCTAATTTTATTGTTTATTTTCTTTTTTTTCTGCCTATATATAGCAGGCAGTGGGATGGTCATTCTTTAGTCTTGGATTGTCATTCTTTGTCCATGTTTTCTATTCTCCTTTCTTGTAAATAGCTTAGTTCCCCTTGAGTTCTTAACCTTTTCTTGATCCTTCAACTTCTTCATTGAGCTTGAAATTTTAAGGGTTGGTTATTGATCTCAAAGGGTTGTATCATTCTTGAAGTTTAATAAAGTGTTCTTTTGTGCTTCCTTCACCATGAGTTCTTTGCCCTCTCTTGATCTTGCAACCTCTTTATTGAGCTTGCAAGTTTAAGTTTGGGTTATTGAACCCATGTCTTGCAATATGTTCTTTGGTTCCTAAAATTTTACTTACTTGCATTTTATTCTTGCTCTTTTAATTCTCGCACTTAAATTCCATGCACTTTAATTACTTGCTTGTAATCTTTTCTTTTCTTTGTTCTTCTCTTTTGTTATCTCTTTTTGGTTTGTTTTGTGAATGGTGTGAATATTGTTGTTAGGGAAAGAGAAAGATATTGTAAGTTAACATTTCGTTTTTCATTTCCTTTTCCCGTCTTTTCCATTTGAAACTCCGCCCAAACCCTACGCAAGGCACCCTACCCTACCAAGGTAAAGGTGATTCCTAACCGTGACCGGTTGCATTCGGTTTGGCTGGAGGCGAAACCAAGAGATAAGAACGACAAGGGTCAATAAGCCGGATTCCATGAATACCGTGCTTAAGTCCCCTAATCCACGTTGTTGCCGATTGTTCTAGCTTCATTGGTTAAGTTCGGCTCAAAGTAGTTGAATACGGAATCCATTAACTTACACTATACTATCGTTTCCTAACAAGCCTTATACTTGAATATAACACATAGGTTAGATAACGAACAAATCAACCACACGCGTTAACTCGTAAAAACAGGAACATAAAACGCTCCGTCTCCCTGTGGATCGACCCGTGCTCATCGCCGCTAGCTGCAAAGCGACACCGTCCTGATCGCGGTTAAACTTTAGAACTTTAAAATATCCAACACGCTTTTGGCGTGCGATCAAGATACTTCAATAACCTTGTAGACAGTGTTGGGAGGCTTGCATCATATGATGATGACCCTACTATATCAGCAGGCCATAGAAAGTAGTGACTTTCGACTGATGTCTGGATGTCAAGATATCCAAATTGGACTCTATGCACTGCAAAAAAGTATGAACTTTGTTGGGTGCTCCTGAAGGGGTAAAACCCATAAGGAGAAAGTAGATCTATGATGAAGTCCATACGGATATAACTTTCCATTGCCTTTTTTCCATGACTATGATATCTGGCAGGTGGATGAATATAATATCTTTCTAAATGAAGATTTAGAGGTGTACGTATATATGGCTCTGTCAGAAGTTTATCGTAGTCAGTGGGAGCAGTGAAACATGTGCAAGTTGATGAAGTTCCTAGCGACTTTGCCGCTAACCCGTGACCTTTGCGGAATGAAAAACATTAAATTTTATAAAATGGTGCTAGAAACTGTAAGTCCACGTTACCTCTCCCGGTACTTACGGGCTTGCGGAAATGATGAAAAACGATTTTTCTAGAGGTGGTAACATGACTCAAAATACGGATCTTTGTTAAACAACTAACTAACAAACCTAACAAGAGTTTTACCTACTCGGTTAGGGGGTTATACTTTTCTTGAAATCCTTCGTCTTCAACTCTTTCCGGTGTATGGATCGGCTTCACCTCGTCGTCTCCTTGCGCCGAAGATGGATCCACCTGAAAGCTTCTACCTTTGGCTTCTTCTTCGAACTTGAAGAAACTAGAACACTTGGTTTGCTAAACCTTGTGAACTAGGATGAGTAGAGAAGTGATATGGGTTTTTTCTTTTATCTCTAAGGCAATGTTTCTTAACTCATGAGAGGGAGTTGCCTTGAGCTAGAGAGAGAGTAAGAGGAAGAGCAAGAGGGAGAGCTCAAGCAAGAGAGAGAAATGAAATGAGAGAAATGAGTAACCATTTTGCCATCCATGCTCTCATAATCCAAAACAATCATAACAAAAATAGTAATCAAGTATTGTGTGATGGTTCAAGTCAAAATGGCTATATCATTTCATGCACTCATTTTGCAAAAACAAGCAAGCAAGCAAAAGTCTTTGCCATGAAATGATAGCCATTGTCATGATGATGGTCAACTAGTCCAACCTAGTCAACCGGTCAACAAAGTCAACAAGTCAACAAAGTCAACCTCTTAACAACCATGTCACTATAATACTTAATTAATTTTATTGTTAATTATATTTCTTGTTCTCATTAGGGTTTAGCAAAAAGTCAATGGTCAACAGTCAACAGTCAACAACCCCAATGAGATTCTTCTGCCTCTGTCTCTCTGTCAATTGTGCATACACACCCGCATCCGCGTTTCGAGGAACAGAATACAAACGAGATAAAACAATACCAAAATGTACAATAGGATCTGGCTTAAACCAAAGCCCTCTAGTGTCAACTTTCCGGACACCAAACGTGCACAAGTGCACGGATGTGACCGAACCCTGTCGCAAAACCATGCGACCTGTCGCAAAACCATGCGGCCTCTACTCTTTTGCCTAAAGGCGAATAGCTTTCTGTGTGGGACTCTAAAGACTCGACACTATGCTGGCAGTGGGTTTAACCACAGACCGCATGCGGCACTAGCTGTGCGTAATGGTCCCCAGGTAGATGCCGACAAGAAGACTGACGAGGTGAAACCCATCTGAACTCCTACTGAGTCTGAATGTGACAATCTCCGTACAGTCCGGTCTGTTCGTCTGATACATCGCATGGCGGGCCTAGGGGGCGTTAAACGTCAGTCCCCTAATAGTGGTACAAGTCGTGTCGGAGTGTAGCCCAGAACACCCTGAGATAATACTGGAAACCTACCAGTATATCTCGCTTGCCCTGGCCAGGGACTACTTGTGTAATGGCTCTCCTAGACACAGCGCGATGTCAACCCCCAATACCGGGAGAGACGAATCCTGTCTAACCGTCACTGCCTCCAAGTGCTTCGGGACTGCACCCAACTACTACCTGTTTGCATGACTCCTTTGAGCCGTGGTAGGGTAGTAATCTAAGTAAAGTAGGAACACACTCGAGGCGAAGTGACAGTGTCAAGTCAGCGGACTAAGCTGTACTCATGTCACCAAGGAACTGATAATTGACGATAGGTATAGTACCAACCAACAGTTCCCGACGAGTCCTGTCCAGTGTACTCGTAACCTAACGAGCACCCGCATACTATCTCAAGTACGACGTACTGACGGCTGTGGGACAGACCGTCTCCCACACTGGGATGAGAAGCGCATACGCTAGTCTACTCCGGAGTATCGATGCCCTGTCTCGATAGTCCTACGACTAGGGACCTGCATAAGGATGTGCTTGTGGATTACCCAGCCCCCACTAGTGTGACTGCCATCACAACGCTGGTAATCAAGTAAAGATCCTAAGGGCTCTACTAATGTGTATAGGTGATATACTAAAATAAACACATGTACACATTAAAGTAGAAACAAACCAAGTAGCATACTACTATATTGAGCAAGATTGTCTATACAAGGTGAATATCCCAAGCTTCCATTAAGTAATATACAAACTAGTATGATACAGTAATGGCCTCTAGGGCATATACACTAACAATCTCCCACTTGCACTAAGGCCATGTACTGGCGTATCGAAGACCTATCATCTCGATCTGCCACTCGAACTGAGTCTGGGGTAAGGCCTTTGTGAGTGGATCAGCAGTGTTATCTTCCGTAGAAACTCTCCGAACCTCGATCTCCTGGCGACCCACGATCTCCCTGATCAGGTGATACCGCCTCAAGATGTGTCTGGATCTCTGATGGGACCTCGGTTCCTTCGCTAAAGCTATAGCCCCGTTCTTATCGCAATACAGAGGTATTGGATCAACAATGAACGGAACCACCTGAAGTTCAGTTAAGAACTTCCTTATCCAGACGGCTTCTTTTGCGGCATCTGCAGCAGCGATATATTCCGCTTCTATCGTCGAGTCAGCAACGGTTTCCTGTTTGGAACTCTTCCAACACACCGCCCCTCCATTGAGGGTAAAGACATAACCCGACATGGACTTGGAATCATCCTTGTCACTCTGGAAGCTGGAGTCAGCAAAGGCCTCGATCTGGAGGTCTTTTCCGCCATACACCAAGAACATCTCCTTAGTCCTTCTCAGGTACTTGAGAATGTTCTTTACTGCTATCCAGTGTTTCTCCCCAGGGTTTGACTGATACCGGCTTACCACACTCAGTGCATAAGCTACATCTGGTCTGGTACACAACATCGCATACATTATAGAGCCTACCGCAGAAGCGTAGGGTATAATAGACATGCGATCCCTTTCCAAATCAGTCTTGGGAGACATCTCTTTGGAGAGGGTGATCCCGTGACAAGCCGGTAGATTACCGCGCTTGGAATCTTCCATACTGAATCTTTTCAGTATGGTGTCGATGTACCTGGACTGTGAAAGTCCTAATATCCTCTTGGATCTGTTACGATAGATCCGGATCCCCAGAATGTATGAGGCATCACCCAGGTCTTTCATGGAGAACCTGTGTGACAAGAACCCTTTGACAGATTATAGCATAGGAATGTCATTTCCTATTAAGAGAATGTCATCCACGTATAAAACGAGGAATACTACAGTTCTCTCTACAAATCTACTATAGATGCATGGTTCATCTGGATTTTTGATAAAGCCAAATTTTTTGACCGTCTCATCAAAACAGATGTTCCAACTCTGTGATGCCTGCTTTATTCCGTAGATGGACTTAAGCAACTTGCACACCTTTCCGCTGCTCCCACTCTGAATGAAACCCTCTGGCTGGTCCATATAAACACAGTCCTCTAAATTTCCATTTAGAAAAGCGGTATTTAAGTCCATCTGCCAAATCTCATAATCGTGGAAGGCAGCAATGGCAAGAAGGATCCGAATGGATTTCAGCATAGCTACTGGAGAAAAGTTCTCGTCATAGTCCAAACCAGGTCTTTGACGAAAACCCTTTGCAACCAGTCTAGCTTTATATGTCTCAACCTGTCCATCTACACCAATCTTCCTTTTGAAGATCCACTTGCATCCTAAGGGTTTTACCCCATCTGGAGCAACTTCCAACGTCCATACTTTGTTGGTGTACATGGACTCCATTTCTGTCCGCATTGCATCCAGCCATTTTACCGAGTCAACGCTCTGAATGGCCTGCTGGAAGCTAGTCAGCTCATCATAACCAATGATGCAATCCTCTCTATCCCCGTCTATGAGAAAACCGTAGTATCTCTCGGGCGGATAAGACTGCCTACTATTCCTGCGGAGCGGCATAGGAATGCCATGTTCATTTGAACCCTCTGGTTCTACTAAGCTTTCAGTAATAGCTCGTGGTTCTGGAATTTCTTCCAGTTCTATTGCGCTCCCACTTATCTGATTCTCCAAAAACTGAGTTTCTAAGAAGTGGGCATGCCGAGAAACAAAAACCTTTTGTTCCTCTTCGTAATAGAAGAAATATCCCTTGGAGTTCTTTGGATATCCCATAAACTTGCACTGTACTGAGCGTGCCTCGAGCTTCTCCGCATGCTGCTTTTTGACAAAAGCTGGACTTCCCCATGTCTTAATGTGATTAATATAGGGTCTCTTCCCACACCACATCTGATATGGTGTAGTAGGCACAGTCTTAGTTGGAACTCGGTTCAAAAGCTATGCAGCTGATTCTAGTGCATATCCCCAGAATGATCGCGGTAACTCAGCGTTACTCATCATGGACCGTACCATATCCAATAGGGTTCGGTTCCGTCTCTCCGATACACCGTTATGTTGCGGAGTGTATGGAGGAGTAAGCTGAGAGAGAATTCCATTCTCTTTTAAGTAATCCAGGAACTCGGCACTCAAGTATTCACCACCTCGATCCGATCTCAGTGTCTTGATACTTTTGCCGGTTTTTTTTTCTACTTCATTCTTATATTCCTGGAATTTTCCAAAGACTTCGGATTTATGTTTCATTAAGAAGACATAACCGTACCTTGAAAAGTCATCCGTAAAAGTAATGAAGTAAGAATAACCGCTTCGCGCATGTGTAGACATTGGACCGCACACGTCGCTGTGTACGAGTCCTAAGAGCTCGCTCGCTCTTACTCCGTGTCCAGTGAACGGAGTCTTTGTCATCTTTCCTTTGAGACAGGATTGACAAGTGGCATACGATTGATATTCGAACGGATCCAAATATCCTTCTGTATGTAACTTCGTCAACCTTCTCTCATTGATGTGACCCAGTCTACAATTCCATAAGAAAGTCTGATTTATTTCCGGAGACTTTCTTTTGTGTGTATTCTGGACATTGAAAATCTGTGGTTGGTTTAATACGTATATACCATTGCTTAATGTACCTGACCCAATCAGAACTTGATTAAGGTGAATGTTTACAACATTACTTACAAACGCAAATTCATAACCTTCTTTAGAAATCAAAAATACATAAATGATATTACAAGTTGCGTTGGGTACAAAAAAGCAATTACGTAAAACCAAAACATGCATGTCCATCAGACACTCCAAGGTGATAGTCCCCCACGGCCTTAGCATCCATGCTAGCTCCGTTTGCAACTTTGAGGGTCATGTCACCTGCCTTCAAAAACCTACGGTTTCTCAACGCCTGCAAAGAATTACAGATATGAGATCCTGATCCGGTATCCAATACCCAGGAAGTAGAGTTTATTGATAGACAGTTTTCAATAACATACACACCTGAAGCTGAAGCCGCAACTTGCTTCAGATCCTGTGTTCTGGCTTTCCAAGCCCTGCAATCTTTCTTCCAGTGCCCACTTTTATGACAGTAAAAGCACTCTTCCTTCCCCACAAGTTTCCCCGCTATCTTTGTTGCTTTTGTCTTTCCCTTCGTATCCACTTTACTAACACCGCCCCTTGGTTTGGCGGGGGTTTTCTTCTTCTTTCCCTTGGCTTTCGCCTTGGACCTAGAAGAGGAAGATCCTCCTACAAATAAAGTGGATGTTTACCTACCTTTCTGTAGGGTGCCCTCTGCACTCCTCAGCATGTTGAGGAGCTCTGAAAGTTCAACTTCCTTTTCTGGCAAGTTGAAATTCAGGATGAACTGGGCGTAAGTGGATGGAAGGGACTGAAGAATCAAGTCCATATAGAGCTCATTCGCCAACGTGGTCCCAAGGTCCGTGAGCTCCTCTATGAAGCCAATCATCTTAAGCACGTGTTCCGCTACCGATGATCCGACGGCCAACCTTGCCGAAAACAGCTTTTTCGACACTTCGTATCTTGCGATACGAGATTGCTCTCCATACAGTTCTTTTGTATGGAGAAATATGGATTCGAGGTCTATATTCTCATGCCTCCTCTGATGTTCGTTGTCCATAGAGGCAAGCACGAGGCACTATGCCTTCGCGCAATCGATTTCCCAGGTCTTATGGATTTCCCTATCCGCGACGCTGGTTTTGGGACCTAGGACATGGGGAGCTTTGGTGGTAAGGAGATACCCCAACTTGTCATAAGTGATTGCCATTTTGACATTCCTGAGCCAATCTTTGTAGTTTGGCCCTGTCAGTATGTTTTTATCTAGTAGTAACTTAAGTCCAGTCATGATGTTTTGTCGCTGCAATTAGGAGAGAGAGAAGAAACACTTTAGCATGACGCTCTTGCAAGTTCAGAGTGGTTTTTAATTTGTCTAAACAGGATGGCTCCCACTGTCTCTCGAATCCCTCCTCAAACCAAAAAGGAAGAATTAGTCAGGATCAATCTCACCGTACAAAACTTGCTTAACCGTTCGGCCAGGCTGGTGTCGGTACTTCGAGAGAGGTTTTCCAACGCTTTCGCGAAGTTCCTTAATTAAATAACCTCTTTTCCCTGGGGGCGTAGCCCCGCTAACTCCTTTCTAGACACCTACTTGGTTTATAGCATTGATCGTTAAGTGAGAATTTTCCCGAGGAGTAGCATATACTCACAGTAGGATCGGGATCCAAATATCATCGCGTGACGAAACTGAAGGAATCCTACCAAAATCATCACACTCCAAATGGTATGCAGTGCTAGCAAGTTTTAGTTCTTTTGAAACTCCCGATGTGGATTTTTGCCCCATGCTCTTATGACCTTGACTTTGGCCAAAATATCATAAGTCACATATCAAGTTCTACCCGTCATTCTCCAGGTTAATTTGAGCCCACACGCACTTGACTTTGGCCAAAATGGTAGAACGGCTGCCCCAAACCAACACATCTATCTATGCTGCACATGAATACCCAATAGCTACCAATCACTATGCCTTGACTTTGGCCAACATACATAGCTTGAATACTTATTGACCATTCATGTGAAACGACGGAGGGCTACGAATGGTTTTGGCGAAACCGTGAACGTAGTGAACTTGATATAATCGAAGGAACGAGATAGCTTTTAAAAGGAGTGTCTTAAGCTCCGCGTTTAAAAGTTATTTTTGAAAAGAAACCGAGTGGTTTTGAAAGTGTTCCAACGACTTTTACTTGGTTTATTTTTCTTGCATTAATTCCAATGCGTCCCATCATTTAATTCTACCATTGCAGAAAAAAACCAAAATATGACGTACGCTTATGCCATCCGCATTCGCCACGGGGCCCCGTCATTACCCGTTAGGTTACTTAACTAACGACAGAGCGGGGGCTGGACTAGCGCGGATGAAAAACATAAGCAACGCCTAAATAATATCATATATAGATATATTGCAATGATAGCCATTTCAGATCACAGATGAACACATTGGATATACTAGGAATCTGCAATTCGTACGAGCCTGTAACGAAAAGCGGATTACATGGTCGCGATGAATAGCCAATACCCCACCCTAGACCCCTACGGGTGCGGCAAACTACCCGCCAAATATCCGAAGCGGAGCAACCTCCCTCAACGATGTGAGTAGGCCACTCGGCACTTCGAGATACCCGGTAGTTTGTGCACCCCACCTTGGGTCTATCCTAGGAGCAAAAACAGTAAAAAGAAATTATACAATGACGGCTACAACCCCGATCCGGTTGTGCGGCCAAAAATAATATTACATCAATTTACATATTACATGAATTGAAAGATAAAAGGAAAAAAACTCTCATCTCACAACCCCCGGCTATTCATCTGCGACAATCCAATGAATTCATATACACATATCATCAACATTACAGATCACAGATATGTATAACCCCCACTAATTGACGTATAGCGATTAGCGGGCGTTCAATACATATATCGCATCACAGATATAACCCGTTAGCTTAAGTCTTTTAGAAGTTCGATCAAAATACGGATTTTCAAGCCCCAAAAACTAATTTTGCTTTCTGGAAAATCTGGGCAGAAAAAACATATTGTAAAAATCACAAAACACCCCTCTAAACAAACTGCATGAAAAATCGTCCACGGCCGAGTCAACTCGGCCGCGGATCCGTGGCGGGAGCAAGCTCCTGCCGTGGTTCCGCGGCGCGTTGATCGGTTCGCTGGACCATTTTTCTACAGTTTGTTATAAAAACCCTGAGCCGAATTTTAAGATAAGATTTATTAAATTTTTATCAGAAAAAAAATTCGGCATTGTTTCGCGACTTTTTCTTCGATCGAATTTCTAGTTACTTTGCTAACATGTTAGATAATGTTTAACTTGGCTCTGATACCACTGTAAGTCCACGTTACCTCTCCCGGTACATACGGGCTTGCGGAAATGATGAAAAACGATTTTTCTAGAGGTGGTAACATGGACTCAAAATACGGATCTTTGTTAAACAACTAACTAACAAACCTAACAAGAGTTTTACCTACTCGGTTAGGGGGTTATACCTTTCTTGAACTCCTTCATCTTCAACTCTTTCCGGTGTACGGATCGGCCTCACCTCGTCGTCTCCTTGCGCCGAAGATGGATCCACCTGAAAGCTTCTACCTTTGGATTCTTCTTCGAACTTGAAGAAACTAGAACACTTGGTTTGCTAAACCTTGTGAATTAGGATGAGTAGAGAAGTGATATGGGTTTTCTTTTATCTCTAAGGCAATATTTCTCAACTCATGAGAGGGAGTTGCCTTGAGCTAGAGAAAGAGCAAGAGGAAGATCAAGAGGGAGAGCTCAAGCAAGAGAGAGAAATGAAATGAGAGAAATGAGTAACTCTTTTGCCATCCAAGCTCTCATAATCCAAAACCATCATAACAAAAATAGTAATCAAGTATTGTGTGATGGTTCAAGTCAAAAAGGCTATATCATTTCATGCACTCATTTTGCAAAAACAAACAAGCAAGCAAAAGTCTTTGCCATGAAATGATAGCCATTGTCATGATGATGGTCAACTAGTCCAACCGGTCAACAAAGTTAACAAGTCAACAAAGTCAACCCCTCAACAACCATGTCACTATAATACTTAATTAATATTATTGTTAATTATATTTCTTATTCTTATTAGGGTTTAGCAAAAAGTCAATGGTCAACAGTCAACAGTCAACAACCCCAATGAGAATCCTCTGCCTCTGTCTCTCTGTCAATTGTGCATAAACACCCGCATCCGCGTTCCGAGGAACCCGAATACAAACGAGATAAAACCAATCCCAAAATGTACACTAGGATCTGGCTTAAACCAAAGCCCGCTAGTGTTAACTGTCCGGACACCAAACGTGCACAAGTGCACGGATGTGACCGAACTCTGTCGCAAAACCATGCGACCTGTCGCAAAACCATGCGGCCTCTACTCTTTTGCCTAAAGGCGAATAGCTTTCTGTGTGGGACTCTAAAGACTCGACACTACGCTGGCAGTTGGTTTAACCACAGACCGCAAGCGGCACTAGCTGTGCGTAACGGTCCCCAGGTAGATGCTGACAAGAAGACTGACGAGGTGAAACCCATCTGAACTCCTTCTGAGTCCGAATGTGACAATCTCCGTACAGTCTGGTCTGTTCGTCTGATACATCGCATGGCAGGCCTAGGGGGCGGTAAACGTCAGTCCCCTAATAGAGTTACAAGTCGTGTCGGAGTGTAGCCCAGAACACCCTGAGATAACACTGGAAACCTACCAGTATATCTCGCTTGCCTTGGCCAGGGACTACTTGTGTAATGGCTCTCCTAGACACAGCGCGATGTCAACCCCCAATACCGGGAGAGACGAATCCTGTCTAACCGTCATTGCCTCCAAGTGCTTCGGGACTCCACCCAACTACTACCTGTTTGCATGACTCCTTTGAGCCGTGGTAGGGTAGTAATCTAAGTACAGTGGGAACACACTCAAGGCGAAGTGACAGTGTCAACTCAGCGGACTAAGCTGTACTCATGTCACCTGGGAACTGATAACTGACGATAGGTATAGTACCAACCAACAGTTCCCGACGAGTCCTGTCCAGTGTACTCGTAACCTAACGAGCACCCGCATACTATCTCAAGTACGACGTACTGACGGCTGTGGGACAGACCGTCTCCCACACTGGAATGAGAAGCGCATACGCTAGTCTACTCCGGAGTATCGATGCCCTGTCTCGATAGTCCTACGACTAGGGACCTGCATAAGGATGTGCTTGTGGATTACCCAGCCCCCACTAGTGTGACTGCCATCACAACGCTAGTAATCCAACAAAGATCCTAAGGGCTCCACTAATGTGTATAGGTGATATACTAAAATAAACACATGTACACATTAAAGTAGAAACAAACCAAGTAGCATACTACTATATTGAGCAAGATTGTCTATACAAGGTGAATATCCCAAGCTTCCATTAAGTAATATACAAACTAGTATGATACAGTAATGGCCTCTGGGGCATATACACTAACAGAAACTTAAACCCTATAACCTATCCAGACACCAAAACAAGCTAACTAGAAGGTTTTATACTACTCGATTGGAATAACAGCTTTTATAGTCATGTCCTTCGTCTTCAAATCCTTTTCCTTAGCTCCTCGAAACTTCGGGATCGAGCTTGTAGGCCGGACTTCCTTATTCCTAGATGATCCACCCGAACTAAATAATTACTCCATTTGCATTTCATTTATGGATAAAGTAAGGATAGTTTTTGTCATTTTCAAGAAGAGATAAAAGGTGGATAATGTTATAATGAATGAGGCAATTGATTAATACAAGGAGAGAAAAATTCTCATTAGATTTTACAAGATTTTCTATCTTCCTTCTCCGTCAAAATGACAAAAACTATCCCCAACTTATCCATGAATGCAAGGCAAATGGTGTAATTATCTACAGAGCATAACTAAGCTAGTTATACCTTGCGAGTAAATTAGACTTACCCATGATTAAAATACCACTAACTCCGATAGATACTTGGTCTAAAGACTGCACGCAAACGCATGGCTGACATTTGAATCGCCTACGACACGAGCCTGAAACCGAGTTAGTGTTCGTCGGCTCTGTTCGTTCGGTCTGTTCTCACTAGTTCAGATGCAGGAGTGGACATCTGAATCACCTAACTGGGCACTGGGCTGGACAGTTGGATAACACAACCGAACGCAGGATTGGATTTCTAGGTCATTCGACCTAAAGGTACATACCGTGTAAAACCAACTACCTCGCCTTAACCGAGATTGGATATAAACCAGCACATACACGAATGCAGGGCTAGAAATCTAGATCATTCGTTTGTGTGGCCTAAAGTAAATCCGATCATAGGCTTCCTCGACCAGTTCCCTATCAACGCTACACATTATTGAAGTGTCGCATGCCGACAGCGAGGCTAAAGGTGGTCTCCCCATCTATTTCTTAGCTATTTTAATCGAAGAAGACAATGGAGGCATTACCTTTTCGAGGAGGTCTAGACGGATCGGTCTCGGCAAGGCCTCGAAGGTTGCTGACGAAGATCTCTAGAGTCTTAAGTTACCATTAAGTGGTCTCCAAACTAGATATCTAGGGTTTTAATTGATTGGAGAGGATCCCTTCTTCATTTTAGATTCTGGGTATTATAGGACTAAGGTTTGTTAGGAAGTAGTTCCAAAACCATAGATTTTTCTTGATTTGAATATCAATTACGTGCCTGCTTGATACCCAAGTCATGAAATTCCTCAATTTCTTTCCTTGTCGACGGCTCTTAGCGGAAAATATGCAAATAGTTCCAATTTAATCATATATTTCTTTGAGCATATCCTTATCATGGGCCACAAAACTTTCTATTCGGCTCGCATCTTACAGTCCGAATTATTTTATGCACAAAACAATTATAAATACTAGTTGTATAAACAGTATACACTTCAATATGAAACAGAAGTTATAATCTTGCTTACCACCGTAGCCTAGCGGTAAGCCTCTTTCCACCCTAGTGCTCAAATTCCTCTTGCATTAGGTTACAGCCAATGTTGGAAAAGAACGCGTTTGAAGCTGTAAAGCGGTCGCGGTTTGCTTGGGTTGCTTCTGCAAAGCGAAAATTGAGCTTGGCATAGGGCTTTTTTGCAAAAGCATGTGCCAGAGTACACCTGTTTTTTTTGTGGCAAAACCATATGCCTTTTGCAACACCTGTTGGATATAGTGCCTTCGTGGCAATTATTGTAATTGCAGGCACACGATTAAGATAATCTAGCGAAGACCTATACAGGTAGGACAATCTTACTCGAGATGATAGTATGCTATCTGGTTTGTCTTTATCATTGATGTGCACATGTTTTACTTGTTATTACGTGTCGTCAATACATAATAATGAAGCCCGTAGGATTATTTCTTGCCTACCAGCATTATAATAGCGATCATATACGTAAGAGCTGGGTAGTCCATAAGCGCATCCTTAAAATGCCCTTAATTATGGGAGTATCGAAACTTGGCATCGATATACCGGAATAGACTAGTGTATACGTTTTGAGACCCTGATGGGGGACGGTGACCGGTCTCACAAGCCATTGGTATTATGTCATCTAAGATAGTATACAGGTGCTAACTGAAAGTGAGTACACTGGACGGACTCGCCGAGAACTTCTAGATGGTATTATATCTATCGTTATATGGAAGTTCTCGAGTGGCATTAGTACAAGTTAGTCTTTTGACCTGAGATCGTTATTTATATTGTGTGAGTTCCCACTGTACTTTGATTACTACCCGACCACGACTCAAAGGAGTCGTGCAAACATGTTTTAGTTGGATACAGTCCCGATCCACATGGAGCAAGTGAGAAATTGTCGGGGATTCGTCTCTCCTGGTATTAAGAGTCGATTTCATGCTATGTTTGGTAGGCTATCACCCTAAATTTATGGACACGGTAGATGAGATTTACTGATATGAGTTTAGTAGTTTCTCGGTTGGTGATGAGCTTGACTCCGACATGACTTATCAGGTTATTAAGGGTCTGACGTTTCCACCTTCTAGCCCCGTTATGCGATACTCTTAGACGAAGAAACCGGACTGTATAGAGATTGTCACATTTAGGATCAGTAGGGTACGGACGGACTTGATTTCCGACCTCCCTTTCGACAAATACTGTAAATCCCCAGTTCCGGTATATATATTTTTTCTGTATTCCTTTCTCAGGATTTTTTCCAATTTTTTTCCATTTTTAAATATATTTTTATTATATTTTTTTAATTATAAATCCTAACTCTAAATCCATTACTTAACCTACCCGACCTGACTTGTGCTCACCCGATCCGACCCGACCCGCTCACCCAACTCCTTCTTCTCCCTCGCTTCTTTTTCTTTCCGTCCTCTTTATCCTCGTTCGTCATTCCTCGCGCTCACTACCGCGAGACTCGCGCCTACTACCGCGAGACTCGCGCCCACCTCCACGAAGACCGCGCCCACTGCCAACGACTCCCCCGCAATCTCCTCCATCATATCCTCTCTCTTCACCGACTTCCCTCCTCTCTCATCCTCGTCGACGTCTGCACGAGACTCGCTCCCCCCAACGGCCACGACGAGCAAACCTACTTGCCTCCCCTCGTCTCTAACAACTCAATCTCTCCTATCTCTACTTCACTCTCTCTTTACCCCTCTCTTTCTCACTCTCTCTTACTCTATCTCTCCCCTACAACTCGCCTCCGCGAGCACTGATCACCACCATCGGCGTCGCTCGCGGTGACCTTCGAGCCCCACCTCCACTATATTCGCCACAACGCCCCGAGCTCTAACCCCGAGCCCAAGCCCACCGCACCGACTTTCTCCACATCAACCCACCGACGCCACAAACCCACTGCCACCTCGCCGTCTCCATCGACCTACCGAGCTCTCCCCTCACTCCTTCGCCGACGACACCACCGCCCACTACACCCTCGCCGACGACCCACCTCCAGCGATCACAAGCTCTCTCGAGCTCGCTGCCTCCATCAACTACGACAATCCTAGCGACCCACTGCACCCAAGCCCAAGCCCACTGCAGCTTTGCAACCTGCACCACCCCGGAGCTCCGCTGCACCTCACCGCCGTGCCATAATCTCCGTGCTCACCCCTGAATCATGCCGAGCCCCCGAACTCCTCACCCGAGCCACTGCAAACCCGCCACCACTTCAGATCCACTGCCTATGCTGTCACCATGCCATTGCTGTCGTCGATGAGCCACATGTCACAGTGCCACTGCCGTTGCGGCTGGTCCTATTCTTGAGCCGTGCCAGTCGCGCGTGTATCGTGCAATGACGTCTCCGTGCCGTGGTTATAGCCCGTGTCGTGCCGCCGTATCAGTCGTGCAACTTTCACCAAAGGCAAGAGAAAACCTTTCTCTTGTTGTTCATGCTATTTTAATACCTAGGCTAGATACTCATGTTAGATTAATTTGTTATATAGTAGTGTAGATGTGTGTTTTCGACAGATTACCAAGCGCTACACTAGTGTTTGATGCGAAATATAATCCAAAACATATCTTGTTTTGACGGAACCTGCGATAGTTAGGTTCTTTTATTGATTATGAATACCGTGTAGGAATTTGGATGCAAAATATCGTGTTATTAATCATGTAAGTCGCCCCCTAAAGGCGACACTAAATCTGAATTTTACTATGCATGTTACCTTGTTAAAATCTTTATAAATTCAATACAGTTTGGAATGTAATGTTCTATGGCTCAGATCGAAGGCGGCTTAATAATATAAAACCATTTGTAGTTTATTTTCGATATTGATAGATTACTGTAACGAGATTTGACTGGGAATGCGACTCTCGACTGTGCAGTCCGGGGCAGCATTCCACGAGGACACCCGAGTTTAAGCACCTGTACATACCTACATTAAACATAAAATGCATGGAGCCCCATATAGTCACATAGAAAATTTAGTTATCTTACACATGAATCTGGTCTTGTTCAGTTTCACAGTCGTTCGATATTTAGTTTTTAATTTAGAAGGTCGATGTGTGCTGCAGTTTCTGCAGTGGCATTTCTTATCCCTTCACATTAAACAGGACATAACTTCTAGTACAGGAAGGATATTGATAATCCGTTTGATGCGTTGTAAACCTAAAAGATAGAAATAGATTTTAATCAACTGGAGCAGCACCTGAATCTGAGCATAATCTCTAGTAAAATGTGCGTAAAGTTGGACTTTCAGTCCTGAAATTGGAATTTCAGCAATCGATCGCTAATTTAAAATGATGATAAGTCCCTAACCTGAAATGATATTGACATAAGATTAATTTTATTGCTTAGAAAATCAAGAGTACTTCGTACGCCTTTTATATTATTTTTGTCAATTTTATATGTGTGATTATCGTAAATTTTGCAAGTTATATGGTGTTGGCTGTCATAATATTGTGAATATCTGTTCAGTGCATTTCTGCCTATTTTTGTGCTTGCTTTATACCTGCAGCATAGTGGTTATTTACATAGAGACCTAGTGAATGTTTTGCATTGTCGATATATAAGTGTTAGTGATTGGGTTGTGTCAAATACGAAAGTGGTATTGATAAGTGGAAACGTGATTGAAAGTGAAAGCGATTCGTATTTGTTCACAACCTGTCTAATGCCTGAAAACATACTATAACCTGGGGAATGGGAAAATCAAGGTGGAATTGAACTCGTATTTAGCGAGGTACAGTGATTTAGAGGATGATCATTCGTTATTAGTGATATATATACATACATTAGGTCGTGGGCATAGCTGCACGGCTGCAGGGTTATGTCCCGGGCAACAGTGGACCATAGTCTCGGGCATGCACGAGACCCTTGTTAAACATCAGCATTCTTTCCACCAATTGATTTCATTTACTTAGTGACTGATAAGTAATGACATACACATTGCCTAGTTTGTTGACATGATATTCATACCACCCTCTTCATATGTAATGATGTTCATTAATTTCTTGTTCTGCATTCTGTTGCACTTTTCATGTTTAATAACATTGCACTCCCATTATATAATTGTTGCTATATGTTTTGTCCTAACGACCTGAGTGTACATGCTTAGAGGATGAAGTGGATCCATCCCAGGAGCAGGACCTGCCATTCAAGATCGCGGAGGTCTAAACTGCATCATCAGCGCCATTTCATTTTCTTTCAGCACTTTGTATTTCGTTTTTTAGTTTTTATTCTGTAAAATAAATGTATTTCAAACTATTTTTATTGCAATGTAATAAAGCTATGAACTGTGATTTTCCTTTACTCTAGTACTGTTTACTGACTACTATGTAATACTAGAAGCCGAAGTGTGACTACGGCGGGATTATTCCCTGACCGTAGGAGCATGGCTGGCCTGGTCACCCCTCGTATTCTGTATTTTGGGAAGCAGGGCGTGACCTGGTTTTGTTGGTATCAGAGCGCCAAGGTTTTTGGATGAAATTACAGTTCCATCGAGGGATCCCTAAATTGAGTTACACCCTTGACAAGTGCTTTACAACATTTCTTTTCACTTCCTAATTCTATTTGAATCATCATGAAATCCTTGATTGAATCTGAATTTTCTTGATCATCTTTCCGGAATATGGACCCCTCGGGAACCTCCTTAGGAGCCGATCCCCACGATTATACCAAGAAGATTCTCAGCACACTGACGACCCTGGCCCAGGATCAAGAGAGGAAGACCGATCTTCTGACCGAGGGAGTGAGGGCGGTACAGGAGATCGCAATTACTGCCCTGGAGAGATCTATGGCTTTTCCTGCCGCCCCTGAGGGCGTGCTCGTACCAACTACACAGGCTAGAGTTGGTACCGTTTCAGACCTTAAGAGGCTTCATCCAACAGTGTTCACAAGTCAGCAAATCCACTTGAGGACGAGCAATGGCTCATCAATGTGGAGAACCTTCTGACGGCCGCTCGAGTTCCTGATGACGACAGAGTCAACCCGGTGAAGATCCAGCTGGAAGACGAGGCCCGCACGTGGTGGTCCATAGAGGAAAGACGGCTAGAGAGACCTATCTGATATGACACGTTCTCCGCATTCTTCCTGGATCACTATTTTCCGGCCACTGCCAAGGCCGAGATCGAGGAGAAATTCATTATGTTGAAGCAAAATGGATGCTCAGTGGATGTCTACACCGCAGAGTTTAACCGGCTGAGTCGATTCACACCGTACATGGTAGCCACTGAAGCTGCCAGGGAAAAACGGTTCCAGCATGGGCTCAATATTGAACTGCAGCAACTTATCATGTCTCTCGATCTACCAACCTTTGCTCAAGTATTGAACGCTGCCTGAGTGCAGGAAAGATCGGCGGAGAAGGCTAAGGGCCAACGATCAGTGGACAGGAGACCCCATGTAGTTCCAGCACGGGCTACCATTTCTCCCCATGGAGCGATCCCAGTTCGTAGGCCGGGTGTTACGCAGATGAAGCGCACTTTCTCACCCCCGCAACGGAGGGCCCTATTTTGCGATTATTGCCAGAGGTCAGGACACATGCAGAGTGATTGTCGCAGTGCCAAGGGGCAATGTCTGCTTTGCGGATCCAGCGAGCACAGGGCCAGCGGATGTCCCCAGAGATCTGACCTACATAGAGGGTTCGAGCAACATCAACAGTCGTACGGCACATCAGCTCGGAGTGGTCCACCTCGGGTATCCCAGCAGCGGTTATTCGATCAGTATGGGTCGGAATCATGGACGGGCTTTCACCCTGTCCACCAAGCAGGCAGAGGCTTCTGGAGAAGTAGTTACAGGTACCCTCCTTGTTTATTCTGTACTAGCTAGAGTTCTTTTTGATTCGGGTGCTTCGCATTGCTTTATTTCTTCACGGTTTGTTGGTACACACTCTATACCTCTCGAGCCGTTGTCCAAGGGTTGGGAGATACATACGGGTAACAGAATTATTTTTTCAAACCAAAAGTGTAGGTTATGTCCGGTGGTAGTATGCGGTAAGGAATTCTATGCGAATTTCCTTTTAATCGGGACGGGCAGCTATGACGGAATTCTCGGGATGGATTGGATGAGTACCTTCCATGCGATCATCGATTGCCGAGCTAGGAAAGTGACTTTCCGCATACCCAATCACCCTAAGTTTGTTTTTGAAGGCGAAAATGAGTCTTTGGAGCCAACCAAGTTTAGAGCCAAGCCAAAAGTGTTGACGGCTATGGAGATTGATGAGAGTCCACCCAAGAGATCGTTCAGGATTTTCTTAATATGTTCCCTGAAGATTTACCAGGTTTACCACCTCCTCACGTATTGGGCTTCTAGATCGACCTGATCCCAGGGACGCCGCCAGTTTCCAAGGCTCCTTATAGGATGGCGCTAGTTGAGATGGAAGAATTAAAGAAGCAGAAAGAAGATCTTCTGGAAAAGGGATTTATCCATCCAAGTGCCTCCGCGTGGAATGCTCCTGTGTTACTGGTGAAGAAGAAAGACGGTTCCTTGCGCATGTGTGTCGACTACCGGGAGTTGAACCGAGTGACCATGAAGAACAAGTTCCCCATTCCCCGCATCGACGACTTGTTTGACCAGCTTGGTGGTGCCCGGGTATTCTCTAAGCTAGACCTTCGGTCAGGGTATCACCAAATCAGGGTCAAGGCAGAGGATTTATGCAAGACGGATTTTCAAACCCGATATGGCCACTATGACTTTCTTATATTGTCGTTCGGTCTTACCAATGCACCGGCTATATTTATAGACTTGATAAACAGGGTTTTCTCCAAGTACTTGGATCAGTTTGTCGTTGTATTCATCGACGACATTCTAGTCTATTCGAGGAGCCGAGAGGAGCATGCCGAGAACCTACGAATTGTATTGCAGGTTCTATGGGAGGAGAATCTCTATGCTAAGCTAAGAAAGTGCGAGTTTTGGCTCAACAAGGTACAATTTATGGGGCATGTCATTTCGAGTGACGACATTTCGGTGGATCCGACGAAGATCTAATCTATCAAAGACTGGCCGACATCGAAATCAGTTGCTGAGATAAGAAGCTTCTTGGGATTGGCTGGGTATTATCGATAGTTTGTCTAAGATTTCGCCAGAGTAGCAGAACCCTTGATGAATCTCACACGGAAGGAGGTGTCGTATGTTTGGTCCTAGGAGTGCACCCAAGTGTTCGAGCTTTTGAAACTGAAGTTGACCACGGCCCCATTCCTGACTGTGCCAGACAGCTCGGGTAGCTTGGTTGTTCATAGTGATGCATCGGGAAAAGGTTTGGGTTGTGTATTAATGCAGCACGGTCGAGTGGTGGCTTACGCTAAACGAAAGCTGAAAAATCACGAGAAGAATTACCCCACGCATGATCTGGAGTTAGCGGCCGTTGTGTTTGCCTTAAAGATTTGGAGGCATTACTTGCTAGGTGAGAGAGTGGAGCTGTACACGGATCATAAAAGTTTGAAATGCGTGTTCACTCAGAAGGAGCTGAATATGAGACAACGCAGATGGTTGGAGTTGATGGCAGACTATGATATTGATCTTTAGTATCATCCGGGGATGGTGAACGTCGTTCCTGATGCTCTCAATCGCAGGCCGTCAGCTGTGTTTGACTTGTCAGAAAGGGATTCTCGATGACCTTCAGAGACTCGAGTTGGAGGTAGTTACTCCGGGTGTGCCCAGACAGCTCTGGCAGTTGTAGGTTCAATCATCGCTTATAGATCACATTAAAGCTGCGCAGGCTGGAGACCCTCAGTTGCAGAAGTTTAGAGGGTTCTGGTTTGAGGACGAATTTGTAAGTTCACGAAGATGGTTCTCTAAGATTTGGCAGTCGGCTGTGTGGTTTGGTAGTCACGGGAAACTCAGTCCCCGATTCATCAGACCTTTTGAGGTTCTAGAGCGAGTAGGAGAGATGGCTTATCGACTTGCCTTGCCTCCATCGCTGGCTGGTGTGTACAATAAATTTCATGTTTCTCAGTTGAGATGCTATGTTCGGGATGACAGCCATATCTTGGACCATTCGGAGTTAACGTTGGGCACCGATCTGTCTTACGAGGAGCAACCTACCACCATTCATGATCGTCGGGAAAAAGTGTTGAAGAACAAAGTCATTCCGTTGGTTCGAGTTTCTTGGGGTGGTTGTTCTCCAGGGGAGTCTACCTGGGAATGTGAGGATGACATCCGTGCACGTTTTTCACACCTGTTTGTATAGTGTTGTTGTTCCGTTGTTTTCGTTCTTTAATTTCGAGGACGAAATTTTTGTAAGGAGGGTATGATGTAAATCCCTAGTTCCCTTATAAATATTTTCCGTATTTTTTCCCTAGATTTTTTCCTATTTTTTCCATTTTTGAAATATATTTTTATTATGTTTTTTTAATTATAAATCCTAACTCTAAACCCATTACCTAACCTACCCGACCCGACCCGTGCTCACCCGACCCGACCCGACCCGCTCACCCCAGTCCTTCTTCTTCTCCCTCGCTTCTTTTTCTTTCCCGCCTCTTTTCCCTCGTTCCTCCTTCCTAAAGCTCACCACCGCGAGACTGGCGCCCGCTTCCATGACGACCGTGCCCACTGCCAATGACTCCCCCGCAATCTCCTCCGCTAAATCCCTTCTCTCCATCGACATCCCCTCCTCTCTTGTCCTTGCCGAAGTCTCCGCGAGACTCGCTTCCCCCGACGGACGACCAAACCCACTCGCCTCCCCTCGTCTCTAACAACTCAATCTCGCCTCTCTCTACTTCACTCTCTCCTAACCTCTTTCTTTCTCATTCTCTCTCACTCTCTCTCCCCTGCAACTCGCCGCCGCGAGCACTGATCACCACCATCGTCGTCGCTCGTGTTGACCTTCGAGCCCCAGCTCCTCTCTCGTCACCACAACGCCCCGAGATCTAACCCCGAGAACAAGCCCACTGCACCCACTTTCTCCTAATCGACCTACCGACGCCACGAACCCACTTCCACCTCACCGTCTCTATCGACCTACCGAGATCTCCCCTCACTCTTTCGTCGACGATACCGCCGCCCACTGCACCCTCGCTGACGACCCCCCTCAAGTGACCACAAACACTCTCGAGCTCACTGCTTTCATCAACTATGACGATCCTAGCGACCCACTGCACCCAAGCCTGAGCCCATTGCCGCTTCGCCTCCTGCACCACTCTGAAGCTTCGCTGCACCTCACCGCCGTGCCACAGTCTCCGTGCTCACCCCTTTATCATGCCGAGCCCCCGAACTCCTCACCTGAGCCACTACAAACCCGCCGGCAACCCACTTCCATGTTGCCGCCACCACTGCAGATCCATTGCCCGTGCCATCGCCACGCCATTGCCGTCGTCGATGAGCCACGTGTCACAGTGCCACTGCCGTTGATTCTTGTACTGTTTTTGAGCCGTGCTAGTCGCGCGTGTATCGTGCCATGACGTCTCCGTGCCATGGTTATAGCCAGTGTAGTGTCGTCGTATCAGTCGTGCAACTTTCGCCAAAGGAAAGAGAAAACCTTTCTCTTGTTGTTCATTCTATTTTAATACATAGGCTAGATACTCATGTTAGATTAATTTGTTAAATAGTAGTGTAGATGTGTGTTTTCGACCGATTACCAACCACTATCCTAGTGTTTGATGCGAACTATAATCCAAAACATAACTTGTTATGATGGAACCTTCGATAGTTAGGTCCCTTTATTGATTAAGAATACCGTGTAGGAATTTGGATGCAAAATATCGTGTTATTAATCATTTAAGTCGCTCCCTAAAGCCGACACTAAATCAGAATTTTACCGCGCATGTTACCTTGTTAAAATCGTTGTAAATTCAATATAATTTGGAATGTAATGTTCTATGGCTCAGATCGAAGACGACTTGATAATATAAAACCATATGTAGTTTATTTTTGATATTGATAGATTAATGTAACGTGATTTGACTAGGAATGCGACTTTGGACTGCAGTCCGGGGCAGCATTCCACAAGGACACATGAGTTTAAGCACCTGTACATACCTACATTAAACTGAAAATGCGCGTAGCCCCATATAGTCGTGTATATAATTTATTTATATAACACTTGAATCTGGTCTCGTTCAGTTTCACAGTCGTTCGATATTTAGTTTGTAATTTAGAAGGTCGATATGTTCTGCAGTTTCTGCAGTGGCATTTCTTACCCATTCACATTAAACAAGATATAACTTCTAGTATAGGAATGAAATTGATAATCCGATTGATGCGTTGGAAACCTAACAGATAGAACTAGATTTTCTTCAACTGGAGAAACACCTGAATCTCAACATAATCACTGGTAAAACGCGTGTGAAGTTGGACTTCCAGTTCTGAAACTGGAATTTCAGTAATCGATCGCTAATTTAAAATGATGATAAGTCCCTAACCTGAAATGATATTGACATGAGATTAATTTTATTGCATAGATAATCAATATTACTTCGTGCGCTTTTTATATTATTTTGGTCAATTTTATACCTGTGATTATGGTAAATTTTGCAAGTTATATGGTGTTGGCTGTCATAATACAGTGAATATCTGTTCGGTGCATTTCTGCCTATTTTTGTGCTTGCTTTATACCTGCTGCACAGTGCTTATTTACATTGAGACCTAGCGAATTTTTTGCATTGTCGATATATAAGTGTTAGTGATTGGGTTGTGTCAAATACGAAAGTGATATTGATAAGTGGAAACGTGATTGAAAGTGAAAGCGATACGTATTTGTTCACAACCTGTCTAATGCCTGAAAACATACTATAACCAGGGGAATGAGGAAATCAAGGTGGTATTGAACTCGTATTTAGCGAGGTACAGTGATTTTTAGGATGATCATTCGTTATTAGTGATATATATACATACATTAGATCGTAGGCCTAGCTGCACGGCTGCAGGGTTATGTCCCGGGCAACAGTGGACAATAGTCTCGGGCATGCACGAGACCCTTGTTAAACACGAGCATCCTTTCCACCAATTGATTTGATTGACTTAGTGACTGATAAGTAGTGACATACACATTGCCTGGTTTACTGACATGATATTTATACCACACTGTTCATATGTAATGATGTTCATTAATTTCATGTTCTGAATTCTGTTGCTCTTTTCATGTTTAATAACATTGCATACCCATTATATAATTATTTCTATATGTGTCGTTCTGACGACCTGAGTGTGCATGTTCAGAGAACGAAGTGGATCCTGCCCAGGAGCAGGACCTGCCATTCGAGATCACGGTGGTCTAGACGTACTGCATCATCAGCGCCATTTCTTTTTCTTTCAGCACTTTGTATTTCGTTGGTTAATTTTTATTATGTAAAATAAATGTATTTTGAACTCATTTTATCGCAATGTAATAAAGTTGTGAATTGTGATTTTCCTTTACTCAAGTACTGTTTACTGACTACCAGGTAATGCTAGAAGCCGAAGTGTGACTACGGCGGGATTATTCCCTGATCGTAGGAGTATGACTGGCCTAGTCACCCCTCGTATTCTATATTTTGGGAAGCGGGGCATGACAAATACCTGGGTAGCCGATAAGTAGTGACATACACTGGCCTAGTCACCCCTAGTACTTGCTGCTGACAAATACTAGCGGTTTAGGATTAAACTGGATTATTAAATCTGGTTTTATTTTAGTAATATATATTAATATGTATATTCTAGTATTATTGTTCACTATTCATTTTCTCTCTCTTGGCTATTCGTTTTTTTGTACAAATACGCGTATATGTATTTCGATACTTATACCGGGCTGTATTCCGTATTTATACGGAATTTGTTTTAGAAGATGGACACTTCATTTGTTGATTTTTTGTAACATTTAAAAAAAAATATTATTTTTAGGAATTTTTATAATTTAATATTATTTTAATGAATATTTTAATATTTCGGTATAATTAAATACCGATAAATGGGTAAAATTTTGGAAAAATTATAGAAATTACTAAAATATGGTGTTTTATGTGAATTATGCATTTTTTAAGTTTTTATTATTAGTTTGACACTAATTATTTGCTAATCGGATTTTGGGGGTGTTTTGTACAAAACATGCACATATCATTTTACACTTGTGTTACATTTTCTACCATGGTTGGTTTGTGTTTACTATTGATGTGAGAAGGGATTTAGAGGAAAAGAAAAAGAAAAGGAAAAGAGAAAGGAATAAAGAAATAGGCATGGGCATGAGAGAGAGTATGGGGTCTTCTTTGAGTTGGCTCATCCTCCATCTCCTCAACTCATTTTCTCTCTCCCTCTTCCTTCATTGCTGCTACTGCTGCCCTAGTTCCCTCCCCTCTTCAACTCCTCAAAGCACATCCAAAAACACTTCAAAACCTCACTCCCATTTCACTAAAAAGATGCACAAGCTCAAGACAAACACATTGGACCAACAAAGCAAGGATTTTGGTGGAAATAGGAATAACCTAGTTAGGGTTTGAGGGAATTTTGGCTAGTGATGTGAAATTGAGCTCAGTAGAGGCTACATGAACACCCTAGTGCTTGAATTAAGACCTAAACCTAAGACTTGAAACCCGGAATACGGATTTAGAAACCGATATCGGAAGATTTGTGGAATCTGTGAAGGTTATATGGGATCTGCTATCACCCCGAGACTCTGAAAATTATTTTGCATTGACAGTGAGATGTGCAGGCACCTAGGAAGCTAACCCCAAAACCCTAGCCCCTACCTCCCCAACCAGGCCGCAGATTTAATCTGTTTGGCCGTAATTTGCGGCCTGGGTCCCACCATTTTGGCTCGTTTTGGTTCTGTGGTCTCCTTATCAGTAAATTAGACCCCTGGCATGTGCAAAATTATCCAATTTGACCTAGGGTGAAATCTGGGACCCTTTTATCTAGTTGTTGTTTTGGATTCGTGTTTCCGTATTGCGTATTTTGAATTCTGGAATTGTGTATTCGTGTTTTACCTCGATCACTTGACGTTTTCACGACGAGATCGAGGGTCGTTTGATGGTTTTGAAAGCGTACCCATAGGTTCTAACCAATAGGACTTTTAGCGTATCGTGTTGGTTTTCGCGTGTCATTTTAGTTTCGATTTGGTTTTAATGCGATGCGATACGTGTGATATGTAGGTACCCCACGGTGATCCGAGGCGATGAAGATGATGGTGGCGATATCGACACCGACACGCAAGATACAAGGTGAGTAGATTATATCTACGGGGGAAGTCGGGTGGATGGCGTATAGCACCCCCGCAGTTCGATGTCTAGTATACTATATACACTATATATATATGATAGCTTATTGCGTGACATGGAGAGCATAGATGTGTTAGGTGTACTATGGATATATTAGGGTTAGAAGTGAACTAGTGTATTTCCTAGTTGCGAACCGTAGAACAGGTTTACACCCACACGCACACACTTGCTTATTGCTATACTTGTACCGTGATATGAGGATAGTAGATGATATGTGGAGACGAGTCGATGATATTGGGCATAGTGCCGGGATATCGGTGATATGATGTGATTCGTATTTGGGATACAATACGAGATTTTAGCGGGCCTTTGGACGTGTGTTTTACACACGCGCTTATATTTGTTTAGATGATATCGATTGTACTAGACTTAGATAAGTACCCAGATCATGAGAGATGATGATAAGGATACCAGATAATTGATGAGCTGACTGTGATGTTGACCCGTACCCAGATTTGGGATGCTGTACGACGGATTTACAAACGAGCTTTATATTGATGATAGATCCGCACTCATGACTCTAGGATATTATATGATGTATATTGTATCGTATGTGGTACTATTGAGGCGGGATCACCGACTATTATATATATATATATATATATATATATATATATATATATATATATATATATATATATCGACTCAGATGTAGGTGGTTTCCATACCCCTCCTGTTTAGCTTGTTAGTTAGGTCTGTAGATTACTTAGTAGACATTAGACTAGACCCGAGTCTTACCTATTTCAAAACTAATGAATCGGGGATATTTTAAAGATAGGCAAAATGGATTCTACGGATATTTTCAAACGACGCATCTTTTCTTAAAACACCGTAGCCCTTATTTTACCAAAAACCCCGATTCGTCTTATTTCAAATGGCAAAGCTGCATGATATATTTATTAAGATAGATTCTTCACTGTTGCGTTGATTATTCGATTCTGCATATTCATGCTATTTGCATTGCATTGCTTGTGTTCATTGCTATATTACAACCATGCTGTTAGGAAACCAGCACCATTATCGACGATGCGTATGATCCACGTATACTGCTTGCCGGCTCACACACTTCATCATCGACAATTGCCATGCCACTACACTGTAGTACTATTGCATTCAGGATATGACCCTTGCATGGCATACTTGTGTACCTATATACTGTGTATTCCTATTGTACACCCATACGTGCATGCATACGTATTTGCACATACATTGATGATTCTGGCTTGATTAGAGATTTGGGAACCGCAAGATACCTTTTAAAGCTGATTCATTTTAAAGAAGCGGTCTTCCCTAAATATGTGCATATTACTATTCCTTGTTGCATGACATACTGATATACTTACATTTCTTTTACACGTCGCATACATCGTGCTTTCTGATTATACGCATTGAGATATGTTGTTTCCATGATATTTCTGGATTTGGGAACCGTAGGTATTTCAAAAGAGAATATGTAATTGTTTTAAAAACCCGGTTACCCTTGATATGATATTTCAGTGCGTCCACCATGTGTATTCTCGGTGCTGAGAGCGACATGTGAAACCCGATTCGAGGAGGCGGATGAGGCCGATTGCGGGTAAATGGTGGACCCGGTATGGTTCCCCGGGGCAAGAAATGTTTTTCTTGGAGCAGACGATGAGCCTGGCAGGGTGGCGAGTACCTACCGATGATTGGTTGGACCTGGCAGTTATCCGTAGGATACTGACCAGAGTCGATAGATGGATATGGGACGATCCGTACTGTCGGGGCCGAGGGCCGATTCCGCAGACAGAGCCCGTGGGCTGATCCGGACTGACGGAGCGCGATATATGTGGATATATGTGCCGATGCTGGGCACAGCTCTCATGATGTTTTCGAGTGTCGATGCTGGACACTCCGGTTCCATGATTTTGACGTGTCGCGGGGGACACAGATGGTTTATATCCTCATATTTCCATGCATATGCTTTATGATATTTACATGCATGATGGTTATTGTCATTGGGTGACGCGTGGACGGGATCCACATACATACAGATTTGATTACATTGATCATACCTCATATTTATGATATGTATTACCTGAGGCACTGGCACGAGCACTTGGCACTACACTCATGTAAAGAGGTTATATTGCCACTTTAGCATGCTTCAGACATGTTCATATTGAGGATATATATATCTGATAGTATTGACTTAGGATGAGTCATACATACGATTTCTGCTCTGTGATGTTTTCTATTCACGAGTTGGCAACTCACCCCCATTGTGCCACAGTTTCTTGCAGGTTTTGCCGTATAGATTTCATTGCGGCTTTTCTGGTACATTGCTTCCTTTACGGCTGACTTGCTTTGGTAGGTGGGTTCTTTTGCATCAGAACCACCATTGTACATGTATTATTCAGTTGTATCTAGTTATTCCATCAACCAAAACTTGTATATTGTTTTAGACTTAGAAATCAGTTATGTATTATTTCGACCTTAGAGTCACGCGTTGTAGTATTTCGGTTTTTATGCTGTTTTGAGTTCTTTCTGAGTTTTGATCCTCGTCCTTCGGCGTTGTATATTATATTGCTTGCGTGGTTGTGACCGTCGATTGACGAAGTGCTAGCTCCCGCTTGTGGATGCCTTTTATCATTGTATATATATATTATTTTTGTTGTACCCCGTTCGGGGCCAGTATTTACAAAGGGACCTCTGCCGAAATTTTCAGAAAAGACTATACTTTTAAAAATGCACATTCGGCTTACTTGTTTAAAAACCTTGCTTTTAAAACATGTTTTCTTCACTTCTTGAAACTATTTTTTCTTCATTTATTATTAAAATGGTTTTAGATTTCTGGGCTTTGGCTTACTTGGATTAGATGGGGTCCTATAGACTTCATATGATTCAAGGGCCAGTCACGAGCTATTTCGGGTCGTGACAAAGTTGGTATCAGAGCGCTAGGTTAACCTTGGTTCGAGTCTAAGTTTGACTATGTGGAGCCTAGAGCGTCTATATATATATACAGAACTTAGGCCTGACCTTACGGAACTTAGACTTAGTCGAGGGGGTATTATACCCGAACTTTCATCGCGTAGGATGACCCTTGGTTGATGGAGTAGGTAGCTTGAGTTGAGTGACGTACCGTACGTATGTTCTGCGGCATATTTACGATACGCTACTCCGCTTAAGAATCCTTCGGATGTACATTTCCTTGCACAGTATTATATTCATTCATATGATCTATCCTCATCGATACTAGTTATGATTTTGCTGCCACGATTACACGGGCAGAGAGAGCTACAGCTAGAGTTGTGTCAGCATGACTTCGTCGTGGACGAGGACTGACCAGGGAGTGATTCCAGAGACATACGATTGCATATAGAGGCTTCGTTTTATTGTGTTTTCGTGCCATGAGCGTTTGAATGATCGCTTTTACGAGATTTCCCGGATTTGCTGATCGGCACCAGAGGATTGAGCCACTGATAAAGGCCAGCCAGGATGTGATGACCATTGATATATCGCTTATTCACGATGATTGAGGCGTTGTTCAGCATACGGACGAATGAGTCAGTTGTTGCTGCAAATGACGAGATATCACCCAAATGATTGGAGCTACTGCTGCTTGAGCATATACTCAGTGATATGATGGAAGGTCGCTAGTCACCCGAGGTTGAATGACTAGGACGTGTGGTTCGTTCGCTTACCCCGATGCAAGGTCATCAGGTAGATTGATTCCAGCTAGAGACGACTTCATGCAGATTCGTTGAGAGTCGATAGAGACGATCGAATGTCAGAAACCCATATTCCAAGTTTAAAGTTTTCGGAAAGACATGTAAGCGATTCTATGGACCCTCTAGAAGAACGAAACCCTAACTCGACATAATGACTGTGTGAAAGCCTTTGAACCTTAGGGTTTACGGCAGTTCCGCGGCGCCATTAGTGAGGTTTGGGTTTGCCCTTCTACGGTTGGACCACCGATGCTGTGGTATGTACTCGATACTATTAAACTATGCCCAAGATATTGAGCTCTTGGGGGATTCTGAGGTTTTGACAAATCGATCGGATGGTTCGGCATCTTTCGGATAATATATGATGGGACACATTGCTTAGGAGACTCCAGATACGACTGTAGCCGTTGGAGCGTCTTCCATGCAGCCACGATGAGATGAGTCCGAATCAGTCGACATTGGAGCAGAGTGAAGTAAAGGGTTCGTAAGAGATTTCGAAGAGATGACGTTCCACTCCGCTGACATCAGAGAAGTGATATGTCTACAGAGTCGTTGGGATGCGACCAGCTTCCGAGTAAATGATGTACTGAGAATGAAGTGTTAGTTGTATGTATGCCCTATAGGCCAGTATTATACAGATGATGTATATTATATTGGATGCTTGGACATATATAGAGAGGACTTTCTTCCTCGATATGATAAAATGCTATCTGGTTGCACTTTACTTTAACATGTATACTTGTCTCTTAATACTGTCTTATCGTTACATGTTGGTAAAGCCCTTAGGATGTGTAATTGACTACCTGGACTATGATGTGGATCATACTAGTGGGGACATGGTAGTCCATAAGTACATCCTTCAATGTCCCTAGTCGTGGGTGTATCGAGACGGGGCATCGATATACCAGTGTAGACTAGTGTATACGCTACTCGACCCATGAGATGGACGATGGATGATCCCATATCCATTGGTGTTTGACATCAGAGATGGTATACGGGTGCTCAGTGGAGACTGGATACACTGGACGGACTCGTCGAGAACTCCCAGATGGTATTATACCTTACGTCAGATGGCAGTTCTCTGGTGACAATTGTGCAGGTTTGTCTGTAGACCCGAGATCATCATAGAGTCTTGTGTGATTCCCACTGTGCTTTGATTTCCACCTTACCACGTCCATGAGGGCGTGCAAAACGGTAGTTTTTGGGTACAGTCCCGAGTCACATGGAGGCAATGAGCGATAGCAGGGGTTTCGTCTCTCCCGGTATTAGGGGTTGATGTTGCGCTGTGCTCGATTGGCTATAACAGGGAAGTCCCTGGCCAGGGCTGATTTAGAGATTTGCTGGTAAGTGTTACCAGTAGTTTCTCGACCCCTTATGAGCCTCAGATCGGCATGACTTATCGGTTATTGGGGTCTGACGTTTACCACCCCTAGACTTGATATGCGACATATCAGACGAGGAGACTGGACTGTACGGGAAGTGTTACCGGCAGGCTTTTACAGGAGTTGGAGCGGGCTTGCTTGTTGATCTTCCGATCGCTCAATACCCGGGTAGCCGTTACGTCCAGCTAGTACCGCTGACGGCTTGTTGGTGCGTGATGTGATCATCACCTACTGCCGGCGTATTGACGAGTCTTTAGAGTCCTACATAGAGGTTTTACTGGCTCAGGCAAAACGAAATAGGAGCATATATGTGATATGTGCGAGACCGAGAATAAATACGTGTATGTGATACCGTATTCTATTCTCGCGACTTTTTGTATCGGTCGGTTATATATGATATGACAGGGTTATCGAATCAAGTGTTGATTCGATAAGTCGATACAATGGATGTTAGCCGGTTATATGAGATATGATCGGATTATTAAGTCAAGTGTTGATTAAATAATTAAGTGTATAATTGTATATTAGATATACTAATTTACACTTGCTAACACTTGCTAATACATGCTATTATTTTTCCACAGTAATTATTTATTCTGTTATTAGTATTTTCTGGGTATTTTTAAATTAACTCAATTATTGATTATTTTGGGGTTTATTTTGTAATCGTCAATTCGATCGGAGAATTTAATTTTGTTATGTTATTCCGGATAATTTAGAAAGTACTAAAATGTTCGAACGGATATCATTAACTCAATTTTTCCCGGCACGAAAAACATTCAAGTATTGAATTTTTCTCGGGTTTAAATCTTTTGGAAAAACGTACATGTGATGCGATGGGCCCTCTAGAAGACAACAAACCTTAACTCGATTATATGACCGTCTTGAACTGCCCTTTGAACCTTAGGGTTTGGGGCAGTACGGCGTGCCACATGTGAGGCGTTGGCTTGACCCTTCTACGGTTGGACCGTTGCTACTGTTACGTATTCTGGAATTTTTGAACTCCGCTCAAGTGTTGAGCTATTATGGAAATCTTGGGTATTTGATTATTCGATCGGAAAGTTTAATGCTGTCTATATATCTGGAATGGGATACAATATGTGGAATTCATACAGTTAGGCATGAAATGCGAAGTATGTGATATTTCGGATTTACGATGTCTAAAGTGATTTTGGATTCCAAATGTTGTAGTTTTACACTTTCTTTTCTGTGACCGTAAGTGCAATATGTGATATCGCCGGTTTCGTTGCTATATGTCAACGACAATTGGGATGCGCATATTTACTTACGTTGATGACATGTGATGTTATGTGTTGCTAGATATGTTATATTGGATCATCGCGTTTTGAATAGCCGGGGGTTTTATGTGAGATGAGAGTTTTTATTTTCATTCATGTAAATTTAAATGTATGTAATATTCTTTTATTGGGGCACTTCCGGGATGAGGTCGATGTCACCATTTGTATATTATTTACCTTTCCGCACTAGGACAGACCCAAGGAGAGGAGCATAAGTAACCGGGCTCTACGGTCCAGAGGGAGACCAACTCGAGGAGTCGAGTCCGGGTCTCCTAACCCTAGAATTGGTAGGGTTGCTTGCTGCTCTCGTAGGGGTCTAGGGGTGTGGGTTTGGCTATTCGTCGCGACCGTGGAATCCGTGTTTTATAGAGGCTCAAAATAAAACACGGACGTCCTAGTATATCCAATGTTTCATATGTTTCTTCTGCTGTGATATCTGTGATGTGATCATTTGATGTTCCGTGATAAATACTGTATATAGTATATATGATATATTATATAGACGTTACCTATGTTTTACACCCGCGCTAGCCCTGCCCTGCTCTGCCGTTAGTTACCTAACCTAACGGTGCACGAGGGGACATCGAGGCAAATGCGGATGGCATAAGTGTACGTCGTATTTATCTGTGATGTTTAGGTGGCTTAAATGATGGGACTTCATTAATGTGAATAATGAAAGAAAAGAAACCTAAAAGATGTTGTAGAATCAAATTTTCAAATAAAAAGGGTAGCTACAGTTTTGCTTTGCATAGCGGTATATATGATATACCCTGCACCTTATTCGATGAGGAAAGAGCCGAGATCCCTTCACCGGGAGTGACCTCTTTAGTAAAACTGGCAGATGCTACAACACTCAGTTTTCTTTTGATTGCTTTTAGAGTTTTGCTTTGCATAGTGATGTATATGATATATCCTGCACCTTATTCCATAAGGAAAGAGCCGAAATCCCTTCACCGGGAGTGACCTCTTTAGCAAAACTAATGAAATCCTCAAAATCACTCCATTTCAAAATTTTCTTGATTCTTCAACGATATCAAGTTCATTACGCAATAGGTTTTCAGAAAAACCTGTCGAGCCCTCCATCATTTCAGATAAGAACTATTTAGTATGCGTGCTGCGTTTGTTGGCCTTTCTCAAGGCGTAGTGTGCGGTAGCTAAATGGTGCTTATCTGTCCATGCATATGATGCAGATTGTTTTGGGGTACTCGTACGACCTTGTTGGCCTTTGTCAAGGGTCGTGCGGGTGGGTTTGATTCAATCAAGAAATGACGGGTTGAACTTGACTAACATCCTATGATTTGTTCGCCTTTGTCAAGGTCATAGGGGTTAGGGGCAAAATATTATCGGGAATTTCAAGTGTTGAGATTTGCAATAAGATTGCATACCTTCTATGAGATAGTTGGATCCCGATACCCACTGCGAGTAATTGTTACTCCCAGGAGAGTTTTACACAGGACAATTAGCCGATCAAGTAGGTGTCTAGAAAGGTGTCAACGTGGTTACGCCTCTGGGAAAACGAGGTTTACTTTAATTAGGTCCGTGCGAAAGCACGGGGAACCTCCCTCAAAGTACCGACACTGGCCTGGCTGAAAGATTGGCGAAGTTGTAGGGTGTAATTAATCCCGGCTAGTCTTTCCTTTTAGGGTTTGAAGGAAGATTTGATAAAAACAGTGGGAGCCATCCTGATTAGATAAAATAATAACCAATCTGATCTTGCAAGAGCATACGCCAAAGTGTTTTCTTCTCTCTCTCTCCAGGTAGCGACCATATCATGCCTTAATAAAGATAATAATATGGATGTATTGACCGAACCCGCATGTTATACTGTGCTGGGGAATGTTGGTTACGTTCTTTCTTATAAGAGTTATAAGACTGAACAGGATATAGGGGAATAGATTCCCATGCCACCCGAATGAAGAAAGTAATGTTGATGCATTTTCTTCGGGTGTGTTCGTTACAGAGAACTGTTTCTCCATTTGCTCTACGTCCTGGGTATTAGATACCGGGTCAGGATCCCATATATGTAATCAGTTACATGGGCTTAGGAAAGGTAGAGAACTTGGAGAAAGTGATAAAGACATAAGAGTTGGAAATGGTGCAATTGTTGCAGCTTAAACCGTCGGGGAATATCACCTTGTATTGCCAACTGGTAATACATTGATTCTGAACGAATGCTATTTCATGCCGAACCTGATATGCAACATTATATCGGTTTCTTTGTTGAGTAAAGAGGGATATAATTTTGTATTACAGGATAATGTTATGAACATTTTTCTAAACCAAAAGTTGGTTGGATCAGGCACGATGTGCAATGGCATTTATGTTCTAAATCAATCAACAGTTCTGAGCATAACAAACACACATAAGAGGAAGAGTTCAGAAATGAACGAATCCTTCTTGTGGCATTGTAGACTGGGTCACATCAATGCGACACGACTAGCTAAGTTGCATAAAGATGGATATTTGAATCCGTTTGAATTTTCATCTTATGACACTTGCCAGTCATGTCTCAAAGGCAAGATGACCAAAACTCCTTTTACGGAACACGGAGAGAGAGTTACGGAACTCTTGGGACTGGTACATAATGATGTATGCGGCCCCATGTCTATACATGCTAGGAATGGTTCTGCGTACTTCATTACATTCACTGACGATCTCTCTAGATTCGGATATGTGTTCCTGATGAAACACAAATCAGAAGCTTTTGAGAAATTTAGAGAATATAAACAAGAAGTCGAGAACTAAACCGGGAAAAGTATTAAAATCCTTCGATCTGATCGAGGAGGTGAATACTTGAGCAATGAATTCCTGGACTTCCTAAAAGAGAATGGGATTATCTCTCAGCTGACTCCTCCATTTACACCACAGCACAACGGTGTATCTGAACGGAGGAACCTCACCCTATTAGATATGGTGCGCTCTATGATGAGCACAGCTGGGTTACGTATTTCCTTCTGGGAGTATGCGCTGGAGACAGCGGCATACCTATTGAATCAAGTTCCATCTAAATCTGTACCTACCACACCATATGAGATATGGAGTGGGAAGAGACCATGTCTTAAACGTGTTAAGATATGGGGTTGTCCGGCCTATGTTAAAACGCAAAATCCGGACAAACTCGAGGCACGGTCAGTTCTATGCATGTTTGTGGGATATCCCAAACATTCACATGGATATCTTTTCTACCATACTGAGGAACAAAAAGTGTTTGTTTCTCGACATGCCACCTTTTTAGAAAAGGAATTTCTTACAAAAGAAATTAGTGGCGACCAGGTAAAACTGGAAGAAATTCCGGCTATACAAACTCAAACTGAAGATTTAGTGGAACCAGAGGATTCGGTAGTTCCCAACGAACCTCAGCCTCTCCGCCGATCTAGTAGGGTTCCTCACCCACCTGAGAAATACTACGGTTTTCTCATGGATGGTGGGAGCGAGGATTGCATCATGGTTGATGATGACCCAACTAGCTTCGAGCAGGCCATCACGAGTGGGGACTCGGTAAATGGCTGGATGCAATGCGGTCCGAGATGGAATCCATCTACACCAACAAAGTATGGACTTTGGAAGTTGCTCTTGAAGGGATAAAACCCATTGGGAGCAAGTGGATCTTCAAGAAAAAACTTGGTGTAGATGGGAAAGTAGAAACTTTCAAAGCTAGACTTGTTGCAAAAGGTTTTTGTCAAAGACCAGGTGTGGACTATGACGAAACCTTTTCTCCAGTGGCTATGCTTAAATCCATCTGGATCATGCTTGCCATCGCTGCATATCATGACTACGAAATCTGGCAAATGGATGTTAAGACCGCCTTTCTAAACGGTGATTTAGAAGAGTGCCTGTACATGACTCAGCCAGAGGGCTTCGTAGATAGTGGGAGCAGCGGGAAGGTGTGCAAGCTTCTTAAATCCATTTATGGATTGAAGCAAGCATCGCGGAGTTGGAACATCTACTTTCACGTCGTTATCAAAGAGTTTGATTTCGTCAAAAACGTAGATGAACCTTGTATCTACAAGAAGGTGGCAGAGAGTATGGTTGTCTTCCTCGTATTGTACGTGGACAACATACTCTTGATAGGAAATGACATTCATATGCTGCAATCGGTGAAGCTCTTCTTATCACAAAGATTCTCAATGAAAGATCTTGGTGATGCCTCTTGCATATTGGGAATTATGATCAATAGAGATAGATCTAAAAGGATATTGGGATTGTCCCAATCCAGGTACATTGACACCATACTAAATAGGTTTAGTATGGAAGAGTCCAAACGTGGGTTTTTAACCACGATCTCAGGGCTCACTCTCTCCAAAGAGATGTATCCCAAGACTGATTTGGAGAGAGCTCGCATCCAAGGGATACCCTATGCTTCGGCAGTAGGCTCTATCATGTACGCGATGCTATGTACCAGACCCGATGTAGCATACTCACTAAGTATAGTGAGTAGGTATCAAGTTGATCCTGGAGAGAGTCACCGGACAGCTGTGAAGAGCATTCTCAAGTACTTACGAAGGACTAAAGAGATGCTCTTGGTGTATGGTAATGGAGAACTCCAAGTGGAGTCCTTTACCGATTCGAGCTTCCAGAGTGATAAGGACGACTCTAAGTCGCAGTCGGGATTTGTCTTTACCATTTATGGAGGGGCGGTTAGCTGGAAGAGTTCCAAGCAGGAAACCGTGGCAGACTCGACGATGGAGGCTGAATACATCGCTGCCAACGATGCTGCCAAAGAGGCTGTCTGGATCAAGAAGTTCATCACTGAACTTGGAGTGGTTCAATCCATTGAGCATCCAATACCTTTGTATTGCGATAACAATGGAGCAGTGGCTTTGGCCAAGGAACCCAGGTCCCATTAGCGATCCAGGCATATTCTGAGGCGGTATCACCGGATCCGGGAGATAGTTGATCGCCGGGAGATCGAGGTCAGGAGGGTTGACACGAAGAACAACACTGCGGATCCACTCATGAAGGCCATTCCCCAGATACAGTTTGAGAAACTCTTCGGGATGCTTGGTATGCGATACTACAGCAGCTGGCCCTAGTGCAAGTGGAAGATTGTTAGTTGTATGTATGCTCTAGAGACCGGTATTGTACAGATGATGTATATTATATTGGATGCTTGGACATATATAGAGAGGACTTTCTTGCTCGATATGATAGTATGATATCTGGTTGCACTTTACTTTAACATGTATACTTGTCTCTTTATATTGTCTTATCGTTACATGTTGGTAAGCCCTTAGGATGTGTACTTGACTACCTGGACTATGATGCGGATCATACTAGTGGGGACATGGTAGTCCATAAGTACATCCTTCAAGGTCCCTAGTCGTGGGTGTATCGAGACGGGGCATCGATATACCAGTGTAGACTAGCGTATACGCTTCTCGACCCATGAGATGGGCGATGGATGATCCCATATCCATTGGTGTTTGACATCAGAGATGGTATACGGATGCTCAGTGGAGACTGGGTACACTGGACGGACTCGTCGAGAACTCCCAGATGGTATTATACCTTACGTCAGATGGCAGTTCTCTGGTGACACTTGTGCAGGTTTGTCTGTAGACGCGAGATCGTCATAGAGTCTTGTGTGATTCCCACTGTGCTTTGATTTCCACCTTACCACGTCTATGAGGGCGTGCAAAACGGTGGTTTTTGGGTACAGTCCCGAGTCACATGGAGGCAATGAGCGATATGAGGGGTTTCGTCTCTCCCGGTATTAGGGGTTGATGTTGCGCTGTGCTCGATTGGCTATAACAGGGAAGTCCCTTGCCAGGGCTGATTTAGAGAATTGCTGGTAAGTGTTACCAGTAGTTTCTCGACCCGTTATGAGCCTCACATCGGCACGACTTATCGGTTATTGGGGTCTGACGTTTACCACCCCTAGATTTGATATGCGACATATCAGACGAGGAGACCGGACTGTACGGGAAGTGTTACCGGCAGGCTTTTACAGGAGTTGGAGCGGGCTTGCTTGCTGATCTTCTGATCACTCAGTACCCGGGTAGCCGTTACGTCCAGCTAGTTCCGTTGATGGCTTGTGGGTGCGTGATGTGATCATCACCTACTGCAGGCGTATTGACGAGTCTTTAGAGTCCTATATAGAGGTTTTACTAGCTCAGTCAAAACGAAATAGGAGCACGTATGTGATATGTGCGAGGTCGAGAATAAATACGTGTATGTGATACCGTATTCTATTCTCGCGACTTTTTGTATCGGTAGGTTATATATGATATGACCGGGTTATCGAATCAAGTGTTGATTCGATAAGTCGATACAATGGATGTTAGCCGGTTATATGAGATATGACCGGATTATTAAGTCAAGTGTTGATTTAATAATTAAGTGTATAATTGTATATTAGATATACTAATTTACACTTGCTAACACTTGTTCACTTAGGGTTTTTTCTCACTTGTACACTACTTTAACATATATATGATATATGTTAAAATGTGTTATTATATTGTATCATGGTTGATGATACAACATTCATGTGTGTATGAGACATACACCATCCTATTTGTTATGATTGGGTTTAATGTTTAAAAGTAATTACAAAATTAGTGGAAAATTAGAAAATGCATGAAGCTTGTGGAAGCTTGTGGATGCATTGACTAAAGTCCACTAGGTTTGTTTTTACTTTGGACTTTAACCTAACCATCACACAATTAGCTATGGTTATGGCTCTACAAGAGTTAGTATATGATACTCACTCACCATGGTTAGCCTTCTCACTTGATCATTATCCTCTTTTCTTTCTTTAGTTCATCTTCTTCTTCATTGAGCAAGAGAAAAAGCTTGCTAGGGTTTTGAAAAAAGTGAGAAAGCTTGTGAGAAATAAAATTCCAAAGAGAACCCACTTCCTATTTCTCCATCCTCTACTAGACTAGCTCTTTAGTTTAGGGTGTTTACTTCACTAATTCTCAAGTTAGTCAAGTAGGAGCTTGAGTCGGAATTCCCTCGACGTAGATCATCTTCGGCCTCGGAGACTTCAAGCAAGGTCGCACCTTTCGCCTCGTGAAGCCATGCAAGGGTCCGGGAGAACCACGATCGCAGCGAAGGGACTTCATCAAGGAGCTAAAGAAGTGAAGGACCGATCTACAAAGGTTGTATTTCGAATTCCCTTTAGAGTAAAGTTGTTTACTTGCTTTTAGTTTCGCCTAAACTCTAGTATACGATCTTGCTTAGTGTTATTCGGCACATAAAAATTTAATTTTGGCATGGTCGATGCCTTGTAGAGCCTTGTTAGTGTGCCTAGTAACCCTACATGCAGATGTCCAGAGAGCGAGAAAATATTGTGTAAGAGTACCAGCCTCCGTACAGTTCAGCATAGGCGAGATTGGAAGAGTCCTTGAGCAGGATTCCTTCCAGGACACTGCTGCAATAAAAATTGAACCCAGGATCGGATGTGTGATGTGTATTCAGAGGACCAGAGGTCGGCGCCAGTAACGTTCTGCTTTACGAGTGGTCGTGAGGATTGACCGAGAGATGACCAGAGAAGTGCCAGAACGGAACTGTCCCCGTTAGCACACCTGACAGGGCCGATGAGCCGATGGATTGCGAGATTGGTAATCCACAGAGAAGATAAGGACCCAGAGACAGAGGACGTCAGACCGTGAGCAAGAGGCAAGTAGATATCTTGCTCTGCTAGCATTGGATGTACCGACACCTTCTCGACTTTGAAGAAGGATATACCGACGACGGTAATTAAGATTTGTGATTTGACTATCACGTATCCGTCACTTTGGATTTCGGTATTTTGGGCGATCTATTCGCATGATTTAGTCTTGATGACTGAGTTTCATGGTATTTGTTTTCTTGCACCTGATATCTTTTTCGTGCCTTGGCTGCACCTGCTTATGACTTCATGGATTTCATACGGTTGATTTGATGTTGTGCATATGTTACGCACACGATTTGATTTTTGCACTCGGTATAGCTTATATGTGCTTGTAGTGCATTGATATATGTTTTGTGCACGTAGTTGCACACGTTTATGATTTTCTTTACACCTCGGTACACTTGGTGTTGCTGCTTACGCATTTGAGTTATTGCTTGGTATTTGTGCATGGGATGCACCAGTTCTATACTTCGTGCGTTTCCGCACCAGTTTTATGTTTCTTGCGTTTATCGCATCAGATTTATATTCCGTGCCTTTGTTGCACTGGATTTATATTTTGTGCACTACGGTTACACCTGACTTCGATTTGATGTCATTCGATATGTCAATTTTGATTCTGATATTGATGTTGATTTATTGCACTCCGTGCATTTGATTTGGACTTGCGCATGTTCAACGCTTGCTATTGGATTTCATGATTTCGTGCATGTTGAGTGCGCTGGATTTAGCTTTTCTTCGTGCATGTCAGATGCACCTGAGTTGCTGCCAGGCACACACATTGCCTATGACAGATGTTTCATGCACACCCGTTGCACCTAGATGTTGTTTTTGTGCACCTGTATGGCACATATACGGAATTTTGATTTCCGTGCGCACCAGACGCACGTAGTATTCATATGCACATTTTGGGATTGATTCTTATGGAGCAGTACGTTTTTATGATATTTGCTATGGGTTTTCGTACTGAGAAAGACTAGTCAGAGGATAGTACCTGGATATATTTTGCATGCATTGATAGTTATCGAAGGGATTTCCAAAAAGCGAGCTATAGTCTCAGTATTTGGCTACGTGTCCGATATGACACGAAACGTTTAAAACAAGGAAACCCTTCTAAATTGTTTTCAAAACGGCGGAACGTACATAGTGAACAAAAGATATATACTTATATGGTTATTTTCTTATGAAAGACGTCTGCCACTGTGCAGTGTTATGCGCAACGCACAACGACTTAAAAAAAAGGGGGATGTGGCATGCATTTACTTCAGCTATTCACATGTATAGTTCTGATTTAAAGTATATTGGTTTTATTTGGATTTGACATTTGTCTTTACCATGACTCCAATGATTGCAGGATGCTTGACGGATTTTCGATTTTGCGTTATCTGCTCATTACTCATGCGCATGCATTGCGCTACGATGCGTTTTATGTATTGATGATTTCGGAGCCCCGATGACTTGGACTTTTACTGAAATGTTTTAGAATTTGGGGGTTTAAATTTAAATTCGGGGACCAAATTTCTTTAAGGGGGGAAGATTGTAACATTTCAAAAAAAATAAAATATTATTTTTAGGAATTTTTATAATTTAATATTATTTTAATGAATATTTTAATATTTCGGTATAATTAAATACCGATAAATGGGTAAAATTTTGGAAAATTATAGAAATTACTAAAATAGGGTATTTTACGTGAATTATGCAATTTTTAAGTTTTTATGATTAGTTTGACACTAATTTTGTGCTAATCGCGATTAAAAATCGCTAATCGGATTTTGGGGGTGTTTTGTGCAAAACATGCACATATCATTTTACACTTGTGTTACATTTTCTACCATGGTTGTTTTGGGTTTACTATTGATGTGAGAAGGGATTTAGAGAAAAAAAAAAGAAAAGGAAAAGAGAAAGGAATAAAGAAATAGGCATGGGCATGAGAGAGAGTAAGGGGTCTTCTTTGACTTGGCTCGTCCTCCATCTCCTCAACTCATTTTCTCTCTCCCTCTTCCTTCATTGCTGCTGCTGCTACTGCCCTAGTTCCCTCCCCTCTTCAACTCCTGAAAATACATCCAAAAACACTTCAAAACCTCACTCTCATTTCACTAAAAAGGTGCATAAGCTCAAGACAAACACATTGGACCAAGAAAGCAAGGATTTTGGCCACTTGGGGCAACTCAAGAATTTTCTTGAGTTGCCAAATATGGTATTTATTGAACCATTAGCTTGGTTTTTGCATAACTTTTAACCCCACGTTAAGATTGAATCGATATCGGGTAGTTTGGAGGACATAGGAATAACCTAGTTAGGGTTTGAGGGAATTTTAGGTTGTGATGTGAAATTGAGCTCAGTAGAGGCTACATGAACACCCTGGTTCTTGATTTAAGACCCAAACCTAAGACTTGAAACACGGAATAAGGATTTAGAAACCGATATCGGAAGATTTATGGAATCTGTGAACGTTATACGGGATCTGCTATCACCCCGAGACTCTGAAAATTATTTTGCATTGACAGTGAGATGTGCAGGCACCCAGGAAGCTAACCCCAAAACCCTAGCCCCTACCTCCCCAACCAGGCCGCAGATTTAATTAGTTTGACCGTAATTTGCGGCCTAGGTCCTACCATTTTGGCTCGTTTTGGTTCTGTGGTCTCCTTATCAGTAAATTAGACCCGTGGCATGTGCAAAATTGTCCAATTTGACCCAGGGTGAAATCTGGGACCCTTTTCTCTAGTTGCTGTTTTTGATTTGTGTTTCCGTATTGCGTATTTTGAAATCTGGAATTGTATATCCGTGTTTTACCTCGATCACTTGACGTTTGCACGACGAGATCGAGGGTCGTTTGATGGTTTTAAAAGCGTACCCATAGGTTCTAACCAATAGGCCTTTTAGCGTATCGTGTTTGTTTTCGCATGTCGTTTTAGTTTCGATTTGGTTTTAATGCGATGCGATACATGTGATATGTAGGTACCCCACGGTGATCCGAAGCGATGAAGATGATGGTGGCAATATCGACACCGACACGCAAGGTACAAGGTGAGTAGATTATATTTACGGGGGAAGTCAGGTGGATGGCGTATAGCACCCCCGCAGTTCGATGTCTAGTATACTATATACACTATATATATATATATATATGATAGCTTATTGCGTGACATGGAGATCATAGATGTGTTAGGTGTACTATGGATAGATTAGGGTTAGAAGTGAACTAGTGTATTTCCTAGTTGCGAACCCTAGAACAGTTTTACACCCACACGCACACACATGCTTATTGCTATACTTGTACCGTGATGATGAGGATAGTGGATGATATGTGGAGACGAGTCGATGATATTGGGCATAGTGCCGGGACATCGGTGATATGATGTGATTCGTATTTGGGATACGATACGAGATTTTAGCGGGCGTTTGGACGTGTGTTTTACACACGCGCTTATATTTGTTTAGATGGTATCGATTGTACTAGACTTAGATCAGTACCCAGATCCTGAGAGATGATGATAAGGATACCAGATAATTGATGAGCTGACTGTGATGTTGACCCGTACCCAGATTTGGGATGCCCTACGACGGATTTACGTACGAGCTTTATATTGATGATAGATCCGCACTTATGACTCGAGGATATTATATGATGTATATTATGTCGTATGGGGTACTATTGAGGCGGGATCACCGACTATTATATTTCTATATATATATCGACTCAGATGTAAGTGGTTTCCATACCCCTCCTGTTTAGCTTGTTAGTTAGGTCTGTAGATTACTTAATAGACATTAGACTAGACCCGAGTCATACCTATTTCAAAACTAACGAATCAGGGATATTTTAAAGATAGGCAAAAGGGATTCTACGGATATTTTCAAACGACGCATCTTTTCTTAAAACTCCGTAGCCCTTATTTTACCAAAAACCCCGATTCGTCTTATTTCAAATGGCAAAACTGCATGATATATTTATTGAGGTAGATTCTTCACTGTTGCGTTGATTATTCGATTCCGTATATTCATGCTATTTGTGTTGCATTGCTTGTGTTTATTGCTATATTACAACCATGCTGTTAGGACACCAGCACCACTATCGATGATGCGTATGTTCCACGTACACTGCTTGCCGGCTCACACACTTCATCATCGATAATTGCCATGCCACTACACTGTAGTACTGTTGCATTCAGGTTATGACCCTTGCATGGCATACTTGTGTACCTATATACTGTGTATTCCTATTGTACACCCATACGTGCATGCATACGTATTTGCACATACATTGATGATTCTGGCTTGATTAGAGATTTGGGAACCGCAAGATACCTTTTAAAGATGATTCATTTTAAAGAAGCGATCTTCACTAAATATGAGCATATTACTATTCCGTGTTGCCTGACATACTGATATGCTTAAATTTCTTTCACATGTCGCATACATCGTGCTTACTGATTATACGCATTGAGATATGTTGTTTCCATGATATTTCTGGATTTGGGAACCGTGGGTATTTCAAAAGAGAATATGTAATTGTTTTAAAAACCCGGTTACCCTTGATATGATAATTCTGTGCGTCCACCATGTGTTTTCTCGGTGCTGAGAGCGACATGTGAAACCCGATTCGAGGAGTTGGATGAGGCCGATTGCGGGTACATGGTGGACCCGGTATGGTTCCCCGGGGCAAGAAATGTTTTTCGTGGAGCAGACGATGAGCCTGGCAGGGTGGCGAGTACCTACCGATGATTGGTTGGACCTGGCAGTTATCCTGAGGATACTGACCAGAGTCGATAGATGGATATGGGATGATCAGTACTGCCGGGGCCGAGGGCCGATTCCGCAGATGGAGCCTGTGGGCTGATCCGGACTGACGGAGCCCGATATATGAGAATTTACGTGCCGATGCTGGGCACTGCTCTCATGATATTTTCGAGTGTCGATGCTGGACACTCCGGTTTCATGATTTTGACGTGTCGCGAGGGACACAAATGGTTTATATCCTCATATTTCCATGCATATGCTTTATAATATTTACATGCATGTTGGTTATTGTCATTGGGTGACGTGTGGACAGGATCCACATACATACAGATTTGATTACATTGATCATACCTCATATTTATGATATGTATTACCTGAGGCACTTGCACGAGCACTTGGCACTACACTCATGTATACAAGTTATATTGCCACTTTAGCATGCTTCAGACTTATTCATATTGAGGATATATATATCTGATCGTATTGACCTTGGATGAGTCATACATACGATTTCTGCTCTGTGATGTTTTCTATTCACGAGTTGGCAACTCACCCCCGTTGTGCCACAGTTTCTTGCAGGTTTTGCCGTACAGGTTTCATTACGGCTTTTCTGGCACATTGCTTCCCTTACGGGTGACTTGCTTTGGTAGGTGGCTTCTTTTGCATCAGAACCACAATTGTACATGTATTATTCAGTTGTATCTAGTAATTCCATCAACCAAAACTTGTATATTGTTTTAGACTTAGAAATCAGTTTTGTATTATTTCGACCTTAGAGTCGCGCGTTGTAGTATTACGGTTTTTATGCTGTTTTGAGTTCTTTCTGAGTTTTGATCCTCGCCCTTCGGCGTTGTATATTATATTGCTTGCGTGGTTGTGACCGTCGGCTGACGAAGAGCTAGCTCCCGCTTGGGGATGCCTTTTATCGTTGTATATATATATTATTTTTGTTGTACCCCGTTCGGGGCCAGTATTTACAAAGGGAACTCTACCGAAATTTTAAGAAAAGAATATACTTTTAAAAATGCACATTCGGCTTACTTGTTTAAAAACCTTGCTTTTAAAACATTATTTCTTCACTTCTTGAAACTATTTTTCCTTCATTTATTATTAAAATGGTTTTAGATTTCTGGGATTTGGTTTACTTGGATTAGATGGGGTCCTATAGACTTCATATGATTCAAGGGCCAGTCACGAGCTATTTCGGGTCGTGACAAAGTTGGTATCAGAGCGCTAGGTTAACCTTGGTTCGAGTCTAAGTTTGACTATGTGGAGCCTAGAGCGTCTATATATATATACGGAACTTAGGCTTGACCTTACGGAACTTAGACTTAGTCGAGGGGGTATTATACCCGAACTTTCGTCGCGTAGGATGGCCCTTGGTTGATGGAGTAGGTAGCTTGAGTTGAGTGACGTACCGTACGTATGTTCCGCGGCATATTTACAATACGCTACTCCGCTTAAGAAAACTTAGGATGTACATTTCCTTGCACAGTATTATATTCATTCATATGATCTATCCACATCGATACTGGTTTTGATTTTGCTGCCACGATTATACGGGCAGAAAGAGCTACGGCTAGAGTTGCGTCAGCATGAGCTCGTCGTGGACGAGGACTGACCAGGGCGTGATTCCAGAGACATACGATTGCATATAGAGGCTTCGTTTTATTGTGTTTTCACGCCATGAGCGTTTGACTGGTCGCTTTTACGAGATTTCCCGGATGTGCTGATCGGCACCAGAGGATTGAGCCACTGATAGAGGCCAGCCAGGATGTGATGACAATTGATATATCGCTTATTCACGATGATTGAGGCGCTGTTCAGCATACGGACGAATGAGTCAGTTATTGCTGCAAATGACGAGATATCACCCAGATGATTGGAGCTACTGCAGCTTGAGCATATACTCAGTGATATGATGGAAGGTCGCTATTCACCCGAGGATGAATGACTAGAACATGTGGTTCATTCGCTTACCCCGATGCGAGGACATCAGGTGGATTGATTCCAGCTAGAGACGACTTCACGCAGATTCGTTGAGAGTCGATAGAGACAATTGAATGTCAGAAACCCATATTCCAAGTTTAAAGTATTTGGAAAGACATGCAAGCGATTCTATGGACCCTCTAGAAGAATGAAACCCTAACTCGACATAAGGACTGTGTGAAAGCCTTTGAACCTTAGGGTTTGCGGCAGTTCCGCGGCGCCATTAGTGAGGTTTGGGTTTGCCCTTCTATGGTTGGACCACCGATGTTGTGGTATGTACTCGATACTATTAAACTATGCCCAAGTTATTGAGCTCTTGGGGGATTCTGATGTTTTGACAAATCAATCGGATGGTTCGGTATCTTTCGGATATTATATGATGGGACACATTGCTTGGGAGACTCCAGATACAACTGTAGCCGTTGGAGCGCCGTCCATGCAGCCACGATGAGATGAGTCCGAATAAGTCGACATTGGAGCAGAGTGAATTAAAGGGTTCGTAAGAGATTTCGAAGAGATGACGTTCCACTCCGCTGACATCAGAGATGTGATATGTCTACAGAGGCGTTGGGATGCGACCAGCTTCCAAGTAAATGCTGTACTGAGAATGTAGATGTCCAGAGAGCGAGAAAATATTGTGTAAGAGTACCAGCCTCCGTACTGTTCGGCATAGGCGAGATTGGAAGAGACCTTGAGCAGGATTCCTTCTAGGACACTGCTGCAATAAGAATTGCACCCAAGATCGGATGTGTGATGTGTATTCAGAGGACCAGAGGTCGGCGCCAGTGACGTGCAGCTTTACGAGTGGTCTTGAGGATTGACCGAGAGATGACTAGAGAAGTACCAGAACGGAACCGTCCCCGATAGAACACCTGACAGGGCCGATGAGCCGATGGATTGCGAGATTGGTAATCCACATAGAAGTTAAGGACCCAGAGACAGAGGACGTCAGACCGTGAGCAAGAGGCAAGTAAGTATCTTGCTCTGCTTGCATTGGATGTACCGACACCTTCTCGACTTTGAAGAAGGAAATACCGACGATGGTAATTATGATTTATGATTTTGTGATTTGACTATCACGTATCCGTCACTTTGGATTTCGGTAGTTTGGGCGATCTATTCGCATGATTTAGTCTTGATGACTGAGTTTCATAGTATTTGTTTTCTTGCACCTGATATCGTTTTCGTGCCTTGGCTCCACCTGCTTATGACTTCATGTATTTCATATGGTTGATTTGATGTTGTGCATATGTTACGCACACGATTTGATTTTTGCACTCGGTATAGCTTATATGTGCTTGTAGTGCATTGGTATGTGTTTTGTGCACGCAGTTGCACACGTTTATGATTTTCTTTACACCTGGGTACACATGGTGTTGCTGCTTACGCATTTGAGTTATTGCTTGGTATTTGTGCATGGGATGCACCAGTTCTATACTTCGTGCGTTGTCGCACCAGTTTTATGTTTCTTGCGTTTATCGCATCAGATTTATATTTCGTGCCTTTTTTGCACCGGATTTACATTTTGTGCACGACGGTTGCACCTGACTTCGATTTGATGTCATTCGATATGTCGATTTTGATTCTGATATTGATGTTGATTTCTTGCACTCCGTGCATTTGATTTGGACTTGCGCATGTTCGACGCTTGCTATTGGATTTCATGATTTCGTGCATGTTGAGTGCGCGGGATTTACCTTTTCTTCGTGCATGTCAGATGCACCTGAGTTGCTGCCAGATACACACGTTGTCTATGACAGATGTTTCGTGCACACCCGTTGCACCTAGATGTTGTTTTTGTGCACCTGTATGGCACATATATGGAATTTTGATTTCCGTGTGCACCAGACGCACGTAGTATTCATATGCACATTTTGGGATTGATTCTTATGGAGCAGTACGTTTTTATGATATTTGCTATGTGTTTTCGTACTGAGCAGGACTAGTCAGAGGACAATACCTGGATATATTTTGCATGCAATGATAGTTAACGAAGGGATTTCCAAAATGCGAGCTATAGTCTCAGTATTTGGCTACGTGTCCTATATGACACGAAACGTTTAAAACAAGGAAACCCTTCTAAATTGTTTTCAAAACGGCGGAACGTACATAGTGAACAAAAGATATATACATATATGGTTATTTTCTTTTGAAAGACGTCCGCCACTGTGCAGTATTATGCTCATTGCACAGCGACTTAATAAAAAGGGGGATGTGGCATGCATTTACTTCAGCTATTCACATGTATAGTTCTGATTTATAGTATATTGGTTTTATATGGATTTGAAATTTGTGTCTTTACCATGACTCCGATGATTGCGAGATGCTTGACGGAGTTTCGATTTTGCGTTATCTGCTCATTACTCATGCGCGTGCATTGCGCTACAATGCGTTTTATGTATTGATGATTTCGGAGCCCCGACGACTTGGACTTTTACTGAAATGTTTTAGAATTTGGGGGTTTAAATTTAAATTCGGGGACCGAATTTCTTTCAGGGGGGAAGATTGTAACATTTCAAAAAAAAATATTTATTTTTAGGAATTTTTATAATTTAATATTATTTTTATGAATATTTTAATATTTCGGTATAATTAAATACCGATAAATGGGTAAAATTTTAGAAAAATTATAGAAATTACTAAAATAGGGTGTTTTATGTGAATTATGCAATTTTTTAATTTTTATGATTAGTTTCACACTAATTTTGTGCTAATCGCGATTAAAAATCGCTAATCGGATTTTGGGGGTGTTTTGTGCAAAACATGCACATATCATTTTACACTTGTGTTACATTTTCTACCATGGTTGTTTTGGGTTTACTATTGATGTGAGAAGGGATTTAGAGAAAAAGAAAAGAAAAGGAAAAGAGAAAGGAATAAAGAAATAGGCATGGACATGAGAGAGAGTATGGGGTCTTCTTTGACTTGGCTCCTCCTCCATCTCCTCAACTCATTTTCTCTCTCCCTCTTCCTTCATTGCTGCTGCTGCTACTGCCCTAGTTCCCTCCCCTCTTCAACTCCTCAAAACACATCCAAAAACACTTCAAAACCCCACTCCCATTTCACTAAAAAGGTGCACAAGCTCAAGACAAACACATTGGACCAAGAAAGCAAGGATTTTGGCCACTTGGGGCAACTCAAGAATTTTCTTGAGTTGCCAAATGAGGTATTTACTGAACCATTAGCTTAGTTTTTGCATTACTTTTAACCCCACGTTAAGATTGAATCGATATCGGGTAGTTTTGTGGACATAGGAATAACCTAGTTAGGGTTTGAGGGAATTTTGGGTTGTGATGTGAAATCGAGCTCAGTAGAGGCTACATGAACACCCTAGTGCTTGAATTAAGACCCAAACCCAAGACTTGAAACCCGGAATACGGATTTCGAAACCGATATCGTAAGATTTGTGGAATCTGTGATGGTTATATGGGATCTGCTATCACCCCGAGACTCTGAAACTTATTTTGCATTGACAGTGAGATGTGCAAGAACCCAGGAAGCTAACCCCAAAACCCTAGCCCCTGCCTCCCCAACCAGGCTATAGAATTAATCTGTTTGGCCGTAATTTGCGGCCTGGGTCCCACCATTTTGGCTCGTTTTAGTTCTGTGGTCTCCTTATCAGTAAATTAGACCCCTGGCATGTGCAAAATTGTCCAATTTGACCTAGGGTGAAATTTGGGACCCTTTTCTCTAGTTGCTGTTTTGGATTCGTGTTTCCGTATTGCGTATTTTGAATTCTGGAATTGTGTATCCGTGTTTTACCTCGATCACTTTACGTTTGCACGACGGGATCGAGGGTCGTTTGATGGTTTTGAAAGCGTACCCATAGGTTCTAACCAATAGGCATTTTAGCGTATCATGTTGGTTTTCGCGTGTCGTTTTAGTTTCGATTTGGTTTTAATGCGATGCGATACGTGTGATATGTAGGTACCCCACGGTGATCCGAAGCGATGAAGATGATGGTGGCAATATCGACACCGACACGCAAGGTATAAGGTGAGTAGATTATATCTACGGGGGAAGTCGGGTGGATGGCGTATAGCACCCCCGCAGTTCGATGTCTAGTATACTATATACACTATATATATATATGATAGCTTATTGCTTGACATGGAGATCATAGATGTGTTAGGTGTACTATGGATAGATTAGGGTTAGAAGTGAACTAGTGTATTTCCTAGTTGCGAACCCTAGAACAGGTTTACACCCACACACACACACACATGCTTATTGCTATACTTGTACCATGATGATGAGGATAGTGGATGATATGTGGAGACGAGTCTATGATATTGGGCATAGTGCCGGGACATCGGTGATATGATGTGATTCGTATTTGGGATACGATACGAGATTTTAGCGGGCTTTTGGACGTGTGTTTTACACACGCGCTTATATTTGTTTAGATGGTATCAATTGTACTAGACTTAGATCAGTACCCAGATCATGAGAGATGATGATAAGGATACCAGATAATTGATGAGCTGACTGTGTTGTTGACCCGTTCCCAGATTTGGGATGCCGTACGACGGATTTACGTATGAGCTTTATATTGATGATAGATCCGCACTCATGACTCGAGGATATTATATGATGTATATTGTGTCGTATGGGGTACTATTGAGGCGCGATCACCGACTATTATATTTATTTATATATATATATATAAATATATATATATTGACTCAGATGTTGGTGGTTTCCATACCCCTCCTGTTTAGCTTGTTAGTTAGGTCTGTAGATTACTTAGTAGACATTAGACTAGACCCGACTCATACCTATTTCAAAACTAACGAATCGGGGATAGTTTAAAAATAGGTAAAAGGGATTCTATGGATATTTTCAAACGACGCATCTTTTCTTAAAACACCGTAGCCCTTATTTTACCAAAAACCCTGATTCGTCTTATTTCATATGGCAAAGCTGCATGATATATTTATTGAGGTAGATTCTTCACTGTTGCGTTGATTATTCAATTCCGCATATTCATGCTATTTGCGTTGCATTGCTTGTGTTTATTGCTATATTACAACCATGCTGTTAGGACACCAGCACCGTTATCGATGATGCGTATGTTCCACATACACTGCTTGCCGGCTCATACACTTAATCATCGATAATTGCCATGCCACTACACTGTAGTACTATTGCATTCAGGACATGACCCTTGCATGGCGTACTTGTGTACCTATATACTGTGTATTCCTATTGTACACCCATACGTGCATGCATACGTATTTGCACATACATTGATGATTCTGGCTTGATTAGAGATTTGGGAACCGCAAGATACCTTTTAAAGATGATTGATTTTAAAGAAGTGGTATTCCCTAAATATGTGCATATTACTATTCCGTGTTGCATGACATAATGATATGCTTACATTTCTTTTACATGTCGCATATATCATGCTTTCTGATTATACGCATTGAGATATGTTGTTTCCATGATATTTCTTGATTTGGGAACCATGGGTATTTCAAAAGAGAATATGTAATTTTTTTAAAAACCCGGTTACCCTTAATATGATATTTTAGTGCGTCCACCATATGTTTTCTCGGTGCTGAGAGCGACATGTGAAACCCGATTCGAGGAGGCGGATGAGGCCGATTGCGGGTACATGGTGGACCCGGTATGGTTCCCCGGGGCAAGAAATGTTTTTCGTGGAGCAGACGATGAGCCTGGCAGGGTGGCGAGTACCTACCGGTGATTGGTTAGACCTGGCAGTTATCCGCAGGATACTGACCAGAGTCGATAGATGGATATTGGACAATCCGTACAGCCGGGGCCGAGGGCCGATTCCGCAGACGGAGCCCGATATATTAGGATTTACGTGCCGATGCTGGGCACAACTCTCATGATGATTTCGAGTGTCGATGCTGGACACTCCGGTTCCATGATTTTGACATGTCGCGAGGGTCTTAGATGGTTTATATCCTCATATTTCCATGCATATGCTTTATAATATTTACATGCATGTTGGTTATTATAATTGGGTGACGCGTGGACGGGATCCACATACATACAGATTTGATTACATTGATCATACCTCATATTTATAATATGTATTACCTGAGGCACTGGCACGAGCACTTGGCACTACACTCATGTATACAGGTTATATTGCCACTTTAGCATGCTTCAGAATTATTCATATTGAGGATATATATATCTGATCGTATTGACCTAGGATGAGTCATACATACGATTTCTGCTCTGTGATGTTTTCTATTCATGAGTTGGCAACTCACCCCCGTTGTGCCACAGTTTCTTGCAAGTTTTGCCATACAGGTTTCATTGCGGCTTTTCTGGCACATTGCTTCCCTTACGGGTGACTTGCTTTGGTAGGTGGGTTCTTTTGCATCAGAACCACCATTGTACATGTATTATTCAGTTGTATCTAGTAATTCCATCAACCAAAACTTGTATATTGTTTTAGACTTAGAAATCAGTTATGTATTATTTCGACCTTAGAGTCGCGCGTTGTAGTATTACGGTTTTTATGCTGTTTTGAGTTCTTTCTGAGTTTTGATCCTCTCCCTTCGGCGTTGTATATTATATTACTTGTGTGGTTGTGACCGTCGATTGACGAAGAGCTAGCTCCCGCTTGGGGATGCCTTTTATCATTATATATATATATATATATATATATATATATATATATATATATTATTTTTGTTGTACCCCGTTCGGGGCCAGTATTTACAAAGGGAACTCTGCCGAAATTTTTAGAAAAGGCTATACTTTTAAAAATGCACATTCGGCTTACTTGTTTAAAAACCTTACTTTTAAAACATGTTTTCTTCACTTCTTGAAACTATTTTTCTTTCATTTATTATTAAAATTGTTTTAGATTTCTGGGCTTTGGCTTACTTGGATTAGATGGGGTCATATAGACTTCATATGATTCAAGGGCCAGTCACGAGCTATTTCGGGTCATGACATTTTTCTTTTATAGAAAAACAAAAATGAGGTGGAGGATGAGGTGTAGAGAGGTATTCCTTTGGTTTTAAATATTCATAAAATCATTTTGGGTTACTATTTTTCCATGGTGGCTAAGAGATGAGCCATTCTTTTTTACACTTGGTGTTTTTCTTCAGTTTAAGACTTAGTTATTTTTTTCCATGGCTTCTTCTTCTTCACCCCCTCCTCATTCTTCTAGGTAGCTCACCTGAGATTAGAAAAAAGAGAAAAGATAGTGAAAATATTCCTACATCTCCACTCTACATTCGTAGCGAGCTTGGAGTGTCGGTCACTTCACTAGGTGAAGCCGGAGCTTGGATCGGTTTCCTTCAGGTGGATCATCTTCGGTAAGGGCAGTCGCCACTCAAGCTCGATCCGAACGGCATACACGTATAATATTTCAGAAAATAGAAAATATTATTTTTGGAATTTAAATAATAAAATAATAAATTTCCCGGATATTATACGAATATAGATTTGAATTTTCGTAGAATGGTATAGTTATATATCTATATTTTTGGACAATAATTGGAATTTAAAAATGAAATAATATTTATAAAAGAATTTATTTGATTTGGGCTTTTATAAATTAGTATATAATTATTTACATATAAGTTTAATGTTAAACATAATTAGTGTTTTCTAATTGTGTATTAAACCAAGTGTTCATTTTGTTAAACATGCTTTGTTTGCATGACATGTAACATTTTGTTCATGATATTTTAGCATGGTTTTATGTTTTTATAAATGAAAAGAGAAAAGAGAAAAAAGAAAGAAATAAAGAATGAGGGGAGACAAGGAGACAATCGGGTATGGTCATAAGAGAGAGGGAGAAAGAGAGATGGTTGTATTAACCATTTGCTTTGCATCATTCTCATCTTCATCTCCTTCATCTTCTTCTTTCTCCTCTTCCGCCACCACCTTCACTGTTGGGTTATACCAGCGCCCTGACCTTCAAACCATGGCCGATTGGAGAACTAAAATTTTACAAACTGGCGCTAGAACAACTCCATAATACGGATCGACCATTAACACTAAGCTAGCAAAATAAAAGGAGTTAAGAATGGTTATACCGAAAGATCCGTGTCCTTCAGTCTTTAACCATCATCATAAGCTCCTAGAGGCCTCTATGATCAAGCTTGATCTCCGGTCTCCCTCCATCGAAGATGATCCGCCTGAGGATTTGTATTTTGAGCTCCTACCTCAATATCCGCGGTAACTAGGGTACCTAGATCGCTAAACTAGATAGCCTAAAGGATGTAGAGTGTAGTGATGGATTAATTTAACTCATAACACCCTAGGTTTTTCAACATATGAGACTTGAAGGGTGGAGATAGAAAAAGATGCTTGAGGATGAGAGTGTGAGGCAACTCAAGAAAAATGACTAAGTATTTTGTTGTGTGTTGTGAGCAATAATGAAGCATCCAAATAAATATCTCAAGTCTCCAAAATATCTCAAGTCAACAAAATATCTCAAGACTTCAAAATATCTCACAACAAACAAATATCAAGCATGTTTGAATAGTAACCATGAGTCACTACAAAGCCATGCTATAATAAATGCATACAACACATCATCCTCTCCACCTCATTAACCATTTAATCCTAAATGGTTAAAACTAAATGAGGTTGCATCTTCTAGAAGCACCCTGTAATAAATTACAAGAATACCCATCATCCGTATATACATACCCGTATCCGTATTCCGGAAAATACGAATACAAAGAGACGAAAATAATCCAACAATATAATAATAGAATCCGACTTAAACCAAAGCCACTAGTATTATCCGTCCAAATCCTGATACGTGCACAAGTGCACGTATATGATCGAACCCTGCCGTAAAACCATTCGGCCTCTACATCGTGTCGCCCGAAGCAGGGAAACCCTATGTGTGGGACTCTAAAGACTCATAAATACGCTGGCAGTGGGTTTATCCACAAGTATGTCAGCGGCACTAGCCATACATAACGGCTACCCAGATATTGAGCAAATGAAAGGATGACGAGCAAACTCATCCGAACCCCTACTGTGCCTGTCCGTGACAATATCCGTACAATCCGGTCTGTTTGTCTAAGAGTATCGCATATCGAGTCAGGGGGTGGATAAAGTCATACCCCTAATAACGCGACATCTCGTGTCGGTATGAAGCCCATCACCAACTGAGAAACTACCGATCCAAATCAGTAATTCTCGACTATTTTGGCTAAGGATTTCTGGTGATGGCCACCGTGCACTGCGCGACATCAACCCCCGATACCGGGAGAGACGAATCCCCGACGATCCGCTCACTGCCTCCATGTGGCTCGGGACTGTACCCAACTAAAACCTGTTTACAAGACTCCTTTGAGCCGTGGTTAGGTAGTAATCAAAGCACAGTGGAAACTCACACGAGACAAATGACGATCTCAGGTCGACAGACTAACCTATACACTTGTCACCTGGGAACTGATATCTGACAATAGGTATACTACCAACTAGCAGGTTCCCGGCGAGTCCGTCCAGTGTACTTATAACCCAATGAACACTTGTACACCATCTTAGGTGAACAAACTAACACCAATGGCTTGTGACACCTGGCCACCGCCCCTTGTCGGGGTCTCAATCAGTATACACTAGCCTGCTCTGGAGTATCGATGCCCAGTCTCGAAACTCCCACGACTAGGGACATTTAAGGATGTGCATATAGACCACTCAGCTCCCACGTATATGATCGACATCATAATTCTGGTAGTCAAGCAAGAATCCTATGAGCTCTATCAACATGTAATAGTGATCTATAATACCATATAAAGCAAGTACATGATAATAAAGACAAACTATATATCATACTATCATCTTGAGTAAGACTGTTTTATCTCTATATGCAGGGTTACCTAGCACGGCAACAAGGTTTCGGGAGGCATCGTCCATGCCAAATTCAAAAATTTTCCGATCTAGCTAACCCTAACTAAGAATCGTTTATTAGAAATCGACGGAATAAAATGCAAACAACTTTGCAAAGGAAAGTGAACAAGGAATACAACCTTTGTAGACCGGTTCTTCACTTCTAATTCTCCATGTTGACGTCCCTTCGCTGTGATCATGGATCTCCCGAACTCTAGTATGGGTTCCCTCGGAGAAATGAACAAGCTTGCTCGTAGTCTTCGAGGCCGAAAATGATCTACGTCGAGGAGACTCAAACTCAAGCTAACCCTTCACTAGGTCATGAACTTTTTGAAGAGAACGCCCTATACTACCCAAGCAAGTGTATAGGATGATGAAGTAGGAAGTGGGCTCATATTAGATTTTATTTTCTCACAATATTTCTTCATGTTTCATGGAGCTAGTAAGCTTGATGAAAGAGATGAAGAAAACCTCCATGAAAAAAATGAAGAATGAAAACTAATGAGGTGAGAATAGCAACAATGGGTGAGTTAGTGTCATATACTAACCATTGTAGAGAATAAACCATGGGTAATTAAAATGGTTAGGTTAATAAATATCTTAAGTGAGACAAAACAAGTGGACTTTGTCAAAGATGCTTCAAGCTTCTCCAAACTTCCAAGCATGACAAAATTCACACTAATTTTGAATTATTAAGATAAATAAAAACCTTCACATTTTAATTATCATAGTGTAAGTCGCACCCACCCATGCTTTCATGTATCATCAAGCATGATACAACCATGTACACAAACATATATCGAGAAAAACAATCTTAAGTGAGCTAATACTAGTTAATGTAAATTAATATATCAAATATATAATTATACATTAGATTATCAAATAAACACTTGATTTAATAATCCGGCTATATCACATATAACCGACCAATATCATAGTGTATCAATTTATCGAATCAACAATTGATTCGATAACCCGGCAATATCACATATACCCGGCTGATAACACAAATCGCGAGAATAGAATATGGTATCTCATATCGTATTAATTTGCTCCCACACATATCATATATGTCCTACTACTCCGTTTCGCTTTAGCCAGGAAACCCTTGTCTAGGACTCTAAAGACTCGTCAATACGCCGGCAGTAGGTGATGATCATATCAAACACCCACAAGCAGCAAGTGGTCTGCTAAACGTAACGGCCACCCGGGTATTGAGCGATCAGAAGAGAAACAAGCAAGCCTGCTCACACTCCTGCGAATCCAATCAGTAACCCAACCTTACAGTCCGGTCTCTTCGTCTGATATGTCGCATATCTCGTCTAGGTGTGGTAAACGCCAGACCCCAGTAACTCGATAAGTCGTGTCGATATGAGGCTCATAACGGGTCGAGAAACTACTGATAACACTTACCAGTATATCTCTAAAGCAGCCCTGGCCAGGGACTTCCCGTTATAGCCAATCGAGCACAGCGCAACATCAACTCCCAATACCGGGAGAGACGAATCCCCTACTATTGCTCATTGCCTCCATGTGACTCGGGACTGTTCCCAAAAACCACCATTTTGCACGTCTTCTTGAACGTGGTAAGGTGGAAATCAAAGCACAGTGGGAATCACACAAGACTCTATGACGATCTCGGGTCGACAGACTAACCTGTACCAGTGTCACCAGAGAACTGCCATCTGACGGGAGGTATAATACCATTTGAGAGTTCTCGGCTAGTCCATCTAGTGTACCCAATCTCCACTGAGCAACCGTTTACCATCTCTGATGTTAAACACCAATGGATATGGGATCATCCATCACCCATATACATAGGTCGAGAAGCTACACGCTAGTCTACTCTGGTATATCGATGCCCCGTCTTGAAACACCCACGACTAGGGACATTAAAGGATGTACTTACCGACTACCTTTGTCCCACTAGTATGATCTGCATCATAATCTATGTAGTCAAGTACGCATCCTAACGGCTTTACCAACATGTAACAGAGAGACAATCAGTGTACATGTTAAGATAAATAGTAACCAGATAGCATACTATCATATCGAGCAAGAAAGTCCTCCCTATATATGTCCAAGCATCCACTACAATATACATCTCATGTACAGTAATGGCCTCTAGGGCATACATATAACTAATAATCTCCCTATTGCACTAGGGCCATCATACAGCAGTGGTTGTAGTATCTCATAGTCAACCATCCCATAAAAGTCTCTCTCTGGGAATATGCCTTTGTGAGTGGATCCGCCGTGTTGTCTTCTGAGTCTACTCTCCTAACCTCGATCTCCCTGGAGATCAACCATCTCCATGATCAGGTGATACTGCCTTAGAATATGTCTGGGTCACTGATGGGACGGGGGTTCCTAGGCTTAGGCCACAACAGCATTGTCTCAAAATGGTAGGAACGAAGTTCATCTCATGAACTAATATATACCCAGACTGCCTCTTTGGTAGCATCTTATGTAGCGATGTATCCAGCCTTTATCGTCTAATTTTGTAACATTTCAAAAATATAAAATATTAATTTTGGGAATTTTTATAATTTAATATTATTTTATTGATTATTTTAATATTAAATGCAATTAAATAGGAAAAATGTTAGAAAAATTATGAAAAAAATTATGGAAATTCTAAAATAGGGTAAATTAGTGAATTATGACATTTTTAAGTGTTTGTGATTAGTTTGACACTAATTTAGTGCTAATCGCGATTAAAATCGCTAATCGGGTTTTTTGGCAATTTTGTGCAAAACTTGCACATATTACATTTTCTACACTTGTGCATTTTCTAGCCATGGTTTTCATTTGGGTTTACTATTCTTGTGAGAAGCCTTTGGGAATTATGGAGAAAAGGGAAAAGAAAAAGAATAAAGAAAATGAGAGTTGGTGAGAATGAGAGGTATGGACCTTTGACCAAACCCTTAGCCCTTGTTTTCTCCTTCTCATTTCTCCCCCTCTCTCTCCCATGCTTGCTGCTGCTGCCCCTTCTCCATCATCCCCCCCCTCTTCAACTCCTCACTTCATCTCAATAATCACCCCAAAACCTCACACTCATTTCTTTAAAAATGTGCAAAATCCCTAGATCTACACATGGAGCTAAAGAAGCATGGATTTGGCCACTAGAGGGCAACTCAAGAAAATTCTTGAGTTGCTAATGAAGGTAATTTCTGAACCATTTGCTTAATTATAGCCTTTCCTATAACCCCATGTTAAGATTTAATCGATATTGTGTGATATTATGAATTTGATGAAAACCTAGTTAGGGTTTGAGAGGAACTTGGGTTGTATTGTGAAATTGAGCTCAGTAGAGGTCTTACCAACACCCTAGTGTTTGAATTGGAGCCCAAAACCTGAAGCAAACACCAGAATACGGATCTTAGAAAACTATATCGGGGGAAAAACTGGAATCTGCCACTGTTAAATTGAATCTGCTAACACCCCGAGAACCCTAAAATAATATTGAGTGGAAATTGAGATGTGCAGGCAACATAGAGGCAACACCCAAAACCCTAGCTCCCCACTCCACCTTCTGGCCGCCAAAAACTCCATTCTGGCCGCAATTTGCGGCCAGACCAGTGAGGAACTTCCTCGTTTTCTGTGCACAGCCCCAATTCCCCAATTCTTGGCCCTGGGTACTTCTAGTTTTGACAGATTCTTTCTAGGGTGAAATCTGGGACATATATCCTATGTTGTCGTTTTGGATTCGTGTTTCCGTATTCCGTATTTTTGGATTGGAAATGGTGGAATGTGTTTTGCCTCGACTATTGTCGTTTATACGACGATATAGAGGATTATTGATGGTTTTGAAGGCGTGCCATAGGTTCTCACCTATAGGCCCCCTTATCGTATCGTTTTGGAGTTTATGCGCCGTTTTAGATTGGATTTGGTTTTAATGCGCATATACGATATTTTGATGTGTAGGTACCCATGAAGACTTCGGACGACAAGCAAATGCATGGTGATGTCCGCAATTGGTGATGCAAGGTGAGTAGATTATATCTACGGGGGAAAGTCGGGTGGATGGCGTATAGCACCCCCGCAGTCCGTAGATAGCTTATTATATAGTATTGTGATATTAGGTGTATTTTGGATTTGTAGGGTTAGAAGTGACTAGTGTAGTCCATAGTCGCGAACCCTAGGATAGAATTACCCTATACATATACCCATGCTTTTCACATGTACTTACACTGTGATTGATGATATGTGACGACTTTAGAGATGAGTCGATATTGTGGGCTTGGTGCCCTGGGATCGGTGATTTGATACGATTCATATGTGGGGTATGACTTGTGATTCTTGCGGGCTTGGGATGTGTGTTTACCCCCGCATGCATACTTTACCGATGTTACCGTTTGTACTAGACATAGAGTAGTACTCCAGACTATATGATCTGATGATGGTGATATTTGTTATGTGATGAGACAGTGAGATGTTGACCCCTACCCAGCTTTTGGGAATGCCGTACGATGATTACCGTACGAGCTGATATTGATGATAGATCCGCACTCATAGCTAGAGGATATCTTACGATATGACATTGAGGCGGGATCACCGACTATATATCTACATATATACTTAGACTCGGTTTTAGGTGGTTTCCACACCTACCCCTCCTGATTGACAGGATACTTAGGTGTAGTTGCATAGTAGATACTTCACTGTGCTGTTGATTACTAGATTTCCGCATATTCATACTATTCGCATTGCTGGCATATGTTCATTACCATGTTATTACCATGCTGTTAGGACACCAGCACCATTATCGATGATGCGTATGTTTCACGTACACTATTTGCCGGCTCACACACTTCATCATCGATAATTGCCATGTCACTACACAGTAGTACAATTACATTCGTGATATGATGCTTCCTTTGACATATGCGCATTCCTATTCCATGTTGCATGATTTCCGATATGATTACTCTCTTTACATGTCGCATATATCATGGATTGATTGCATAGTACATCGCATTGGATTTACTGCTGGATGTTGGATTTTCATGTGATTTCTGGTTTTTGAGGACCGTGGGGTTATTTAAGAAAAGAGGCACTTTATGAAAACCCGGTACCTCGTGATATGATATTTCGGTGCGTCCACCACGCGTTTTCTCGGTGCTGAGACGTGTGCTTGAAACCCGATTCGAGGAGGTGATGTACCGTTTGCGGGTTCGTGGTGGGCCCGGTATGGTTCCCCTCGGCGAGATGATCGATGGGTTATGCCGATTGAGCCTGGAGGCGGGCGAGTACCTACCGGTGATTTTACCTGAGCTCGGCGGATATCCGGGGGATACCGCCTGGAGCCGAGAGATGGGCATACTGCCGGGGCCGACGGGCCGATATCCGCAGACGGAGCCCAGAGATGGACATGGGTTGACTCATACTGCCGGGGCCGAAGGCCGATATCCGCAGACGGAGCCCCATACGGATGAGGATTTACGTGTCGGTGTTTGGCACGGGTTTCATGATGAGTTTTCCATGATTTTGGTTATATCCTCACATTGCATACATGATGCTTACTGTCAGTGGGTGACAGGTGGACGGGTTCCACATATATACAGACTTGGTTCATATACATACTGGATTTACACTTATCTTACACCAATATTAGTGGTATGGGACGCTAATATATGTGTATTGATATTATTGATATTTCTTCATTGATACTTCATGCAGACATACCTTACACTGATGACATGTTGTTACCTGAGTACCTGGCACTATATACATGATTAGATGTTACCTTGCCACCTTATTACACTCAGATGTACTCTTGTGGATATTTTACTGATCGTTGACTTAGGATTATGTCTTGCATTCGATTTATCCTTGTAGATGTTTCTATTCACGAGTTGGCAACTCACCCCCGTTGTGCCACAGCTCTTGCAGGTTATGCCGTACAGGTCCTATTGCGGCATTTCTGGCACACTACCTTCTTGCGGGTGATTTGCTTTGGTAGGTGGATTCTTTCGTATCAGGAATCACCTTTGTATTTAATTATTTCATTGTATCTAGAAATTGTCCATCAACCAAAACTTATATATTCTTTCAGACTCAGAGATAGTGTTGTATTATTCGACCTTAGAGTCGCGCTTAGTAGTATTGCGGTTTTCTTGCTACTTTTGAGTTTTCTTTTGGTTTTGATCCTCGCCACTTGGCGTTGTATATTATCATATCATTGCGTGGTTGTGACCGTCGATTGACGAAGAGCTAGCTCCCGCTTGGGGATGCCTTTATCATTTTATATATTGTTATTCATGTTGTACCCCATTCGGGGCCAGTTTTACAAGAGAAACTCTGCCGAAATTTTTAGAAAAGACTTATTGCTTTCAAAACATACCTTCGGCTTAGTTATAAAAAAAAACCTTGATTTCAAACCTGTATTTCTTCACTTCTTTAAACCAGTTTTCTTTATTTATTCTTAAAATGGTTTTAGATATCTGGGCTTTTGGCTTACTTGGATCAGATGGAGTCCTATAGGCTTCATATGGTTCAAGTGCCAGTCACGTGCTCTTTCGGGTCGTGACAAAGTTGGTATCAGAGCGCTAGGTTGACCTTGGTTCGAGTTTAAGTTTGACTATGTGGAGCCTAGGGAGTTATTTATATACGGAACTTAGGCTTGACCTTATGGAACTTAGGCTTGGTCGAGGGGGTGTAAACCCGAACTTTCGTCGTTTTAGGATGACCCTTGGTTGATGGATTAGGTGACTAAAGTAGAGTGACGTACCGTTGGTATGTTCCGCGGCATACTTACGACACGTCACTCCGCTTAAGGAACCTTAGGATGGACATTTGTTTAGAGATCAGTGATTCTCTTCCTATCCAGGAATATACATCCATTTGAGATCCCCGATTCTATTAGTTTCATGATCATATCTTCATTGATGCTGTTCCTTCCTATGATCATGTATCCCCTTTGGATCTGTTGTTTCCGTTCTTGCCTTTGATGTGCTCTCTTTTGATACTCGATTGAGATCCCTGTCACCATGTTTGAGCGCGGTTTGGGCTGCTGCTAGGGTTACGGCCGGTGTGAGCTCGTTTGGTGCGAGGGCCGACCTTTGTGTTTTCTAGTGACATGGGAACGTCTCGAGTTAGTGTTGGTGATCGTGACCTCTAGTGGAGGCGAGTGCTTGGTCTTGCACCGGATGATCGAGTCATTGTTAGAGCTGCCAGTTGAGAGATGGACTGTTGATGTACAACATACCTCAGAGTTTGTGATGTCGCCTATCGTGCAGACAGATGGACCAGCTGTTGCTGAGATTGACAGGATGTTGCTTTCGGAGCTTACGAGCTGAGATTGCCGGAGCTTTCAGGCAGATACGCGACAGATGGTAGCTAGTCTACCCGATTTGAGAGACGAAGGTGATTCGTCCGATTTTGCGCCAGAGCGGGCCCAGTTGAGTTGAAGATTTCCAGTGTGGAGAGTCTTACTCAGACCTAGAGCAGGCTGATTCAGAGATGACCGCTTATGTATTGCCTTTCCTGGAGGATTGAGGCGTTGTTCGGCGTACAGGCGTATGAGCCAGTTGCTGCTGCAAATGATGAGATATCGCCCAGATGATTGGAGCTACTGCAGCATGAGCATGTACTTAGAGAGATGATAGCGAGTCGCTAGTCACCGAGGACGAATGACTAGGACGTGTGGTGAGTTTGCTTACCCCGATGCGGGTCATCAGGCGGATTGATTCCAGCTAGAGACGACTTCACGCAGGTTCGTGAGAGTCGATAGAGACGATCGAATGTCAGGAGCCTATTTTCCAAGTTTAAAGTATACGGAAAGACATGCAGGTGATTCTATGGACCCTCTAGAAGAATGAAACCCTAACTCGACTTAATGACCGTGTGACAGCCTTTGAACCTTAGGGTTTACGGCGGTTCCGCGGCGCCATTAGTGAGGCTTGGGTTTGCCCTTCTACGGCTGGACCACCGACGCTGTGGCATGTACTCGATACTATTAAACTGTACCCGAGATGTGAGCTCTTGGGGGATTATGAGGATCTGACGAGTCGATCGGATGGTTCGACATCTTTCGGACATTGTGATGGGACACTGCTTGGGAGACTCCAAATGCGAGCATAGCCGTCGGAGCGCAGTTCGTGTAGCCACGATGAGACGAGTCCGAACCAGTCGACATTTGAGCAGAGTGAAGAAAGGAGTCCGTGCGAGATTTCGACGAGATGACATCCCACTCCGCTGACATTAGAGATGTGATACGCACCCAGAGGCGTGGTTTATGGATATATCTTCCAGAAAGAAGCGTGATAAGTATGCAGCCGTTCCGGAATGAGCTTGAGTTTCAGCATTGGATGATGACTTCCGGGCACTTCGGCAGGATTGAGATTTGAGAAAGGAATCTCGGCAGGACCTTTCTGGAGTACGATACGAGAAGACTTAGACCCAGAGTGGTCATTTTGTGCACACCCAGCAGGGCAGAGTTCAGCATTGTCGACGAGGTGGTTGACCAAGTTCGGATAGAGGAACTTAACCAGATGCGTTGCGAATTGATCAAGGATGGACGAGTGATGAGTATTCCTCCGATGGTTGAGACGTGTTCCCGAGGACCAGTTCGGCCTGACATCTGCTACAGAGTGATGAAGCTACAGAGTACGAGATTTCGAGTCCGTGTGAGAGACTTCAGATTGACCGTGGCTGAGAACAGTGCAGTGCATAATAGCTTGGCATGACTTCATAGTGGACAACGAGGGAGATAGTCGGAACAAGAGGTTCGTGTGAGGCACTGACGAGCTGTCATTGCTTTCCGTCGAGATTAGAGACCTGATTTGCTTACAGGGACGTTGGGATGTGACCAGTTCTGAGAGATGTTGTTCTGAGGATACAGGTGTCTTTTGAGCGAGAAGAGGTTGTGCAGGAGAGCCAGCCTCTGTACAGATCGGCATAGGCATGATTGGAAGAGATCTTGAGCAGGATTCTTCCAGGACATAGCTGCCATGATGTTGCACCCAGGATCGGATGTGTGACGTGCTTTCAGAGAGCCAGAGGCCGACGCCAGGGATATGCTGCCTTACGAGTGGTCGTGAGGTTTGACCGAGAGGTGACCAGAGAAGTGCCAGAACGGAATCGTCCCCGTTAGCACACCTGACAGGGCCGATGAGCCGATTGACCGCGTGATAGGTAATCCGCAGAGAAGATAAGGATCCAGAGAGTCAGAAGACGCTAGACCGTGAGCAAGAGGCAGGTAGATATCCTGCGCTGCTAGCTGTGGATTGCACCGACTCCTTCTCGACCTCGAAGGAGGAACTACCGAAGACGGTATTTGTGATTTGTGATTTTGTGATTCGATTATCACGTATCCGTCATTTTGGATTTCGGTATTTTGGGTGTTCTGTTTGCATGATTTAGTTTTGGTGACTGAGTTTCATGATATTGGTTTCATGCACCCACTGGACATTTATATGTTTGCGTAGAGTTTTTATGCATTTTAGTGATATGCTTTGATTCGTGCACGCTGATGCACACGGTTGTGAGATTCTCCCTTGCGGTACACCTGATTTTGGTTTGAGCCGCATTATATCGTTGATTTTGACCCGGATTTTGATGGTGGATTTTTGCACTCCGTGCTGGTGATATGCTTTAGCCTGTTCGGTGTTTGCTTTTGAATTTCGTGATTCCGTGCATGTTGAGTGCGCAGGGCCTAGATTTTCATTCGTGCACGATGGATGCACAGATTTGGATTTTCGCGCGTGTTGGGCGCATGTTTTTTAGATACGATTTTGGTGCGCACCCGATGCACTAAATCGAGATTTCTTCGTGCATGTTAGATGCACCGGACCTTGGCTGTCAGGCACATACGTTGCCCATGACAGAGGTTTCGTGCACACCCGTTGCACCTAGATGTTGTTTTGTGCACCTGTTTAGCACATGTTGGATTTTTTGATTTCCGTGCGCACCAGACGCACAGGATTGTGTTATGTACATTTTTGAGATTTATTCCCTTTGGAGCAGTACCTTTTATGATGTTGGGTTTTTGCTTTCATGCTAAGCAGGACTAGTCAGTAGACGATACCTGGATATACTTTTGCGTGTTTTACATCAGCTTTTTACGTGTATAGATTGGATGTCTACATGTGTAGTTTCGATCCATATCATATCGGTTTTGTATTGGATTTGACATTGTGTTTTTACATCGACTCCGATGATTGCGGGATGCTTGACGGAGTTTTATTTTTGAGTTATCTGCTCAGTGCCCTTGCGCATGCATTGCGCTGTGACGTTCTTTGTGTTGATGATTTCGGAGCCCCGACGACTTTGGTTTATTACTGAGATTGTTTTAGTAGTGGGGGTTTAAATTTAAATTCGGGGACCGAATTTCTTTAAGGGGGGTAGATTGTAACATTTCAAAAATATAAAATATTAATTTTGGGAATTTTTATAATTTAATATTATTTTATTGATTATTTTAATATTAAATGCAATTAAATAGGAAAAATGTTAGAAAAATTATGAAAAAAATTATGGAAATTCTAAAATAGGGTAAATTAGTGAATTATGACATTTTTAAGTGTTTGTGATTAGTTTGACACTAATTTAGTGCTAATCGCGATTAAAATCGCTAATCGGGTTTTTTGGCAATTTTGTGCAAAACTTGCACATATTACATTTTCTACACTTGTGCATTTTCTAGCCATGGTTTTCATTTGGGTTTACTATTCTTGTGAGAAGCCTTTGGGAATTATGGAGAAAAGGGAAAAGAAAAAGAATAAAGAAAATGGGAGTTGGTGAGAATGAGAGGTATGGACCTTTGACCAAACCCTTAGCCCTTGTTTTCTCCTTCTCATTTCTCCCCCTCTCTCTCCCATGCTTGCTGCTGCTGCCCCTTCTCCATCATCCCCCCCCCCCTCTTCAACTCCTCACTTCATCTCAATAATCACCCCAAAACCTCACACTCATTTCTTTAAAAATGTGCAAAATCCCTAGATCTACACATGGAGCTAAAGAAGCATGGATTTGGCCACTAGAGGGCAACTCAAGAAAATTCTTGAGTTGCTAATGAAGGTAATTTCTGAACCATTTGCTTAATTATAGCCTTTCCTATAACCCCATGTTAAGATTTAATCGATATTGTGTGATATTATGAATTTGATGAAAACCTAGTTAGGGTTTGAGAGGAACTTGGGTTGTATTGTGAAATTGAGCTCAGTAGAGGTCTTACCAACACCCTAGTGTTTGAATTGGAGCCCAAAACCTGAAGCAAACACCAGAATACGGATCTTAGAAAACTATATCGGGGGAAAAACTGGAATCTGCCACTGTTAAATTGAATCTGCTAACACCCCGAGAACCCTAAAATAATATTGAGTGGAAATTGAGATGTGCAGGCAACATAGAGGCAACACCCAAAACCCTAGCTCCCCACTCCACCTTCTGGCCGCCAAAAACTCCATTCTGGCCGCAATTTGCGGCCAGACCAGTGAGGAACTTCCTCGTTTTCTGTGCACAGCCCCAATTCCCCAATTCTTGGCCCTGGGTACTTCTAGTTTTGACAGATTCTTTCTAGGGTGAAATCTGGGACATATATCCTATGTTGTCGTTTTGGATTCGTGTTTCCGTATTCCGTATTTTTGGATTGGAAATGGTGGAATGTGTTTTGCCTCGACTATTGTCGTTTATACGACGATATAGAGGATTATTGATGGTTTTGAAGGCGTGCCATAGGTTCTCACCTATAGGCCCCCTTATCGTATCGTTTTGGAGTTTATGCGCCGTTTTAGATTGGATTTGGTTTTAATGCGCATATACGGTATTTTGATGTGTAGGTACCCATGAAGACTTCGGACGACAAGCAAATGCATGGTGATGTCCGCAATTGGTGATGCAAGGTGAGTAGATTATATCTACGGGGGAAAGTCGGGTGGATGGCGTATAGCACCCCCGCAGTCCGTAGATAGCTTATTATATAGTATTGTGATATTAGGTGTATTTTGGATTTGTAGGGTTAGAAGTGACTAGTGTAGTTCATAGTCGCGAACCCTAGGATAGAATTACCCTATACATATACCCTTGCTTTTCACATGTACTTACACTGTGATTGATGATATGTGACGACTTTGGAGATGAGTCGATATTGTGGGCTTGGTGCCCTGGGATCGGTGATTTGATACGATTCATATGTGGGGTATGACTTGTGATTCTTGCGGGCTTGGGATGTGTGTTTACCCCCGCATGCATACTTTACCGATGTTACCGTTTGTACTAGACATAGAGTAGTACTCCAGACTATATGATCTGATGATGGTGATATTTGTTATGTGATGAGACAGTGAGATGTTGACCCCTACCCAGCTTTTGGGAATGCCGTACGATGATTACCGTACGAGCTGATATTGATGATAGATCCGCACTCATAGCTAGAGGATATCTTATGATATGACATTGAGGCGGGATCACCGACTATATATCTACATATATACTTAGACTCAGTTTTAGGTGGTTTCCACACCTACCCCTCCTGATTGACAGGATACTTAGGTGTAGTTGCATAGTAGATACTTCACTGTGCTGTTGATTACTAGATTTCCGCATATTCATACTATTCGCATTGCTGGCATATGTTCATTACCATGTTATTACCATGCTGTTAGGACACCAGCACCATTATCGATGATGCGTATGTTTCACGTACACTATTTGCCGGCTCACACACTTCATCATCGATAATTGCCATGTCACTACACAATAGTACAATTACATTCGTGATATGATGCTTCCTTTGACATATGCGCATTCCTATTCCATGTTGCATGATTTCCGATATGATTACTCTCTTTAAATGTCGCATATATCATGGATTGATTGCATAGTACATCGCATTGGATTTACTGCTGGATGTTGGATTTTCATGTGATTTCTGGTTTTTGAGGACCGTGGGGTTATTTAAGAAAAGAGGCACTTTATGAAAACCCGGTACCTCGTGATATGATATTTCGGTGCGTCCACCACGCGTTTTCTCGGTGCTGAGACGTGTGCTTGAAACCCGATTCGAGGAGGTGATGTACCGTTTGCGGGTTCGTGGTGGGCCCGGTATGGTTCCCCTCGGCGAGATGATCGATGGGTTATGCCGATTGAGCCTGGAGGCGGGCGAGTACCTACCGGTGATTTTACCTGAGCTCGGCGGATATCCGGGGGATACCGCCTGGAGCCGAGAGATGGGCATACTGCCGGGGCCGACGGGCCGATATCCGCAGACGGAGCCCAGAGATGGACATGGGTTGACTCATACTGCCGGGGCCGAGGGCCGATATCCGCAGACGGAGCCCCATACGGATGAGGATTTACGTGTCGGTGTTTGGCACGGGTTTCATGATGAGTTTTCCATGATTTTGGTTATATCCTCACATTGCATACATGATGCTTACTGTCAGTGGGTGACAGGTGGACGGGTTCCACATATATACAGACTTGGTTCATATACAGACTGGATTTACACTTATCTTACACCAATATTAGTGGTATGGGACGCTAATATATGTGTATTGATATTATTGATATTTCTTCATTGATACTTCATGCAGACATACCTTACACTGATGACATGTTGTTACCTGAGTACCTGGCACTATATACATGATTAGATGTTACCTTGCCACCTTATTACACTCAGATGTACTCTTGTGGATATTTTACTGATCGTTGACTTAGGATTATGTCTTGCATTCGATTTATCCTTGTAGATGTTTCTATTCACGAGTTGGCAACTCACCCCCGTTGTGCCACAGCTCTTGCAGGTTATGCCGTACAGGTCCTATTGCGGCATTTCTGGCACACTACCTTCTTGCGGGTGATTTGCTTTGGTAGGTGGATTCTTTCGTATCAGGAATCACCTTTGTATTTAATTATTTCATTGAATCTAGAAATTGTCCATCAACCAAAACTTATATATTCTTTCAGACTCAGAGATAGTGTTATATTATTCGACCTTAGAGTCGCGCTTAGTAGTATTGCGGTTTTCTTGCTACTTTTGAGTTTTCTTTTGGTTTTGATCCTCGCCACTTGGCGTTGTATATTATCATATCATTGCGTGGTTGTGACCGTCGATTGACGAAGAGCTAGCTCCCGCTTGGGGATGCCTTTATCATTTTATATATTGTTATTCATGTTGTACCCCATTCGGGGCCAGTTTTACAAGAGAAACTCTGCCGAAATTTTTAGAAAAGACTTATTGCTTTCAAAACATACCTTCGGCTTAGTTATAAAAAAAAAACCTTGATTTCAAACCTGTATTTCTTCATTTCTTTAAACCAGTTTTCTTTATTTATTCTTAAAATGGTTTTAGATATCTGGGCTTTTGGCTTACTTGGATCAGATGGAGTCCTATAGGCTTCATATGGTTCAAGTGCCAGTCACGTGCTCTTTCGGGTCGTGACAAATTTGCCATGGTTTCTAGCTTGGAACTCTTCCAACATACCGTCCCTCCACTGATGGTAAAGACAATCCCTGTGACTGACAATCAGTCGACCTTATCATCCTAGAATCTTTCCAGTGATTCTCCCCAGGATCGATTGATACGATCTCACTACACCTAGTGATAATCCTAACATCCACTTAGATCTATCTCATAGATCCAAAACCCTGGATTTACGAGGTATCACCTTGATCCTATATTAAAGAATCATCGTGATAAGAGGAGATTGACCGAGCGTAGCATAGGAAACTCCTTTCCTATCAAGAGTATGTCATCCACATACAATATGAGGATCACCACCATACTCCCTACTACTTTTTTGTATATACAAGGTTTATCTACCATTTTGATGAAGTCAAACTCTTTGACTACCACATCAAAACAGATGTTCCAACTCCGCGATGCCTCCTTTATCACATAAAGCATCTTGCACACATTTCCGCTGCTCTCCCTGTCTACGAAGCCCTCTGGCTGTGTATTTACATATGCTCTCTTCTAAATCATTATTTAGAAAAGCAGTCATGATACCCAATAGCCAGATATCGTATCCATGGTATGTAGCAATGGCAAGTAGGATCCTGATGGACTTATGCATAGCTTCTGGAGAAAGGGTTTCATCATAAACCACACCTAGTCAATGACGAGAACCTTTTGCAACAAGCCTTAACTTTGAAAGTCTCAACTTTTCCATGTACACCAAGTAATCTTCTCAAGATATACTTGCTTCTGATGGGGATTTAACCCTTTAAATAAAGCAACCAAAGTCCATATTTTGTTGGTGTATACGGATTCCATCTTAGATCGTTTAGCATCCAGCCATTCTTACAGAGTCCCCACTCTTGATGTCCTGCTTGAAACTAGTTGGGTCATCATCTCATGACGCAATCCTCGCTCCTACTATCATAGAGAAAACCGAAGTATCTCTTAGGTGGATGAGGAACCCTATTAGATCGGCGGAGAGGCAGAGGTTCGTTGGGAACTATTGAATCCTCCGGTTCTACCAAATCATCAGCTACAATTTGTATAGCCGGAACTCTATCTAGTTCTACCTAATGACCACTAATTTCTTCACAAGAAATTCCTTTTCTCAAAAAGGTGGCATGCCGAGAAATAAAACACTTTTCGTTCCTCGGTGTGGTAGAAGATATTCCCTTACGAATGCTTGAGATATCCAACAAACCTCCATAGAACTGACCTTGCCTCGAGCTTGACCGGATTTTGGTTTTAGACATAGGCCGGAAAACCCCAAATCTTAACATCCTTAAGAGATGGGCTATTCCCATACCATATTACATATAGAGTGGTAGGCACCTGATTTGGTTGGAACCCAATTCAATAGGTATGCAGCTTCTTAAGTGCATCACCCCCAAAAGGAAATAGGCAACTCAGTAGTACTCATCATAGAGCACACCTTAACACAAAGGGTGCGATTGCTCCGCCCTGATACACCAACGTGTTGCAGTGTATACGGAGGAGTAATGCTGAGAGAGAATCTCATTCTCCTTTAGAATAGTCCAGGAATTCTGTGCTCAAGTATTCTCCTCCCTGATCACATCAAAGGACATAATATTTACACCCATTTTGGTTCTCTACTTCTAACTTATATTCTTTGAATTTCTTAAAAGCTTCAGACTTGTGTTTCAACAGGAACATATGTCCGAATCTTAAGAGATCATCATTGAATGTAATGAATTACAAAGAACCAGTCCCGGAATGTGTAGACAGAGGACCTACATACATCATCATGTATCAATCCCAAGAGCTCACTAACTCTTTCTCTGTTTCTAATAAACAGAGCTATGATCATTTTTTCTTTGTGACATGACTGGCAAGTTTCACAAGATGTAAGTTCAAACTGATTTAAATATGCATCTTTATGTAACTTTAGCTAGTCAGGTCGCATTGATATGGCCTAGTCTACAATGCCTCAAGAAGGACTCGTTCATTTCTGAACACTTCCTCTTGTGTGTGTTCTGTACGTTAAGAACCGTGGTTTGATTTACAACGTATATGCTTTTAGATAACGTGCCTGAACCGATCAACCCTTGATATAGGAAATGTTCAAAACATTATCCAACAATACAAAATTATATCCTTCTTTACTAAATAAAGAGACTGATATAATGTTGCATATCAGGTTCGGTATCTAATAATATTCGTTCAGAATCAATGTATTTGATAATACAGGGTGATAACTGCCAACTAACTTGGCTGCAACACTTGCACCGTTTCCAACTCTTGAAGCTTATCACTCGTTCCCAGTTCTCTACCTTTCTATAGCCCATGTAACAGATTACATATGTGGGATCCTGATCCGGTATCTCATACCCAGGACGTAAAGAAAACTGAGAAACAATTCTCGGTATTGAACACACCCGAAGAAGATACATCATCATGCACTTTCTTCGTTTGGGCGGCACGGGAATCCTGGTAATCCCCTATTTCCTGCTCGGACTTATAACAATTATAAGTTGGAGCGAGACTTCCCAGCACAGTATAACAAGCGGGTTCGGTCAATACAACCATATTATTATCTTGATTTAGGCATGACATGGTCGCTACCTAGAGAGAGTGAGAAGAAAACACTCAGCGTATGCTCTTGCAAGATTAGATTGGTTATTATTTTATCTAATCAGGATGGCTCCCACTGTTTTTATCAAATCTTCCTTCAAACCCTAAAAGGAAAGACTAGCCGGGATTAATTACACCCTACAAGTTCGCCAATCTTTCAGCTAGGCCAGTGCTGGTACTTTGAGAGAGGTTCCCCGTTCTTTCGCACGGACCTAATTAAAATAATCCCCGTTTTCCCAGGGGTGTAACCACGTTGACAACTTTGTAGACACCTACTTGATCGGCTAATTGTAAAGTGTAAAACTCTCCCAGGAGTAACTCTTACTCGCAGTGGGTATCGGGATCCAACTATCTCATAGAAGGTATGCAATCTCATTGCAAATTTCAACACTTGAAATTACCAATAATATTTTGCCCCAAGCGACCTATGACCTTAACAGAGGTCAACAAACCATAGGCTGCTAGTCAAGTTCAACCCATCATTTCCTGATTGAAGTAAACCCACCCGCACGACCCTTGACAGAGGTCAACAAGGTCGCACAACAATCCTAAATCAATCATATCATATGCTATGCAGATAAGCACTAATCAGCTACCGCACACTACGCCTTGACAGAGGTCAACAAACGCATCACGAATACTAACTATTACTTATTTGAAATGACGGAGGGCTACGACAGGTTTTTAAAAAAAACTTTTGCGTAATGAACTTGATATCGTTGTAGAATTAAATGATTTAAAATGGAGTGTTTTTTAGGCTTTTACTAGTTTCGCTAAAGAGTTCACTCCCGATGAATGGATCGTCGGCTCTTTCCTTATCGAATAAGGTGCAGGATATTTCACAAATACCACTATGCAAAGCAAGAACTAGAAAAGTAATCAAAAGACGAAACCGAGGGTTGTAGCATCTTCCAATTATTGTTAAAGAGGTCACTCCCGGTGAAGGGATCTCGGCTCTTTCCTTATCGAATAAGGTGCTGGATATTCTACAAGGAATACCGTTATGCAAAGCAACAACTACAGCTACCTGTTTTTGAAAATTCGATTCCACAACATTTTTATGTTTATTTTCTTTCATTAATCTCATTAATGAAGTCCCATCATTTAAGTTACCTAAACATCACATATAAATTCAACGTATGCATACGCCATCGCATTCGCCTCGATGTCTACTCGTTCACCGTTGGGTTAGGTAACTAACGACAGAGCGGGGCAGTGCTAGCACGGTTGTAAATCATAAGCAACATCTATATAATATATCATATATACTATATCCAGTATCTATCTCAACATATATATCAAATGATCACATCACAGATATCGCAGCAGAAAACAACATATGAAATATTGGATATACTAGGATTTCCGGTTTTATTTTAATCCTGTATAAAACACGGATTCCATGGTCGTAATGAATAGACAATCCCACATCCCTAGACCCCTACGAGAGCGGAAAGCAACCCTACCAATTCTAGAGTTCGGAGACCCGGTCTCGACTCCTCGAGATGGTCTCCCACTGGATCCTAGAACTCGGTTACTTGTGCTCCCCGACTTGGGTCTATCCTAATGCGGAAAAGTAAATAATATACAATGGTGACATCATCCTCAACCCGGAAGTGCCTAAGTTTTTACATGAATGAAAATGAAAAACTCTCATCTCACATAAAACCCCCGGCTATTCAATCACGACAATCTAATATAACATATCCCAGCAACACATAACATCACATGTCATCAACGTAAGTAAATATGCGTATCCCAATTGTCGTTGACATTTATCACCGAAACCAGTGATACACCACATATTACAATTACGGCCATAGAAAAGAAAGTGAAAAACTACAACAATTGGAATCCGCAACCACCTTAGAAATCACACGCCTAACCATTTGAATTCCTTAGACATTGCATGCCTAACAATTACAAACCCCGCATTTTAGTCTCGATCTCGAAAACACTTTTCAATATCAAGTCGGGCAATTCAACAAGATTCCCGACATCCTAATCGAATGCTCGTTAGAAACTTTAGTAGACGGCCGCACCACCCGATGCCGTCGACGAAGTGCACTAAGGCGGAACACCGCTGCCGCAAGCATCCGAACAGATGCTTTTAGCGACGGGGTTATCCTACAGTCACTTGGTCGGGGCTATGGGGCGTGGCTATCTAATAATGTTACCCGGCGAGTATCCGCGCACACTACATAATTGCGATGGATTTTTGATCACATCAAAATCCCGTGGAAACCGATCAAATGAGACTAAACTGCTAGATTTATAACATTCAAATTAGTTATCCCATAACAACTTGTGGATTTCAAATATTGTATCCCATCACATGATACCTGGATGAACGTTAAACTTTTCGATCGATTCATCAAAGTCTCATAATTTTCCGACAGCTCAACACTTGAGCACAGTTTTAATAATACCCAGAATATGCCACAGTGCCTATGCACCAGTCGTAGAAGGGCAAACCCAAGCCTCACTCATGTCGCCACTGAACTATGGCAAACCCTAAAGTTTGACCGCGGTTCCGCGATCCAAAAAGTAGAGTTAGGTTTTCATTCTTCTAGAGGGTTCATAGGATCACTTGCATGTTTTTCCGAATACGTTAAACTTGGAAAAATGGGTTTTTGATATTCGATCAAACCTTTTAACTTCGTCTAGACAACATGCGAATAACCCGAAACAATGTTAAAACTACGATCTTAGTGTAGTTCTATCTCATCTCACCTTCTCTCATGTTTCTCAACTCATGAGAGGTTTGAGAGGAGGTGGAGAATGAAGGTGGAGGCAACCATGGAAAATCAAGAGAGGAGTCAAGCACAAATGGTGATGATGAGCTCAAGAAAAAACTCATGCTCAAAAATAATGAAGCTCTCATGAGAGAGAAAATCAAGCATGCAAGGTTTTGTAAAACTATATCTTTCATTTTAAAAAACCACCCATACTTGAATAGTATGCACAAATAAATTAATAATTCATTTGTGCACACTATTCAAGCATGGTCATCACCATACTCCCCATTTTCCAATTTCCACCTCATTTACCATTTTCTAAAAAATGTTCAAATCCAAAAATGAGGTGGCCACCTTCTAGAATGTTTTCTAGATAAAATAAGGATTACATTCTACAGTATATACATACCTGCATTCGTACCGAAATACGAATACCCTAAGAGATAGAATAACACAAAGAACATAATACTAGAATATACGTATCGAAATACATATAAGTAAATTATTAAATCAATGGCTGATTTAATAATCTGGCTCAAACCCGAGCCGGGTAGTATTATCAACTGTTCGATCTAAAGTCCGGGTACAAAGTACATTAATCGATAGAAACCCTGTACGTATCCAATATGGCTACTATATCATTTCGCCAGAACCAGAAAAACCCTCTGTGTTGGACTCTAAAGATTCGTCAATATGTTGGCAGTGGGTTTAACCACAAGCACGTCAGCGGCACTAGCTATACGTTACGGCCACCCAAGTATTGAGCGAAAGGGAGGCCAACGAGCAAACTCATCCTGAACCCCTACTGTGCCTGACAGTGACAATATCCGTACAGTCCGGTCTGTTCGTCTAAGAGTATCGCATATCGAGTCTGGGAGGTGGATAAAGTCAGACCCCTAACAACGGGACATTTAGTGTCGGCATGAATCCCATCACTACCTAAGAAACTATCGATCCTAGATAGGTAATTCTCGTATACCCCGGCCGAGGATTTCTGGTGATGGACACCCGTGCACAACGTGACATCATCCCCCAATACCGGGTGAGACGAATCCCCGACGATCCGCTCACGGCTCCCATGTGGCTCTGGACTGTACCCAACTAAAACCTGTTTGCATGACTCCTTTGAGCCATGGTGAGGTAGTAATCAAAGCACAGTGGGAACTCACACGAGACAAATGACGATCTCAGGTCAACAGACTAACATGTACATATGTCACCTTGGAACTGTTATCTGACAATAGTTATAATACCAACTAGCATGTTCCCGGCGAGTCCGTCCAGTATACTCATAACCCAATGAGCTCCTGTATACTATCTTAGGTGAACAAACTAACACCAATGGCTTGTGAGACCTTGACACCGCCCCTCGTCAGGGTCTCGATCAGTATACACTAGTCTTCACTGGAGTATCGATGCTCAGTCTCGAAACTCCCACGACTAGGGACATTTAAGGATGTGCTAATAGACCCCCAGCTCCCACGTATATGATTGCCATCATAATGCTGGTATTCAAGCAAGAATCCAATGGGCTCTATCAACATATACAAGATGATAAAGACAAAGCAGATAGTATACTATCATCTCGAGTAAGACTATTCTACCGGTATTGTTGGATATATGTTTGCCCTAGAGGCCATTAATTGCTAGTGTATGTACCGATATGTGTATATATATATATTAAGGGGACATTCTTGCTTGACATGATAGTATGCTATCTGGTTGTACATTATCTTGACATGTTCATTTGATCATGCTTCTTATTCATTTGGTACATGTTGATAAAGCCCTTAGGATATTTGCTTGACTTTTAAGATTATGATGCGGATCATACTAGTGTGACATGTGTAGTTTATAAGAATATCCTTAAAATGTTCCTAGTCATGGGTTTATCGAGTCGGGGCATCTATATTTCCAGAGTAGACTAGCGTATACGTTACTTGTCCCATATGATGGGCGATGGATGATCCCATATCCATTGGTGTGGTGACCCCAAAGACCGTATACGGGTGCTCCGTGAGACTGGGTACACTAAACGGACTCGCCGAGAACTCCTATGTGGTATTATATCTATCGTCAGATAGCAGTTCTCAGGTGACACTGGTACAGGTTAGTCTGTAGACCCGAGATCGTCATAGAGTCTTGTGTGTCCTCCCACTGTTCTTTGATCTCCACCCTACTACGGCTCTACTGAGTCGTGCAAACAGGTGGATTTTGGGTACAGTCCCGAGGCACATGGAGGCAATGAGCGATAGGAAGGGTTTCATCTCTCTCGATATTGGGGGTTGATGTTGCGCTATGTACGATTGGATATAACAGGAAGTCTCTAGCCAGGGCTGATGTGATTTACTGATAAGTGTTATCAGTAGTTTCTCGATCTGTTATAAGCCATATACCGGCATAAATTATTGGGTTAATAGGGTTGACGATACCATCCCTACACTTGATATGCAGCACTATTGACGACGAGACCGGACTGTACGGTAAGTGTTGCCAGTTGGCTCCACCGGAGTTTTGACAGGTTCGCTTGTGTTTCTTCTGATCGCTCAATACCTGGGAGCCGTTACATAAAGCTTGTGCCACTGACGGTTTGTGGGTATGTGATGTGATCACTACCTACTGCTAGTGTATTGACGAGTCTTAGAGTCCCACAAAGGGGTCTCCTAGCTCAGGCGAAAAGATGTGGGGTGCATATGGGATATGCACGGGAGCTCGATTAAATGCGTGTATTAGATATCGTATTTTAATCGGGCGTTTACTATTGGAATAACTTGATATTTTGTAACCATAGTTATGCATGGCATAATTCTCATTGACTTGGGATTATGTTGAGGATTATTCTCAGTTGAGTCAATTTTAGCCATCTCCTTCTTCTTCCTCCTTCAAGCTCTCTAGGGTTTCAAAAGTGAGAGAAGAACATAAAAAGAAAATGTTTTTAAGTGAGATCCAAACCCACCTCATAAATCTATATTGGTCTAGCCCACTAGTGTAGGTTGTTTGCTCCACTTCTCCAATGATCAAGTGAAGCTAGGAGCTTGAGCAAAGGGACATCGTGGTGGATCATCGTGGACTTGGAAGGATTCAAGTGAATCGGTTCAAACTCTACTAGATCCAAGGAGTCACAAAAGAGGAGGTCTACAAAGGTTGTATTTCTCCCCACTTAGTGTTAGACACTACTTAGTATGTGATACTATATGTTGTTATCCTAACTTTCTAGTTCGATTCGTGGTTGGTATTGTTTAGCAGCCCCTAAAATTTTAATATAGCATGTGTAATGCAACCCAAAACCTAGTGCTAGGTTTGCTCACCACCTCATCTAGGGTTTGGAAGCACCACACATGCCATAATTAAATTTTATGAGGTGTTAAGTAAACTAACCTTGGATCTAAACTAGAATTTTAAGGTAACAATCAATAAGCATCACATGCAAGAAGCAAATTAACACTAAGTGAAGAGATTACAACCTTTGTAGACTTTCCTTGGTGACTCCTTGGCACTTTGAGGGTTTGAAACAGTTCGATAGAGGTCTTCCTATTTCACGATGATCCACCTGAAGTCCCTTTGCCCAAAGCCCCTTGCTTTACTTAATCTTTAAAAGAAGTGTAGCAAACACCCTACACAAATGGGCTGGAGATGTGTAGAATGATGATGTGGTTTGTATTCTCTATTCAAAACCCTTTCTTTTTTACTAGCTTACTCTATGGAAAACTCAAGAGAGCAAGAGAATGAGGAAGAAGATGATAATGGCAAAGCTTTAGCTCAAGAGATAATAATATGTAATGAATAAATTGAAGATGAGAATGAATAATCAATATTAAATCATTCTCACTTCAAACCATGGGTTAGTAAATATCTAGATATTTATTATTGAGTAATAAGAACCATAGAAAATTAACTCATGGTTAATTGTTAGGTTGAGTGTACTCAAAGTAGATAAATATCAACCATGAGTGAATTATCTTTTCTTTAACTCAAAATAAATAAACATATATATATATATATATATATATATATATATATATATATATATATATATATTTACAATCATGTGAGTCTTTCATTGCCACCATTGGTGTATCATCAACCATGATACAATGTATGAATGTATGTGTGCATGCACATCATCATGTGCATCAACATAAATATATGGATACATGCATGCATACAAATAGAAAAAGGGTTTAATAAAGAATTAAGCTAAAAGTCTATGTTAAATCAACACTTGATTTAACAAACTGGTCATATCACATACGACCCGACCAATAGAAAAACGCCCGATTAATATACGGTATCACATACACGCATTTAATCAGGTCCCTGTGCATATCTCATATGCACACCACATATTTTCTCTTGAGCTAGGAAACTCCTGTGAAGGACTCTAAGACTCGTCAATACGCCGGCAGTAGCTGACAATCATATCAAACACCCACAAGCCGCAAGCGGTTAGCTAAACGTAATGGCCACCCGGGTATTAAGCGATCAGAAGAAAACCAGCGAAGCTGTCAAAACTCCAGTTGAGCCAACTGGCAACACTTACCGTACAGTCTGGTCTCATCGTCAAATATGATGCATATGGAGTCTAGCGATTGAATCGTCGACCCCAATAATTCAATAAGTCATGCCGGTGTATGGCTCATAACAGATCAAGAAACTACCGATAACACTTATTACTAAATCTCAGCAGCCCTGGCCAGGGACTTCCTGTTATAGCCAATCGAGCATAGCACAACATCAACCCCCAATACCGGGAGAGACGAAACCCTTCCTATCGCTCATTGCCTCCATATGCCTCGAGACTGTACCCAAAGTCCACCTGTTTGCATGACTCAGTAGAGCCATGGTAGGGTAGAGATCACAGTACAGTGGGAGGACACACAAGACTCTATAACGATCTTGGGTCTACAGACTAAGCTGTACCAGTGTTACCTGAGAACTGCTATCCGACGATAGATATAATACCATATAGGAGTTCTCAGTGAGTCCGTTCAGTGTACCCAGTCTCCACTGAGCACCCGCATACATTCTTTGTTGTCACCACACCTGATGGATATGAGATCATCCATCGCCCATCATATGAGACAAGAATGGTATACGCTAGTCTACTCTGGAATATCGATGCCCCATCTCGATACACCCACGACAAGGAACAGTTAAAGGATATGCTTATAAACTACATGTGTCCCACTAGTATGATCCGCATCATAGTCCTAGTAGTCAAGCAAATATCCTACGGGCTTTATCAACATGTACCAAATGAGTAAGATGCATGATCAAATGAACATGTCAAGATAAAGTAAACCAGATAGCATACTATCATGCCGAGAAAGAAAGTCATCATATACATATATACATGTCCAAGCATCCACTATACATATAATGGCCTCTAGGGCATACATATATCCAACAATCTCCCACTTGCACTAAGGCCAATTATTGGCGTATCTCATACCCAACATCTCAAAAAGTCGCTCATGCTGCGGATGTGGATGGGCCTTGGTGAGTGGATCCGTGGTGTTATTCTTTGTATCTACTCTCCGAATCTCGATCTCATGACGATCTACTATCTCCCGGATCTAATGATATCGCCTCAGGATATGTCTGGACTTCTTATGGGACCTCAGTTCTTTGGCTAACGCCATAGCTCCATTATTATCACAATACAATAGTATTGGATCAATAATGGATGGAACTACTCCTAGCTCCACGATGAACTTCCTCATCCAGACGGCTTCCTTGGCAGCATCATTTGTAGCAATATACTCAGCTTCCATCGTGGAGTCTGCAACGATATCTTGTTTGGAACTTTTCCAACTAACCGCCCCTCCATTGAGGGTAAATACAAACCCTGAGATAGATTTGTTGTCATCCTTATCACTTTGGAAGCTGGAATCGGTAAAGGCCTCTATTTAGAGATCCCCATTACCATACACCAAGAACAGTTTTTTAGTCCTTCGTAAGTACTTAAGAATGTTTTTCACTGCTATCCAATGTTTCTCCCCTGGGTTGGATTGATACCTGCTTACTACAGCTAGTGCCTATGCTACATCAAGGCGAGTACATAACATCGCATACATTATAGAACCTACGGCTGAAACGTAGGGTATAATGCTAACGTGAGCTCTCTCTTCATCAGTCTTCGGACAGAAGTCCTTGGAGAGAGTGATTCCATGACAAGCGGGCAAGGCACCACGCTTGGAATCTTCCATACTAAACCTTTTTAGGATGGTGTCAATGTGCTTTGATTGGGACAATCCCATTAATCTCTTGGATCTATCTCTATAGATCCTTATGCCCAAAATGCACGAGGCATCACCCAAGTCCTTCATGGAGAACCTTTGTGATAAGAATAATTTGACCGATTGTAGCATAGGAATATCACCTCCTATCAATAGAATGTCATCCACGTACAATACGAGGAATGTGACAATACTCCCTACAATCTTCTTATAAATGCATGGCTCATCTACATTTTTGACAAAATCTAACTTTTTGATTGTATCATCAAAGCAGATGTTCCAGCTCCGTAAGGCCTGCTTTAATCCATAAATGGATTTAAGCAACCTACATGCCTTCCCGCTGCTCCCAGTGTCAATGAAGCCCTCTGGCTGATCCATATAAATGCATTCCTCTAAATCACCATTTAGAAATGCAGTTTTAACGTCCATCTGCCAGATTTCATAGTCGTAGTGAGCAGCAATAGCATGTAGGATCTGAATGGATTTAAGCATTGCTACTGGAGAGAATGTTTCATCATAGTCCAATCCTGGTCTTTAACGAAAACCTTTCTCTACAAGCCTTGATTTATAGGTCTCCACCTGTCCATCTACACCAATCTTTCTCTTAAAGACCCATTTGCAACCTACGGGTTTTATCCCAGGGGGTGCAACGTCCAAAGTCCATACTTTGTTGGTGTACATGGACTCCATCTCGGATCTCATGGCATCCATCCACTTCACCGAGTCACCACTCGTAATAGCTTGCTAAAAAATAGTAGGAACATTATCATCCACGATGCAATCTTCTCTATCACCATCAATGAGAAACCCATAGTATCTCTCCGGTGGTCGAGAAGTTCTACTAGATCTCCGGAGCGGCTGAGGTTCTTGAAGTTCTACTACAACATCAGCTTCAATCAATTCGTCATGAGTAATTTGTGTCTCTAGAAGCTCTTCTAGTTCTACCGCAGTGCCATCATCACCTTTTGTAAAAATCTCATTTTCTAAAAATGTGGCATGTTGAGAAACAAACACCTTTTGTTCCTCCTTTTGGTAGAATAGATATCCATATGAATGTTTTGGATATCCCACAAATTTACACATGACTGATCATGTCACGAGTTTGTCTGGATTCTGCTTTTTGACAAAAGCCGGACAACCCCATATCATAACTTTTTTAAGAGATGTTCTCTTTCCACACCATATCTTATATGGAGTGGTAGACACGGTCTTGGTTGGAACCCTGTTTAACAGATATATTGTTGTCTCCAATGCATGCACCCAAAAGGAAAGCGGCAATTCAGCATCACTCATCATGGACCGTACCATATCTAATAGGATATGATTCCTTCGTTCTGACACGCCGTTATGCTGTAGTGTGTAAGGGGGAGTGAGCTGAGAAAGAATCTCATTCTCTTTTAAGAAGTCTGAAAACTCTGTACTCAAATACTCTCCACCTCGATCTGATCGAAGTTTCTTGATACTCAAGATTGTTTGTTTTTCTAATTCATGTTTGTACTCCTTGAATTTCTCGAAAGCTGTGGATTTATGCTTTAACAAAAACACGTGTCCGAATCTTGAGAAATCATCAGTAAAAGTAAAGAAGTATGAAAAACCGCCTCTTGCACGTGTAGACATTGGTCCGCATAAATCACCATGTATGAGGCTTAAGAGTTCCACTGCTCTTTCTCCGTTTCCAGTAAACGGAGTTTTGGTCATTTTACCTTTGATACAGGACTGACAAGTCGCTTAAGATTTATATTCAAAAGGATTTAAATATCCATTTTTATGTAGCTTGTTTAGTCTTATTTCATTAATATGACCAAGTCTACAATGCCAAAGAAAAGCTTCATTTATATCTGAAAACATTCTTTTATTAGTATGTTGTATATTGAAAACTGTGTGTTGGTTCAGGATGTAAATGCCGTTATTTAGTGTACCATACCCTATCAACTGTTGATTCAAGTTAATGTTCATAACATTATTCTGCAACACAAAATGATATCCTTCATTGTCCAACAAAGAAACGAATATTATATTACATAGCATACTTGGTACATAATAACAAGGGTTCAAAACCATAATACAACCCGAAGGCAACCCCAGATGATACTCTCCTACGGATACAGCATGTACATTGGAACCATTTCCAACCCGCAGAGTATGGTCACCAGTATTCAAAACTCTACTGTTTCTCAATCCCTGCATACAATTGCAGATGTAAGAACCAGAACCGGTATCTAATACCCAAGATGCAGAGTTTATAGAAAAACTGTTAGTTATATGTATACCCTAGAGTCCATTACTGTACATACGATGTATATTGTAGTTGATGATTGGACATATATATGGAGGACTTTCTTGCTCGACATGATAGTATGCTATCCGGTTGCGCTTTATCTTAAAATGTACTCTGATTGTCTCTATGTTACATGTTGATAAAGCCCTTAGGATGAGTACTTGACTACCAAGACTATGATGCAGATCATACTAGTGGGGACATAGTAGTCGTTATGTACATCCTTTAAATGTTCCTAGTCGAGGCTGTATCGAGACAGGGCATCGATATACCAGAGTAGATTAGTGTATAGCTTCTCGACCCATGTAGATGGGCGATGGATGATCCCATATCCATTGGTGTGTGACATCAGAGACAGTGTACTGGTGCTCGATGGAGACTGGGTACACTAGACGGACTCGCCGAGAACTACCAGATGGTATTATACCTAACGTCAGATGGCAGTTCTCTGGTGACCCGAGATCGTCATAGAGTCTTGTGTGATTCCCACTGTGCTTTGATTTCAACCTTACCACGTTCAAGAGAACGTGCAAAACGGTGGCTTTAGGGAACAGTCCCGAATCACATGGAGGCAATGAGCGATAGGAGGGGTTTCGTCTCTCCCGATATTGGGAGTTAATGTTACGTTGTGCTCGAATGGCTATAACAGGAAGTCCCTGGCCAGGGCTGTTTTAGAGATATACTGGTAAGTGTTATCAGTAGTTTCTCGACCCGTTATGAGCCTCATATCGACACGACTTATCGAGTTACTGGGGTCTGGCGTTTACCACCCCTAAACGAGATATGCGACATATCAGACGAAGAGACCGGACTGTAAGGTTGGGTTACTGATTGGATTCGCAGGAGTGTGAGCAGGCTTGCTTGTTTCTCTTCTGATCTCTCAATACCCGGGTGGCCGTTACGTTTAGCAGACCGCTTGCTGCTTGTGGGTGTTTGATATGATCATCACCTACTGCCGGCGTATTGACGAGTCTTTAGAGTCCTAGACAAGGGTTTCCTGGCTCAAGCGAAACGGAGTAGTAGGACATATATGATATGTGCGGGAGCGAATTAATACGATATGAGATACCATATTCTATTCTCGTGATTTGTGACATCGGTCGGTTATATGCGATATAGCCGGGTTATCGGATCAAGTGTTGATTCGATGAGTTGTTACACATGATATTAGTCGGTTATATGTGATATAGCCGGATTATTAAATCAAGAATTGATTTAATAATTTAATGTATAATTATATATTTGATATAGTACATTGCATTAACTAATATTAGCTCACTTAAGTATTCATTTTTCTCACTTGATGATACTTTGCATATATGTGATATACGTATTGTTTTCTTTGTACACAAAATATATATGTGATATATATTGTTGTGTCATGTTGGGTTACACTTGCAAAAAGGGTGTATGAGACTTATACCATGCTAGGGTTTATGCTTGGGTTTTATTTATTGCTTAAGTTATCACAAAAGAATAAAGACTTAGTCAATGTTTTCAAGCTTGGATGAAGCTTGTAGAAACGTTGACAAAGTCCACTCTTTTGTCATTCCTTAAGATATTTGTTAACCCAACCTTAACCCTAGTTTATTCTCTACATGAGTTAGCCATGACACTAACTCACCCATGGTTGCAATTCTTACCTCACTCTCATTCTCTCTTAATTATTCTTCATCTTCTTCATGAGCTCAAAAAGAAAAGAGTTTTCAAGGGTTTGAGTTTGTGATGAAAACTTGTGAGAAAATTAAAACTAAAGTGAGCCCACTTTCTACTTCATCATCCTCTACTACTTGCTATTTAGTATAGGGTGTTTGCTTCACTAATTCCGTAATTAGTGAAGAGATAGCTTGGATTAGTGTTTCCTCGACGTAGGTCATCTTCGGCCTTGAAGACTTCGAAGCAAGCATGATCGTTTCTTCATGGGAGCCTCTCTAGAGTCCGGAGTTCACGATCGCAGCAAAGGGACTACTACACAGAGCTATTGAACTGAAAGACCAGTCTACAAAGGTTGTATTCCTTGCTCTCTTTACTTGCAAAGTGTTTGCATTTACTTTTCCGTCGATTTCTAGTTAACGATTCTTAGTTAGGGTTAGCTAAAACGGCAAAAAAATTTGAATTTGGCATGGACGATGCCTCCCGAAACTTTGTTGCCATCTTAGGTCACCCTGCAGTGGTATCAGAGCCATGATAGAAATTTATACGGATTTTGTTAAGATTACGAAACCGAAACACTCCGAAACTTGAAACGCGAAAATCTTGTTTCTGTTGAATTTAAAATGTTGTCTAAAATTTTTTTAAACAAGTACAGAGTGTTATATGGGATATATCATGAACACAGTCAAAATTTCAGGGGGTTCTGCTCGGATTTGGCCGAGATCATAGTGATGGTGGCCGGCCCAATTTTTTTGGATTTGCCTGAAAAATTTTATGTGTTCCAGAGACATGGTTTTGATGTTTCAGGTGTTGTTTGTTTTTGTTAATTTTGCATGTGATGTAATCTTACACTATAAGAAATTCGGAGTGATTCGTATTCGTAGTTTTAACATTGTTTCGGGTTATTCGCATGTTGTCTGGACGAAGATCAAAAGTTCGATCGAATGTCAAAAACCCATTTTTCCAAGTTTAACGTATTTGGAAAAACATGCAAGTGATCCTATGAACCCTCTAGAAGAATGAAATCTTAAATCGACTTTTTGGATCAAGGAACCACGGTCAAACCCTAGGGTATGCCGTAGTTCCGTTGCGACATGAGTGAGGCTTGGGTTTGCCCTTCTACGGCTGGTGCGTGGGTACTGTGGTATATTCTGGGTATTATTGAACTGTGCTCAAGTGTTGAGCTCTCGGGAAATTGTCGGACTTTGATGAATCGATCGAAAAGTTTAACGTTCGTCCAGGTATCATGTGATGGGATACAATATTTAGAATCTACAAGTAGTTATGAGATAACTAATTTGAATGTTATAAATCTAGCAATTTGGTCTCATTTGATCGGTTCCCACGGGATTTTGATGTGATCAAAAGTCCATCACAATCACGTAGTGTACACGGATACTCGCTGGGTAGCATTATTAGATAGCCATGCCCCAAAGCCCCGATCAAGTGACTGTAGGAGAACCCCGTCGCCAAAAGAATCCGTTCGGGTGCTCGCGGCTGCGGTGTTCCGGCTTATTGCACTTCGTCGACGGTATCGGTGGATGCGTCTGTCTACTAAAGTTTCCGACGAGCATTCGATCAGGATGTCGGGAATCTTGTTGAATTTCCCGACTAGATATTAAATGTTGTTTTGAATATCGAGACTAAAATGCAGGGTTTATAATTGTTAGGCATGTGATGTCTAAGGAATTCAATTGGTTAGGCATGCGATGTCAAAGGTGGTTGCGGATTCCAACTGTTGTAGTTTTTCACTTTCTTTTCTGCGACCGTAAGTGTAATATGTGGTGTATCGCCGGTTTCAGTGCTATATATCAACGACAATTGGGATACGCATATTTACTTACGTTGATGACATGTGACGTTATGTGTTGCTGGGATATGTTATATTGGATCGTCATGATTGAATTACCGGGGGTTTTATGTGAGATGTGAGTTTTTCATTTTCATTCATGTACAATTCATTGTATGTAATATTCTTCTATTGGGGCACTTCCGGGTTGAGGATGATGTCACCATTGTATATTATTTACTTTTCCGCATTAGGATAGACCCAAGGTGGGGAGCATAAGTAACCGGGTTCTAGGGTTTAGTGGGTGACCATCTCGAGGAGTCGAGAATGGGTATCCTAACTCTAGAATTGGTAGGGTTGCTTGTCGCTCTCACAGGGGTCTAGGAGTGTAGGATTGGCTATTCATCACGACCGTGGAATCCGTGTTTTATACAGGCTTAATTTAAAACCCGGAAATCCTAGTATATCAAATATTTCATATGTTTTATACTGCTGCGATATTCTGTAATGTGATCATTGATTATACTCTAAGGCGAATGCCTATATATTATATATATGAGATATAATTAATATCGCTGCTTTCATTTTATATCTAATGCTTGGGAAGCATAATAAATGGGACTTCATTAATGAGATTAATGAAATAAAAGAAACCTAAAGATGTTGTAGAAACTTGTCTCGAAAACTGGTAGCTCTAGTTCTTGCTTGCATAGCGGTATTCCTTGTAGAATATCCATCACCTTATTCGATAAGGAAAGAGCTGAGATCCCTTCACCGGGAGTGGCCTCTTTAGTGAAACTAGCAGATGCTACAAACTCGATTTCGTCTTTTGATTGCTTCTATAGTTTTTGCTTTGCATAGTGGTATTTGTGGAATATCCTGCACTTTATTCGATAAGGAAACAGCCGAGATCCCTTCACCGGGAGTGACCTCTTTAGCAAAACTAGTAAAAGCCTAAAAAACACTCCATTTTAAATCACTCGATTCTACGACGATATCAAGTTCATTATGCAAAAGGTTTTATCAAAAATCTGTCATAGCCCTCCGTCATTTCAGATAAGTAATAGTTAGTATTCGTGCTGCGTTTGTTGACCTCTGTCAAGGCGTAGTGTGCGGTAGCTGATTAGTGCTTATCTGCATAGCATATGATGTGATTGATTTAAGGTAGTCGTGCGACCTTATTGACCTCTGTCAAGGGTCATGCAGGTGGGTTTACTTCAATCAGGAAATGAAGGGTTGAACATGACTAGCAGCCTATAGTTTGTTGACCTCTGTCAAGGTCATCGGACGCTTGGGGAAAAATATTATCGGGAATTTCAAGTGTTGAAATTTGCAATGAGATTGCATACCTCATATGAGATAGTTAGATCCCGATACCCACTGCGAGTAAGAGTTACTCCTGGTAGAGTTTTACACATCACAAATAGCCGATCAAGTAGGTGTCTAGAAAGGTGTTAATGGGGTTACGCCTCTGGGAAACCGAGGTTTATTTTAATTAGGTCCGTGTGAAAGCACGGGGAACCTCCCTCAAAGTACCGACACTGGCCTGGCCGAAAGATTGGCGAACTTGAAGTGTGTAATTAATCCCGGCTAGTCTTTCCTTTTAGGGTTTGAAAGAAGATTTGACTAAAACAGTGGGAGCCATCCTGATTAGATATATTAATAACCAATCTAATCTTGCAAGAGCATACGCTGAGTGTTTTCTTCTCTCTCTCTCCAGGTAGCGACCATGTCACGTTTTAATCAAGATAATAATACGGATGTATTGACCAAACCCGCTTGTTATACTGAGCTGGGGAACGTTGGTCCCTCTCCAACTTATAATTGTTATAAGACCGAGTAGGAAATAGGGGATTACCAGGATTCCCGTGCCGCCCAAACGAAGAAAGTGCATGATGATGCATTTTCTTCGGGTGTGTTCATTACCGAGAATTGTTTCTCAGTATCCTTTACGTCCTGGGTATGAGATACCGGATCAGGATCCCACAAATGTAATTTGTTATATGGGCTACAGAAAGGTAGAGGACTGAGAGTGGATGATAAGTTTCAAGAGTTGGAAACGGTGCAAGTGTTGCAGCCAAGTATGTTGGCAGTTATCACCCTGTATTACCAAATACATTGATTCTGAATGAATGTTATTAGATACCGAACCTGATATACAATATCATATCAGTCTCTTTACTTAGTAAAGAAGGATATAATTTTGTATTGTTGGATAATGTTTTGAACATTTCGTATATCAAGATTTTATCGGTTCAGGCACGTTATCTAAAAGCATATACGTTCTAAATCAAATAATAGTTCTTAACGTACAGAACACACATAAGAGGAAGAGTTCAGAAATGAACGAATCCTTCTTGAGGCATTGTAGCCTAGGTCATATCAATGCGACCCTACTAGCTAAGTTACATTTAGATGCATATTTAAATCAGTTTGAACTTATATCTTGTGAAACTTGCTAGTTATGTCACAAAGATAAGATGGCCATAGCTCCGTTTATTGGAAACAGAGAAAGAGTTAGTGAACTCTTGGGATTGATACATGCTGATGTATGAAGGTCCCTTGTCTACACATGCCAGGACTGGTTCTTTGTACTTCATTACATTCACTAATGATCTCTCAAGATTCGGACATATGTTCCTGTTGAAACACAAGTCTGAAGCTATTGAGAAATTCGAAGAATATAAGTCAGAAGTAGAGAACTAATACGGGTATAAGTATTATGTCCTATGATGAGATCAGGGAGTAGAATACATGAGCACGGAGATCCTGGACTATTCTAAAGGAGAATGAGATTCTCTCTCAGCATTACTCCTCCGTATACACCACAGCATGTCGGTGTATCAGGGCGGAGCAATCGCACCCTATGTGATATGGTGTGCTTTATGATGAGTACTACTGAGTTGCCTATTTCCTTTTGGGGAGTTATGCACTTGTGAAGCTGCATACCTATTGAATAAGGTTACAACCAAATCAGGTGCCTACCACTCCATATGTGATATGGTATGGGAAGAGCACATCTATTGAGGATGTTAAGATTTGGGGTTGTCCGGCCTATGTCTAAAAGCAAAATCCGGACAAGCTCGAGGCAAGGACAGTTCTGTGGAAGTTTGTTGGATATCCGAAGCATTCGCAAGGGAATATCTTCAACCACACTGAGGAGAAAAATGTGTTTTGTTTCTCAGCATGCCGCCTTTGGGAAAGGAAATTTCTTGTAAGGAAATTTGTGGTCATGAGGTAGAACTGGAAGGATTTCCAGCTATACAAACTGCAGCTGATGATTTGCTAGAACCGGAGGACACAATAGTTCCCGAGGAACCTCAGCCTCTCCGCCGATCTGGTAGGGTTCCTCATCCACATGAGAGATACTTCGGTTTCTCTATAACAGTGGGAGCAAGGATTGCATCATGAGATGATGACCCAATTAGTTTCGAGCAGGCCATCAAGAGTGGGGACTCTGTGAGAATGGCTGGATGCTAAGCGATCTAAGATGGAATTCATATACACCAACAAAGTATGGACTTTGGTTGCTTTATCTTATGGGTTAAATCCCAATCCGGAGCAAGTATATCTTGAGAAGATTACTTGGTGTACATGGAAAAGTTGAGACTTTCAAAGCTAAGGCTTGTTGCAAAAGGTTTTCGTTATCGACCAGGTGTGGATAATGATGAAACCTTTTCTAGTGCCTATGCTTAAGTCCATCCGGATCCTACTTGCCATTGCTACATACCATGACTACGATATCTGGCGGTTGGGTGTCATGACTGCTTTTCTAATAGTGATTTAGAAGTGAGTGTTTATAAGTACACAACCAGAGGGCTTCGTAGACAGTGGGAGCAGCGGAAACGTGTGCAAGTTGCTTTATGAGTTAAAGCAGGCATCGCGGAGTTGGAACATCTATTTTGATATGGTAGTCAAAGAGTTTGACTTCATCAAAATGGTAGATGAACCTTGTATATACAAAAAGGTAGTATGGAGTATGGTGGTAATCCTCGTATTGTACGTAGATGACATACTCTTGATAGGAAAGGAGTTTCCTATGAAACACTCGGTCAATATCCTTATCACATAGATTCTCCATATAGGATCAAGGTGATACCTCCTAAATCCTGGGTTTTTGGATCTATGAGATAGATCTAAGTGGATGTTAGGATTTTCACTAGGTGTAGTGAGATGGTATCAATCGATCCTGGGGAAAATCACTGGATAGCTTCTAGGGTAGTAAGGACGACTGAATGTTAGTCACAGGCATTGTCTTTTCCCTCGGTGGAGGGACGGTATGTTGGAAGAGTTCCAAGCTAGATACCATGGCAAACTAGACGATAAAGGCTGGATACATTGCTACCAAGGATGCTACCAAAGAGGCAGTCTGGATTTATATAAGTTCATGAGATGAACTTCGTTCCTACCATTGTGTGACAATAGAGTTGTGGCTTTGGCTTAGGAACCCCCGTCCAATCAGAGATCCAGACATATTCTTAGGCAATATCACCTGATCATGGAGATGGTAGATCTCCAGGGGATCGAGGTTAGGAGAGTGGACTCAGAGGAAAACACGGCGGATCCACTCACGAAGGCCAATTCCCAGGAGAGACTTTTATGAGATGGTTGAGTATGAGATACTTCAACCACTGCTGATTGTTGTGTATGGGATACTACAACAGATGGCCCTAGTGCAAGTGGGAGATTGTTAGTTATATGTATGCCCTAGAGGCTATTACTGTACATACGATGTATATTGTAGTGGATGCTTGTACATATATGTGGAGGACTTTCTTGCTCTACATGATAGTATGCTATCTGGTTGCACTTTATCTTAACATGTACTCTGATTGTCTCTATGCACGTGTTGATAAAGCCCTTAGGATGAGTACTTGACTACCAGGACTATGATGCAGATCATACTAGAGGGGACAGAGTAGTTGTTAAGTACATCCTTCAAATGTTCCTAGTCGAGGGTGTATCGAGACAGGGCATCGATATACGAGAGTAGACTAGCGTATAGCTTCTTGACCCATATAGATGGGCGATGAATGATCCCATATCCATTGGTGTTTGACATCAGAGACAGTATACGAGTGCTCAGTGGAGACTGGGTACACTGGACGGACTTGCCGAGAACTACCAGATGGTATTATACCTAACGTCAGATGGCAGTTCTCTGGTGACACTGGTACAGGTTAGTCTGTAGACCCAAGATCGTCATTGAGTCTTATGTGATTCGTACTGTGCTTTGATTTCCACCTTACCACGTTCAAGAGAACGTGCAAAACGATGGCTTTTGGGTACAGTCCCGAATCACATGGAGGCAATGAGCGATAGGAGGGGTTTCGTCTCTTCCGGTATTGGGAGTTGATGTTGCGTTGTGCTCGATTGGCTATAACAGGAAGTCCCTAGCCAGGGCTGCTATAGAGATATACTGGCAAGTGTTATCAGTAGTTTCTCGACCCGTTATGAGTCTCATATCGACACGGATTATCGAGTTACTAGGGTCTGACGTTTACCACCCCTAGACGAGATATGCGACTTATCAGACAAAGAAACCGGACTGGACGGTAGGGTTACTGATTGGATTCGCAGGAGTGTGAGCAGGCTTACTTGTTGATCTTCTGATCGCTCAATACCCGGGTGGCTGTTACGTTTAGCAGATCTCTTGCAGCTTGTGGGTGTTTGATATGATCATCACCTACTGCCGGCGTATTGACGAGTCTTTAGAGTTCTAAACAAGGGTTTCCTGGCTAATGCAAAATGGAGTAGTAGCACATATGTGATATGTGCTGGAACGAGATTAATACGATATGAGATACCATATTCTATTCTCGCGATTTATGACATCGGTCGGTTATATGCGATATAGACGGGTTATCGGATCAAGTGTTGATTCGATGAGTTGTTACATATGATATTAGTCGGTTATATGTGATATAGCCGAATTATTAAATCAAGAGTTGATTTAATAATATAATGTATAATTAAATATTTGATATATTAGATTGCATTAACTAATATTAGCTCACATAAGTATTCATTTTTCTCACTTGATGATACTTTGCATATATGTGTTATATATATTGTTTTCTTTGTACACAAAATATATATGTGATATATATTGTTGTGTGATGTTAGGTTACACTTGCAACAAGGGTGTATGAGACTTGTACCATGCTAGGGTTTATGCTTGGGTTTTATTTATTGCTTAAGTTATCACAAAAGAATAAAGACTTAGTCAATGTTTTCAAGCTTGGATGAAGCTTGTAGAAACATTGACAAAGTCCACTCTTTTGTCATTCCTTAAGATATTTGTTAACCCAAATTTAACCCTTGACCTTAGTTTATTCTCTACATGAGTTAGCCATGACACTAACTCACCCATGGTTGCAATTCTGACCACACTCTCATTCTCTCTTGATTATTCTTCATCTTCTTCATGAGCTAAAAAAGAAAAGAGTTTTCTAGGGTTTGAGTTTGTGATGAAAACTTGTGAGAAAATTAAAACTAAAGTGAGCCCACTTCCTACTTCATCATCCTCTACTACTTTTCATTTAGTATAGGGTGTTTGCTTCATTAATTCCGTAATTAGTGAAGAGATAGCTTGGGTTAGTGTCTCCTCGACGTAGATCATCTTCAGCCTCGAAGACTTCGAAGCAAGCATGTTCGTTTCTTCATGGGAGCCTCTCTAGAGTCCGGAGATCACGATCGCAGCGAAGGGACTACTACACGGAGCTATTAAAGTGAAGAACCGGTCTACAAAGGTTGTATTTCTTGCTCTCCTTACTTGCAAAGTGTTTGCATTTACTTTTCCGTCGATTTCTAGTTAACGATTCTTAGTTAGGGTTAGCTAAAACGGCCAAAAAAATTGAATTTTGCATGGACGATGCCTCCCGAAACCCTGCAGCCGTCTTAGGTAACCCTGCAAAAACAGTTTTCAGTTACAAACACACCTGAAGCGGAAGCATCAACAGGCTTCTTCTTCTTGAGATCAGGAAGATACACAGCACAGTTGCGTTTCCAATGTCCTGACTTGAGGCAGTGAAAACATTCTCCTTTTCCACTTCCCGCGGCCCTAGATTTGCTTTCCCCTTCGCCTTTTGAACTCCACCTTTTGGTTTGATGGGTTTCTTTTTCTTCTTTCCCTTGGCTTTGGCTTTTGGGACGGAAGAGGAAGATGGCCCAGCAAGCAGAGTGGGAGTTTTCGCTGTCTTAAGCGAGCTCTCTGCACTTCTCAACATATTGAGACATTCAGGAAATGATTTCTCTAAATTGTTCATATTGAAATTCACAATGAACGGAGCAAAGGCGGGGGGGGGGGAGAGGGGGGGAGAGACTGCAGAATAATATCTTTATATTTCTCATTATCCATGGTCCACCCCAGTTCCTCAAGTTCTTCTATAAGACCAATTATCTTCAAAACATGTTCTCCTACTAATGTGCCAGGGGCCATCCGCATCTGAAACAACTTTCGTGATGCCTCGAATCGTATAGTCCGAGATTGCTCTTCATAGAAATCCTTCGTATGAAGAAAGATGGATTGAACATCCATCATCTCATGCTGTTTCTGATGGATACCATCCATAGAAGCAAGCGCGAGGCACTTGGCCGTGTTGCAATCAATATCCCATGTTTTTCGGATCTCACTATCCGAAACAGATGATTCAGGACCTGGGACGGGTGGGGCTTTGGTAGTGAGGACATAAGATACTTTATCATACGTGAGTGCAATATTCAAGTTCCTCAACCACTCATTATAATTCGGTCATGTCTCTTTGTTTTTATCTAAAAGAAGCTTAAGTCCCGTCAACGGTATTTGCCATTAGGAGAGATAAAAGAATACACTCAGCGAAATGCTTTTGCAAAGAATTAGATTGGTTATTATCTTATCTAATCGATGTCTCCCACTGCTTTTATCAAATTTTCTTTCAAAACATTAAAAGAAAACTAGCAGGATTAATTACATTCTACAGTTTCGCTAACCGGTCAGCCAGGCCAGTGTCGGTACTTTGAGGGAGGTTCCCCGTGCTTTTGCACAGACCTAATTAAAATAAACCTCGCTTTCCCAGAAGTCAATCCCCGTTGACACCTTTCTAGACACCTACTGGATTAGCTAATTGTAAAGTGCAAAATTCTCCTGGGAGTAACTCTTACTCACAGTGGGATTGGGATCCAACTATCATATAGATGGTATGCAATCTCATTACAAATTTCAACTCTTGAAACACCCGATATGGTTTTTACCCCTAGCTGCTTATGACTTTGGCTATGGTCAACATATCAATAGCACTAGTCAAGTTCTACGTGTCATTTTGAGATTAACTAGACCTACCCATATGACCCTTGACTATGATCAACATAATCAGATGAATGTCCTAACTTATCGCATCATATGCTTTTTAAGAAGACATCACCTAGCTACCGTACACTACGCCTTGACTATAATCAATATACGTAGCACGAATACTAAGTACTCTGCTTCCTAAAATGATGGAGGGTTGCGGATGGTTTTTATGAAAACCTTTAACGCGTTGAACTTGATCTCGTTGTAGAGTCAAAACAGTTTAGAAAATGAGTGGCTTAAGCTCCGCATCATTTGAAACTTGCATTTTTAATAAAAAGGCCGAGTGTGTTTCAAATCTAATTCTACAACATCTTTAGGTTTCTTTTTCATTACATTAATTTTATTAATGTAGTCTCATTATTTAAGTTCCTAAGCCATCACAGAAAAGAAACGAAAATAGAACGTACACTTATGCCATCCGCATTCGCCACAATGTCCCGTTATGCACCGTTAGGTTACTTAATTAACGGCATAGCGGGGCGGGACTAGCGCGAGTGTCAAACATAAGAAACCTTTATTATATATCATATATATAATAATAATCCATTCATCTCAGATACTAATTAATCACATCACAGAATATCAAGAGCAGAAGCACATATGAAAATAAAAGGATATCTAGGATGTCCGTATTTTGTATATAGCAAACAATAGAAAATATGGATTCCTCGGTCGCGATGAATAGCCAAGACCACACCCCTAGACCCCTACGAGAGCGGCAAGTGACCCTACCAATTCTAAAGTTTAGGAGACCCGGTCTCGACTCCTCAAGATGGCCTCCCACTGAACCATAGAACCCGGTCACTTGTGCTCCCCTCCTTAGGTCTATCCTATTGCGGAAAAGTAAATAATATACAATGATGGCGACATCATCCTCAATCCAGAAGTACCCCAAATAAAAGAATATTACATACATTTGATTTTTACATGAATGAAAATAAAACTCTCAACTCATATAAAACCCACGGCTATTCAATGACGACAATCCTACACATCATATCTCAGCAACACATAATATCACATATCATCAACGTAGGTAAGTATGCGTATCCCGATTCTCGTTGATCTATAACAACGAAACCGGCAATACACCACATACTACACTTACGGTCGTAGAAAAGAAATGAAAAACTACAACAATTGGATTCATAACTATCCTTAGATAACACAAACCCGGGATATCACACATCCAAGATTTCATGCTCAACAATATAAAGCTCGCATTTAGGTCTCATTTAAGAAAACACCTTTTCAAAAATATGTCGGATAATTCAACAAGATTTCCGATCATACCCGAGACCGAAATGTTAGATTTACACGCATTAAACAAATTTGTAGATTCCAATTATTTTATCACATTCACATATACTAGGCGCAATTAAAACATTCGATCGAACTATCAATCACCCAAAGAATTCTCAGAAAGTTCAACACTTGACAAGTTTTTAAAAATACCAGAGACTGCTATTAGCACATACGGGCCAGCACAAGAAGGCACAGTCCACGCCTCACCAACGGCGCCGCGGAACAGCCACAAAAAGATCCTTTCGGACGTGGTTTCGCGGTCGTTAAGTCGAGTTAGGGCTTCGTTCTTCTTGTGGGCCCATACAATACCCTGCATGATTTTCTGAGTATTTTTAGTGTGAAAAAATCCAACTTTTTGAAAAATTTCCAGAGAGCATTTTTCGGGCGTCGTATTTCGTTCGTTCAAGGTTTTTAACGTCGTCTAGGTTACACTAAAGCTCTAGCTTGGATCTGATACCATTGCTAGGTTTGCTCACCACCTCATCCAGGGTTTGGAAGCACCACACATGCCATAATTAAATTTTATGAGATGCTAAATAAACTAACCTAGGATCTTAACTAGAATTTTAGGGTAACAATCAGTAAGCATCAGATGCAAGAAGCAAATTAACACTAAGTGAAGAGATTAAAACCTTTGTAGACTTCCCTTGGTGACACCATGGCACTTTGAGAGTTTGAAACGGATCGATAGAGGTCTTCCTATTCCACGATGATCCACCGGAAGTCCCTTTTCCCAAAGCTCTTTGCTTTACTTGATCTTTGAAAGAAGTGTAGCAAACACCCTACACAAATGAGCTAAAGATGTGTAGAATGATGATGTGGTTTGTATTCTCTATTCAAAACCCTTTCTTTTTTACTAGCTCACTCTATGGAAAACTCAAGAGAGTAAGAGAATGAGGAAGAAGATGATAATGGAAAAGCTTTAGCTCAAGAGATAATAATATGTAATGAATAAATTGAAGATAAGAATGAATAATCAATATTAAATCATTCTCACTTCAAACCATGGGTTAGTAAATATCTAGATATTTATTATTGATTAATAAGAACCATATAAAATTTACTCATGGTTAATTGTTAGGTCAAGTGTAGTCAAAGTAGATAAATATCAACCATGAGTGAATTATCTTTTCTTTAACTCAAAATAAATAAACTTATATATATTTACAACCATGTGGGTCTTGCATTGCCACCATTGGTATATCATCAACCATGATACAATGTATGCATGTATTTGTGCATGCACATCATCATGTGCATCAACATAAACATATGCATACAAATAGAAAAGGGTTTAATAAAGAATTAAGCTAAAAGTATATATTAAATCAACACTTGATTTAACAAACCGGTCATATCACATACGACCCAACCAATAGAAAAACTCTCGATTAAAATACGGTATCACATACAAGCATTTAATGAGATCCCTGTGCATATCTCTAATGCACACCACATCTTTTCTCCTGAGCTAGGAAAATCCTGTGTGGGACTCTAAGACTCGTCAATTCTCCAGCAGTAGGTAACGATCATATCAAACACTCACAAGCTGCAAGCGGTCAGCTAAATGTAACGGCCACCCGGGTTTTGAACGATCAGAAGAAAACCAGCGAAGTTGTCAAAACTCCCGTCGAGCCAACTGGCAACACTTACCGTATAGTCCGGTCTCTTCGTCAAATATGCTGCATATCGAGTCTAGGGATGGAATCGTCGACCCCAATAACTTAATAAGTCATGCCGGTGTATGGCTCATAACAGATCAAGAAACTACTGATAACACTTATCAGTAAATCTCAGCTGCCCTGGCCAGGGACTTCCTGTTATAGCCAATCGAGCATAGCACAACATCAACCCCCAATACCGGGAGAGACGAAACCCCTCCTATCGCTCATTACCTCCATGTGCCTCGGGACTGTACGCAAAGTCCGCCTGTTTACACAACTCAGTAGAGGCATGGTAGGGTGGAGATCAAAGTACAGTGGGAGGACACACAAGACTCTATGACGATCTTGGGTCTACAGACTAACCTGTACCAGTTTCACCTGTGAACTGATATCCGACGATAGATATAATACCATATAGGAGTTCTTGGCGAGTCCGTTCAGAGTACCCAGTCTCCACTAAGCACCCGCATACAATCTTTGATGTCACCACACCAGATGGATATGGGATCATCCATCGCCCATCATATGGGACAAGAATGGTATACGCTAGCCTACTCTGGAATATCTATGCCCTGTCTCGATACACCCATGACTAGGAACAGTTAAAGGATATTCTTATAAACTACAGGTGTCCCACTAGTATGATCTGCATCATAGTCCCAGTAGTCAAGCAAATATCCTATGGGCTTTATCAACATGTACCAAATGAGTAAGATGCATTGTCAAATGAACATGTCAAGATAAAGTAAACCGGATAGCATACTTTCATGTCGAGGAAGAAAGTCATCATATACATATATACATGTCCAAGCATCCACTATATATATAATGGCCTATGGGGCATACATATATCCAACACCTAGGATGGTGCTAGAGAATCCCTTCAGTGGTATCAGAGCCAAGCTACAAACTTAGACGATGTTAGATAAATTACGAAACCGAAACAACTCCGAAATTACGATATTCTGAAACCCTAGAAAGTTCTCTTTGACGATTTTAAAATGGGCTCGAAATTTTTTTTTTGCAACTGCAGAAGATTGCATATGATGTACTAAGAACACTGGAGAAAAACGAGGCCCACCCACCGGTTTTTGACCGAGAACGTGGCTCATTTTTCCGGCCTGGCTGGCCCCCCTGCCCCCAAACAACCCCGTTTTCCTCTGGTGCTCTGGTCTATAGTTTTTGGGGTTTCAGGAGTTATTTGTTTAGCCCAAAATTTCATGTGATGTTAATTTTGCTTAGGGGCTAATTCGGAGTATTTCGTTGTCATAATTTTAACATTGTTTTTGGTAACTTGGACGACTTTAAACAGTTCAAGCGAACATCAATCACCACCTCATTGCTCTCGCTGGAAATTTTCTAAGTGTTGGAATTTTCCAAGTTAAAGATATTTGAAAGTTCATACAAGTAACCCTCTGGACCCTCTAGAGGAACGTAACCCTAACTCAATTCTATGACCATAGAACCGCGGCCAAACCTTAGGGTTTTCCGCAGTCCCGTGGTGCCATAGGTGAGGCAAGGGTTGACCCTTCTACGGTTGGTCCATAGGCACTGTGGCGTGTTTTGGGTATTTTAGCTCTACTCAAGTGTTTAGCTCTCGGGGTAATTTGTGGGTGTTTGTTGACTCGATCGAAACGTTTAACATCGTCTAGATATTTGTGAATGTGATAGAATAATTGGAATCAACACTAATTAGTTTCATGAAAAGTAATTAGTTGTGTTTAAATTTAATATTTTGGCCTCGGTAGAATCGGGAATCTTGTTGAATTACCCGACTTCTTTTGAAAAGGCGTTTTCATAGTTGAGACCTAAATATAAGATTTGCATTATTAGGCATGAAATACAGAATATGTGATATTCCGTGTTTATGATGTCTAAAGGGAGCGTTGATTCCAATTGTTGTAGTTTTTCATTTTCTTTTCTACGACCGTAAGTGTAGTATGTGGTATATCGCCGGTTTCGTTGCTATACTTCAACGACAATTGGGGTACGCATACTTGCTTACGTTGATGATATGTGATATTATATGTTGCCGAGATATGATGTACAGGATCGTCGTGAATGAATGGTCGGGGGTTTTATATGAGATGAGAGTTTTTCTTTTCATTGATGTAAAATTAATTGTATGTAATATTCTTTTATTGGGGCACTTCCGGGTTGAGGATTGTAGGGTTCCTAGGCACACTAATGAGGTCTCACAAGTGATCAAACATTCCCAATTCAAAAATTTTCATGTGCCTGCAAACCCTAATACGGATCGTTAACTAGATTTATAGACGATGCAATGCAAATAAACAACTTTAACTAAAAGGGAAGAGGCTTCAACCTTTGTAGATCCGGTCCTCCAGCTCCTAGGCTCTGTGATGACGTCCCTCCACTGTCCATATCGAATCCCGGACTCTAGCATCGGGTTCATCGGAGAAATGGGCGGGCTAGGTCGTCGACTTCGATGCCGAAGATGATCTACGTCGAGGCAACTCAAGATCAAACTCCAACTTCATCAAGTCATGAAACTTATGAAGAAAACACCCTATACTACTTGGCAAGTGGTAGAGGATGAAGAAATAAGAAGTGGGTTCACTTTAGAATTGGATTTCTCACTCTTTTTCTTAAGTTGCCATTGATGGAGGCAAGCTTTCTTCCTTTTGTTGAAGAAAAAGAAGAAGAAGGAATATGATAAGTATTATTCCAAAATAGAAAATAAATGAATACTTATCATATAGCAACCATAGTTAGGTGTAGAGAATAAACCATGGTTAGGGTTAAGCATGAGACAAGAATGGTGGACTTGTTCAAAGCTTTATGAAGCTTCAACAAGCAAACAAAGAAAGCCACCATGACTTATTTTGCAAAAAGGAATAAATAAATAAATGGTTAAGTAAGTAAATCAAAACCCTAACCATTAACATAACCATGGTTTAAATCACACACTAACCCAAGTATGCATGTATCATCAAACATGATACAATCTTGTGCACAAAAAATATATCACATATACAATGTGCATTTCAAGTGAGAAAATCCTTTTTAAAGTGAACAAATACTAGTTAATGTAAAGTAATATATCAAATATATAATTATACATTAAATCATTAAATCAACACTTGATTTAATGATCCGGTCATATCGCATGTGACCGACTAATATCCAATGTATCGGCTTATCGAATCAATCCTCGATTCGATAACTAGGTTATATCACATACAACCATTCGATACATTCATCGCGAGAATAGAATACGGTAACACATACACGCATTATTCTCGGTCCCGCACATATCTCATATGCGCTCCTATTTCATTTCGCTTGAGCCAGGAAACCTCTGTGTAGGACTCTAAAGACTCGTCAATATGCCGGCAGCAGGTGATGATCATATCAAACACCAACAAGCCGCAAGTGGTCTGCTAAACGTAACGGCCACCTGGGTATTGAGCGATCAGAAGATCAACGAGCAAGCCCGCTCACACTCCTGTGAATCCAACCAGTAACACTTACCGTACAGTCCGGTCTGTTCGTCTGATATGTCGCATATCTCGCCTAGGGGTGGTAAACGTCAGACCCCAATAGCTCGATAAGTCATGCCGACGTGAGGTCCAGAACATTCGTGAAACTACTGATAACTCTTACCAGTATATCACTGCAACCCTGGCCAGGGATTTCCTGTTATGGCCAGTCGGGCATAGCACAACATCAACCCGCAATACCGGGAGAGACGAATCCCCTCCTATCGCTCATTGCCTCCATGTGAATCGGGACTGTACCCAAAAACCACCTGTTAGCACGACTCTGTAGAGCCGTGGTAGGGTGGAAATCAAAGCACAATGGGAGACACACAAGACACTATGACGATCTCGGGTCAACAGACTAAGCTGTACCAGTGTCACCAGAGAACTGCCATCTGACGTGAGGTATAATACCATCTGGGAGTTCTCGGCGAGTCCGTTCAGTGTACCCACTCTCCACTGAGCACCCGCATACCATCTCTGATGTCAAACACCAATGGATATGGAATCATCCATCGCCCATCACATGGGTAGAGAAGATAAACGCTAGTCTACTCTGGAATATCGATGCCCCGTCTCGATATTCCCATGACTAGGAACATTGAAGGATGTACTCATGGACTACCCAGGCCCCACTAGTATGATCTGCATCATAGTCCTGGAAGTCGAGTACACATCCGAAGGGCTTTATCAATATGTAACAGAGAGACAGAAAGTGTACATGTTAATATAAAGAGCAACCAGATAGCGTACTATCATGTCGAGCAAGAAAGTCCTACCTATATATGTCCCAGCATCCGCTACAATATACATCCTATGTACAGTAATGGTCTCTAGGGCATACATATAACTAACAATCTCCCACTTGCACTAGGGCCATCTGTACCAGTGGTTGCAGTATCTAATACTCAACCATCCCATATAAGTCTCTCTTTGGGAAAAGGCCTTCGTGAGTGAATCCGCTGTGTTGTCCTCTGATTCTACTCTCCTTACCTCGATCACCCTGGAGATCAACTATCTCCATGATCAGGTGATACTTCATCAGAATATGTCTGGGTCACTGATGGGATCGGGGTTCCTGGGCCAAAGCCACACTTCCATTGTCATACAATGGCAGGAACCTAGTTCATCTTATGAACCAATATACACCCAAACAGCCTCTTTGGTAGTATCTTTAATAGCGATGTTACCAGCCTTTATCGTCTAGTCTGCCACGGTATCTAGCTTGGAACTCTTCCAACATACCGTCCCTTCACTGAGGGTAAAGACAATGCCTGCGACTGACATTCAGTCGTCCTTATCACCCTGGAACCTTTCTAGTGATTCTCCCCAGGATCAACTGATACCATCTCACTATAATTAGTGAGAATCCTAACATCCATTTAGATCTATCTCATAGATCCAAAACCTAGGATTTAGGAGGTATCACTTTGATCCTATATGGAGAATCTATGTGATAAGAGGAGATTGACCGATCGTAGCATAGGAAACTCCTTTCCTATCAAGAGTATGTCATCCACGTACTCTACGAGGATCATTACCATACTCAATACTACCCTTTTGTACATACAAGGTTCATCTACCATTTTGATGAAGTCAAACTCTTTGACTACCACATCAAAACAGATGTTCCAACTCCGCGATGCCTGCTTTATCCTGTAAAGCAACTTGCACACGTTTCCGCTGCTCCCACTGTTTACGAAGTTCTCTGGCTGTGTTCTTATAGACGTTCTCTTCTAAATCAGTATTTAGAAAAATAGTCATGGCACCCAACCACCAGATTTCGTAATTATGGTATGTAGCAATGGCAAGTGGGATCTGGATGGACTTAAGCATAGTCCCTGGAAAAAGTTTCATCATTATCCATGCCTGGTCGATGACAAAAACCTTTAACAAGTCTAGCTTTGAAAGTCTCAACTTTTCCATCTACACCAAGTAATCTTCTCAAGATATGCTTGCTCCTGATGGGGATTTAACCCTTCAGATATAGCAACCAAAGTCCATACTTTGTTGGTGTATATGGATTCCATCTCAGATCGCTAAGCATCCAGCCATTCTTACAAAGTCCCTACTCTCGATGACCTGCTCGATACTAGTTGGGTCATCATCTCATGATGCATTCCTCGCTCCCACTGTCATCGAGAAAACGAAGTATCTCTCAGGCAGGTGAGGAACCCTGCTAGATCGGCGGAGAGGCTGAAGTTCGTCGGGGACTTTTGAATCCTTTGGTTCTGTCAAATCATCAGCAGTTTTGTATAGCTGGAACCTTTCCAGTTCTACAGAACTGTCCTTGCCTCGATCTTGTCCGGATTTTGCTTTAGACATAGGCCGGACAATCCTAAATCTTAACTTTCTTAAGAGATAGGCTCTTCCCATACCATATCTTATATGGAGTAGTAGGCACTGATTTGATTCGAACCTAATTCAATAGGTATGCAGCTTCTCAAGTGCACAACTCCCTAAAAGAAATAGGTAACCTAGTAATACTCATCATAGAGCACACCATATCATATAGGGTGCTATTGCTCCGCCCTGATACATCGTTGTGTTGTGGTATAATCAGAGGAGTAATACCGAGAGAGAATCTCATTCTCCTTTAGAATAATCCAGGAATTCTATGCACAAGTATTCTCCTCCCTGATCTTATCATAGGACATAATACTTATACCCGGTTTTTGGTTCTCTACTTCTAACTTCTATTCTGTGAATATCTCAAAAGCTTCGGACTTATGTTTCAACAGGAACATATGACTGAATCTTGAGAGATTATCAGAGAATATAATGAAGTACAAAGAACCGGTCTTGGCATGTGTAGACAGGGGACCTACATACATCAACATGTATCAGTCCCAAGAGTTTATTAACTCTTTCTCTGTTTCCAATAAACAGAGCTATGGTCATCTTATCTTTGTGACATGACTGGCGAGTTTCACAAGATGTAAATTCAAACTAATTTAAATATGCATCTTTATGTAACTCCATCCAGTCGGGTCGCATTGATATGACCTAGTCTACAATGCCTCAAGAAGGAATCGTTCATTTCTGAACTCTTCCTCTTGTGTGTGTTCTGTATACTAGGAACTGTAATTTGATTTAGAACATCAATGCTTTTAGATAACGTGCCTGAACCGATCAACTTTTGATATAGGAAATGTTCAAAACATTATCCAACAATACAAAATTTTATCATTTCTTTACTTGTAAAGAGACTGATATGATTTTGTATATCAGGTTCGGTATCTAATAACATTCGTTCAGAATCAATGTATTAGTAATACAGGGTGACAGTGACCAACAGACTTGGCTGCAACACTTGCCCCGTTTTCTGTCTCATGAAACTTATCACCCGTTCTCAGTTTTCTACCCTTTTTGTAGCCCTATGTAACAGATTACATATCTGGGATCCTTATCCAGTATCAAATACCCAGGATGCAGAGGATACTGAGAAACAGTTCTTTGTAAAGAACACACCCGAAGGAGATGCATCTCATGCACTTTCTTCGTTTGGGCGGCATGGGAATCCTGGTATTCCCCTATTTCCTGCTCTGTCTTATAACAATTATAAGTTGGAGCGGGACCAATGTTCCCCAGCTCAGTATAACAGGCGGGTTCAGTCAATACATCCATATTATTATCTTGATTAAGGCGTGATATGGTCGCTACCTGGAGAAAGAGAAAAGAAAACACTCTGCGTGCGCTCTTGCAAGATTAGATTGGTTATATATTTTATCTAATCAGGATGGCTCCCACTGTTTTTATCAAATCTTCCTTCAAACCCTAAAAGGAAAGACTAGCCGGGATTAATTACATTCTACAAGTTCGCCAATCTTTCAGCCATGCCAGTGTCGGAACTTTGAGGGAGGTTCCCCGTGCTTTCGCACGGACCTAATTAATGTAAACCTCGTTTTCCCAGAGGCATAACCCCGTTGACACCTTTCTAGACACCTACTTGATCGGCTAATTGTAAAGTGCAAAACTCTTCCAGGAGTAACAATTACTCGCAGTGGGTATCGGGATCCAACTATCATATAGAAGGTATGCAATCTCATTGCAAATTTCAACACTTGAAACTCCCGATAAAGATTTTTACCCCTAGCACTTATGACCTTAACTATGGTCAGCAAATCATAAGTACTAGTCAAGTTCTACCCGTCATTTCATGATTAATTAGACCCACCCACATGACCCTTAACTAAGGTCAACAAAGTCACGCAACTGTCCTAACTAATCGCATCATATGCGGTGTAGGAAGACATCACTTAGCTACCGTACACTGTGTCTTGACTATGGTCAACAAACACAGCACAAATACTAAGTACTCTACTTCCTGAAATGACGGAGGGTTGCGAATGGTTTTTGTTAAAATCTTTAACGCTTTGAACTTGATCTCGTTGCGGAATCAAATAGTTTTTAAATGGAATGTTTTTGAGGCTTTTCTAGTTTTGCTAAAGGGGTCACTCCCGGTGAAGGGATCGTCGGCCCTTTCCTCGTCGAATGAGGTGCGGGATATATCATATATATCACTGTGCAAAGCAGAAACTATAGAAGCAATCAAAAGACAAACCGAGTGTGTAGCATCTGCCAGTTATTGGTAAAGGAGTCACTCCCGATGAAGGGATCTCGGTCCTTTCCTCATCGAATAAGGTGCAGGATGTTCTACAAGGAACACCGCGATGCAAAGCAAGAACTGTAGCTACCTGTTTTATTTTTGAAATTCGATTCCACAACATCAATTAGGTTTATTTTCTTTCATTAATCTCATTAATGAATATCCCATCATTTAAGTCCACCTAAACATCACAGATAAATATAACGTACGCTTATGCCATCCGCATTCGCCTCGATGTCCCGTCTGCACCGTTAGGTTAGGTAACTAACGGCAGAGCGGGGCAGGGCTAGCGCGGGTGTAAAACATAAGCAATGTCTATATAATATATCATATATACTATATACAATATCTATCTGAACAAATCACATGATCACATCACAGATAACGCAGCAGAAAATATCATATGAAATATTGGATATACTAGGACGTCCGTGTTTTTAATACGAGCCAGTATAAAACACGGATTCCACGGTCGTGATGAATAGCCAATCCCACACCCTTAGACCCCTACGAGAGCGGCAAGCAACCCTACCAATTCTAGGGTTAGGAGACCCGGACTCGACTCCTCGAGATGGTCTCCCACTGGACCCTAGAACCCGGTTACTTGTGCTCCCCTCCTTGGGTCTATCCTAATGTGGAAAAGTAAATAATATACAAATGGTGACATCATCCGCAACCTGGAAGTGTCCCAATAAAAGAATATTACATACAAGTTTTTACATGAATGAAAATGAAAAACACTAATCTCACATAAAAAAAATCCGGCTATTCGAACACGACGATCCAATATAACATATCCAGCAACACATAACATCACATGTCATCAACGTAAGTAAATATGCGCATCCCAATTGTCGTTGACATATACAACGAAACCGGCGATATCACATATTACACTTATGGTCACAGAAAAGAAAGTGTAAAACTACAACAGATGGAATCCGCAACCTCTTTAGACATTGCATGCCTAATCAAATGAAATACTTAGACATCGCATGCCTAACAATTATAAACCCCGCATTTTAGTCTCATTATCGAAAACACTTTTCAATATCAAGTCGGGCAATTCAACAAGATTCCCGAAAAACTGATCGAATGCTCGTCGCAAACTTTAGTAAGCGGCCGCACCCCTGATACCGTCGACGAAGTGCACTAAGGCGGAACACCGCTACCGCGAGCACCCGAACGGATGCTTTCGGCGATAGGGTTCTCCTACAGTCACTTGGTCGGGGCAATGGAGTGAGGCTGTCTATTAAGTTTACCCGGCGAGTATCCGCGTAAGCTACGTGATTGCGACGGACTTTTGATCACATCAAAATTCCATGGCAACCGATCAAGTGAGACTAAACTGCTATGTTTATAACATTCATATTAGTTATCTCATAACTATTTGTGAATTCCAATTATTGTATCACATTCCGGATAAGATAGAAAATGTTAAACTTTCCGATTGAACAATTGAACACCCAAGTTTTCCCGATACAGCTCAACACATGAAATAAGTCTAAAAACATTCAGTTCATGCCTCAGTACCAATGGTCCAGCCGTAGAAGGGTCAAGCCAACGCCTCACATGTGGCACGCCGTACTGCCCCAAACCCTAAGGTTCAAAGGGCAGTTCAAGACGGTCACATAATCGAGTTAAGGTTTGTTGTCTTCTAGAGGGACCATCGCATTACTTGCACAACTTAGAACGTGATTAAACTACAGAAATATCCAACAATTGGAAATTTCCCGGCAGGGGAAAAAGTGGGTATTTATATCCGGCCGAACTTTTTAACATATTCTAAAATTACCCGGAAAAACACATAGACAAAGTTTGACAATCCGATCGAATCTACGAACTCCCAATACAACCCAGAATACTCAACTCTTGAGTAAGATTTAAAAAATCCCAGAAAATCCAGAACCAAAATATAGGAATTACCGTGCAAACATTATTGGGAGAGGCGACCGTACGGCCGCGGAACCGCCGCACGAGCCATGCTCGTGCCGCGGAACCGCGGCGGTTTAGGCGGATCAGGATCTCGTTTTGCACCATAATTCTTAGATCTTCCTGCTGAATTTTTTAAGAATTTTTAATCTGGAAAAAACCCAGTTTTTGAAAAATGTCCATAGAGCATTTTGGAGTTAGGGTTTCGGTTCGATCGGACTTCTAACTCCGTCTACGCATCGCCTAAGGCTCTAGCTAGGCTCTGATACCACTGTAGGGTTCCTAGGCACACTAATGAGGTCTCACAAGTGATCAAACATGCCCAATTCAAAAAATTTCATGTGCCAACAAACCCTAATACGGATCGTTAACTAGATTTATAGACGATGCAATGCAAATAAACAACTTTAACTAAAAGGGAAGAGACTACAACCTTTGTAGATCCGGTCCTCCACCTCCTAGGCATTGTGATGACGTCCCTCCGCTGTCCATATCGAATCCCGGACTCTAGCATCGGCTTCATCGGAGAAATGGGCGGGCTAGGTCGTCGACTTCGATGCCGAAGAAGATCTACGTCGAGGCAACTCAAGATCAAACTCCAACATCATCAAGTCATAAAACTTGTGAAGAAAACACCTTATACTACTTGGCAAGTGGTAGAGAATGAAGAAATAGGAAGTGGGTTCACTTTAGAATTGGATTTCTCACTCTTTTTCTCAAGTTGCCATTGATGGAGGCAAGCTTTCTTCCTTTTGTTGAAGAAGAAGAAGAAGAAGAAGAAGGAATATGATAAGTATTATTCCAAAATAGAAAATAAATGAATACTTATCATATAGCAACCATAGTTAGGTGTAGAGAATAAACCATGGTTAGTTTGAATGGTTAGGGTTAAGCATGAGACAAGAATGGTGGACTTGTTCAAAGCTTCATGAAGCTTCAACAAGCAAACAAAGAAAGCCACCATGACTTATTTTGCAAAAAGGAATAAATAAATAAATGGTTAAGTAAGTAAATCAAAACCCTAAACATTAACATAACCATGGTTTAAATCACACACTAACCCAAGTATGCATGTATCATCAAACATGATACAATCTTGTGCACAAAAAATATATCACATATACAATGTGCATTTCAAGTGAGAAAATCCTTTTTAAAGTGAACAAATACTAGTTAATGTAAAGTAATATATCAAATATATAATTATACATTAAATCATTAAATCAACACTTGATTTAACGATCCGGTCATATCGCATGTGACCGACTAATATCCAATGTATCGGCTTATCGAATCAATCCTCGATTCGATAACTAGGTTATATCACATACAACCATTCGATACATTCATCGCGATAATAGAATACGGTATCACATACACGCATTATTCTCGGTCCCGCACATATCTCATATGCGCTCCTATTTCGTTTCGCTTGAGCCAGGAAACCTCTGTGTAGGACTCTAAAGACTCGTCAATACGCCGGCAGCAGGTGATGATCATATCAAACACCCACAAGCCGCAAGCGGTCTGCTAAACATAACGGCCACTCGGGTATTGAGCGATCATAAGATCGACGAGCAAGCCCGCTCACACTCCTGTGAATCCAACCAGTAACACTTACCGTACAGTCCGGTCTGTTCGTCTTATATGTCGCATATCTCGCCTAGGGGTGGTAAACGTCAGACCCCAATAGCTCGATAAGTCATGCCGACGTGAGGTCCAGAACATTCGTGAAACTACTGATAACTCTTACCAGTATATCACTGCAACCCTGGCCAGGGATTTCCTGTTATGGCCAGTCGAGCATAGCACAACATCAACTCCCAATACCGGGAGAGACGAATCCCCTCCTATCGCTCATTGCCTCCATGTGAATCGGGACTGTACCCAAAAACCACCTGTTTCCACGACTCTGTAGAGCCGTGGTAGGGTGGAAATCAAAGCACAGTGGGAGACACACAAGACACTATGACGATCTCGGGTCAACAGACTAAGTTGTACCAGTGTCACCAGAGAACTGCCATCTGACGTGAGGTATAATACCATCTGGGAGTTCTCGGCGAGTCCGTTCAGTGTACCCAGTCTCCACTGAGCACCCGCATACCATCTCTGATGTCAAACACCAATGGATATGGGATCATCCATCGCCCATCACATGGGTCGAGACGATATACGCTAGTCTACTCTGGAATATCGATGCCCCGTCTCGATATTCCCATGACTAGGAACATTGAAGGATGTACTCATGGACTACCCATGCCCCACTATTATGATCTGCATCATAGTCCTGGAAGTCGAGTACACATCCTAAGGGCTTTATCAACATGTAACAGAGAGACAGAAAGTGTACATGTTAAGATAAAGAGCAACCAGATAGTGTACTATCATGTCGAGCAAGAAAGTCCTACCTATATATGTCCCAGCATCCACTACAATATACATCCTATGTACAGTAATGGACTCTAGGGCATACATATAACTAACAAGGATGATGTCACCATTGTTGTATATTATTTACTTTTCCGCATTAGGATAAACCCAAGGAGGGGAGCATAAGTGACCGGGTTCTAGGGTTCAGTGGGAGGCCAGGTCTCCTAAACTCTAGAATTGATAGGGTCATTTGCCGCTCTCATTGGGGTCTAGGGGTGTGGGCTTGGCTATTCATTGCGACCGTGGAATCCGTATTTTCTATTGTTGGCTAAATACAAAATACGGACCTCCTAGTATATCGTCTATTTTCATATATGTGCTTCTGCTGTAGATATTCTGTGATGAGATCACTTAATAAGTTGAGACGAATGATGTATTATATATATGATATATAATAAACGTTACTTATGTTTTGCATCCGCACTAGTCCCGCCCCGCTGTACCGTTAGTTATGTAACCTAACGGTACATAACGGGACATTGTGGCGAATGCGGGTGGCATAAGCGTACGTTCTATTTTCGTTTCTTTTATGTAATGGCTTAAGGACTTAAATGATAGGACTACATTAATAAGATTAATGTAAACAAAAAGGAACCTAAAAAGATGGTGTAGAATCAGATTTGAAACCTGCTCGGCTTTATATGAAAAGGCAAGTTTTCAAATTGCGGAGCTTAAGCCACTCCTTTTAAAACCATTCGATTCTACAACGATATCAAGTTCAAAGCGTTAAAGGTTTTCTTAAAATCAATTCACGTCGCTCCGTCATTTTAGGAAGTAGAGTACTTAGTATTCGTTCTGTGTATTTTGACTATAGTTAAGACGCAGTGTACGGTAGCTAAGTGATGTCTTCCTACACCGCATATGATGCGATTAGATAGGACATTCATATGATTATGTTGACTATAGTTAACGGTCAAATGGGTGGGTCTAGTTAATTCACGAAATGACGGGAAGAACTTGACTACAACTTATGATATGTTGACTATAGTTAAGGTCATGAGTGTTAGGGGTAAAAACCATATCGGGAGTTTCAAGAGTTGAAATTTGCAATGAGATTGCATACCTTCTATGTGATAATAGGATCCCGATCCCACTGTGAGAAAAAGTTGCTCCCGGGAGAGTTTTGCACTTTACAATAAGCTAACTCATTAGGTGTCTAGAAAGGTGTCAACGGGGCTACACCCCTGGGAAAATGAGGTTTATTTTAATTAGGTCTGTGCGAAAGAATGGGGAACCTCCCTCAGAAGTATCGGCACTGGCCTGGCTGACTGGTTAGCGAAGTTATAGAATGTAATTAATCCAGGCTAAATTTTCTTTTTAAGCTTTGAAGGAAAATTTTATAAAAGCGGTGGAAGACATCGATTAGATAAGATAAAAAAAACCAATCTGATCTTTGCAAGAGCTTTCGCTTAGTGTATTCTTTTCTCTCTTCTAATGGCAGATAACCATGACTGGACTTAAGCTATTGTTAGAGAAAAATAAGCTTACCGGACCGAACTATAAAGACTGGTTGAGAAACATCAACATTTCTCTCACATATGATAAAGTATCATATGTCCTCACTGCCTCTGCCCCTCCTAGCCCAGGCCCTGAATCTTCTGTTGCAGATAAAGAGATCCGCATAACGTAGGATATTGACTATGCCACTGCCAAATACCTCGCGTTTGCATCGATGGACAATACACATCAAAAGCAGCACGAGCAGATGGATGTTCAATCCATATTTCTCTATACAAAAGAGTTGTATGGGGAGCAATCTCATATCCTAGGATACGAAGCATCTCGAAAGCTGTTTCAGATGCGGATGGCTCCGGGCACACCAGTAGGTGATCACGTTCTGAAGATGATAGCTCTTATTGAAGAGCTTGAGGGCCTCGGATGGACATTGGACAACGAGCAATATACTGATATTGTTCTACAGTCTCTTCCCTCTGCCTTTGCTCCATTCATAGTGAACTTCAAGATGCATAACATGGAGAAGTCACTACCTGAACTTCTCAATATGTTGAGAAATGCAGAGAGCACGCTTAAAGCGAAGTCTCCCTCTCTGATTGTTGGACAATCTTCTTCTTCCGTCCCAAAAGCCAAGGCTAAGGGAAAGAATAAGAAGAAATCCACCAAACCAAGAGGTGGAATGAAGAAGGCACAAGTAAGAGACAAATCAAAGGTTAAGAAGTATGGAAAAGGAGAATGTTTCTTTAGCAAGAAGTTAGGGCATTGGAAGCGGAATTGTGTCGCGTATATTGTTGATCTCAATAAGAAGAAGCATGGTGATGCTTCTGTTTAAGGTGTGTCTGTGACTGAAAACTGTATTTCTATAAACTCTGCTTCCTAGGTATTGGATACCGGTTCGGGTTCTGATATCTGCAATTCTGTGCAGGGCTTGAGAAATAGTAGAGTTTTGAAGACCGTTGATCGCACTCTCCGAGTTGGAAATGGTTCCAATGTATATGCAGTTTCAGTGGGAGAGTATCACCTAAGGTTGCCATCGGGTTGTATATTGGTTTTGAACCCATGTTATTTTGTACCTAGCATGCTTTGTAATATAATATCTGTTTCTTTGTTAGATAATGAAGGATATCATTTTGTATTACAGCATAATGTTATGAACATTAAACTAAATCAGGAGTTGATTGGTTCTGGTTTACTTAATAATGTGATATACGTCCTAAATCAACCACAGTTTTCAACATACAACACACAAATAAAAGAAAATTTTCAGATATAAATAAAGCTTTTTTTTGGCATTGTAGACTTGGCCATATTAATGAAACAAGACTAAACAAGCTTCATAGAGATGGATATTTAAATCCTTTTGGGTATAAATCTTATGCGACTTGTCAGTCTTGTATCAAAGGAAAAATGACCAAAACTCCGTTTACTGGACACGGACAAAGAGCTACATAGCTCTTGGGCCTCATACATAGTGATGTATGTGGGCTAATGACTACACATGCGAGAGGTGGTTTTTCTTACTTCATAACTTTTACTGATGATTTCTCGAGATTCGGTCATGTGTTTTTATTAAAGCATAAGTCTGAAGCTTTCGAGAAATTCAAGTAGTACAAACTTGAATTAGAAAAACAAACTGGAATGAGCATCAAAATACTTCGATCAGATCGAGGTGGAGAATATCTTATTACAGAGTTTTTGAACTTCCTAAAAGAGAATGGGATTCTCTCTCAGCTCACTCCCCCTACACACCACAGCACAACGGTGTGTCAGAGCGGCGGAATCGTACCCTATTAGATATGGTACGATCCATGATGAATGATGCTGAATTACCTCTCTCCTTTTGGGGGCATGCATTAGAGACTGCAGCTTTTCTGTTGAACAAAGTTCTAACCAAGACCGTGTCTACCACTCTATATGAGATATGGTATGGAAAGAGACCATCTCTTAAACTAGTTAAGAATTGGGGTTGTCCGGCTTTTGTTAAAATGCAGAATCCAGACAAACTCGAGACACGATCAGTCAAGTGTATATTTGTGGGATATCCGAAACATTCGTTTGGGTATCTATTCTACCAAAAGGAGCAACAAAAGGTGTTTGTTTCTCAGTATGCCACATTTTTAGAAAATGAGATTTTTCCAAATGATACTGATGGCAATGTGGTAGATCTAGAAGAGGTTCTAGAGACACAAGTTACAAATGACGACTTGGTTGAACCTGATGTTGCAACAGAAACTTATGAATCTCAGCCACTCCATAGATCTGGTAGGACTTCACGCCCACCGGAGAGATACTACGGTTTTCTCGTTGATGGTGATGGAGAAGATTGCATCATTGATGATGATGACCCTACCAGTTTTCAGCAAGCTATCACGAGTGGTGACTGGATGCCATGAGATCCAAAATGGAGTCTATGTACACCAAAAAAGTATGGACTTTGGATGTTGTACCCTCTAGGGTAAAACCCGTAGGGCGAAAATGGATCTTTAAGAGAAAGATCGGTGTAGATGGGCAGGTGGAGACCTATAAGGTAAGGCTTGTGGCGAAAGGATTTCGGCAAAGACTAGGACTAGACTATGACGAAACCTTTTATCCTCTAGCCATGCTTAAATCCATTCGGATCCTACTTGCTATTACCGCTCACTAAGACTATGAAATCTGGCAGATGGACATTAAAACTGCTTTTCTAAATGGTGATTTAGAAGTATGCGTTTATATGGATCAACCAGAGGGCTTCATTGACTGTGGGAGCAGCGGGAAAGCATGTATGTTGCTTAAATCCATTTATGGATTAAAGCAGGCATAACGGAGTTGGAACATCTGTTTTGATGATCTTATCAAAGAGTTTGATTTCGTCAAAAATCCAGATGAACCTTGTGTTTATAAGAAGATTGTAGGAAGTACTGTCATATTCCTCGTATTGCACGTGGATGACAATCTTCTGATAGAAAACGATGAACCTATGCTACAATCGGTCACACTATTATTTTCACAGAGGTTCTCCAGGAAGGACCTGGGTGATGCCTCGTTCATATTGGGCATGAAGATCTAAAAGGTTGTTGGGATTGTCCCAAACTAGGTACATTAACACTACCCTAAAGAGGTTTAGTATAGAAGACTCCAAGCGGCGTGCCTTACCCGCTAGTCATGGAGTCACTCTCTCCAAGGACTTTTGCCCAAAGACTGAAGAAGAGAGAGCTCGCATGAGCATTATACCCTACGCTTCTGCTGTAGGATCTATAATGTATGCGATGTTATGTACACGCCCTAATGTAGCTTATGCACTGGGTGTAGTAAGCAAGTATCAATCCAACCCAGGGGAGAATCACCGGACAACTGTGAAGAACATTGTTAAGTACTTGCGAAGGACTAAAGAACTGTTCTTGGTATATGGTAACGGAGATCTCCAAATAGAGGCCTTTACCGATTCGAGCTTCTGGAGTGATAAGGATGAAATCAAATCTATCTCAGGTGTGTGTTTACCCTCAATGGAAGGGCGGTGTGTTGGAAGAGTTCCAAACAGGATACCGTTGCAGACTCCACGTTGGAAGCTGAGTATATTGCTGCAAATGATGCTGCACCGGAAGCCGTCTGGATGAGGAAGTTCATCTCGGAGCTAGGAGTAGTTCCAACCATTATTGATCTTATACCATTTTATTATGATAATAATGGGGCTATGTCGTTAGCCAAAGAGCCCAGGTCCCATCAACGATCCAGACACATCCTCAGGCGATATCATCTAATCCGGGAGATAGTTGATTGCCGCGAGATCGAGATTTGGAGAGTAGATACAAAGAATAACACCGCGGATCCACTCACCAAGGCCCTCCCTCTACAACAACATGATCGACTTTTTGAGATGTTTGGTATGAGATACGCCAATAATTGGCCTTAGTGCAAGTGGGAGACTGTTGGATATATGTATGCCCTAGAGGCCATTATATGATAGTGTATGTACAGGTATGCGTGTGTGTGTGTGTGTGTGTGTGTGTGTATGTGTGTGTGTGTATTCAGGGGACATTCTTGCTCGACATGATAGTATGCTATCTGGTTGTACTTTATCTTGACATGTTCATTTGATCATGCTTCTTATTCATTTGGTACGTATTGATAAAGCCCTTAGGATATTTGCTTGACTATTGAGATTATGATGCAGATCATACTAGTGGGACATGTGTAGTTTATAAGCATATCCTTAAAATGTTCCTAGTCGTGGGTGTATCGAGACGGGGCATTGATATTTCCAAAGTAGACTAGCGTATACGTTACTTGTCCCATATGATAGGCGATGGATAATCCCATATCCATTGGTGTGGTGACACCAAAGACTGTATACGGGTGGTCAGTGAGACTGGGTACACTGAACGGACTCGCCGAGAACTCCTATGTGTTATTATATCTATCGTCGGATAGCAGTTCTCAGGTGACACTCGTACAGGTTAGTCAGTAGACCCAAGATCTTCATAGAGTCTTGTGTGTCCTCCGACTGTACGTTGATCTCCACCCTACCACGGCTCTACTGAGTCGTGCAAACAGGTGGATTTTGGGTACAGTCCCGAGGCACATGGAGGGAATGAGCGATAGGAGGGGTTGCGTTTCTCCCGGTATTTCGGGTTGATGTTGCGCTATGTACGATTGGTTATAAAAGGAAGTCCCTGGCCAGGGCTGATAAGATTTACTGATAAGTATTATCACTAGTGTAACATTTCCAAATAATAAAATATTATTTTTGGGAATTTTTATATTTTAATATTATTTTATTGAATATTTTAATATTTCGGTATTATTAAATACAAATAAATGGGAAAAAATTTGGAAAATTATGGAAAATTATAAAATAGGGTATTTTATAGAATTATGCCACTTTTAAGTTTCTATGATTAGTTATATGATAATTTAGTGTTAATCACGATTAAAAATCGCTAATCGGGTTTTTAGCATTTTTGTGCAAAACATGCACATATCATTTTTTTCACACTTGTGCATTTTTCTTGCCATGGTTCACTTTGGGTTTACTATTCTTGGGAGAAGGATTTTGAGAGAATAAGAAAAGAAAATGGAAAAAAGGGGTTTAAAATAATGAATTTAGTAATAGGTGAGAGAGAGAGAGAGGTATGGTTTCACTTTGACTTAGCTATCTCTTCATTCTTCTTTCATTTTCTCTCTCCCTCTTCCCCTTCTCCTGCTGCTGCTGCTCCTTCATCTCCCTCCCCTCTTCAAGCCCTAAATCCCCTCAAAAACAATTCCAAAACCCAATCTCCATTTCATTAAAAGTGTGCAGAAGCTCAAGATCTACACATTGGACTAAAGAAGCAAGGATTTTGACCACTGGGGGCAACTCAAGAAAATTCTTGAGTTGCCAAATGAGGTATTTGCTAAACTATTTGCTTAGTTTTAGCGTTACTTATGCCCCATGTTTAGATTGAACTGATATTGTTTGATATTGTGGAGTTACGGAAAACCTAGTTAGGGTTTGAGGAAATTATGAGTTGTAATGTGAAATTGAGTTCAGTAGAGGCTACACCAACACCCTAGTGTGTGAATAGAGCCCTAACCTGAGAGTTGAAACCCGAAATACGGATTTAGAAACCGATATCAGAGAATTTGTGGAATCTGTGAAGGGTATATTGAATCTGCTATCACCCGAGACATCCTAAATTAAAATTTATTGGACAGTGACATGTGCAGGCACCCAGGAAGTTACCACCAAGACCCCAATCCCTAACTCATCTACCCGGCCGCAGATTTATTCTAATTGGCCGCAATTTGCGGCCATACCTGCCCCATTTTTCCTCGTTTTGGTTCTGCTGCTCTTACATGTATAGATTAGACCCCTGGTATATTTAGATTTGTCTAATTTTACCTAGGGTGAAATCTTGGACCCTTTTCTCCAGTTGCTGTTTTGATTCTGTTTCCGTATTCCGTATTTTTAATTCTGAATTTGTGTCTTGTGTTTTACCTCGACTAATTGGCGTTTATACGACGATATCGAGGATTGATAGATGGTTTTGAAGGCGTGCCCGTGGGTTCTAACCTATAGGTCCCTTATCGTATCGTTTTGGGGTTTCGTGTGCCGTATTAGCTTTGATTTGGTTTTAATACGCATATACGATACTTTGATGTGTAGGTACCCCATGAAGACTTTGGGACGACAAGCAAGCGCGTGGCGACGTCCATAAATGAAGACGCAAGGAGAGTAGATTATATCTACTGGGGGAAGTCGGGTGGATGGCGTATAGCACCCCCGCAGTCCGTAGTTGATATATTATATATATGATAGTTAGGTGTATTATGGATAGTGTAGGGTTACAAGTAACTAGTGCAGTTCATAGTCGCGAACCCTAGAATAGATTTACACCTACACGCACACCCTTGCATATTCATTATACTTGCACTGTGTTTGATGATATTGGATGACATTGGAGATGAGTCAATGATGTTGGGCATTGTGCCGCGAGATCGGTGATTTGATGTGATTCGTATTTGGGATACGATACGTGATCTCTAGCGGGCCTTGGGACGTGTGCTTGCACACGCAGTATATAGATGGTATCGATTTGTACTAGACTTAGATCAGTACCCCAGATTATGTGTTATGGTGATAATGGTACCAGATATCTGATGAAAGGAATGTGATATTGACCCGTACCCAGCTATTGGGTTGCCGTACGACGATTTACCGTACGAGCCTATATTGATGATTGATCTGCACTCATGACTCGAGGATGTCTTACGATATACTGTATCGTACGCGATATTATTGAGGTGTGATCACCGACTATTATATATATATAGATATATATATCTATATCGACTCAGATTTTGGTGGTTTCCATACCTCTCCCGATTGATTTGATACTTAGATCTGTAGTTTGCATAGTAGTTTCTTCACTGTGGTGTTGATTATTTGATTTCCGCATATTCATGCTATTCGCATTGCTTGCATATGTTTATTGCTATATTATTATCATGTTGTTAGGACACCAGCACCATTATCGATGATGCGTATGTTCCACGTACACTATTTGCCGGCTCACACACTTCATCATCGATAATTGTCATGCCACTACACTGTAGTACTGTTGCATTCATGATATGATTCTTGCATGGCATATTGTACACTTATACCTGTACATAAACATAGATGATTCTGACTTGATTAGAGATTTGGGAACCGCAAGATGTTCTTCAAAACTGATTCGTTTTAAAAGAGCGGTTTCCCTCGACATGTGCACATTACTATTCCATGTTGCATGACTTCTGATATGCTTACCTTTCTTTACATGTCGCATACATCATGTTTTGATTATACGCATTGAGATATGTTGTTTCCATGATATTTCTGGATTTGGGAACCGTGGGTATTTCAAAAGAGAATATATAATTGTTTTAAAAACCCGGTTACCCTTGATATGATATTTCAGTGCGTCTACCATGTGTTTTCTCGGTGCTGAGAGCGACATGTGAAACCCGATTCGAGGAGGCGGATGAGTCCGATTGTGGGTACATGGTGGACCCGGTATGGTACCCCAGGGCGAGAACGGTTTCGCTGTGTAGTAGACGGTGAGCCTGGCAGAGGGACTACTACCTACAGGTGATTGGTTGGACCTGGCGGTTATCCAGAGGATACTGACCAGAGTCGATAAATGGATATGGGCGTACTGCCGGGGCCGAGGGCCGATTCCGCAGACATAGCCCGTGGGCTGATCTGGACTGACGGAGCCCGATAGATGAGGATTTACGTGTTGATACTAGGCACGGGTTTCATGATGCTTTCCATGATTTGATTATATCCTCATATTTACATACATGATGTTTATTGTCATTGGGTGATGGGTGGACGGGTTCCACGTTTATACAGACTTGATCACATACATACTGGATTTACATTGACCATACTTCATGCAGACATACCTTATATTGATGACATGTTATTATCTGAGGCACTGGCACGAGTACTTGGCACTACTTACATGATTAGATGTTACATTGCCACTTTATCATGCTTCAGACTTACTCTTGAGGGTTTTATTATTATACTGATTGTTTGACCTAGGATTATGTCTTACATTCGATTTCTGCTTGTAGATATTTTCTATTCACGAGTTGGCAACTCACCCCCGTTGTGCCACAGTTCTTGCAGGGTTTGCCGTACAGGTTCCATAGCGGCATTTCTGGCACACTGCTTTCCTTTGCGGGTGATTTGCTTGGTAGGTGGGTTCTTTGTATCAGAACCGCCATTGTACATGTATTATTCATTGTATCTAGAAATTCCATCAACCAAAAACTTGTATATTGTTTCAGACTCAGACACTAGTGATGTATTATTTCGACCTTAGAGTCGCGCTAAGTAGTGTTACAGTTTTCATGCTTATCTGGGTTCCCTTCTGAATTTTGATCTTCGCCATTCGGCGTTGTATATTATATTGCTTGTATGTTCATTTATCCTTAAAATGGTTTTAGATTTCTGGGCTTTTGGCTTACTTGGATCAGATGGAGTCCTATAGACTTTATATGGTTCAAGGGCCAGTCACGTGCTCTTTCGGGTCGTGACAAAGTTGGTATCAGAGCACTAGGTTGACCTTGGTTCGAGTCTAAGTTTGACTATGTGGAGCTTAGGGCGTTTATATATATACGGAACTTAGTCTTGACCTTACGGAACTTAGACTTAGTCGAGGGGGTATTAGACCCGAACTTTCGTCGTATAGGATGACCCTTGGTTGATGGAATAGGTGACTAAAGTAGAGTGACGTACCGTGGGTATGTTCCGCGGCATACTTACGACACGCCACTCCGCTTAAGGAACCTTAGGATGTACATATTTTCGAGATCAGTGATCCTCTTCATATCCATGATTATACATCCATTTGAGATCCCCGATTCTATTAGTTTCATGATCATACCTTCATTGATGCTGTTCCTTCTTATGATCATGTATCCACTCTGGATCTGTTGTTCTCTTTCTTACTATTGATCTGCTCTCTTCGATACTCGATTGAGGTTCCTGTCGCCATGTTGAGCGCAGTTTGGGCTGCTGCTAGAGTTACGGTCAGTGCGAGCTCATCTGGTACGAGGGACGACCATTGTGTTTTCTGGTGACATGGGAACGTCTCGAGTTAGTATTGGTGATTATGACCTCTAGTGGAGGCGAGTGCTTGGTTTTGCACCGGATGATCGGACCATTGTTAGAGCTGCCAGTTGAGAGAGGACTGTCGATGTACAGCATACCTCAGAGATTATGATGTCGCCTACCGTGCAGACAGATGGACCAGCTGTTGCTGAGATTGACAGGATGTCGCTTCCGGAGCTTACGATCTGAGATTGCCGGAGCTTCCAGGCAGATATGAGACAGATGATAGCTAGTCTACCTGATTTGAGAGACGAAGGTGATTCGTCCGATTTATGCGCCAGAGCAGGCCCAGTTGAGTTGAAGACTTCCAGTGCGGAGAGTTTCACTCAGATCTAGAGCAGACCGATTCAGAGATGACCGCCAATGTATCGCCTTTCCTGGAGGATTGAGGCGCTGTTCAGCGTACAGACGAATGAGCCAGTTGTTGATGCAAATGACGAGATATCGCCCAGATGGTTGGAGCTACTGTAGCATGAGCATATACTTAGAGATATGATGGACGGTCGCTAGTCACCTGAGGATGAATGACTAGGACATGTGGTTCGTTCGTTTACCGATGCGAGGTCATTAGATAGATTGTTTCCAGCTAGAGACGACTTCACGCAGGTTCGTTGAGAGTCGATAGAGACGATCGATTGTCAGGAGCCCATTTTCCAAGTTTAAAGTATATGGAAAGACATGCAGGTGATTCTATGGACCCTCTAGAAGAATGAAACCCTAACTCGACTTAATGACCGTGTGAAAGCCTTGAACCTTAGGGTTTGCGGCAGTTTTGCGGCGCCATTAGAGAGGCTTGGGTTTGCCCTTCTACGGCTGGATCATTGATGCTGTGGTATGTACTCGATGCTGTTAAACTGTATCCAAGATGTTGAGCTCTTGGGGGATTATGAGGTTTTGACGAATCGATCAAATGGTTCGACATCCTTCAGATGCTAGGTGGTGAGATGCATTTCTTGGGAGACTCCAGATAAGAGGATAGCCGTTGGAGCGCAGTCCGTGCAGCCACGATGAGACGAGTCCGAAGCAGTCTACATTGAAGCAGAGTGAAGTAAAGAGTTCGCAAGAGATTTCAATAAGATGACGTCCCACTCCGCTGACATCAGAGATGCGATACGCACGCAGAGGCGTTGTATATGGATATATCTTCCAGAAAGAGGCGCGATAAGTATGCAGCCGTTCCGGAATAAAAAAAAAATTAGCTTCAGCAATGGATGATGACTTCCGGGCAATCCGGCAGGAATGAGATTTGAGAGAGAGACCTCGACAGGACCTTTCTGAAATACGATACGAGAAGACCTAGACCCAGGAGTGGTCATATTGCGCAGACCCAGCAGGCCAGAGTTCGGCATCGTCGATGAGGTAGTTGACCAGGTTCGGATAAACGACCTTACCCAGATGCGTTGCGAATTGATCAAGGACGGATGAGTATTGAGTATTCCTCCGATGGTTGGGACGCGTTTCCGAGGACCTGTTCGGCTAGACATCTTCTATAGAATGACGAAGCTATAGAGTACGCGATTTTGAGTCCGTGCGAGAGACTTCGGATTGACCGTGGCCGAGAACAGTGCAGTGCATAGATAACATGGCGTGACGTCGAAGTGGACGGAAATACAGACAAGCGGACAAGAGGTTCATGCGAGACGATGACGAGCTGTCATTACTTCCCGTCGAGACCAGAGGTCAGATATGCTTACAGAGGCGTTGGGATGCAACCAGATTCCGAGAAATGTTGTGCTGAGGACACAGATGTCCATTGAGCGAAAAGAGATTATGCAAGAGTACCAGCCTCCGTACAGATCGGCATAGGCATGATTGGAAGAGACCCTGAGCAGGATTCCTTCCAGGACACTGCTGCAATGATGCTTGCACCCAGGATCAGATGTGTGACGTGCATTCAGAGAGCCAGAGGCCGACGCCAGTAATATGTAGCTTTATGAGTGGTCGTCAGGATTGACCGAGAGATGACCAGAGAAGTGCCAGAACGGAATCGTCCCAGTTAGCACACCTGACAGGGCCGATGAGCCGATTGATTGCGAGATAGGTAATCCGCAGAGAAGATAAGGACCCATAGACAGAAGACGCCAGACCGTGAGCAAAAGGCAAGTAGATGTCTTGCGCTGCTAGCTTTGGATGCACCTTCAGTGTTTTGATATACGATTTTAGTGCACGCCAGATGCACTAAATCAGGATTCTTCATGCATGTCACATGCACCTGATTTTGCTGTCAGGCACACACGTTGCCTATGACAGATGTTTCGTGCACACCCGTTGCACCTAGATGTTGTTTTGTGCCCATGTATGGTACATATATGGACGTTGATTTCCTTGTGCACCAGACGCACAGGATATTCTTATATACATTTTGGGGATTGATTTCTAGTAGAGCAGTACATTTTTTTGATATTCGCTATATATTGATGTTTTCGGAGCCCCGACAAATTGGATTTTTACTGAAATGTTTTGGTATTTGGGGGTTTAAATTTAAATTCGGGGACCGAATTTATTTAAGGGAGGTAGATTGTAACATTTCCAAATAATAAAATATTATTTTTGGGAATTTTTATAATTTAATATTATTTTATTGAATATTTTAATATTTCGGTATTATTAAATACAAATAAATAGGAAAAATTTTGGAAAATTATGGAAAATTATAAAATAGGGTATTTTATAGAATTATGCTACTTTTAAGTTTCTATGATTAGTTATATGCTAATTTAGTGTTAATCGCGATTAAAAATCGCTAATCGGTTTTTTAGCATTTTTGTGCAAAACATGCACATATCATTTTTATCACACTTGTGCATTTTTCTTGCCATGGTTCACTTTGGGTTTACTATTCTTGGGAGAAGGATTTTGAGAGAATAAGAAAAGAAAATGGAAAAAAAGGGGTTTAAAATAAAGAATTTAGTAGTAGGTGAGAGAGAGAGAGAGGTATGGTTTCACTTTGACTTAGCTATCTCTTCATTCTTCTTTCATTTTCTCTCTCCCTCTACCCCTTCTCCTGCTGCTGCTGCTCCTTCATCTCCCTCCCCTCTTCAAGCCCCAAATCCCCTCAAAAACAATTCCAAAACCCAATCTCCATTTCATTAAAAGTGTGCACAAGCTCAAGATCTACACATTGGACTAAAGAAGCAAGGATTTTGGCCACTAAGGGCAGCTCAAGAAAATTCTTGAGTTGCCAAATGAAGTATTTGCTGAACCATTTGCTTAGTTTTAGCGTTACTTATGCCCCATGTTTAGATTGAACCGATATTGTTTGATATTGTGGAGTTAAGGAAAACCTAGTTAGGGTTTGAGGAAATTATGAGTTGTAATGTGAAATTGAGTTCAGTAGAGGCTACACCAACACCCTAGTTCGTGAATTGAGACCCTAACCTGAGAGTTGAAACCCGAAATACGGATTTAGAAACCGATATCGGAGAATTTGTGGAATCTGTGAAGGGTATAAGGAATCTGCTATCACCCGAGACATCCTAAATTAAAATTGATTGGACAGTGACATGTGCAGGCACCCAGGAAGCTACCACCAAGACCCCAACCCCTAACCCATCAACCCGGCCACAGATTTATTCCAATTGGCCGCAATTTGCGGCCATACCTGCCCCATTTTGCCTCGTTTTGGTTTTGCTGCTCTTACATGTATAGATTAGACCCCTGGTATATTTAGATTTGTCTAATTTGACCTAGGGTGAAATCTGGGACCCTTTTCTCCAGTTGCTGTTTTGATTCTGTTTCCATATTCCGTATTTTTAATTCTGAATTTGTGTCTTGGGTTTTACCTCGACTAATTGGCGTTTATACGACGATATTGAGGATTGATAGATGGTTTTGAAGGCGTGCCCGTTGGTTCTAACCTACAGGTCCCTTATCGTATCGTTTTGGGGTTTCGTGTGCCGTATTAGCATTGATTTGGTTTTAATACGCATATACGATACTTTGATGTGTAGGTACCCCATGAAGACTTCGGGACGACAAGCAAGCGTGTGGCGACGTCCACAAATGAAGACGCAAGGTGAGTAGATTATATCTACTGGGGGAAGTCGGGTGGATGGCGTATAGCACCACCGCAGTCCGTAGTTGATATATTATATATATGATAGTTAGGTGTATTATGGATAGTGTAGGGTTAGAAGTAACTAGTGCAGTTCATAGTCGCGAACCCTAGATTAGATTTACACCTACACGCACACCCTTGCATATTCATTATACTTGCACTGTGTTTGATGATATTGGATGACATTGGAGATGAGTCGATGATGTTGGGCATTGTGCCACGAGATCGGTGATTTGATGTGATTCGTATTTGGGATACGATACGTGATCTCTAGCGGGCCTTGGGACGTGTGCTTGCACACGCAGTATATAGATGGTATCGATTTGTACTAGACTTAGATCAGTACCCCAGATTATGTGTTATGATGATAATGGTACCTGATATCTGATGAAAGGAATGTGATATTGACCCGTACCCAGCTATTTGGATGTCGTACGACGATTTACCGTACGAGCCTATATTGATGATAGATCCGCACTCATGACTCGAGGAAGTCTTACGATATACTGTATCGTACGCGATATTATTGAGGCGGGATCACCGACTATTATATATATAAATATATATATATATATATCGACTCAGATTTAGGTGGTTTCCATACCTCTCCCGATTTACTTGATACTTAGATCTGTAGTTTGCATAGTAGTTTCTTCACTGTGGTGTTGATTATTTGATTTCCGCATATTCATGCTATTCGCATTGCTTGCATATGTTTATTGCTATATTATTATCATGCTGTCGGGACACCAGCACCATTATCGATGATGCGTATGTTCCACGTACACTATTTGCCGGCTCCCACACTTCATCATCGATAATTGCCATGCCACTACACTGTAGTACTGTTGCATTCATGATATGATTCTTGCATGGCATATTGTACACTTATACCTGTACACAAACATAGATGATTCTTACTTGATTACAGATTTGGGAACCGCAAGATGTTCTTCAAAACTGATTCGTTTTAAAAGAGCGGTTTCCCTCGACATGTGCACATTACTATTCCATGTTGCATGACTTCTGATATGCTTACCTTTCTTTACATGCCGCATACATCATGTTTTGATTATACGCATTGAGATATGTTGTTTCCATGATATTTCTGGATTTGGGAACCGAGGGTATTTCAAAAGAGAATATATAATTGTTTAAAAAACCCAGTTACCCTTGATATGATATTTCAGTGCGTCCACCATGTGTTTTCTCGGTGCTGAGAGCGACATGTGAAACCCGATTCGAGGAGGCGGATGAGGCCGATTGCGGGTACATGGTGGACTCGGTATGGTACCCCGGGGCGAGAACGGTTTCGCTGTGTAGTAGACGGTGAGCCTGGCAGAGGGACTACTACCTACCGGTGATTGGTTGGACCTGGTGGTTATCCAGAGGATACTGACCAGAGTCGATAAATGGATCTGGGCGTACTGCCGGGGCCGAGGGCCGATTCCGCAGACATAGCCCGTGGGCTGATCCGGACTGACGGAGCCCGATAGATGAGGATTTACGTGTCGATGCTAGGCACGGGTTTCATGATGCTTTCCATGATTTGATTATATCCTCATATTTACATACATGATGTTTATTGTCATTGGGTGACGGGTGGACGGGTTCCACGTTTATACAGACTTGATCACATACAGACTGGATTTACATTGATCATACTTCATGCAGACATACCTTATATTGATGACATGTTATTATCTGAGGCACTGGCACGAGTACTTGGCACTACCTACATGATCAGATGTTAAATTGCCACTTTATCATGCTTCAGACTTACTCTTGAGGGATTTATTATTATACTGATTGTTTGACCTAGGATTATGTCTTACATTTAATTTCTGCTTGTAGATATTTTCTATTCACGAGTTGGCAACTCACCCCCGTTGTGCCACAGTTCTTGCAGGGTTTGCCGTACAGGTTCCATAGAGGCATTTCTGGCACACTGCTTTCCTTTGCGGATGATTTGCTTTGTAGGTGGGTTCTTTGTATCAAAACCGCCGTTGTACATGTATTATTCATTGTATCTAGAAATTCCATCAACCAAAAACTTGTATATTGTTTCAGACTAAGACACTAGTCATCTCATCTAGATCTGGTACGAACCTCTTACTTCACTTTTCTCTAATATCGTCTGCTTTGGACTCGTCTCGTCGCGGCTGCATGGACTGAGCTCCAACTGCTATCCTCTTATCGGGAGTCTCCCAAGAAATGCATCTTCCCACCTAGCATCCGAATTAAGTCGAGCCATCCGATCGAGTCGTCAAAACCTCATAATCCCCCAAGAGCTCAACATCTTGGGCACAGTTTAATAGTATCGAGTATATACCACAGCATCGGTGGTCCAGCCGTAGAAGGACAAACCCAAGCCTCACTAATGGAGCCGCAGAACTGCCGCAAACCCTAAGGTTCAAAGGCTTTCACACGGTCATTATGTCGAGTTAGGGTTTCATTCTTCTAGAGGGACCATAGAATTGCCTGCCTGTCCTTCCGATTACTTTAAACTTGGAATAGTAGGTTTCTGACATTCGATCGTCTCTGTCGACTCTCAACGTCTCCGCGTGAAGTCGTCTCTAGCTGGAATCAATCTATCTGATGACCTCTTATCGGGGTAGGCGAACGAATCACATGTCCTAGTCATTCATCCTCAGTGACTAGCGACCTTCTATCATCTCTTAGTACAATCTAGTACCGCAATAGCTCCAACATCTGGGGTGATATCCCGTCATTCGCAGCAATGACTGGCTCACTCGTCTGCATGCTGAACAGTGCCTCAATCATCAGGAGTAAGCAATACATCAACGGTCATCAAAACCCGGTTGGCCTCTGTCAGTGGCGCAATCCTCTTGTACTGATCGAGATGTCCGAGAAATCTCGTAAAGGCAATCCGCCAAACGCTCGTGGCGTGAAAACACAGTAAAAAGACATATCTCCGCAAACGTGTGTCGCCGGAATTACGCTCTGGTCCGTCCTCGTTCGTGACGAGATCGTGCCGACCGCAACTCTAACCGTAGCTCTCCCTGCCCGTAATCGTGGCAGCAAAACCATAACTGGTACTGATGAGGCTAGATCGGAATGAATATAATACTGAGCAAAGAAATGTATATCCTAAGGCTCCTTAAGTGGAGTGGCGTGTCGTAAGTATGCCGCGGAACATACCCACGGTACGTCACTCTACTTTAGTCGCATATTCCATCAACCAAGGGTCATCCTACGTTCCGAAGGTAAAACCTAATGCTCTGATACAAACTTTTTCACGACCCGAAAGTACGAAACATGACCAGCACTTAGACTACGAAACGTCTCGAGGCGTACGTAATCTAAGTAAGCCGAAAAACCCAGAAATCCAAACCAAGAAAAGTAGTACAGTGAAGGAAAACCAATTTAAATCAAGTAGTTTTAATAGCATAAGCCGAATTATGCCTTTTTTTAAAAACATCAAATATTTCCTGAAAATTTCGGCAGAGTCTCCTTTGTAAATACTGGCCCCCAAACGGGATACAACATGAATAGTATATGAAATCAATAAAAAGGCATCCCCAAGCGGGAGCTAGCTCTTCGTCAATCGACGGTCACAACCACACAAGCAATATAATATACAACGCGAAGGGCGAGGATCAAAACTCAAAAGGAAACTCAAAACTACAAGAAAACCACAGAAATATAACGCGCGACTCGCAGGTCGAAAGAATAACATCACTGGTCTCTATCTCAAAAATAAATACATGTTTGGTTGATGGAACTTCTAGATACAACTGAATAATAATATACAATGTATACTGATGGGTATGACACAATAAACCCACCTACTAGCAAATCACCCGAAAGAAGCAGTGCCAGGAAAGCCGTAATGAAACCTGTACGGCAAAACCTGCAAGAAACTGGGGCACAACGGGGGTGAGTTGCCAACTCGTGAATAGAAAAAAACATCTACGAACAGGAATCGAATGTATGACGCAATCCTAGGTCATACGATCAATATATATCCTCAAATATGTATATAACATGCAGCCTATAACAATGGGTAGGGTAATATCTAACCCGAGTGTAATCTCATGTGCCCGTGTCAGTGCCTCAGGTAGCAATATATCATATGAATGAGGTATGAATGCATGAAAACAGAATACATGTAAATGAAGAAACTGTTTTCATAATTTAGTAAAATTTCCTTTGTATTTTTAAAATGAAGTATCATAAATGAAATCGGCATCAACAGTGTCTAGCATCGACACAAAACATAAATCTCAATGTCTGGAAATCTCAGGCTCCGGCTATCCGGACTGGCCTGTATCATCAAATCTCAGTACCTCAATATCTCGAAATCTCAATGCCTCAATATCTTGGGCGCCGTCAGTCCAGACCGGCCCCTACCATCCATCTCAAGACAACGACGGTATCCTCCGGATATCCGACGTGTCGGGTAATATCACCGGTAGGTAGTGCTCCCCTGCCAGGCTCAACATCAACAACACGATCCTCTTGCCCCGGGGTACCGCACCGGGCCCACCATGTACCCGAAACGGTTCCTCCACTCCTCGAATCGGGTCTCGAAATCCATCAGCAAACTCATGGTGGACGACTCATACATCATAGGAAAACCGCACTTTTTATTTTAAAAGAGAGAAAAGGTTTATTTATGTTTTTGCGGTTTTCCTCCAAATCCAAGAAATCTCATGAAATCCGAATCCAAGTCATCAATAGCATGTAAACAGTGAATATAGGCATGAGAATCCATGAATACAGCATAACAATGAATAACAGTATGCATGAAGTGACAAGTAATAACTACAATATCTAAGTTGGCATATAAGGTAAGTACACTAATATTATGTCAAACTAGTAGCTATCAAGCTAAGTTAAATGAAATAGTATTTTCTAAAGTGTTCGTGACATGGAAATTACCGATGAAGATGTGTGTGAGCCGGCAAGTAAGTGTACGTGGTACATACGCGTCATCGGTAATGGTGCTGGTGTCCTAACAGCATGATATTAATAATAGGATATGAATCATAATATAAGCATGCGATGCGGAGCGAACAACAATAATGAGCGGGAGCTAAATACTAAACAATGGTGCCATTTGAAATAACACGAATCGTGGGGTTTTGAAAATAGGGGCTACGGTGGTTTTAAGAAAGGATACGTCTTTTGAAATATCCGTAGATCCCTTGACCTGTCTTTTAAAATACCCACGATCCGCTAGTTTTGAAATAGGTAGGAGTCTAATCTAATCTAACAACTACACTAAACTATACGGCTGAACTAACAAGCTGAACTACAGGTAAGGAAACCGCCTATCATCTGAGTCGATACATATACATACCTGTATATGTATAGTCGGTGATCCCGCCTCAATAATATCATATCCGATACCATATCTATAATCAGGAATCCCAAGTCAAGAGTGCGGATCAATCAACAATATAACTCGTACGTAAATCCGTCGTACGGCATCCCAAATCTGGGTACGGGTCAATATCACATTCATCATACTATTCACCTTGTATCCTCTTTATCAAATATCATGATCGAGGTACTGATCTACATCTAGTACAATACTGATACCGCCTAAGTATGCATGGACGTGTGTGAAACACTACGTCAAGGACCCGCTACAACGTCATGTCGTATCTCAAATACGAATCCTGCCATATCGCCGAATTCACAACCTCAATACAAATCTCATCGACTCATCTCAAACCCAAGTATCATCCTCAAATCCGTATGTGAACACATAGTCCCATACCCATGTGAACACATAACTATATATTCCCGTAAGTACAAATGAAAGAAGAAAGTATGCAAGTATGGGTTGGTGTGTGCATGTGTAGTGCGACCACTACTCTAGGGTTTCGCGACACTAAATCATCCAAGAACACCAAATATCCATATTATCATCAATATACTCAAACAATATATAAACAATATATATATGTGTGTATACGTATTCGTATACATCACCACGAACTGTGGGGGTGCTATACGCCATCCACCCGACTTCTCCCCGTAGATATAAATCTACTCACCTGGTCCTCGCTCGCCGGTGCCGACGTCGCCACGCGCTTGCTTGTCGTCTCGAAGTCCATATGGGTACCTACATATCATAACGCACCGTATCGCATTATAATCCGACTCATGACCAAAACGACTCACGAACCCCACATAGGTCGAAACCTATGGTTGCTTTTATAAATCAACCCCAAAACCCTCGACGTCGGCGTATAAACGCCAAACCATCGAGAAAACCCAAACACACTCATTTGCACAATCACATGCACTAATTATAATATAAAATAGGTTAAAATTCACAAAAAAACTCAAACTCACTTTAAAAGCCATTTTTCCGAAAATCTAGCAAGCCAAAATTTACCGTTTTAGTACAAAACTCGACGTTTAAACAAATCTAGCAGCCGCAATATCCACTCAATATCATAACCAAGTCATATAAACCATTACAATAATTTATTCTCATCAAAATATATATATTTACAAAACCTAGTTAACAAAACTAGCACAATTTTCCATTTTAGCTCAAAACTTGGTGTTTTAATCAACTTTAACCATTTTAACAATTCTAGTGGCTAAAATGCCCACTAAATAACTTAATTAAGTCACCCAAACCCAAACTAAATTTTAAACTCACTAATTATAATAGATCTAAAAAAACTAGTTTGCAATTAGCTTAATTATGATAATTTAGATGTAGAAATTGGCAAATTTGGCACTTAGATTACACTTTGCATGACTTAGCATGATAACTACACTATACAATCATAAACAATGTTAAAAACCCTCACTTGATTTTAAAAACCCAATTCTAGAATTTCCAAACCCTAACTTTAAAATTCTAACTAGCAATTCAAAACTTAATTTAAACCACTCATTAACTTAATTGAAGAAATAATCAAACAATTTAACAAAAAGCCAAGATTTATTATACCTCAAGAACAATGGAACATACATAGAACATGGCCTCCAAATTGAAATCTTTGCATCAAGATCCATGCTAAAAGAGATAAGGGAAAATGGGTAGGGATTGGACTTTTTATTTTGTGGGATTTTTGTGTTGATTTTTGGGCATTTTGTGATGAAATTTTGATGAGAAATGAGAGGAAAAGAGAGAGGGGTTGCTGTTGTGGGAAAGGAGAGAGAGAGGGTCGGCTGAATGGGGAGGGGGGAAAGAGAGGAAGGTGGGGAAAAAGTCAAGGTAATACCCAAAAGTCAAAGCCCAAACTCCTTTTGCCCAATTTCTTTCATTCCTTTGTTCTCTTTTCTTTTTCTTTTTTTTTTTGTGAGATGAGAGGCCGAAGAATGGTGGGCTGTAAAGGGGCCGGCCAGAGGTATAGGGGAGGGGGTGTGGGTTTTGTTTGGGTGATAAAAAAAGATAAATGTTGTACCCCACTTCCATCGACACTAATTTCACCGAAAACAAACATTTTTCTTCGATATTTTCTAAACCGTTTTGGCAACCATTTCATTTCAAAAACCACATGATAAAATTTTGTTTAATGTGTTATGATGCACAAAATTTGTTTCAACTCATTCCAATTTGTAATTTTCCCTAATTAAATGTATTAGTGACGGCTTAAAATAATTATTTTCGGAAAAATTTTCAGAAAATTTGAAATTTCACCAGTGGCTCAATAAACACCAAATACTAGCAATTTCATAGCTAGAATATGTATATTTAATTTTATAATAAAGATATTCTTATTTTGACTTTTTACAGAAAACCCACTTATTTTACCGTTTTTTCGAAATTTCACCGAAACGATTTTCAAAACGTTACAATCTTCCCCCCTTAAAGAAATTCGGTCCCCGAATTTAAATTAAAACTCTCCCCAAATACTAAAATATTTCAGCCAAAACCATCAAATCGCCGGGGCTCCGAAATCATAAATACATAAACACATCATAGGGCAATGCATGCGCATGAGTAATGAGTAGATAACTCGAAATCAAAACTCCGTCAAACATCCCGCAATCATCGGAGTCAAGGTGAAGACACGAATGCCAAATCTCAAGCAAGACCGATATGCTATAAATCGGAACTATACATGCAAATATCAGGAGGAAATGCATGCCAAATCCTTTAAGTTGTTGTGCAATGCACATATCACTGCACAGTGGCGGACGTCTATCATAAGAAAATAACTATATACATATATACCTTTGTTTGAAATGTACGTTCCGCCGTTTTGGGAAACAATTTAGAAGGGTTTTCCTTGTTTTAAACGTTTCGCGTCATATCAGACACGTAGGTAAATACTGAGACTATAGCTCGCTTTTTGGAATTCCCTTCAATAGTTATCAATGCATGCAAAATACATTCAGGTACTGTCCTCTGACTAGTCCTGCTTAGTACGAAAACACATCGCAATTATCATTAAAAAAAACGTACTGCTCTATAAGAAATCAATCCCAAAATACGCGTATGAATACTACGTGCGTCTGGTGAGCATGACAATCAAAATCCATATACGTGCCATACAAGTGCACAGAAACAAGATCTAAGTGCATCGGGTGTGCACAAAGCATCTGTCGTAGGCAACGGGTGTGCCTGACAGCAAAATCAGGTGCATCTGACATGCACGAAAAAAATCTCGATTTAGTGCATCTGGTGTGCACCAAAATCGCTTCTCAAGACATGCACGAAAACCCAAAACCAGGGGCATCCATCATGCACGAAATCATGAAATCCAATATCAAGCGTCGAACATGCGCAAAATCAAATCAGGTGCACAAAACAAATATCGAGTATCACAATCGAAATCGAAGTCCAGTGCATCTAAGTGCACAAAAGGCGTATCACTGCACTGCAAGCATATATAAACTATACAGAGTGCAGGAACCAAATCGTGTGCGTGCATACGCACAAAATCAACTCAAATGTCTAAAATCGTAAAATCACAAACATGTGAAACCAAAGCATGAAAACGATATCAAGTGCAACACTGTGCAAAGATCGTAAATCCTCAATCATCAAAATCAAATCATGCGAATAAATCACCCAAAACATCGAAATCAATAATGGCGGAATAGTACCGCTCAAGCGCATCCTCTAAGAATCTTGGGCCAACTGTCGCGGTCACTAGTGGGACGTCTCGTCGATGATCATGAACTCTGGCCTGCTGGTGTGCGTAACAATGACCACTCCTGGGTCAAGGTCTTCACTGTGAATTACCAATCTCTCGGTCCATCGGCTCATCGGCCCTGTCAGGTGTGCTAACGGGGATGATCCCGTTCTGGCACTTCTCTGGTCATCTCTCGGTCAATCATCGCGACCACTCGTAAGACAGCATATCACTGGCGTCGGCCTCTGGCTCTCTGAATGAACGTGACACATCTGATCCTGGGTGCAAGTATCATTGCAGCAGTGTCCTGGAAGGAATCCTGCTCACGGTTTCTTCCATGTCTCATCTCTGCCAACTGTTCGGAAGTCATCGTCCTTTCCTATATCTTCATCTTGCTCTGGAACGACTGCATACTCATCGCGACTCCTTCTGGAAGGTAAATCAAAGTACCATGCCTCGGCATGCGCATCGCATCTCTGATGTCGGCGGAGTGGAACATCATCTCATCAAGATCTGGTACGAACCTCTTACTTCACTTTTCTCTAATGTCGTCTGGTTTAGACTCGTCTCGTCGCGGCTGCATGGACTGAGCTCCAACGGCTATCCTCGTATCGGGAGTCTCCCAAGAAATGCATCTTACCGCCTAGCATCCGAATTAAGTCGAGCCATCCGATCGAGTCGTCAAAACCTCATAATCCCCCAAGAGCTCAACATCTTGGGCACAGTTTAATAGTATCGAGTATATACCACAGCATCGGTGGTCCAGCCGTAGAAGGGCAAACCCAAGCCTCACTAATGGCGCCGCAGAACTGCCGCAAACCCTAAGGTTCAAAGGCTTTCACACGGTCATTATGTCGAGTTAGGGTTTCATTCTTCTAGAGGGACCATAGAATTGCCTGCCTGTCCTTCCGATTACTTTAAACTTGGAATAGTAGGTTTCTGACATTCGATCGTCTCTGTCGACTCTCAACGTCTTCGCGTGAAGTCGTCTCTAGCTGGAATCAATCTATCTGATGACCTCTCATCGGGGTAGGCAAACGAATCACATGTCCTAGTCACATCCTCAGTGACTAGCGACCTTCTATCATCTTTTAGTACAATCTAGTACCGCAATAGCTCCAACATCTGGGGCGATATCCCGTCATTCGCAGCAATGACTGGCTCACTCATCTGCATGCTGAACAGTGCCTCAATCATTAGGAGTAATCAATATATCAACGGTCATCAAAACCCGGTTGGCCTCTGTCAGTGGCGCAATCCTCTGGTACTGATCGGGACGTCCGAGAAATCTCGTAAAGGCAATCCGCCAAACGCTCGTGGCGCGAAAACACAGTAAAAATACAAATCTCCGCAATCGTGTGTCGCCGGAATTACGCTCTGGTCCGTCCTCGTTCGTGACGAGCTCGTGCTGACCGCAACTCTAACCGTAGCTCTCCCTGCCCGTAATCGTGGAAGCAAAACCATAACTGGTACTGATGAGGCTAGATCGGAATGAATATAATACTGAGCAAAGAAATGTATATCCTAAGGCTCCTTAAGTGGAGTGGCGTGTCGTAAGTATGCCGCGGAACATACCCACGGTACGTCACTCTACTTTAGTCGCATATTCCATCAACCAAGGGTCATCCTACGTTCCGAAGGTAAAACCTAACGCTCTGATACCAACTTTGTCACAACCCGAAAGTACGGAACATGACCGGCACTTAGACTACGAAACGTCTCAAGGCGTACGCAATCTAAGTAAGCCGAAAAACCCAGAAATCCAAACCAAGAAAAGTAGTAGAGTGAAGGAAAACCAATTTAAATCAAGTAGTTTTAATAGCATAAGCCGAATTATGCCTTTTTTGAAAACATCAAATATTTCCTGAAAATTTCGGCAGAGTCTCCTTTGTAAATACTGGCCCCCAAACGGGATACAACATTAATAGTATACGAAATCAATAAAAAGGCATCCCCAAGCGGGAGCTAGCTCTTCGTCAATCGACGGTCACAACCACACAAGCAATATAATATACAACGCCAAGGGCGAGGATCAAAACTCAAAAGGAAACTCAAAACTACAAGAAAACCACATAAATATAACGCGCGACTCTAAGGTCGAAAGAATAACATCACTGGTCTCTATCTCAAAAATAAATACATGTTTGGTTGATGGAACTTCTAGATACAACTGAATAATAATCTACAATGTATACTGATGGGTATGATACAATAAACCCACCTACTAGCAAATCATCCGAAAGAAGCAGTGCCAGCAAAGCCGTAATGAAACCTGTATGGCAAAACCTGCAAGAAACTGGGGCACAACGGGGGTGAGTTGCCAACTCGTGAATAGAAAAACATCTACGAACAGGAATCGCATGTATGACGCAATCCTAGGTCATACGATCAATATATATCCTCAAATATGTATATAACATGCAGCCTATAACAATGGGTAGGGTAATATCTAACCCGAGTGTAATCTCATGTGCCCGTGTCAGTGCCTCAGGTAGCAATATATCATATGAATGAGGTATGAATGCATGAAAACAGAATACATGTAAATGAAGAAACTGTTTTCATAATTTAGTAAGATTTCCTTTGTATTTTTAAAATGAAGTATCATAAATGAAATCGGCATCAACAGTGTCTAGCATCGACACAAAACATAAATCTCAATGTCTGGAAATCTCAGGCTCCGGCTATCCGGACTGGCCTGTATCATCAAATCTCAGTACCTCAATATCTCGAAATCTCAATGCCTCAATATCTTGGGCGCCGTCAGTCCAGACCGGCCCCTACCATCCATCTCAAGACAACGACGGTATCCTCCGGATATCCGACGTGTCGGGTAATATCACCGGTAGGTAGTGCTCCCCTGCCAGGCTCAACGTCAACAACACGATCCTCTTGCCCCGGGGTACCGCACCGGGCCCACCATGTACCCGAAACGGTTCCTCCACTCCTCGAATCGGGTCTCGAAATCCATCAGCAAACTCATGGTGGACGACTCATACATCATAGGAAAACCGCACTTTTTATTTTAAAAGAGAGAAAAAGTTTATTTATGTATTTGCGGTTTTCCTCCAAATCCAAGAAATCTCATGAAATCCGAATCCAAGTCATCAATAGCATGTAAACAGTGAATATAGGCATGAGAATCCATGAATACGGCATAACAATGAATAACAGTATGCATGAAGTGACAAGTAATAACCACAATATCTAAGCTGGCCTATAAGGTAAGTACACTAATATTATGTCAAACTAGTAGCTATCAAGCTAAGTTAAATGAAATAGTATTTTCTAAAGTGTTCGTGACATGGCAATTACCGATGAAGATGTGTGTGAGCCGGCAAGTAAGTGTACGTGGTACATACGCGTCATCGGTAATGGTGCTGGTGTCCTAACAGCATGATATTAATAATAGGATATGAATCATAATATAAGCATGCGATGCGGAGCGAACAACAATAATGAGCGGGAGCTAAATACTAAACAATGGTGCCATTTGAAATAACACGAATCGTGGGGTTTTGAAAATAGGGGCTACGGTGGTTTTAAGAAAGGATACGTCTTTTGAAATATCCGTAGATCCCTTGACCTGTCTTTTAAAATACCCACGATCCGCTAGTTTTGAAATAGGTAGGAGTCTAATCTAATCTAACAACTACACTAAACTATACGGCTGAACTAACAAGCTGAACTACAGGTAAGAAAACCGCCTATCATCTGAGTCGATACATATACATACCTGTATATGTATAGTCGGTGATCCCGCCTCAATAATATCATATCCGATACCATATCTATAATCAGTAATCCCAAGTCAAGAGTGCGGATCAATCAACAATATAACTCGTACGTAAATCCGTCGTACGGCATCCCAAATCTGGGTACGGGTCAATATCACATTCATCATACTATTCACCTTGTATCCTCTTTATCAAATATCATGATCGGGGTACTGATCTACATCTATTACAATACTGATACCGCCTAAGTATGCATGGACGTGTGTGAAACACTACGTCAAGGACCCGCTACAACGTCATGTCGTATCTCAAATACGAATCCTGCCATATCACCGAATTCACAACCTCAATACAAATCTCATCGACTCATCTCAAACCCAAGTATCATCCTCAAATCCGTATGTGAACACATAGTCCCATACCCATGTGAACACATAACTATATATTCCCGTAAGCGCAAATGAAAGAAGAAAGTATGCAAGTATGGGTTGGTGTGTGCATGTGTAGTGCGACTACTACTCTAGGGTTTCGCGACACTAAATCATCCAAGAACACCAAATATCCATATTATCATCAATATACTCAAACAATATTAAAACAATATATATGTGTATATACGTATTCGTATACATCACCACGAACTGCGGGGGTGCTATACGCCATCCACCCGACTTCTCCCCGTAGATATAAATCTACTCACCTGGTCCTCGCTCGCCGGTGCCGACGTCGCCACGCTCTTGCTTGTCGTCTCGAAGTCCATATGGGTACCTACATATCATAACGCACCGTATCGTATTATAATCCGACTCATGACCAAAACGACTCACGAACCCCACATAGGTCGAAACCTATGGTTGCTTTTATAAATCAACCCCAAAACCCTCGACGTCGGCGTACAAACGCCAAACCATCGAGAAAACCCAAACACACTCATTTGCACAATCACATGCACTAATTATAATATAAAATAGGTTAAAATTCACAAAAAAACTCAAACTCACTTTAAAAGCCATTTTTCCGAAAATCTAGCAAGCCAAAATTTACCGTTTTAGTACAAAACTCGACGTTTAAACAAATCTAGCAGCCGCAATATCCACTCAATATCATAACCAAGTCATATAAACCATTACAATAATTTATTCTCATCAAAATATATATATTTACAAAACCTAGTTAACAAAACTAGCACAATTTTCCATTTTAGCTCAAAACTTGGTGTTTTAATCAACTTTAACCATTTTAACAATTCTAGTGGCTAAAATGCCCACTAAATAACTTAATTAAGTCACCCAAACCCAAACTAAATTTTAAACTCACTAATTATAATAGATCTAAAAAAACTAGTTTGCAATTAGCTTAATTATGATACTTTAGATGTAGAAATTGGCAAATTTGGCACTTAGATTACACTTTGCATGACTTAGCATGATAACTACACTATACAATCATAAACAATGTTAAAAACCCTCACTTGATTTTAAAAACCCAATTCTAGAATATCCAAACCCTAACTTTAAAATTCTAACTAGCAATTCAAAACTTAATTTAAACCACTCATTAACTTAATTGAAGAAATAATCAAACAATTTAACAAAAATCCTAGATTTATTATACCTCAAGAACAATGGAACATACATAGAACATGGCCTCCAAATTGAAATCTTTGCATCAAGATCCATGCTAAAAGAGATAAGGGAAAATGCGTAGGGATTGGAGTTTTTATTTTGTGGGTTTTTTGTGTTGATTTTTGGGCATTTTGTGATGAAATTTTGATGAGAAATGAGAGGAAAAGAGAGAGGGGCTGCTGTTGTGGGAAAGGAGAGAGAGAGGGTCGGCTGAATGGGGAGGGGGGAGAGAGAGGGAGGTGGGGAAAAAGGTCAAGGTAATACCCAAAAGTCAAAGCCCAAACTCCTTTTGCCCAATTTCTTTCATTCCTTTGTTCTCTTTTCTTTGTTTTTTTTTGTGAGATGAGAGGCCCAAGAATGGTGGGCTGTAAAGGGGCCGGCCAGAGGTATAGGGGAGGGGGTGTGGGTTTTGTTTGGGTGAGAAAAAAAGATAAATGTTGTACCCCACTTCCATCGACACTAATTTCACCGAAAACAAACCTTTTTCTTCGATATTTTCTAAACCGTTTTGGCAACCATTTCATTTCAAAAACCACATGATAAAATTTTGTTTAATGTGTTATGATGCACAAAATTTGTTTCAACTCATTCCAATTTGTAATTTTCCCTAATTAAATGTATTAGTGACGGCTTAAAATAATATTAAAATAATTATTTTCGGAAAAATTTTCAGAAAATTTGAAATTTCACCAGTGGCTCAATAAACACCAAATACTAGCAATTTCATAGCTAGAATATGTATATTTAATTTTATAATAAAGATATTCTTATTTTGACGTTTTACAGAAAACCCCCATATTTTACCGTTTTTTCTAAATTTCACCGAAACGATTTTCAAAACGTTACAAAATTCCATCAACCAACAACTTGTATATTGTTTCAGACTCAGACACTAGTGATGTATTATTTCGACCTTAGAGTCGCGCTTAGTAGTGTTAAAGTTTTCATGCTTATCTGGGTTCCCTTCTGAATTTTGATCCTCGCCATTCGGCATTGTATAGTATATTGCTTGTATGTTAATTTATCCTTAAAATGGTTTTAGATTTCTGGGCTTTTGGCTTACTTGGATCAGATGGAGTCCTATAGACTTCATATGGTTCAAGGGCCAGTCGCGTGCTCTTTCGGGTCGTGACAAGTAGTTTCTCGATCTGTTATGAGCCATATACCGGCATAACTTATTGGGTTAATGGGGTCGACGATACTGTCCCTAGACTTGATATGTAACACTATTGACGAAGAGACCAGACTGTATGGTAAGTGTTGCCAGTTTGCTCGACGGAAGTTTTGACAGGTTCGCTTGTGTTTCTTCTGATCGCTCAATACCTGGGAGCCGTTATGTACAGCTTGTGTCAATGACGGTTTGTTGGTATGTGATGTGATCACTACCTACTGCTAGCGTATTGATGAGTCTTAGAGTCCCACAAAGGGTCTCTTAGCTCAGGCGAAAAGATGTGGGGTGCATACGGGATATGCGCGTGAGCTCGATTAAATGCGTGTATTAGATACCTTATTTTAATTGGGCGTTTACTATTCGATGGGCCGTATGTGATATGACCGGGTTATTAAATCAAGTGTTGATTTAATATTAAGTCCATTGGCTCATTTATTAAAACCTATTTCTTTATTATGCATGCATGAGTGTATGTATTTGTTGATATGGATGCACACATGCAAGCATACATGTGTCATTGTTGATGATACATTGGTGGTGGCAATGCAAGACTCACATGGTAACATATTTATGTATCTTAATTATTTGAGAAAAGCAAAATGGGAATAAAATCATGGTTGACTATTCAACTTTATCCTCTTCAGTTGACCAAAGTCAATACCATGGTTTCATTGCCCATGGTTTTGTAGCCCATGGTTTTGCTTAACCTCAAGTCTAAAAATATCTAGATATTTTGTAACCATAGTTAAGCATGGCATAATTCTCATTGAGTTGGTATTATGTTGAGGATTATTCTCACTTGAGTCAATTTTAGCCATCTCCTTCTTCTTCCTCCTTCAAGCTCTTTAGGGTTTCAAAAGTGAGAGAAGAACATAAAAAGAAAAGGTTTTTAAGTGAAATCCAAACCCACATCATCAATCTATATTGGTCTAGCCCACTAGTGTAGGTTGTTTGCTCCACTTCTCCAAAGATCAAGTGAAGCTAGGAGCTTGAGCAAAGAGACTTCGTGGTGGATCATCTTGGACTTGGAAGGATTCAAGCGAACCGGTCCAAACTCTAGTAAATCCAAGGAGTCACAAAAGAGGAGGTCTACAAAGGTTGTATTTCTCCCCACTTAGTGTTAGACACTACTTAGTATGTGATACTATATGTTGTTACCCTAACTTTCTTGTTCGATTCATGGTTGGTATTGTTTAGCACTCCCTAAAATGTTAATATATAATGTGTGATGCAACCCAAAACCTAGGATGGTGCTATAGAATCCCTTCAGGTATAGGTCCTCCCTCAATCATCGTAATCACCTGCCTGCGACTATGATAATTGCCTTGAGGGCACTATACCCAACACCATGGAGTTTTGATTAGGATCAAAACTCCGTCGCAATCACGTATTGTACGCGAACACTCACCGGGTAACTCTAGTAGATAGACACACACCATAGCACCAACCAAGTGACTGTAGGAGAACCCCGTTACCAAAAGCACCCAATCGGGTGCTCGCGGCCATGGTGTTCCTCCTATGTGCACTTCAACGACGGCATCGGGGGTGCAGCCATCTACTAAAGATTCCGATGAGTACTCACTAATGTAGTCGGGAATCCTGTTGAATAACCCGACTAAAGTAATTGAAAAGTGTTTTCAATTTGAGACTAAAATACAAGGTTTATAGGTTAGACATGAAATCCGGAATATGAGATATTCCGGGTTTTTGATGTCTAAGCATATACAGATTCTATTTATTGTAGTTTTTCAATTTCTTTTCTACGACCGTAAGTGTAATATGTGGGGTATCCCAAATCTCGTTGCTATACGTCAACGGAATTTGGAATACGTGTATTTACTTATGTTGATGACATGAGATGTTATGTGTTGCCGGTGATATGTTTATTAGATCGTCGTGAATGAATTGCCGGGGGGTTTATGTGAGATGAGAGTTTTTATTTTCATTCATGTAAAATCTGTATGTAATATTCTTCTATTGGTGCACATCCGGGTTGAGGATGATGTCACCATTGATGTATATTATTTTCATTTCCACATTAGGATAGACCCAAGGAGGGGAGCATAAGTAACCGGGTTCTAGAGTCCAATTGGAGGCCATCTCAAGGAGTTCAGACCGGGTCTCCTAACTCTAGAATTTGTTGGGTTACTTGCCGCTCTTGTAGAGGTCTAGGGATGTGGGTTTCTTTATCCATCACGGCCGTGGAATCCGTGTTTTACATTACTGGCTAAATTTAAAACACGGACATCCTAGTATATCCAATATTTCATATGTTGCTTCTGCTGCTTGGTTCTATGATGTGATCATATAACTTTGTGAGATGAATGTTATATTATATATATATGATATATAATAAACGTTGCTTATGTTTTGCACCCGTGCTAGTCCAGCCCCCGCTGTTCCGTTAGTAATGTAACCTAACGGTGCATGACAGGGCCCCGTGGCGAATGCGGATGGCATAAGCGTACGTTCTATTTTCGTTTTTTTCTGTGATATCTAGGAAACATTAATTGATGGGACTTCATTAATGAGATTAATGAAAAAAAAAGAAACCTAAAGATATTGTAGAATAGAAATTTTAAAAAGGTAGCTCCATTTTTTGCTTTGCATAGTAGTATTCCTTGATGAATATCCAGCACCTTATTCGATGAGGAAAGAGCCGAGATCCCTTCACCGGGAGTGAGCTCTTTAGAAAAACTAGCAAATGCTACAACCCAATCGGTTTTGTTTTTATATCTTCTCTAGTTATTGTTTTGCATGGTTGTTTTCCTTGATGAATATCCAGCACCTCATTCGATGAGAAAAGAGCCGAGATCCCTTCACCGGGAGTGATCTCTTTAGCGAAACTAGAAGAAGCTAAAAAAGACACTCCTTTTTCAAATCAATAGATTCTACAACGATATCAAGTTCATTACGTTAAAGTTTTTCTTAAAAACCAGCCGTAGTCCTCTGTCATCTCAGGTAAGTACTATTTAGTATTCGTGTTGCGTTTGTTAACCTCCGTCAAGGCGTAGTGTGCGGTAGCTGATTAGCGCTTATCTTTCGCATGTGATGTGATTGGATTAGGGTAGTCGTACTACCTTGATGACCTCCATCAAGGGTCGTGCGGGTGGGTTTAATTCAATCAAGAAATGAACGGGTTGAACTTGACTAGTGGCATATGGTTTGTTGACCTCCGTCAAGGCCATAAGAAGCTAGGGGTAAAAACAATTATCGGGAATTTCAAGTGTTGAAATTTGCAATGAGATTGCATACCTTCTATATGATAGTTGGATCCCAATACCCACTGCGAGTAAAAGTTACTCCTGGGAAAGTTTTGAACTTTACAAGTAGCTAATCCAGTAAGTGTCTAGAAAGGTGTCAACAGGGTTATTCCTCTAGGAAAACGAGGTTTATTTTAATTAGGTCCGTGCGAAAGAATGAGGAACCTTCCTCAAAGTACCGACACTGGCCTGGTTGACCGGTTAACGAACTTGTAGAATATAATCAATCCCGGCTAATCTTACCTTTTATGCTTTGAAGGAAGATTTGATAAAAACAATGGGTGCCATCCTGATTAGATAAAATAATAACCAATCTAATCTTGCAAAGAGCGCACGCAAAGTGATTATCCTTCTCTCTCTCCTGGTAGCGACCAATGACATGCTTTAATCAAGATAATAATATGGATTATTGACCGAACCCACTTATTATACTGGGATAGGTTCCGCTCTATCTTATGATTGTCATAAATATGAGCAGGGAATAGAGGAATATCCGGATTCCCATGCCACCTGATTGATCTTTTCTTTGTGTTTCGGTTTGGAAAATGAATAGAATTGACAATCAAAGAATTATTTGACCGCAATCAATAACGGTGTCGATTGTAGCGCGTTAGTAAGTGCGGATCGTCCACAGGGATTGTGAGATTCGTTCTTATTTGTTTTGTTTGAATTGAAAATTTAATAGAAAAGAAAAGCAAACGATTCAAGATTTATATCAATGAATTTCAAGAATCAACTAGATCTAATCAAGAATCAAGAAAGCATTAAAAATCAAGAATTAAGAAGTGATAGAATTCCAATCGATTTATGTTTCAAGAATTGAAGTGAAGCTCGTAGGAGTCGATTAAATCTATAGATGTGAAGAAGATTAGCAATTACCTTTTCTTATCCATTAACGAATTGATGCTAGATCGTGTAAGTCCACGTTGCCCACCCCGGCGCTTACGGGGAGGCGGAAACGTTATGAAAAAATCGATTTTTACAACACTAGGCAACATGGACTACACAAAAGGAGGATCTTTGCTAAACATAAACGAACTAACAAGCTAAAAGAGTTAGCTACTCGGTTAAGGGGTTATACCTAAGTCTTGAAGTCCTTCTCTTCTTGCTCCTTGGAGTGGAAAGAACGGGTTCTCCTCGTGCCTTCTCTTGCCGAAGAAAGATCCACCCGAGGGCCTCTACCTTTGGCTCCAACCTCAAATTAGAAGTAACTAAGGTGCTTAGTGTGCTAAACCTAGAACCTTAGAAAGAGTAGAGAGTAATTTTGAAGGTTTTATCTCAAGCTCAATGGTTCTCAACTCATGAGAAGGAAGAGGAAGAGGATGAGAGAGAATGAGAATGATGGAATGAGAAGATAATGACAACCTTCTCACATATATGTGTGAATTATTATAATTAAAAAATTAGCTAAAGATAATTGTGATGGTTAACTTGAAATGACCATTATCATTTCACATTAATTACTTTTGCAAGAATCAAAGAGCATCTTTCATATGAAATGATGATGGACAATATGTCAACATGGGTCAAAAAGTCAACCATAGTCAAATGGTCAACAACCCTAACCATGACACAATTATAATTAACTAATATTAATAATCATATTTTACACATAAACATTAGGGTTAAGAAAAAGACAATGGTCATCAACCCTAATGAAAGTCCTCTGCCTCTGCCTCAGTCAACTATGCATACACACCCGTATCCGTGTTCCGAGGAACACGAATACAAAGAGATAAAATCAATCCCAAAACATATACTAAGATCTGGCTTAAACCAAAGTCCGCTAGTATAAGCTGTCCGGACATCAAACGTGCACAAGTGCGCGGATGTGAACGAACTCCGTCGCAAAACCATGCGACCTCTGCTCGTTTTTCCTAAAGGTGAATAACCCTCTGTGTGGGACTCTAAAGACTCGACACTACGCTGGTAGTGGGTTTAACCGCAGACCGCAAGCGGCACTAGCTGTACGTAACGGTCCCCAGGTTGATGCCGATAAGAAGACTGACGAGATAAACCCATCTGAACTCCTACTGAGCCTGAATATGACAGTCTCCGTAGAGTCCGGTCTGTTCGTCTAAGAGTATCGCATGGCGGGCCGAGGGGGGCGGTAAACGTCAGTCCCCTAATAGAGGTACAAGTCGTGTCGGAGTGTAGCCCAGAACACCCTGAGATAACACTGGAAACCTACCAGTATATCTCGCTTGCCCTGGCCAAGGACTTTGTGTAATGGCTCTCCTAGACACAGCGCGATATCAACCCCCAATACCGGGAGAGACGAATCCTGTCTAACCGTCACTGTCTCCAAGTGCTTCGGGACTGCACCCAACTGCTACCTGTTTGCACGACTCCTTTGAGCCGTGGTAGGGTAGCAATCTAAGAACAGTGGGAACACACTCGAGGTGAAGTGACAGTGTCAAGTCAACGGACTAAGTTGTACTCATGTCACCTGGGAACTGATAACTGACGATAGGTATAATACCAACCAACAGTTCCCGACGAGTCATGTCCAGTGTACTCATAATCTAACGAGCACCCGCATACTATCTCAAGTACGACGTACTGACGGCTGTGGGACAGACCGTCTCCCAAGCTGGGATGAGAAGCGCATACGCTAGTCTATTCCGGAGTATCGATGCCCTGTCTCGATAGTCCTACGACTAGGGACCTGCATAAGGATGTGCTTGTGGATTACCCAGCCCCCATGAGTGTGACTGCCATCACAACGCTGGTAATCAAGCAAAGATCTTAAGGGCTCCACTAATGTGTAAAGGCGATATGCTATAAGAAACACATGTACACATTAAAGTAGAAACAAACCAGGTAGAATACTACTATTTTGAGCAAGAATGTCAATACAAGGTGAATATCCTAAGCTTCCATTAAGTAATATACAAACTAGTATGATACAGTAATGGCCTCTAGGGCATATACACTAACAATCTCCCACTTGCACTAAGGCCATGTACTGGCGTATCGAAGACCTATCATCTCGATCAGCCGTTCGAACTGAGTCTGGGGTAAGGCCTTCGTGAATGGATCAGCCGTGTTATCTTCCGTAGCAACTCTCCGAACCTCGATCTCCTGGCGACCCACGATCTCCCTGATCAGGTGATACCGCCTCAAGATGTGTCTGGACTTCTGATGGGACCTGGGTTCCTTCGCTAAAGCTTTAGCCCCGTTGTTGTCGCAATAGAGAGGTATTGGATCAACAGTGGACGGAACCACCAGAAGTTGTCAAGAACTTCCTTATCCAGACGGCTTCTTTTACGGCATCTACAGCAGCGATATATTCTGCTTCCATCGTCGAGTCAGCAACGGTTTCCTGTTTGGAACTTTTCCAACACACCGCCCCTCCATAGAGGGTAAAGACATAACCCGACATGGACGTCGAATCATCCTTGTCACTCTGGAAACTGGAGTCAGCAAAGGCCTCGATCTGGAGGTCTTTTCCTCCATACACCAAGAAAATCTCCTTAGTCCTTCTTAGGTACTTGAGAATGTTCTTTACCGCTATCCATTGTTTCTCCCCAGGGTTTTACTGATACCGGCTTACCACACTCAGTGCATAAGCTACATCCGGTCTGGTACACAACATCGCATACATTATAGAGCCTACCGCAGAAGCGTAGGGTATAATAGACATGCGATCCCTTTCCAAATCAGTCTTGGGAGACATCTCTTTGGAGAGGGTGATCCCGTGACAAGCCGGTAGATTACCGCGCTTGGAATCTTCCATACTGAATCTTTTTAGTATGGTGTCGATGTACCTGGACCGCGAAAGTCCTAATATCCTCTTGGATCTGTCACGATAGATCCGGATCCCCAGAATGTAAGAGGCATCACCCAGGTCTTTCATGGAGAACCTGTGTGACAAGAACCCTTTGACAGATTGTAGAATAGGAATGTCATTTCCTATCAAGAGAATGTCATCCACGTATAAAACGAGGAATACTACAGTTCTTGCTACAAATCTACTATAGATGCATGGTTCATCTGGATTTTTGATAAAGCCAAATTCTTTGACCGTCTCATCAAAACAGATGTTCCAACTCCGCGATGCCTGCTTTAGTCCATAGATGGACTTAAGCAACTTACACACCTTTCCGCTGCTCCCACTCTGAATGAAACCCTCTGGCTGGTCCATATAGACACACTCCTCTAAATTTCCATTTAGAAAAGCGGTCTTTACGCCCATCTGCCAAATCTCATAATCGTGGAAGGCAGCAATGGCAAGAAGGATCCGAATGGATTTCAGCATAGCCACTGGAGAAAAAGTTTTGCCATAGTCCAAACCAGGTCTTTGACGAAAACCTTTTGCAACAAGTCTAGCCTTATAGGTCTCAACCTGTCCATCTACACCAATCTTCCTTTTGAAGATCCACTTGCATCCTACGGGTTTTACCCTGTCACGACCCGAAAATGGCACGTGACGGCCCTAATACTACGCAACGCCTACAGGCGTAACGCAATAAAAGAAAGCCAAAACCCAAAAATCTAAACCATTAAAATACCAGAAAAGATAAGAAACATTGTTTAAAAGTCTTTGAAATCACAACCCAAATTCTTTAAAAGTCCAACTTTCTTTCCTTTAAAGTTTTGGCAGCACCTCCTTTGTAAAAGCTAGCCCCAAAAATGGGTACAACATAAATATAAAGTAAAGAATCCCCAACGGGAGCAAATCCACGCCCAAATGCGGAAAACAACCACCACAACAAATATACGACGCCGTAGAGAAGAAATAGAAGACGATAGAAAGAAAACTGTATAAAAGACAACAAATCCAACATAATATACAATATCGTCCTCACCAAGTCTCTAAGTCAATATGAAAATAGTAGATGGAGAGTACAGGGATACAATGAATAACCACAAAACCCACCTAAGCAAACTGCACACTGTGAGCTGAAGCGGTATCCGTAGCAAAAGATGATGAGATGTGTGATAATAGCCTGCCTCTGACTATACTGAGGAACACCTGCAAACACTGTGGCACAACGGGGGTAAGTTGCCAACTCGTGAATAGTAAATAACATATGCAGGTAATCGCAAGTATGCACGTAAAGAGTGAATATAAGATATGCAATTAACAGTAATAACATGTCATATGAGTGCAGAATAATGGAAAGTACACTAGCAGGTACAACCAATATATATAAAGCAATAATGATATGACAACAATATGCAATAATCATGCGATAGGGATATGAGAATGTAAATGTGCAATAATCATGAAAGGTACACTAACAGGTACTACTAGTATATGAAGCAGTGCACAAACAGATAAGGTGAGGTATGGAGTGAAGTATGTCATTTCCACGGAATCCTGACATCGTGGTAGGATCACAATCCAGCAAGACAATTTAAATACCAATTCCTCAAATCAGCCCCCAAATTGGCTCTCATATCATCTAAGTATCACATCTCCTAAATTGCACAATATCAAGTATATCTCATATATCCTGAATGTACAACCTCAAGTATGTCTCACATATATCGAATGTACAATCATCAAGTATATCTCGTATATATCGAATGTACAAAATCAAGTGGATCTCACATATCTCGTATGTACAATATGAAGTATATCTCACATATCTCGAACGTACAACAGCAAGTAGATCTCATATATCTCGAATGTACAATATCAAGTAGATCTCACATATCTCGTATATACAATATCAAGTAGATCTCACATATCTCGTATGTACAATATGAAGTATATCTCACATATATCGAATGTACAACAGCAAGTAGATCTCATATATCTCGAATGTACAATATCAAGTAGATCTCACATATCTCGTATGTACAATATCAAGTAGATCTCACATATCTCGTATGTACAATATCAAGTATATCTCACATATCTCGAATGTACAACAGTAAGTAGATCTCACATATCTATCCAGTATCCAATCTCAAATGAATCTCTTATATCCCGAATCAAATCTCCAGCAAAATTCTAACATCCTAGATATAATGACATAAATAAATATGATGACGTCAATACACATATATTAGCGTCCCATTCCACTAATATTGGTGTAAGGGTATATATAACAGCGGCTCAATCACCTGTTATATATACAAAGGAGTAATTAGAAATATCATGAAACCAATGTGCCAAGCATCGACACAGAAATGCTGATCCATCAGGTGCTGTCCCCATGACTGGCCCCCTGATAGGTACGTATCATACGCTATCCCGAAAGCTCGAGTGCCTAGCTCTGACCCTCGCCTCTCGACGTATCCATACGTACATGGCTCCCGTCGGTATCCACATGATAGCCGCTGAGTCGTTGGTCCTGTCACCGGATAGTATGGTTCCCCTAAGCCTCATCGCCTGACACCACGACATCGTTCTTGCTTCGGGGTACCTCCGGGCCCCACCATGTACCCGCACACGGACCCCTCCTTTCCTCGCGTGGGGTATACACATCGTAAACGACAAATCTCATGGTGGCTGCTGAAATATCATATCAAGGGAAACCGGGTTTTCAAATAATGCATAATTTCATGAACTACCACGGTTCCCAAATCTAGAAAACATTATGAAAAATCCATATCTCAATGCCAAAATTCATGAATAAAGTATACGCATCATAAATCTAAAATGCCAGCATATAGAGGAAAAGCAGCAATTAACTGTAACAAGTTAATATAATATCATGCGGTTCCTAATCTCTCCAATTCTAAAATAACATCAAGTGAAGGTAAATATATAGCTATAACCAGATATATGTGCAACATAAAGGTATAGCAAGATATATGTATCTACCTATAAGTAAGGATGTAGTATACCCCCTGGGTATAAGTGAAATAGGTGTGCAAGGTATACCTGTAGCTATGTCATAAAGTGTGCATGTACCTATCACTAATGGTACAATACTCTATAGGTATACAGGTAACTAGCATGTAAGTATGTCAGAACATATGTGTAAGCATGTAGGTATACAGGTATGCTATAAGTGTTAGTTATATGTATGCCCTAGAGGCCATTACTGTGCATACGATGTATATTGTAGTGGATGCTAGGACATATATAGGGAGGACTTTCTTGCTCGACATGATAGTATGCTATCTGGTTGTACTTTATCTTAACATGTACTCTGATTGTCTCTATATTACATGTTGATAAAGCCCTTAGGATATGTACTCGACTACTGGGACTATGATGAGATCATACTAGTGGGGCCACGGTAGTCGACGAGTACATCCTATAACTGTTTCTAGTCGAAGGTGTATCGAGACAGGGCATCGATACACCAGAGTAGACTAGCGTATACGCATCTTGACCCATATGATGGGCGATGGATGATCCCATATCCATCGGTCTTTGACATCAAGGATGGTGTACGGGTGCTCAGTGGAGACTGGGTATACTGGACGGACTCGCCGAGAACTCCCAGATGGTATTATACCATACGTCAGATGGCAGTTCTCCGGTAACACTGGTACAGAGGAGTCTGTTGACCCGAGATCGTCATAGAGTCTTGTGTGATTCCCAATGTGCTTTGATTTCCATCATACCACGTCCAAGAGGGCGTGCAAAAAGGTGGCTTTTGGGTACAGTCCCGAATCACATGGAGGCAATGAGCGATAGGAGGGGATTCGTCTCTCCCGGTATAGGGAGTTGATGTTGTGCTGTGTTCGATTGGCTATAACCAGAAATCCCTGGCCAGGGTTGCTGAGATTTACTGGTAAGTGTTATCAGTAGTTTCTCGAACTGTTATAGACCTCATATCAACACGACTTATCGAGCTACTGGGGTCTGACGTTTACCACCCCTAGGCGAGATATGCGACATATCAGACGACGAGACCAGACTGTACGGGAGTGTTACTGTTTGGATTCACAGGAGAAGTTACAGGCTTGCTTGTTGATCTTCTGAGCGCTCAATACATGGGTGGCTGTTACGTTTAGCTGACCACTTGCAGCTTGTTGGTGTTTGATATGATCATCACCTACTGCCGGCGTATTGACGATTCTTTAGAGTCCTACACAGAGGTTTCTTGACTCAGGCAAAACGGAGTAGGAGCACATATGTGATATGTGCGGGACCGAGGATAATACGATATGAGATACCGTATTCTTTTCTCGCGATATTTGATATCAGCCGGGTCATCGGATCAAGTGTTGATTCGATGAATCGGTACGGATAAATATTAGTCGGTTATATACGATATAGCCGGATTGTCGGATCAAGTGTTGATTCGATAATTTAATGTATAATAATATATTTGATATATTAAATTACATTAACTAATATTTGCTCACTAAAAGATTCTTTTTCTCACTTGGGTAATACATTGATATATATGCGATATATGTTAATTGTATTATTTTATTTTGTTACGATAAATATTGTATATGTGATATATAATATTGTAACATGATATGATAAATAATGCAACATGTTTTGTGGAGTTTAAACATGATTAGGGTTTGGATTAGGGTTAAGTCTTCTAGTTGATTCTAGAAGCTTTTCATTTTGTCATGATAAAGATATTTGTGTCTGACTCATTCTTAACTCAACCCAAACCCTAACCCTTGGTTAATTCTCTACATTGGTTAAGTGAACCATGGTTGCATAATTGATCATTATCTCCTTTTCCTATTCATCACAAAAGGATTAACATTATTTTTCATTTTCTTCCTTCATTCTTTCATGGAAAAAAGCTTTCTTGATATTTCCAAAGTGATGAATAAATGTGAGAAAAATATAAATAAAGAGAGCAAAATCCTACTTCATCATCCTCATCTTCCCTTGCCATTTAGATGAGGGTGTTCACATCATTTCATGAGTGTTAGCTTGTGTTAAAGAAACTTCAAGGTAGATCATCTTAGTATCGAAGATCGGAAGCCAAGGTTGCGTCTTTCTCTTCGTGGAACCTCTCGAGAGTCCGGATCCCGATGATCGCAGCGAAGGGACCACAACACGGAGCATATGAAGTGAAGGACCGGATCTACAAAGGTTGTAATCCCTCTCACTTAGTGTTAAAATGTTTAGCATGCTTGTTTTCGCCTAATCTCTAGTTTAAAGTTCCGTATTTGGGTTGTTCGGCACGGCTAAATTTTTAATCGGGCATGGTTGATGCCTCGTAGAACCTTGTGCGCGTGCCTAGAAAGCCTACAGTGGTATCAGAGCCAAGCTAGAGCTTTAGGCGAAGTCTAGACGGAGTTTGAAGTCCGATCGAACCCGAAACTCCGAATCCAAATTGCTCTCTGTCCTTTTTTGAAAATTGTGGATTTTTCAAAATTAAAAATGCTTAAAAAAATCAGCAGGGAATTCTAAGAATTACGGTACAAAAATATTTTGGTGAACAGTAAAAAGCGCGGCGGAACCGCGGCAGAAGCATGCCTTCTGCGGCGGTTCCGCGGCGCAATGGTGACGTCATCAACTCCTTTTTGCACAGTAACTTCTTTTATTCAGTTCTGAGTTCTCTGGGAATTTTTAATGTTTATTCTACAGTTGAGTTTTCTGGGGTTATTTTGGAGATTCGATGTTTCGATCGGAGTATCAGATTTTGTCTATGTGGTTTTCCGGCTAACTTTTAGAAACTGTTAAAAAGTTCGAACGGATATCAATAACTCACTTTTTCTCCTGTCGGAAATTTTTTCAAAAGTTGGATTTTTCCTCGTGTTTAAGAATGTTCTAAGTCGTGCAAGTAACTCGATGGACCCTCTAGAAGACAACAAACCTTAACTCGATTATGTGACCGTCTTGAACTGCCCTTTGAACCTTAGGGTTTGGGGCAGTACGGCGTGCCACATGTGAGGCGTTGGCTTGACCCTTCTACGGCTGGACCATTGGTACTGTGGCATGTGATGGATGTTTTTGAACTGATTTCAAGTGTTGAGATATATTGGGAAATCTTGGGTGCTTGATGATTCGATCGGAAAGTTTAACTTTTTCTATTTTATCTGGAATGTGATACAATAATTGGAATCCACATGTAGTTATGAGATAACTAATTTGAATATTATAAACATAGTAGTTTAGTCTCAGATGATCGGTTGCCACGGAATTTTGATGTGATCAAAAGTCCGTCGCAATCACGTAGCGTACGCGGATACTCGCCGGGTAAACTTAATAGACAGCCTCACTCCATAGCCCCGACCAAGTGACTGTAGGAGAACCCCGTCGCCGAAAGCATCCGTTCGGGTGCTCCCGGTAGCGGTGTTCCGCCTTGGTGCACTTCGTCGACGGTATCGGGGGTGCGGCCGTCTACTAAAGTTTGCGACGAGCATTCGATCAGGACGTCGGGAATCTTGTTGAATTGCCCGACTTGATATTGAAAAGAGTTTTCGATAATGAGACTAAAATGCTTGATTTATAATTGTTAGGCATGCGATGTCTAAAGGAATTCATTTGGTTAGGCATGTGATGTCTAAGGAAGTTGCGGATTCCAACTGTTGTAGTTTTACACTTTGTTTTCTGTGACCGTAAGCGTAGTATGTGGTGTATCGCCGGCTTCGTTGCTATACATCAACGACAATCGGGATACGCATACTTGCTTACGTTGATGATATGAGATATTATGTGTTGCTGTGATATGTTGTATTGGATCGTCGCGTTTGAATAGCCGGGGGTTTTATGTGAGATGAGAGTTTTTTCTTTTTCATTCATGTAAAATTCATTTGTATGTAATATTCTTTTATTGGGGCACTTCGAGGTAGCGGAAGATGTCACTGTTGTATATTATTTACTTTTCCGCATTAGGTAGACCCAAGGCGGGGAGCACAAGTAACCGGGTTCTAGGGTCCAGTGGGAGACCATCTCGAGGAGTCGAGACCGGGTCTCCTAACCCTAGAATTGGCAGTGTTACTTGCCGCTCTCGTAGGGGTCTAGGGATGTGGGTTTGGCTATTCATCGCGACCGTGGAATCCGTGTTTTATACAGGCTCGTATTAAAAACACGGACATCCTAGTATATCCAATATTTCATATATGTTCTTCTGCTGCAATATTCTGTGATGAGATCATATTACTGCCTGTGACGAATGTTTATATTATATATATGAGATATATGTTATATTGCAGATTTCGTTTCAAAAGAGATGCTTGCGAAGCATAATTAAAATGGGACTTCATTAATGAGATTAATGAAATAAAAGAAACCTAAGATGTTGTAGAAACTTGTTTATAAAAACTGGTGGCTCTAGTTCTTGCTTTGCATAGCGGTGTTCCTTGTAGAACATCCAGCACCTTATTCGATAAGGAAAGGACCGAGATCCCTTCACCGGGAGTGACTCCTTTAGCAATAACTGGCAGATGCTACAAACTCGGTTTGTCTTTTGATTGCTTCTATAGTTCTTGCTTTGCATAGTGGTATTTGTGAAATATCCTGCACCTTATTCGATGAGGAAAGGGCCGACGATTCCTTCACCGGGAGTGACCCCTTTAGCAAAACTAGAAAAGCCTAAAAAACACTCCATTTAAAATCACTCGATTCTACGACGATATCAAGTTCATTACGCAAAGGGTTTTCTGAAAAACCCGTCGTAGCCCTCCGTCATTTCAGATAAGTAATAGTTAGTATTCGTGCTGCGTTTGTTGACCTTGTCAAGGCGTAGTGTGCGGTAGCTGATTACTGCTTATCTGTATAAGCATATGATGCGATTGGATTAGGGTAGTCGTGCGACTTTGTTGACCTTGTCAAGGGTCGTGCTGGTGGGTTTAATTCAATCAGGAAATGACGGGTTGAACTTGACTTGCGGTCTATGGTTTGTTGACCTTGTCAAGGTCATAGATCGCTTGGGGCAAAATATTATTAGGAATTTCAAGTGTTGAAATTTACAATGAGATTGCATACCTTCTATGAGATAGTTGGATCCCGATACCCGCTGCGAGTAAAAGTTAGTCCTGGGAGAGTTTTACACATTACAATTAGCCGATCAAGTAGGTGTCTATAAAGGTGTTAACGGGGTTATGCCTCTGGGAAAACGAGGTTTACTTTAATTAGGTTCGTGCAAAAGCACGGGGGGCCTCCCTCAAAGTACCGACACTGTCCTGGCTGAAAGATTGCCGAACTTGTAGCGTGTAATTAATCCCGGCTAATCTTTCCTTTTAGGGTTTGAAGGAAGATTTGATTAAAACAGTGGGAGACATCCTGATTAGATATATTATATAACCAATCTAATCTTGCAAGAGCATACGCTGAGTGTTTTCTTCTCTCTCTCTCCAGGTAGCGACCATATCACGCCTTAATCAAGATAATAAAACGGATATATTGACCGAACCCGCTTGTTATACTGAGCTGGGGAACGTTGGTCCCGCTCCAACTTATAATTGTTATAAGACAGAGCAGGAAATTGGGGAATACCAGATTTCCCGTGCCGCCCAAACGAAGAAAGTGCATGTTGATGCATCATCTTCGGGTGTGTTCATTACAAAGAACCGTTTCTCAGTATCCTTTACGTTCTGGGTATGTGATACCAGATCAGGATCCCGCATATGTAATCTGTTACATGGGCTACAGAAAGGTAGAGAACTGAGAACGGGTGATAAGTTTCATGAGACAGAAAACGGTGCAAGTGTTGCAGCCAAGTCTGTTGGTCACTATCACCCTGTATTACCAGAATACATTGATTCTGAACAAATGTTATTAGATACCGAACCTGATATACAAAATCATATCAGTCTCTTTATTAGTAAAGAAAGGATATAATTTTGTATTGTTGGATAATGTTTTGAACATTTCCTATATCAAGAGTTGATCGGTTCAGGCACGTTATCTAAAAGCATTGACGTTCTAAATCAAACCACAATTCTTAGTATACAGAACACACACAAGAGGAAGAGTTCAGAAATGAACAAATCCTTCTTGAGGCATTGTAGACTAGGTCATATCAATGCGACCCGACTGGCTGAAGTTACATATAGATGCATATTTAAATTAGTTTGAATTTACATCTTGTGAAACTTGCCGGTCATGTCACAAAGATAAGATGACCATAGCTCTGTTTATTGGAAACAGAGAAAGAGTTAGTGAACTCTTGGGATTGATACATGCTGATGTATGAAGGTCCCCTGTCTACATATGCCAAGACCGGTTCTTTGTACTTCATTACATTCTCTGATAATCTCTCAAGATTCAGACATGTGTTCCAGTTGAAACACAAGTCCGGACCTTTTGAGATATTCACTGAATATAAGTTAGAAGTAAAGAACCAAAATACGGGTAAAAGTATTATGTCCTTTAATGAGATCAAGGAGGAGAATACTTGAGCACGGAATTCCTGGACTATTCTAAAGGAGAATGAGATTCTCTCTCAGCATTACTCCTTCGTATACACCATAGCAGATGGTATATCGAGGCGGAGCAATAGCACCTTATGTGATATGGTGTGCTCTATGATGAGTACTACTGAGTTTCCTGTTTCCTTTTAGGAGTTATGCACTTGAGAAGCTGCATACCTATTGAATAGGGTTCAAATCAAATCAGTTGCCTACCACTTCATATATGATATGGAAAGGGAAGAGCCCATATCTTAAGCTTGTTAAGATTTGGGGTTGTTTGGACTATGTCTAAAAGCAAATCCGGACAAGCTCGAGGCAAGGTCTGTTATGTAGAACTGGAAATGTTCCAGCTATACAAACTGCAGTTGATGATTTGGTAGAACCAAAGGATTCAATAGTTTTCAACGAACCTCAGCCTCTCCGCCGATCTAGTAGGGTTCCTCACCCACCTGAGAGATACTTCGGTTTCTCTATGACAGTGGGAGCGAGGATTGCATCATGAGATGATGACCCAACTAGTTTCGAGCTGGCCATCAGGAGTAGGACTCTGTAAGAATTGCTGGATGCTTAGCGATCTGAGATGGAATCCTTATACACCAACAAAGTATGGACTTTGGTTGCTTTATCTGAAGGGTTAAATCCCCATCAGGAGCAAGTATATCTTGAGAAGATTACTTGGTGTACATGGAAAAGTTGAGACTTTCAAAGCTAGACTTGTTAAAGGTTTGCATCATAAGACCAGGTATGGATTGTGTTGAAACCTTTTCTAAGGATCTATGCTTAAGTCCATCCAGATCCTGCTTGCCGCGGCTACATACCATTACTACGATATCAGGCGGTTGGGTGTCATGACTGCTTTTCTAAATGTTGTTTTAGAAAAGAGCGTCTATAAGTACACATCCAGAGGGCTTCGTAGACAGTGGGAGCAGCGGAAACGTGTGCAAGATGTTTTATATGATAAAGCAGGCATCGCGGAGTTAGAACATCTGTTTTGATGTGGTAGTCAAAGAATTTGACTTCATCAAAATGGTAGATGAACCTTGTATATACGAAAAGGTAGTAGAGAGTATGGTGGTGATCCTCGTAGAGTACGTGGATGACATACTCTTGATAGGGAAGGAGTTTCCTATGCTACGCTCGGTCAATCTCCGCTTATCACAAGGATTCTCCATATAGGATCAAAGTGATACCTCCTAAATCCTGGGTTTTGGATCTATGAGATAGTTCTAATTGGATGTTAGGATACTCACTAGTTGTAGTGAGAAGGTATCAATCGATCCTGGGGGAGAATCACTGGAAAGGTTCCAGGGTGATAAGGACGACTGAATGTCAGTCGCAGGCTTGTCTATATCCTCAGTGGAGGGACGGTATGTTGGAAGAGTTCCAAGCTATATACCGTGACATACTAGACGATTAAAGGAAAGATACATCGTTACAAAAGATGCTACCAAAGAGGTAGTCTGGATATATATAAGTTCATAGGATGAACTTCGTTCCTACCATTGTGTGACAATGGAGTTGTGGCTTCAGCCAAGGAACTACCGTCCCATAAGAAATCCAGATATAATTCTTAGGCAGTATCACCTGATCATGGAGATGGTTGATCTCCAGGGAGATCGAGGTTAGGAGAGTAGACACAGAGGACAGCAGCGCGGATCCACTCACAAAGGCCTTTTTTCCTAATAGAGACTCTTTCGGGATGGTTGAGTATGAGATACTACAACCGCAGCTAATTGTTGGGTATGCGATACCATAACAGATGGCCCTAGTGCAAGTGGGAGATTGTTAGTTATATGTATGCCCTAGAGGCCATTACTGTGTATACGATGTATATTGTAGTGGATGCTAGGACATATATAGGGAGGACTTTCTTGCTCGACATGATAGTATGCTATCTGGTTGTACTTTATCTTAACATGTACTCTGATTGTCTCTATATTACATGTTGATAAATCCCTTAGGATATGTACTCGACTACTGGGACTATGATGAGATCATACTAGTAGGGCCACGGTAGTCGACGAGTATATCCTATAACTGTTCCTAGTCGAGGGTGTATCGAGACAGGGCATCGATACACCAGAGTAGACTAGCGTATACGCATCTTGACTCATATGATGGGCGATGGATGATCCCATATCCATCGGTGTTTGACATCAAGGATGGTGTACGGGTGCTCAGTGGAGACTGGGTACACTGGACGGACTCGCCGAGAACTCCCAGATGGTATTATACCATACGTCAGATGGCAGTTCTCCGGTGACACTGGTACAGAGTAGTCTGTTGACCCGAGATCGTCATAGAGTCTTGTGTGATTCCCACTGTGCTTTGATTTCCATCATACCACGTCCAAGAGGGCGTGCAAAAAGGTGGCTTTTGGGTACATTCCCGAATCACATGGAGGCAATGAGCGATAGGAGGGGATTCGTCTCTCCCGGTATAGGGAGTTGATGTTGTGCTATGTTCGATTGGCTATAACCAGAAATCCCAGGCCAGGGTTGCTGAGATTTACTGGTAAGTGTTATCAGTAGTTTCTCGAACTGTTATAGACCTCATATCGACACGACTTATCGAGCTACTGGGGTCTGACGTTTACCACCCCTAGGCGAGATATGCGACATATCAGACGACGAGACAGGACTGTACGGGAGTGTTACTGTTTGGATTCACAGGAGAAGTTATAGGCTTTCTTGTTGATCTTCTGAGCGCTCAATACCTAGGTGGCTATTACGTTTAGCTGACCGCTTGCAGCTTGTGGGTGTTTGATATGATCATCACCTACTGCCGGCGTGTTGACGATTCTTTAGAGTCCTACACAGAGGTTTCTTGACTCAGGCAAAATGGAGTAGGAGCACATATGTGATATGTGCGGGACCGAGGATAATACGATATGAGATACCGTATTCTTTTCTCGCGATATTTGATATCAGCCGGGTCATCGGATCAAGTGTTGATTCGATGAATCGGTACGGATAAATATTAGTCGGTTATATGCGATATAACCGGATTGTCGGATCAAGTGTTGATTCGATAATTTAATGTATAATAATATATTTGATATATTAAATTACATTAACTAATATTTGCTCACTAAAAGATTCTTTTTCTCACTTGGGAAATACATTGATATATATGCGATATATGTTAATTGTATTATTTTATTTTGTTACGATAAATATTGTATATGTGATATATAATACTGTAACATGATATGATAAATAATGCAACATGTTTTGTGGAGTTTAAACATGATTAGGGTTTGGATTAGGGTTAAGTCTTCTAGTTGATTCTAGAAGCTTTTCATTTTGTCATGATAAAGATATTTGTGTATGACTCATTCTTAACTCAACCCAAACCCTAACCCTTGGTTAATTCTCTACATTGGTTAAGTGAACCATGGTTGCATAATTGATCATTATCTCCTTTTCCTATTCATCACAAAAGGATTAACATTATTGTTCATTTTCTTCCTTCATTCTTTCATGGAAAAAAGCTTTCTTGATATTTCCAAAGTGATGAATAAATGTGAGAAAAATATAAATAAAGAGAGCAAAATCCTACTTCATCATCCTCATCTTCCCTTGCCATTTAGATGAGGGTGTTCACATCATTTCATGAGTGTTAGCTTGTGTTAAAGAAACTTCAAGGTAGATCATCTTAGTATCGAAGATCGGAAGCAAAGGTTGCGTCTTTCTCTTCGTGGAACCTCTTGAGAGTCCGGATCCCGATGATCGCAGCGAAGGGACCACAACACGGAGCATATGAAGTGAAGGACCGGATCTCCAAAGTTTGTAATCCCTCTCACTTAGTGTTAAAATGTTTAGCATGCTTGTTTTCGCCTAATCTCTAGTTTAAAGTTCCGTATTCGGGTTGTTCGGCACGGCTAAATTTTTAATCGGGCATGGTTGATGCCTCGTAGACCCTTGTGCGCGTGCCTAGCAAACCTACAATAAGTTAATGCATAAAGAAATATGATTCAAAGTCTCAATCTCCCTAACCAAGCAATATCATATCTATAAGTGGGTTATGCGTGACATGGCAATTATTGACGGTGTGTGTAGCATACAATCAGTGCTCGTGCAACATTAATCGTCAATAATATGTGCAGTATCCTAAGGATACTAGTCCAGGCACAACTACATCTAAGTAATAGGGTAAAGGCGCAATTCTAACAATAACGTAGAATATGCGACAAGTAATAAAATCTCTAACCCTGACGCATAACGCCATGCGGGCGATTCCCCTGTCGATGTTAAATCTACTCACCAACGCTCCAAGCTAGGTGAAGCCTACCACCTGTTTCCCCTTGTCGTAGCGTCCGAAGTCCCCGCTTGCGAACCTAAAATTTCACAAACACATCACATAAGCATATATTCTATATCGACGAAAAGACATCGAAACGCAAGAATAATGCCCCGAAAATTACACCGCGCGCTTAGCGCATCAAACGCGTACGATCTCGGCCAAAAATCCTAACTAGGGTCGCCAAACTACGAAACACCTAGTCTAGATTCCGATCGTCCCGATCACGCATTCAAAACACAACAATAAACATGGTCTCAATATAAATAACGTCGCAACGTCAAAAGAAACCCACGCCTAAAAGTTACCAAAATCTAGTAAGCAGTATTTATCTTTTTTAGCACAAAACTACAAGTTTTACCAAAACTATAATTTACAAACATCTTCAAATAGCAAGGTTAAACCATTTAAACCATTTCTATATTTTTAAACTTGCTTAATTAAGCTTTAGCAAAAACCTAGTAAGCAAAAACCCTTAATTAGACAAAGTAGTATTTAACAAAAATTAGCATTTTCTACTAGGTTAAGCTTTTCCAATTCACAAATTAACACTTCAATTAAATATTAAACACTTAAATTAAGCTTTAACCTTAACTTGAATTTCTAAAACCATTTCTAGAATTTTGAAACATGAAATTTAAAGCTTAAACTAACATCTAATTAAGCTAGCATAAAGATTTAAACTTAACAATTAGAGATTAGGGTTAGGGTTTTATACCGTCAAGAACACCACATGAATCAAGGATAAAACCAAACTTTAGCCTCCAAAATCCTCACTAGAATGAAGATCCAAGCAACTTTTGTGAAGAAAAATGAAGGTTTGGGATTTTATTTGAATTTCTATGAATTAAATTGGATTTTTCATGATTTATTTGTGCAAGAAATGATGAAAAATGAGTGAGAAAAGAAATGGGCAGCGAAGAACAAGTAGTGGCCGGCCATGAGGGAGTGTGGTTTTTTTTTGGTGAATTGTAGAATTTTCTAGAAGAAAATAGAATAATAGTATAATAAAACAAAAAGCTTATGTTCACACTACTTTTCTTTTTCTTTATTTTTTTAAAAAATAAATCCTTTCACCATAAAAATCTAGATATTTAAAAAGAAGGTTCTAAAATAATTGTGGTGATGATTTCCAAGAATTTTCATTTAGAAGAAATTTCCCGATTTACGTGTACCAAACACCGCTTAAAATAATATTTTATTTGGGAAAAATTCTATCTGAACCAAAACCTCCCAAATACCCCTAAAGTTCACGCACAAGCTTTATTTTAGCTAAAAAAAGTGCCGGTAAGCTTATACGGACGTTTGATCGAAATCGGGTTAAAACGGGAAAAACCGACAATTTTGCCTTAAAACGGGAAAATTCGCAAAACGATTCTGAAACGTTACAATCTCCCCCCTTATAAAAATTCGTCCCCGAATTTAAAAATTTTCACTAAGCATACCTTCAAAGAGAAGAGTATAAAACTCCCAATTCTCGCTCGCAGCCTACCAAGTGATCATCTCACTATACGGTTACGTCCAAGAAAAACCCTTCACAGATGGCAAGACCCTTGACCGAAGTTTCTCCATCCGCCTAGCCATTAACACAATTGGCTGCTGGTGAACGAAAGATCGCATCCAAACTAAATGTTCTAGTGCTGAATCATGTGAGAAAGGTCATGAAGGTAATTGCAAAGTATCGACACAAGAAATACGGGGTGAATACTCAATAATCTGGGCGGAAGTGCCAAATTAAAGGCAACAGAACTAACTCACTTTAAGGATCTCGAAAGGACCTACAATTCTGGGTAAGCTTCCCAAAACTCAACACGTCCTTCATCGGAAAAATCCGTAGGAATACATGATCTCCTACAGCGAACTCGAGCCTGCGATCACCATGGTCGGCATAAGACCTATGTCCGCACAGGACTGTCATCATCCTCACCTGAAACAGATGAATCATTTCCGAAGTCTCTAGACTAGCTGGGGTCCAAAAATCCTACCACGCAGAGTCAGAAAAATAGACTGGAGATCGACACCACCTAACAAACAAAACTTAAAGGTTGCCAATTGGAATGTCTCCTGATAACTGCTATCGAAGGAGAATCCGAACAATGGCAAGTGACGATCCCAACTGCCAAAAATAATTAATACGTACGCACAAGCATATCCTCCAGAGTTGGTGTAGCCCTCTCTCACAAAACCATCATCCTACGGATGGAAAAACGGAGCTAAAGCTCAACCAGTACGCAAGGCTTCCTGAAGCTCCTGCCCAAGACGGCAAGCGAACATGGTGCCTTCATTGGATACGACCCTTGAAGGAACTCCATGCAATGCACAAACTTAACAAAGAACAACTGAGCAGACTGAGAAAACAAAAACCGGACAACAAGCATCCGAATGGAGTCACACCCTGACTAAACCTGGGTAGACACCATAACGAATTTCTTGGAGATATGCTCCCATTCCCACTTCGGAACAGTTAAAGATTGCAACTCTCCATCCGGTCTCAGATGCTCAACCTAAAAATCTGCGGATCTCCGTCCTGCACACAAGTCTGGGCCAAAGCTGTACGACCTCGATCTTCCTCGGGACCATACGAAAACCGTCTCCCGTAACTACAAGACCTAGGAGTCAACACAAACAAGCCTGAAGGAACACTCCGAGAATCTAGCAACAGCTGGGGCTCTCCCAATGTCTGCAAAACAAATCCTCAAGTGCTACTCCTGTCCCTCACGACACATTGAATAGACCAGAATGTCGTCAATAACACAACAATAACTGGTCGAGGAACGGCCTGAAAAAATCTGGTGTATCATGTCTACGAATGCTGCTAGGGAATTGACGAGTCCAAAGACACCACCAAAACACACAAAGTCGTAGCACGCACAAGGCAGCCTTCGGAATGCCATCACTCCGAACCCGCAACAATGATGACCTGATCCCAACAACTTAGAAAAAGTCTCGCACTTAGGAGCCGATCGAAGAAATCGTCAATGCGAGGTAAATAATACCTATCCGCACCGTAAGCCGGTTCAATTGACGATCTATCAATACACAACCTCAACTGCCGTCCTTCTTCTTGACGAACAGAAATAGGAGCTCCTAAAGGCGAAACACTCAGACGCACAAACCCCCCAACAAACTACTCTGCAGCTGATCCTTAAGCTCCCTAAGCTCCGCCGGCCCATCTGGAACAACGTCGGAAAACTCTCGCACGATAAGAACCCGGTCCAACAAACCCACTATGGCTCCGGTATCACGAATAAACGCAAAGAATCCTCGACATCCTCTTCTCAAAAGCCGACTAGCGAAAAAGGATGAATTCGAGCTGTGAGAGGCGACACCACTGTCCCCCTGCACAACAAGAACTGACTTGCCGGGAAAACAAACCTGACTGTTACCTCGCGGTAGTCCACAAACGCCTAACACGTAACTAACCAGTCCGTGCCCAAGAGAATGTCAAATCCAACATCTCTAGAAGGATCAAGTGACGGATGAATCTCTTAACCGATTGGCATACGACTGAAATACGTGTCGCGCAACAAAAGAATCGCTGACAGAAGTTAACACAACAAACGGCTGATCTAGCTAATACGAATCCCCTCGTCCCAAACCTCTGCTACTCCCGCAACGGTCACGAAAGCTGTCTAGACGACTACGCCTCTGTCTCTGAGCTGATACCCCGGTATGAGTCCTCCACGGTTCCGGAACTCCCGAAGTCTCTGGAATACGTGTCTCGTCAACTAGGGTTGCATCCACTGGTGCTATGTAAGTGACGGAATACTGTGTGCTGATCGCAAGGAACAACTGGGTAGCAGGGTGACAACCTCCTGTCGCTGCGCTCGAATGGCCTCAACCAATGAACTCATCGTCTAGCGCAAGTCCTGCATCTCTGCCATATGCCTAGCGATACTATCTGTCGAAGGCGGATCCGTCTGCACCTGTGCAACTAACTGTAAGTCTACGCTAGCGCCCCGGCAGTCTACAGACGCCAAATGCGGAACAAAAACTTTTAAACTGGCGCTATCGTATACTTTAACCCGGATCTGCCATTATTGCTAAACTAACAAACTGTAAAGAGTGTAGGAAGGTTATACCGAACGATCCGAGTCCTTCGTTCTTCAACCATCATCCCACGCTCCGTTGCGGCTGCTCCGATCTCGTCGATCTCCGATCTCCTCCGTCGAGGTGGCACCACATGATCGGTTCTTTAAACGGGCTCCCGCCTCTGACTCGAGGCAACTCGATCGTCAAGTTTGCCAAAAGAGACGACCAAGATTGATGTAGAGAATGAGTAGATGACTTTGTCTCTCTTCGTCCAAGTCCGTGGACGATCGGTTAATGAAGTTGCCGAGGGAATCGGGTGATGGAATGAAATGAGCTGTGAATTCCATACACCCCAAAAATCTATCATAATCTTTTCAAGAATGAATCAAGTGAGAGTATGAATGAGAGAGGAGGCCTTCCATTCATATATGAAGGAGGAGAGTGAGTGTAGGAGCAAAGGGTGACTATAAGAAAGCTTCTCACTCAAAAGATCAAGAAGAAATATCCTTAGCTAAACAAAACTCATTAATGAAAACCATGAGCCACTTAAACACCTCATCATGCCTTTAATGAAACCATTAATGCACTAATGAGTCATATGCCTCATCATCACTTCTAGAAGCTTCTAGAATGATGACTCACTCATATCTGAAGAAAAGATAAATCCGTCTTTAACCGAATGTTAAAAGACGGCTGATAGAAAACTGGAAACTGGCAACTTCCAAAAGTGATCCTGAAACGACTTTCAGGATAACCCCGAAACTGTATAAATATACCCGCATTTGTATTACGACCGAATACAAATGCAACTGAGACAAAGATATTATACCTACTCAATATAATACTCGGATCCGGCTTAAAACAAAGCCGACCAGTATTATCTGCCCGAAAAATAACACGTGCGTAAACGCACGTGCATTTTCCGAACCCTGCCATAAAACCATACGGCCTCTACAACGTTTCGCCCGAACTTGGGAAACTGTCTGTGGGGGACTCTAATGACTCGTCAGCACCCTGGCAGTGGGTTTAACCACAAACCGTCAGCGGCACTAGCAATGCGTAACGGCTGCCCATGGACTGACCTCAAGGGATGCCGATGAGCGCACTCATCCGGAAAACCCTACTGGGCCTAACAGTGACAATGTATATACAGTCCGGTCCGTTCGTCAATGAGTATCGCATATCCGCCTAGGGGGCTAGCAACGTCAGACCCCCAATAGCAGTATAAGTCATGTCGGAGTGAAGCCCAATTACACCCTGAGATACTACTGGAGTACCTACCAGTAAATCTCCTGCCACGGCCGTGGGCTTTTTGTAATGGCTCTCCTAGACACAGCACGACCTCGCCCCCAATACCGGGAGAGACGAATCCCCTGCCGATCCGCTCACGTGCCTCCATATGGCTCGGGACTGTACCCAAAAGCTACCTGTTTGCACGACTCCTTTGAGCCGTGGTAGGGTAGAAATCAAAGCACAGTGGGAACTCACACGAGACAAATGACGACCTCAGGTCGATGAACTAACCTGTACACATGTCACCAGGGAACTGCTATCTGACGATAGATATAATACTAACTAGCAGATTCCCGGCGAGTCCTGTCCGGTGTACTCATAACCCAATGAGCACCTGTATACATCTTAGGTGATCCAACTGACACCAGTGGCTTGTGAGACCGGCCACCGCCCCTCGTCGGGGTCTCGACTGTACACACTAGTCTACTCCGGAGTATCGATGCCCTATCTCGAAACTCCCACTACTAGGGACCACAATTAAGGATATGCATATAAACTACCCAACTCTCACGTATATGATCGCCATCATACTGTTGGTAGTAAAGCAAGATCCTAAGGGCTCTATCAAAGTGTAACATGCAATCAGTCACCTGAACATGTACACGACTGATAAAGGCAAACCATATAGCATACTATCATTTCGAGTAAGACTGTCCTACCGGGATAGGTCCTCCGCAATCATTGCAATCACGTACCTGCGATCCAATAATTGACAATGAGGGCACTATCTCCAACAATCTCCCACTTGCACTCAAGGCTAATATTGCGATGTCGACTACTCACAGCCCGTGTGAAACCGAACATCCAACTCCTCTACTAATCAGTTTCACAAAGCCCGTTTGTAAAACTATTGTGTTCGAGAAATAGCCTCGGTGAGTGGATCCGCCTAGAAGTTTCTTTCTGTATCTCTCTTAATCTCAAGTTCGCGGAGAAAGCCATCTCCCGAATTGAGTAGTACCTGTCTTAGAATATGTCTGGATATCTGATGGGACATTAGTTCATAAATGAACTCCATATCCAAACTTCTTAGACTGTATGGATCACTGAACCTAATCAGTATCCAGCACCATGCCACCCACAGTATCCTCTGGAACCACCTGTCCATAATACTGTCCCTCGTCAGAGGGAAAAACTATAACTCTGACAATCACTCTGTCATCCATGTCACCTTTGAAGCCTGGAATGATAACCGTCTCCCGAAAGAGGCTGCCGTTATCAAATCCGTAGAACATGTACCAATGTTCTAAAACTGCTTCCTTATGTTTCTCCAGGATTGGATTAATACAAACTTATTGCATCTAGTGCAAAAACAACATCTGGTGTGGTACTTGACATCTCATGATTGACTCAATTGCCTAAGCAAGTGATCTGTCAATCATGCACATCCCTCTTCCCTTTAGTCTATACGACACCTTTAGAGAGGGTGACTCCATCACCTGCAGGTACACCACCATGCTAGGAGTCATCTATTCCAAAAACCATTAGAATATCTGTCAAAGTACCCACATTGGGAAACTACCCAAATCCAGATCTAAAACCATAGATCTAGAAACCAAAATGTCAAATATTATATCCATATCCTGTCTGGAGAAACAACTGTGTGACGACCACAGTACAACCGATCGTAGTATAGGAATTTTACTTCCTACTCTGTGTATGTCATCCAGATACCATGACATCACACCCTACTGCCTTCTTAACTGATCCATCCCTTATTCTGATTGAAGTCAAACCCATGACTGTCACATCAAAATTAGATGATCTATCTCCGCTATAACTGCTCAAGTCTATAAATAGATATAAGCATCTTGCCCATTATGCTTCCGTTGCTCCCACCGACTACGACAACCCTCCTACCGGGTCTCATATCCTGGAACAACAGTAGTGTCAAGTCTGGGTAGATAAGAACCTCCCTGTCACCGTCCTTGAGGCTACCGAAGTACCTCTCGGGTGTCTGAGGTTACCTACCAAATCTGCGGAGTGGCTATTGGAATGTCAAACCTGATTGAATGTATAGGTCCTATTAAATTTTCCGTAATCGTTCGCGGTTCTGGAATCACTTCCAGTTCTACCATACTCCCACTACTGTTTTCTGAAAAAGATCCATTTTTACTAAAACTGTGGCAAGTCAAGAACAATATCACTATTGATCTTCCAAATGGTAGAATATCAACCCTCGTCATAGCCAGGGTCAACCCACAAACAGCCATTACAGAAACGTGCCCTGAGTTATCCAGTGTCTGGTTTTAATCATAAGCTGGACAACTCCCCGTACCTTAACATCTTTTAAGGTACGATCCATTCTATATCCAATACAGAAGCTTTGGCACTTATTTAATTGGAACCATATTCAATCCATGCAGCTGTCTCCAGTGCATATCAACTTAATGGAAAGAGGCTAATCAGCATTACTCAACTTAGGAATCCATCCCATTATGAGTAACCTGAAAGAGAAACACGTTTCTCAAAACCATCACTATCATCTGAATACCAATCACAAGAATCTACATCTTCGATCTCTTTGAAGAATCCCGATACTTGTGATACCTGGTTCTCTACTTTATTCTTATACCCATAACTTCTCAAAACTTAGACCTTGTATTTCTACGAAACACTTGTCTAAATACTAGAGAAGTTATAAGTAAATAGAACATAGTACGAGGACCTACCCCTTTGTCCTGATGGACACTTGGACAACATACAATACTCTGTATAAGTCCGCTGAGTCAAACAACTCAAAACCTGTGCGTCGTAGGTAGAAAACTGTACCCTGGCGATTTCCTCAAATATCACCAATTTCAACGAATTCTGATATAATGAGGATGATCACCTAATTCCCAATATCTTACTCCCACTCATCATCTGTAAAACCATACAGATATGAGAATGAAACCTGGTAAATACATACCCTTGGAGTAAGTGTCTAATCAGGAAAACAGGTTTTCCTTTAACAATGCACTGAAACATGAAAATGTTTCGTAGGGGTATCCTGGTATTCATAGCAATGCCTCTTCCATAATCCAATTCATGACTTCAACCGTATATTTTATTGCCATCTCTCCAAATCCCTTTATTTGTCTTTAGTCGTTACCTTCTGTACACCATCGTTAGGCTAAATGGTTTTCTTCCTTCCCTACCGTTCGGCACCAGCCTATGGTTTGGAAGAAGACTATCCAGTAAGCATAATAGGTGTACCCTTCTAAACCAAGGAGTACTCGCATCTCGAGAGAAGGTGATGATAAAAGACAACTGAATAATACCTTATTCTTTTAAAGGTGAAATAGGAGTGGCGATGAAGTACGCGGTTTTGGTCGTGAATGATATCAGTCGCAATTTACTTTGCCCTCTTTCTAATCCCTTTATTTTGTCTTTACATATTACCTTCTGCACACCCTACTTAGGCTAATTGGTTTTCTTCATTCCCTACCTTTCGGCACCAGCCTATGGTTTGGAATAAGACTATCCAATAGGCGTAATAGGTGTACTCTCCTAAACCAAGGAGCTCTCGCAACCTGAGAGAAGGTGTTAATAAAAGACAACTGAATAAACCAATTCTATTTCTCCTGAACCTGGATCCATCCCCGAAGAAGTCCCTTCGAGTTCGTATATAACCATACGATGGATCTATCCAATGGAAGTGGATATCCGTAGTAATACGGGTGTTCTGAGAAATGCAAAGGGTAAAAGAAGGAGTGGCAATGACTTATGCAACTCAGACAATCCAAAAGCCAGTATTTTAAGAAGGTTCGGTCAACCTGGTCTCTGAGTCATAGTCTAGGGTCGGTCAAAGGTCGCTGCCAAAGAGAGAGAGAAAAGAAACACTCTGCGTGCACTCTAACCTAGATCAGAATGGTCATCATTTTATCTAATCCGGAAACCTCCCACTGACCTGTCAAATTCTCCTCCAAACCTAAAGAAGAATTAATCGGGATCACCCGAAGAGTAAACCAACTCATCAGTGGGAATCGGGATCCAACTCTCATCGCATGATAACGTGATGGAATGCATCCACGTTACTCATACTCCAGAAGGTATGCGCATACTCGGCAAGTTTCAGTTTCTTTAGAAACTCCTGATATTATTTTTGCCCCATGCTCTTATAACCTTGGCGTTAGGTCAAAATGTCATAAGTCACATGCCAAGTTCTACCTATCACTATCTTGTTAATTTGAACCCACCCGCACATGCCCTTGGCGTTAGGTCAAATGGCAGAACGGCTGTCCCAAACCAACTCATCTATCTATGCAACAATTGAATACCCAGCAGCTACCAAACACTATGCCTTGGCGTTAGGTCAAAATACATAGCTTGAATACTACTGAATACCCAAAAGAAGTGACGGAGGGCTACGGCTGATTTTTGGCGAAAAACATTTAGCGTAGTGAACTTGATATCGCTGAAGGAACCTGATAGCTTTTTAAAATATAGTGGCGAAAAACCTTTTGCTAAAGAGGTCACTCCCGGTAAAGGGATCTCGGCTCTTTCCTCGTGGAATGAGGTGCAGGATATTCCACTGAATACCTCTATGCAAAGCAACTTGTAATCGACTATAGTGAAGTTATTACGCTGACGCAAACTTCTGCCCAAGGGGTCAGTCCCGGTGAAGGGATATCGGCCCTTGCCCCGTCGAATGAGGTGCAGGATATTCCACTGAATACCGCTATGCATAACAAAAGGAAACGTCTTTGCAATAACACTTTTTAAATTGTTCCAACAACTGTATACAGGTTTGTTTTACTTTGCATTGATCAGAATCAACGCAGTCCCATCATTCAATCACACCAGAAAAGAACGAAAATAAAATGTACGTATATGCCATCCGCATTCGTCACTGGGTCCCGTCATCACCCGTTAGGTTACTTAACTAACGACAGAGCGGGGGCTGGACTAGCGCGGGTGTAAAACATATACAACATCTAATAGTATATAAACCAATATACATAATCGCTCCAGGCGTGATAATATGCAACATTACAGAAAAGTAATAAGCATCACAGAACAATAGAGATAATCTGGGATCCCCGAGTTTCACAGAGCCGCTGTTGAAACCCGACGTTCCCCTGTCGTGTGGATAGCCTGTGCAATGAAACCTAGACCCCTACGGGTGCGGCAAGTTACCCGCCAAAACCTGAAGCGAGGCAGTCCCCACAGCATAGTGAATGGAACACCCGGCACTTCACGGAATCCGGTAAATTGAGCACCCCTCCTTGGGTCAACCTGTACCCCCTACGAGTGCGGCGAATAGTCTGCCAATTCTGAAGTGGGGCCCCTCTGCCTCTCAAAGCCATGAGATGCGGACCCGTTGCTTTCCCGAACCCGGCTATCCGTGCACTCCGTCTCGGGGCAAAACCTAGTACAGTAATGAAAAATAGTACAACAGGTACATCGACCGCAACCTGGTCGTGCCCCAAAAGAATATTATACAACAGGCAGTGACGGCAGTCCACAAGTTGGACGCTCCCCCCGCAATATCAAATGTATAAATAAACTCAAACTGTACTATCATTGCACACTGCTATCCATCACGACAAATCCGCAACATCACAGCACAACACAGAACATCAACGCGAATGTCACGTTCGCAAACCCGTCTAAAAGAACTGTAGCAATTAAACGCGGTTTACCGATCAAATGACATTCCCGGTCGGAGATATAATGTAAGCACTGTAAACTAACGTGTTTAAATTTCGATCGTCCAAAGACCAAATATCAAAAAGTGGGCCCCACTGCTTACTGGTGAACAGTAACAAAACCTGGGCCAAAACTGTATTTACCAAAAACCCCAAAATCCATCCAAGAACCCACAGAAAAAAATTGGGAGCACGTGCTCCTCACGTGGCCGCGGAAGCGCGGCCAATACAATAGGGTTGGCCGCGCTTCCGCGCCTCCATGGAGAGATCATGAGCCCATATTTTGTCGTGATTCTTAGAAAAGCCTGCTCGGATTTTTAAGACATACAGAAATCAATTTTGATACCGTTTAAAATCAACAGAAACTGTCGGCTTGGAAAATGCAGTTTTTAGTTTTCCGGTCGGATCGATGTTTTAAACGCGTTAGCACAAGTTAGTATAGCAAAATGGTTAGGCTCTGATACCACTGTAAGTCTATGCTAGCGCCCCGGCAGTCTACAGACGCCAAATGCGGAACAAAAACTTTTAAACTGGCGCTATCGTATACTTTAACCCGGATCTGCCATTATTGCTAAACTAACAAACTGTAAAGAGTGTAGGAAGGTTATACCGAACGATCCGAGTCCTTCGTTCTTCAACCATCATCCCACGCTCTGTTGCGGCTGCTCCGATCTCGTCGATCTCCGATCTCCTCCGTCGAGGTGGCACCACATGATCGGTTCTTTAAACGGGCTCCCGCCTCTGACTCGAGGCAACTCGATCGTCAAGTTTGCCAAAAGAGACGACCAAGATTGATGTAGAGAATGAGTAGATGACTTTGTCTCTCTTCGTCCAAGTCCGTGGACGATCGGTTAATGAAGTTGCCGAGGGAATCGGGTGATGGAATGAAATGAGCTGTGAATTCCATACACCCCAAAAATCTATCATAATCTTTTCAAGAATGAATCAAGTGAGAGTATGAATGAGAGAGGAGGCCTTCCATTCATATATGAAGGAGGAGAGTGAGTGTAGGAGCAAAGGGTGACTATAAGAAAGCTTCTCACTCAAAAGATCAAGAAGAAATATCCTTAGCTAAACAAAACTCATTAATGAAAACCATGAGTTACTTAAACACCTCATCATGCCTTTAATGAAACCATTAATGCACTAATGAGTCATATGCCTCATCATCACTTCTAGAAGCTTCTAGAATGATGACTCACTCATATCTGAAGAAAAGATAAATCCGTCTTTAACCGAATGTTAAAAGACGGCTGATAGAAAACTGGAAACTGGCAACTTCCAAAAGTGATCCTGAAACGACTTTCAGGATAACCCCGAAACTGTATAAATATACCCGCATTTGTATTACGACCGAATACAAATGCAACTGAGACAAAGATATTATACCTACTCAATATAATACTCGGATCCGGCTTAAAACAAAGCCGACCAGTATTATCTGCCCGAAAAATAACACGTGCGTAAACGCACGTGCATTTTCCGAACCCTGCCATAAAACCATACGGCCTCTACAACGTTTCGCCCGAACTTGGGAAACTGTCTGTGGGGGACTCTAATGACTCGTCAGCACCCTGGCAGTGGGTTTAACCACAAACCGTCAGCGGCACTAGCAATGCGTAACGGCTGCCCATGGACTGACCTCAAGGGATGCCGATGAGCGCACTCATCCGGAAAACCCTACTGAGCCTAACAGTGACAATGTATATACAGTCCGGTCCGTTCGTCAATGAGTATCGCATATCCGCCTAGGGGGCTAGCAACGTCAGACCCCCAATAGCAGTATAAGTCATGTCGGAGTGAAGCCCAATTACACCCTGAGATACTACTGGAGTACCTACCAGTAAATCTCCTGCCACGGCCGTGGGCTTTGTGTAATGGCTCTCCTAGACACAGCACGACCTCGCCCCCAATACCGGGAGAGACGAATCCCCTGCCGATCCGCTCACGTGCCTCCATATGGCTCGGGACTGTACCCAAAAGCTACCTGTTTGCACGACTCCTTTGAGCCGTGGTAGGGTAGAAATCAAAGCACAGTGGGAACTCACACGAGACAAATGACGACCTCAGGTCGATGAACTAACCTGTACACATGTCACCAGGGAACTGCTATCTGACGATAGATATAATACTAACTAGCAGATTCCCGGCGAGTCCTGTCCGGTGTACTCATAACCCAATGAGCACCTGTATACATCTTAGGTGATCCAACTGACACCAGTGGCTTGTGAGACCGGCCACCGCCCCTCGTCGGGGTCTCGACTGTACACACTAGTCTACTCCGGAGTATCGATGCCCTATCTCGAAACTCCCACGACTAGGGACCACAATTAAGGATATGCATATAAACTACCCAACTCTCACGTATATGATCGCCATCATACTGTTGGTAGTAAAGCAAGATCCTAAGGGCTCTATCAAAGTGTAACATGCAATCAGTCACCTGAACATGTACACGACTGATAAAGGCAAACCATATAGCATACTATCATTTCGAGTAAGACTGTCCTACCGGGATAGGTCTTCCGCAATCATTGCAATCACGTACCTGCGATCCAATAATTGACTATGAGGGCACTATCTCCAACACTAACGTGCCATCCTGGTCAGTGCTCGCTCACCCGAGCCAACTCTGACCTCGGCCCTCGCCGCACCTCACTGAGTCCCCATAGTCGTCGTCGGCAAAGACTATAAATAGGAATAGGATTCGATATGAACACGGAAATCGAATCACAAAGATATGAATCATCAAAGAAGGAATTTCAAGTAATTGTACTTAGGTCACTTTAGGCGGAGTACTGCATCGTGAGTATGCTGCAGACATACACACACTACGTTACTCTTCTTAAGCTACCTACTCCATCATATAAAGGTCATCCTACACTCCGTAAGGTAAAAACCTAGCGCTCTGATACCAACTTTGTTACGACCCGAAAATGGCACGTGACGGCCCTAATACTACGCGACGTCTACAGGCGTAACGCAGTAAAAGAAAGTCAAAACCCAGAAATCTAAACCATTAAAATACCAGAAAAGATAAGAAACATTGTTTAAAAGTCTTTGAAATCACAACCCAAATTCTTTAAAAGTCCAACTTTATTTCCTTTAAAATTTTGGCAGCACCTCCTTTGTAAAAGCTAGCCCCAAAAATGGGTACAACATAAATATAAAGTAAAGCATCCCCAACGGGAGCAAATCCACGCCCAAAGGCGGAAAACAACCACCACAACAAATATACGACGCCGTAGCGAAGAAATAGAAGAAGATAGAAAGGAAACTGTATAAAAGACAACAAATCCAACATAATATACAACATCGTCCTCGCCAAGTCTGTAAGTCAATATGAAAATAGTAGATGGAGAGTACAGGGATACAACGAATAACCACAAAACCCACCTAAGCAAACTGCACACTGTGAGCTGATGCGGTATCCGTAGCAAAAGATGATAAGATGTGTGATAATAGCCTGCCTCTGACTATACTGAGGAACACCTGCAAACACTGTGGCACAACGCGGGTGAGTTGCCAACTCGTGAATAGTAAATAACATATGCAGGTAATCGCAAGTATGCACGTAAAGCGTGAATCTAAGATATGCAATTAACAGTAATAACATGTCATATGAGTGCAGAATAATGGGAAGTACACTAGCAGGTACAACCAATATATATAAAGCAATAATGATATGACAACAGTATGCAAGAATCATGCAATAGGAATATGAGAATGTAAATGTGCAACAATCATGAAAGGTACACTAACAGGTACAACTAGTACATGAAGCAGTGCATAAACAGATAAGGTGAGGTATGGAGTGAAGTATGTCATTTCCACGAAATCCTGACATCGTGGTAGGATCACAATCCAGCAAGACAATTTAAATACCAATTCCTCAAATCAGCCCCCAAATTGGCTCTCATATCATCTAAGTATCACATCTCCTAAATTGCCCAATATCAAGTATATCTCATATATCCCGAATGTACAACCTCAAGTATGTCTCACATATATCGAATGTACAATCATCAAGTATATCTCGTATATATCGAATGTACAAAATCAAGTGGATCTCACATATCTCGTATGTACAATATGAAGTATATCTCACATATCTTGAATGTACAACAGCTAGTAGATCTCATATATCTCGAATGTACAATATCAAGTAGATCTCACATATCTCGTATGTACAATATCAAATAGATCTCACATATCTCGTATGTACAATATGAAGTATATCTCACATATATCGAATGTACAACAGCAAGTAGATCTCATATATCTCGAATGTACAATATCAAGTAGATCTCACATATCTCGTATGTACAATATCAAGTATATCTCACATATCTCGAATGTACAACAGTAAGTAGATCTCACATATCTATCCAGTATCCAATCTCAAATGAATCTCTTATATCCCGAATCAAATCTCCAGCAAAATTCTAACATCCTAGATATAATGACATAAATAAATATGATGACGTCAATACACATATATTAGCGTCCCATTCCACTAATATTGGTGTAAGGGTATATATAACAGCGACTCAATCCCCTGTTATATATACAAAGGAGTAATTAGAAATATCATGAAACCAATGTGCCAAGCATCGACACAGAAATGCTGATCCATCAGGTGCTGTCCCCATGACTGGCCCCCTGATAGGTACGTATCATACGCTATCCCGAAAGCTCGAGTGCCTAGCTCTGACCCTCGCCTCTCGACGTATCCATATGTACACGACTCCCGTCGGTATCCACATGATAGCCGCTGAGTCATTGGTCCTGTCACCGGATAGTATGGTACCCCTAAGCCTCATCGCCTGACACCACGACATCGTTCTTGCTTCGGGGTACCTCCGGGCCCCACCATGTACCCGCACACGGACCCCTCCTTTCCTCTCGTGGGGTATACACATCTTAAACGACAAATCTCATGGTGGCTGCTGAAATATCATATCAAGGGAAACCGGGTTTTTCAAATAATGCATAATTTCATGAACTACCACGGTTCCCAAATCCAGAAAACATCATGAAAAATCCATATCTTAATGCGAAAATCCATGAATAAAGTATACGCATCATAAATCTGAAATGCGAGCATATAGAGGAAAAGCAGCAATTAACTGTAACAAGTTAATATAATATCATGCGGTTCCTAATCTCTCCAATTCTAAAATAACATCAAGTAAAGGTAAACATGTAGCTATAACCAGATATATGTGCAGCATAAAGGTATAGCAAGATATATGTATCTACCTATAAGTAAAGATGTAGTATACCCCCTGGGTATAAGTGAAATAGGTGTGCAATGTATACCTGTAGCTATGTCATAAAGTGTGCATGTACCTATCACTAATGGTACAATACTCTATAGGTATACAGGTAACTAGCATGTAAGTATGTCAGAACATATGTGTAAGCAAGTAGGTATACAGGTATGCTATAAGTTAATGCATAAAGAAATATGAATCAAAGTCTCAATCTCCTTAACCAAGCAATATCATATCTATAAGTGGGTTATGCATGATATGGCAATTATTGACGGTGTGTGTAGCATACAATCAGTGCTCGTGCAACATTAATCGTCAATAATATGTGCAGTGTCCTAAGGATACTAGTCCAGGCACAACTACATCTAAGTAATAGAGTAAAGGCGCAATTCTAACAATAACGTAGAATATGCGACAAGTAATAAAATCTCTAACCCTGACGCATAACGCCATGCGGGCGATTCCCCTGTAGATGTTAAATCTACTCACCAACGCTCCAAGCTAGGTGAAGCCTAACACCTGTTTCCCCTTGTCATAGCGTCCGAAGTCCCCGCTTGCGAACCTAAAATTTCACAAACACATCACATAAGCATATATTCTATATCGACGAAAAGACATCGAAACGCAAGAA